>CM062804.1:977243194-979696483 GCA_031772625.1 Pinus tabuliformis
TTTAATTGACCAAGGAGCTATTTTGAGTTATATTAGCCCTAAGATACTAGAACAATGTTGTTTGCAAGCTAGTAAGTTTAAGAACCCTTGGTTAGTATAGCTAGCTAGGGGGGAAAAAGAAGGGTGTTGGCCAAGGTCAGTAATTGTCGCTTGAAAATAGCAGGTCAGTCTCTTGTGGTAGACCTGAATGTATTTCCCCTAGGGTCGTATGATGTTCTAATATGCATGGACTGGCTGGAGAAGCATTGGTCCTTGATCAATTGTAAAACCAAGGCTATTAGCTACATGGATGAAGAGGGAAAGAGGGAGGAAATTCAAGGCATATTAAGGCCTCTAAAGTTAAGACCAGTAACAACCTCTCAGTTAGAAAAGTGTATCAGAAAAAGATGTCAGATTTATGCGATTCAAGTAGGATATGCTAATTCTAAAGAAAATTCTGCTTCTTTAGAAAACATACCTGTAATACAAAATTTTCGAACATGTTTCCTAAATAAATTCTGGGACTTCCACCAAAAAGAGATATAGACTTCACCATTGAGTTAATTTTGGGGGCTACTCCAGTATCTCGAGCTCCTTATCGCATGAGTGTACTGGGGTTGACAGAATTAAATATGCAGCTACAAGAACTGCTTGATAAAAAATACATCCGCCCAAGTGTATCGCCTTGGGGAGCCCCGGTTCTCTTCATTAAAAAGGAAGATGGAACCCTGCGAATGTGCATGGATTACCTCCAATTAAATAAAATGACCATTAAAAACAAATACCCTTTACCTCGTATAGATGAGCTATTTGATTAGGTGAGGGGTGCAACCATGTTTTTAAAGATTGATATCCGGTCGGGATACTATCAAATCAGAATTAAAGAAGAAGACATAGCTAAAACAACTTTTAGAACGCGTTATGGACACTAAAAGTTCGTTGTGTTGCCCTTTGGGCTAACTAATGCTCCCGTGACCTTCATGTATCTCATGAACAGTGTATTCCATTAGTGTTTGGATAAATTTGTGTTGGTTTTCATAGATGATATATTAATTTATTCTTGGAATATAGAATAACATAAAGAACACCTTAGGATAGTTTCACAGACCCTCAGAGAACACTAACTGTATGCTAAATTCAACAAATGTGATTTCTTCAAAGAATAGATCCAGTATCTAGGTCATATCATTACCAAGGATGGAATTTTTGTGTACCTGGAAAAGATAAAAACTATAATGGAGTGTCCAGTTCCAAAGGATGTGGTGGATATAAGGTCATTCATGGGTCTAGCCAGATACTACAGGCGATTTGTGGAAGGATTTTCTAGGGTAGCATACCCCATTACCTCCCTGCAGAAGAAAGGAAAAACCTTTAAGTGGACTATAGAGTGTCAAAAGAGTTTTGAGCATCTTAAGCATTTACTAACCATCGTGCCTATTTTAAGCATTGCAAACCCAAATAAGGACTATGTGGTTTGTACAGATGCAAGCAAGGAAGGTGTTGGTGGCGTACTAATGCAGGAGGTTAGAGTGATTGCTTATGAGTCTAGAAAACTTAAGGATCACGAGAAAAATTATTATGTCTATGACTTAGAACTAATAGTTGTTATTAATGCATTAAAGATGTGGCAACATTATTTGATGGGTAAGAAATTTATCTTAATGACTGACCATCATAGCTTAACTAACTATTTAAAGCAGCCCACCTTGAATGTTAGGCAAGCTCGTTGGGTTGACTTTTTAAGTAGATTTGATTTTGAAATCAAGCACTTGAAAGGTAAGGGGAACTAAGTCGCAGATGCCTTGAGTCGGAAGGTACACTGTATTTATGAGGTCTCTTTTAACGAGATACAAACTACCTTTAATGAGCTGATCAAAGAGGTAGCTGGACTTGATCTAAAATACCAATTTTGTGATAGCAAGATAAAGTTTTAAACAACAATGAACAACAATTGGGATATGAGTTAAATCATGAAGGTATGATGATTTATAAAGGGAGAATGTATGTGCGTAACCAAAAAGACATTAAGGATTTGATTTTGGACGAATATTATAAGGTTCCATATGCGAGCCACCTGGGATACCAAAAGTTGATTACCACGCTTAGAAAGAAATATTTCTAGCCTGGTATGAAGAAGGAAGTAGCTGAGTATTTGACTCGCTGTTTGGAATGTCAGCAAGTGAAAGCAGAACATCGACACCCAGCTGGGTTGCTGCATCTGCTGCCTATTCCAAAATGGATGTGGGAAACCATTTCCATCGATTTTATTACGGGACTACCTAAGTCCAAATAACAAAATGATTCGATAATGGCGGTAGTGGATAAATTGAGAAAATATACTCACTTCATAACGATGCAGTCAACTTACAAGGTTGTACAAGTCGCTAACATATTCATGCAAAAGATTTTTAGATTACATGGATTACTGAAACTTATAATTTCCAATCGTGATGTGAAATTTACATCAACTTTCTGGAAAGCTTTATTTGAAGGTTTAGGCACACAGCTGCATTTCAACACTTCTTACCACCTTCAAACGGAAGGATATACTGAGCGAGTAAACCAAGTAGTGGAGGACATGCTGCGAACTTATGTGATGCAACAACCAACCAAATGGGAGGATTACATACATTTGGTAGAATTTTTTTATAACAATGACTATCATACATCACTACAAATGAGTCTGTTTAAAGTTTTGTATGGACGCAAGTGCAAGACACCAACGAGTTGGGGAAGGCCAGAGGATAAATTGATCTTGGGCCCCAACATGTTAAAATAAATGGAGGAGATGGTCAAAAAGGTGTGTTCCCATTTAAAGGACGCACAAGACCGACAATAAAATTTTGTTGATCGAAATAAGAGTTTCCAGGAATTTCAAATTGGAGATCGTGTTTACGTGCGGGTACGAGCCAAGAAAAATACATTACAATTGAGCGGATGTGCTAAATTGGCACCCCGATTTTGTGGTCCTTTCCAGATCCTGGCTCGAATTGGACCAATGGCTTACTAGCTTGCCTTGCCTAGCCACATACGTGTGCACAATGTTTTCCATGTTTCTGTGTTAAAAAAATATGTCTATGATCCTAAGCATATAATCAATTGGCAAGATATACAGGTAATTTAATTTTAGTAAGTCTATCAAGACAAAGTTATTACAGGAAAATGGCTGACTAAATTTTGTTTTTCTTGCATGTAGGTCGAACGGGAATGTGAGTTCTCGGTCGAACCTATGGTTATACTCAATCGGAGAGAAGTAATGCTACGGAAACAAGTTATCACCCAGGTTAAAGTGCAATGACATCATTTTGGGTCGGAGGAGGCCACCTGGGAAGATGAGAAGGTTATGAGGGAGACTTATCCAAATCTATTTGCAACAGAAAAACATCGGGACAATGTTTAATTTTTGGGGGGGGGGGAGATGTGATATCCCCAGAATCTGTAAATATCTATTTACTGCAATAAAACAAAACTGGATATTATTATTATTATTTAAATTTATACATTCAAATTTAATTACATTATGCATGAAACAAATGTTGTGTGATAACAAATCTTGTAACTCTCACATGACAAGTAGTTAAGATAGGCAGTTACCTATCCCTAACTACTTCCCTGATTATGAACTTTTTAGGAGGGAAATCAAGAGAGTATTGGTACCTAAGATGAACTAAGGAGAGAGAACAGAAAGAAAAAGAAATAGGGGATGTTTTCATGCTGATATGTTAGACAATTGGTGAGCTAAGTCTAGTAGAGACCAGATAGTTGCATTTGCATAGACTGGTAAGTCTTACAGAATGGCATCTGTCATGTGAGCTACAACTCGGGTGGAGACTTTGGTCTGAAAGCAAGTCTCAAGGTTGGGAGGAAACTTGTCAACATATCGTTGATTCTGGTCCAGGAGGACAACACTAAAAGAAAAATTACAAAAATCAAATAAGTATCTAGAAACTCTAAACTTAAAGTAAACTACCAAACATCTAGAAATTCTAATTTTCTGCTGAAAATAGTAGATAGATTAAACACAGTAGAGATTTCCATACCATTTTTGTGTATAATAGAATGTTGCACTAACTCAAGCATGTGGTCCACATTTCTTTGTTGTTGAGAAGATAACTCCAGTTGTTCATTCATGCTCTCTATTTTTGCACGAACTCGTCCAACCCTTTCAAATTGTAGTTTATCTTTCCCTGCTTTTGACTTGCGACCACATCGCCTTTTCTTATTGACTAGGTTCAAGAAACTATGTATTCTCCAAGCAGTGATCTTGGATGGAGTTATAGTATTGAAAAACATTCTGTTGTAATCTTGACATGCTTTTTCTACCAAGTTTTTTAATGCATATGCCCGTTCCAAATTTATAGGTATTATGGATCTCGATTTCTCATGAGTTGATGAGTTAACATGTTTCATCTCATCATCTTCAAATAATGCAGTATCTGGTCGTACATTTGTTGACTCAATATTATATGAGAAATAATATATATCATCAATGCCTGTTTCATTATGAAAATATAGAACGGGAGGAGAATCAAAACATGTTAGAAGCTCTGTTTGGACTTCTGGGCCCAATATAGGTGATTCATTCAAATCAAATAAAATTATAGGAATTTCTGTAGTAGGATTAGTGACATTAGGTAGTACATTTTCACCCAAACTAATGTTACTCACCAGCATCTCAACTTTCTATACATGTTTACAAAGATTTCCATTCAGGGCCCACTTGCAATTAAAAAAGTGTAGATTGGAATCTTTATATATGACATTGTACCAAATATCACAAGTATTCTTATTTTGGCTACAAACAAAATAATTGTTGTCACTCTTTTCATCATGCACACAATCTTCATTTGGGATTTGGTTAGCTCTACACTTGGATGAATTCAATTGTTCCTCAATTTTTCTAGGTCGTACAAAACCAGTTTGTTTTAAACGTTGCATATGATTGTAATATAATACAACCTTTGTCAACAACACATAAATCAACCAATCAACCTGCCTATGGCATGCATTGTTCTTCTCACTTAGGTACCTTTTCTTGATATACCGATGGTAAGACTCAATTGCATTATTTGTATTTTGATAGGAATGTGGAAAATCTATGTACGCTTTTGCTCACATATCTATAGAAAGAAATTTATTAGTTATGAATTAATAACTATACATATGACATGCAAAATAGAATCATTAAAGCCACTTATAAGAAACTTACATATTTTGTTGTTGGCTAACAAAGTTGTTTTAAAATATTCCAAAAACTTTGTATGGTCACTGAATCCTTCAAATAACCTTTCAACTTCCTTTTTTACAGATTCATCATCTTCAAATGTGTGCATGATTTCTCCTAAAACATGAAAAATGCGGATTTGGTTTTCCTTTCCTTGGACTTTATTTCCAACATTCTTCAACCATGCACGACGAACATGCCACACACGGAATAATATTGTATAGTTCATTGAAGATCTGGAATAACATAATTTTTAGAGAGAATATACATTAACAATATTTTTATGTCTCTTATAAAAAGAATAAACACATCACCTTAACGCTTCAATTTCAGCAGTAGCATCATTTGTAATGAAGGCTTGAACATGCGAATCTGGTCGTTCTTTCTTCCTAATGGCAAAGAGAGTTGACATCCATTTAGAAATATCAGCTATAGTATTACGTGATGATATCACCCAAGCTAATGGAACCCCATTGTGATGTTTTTCGAAAACCATTAAAGTGTAAAGTTGATACTACATTACAAACAAAGTACATTATTATATTTATATAAGATATAAGCCTTAAAATGGGGTTGAATAAATGAATTAGATTTAGGATAAATTTGTACTCACCGCATACTTATTTGTACTAAATGTTGAATCCATTGAGATTATATTGTTGTGAGAATATTTTAGCATCTTTGAACGCATCCACTTTTTCTGTATGCCTATGATAAAAGGGATGTTTTCAGCAAGATCTTGTTTCTGGTAGAAGAAAAATCTCTCAGCATGTTCCTTATACCAACATTATACAATGATTGGATCAATTTGATCTTTAACATACTCTAGCCTTATGGTATCATTGTAAATGTTTAATATATCTTGTCTTGTCATGTATGTATCTCGAGATGTCCCTGTGTATAACTCACCGAGTACATCCTTCACATTAGAGATGAACTTGTCCCATATCATTGTAACACTAAAACCTCTTTGGATTAAATATTGGGCAATAGATCACATATCCATTATTAAATGTGGTGCATAACTAAACCTCATATGCCTATCGATTACATCTTTTCCATGACAAACAATATTCAATTTATCAATATGCCTACACGCAGTATATATTATTACAGCATCATCTGGTCTAAGTTGAAGTTGTCACACAATGAAGTGACATTGATAACCAAATTTAATACTTTCATGTCGATTGTGTTTTTAGTTTTGATCTAAGGATGCACTCATAATTATGTTTTTCACTTCGGACCATATGCACACCAATAACTATATATAAAAAATTTGGGACAAATTACATATAACATTTATGCATATTGAAAAAAATTATACATATATTGAAAAAAGATATAAAGACTCACACAATGTACTCCATATATGTTGAAATATGTGTTTGTCTGATATCCTCTACTTTTTTACTTCGTTGAGAAGTAAGAAGAAATTGAGTGGCTGCACGTTCACTCGATTCCTCTCCTCTTATAAAATCATCAAGTTGACAATATGGAGTAATTGCAACTTGGTCCCCATCAATCTCTGTCCATGTTAAGTCTTCTACTGAAAATTCAATCATGTCCTCTGGGTCTTCAGATTCCAACCCATTAATCCTCTCCCACTTATTCATTCTTAAAATACCTATAAAAATTGCATTGAAAATAATTTGATTTGAGTAAATATTATGGTCTTGATTAATGCATATCACTAATGATATAAATCATATTTTTAGGTACATATTTTATACTTTTTAGGTAAACCACTTTGGTAAAGGTAATATTTGGGTCATTAATCAACTTAGAGATTTCTGACAAATTTAGACTAACCGTGTATGGCATATGATGTCTTTGTGGAGGTGGTGTGACCATGTTGATCTCATGGTACAACTTGTGATGAGTGGTTGAGGTGGAAGGGTTCGAAGGGAAATACCTAACATGAAAATCTCATAAAAGCAAGGATGTGCCCAACATCGAGGCATGAGATGGTGTGCTAATAGAGGCCCTTTGAAGAGGGGTCGAAGGGAGAGACATAACACCTCTCTGAAAGGAGGAAGGTTTTATAATCTCCTAGATTGATGGTTTGGGTCAAAATTAATGTAGAAATGTCACACAACTTTGAGTTTGATCAAGAAAGAACTAAGTTTACTAAAGGGAGCAAGACTCGACACATTTTCCATAGCAAAAGTGGGCATTCTGAACAAAGTTGATTTAGACAATTTAGAGGCTACATCCATATGAGGGTGAAGGTGATTTTGATGCCTCCCTTCAAATTACCTACAAGGAAACCTAACTTTACCCTTTTCCCCAAGAACTTAAGAATCACTAGTCAATGGATCAGCCATAAGTTGACAGGAATATTTATACCACACTTCTAAGACTCTAGGTATACCAGAAGAATCCTTAAGAAGGTGATCACCCTTACAAAGTTTGCAAAGGTATTTGGGCTTCCGTTGCATGTTGGAGGGTTCTTCAACATTACCAACACCCACAACCATGGTTGGTTTGTTAAACCCTTTCTTATGTTGCTTCTTCTTCTTCTTCCTTCTCTTATTCTTCTTAGCCTCCTAGTTACTAGCGTCAGGACTTTCACCAAGAGAAGAAGAAGAAAGGGTAAAAGACATGATGGGAGAAGAACTGATTTATTCATGATAAAAGAAAAAAATAGTTTTATACAAGATTAATCAACATCCTACTCACTTGGCCCTCATTCTCCTAATGGTGTATTTTATTAATTTTGTTAAAAGTATAAATATGAACATTCGTGTCATATTATATTAATTTTGTTAAACTTATAAATATGAACATTCATTAATCAAATAATTAGCTAGTGGTTGGGTTGTTGAAATAATGGCCAACAACACAAACATTCAGTAAAATCTTGGAAGTGCCATGAAGCTTCAGAAAGCAACGATGTTTGTTTCTTTTACCGTTAATCAACATATGAAGAACTACTACTTTGCATTTCACTATGTAGTCTTGGAAGGTCCTTCACTCTATAGAAATTTAAAAATATATTTAATATATTTATTTGTTATTATTGTTATAGACACGATTGAACAAAACAAAACATTGTTGAAGAAGGTTTATACCTTGATGAATGTCATAGATCTATTAGTAAATTTCGTTCACATTAAAAAACCATAGTAAGTAGATACTAATTAGTTAGTTTTTGTAAAGACAATGTGTGTTAATTTTTAATATTTATTATTTATCGTATACCACTTTTTAAAATGCTAAATTGGAAGGTCCTAGTGGGGACCCAAGTTTTCTTTCCTATAACCTATTAGCTAGAGTCTACGATTGTTTCCTACAAGGATTTCTTTACAATGCACATGAAATTATTTTTATTTATACAATAAGTTGCATTTATCATGGGATGATATATTGTGCTTTGTTTATCATATACTTGTGTTTTATGTTTTGTTTTTAAAGAAAGTTTCTAATATTTTTCGTTTAAAACAAAGAATGATTATTTATGTATGGTACTCCCAAGTGAATTTCCAAATTGACATTTCTGCAAAAATTACATTAATCAATTAGTTGTAAAAAATATAATGCATAAAATCAATTTTATTAATTCATGAAGAGATTTTGATTAACTACTCATTCTCACTATGAAGATCTAGGGCATGTCTCCTTGAAAAGTGATATCTACCAATATTTATTAGCCATCTCATTTTTATGGCTGCACTAGTTTTATTATTTTGAATTTTTCTAACCAAACATAAACCTTGCAGCTAGTTTTAAGAATTAGAATCCTACTTTTGTCATTTCATTCGATGAATTTGGTAGGTTATTTATTTATTCAATATGCCTGTGCTTTTATTAAAATGTGTTAGTTATTTGGCTCCTAAGACATAAAACTTGATAAACCATAACCGGTTCTATATCATTTAGTAAGAAATTTCAAAATCTCAATGACAAGTACGTTTATTATTTCCATTTTGGTATAACAAAATTTACATGTAGATATTAACAACAATATTTTGGGAACATATTTCAATTCATACAAAATATATTATGAAGTAAGTTTACACTTCTTTTCATTTTTTTAATGGATAATTTGAACTTGATTAAACTATTAAATTTTGGTATTAATAATAGTACAATCATAATTACATTTCCACAATAATTAATGGACAAAAAGGAAACATTATTTATAAGTAATTAGAATTTATAATTATAGTGAATGAAATATAGTTAATGGTTTCAATTTTCTTAATTAATTATAATTTGATTAATTATTTTTATTATTTAAAAATATTTTGTTCGTAAACTTAAATATTTTGTTTCAATTTTTATTTGTAGAATTTATTTTAATGTATATTTAGGTGAAACGGGAATTGGAATGTTTTGTGTATCATTGTCTTATTATTCTTAATATGAAAAAGTAAGGTATTTATGTATTCTTAAATGGATTGTGTGTCACTTCTGTGGTGAGGCGAGGGATATGTATACAAAAAAATTACATGCATAAAACAAACTGAAAAATAAATTGTTACTTTCCCTTAAGTCAATATATGTGATCAATCAAACAAGAAAAATGGTTTTAGTTTGTTTTGCGTATGATAAAAGATCCTATGAAGACCTATTCATCCTTTCCACTCTCAAAGTAGTTGGGCCTTGCGGAGATATCTTTTATGACGGGTGTTGGAGCTACGTCTCAAAAGAACTAGTGACGCTTCCAGCTGCCAAAAGAATAAACTAAGGTAATGAATGAGGCTTTAGTGCTTCTTGCACCTCCACCTATAGGGAAAGATGCCCTAAAATTTGGCCAATAAGATACCTTCATCTCACGGGGGCAGTCGAGTCTTTAGCTTCTTGGTAATTGGTGATCAGCACCGAGCACTATACAAGTCGGGTAGCCCCATATAGTACTGCACACACTGCGCCTAAGTCGAACCCCCTCTGAATCAGGTCTCTGTGCTGCCTGGGTAGTCTTTTCCATGCGATGATTGAAGGATTTGAAGCACCCTAAAAGACAACTTCTATGTTTCAAAATGTAACATTAACATGGCAGCTTATTAGATGCCTACCCCCACCAGTCCTAACCTAAACTATAAATTATGTTATGGCCCCTGTGGGGATATTTAGTGTTTTCAAGTTATGATTGCTTTTAGGTGTCTTCCTTCACTTATGGTGTGAAAAAGCAAGCTCAAATAAACTATGTACAAAAGCTCTTTAAACTTGATGCCCTTTGTTCAAAGTATAGAGTAGCTTAGTGTGTGAGTGCAATGTGTAAGTGACAAAGTGGACATAAAAAGTGTGAAGTGATGTGGATATACGATGATCCTTTACAAAATCCCCTACTTACACTAAAGTATGTTTGTTCCATACCTGCAAAGAAAATAATGTGTGGTTGATGGACCGCTTATTACCTTCCTATTACACTATGTGAGCCTAAAAAGGGAGATGAAAAACCAAGTGCTTTGAGAAAGCTTTCAGATGCAAGCCCAGGATCGTCTAAAAGATGTAAGGGAAGCATGGGCTACTCCCTTTTTTTAATAACACTCGGTTCCTAGTCCCAATGTCAATGAAGTAAAAATTATTTGGTTAGTAAAAAATATGTGTGGATTATAGACCACTTACTCTTTTACTAATTAAGCTGTGTGACTTGTGAAAAATAGCAAAACAAATTGAAAAAGATGTCACTTCATTTCTCTTAAGAGGCTAGCTATAAGGTTTCATTCACAAATATATAGTCTTCACTTAAATAAACAAAATTATATCTAGTCTTTCATATTTTCGCAAATGTGTATTATATATTGAATGTATCTAGATACATATGAGTAGATATGCAACTTTGAAACCAAAATCATAACAAGTTCACATGCAAAATTAGGCCAAATTAAATTAAATTAAATTGAAAAAGCATGCAACCCAATATGGTAGAGATATAATGTCATGCTCAACTCCGTCAAAATAAAATAAAATAATAAAACATAAAATTAATAATTATAATTTAATTAATTATGAATAATAATTAAATCTTAAATCTATTTCACCTTATCTACCAAGATCCTATTATGCAACTTTGAAACCAAAATCGTAACAAATTCACATGCAAAATTAAATTAAATTAAAACAACATGCAACCCAGTATGATAGAGATTGATGTGCACCCCTTTTAACCTATTACTATTACTATTTTACAAATTAAAAATAAACAAAATACTATATATTATAAATCATTCTTTATAATCCATCTATATTTTATAATTAATATGTATATTTATTTATTTATAATACATGCCTAACAATAATTTTATCATAATCATCTAAATTATTACCATTTTTGTTGGGTGGGAGATTTGGTTCAAGAGCTTTGGGTAATGGTTGTTTAGATTAAATATGTTGTAAAACAAAATAAAATTGGAGAGATTAGGAGATTTTTCTAGCCCTGACTATTTTGATAAAATTTGTTCTAACGATGGCTTTAAGATCTTTGGGTCATTAAGTTATGGAAAAATATTAGAGTTAGGGAGATTGGAAGCTTATTCTAACCCCGATAATTTAGAAAGAATTTGTTGTGCGTTTCCAATTTTGTAGAGTTTGAGTTTAAGAGCTTTGGGTTATGGCATTTAGATAAAATATTCTACGAAAACATAATAGATTTGGGGTGAGTCGCAACTTTTTCTAGCCTTGATTGTTTAGATAAAATTTGTCATATATTTCTAAATTTGCAGAGATGGGTTTGAGAGCTTTGGGTTAGGCTACTTAGATGAAATATGCCATGAAGGAAAAATAAAATTGAGGTGCTTGGATGGATTTTCTAGCCTTGATTGTTTAAAACAATGTAAACTTTGAAACGAGAACTGATACTGTTACCCGTTTCGTAGAGATAGCAAAAAAGTGACCTGATTTTGAAAAGGGGTGATGCAGAACGAACATGTTTTTTTTAGAGCATACTTTTTGGCACTTTAATTTTTTTATGTACATTACATTTTAGAATCGTTTTAGAATAGTAGTGATTTTCATGCTGATTTAAAAAAGCGAGTATTATGCAATCACCACTTTTTTTTAAAAGACTGTGTTTTGGCTTTAAATTTTCTAATGTATAAAATGTAAATAATTATTTTGTAAATTTGATCATTTTTGAAGTGGCCGTTTTCTTCACATTTTCTTGTTTTTTATTTTAATTTTAATTTATTTTTTTAGTGAGGTTTTTATTGTTTTGCATTTTTAAATTAGGAGGTCGATATTTAGAATTTTCGATATTCTACATATTTATACATCCTTAATTAATTTTTGAATCCACATGAGATAATTGTTTCTAAAAAACAATATTTTTTAACAATGGACATAAAAATAACCATTTTTAACATAAATATAACTAAAAAATTACATGTTTTGATAATTTTTTGTTAGAATTGACATGTCCAAATCACAATTTTTATACGATAATTTTAACCAAAAACAGTTAAATAATAGCTTTTTTTATGAATTTCATGTCAAAAAAAAATAATAATCACTTTTGTTTTCAAAAAATAATGATTAACTTAAAAATCAATGCGAAAATCACATATTACAAATATTGAATGTATAACAACCCTAATTGAGTGTTTATTATTCTCATAAAATGTCAAAGTCAAAACATTGCAAAGCTTGATTTACAAGCATAATTTAAATTTAATCAACAATGTCACGTAATCCAAACTCTTCGTCCTCTAGAGTTTCATCATTGTCTTCTTCCACAATATTTTATGTTTCCTTTTGCTCACTTTCCTCTTATAATGGGTCTTTGATGTCTGCAAATCTCCCAATGTATGTCTTTCCAAACATTCCATGTAATGGTGGTTGGGGTTCCTTTGCCTTTTTTGCCACACGTGATTCACTAAAGTCCCCTTTATTCACCCAATTTCTTGCATTGCATCTGGAAGAAATTGAAGAACATTAATTCTTTGCTGAATGAAATCGCACTGTAGTGGATCTTTTTCAATTGCAATGCAATTTCTTCCTTTTTGAAGGCAACATGCTAGCGTTGTACCTAATTATCAAGCACAAAAGAAATAATGAACTAAATTAGTACAATGACATATTAATTAAAAAATAACATATTGAAATTCAATTCCATATAATAAAACTTACCTGAGCCAGAAAATAAATCCAGAACTCAATCTCCTTCATCTGACAAATGTTTATAAGATAGTTAATCAATAATTGTGGTTTTTGATAAATGTTAACTATCTCTCCTTTTGCTTTTGATTCCGGGAACAACCAGCCACCACCCGCCCGCCCGACTGGTGGCTGGTTCATTCCCAGAATCACCCAGCCACCAGCAAGGTGGGCGGCTGGTGGCTAGGTGATTCTGGAAGTCAACCAGCCACCAGCCGGCCACTGGTTGATTCCAAGAATCAACCAGCCACCAGCCAGCCGAGAATCAACCACCCACCAGTCGCCCGCCCGGCTGGTGGCTGGTTGATTCCCGGAATCAACCAGCCACCACCCGGGCGGGCGGCTGGTGGCTGGTTGATTCCGGGAATCAACCAGCCACCAACCGCCTGCCCGGCTGGTGGCTGGGTGATTCCAGAAATCAACCAGCCACCAACCGGGCGGCCAGCTGGTGGTTGGTTGAACCACCAGCTGGCCGCCCGGTTGGTGGCTGGTTGATTCCAGGAATCACCCAGCCACCAGCCGGGCAGGCGGTTGGTGGCTGGTTGATTCCCGGAATCAACCAGCCACCAGCTGGCCGCCCGGTTGGTGGCTGGGTGATTCCTGGAATCACCCAGCCACCAGCAGGGCGGGCGGCTGGTGGCTGGTTGATTCCTGGAATCAACCAGCCACCAGCCGCCCGCCCTGCTGGTGGCTGGGTGATTCCTGGAATCAACCAGCCACCAACCGGAAGGCCAGCTGGTGGCTGGTTGATTCCAGAATCAACTAGCCACCAACCCGGCGGTCGGCTAGTTGCTGGTTGATTCCCAGAAATCAACCAGCGACCAGCCGCCTGCCCGGCGGTCGGCTAGTTGCTGGTTGATTCTGGAAATCAACCAGCGACCAGCCGCCCGCCCGGCTGGTAGGTGGGTGATTCCGGGAATCAACCAGCAACCAGCCAGGCGGCCAGCTGGTGGTTGGTTTATTCGGGAATCAACCAGCCATCACCACCAGCTGGCCACTTAACTGCTGGCTGGTTGAATCTTGGAATCAACCAGTGACCAGTCCGTCGTTCGGCTGGCGGCTGGGTGATTCCAAGAATCAACCAGCCACCAACCGGCCGCACCAGCCACCACTCGCCCGCCCGGCTGGTGGCTAGGTGATTCCGGGAATCAACCAGCCACCAGTTGGGCGACTAGCTGGTGGCTGCCGCCCAACTGGTGGCTGGTTGATTCTTGGAATCAACCAGTGACTAGCTGGTCATTCGGCTGGTGGCTAGGTGATTCCCGGAATCACCCAGCCGGGCGGGGGAATCACCCAGCGACCAACCGGGCGGGCGATTGGTGGCTGGTTGATTCCCGGAATCAACTAGCCACCGGGAATCAACCAGCCACCAGCCGGGAGGGCGGCTGGTGGCTGGTTGATTCCGGGAATCAACCAGCCGCTCGCCCAGCCGGTGGCTGGTTGATTCCGGGAATCAACGAGCCATTAGCCACCGGTCTGGTGGGCGGCTGGTGGCTCGTTGATTCCCGGAATCAACCAGCCACTAGCCGGGTGCCAAGTTAGTGGCTCGTTGATTCCCGAAATCAACCAACCACCAGCCACCAGCCGTCCGCCCGGCTGGTGGCTGGGTGATTCCCGGAATCAACCAGCCACCGGATGGGCGAGCGGCTGGTGGCTCGTTGATTCCCGGAAACAACCAGCCACCAGTCGGGTGGCGAGTTAGGGGCTCGTTGATTACTGGAATCAACCAGCCACCAACGAGCCACCATCTGGCCGCCCGGTTGGTGGCTGGTTGATTCTAGGAACCAACGCGCCACCAACCACCGGTCGGGTGGGCGGCTGGTTGCTCGTTGATTCCTGGAATCAACCAGCCACCAGCCGGACGGCCAATTGGTGGCTCGTTGATTCCCGGAATCAACAAGCCACCAGCCACCTGCCCGGCTGGTGGCTGGGTGATTCCCGGGATCAACCAGCCACCGGAAGGGCGTGCGGTTGGTGGACCATCCCGCTGGCCAGCTGGTGGCTGGTTGATTCCCATAATCAACCAGCCACCAACCGGGCGGCTGATTGATTGCCCCGCCGGCTGGTGGTTGGATGATTCCGGGAATCAACCAGCCACCGACCGGGTGGGCGGCTGGTGGCTAGTTGATTCCGGGAACCAACGACCGGTGGTTGGTTGATTCCCGGAATCATCTAGCCACCGGCCGGGCGGCCATCTAGTGGCTGGTTGATTCCCGGAATCAACCAGCCACCAGCCGCCTGCCCGGCTGGTAGCTCTGCCCGGCTGGTGGCTGGTTGATTCCGGGAATCAACCAGCCACCAACCGGCCACTCGGTTGATGGCTGGTTGATTCCCGGAATCAACCATCCACCGACTGGTTGCCCAATTGGTGGCTGGTTAGACCGGTTGGTGGCTGGTTGATTCTGGCAATCAACCAACCACCAGCTGGCCGCTCGGATAATGGCAGGTTGATTCCGAGAATCAACCAGCCACCAGCCGGGCGGAGCCACCAGCCAGGCGGGCGGCTGGTGCCTGGTTGATTCCCGGAATCAACCAGCCGCCCGCCCGGCTGGTGGCTGGTTGATTCCGGGAATCAACCAGCCACCAACCGGGTGGCCAGCCTGTGGCTGGTTGATTCCGGTTGATTCCGGGAATCAACCAGCCACCAACCGGGTGGCCAGCCTGTGGCTGGTTGATTCCCGGAATCAACCAGCCATCAGTCGCCCACCCGACTGGTGGCTTTGCCCAGCTGGTGGCTGGTTGATTCCGGGAATCAACCGGCCACCGACCGGACGGCCAGCTGGTGGCTGGTTGAATCTCGGAATCAACCATCCACCAACCGGGCGACCGGTTGGTGGCTGGTTGATTCCAGGAATCAACCAGCCATCAACCGAGTGGCCGGTTGGTGGCTGCTAGGTGGGTGGCTGGTCGCTGGTTGATTCCGGGAATCAACAAGCCACCTGCTAACCGCCCGGCTGGTGGCTGGTTGATTCTATGAATCAACGAGCCACCAGCCGCCCGCCCGGCCGGTGGCTGGTTGATTCCGGGAATCACCCAGCCACGAACCGCCCGCGCAGCTGGTGGCTGGGTGATTCCCGGAATCAACCAGCCACCGTCAAGGCGGGTGGCTCATTGATTCACGGAGTCAACTAGCCACTAGCCGGGCGGCTAGTAGGTGGCTTGTTGATTCACGGAATCAACCAGCCACCAGCCACCCTCCCGGCTGGTGGCTCCGCCTAGATGGTGGCTGGTTGATTCCCGGAATCAACCAGGCACCAGCCGGGCAGCCAGCTGGTGGCTGGTTGATTCCCGGAATCAACTAGCATCAACCAGGCGGCTGATTGATTCCCCTGCCCGGCTGGTGGCTGGATGATTCCCGGAATCAACCAGCCACCGACCGGGATCATCCGGAATCAACCAGCCACCTGCCGGGCGGGCGGCTGGTGGATGGATGATTCCTGAAATCAACCAGCCACCAATCGGGCGGCTATCTGGTGGCTGGTTGATTCCCGTAATCAACCAACCACCAGCCACCCTGCCCGATCTGTGGCTCTACCCAGCTGGTGGCTGGTTGATTCCCGGTTGGGAATCAACCAGCCACCAACCAGTCGCGCCACCCGACTGGTGGTTGGGTGATTCCGAGAATCAACCAGCCACCGGTCGCCCGCCCGGCTGGTGGCTGTTAATTCCCGGAATCAACCAGCCACCAGCCGGGCGGCCGCCCGGCTGGTGGCTGGTTGATTCCGGGAATCAACCAGCAACCAGCTGGCCGCCCGGCTCGTGGCTGGTTGATTCCGGGAATTAACCAGCCACTAGCCGCCCGGATGGTGGTTCGTTGATTCTCAGAATCACCAGCCACCAGCCGGGCGGAGACACCAACCAAGGGGGTGGCTGGTCGCTGGTTGATTCTCGGAATCACCTAGCCACCAGCCAGGCAGGCGGCTGGTGGCTGGTTGATTACGGGCGGTTGGTGGCTGGGTGATTCCAGGAATCAACTAGCCACCAGCCGCTCGCCCGACTGATGGCTGGGTGACTCTCAGAATCAACCAACCACTAGTCACCCACCCGGCTGGTGGCTGAGTGATTCCAGGAATCAACCAGCCACCAGCTGCTCGCCTAGCTGGTGGCTGGGTGATTCCCAGCCACCAGCTAGACGGGCTGTCGGGGTGGGGCGGCCCGGAATCTCCCAGCCACCACCCGGGCGGGCGAGCGGGCCACCGGGGTGGTGCCACCCTAGGCTGTGTCACCCCAGCGGCCCACCTGCCCGCTCGGTTGGTGGCTGGGTGATTCCGGGAATCACCCAACCACTAGTTCCCTGCCCCGCTGGTGGCTGGGTGATTTTGGGAATCACCCAGGCACCAGCCAGGCAGAGGGAATCTCCCAGCACCAACCAGGCGGGCAGACGGGCCGCCGAGGTGGCGCGGCCTGGGCTAGTGCCACCCCGGTGGCTCGCCCGCCCGCTTGGTTGCTGGCTGGGCGATTCCGGGAATCGCCCAGCCACCAGTCGGGCGGGCTGCTGGTGGCTGGGTGATTCCAGCTGCCTGGGTGATTCCCGGAATCACCCAGCCACGAGTCGGGCGGGCGCGGGCGGCTGGTGCCTAGGCGATTCCCGAAATCACCCAACCACCAACCAGCCGGGCAGGCGGGGTGGTGCGAATCACCCAGCCACCAGTCGGGCGGGCGGGTGGGCCGCTGGGGTGGCCCGGCCTAGGCTGGCGCCACCCTGGTGGCCCGCCCGCCCACCCGGCTAGTGGCTGGGCGATTCCGGGAATCAGCCAACCACCAGCTGAGCGGGCGGGCAGGCTGCCGGGGTGGCACAACTTGGGCTAGCGCCATGCCGATGGTCCGCCTGCCCACCTGGCTGGTGGCTTGGCGATTTCGGGAATTGCACGACCACCATCCGCTCGCCTGGCTGGTGGATGGGTGATTCCGGGAATCACCCAGCCACTGGGCGGGCGGGCCACCCGGGTGGCACGGCTAGGGCTGGCGCCACACCGGCTGCCCGGCTGGTGGCTGGGTGATTTCGGGAATCACCCAGTCACGAGCCGTGCCACCCCGGTGGCCTGCCCGCCCGCCCAGCTAGTGGTTGGTCGATTCTCAGAATTGCCCAGCCACCAACCGGGTGGGCAGGCTGGCCGCTGGGCTGGCGCGGCTGGGCTGGCGCCACCCTAGCGGCCCGCCCGTCCACCCGGTTGGTGGCTGGGCAATTCCTGGAATCATTTTTCTTTTGTATCCAGCATGTTATGGTTGAAAACATGTTGAATTTATACTTAGAAAAGAAAAATGATATCCTACCAAAAACATTAATGCGTTTTTTTCCTCATAAACAACTTTGTTTGGCACATAAAAATTTGGTTTTACTAGCATTTTTTAAAAATTTTGATAATTGACCCTAAAAAAAAAAGTCATTGTTCCAGTATCATCACTTTCATTTTTAAGCTATATTTTGCATGAAAATTTCGTAGTAAATTTCGTAGTCACTGCCATTTTTAAAACATGTTCAAAATTGACCCCTAAAAAATAAAATCATCGTTTCAGTATACACACTTTTCATTTTTAGCACTGTTTTTTATGTTTTTTCGGGGTTTTTTGGCCAGAGTTCCCGTTTTGAGTTTATAGTTCCCGTTTCAAAGTTTACATTGTTTTAAATCATGAATATTTTATATTTCGAAAATTACAAAGATTGGATTCCAAATTTCCAAAACATTTGTAGCGTGGTGTTTATTAAATGTGATATTTGTTTTTTGATGTAACATTCGTAGTCATTCAAATGACATTAGTTTAGCACCAACCCAATCCCATTTTTTTTTGCTTGCTATGGTGTCATCTAATTCCAATTTTTTGTTTGGTCCTTGTATATGTGATATTGGTGTTAGTATAATAGCATCTCGTTTTCCACTTAACTAAATGTATTACAGCTTGATGATGTATATAAAGTGTAATGTTTAAATATATTAATAATAATAGTTTTTAACATATTGAATTAATAAGTAGATAAATTTATACGTTTGGAGTATGTTTTAAAATTGTTTTTGTTTGGTTAAGAGTTTTTCTTCTTCTTTTTGATTATCAACCAATGATGGTTGTCCTCATTATAGGTAACTGAGGTAGGATAGGTTTTCTCTATATGTAGAAAAAGTAGAAAAACTTAATTTTTTTCTATAAGTTTATTTATTTATTATATTTTTTAGTAAAATAAAATTGCATATTAGTTTATTCATTTTATGAAAATTCAGATAATTTAAGTTGTCTTAAAATAGACCAAAACCCTTAGGGAAAAGTTCAATAATCAGAGTTCCCTTCAACTAAGTGGCTTTAACTTTTCACAAAACTCAACCAGATTTAGAAAAGAATTTTAATGAAAAAGAGGTTGAGTCCACTAATTAACTAACCATATATTTAACCATCAACCTTGGTTAGAGGGAGTGATCATAACTACTCCCTTCATCCTTGGAATCAAGTCAAAGGAGGGAAAGCATTAACTTGGTCCAACTAATCCCTTGACTTTACCCAACTTGTCAAATAGTAATTTGATGATATATAAGATGTCACATGGATGGAATAATGATTTTGGAGTGACTTAATAAGTGAGAAAACCCATTGATGAAAATGATTTCAGGGGCCTCTTCGTTTTCAAGCATTTTTTGGTATAGCGTGGACTTGTGGGTTATGGCCCCACTATGCTTTTGTTGCGCTCTCCATCGTGTATGCATGTAACATTAATTCCTTAGGCTTTTCTCACACAATTGTTACATGGAGTCTTAATTCTTCAAAAAAAATAAATGCATTAATGCATCAAGTCATTAAAGCATCAACTCACTATTCACACACATTAATTATATAAATCATAAATCAAATTTCATTAATTTAACCACTAGACTATTACATATCATCTATTGGTGCCTTGGGTGGCCAAATCTTCATTCTAATGGACAACCTTCATACACACACAAGTTTAATCCCTTAAAAAGTAGCTTCTATTCTCAACTTCTCCCATGCGGTTTGATTCTGAAACCAGATAAGAACTAAACTCCACTCAAACCAGCGAATCTATATCTCATAGATAAAAATATTTTTGATTGTTTTTATATTACTAAAATATTTCTGATTGTTTTTATATTACTGAAACAGTTGACATTAAAGTATGTAAATTGCATATTTAGCCATTTGTTTAATTCTTTAGTATATCTGGCAAGGGTTTTGCCAATAAACTAGCCCAATTCACTATTGGTATACAGCCCTTTGGAATAATTCTGAAAATTGAATCTCAGTTCCTCGTGTTGTATATTCAATTGTTTCAAACACTTCAAGGTTGCACCGCTGATGGACTTCATATTTCTTACCATTTTCATTTTCGGTGGTGAGGAGTGAATCAAAGGTTTAAGTAAAGTTATTTTTATTTATTTGTTGGATTCTGAACTTATGTTGATTGTAGATTTGGACATTCAGTAAATATGGAGTAAATTGACTTTATCGATACTAAATGTGTGTTAAATATATGAAATCTGCAATTAACACAACAATATCTTCCCTGAATTGATTCCAACCAATCATCTAGACATAATACCCATGTCTACCTCTCCATTGAATTGGTTGCAACCAATCAATCAAACATATATCGTTCTGTAAAACTTGTTCTGTCAAACTTGTACCTCTGTGTAGAGTCACAACCCTTAGTCTTATTGTCCTTCCATCTTTAGAAAGAAAAAAAAAACAAAACATTGTGTTTTATTAATTAAATGGTGTGTACAATTTCAAGATTTAAAAGTTAAATGTATTATATAGTATCTGAGTATAGAAATTTGACCAAAAGTAAAAAATGTATGAAATAGTTTCAGGATTTCAATGGACGATCTCAAAGAATCTCAATTTTTTTCCCAAAATGAATTTTTTTGTAAAACATATAATTTCAAGTTGTTTCAGGATTTGAAGTTATAGATGGTTGCAAAGAATCCCAAATTTTACACTGACTAGACTCTACTGGAACTCTTAGAACTCAAACTTGTAACACTGTATCAACCATCTCAATTTACGAAATGCGAAGTTATAACAAAAAAATACTTTGTGGCCCGAGAAGATTGATCCTCTAAAAGAGCCGCTGGCTAATATACACCCTTTTCTTAATTTTGTTTATGTTTAAAATAAAAAAAATTATGTATTCGTAAATAAAATGAAGGCTATAGGATTAATGCAATATGTGTTTCAGCTGGCTAATATACACCCTTTTCTTAATTTTGTTTATGTTTAAAATCAAAAAATTATGTATTCGTAAATAAAATGAAGGCTATAGGGTTAATGCAATATGTGTTTCACGAGAAACTAAATTTGTAAGGGTAAAAAATCAACACGTAAACGATTTACAGAATGTGCATTTATGAAATGCGAATAATAACAAAAAATAGTTATAACAGAGTTATTGCAAAAAATATTTAAAAACTTCTTTGATTACCTTAATGTGGATATTGTGGATTGGAAAGTTGAAAACACTCCCTACAAACACAAACGATGGCAATTGCGAATCTTGTGGAGTGGAAAGTTGAAAACGACACTCTCTGAAAACACAAACTTGTGGAGTGGAAAGTTGAAAACGACACTCCCTGCAAACACAAACAATGGCAACCGTGGATCGTGTGGAGTGGAAAGTTGAAAACAACATTCCCTGCAAACACAAACTATGGCAACTGCAGATCTTGTGGAGTGAAAAGTTGAAAATGACACTCCCTGGAAACAAAAATGATGGTTATTTACCAGTTAATTGTTACTGTGCATATGCTCATTCTTTAGATGCTACTAGGAAGGGTAAGGGTATGGTTGAATGAAGCTGAGAGTAACTGGCCGAAATAGAGGGAGACATCTAGAGATAAGATTCAACGGAAAATATTTAAGCCGAACTGCATTCATTGTTGTCCGACTTGCATGGGATGTTGATCTCTGAGAACTCTTGAAAACAAGTCACTAAACCAATAATTGCTTAGTGAAAGACGAATACACATGCATGATATGGATGGTATGGATGACAGTTTCAGCTCTCCCGGAAATTTTCCAGAATTTATCCGGTAGACAAACCAGCTATCTTGATTGATAGTGTATGGGAAATGGACGGCGTCAGATGGGGTCTAATTAATGTTAATTAATGTGGAATAGACTGTTGTCGGCTAAATTAATTTTTGTCAGTGTAGTTAATGCATCATATTGTGAAAAACATTACCAAAATTAAAATGTAAAAAATCTGAAGCGCAAGTCGTAATCTTGAAAAGTGATGACCTTTATGTGTTGTCATATTTATTCTGCAACAAACCTGATAGCTCTGACAGGTGGAAGTGGACTCAGATTTTCCATATATACAACAAGATTATGATCACCATTGGCATTGGGCTTAGATTCGATTCTCTAATTCCCTTGAATTCAATCAGTAACCCCGCCGATTTCTATCTAATCGATCTCGCCCTTATGACTCCTCAGGACAGCCTCCTAGAACTCCCGCGCCATAGCCCTGTTCTCCCTTTTATTCACGTGCTCGGTCTTCATCCTCCCCGTCCTTCTATAAATTACCCCTTCTTCTTCCTCTATTCAGCGCCCTTCCTCTTATCAGTGCCCATGTTCTATCATTCTTGGCATTCTTCCCCGAGACCCTATCTCCCTCTAGCCTTTTCTTCTCGATGGACCTCTGATGTCCCGGTCGTGACCTTTGCTTCCTCCTCTGTTCGACCCCATCTGCAGAACTTCATTACCTCTTTCCGCAGCCTCAACATTATCTTTCCAATCTCTGCAATGGCACACAGTGAGGACTGCCTCCACTGTGCGGATCTTCAAGCAGAGCTGGAGGAGACAAGAGCTCGACAGAAGATCTTAGACAATCAACAAAGGATCTTAGATGCAAAAATCGATAATCAGAACCGTATCATCAACGACAAGTATCAAGCGGAAATCAATCTGTTCTTGCACAAGGTCTCTTCTTTACATGAGCAGTTTAAACACCTGTCTAACAGGTGCAGCCATGCGGAAAAGTCCATTGAGATTTTGAAATATATGATGGACAAGCGCAACACTGTTGCTCCAAGTTCCTCAAGCGCCAAGCAAATCGATGTGGATGAAAAGCCGAAGGAATCCATAGCGCGGCACATCAGTGACATTAACATAGATTAGATATGTTTTGCAAATGTCAATTTTTGTTGTTTCAATTTGTAAGAGTTTATTTCTGTCTAGACTTTCTCAAAGCCAGTAAAGGCAGGATTAAGGAGAAAATTCCTTTTTGTAACTCCTCAGATCCTGGGCTACCTCGGCACTTCGTGTACCTCAGGAGTCCAAGCTCCCACCTTTTTCTTTTCCGATATTAATGCAACAACCGACTTTGTAAAAAAAAAACAAAAAACAAAACAAAAACAAACATAATCACAAAAATGGACCTTATTATTAAATATATTAAAAGAATTGTAATTAGTGATGAATTTTAAAATTAAGATTATATTTAAAAATTTCAACTAAAATTTTTAAAAATAATAATATAATCAATGAAATGTTTTTTTGTTTTTTATTCTATTTTAGTATTTATTTATTTTTTTCAAAATTGAAATAAAATATTAGTTTTGTTTTACGGGGTACTTTTTGCAGTGTGGGTTTGGGTTTGCATTTATTATTTGAAATATGTATTTTTATTTGTTTAATTATATTATTTTGAATTTTAGAAAAAAAAAAATATTAATATTTTATTTTAAAAAATTGATTATTAATATATATATATATTTTTTACTAATTTAAAATTTCTAATTTTAATTGAGATGAATTGAGGATCTAAATGTGTTGAAATTTATGTCTTTAATTTACATAAATCAAAAATCTAAATATTTTAAAATTTCACATAATTTTGTTAATAAGTATGAATGTCAAATTTTAATATAAATCATCACCATAAAAACTATCAACTTTATATACAACATTACAAAAAAATATTTACACCTAACAAATCAATTTGATATCAAAAATTGATTACATTAATGTATTAATCATTTCTCATTCTTTTAATCCCTCGGACTTTTTAACCGTGATATCAAAAATTGATTACATTAATGTATTAATCATTTCTCATTCTTTTAATCCCTCGGACTTTTTAACCCTGATATCAAAAATTGATTACATTAATGTATTAATCATTTCTCATTCTTTTAATCCCTTGGACTTTTTAACCCTCTTCACATTGGCTTTGTAAGAAGAATATAAGAAAATAAAATAAATTATTTAATAAAATAAATTACATAAAATATTTTTATTTTTTTAGCATTTATGTGTAAGAAAGTGCACATAGTTTTAAAAATACACAATACTCTTTATTCTTTTGAATCATTAACTTCATCATATTATAATAATTAATTAATTAAAACATAATTCCAAACATAACGTATAAGTTAAAATTTTAATACGTAATTAGAGATACGTCTTGTTAAACTTTTAACATTCTTTATTAATCATATTTGAGGGCATACTTCTTATCATTCTTATTCTTAGTTGCCCTAAAGCTATAATCATATAATATATGCAATAAGGCATAAACATATAATTTAATATTGATAGAGTAAAGATCATTTAGGATATTAAGATTATTTTATAAACTTTAATTATTTAGGGATGTTATAATAAATGAGATTATATTGGTAAAACTATAAATTGATTTTTAGTTGAAAAAAAGAAGAGAAACATTACCTATGATATGGAGAGTGTGATTTTATATTGACATGTCTAATCTAACCTAAAATTTAATAAAACCAAAAATGATCTTTAATATAATACTTAGTTGTTATCTTTATCATTTCATAACTCTACTTCCCTACTTGGAGCATTCTTGTAGTCTATTCATATGTGACTAGATTAGCATACAACTTTTCGCAGTAGCAATAGCCAACAACTCCCAAGATGATCTCAATTTGACGAGTTAGAACCAACTCTATCATTTCAATTGCTTACCTACCAAATTTAGTTGAATATTTGTAAACATGCATTCAGACAAGGCCTTCAATCATGTGCATTATCATGCTTTTGCATTATCTACATTGTTTTATATTCATTCATGTACCTCTATTAAATTCAAATGACATGTCTCACATGCATAAGCATAACATGCTTCCCTCTTCCACATGGAAACCAATGACAAGAAATCATTCATTCCATGTATCATGGAATTATCAAGTAAATGATAACATCAACCAAAGCATAGGTAATACTAGCTCCTGATTTACTTTCCATTCATGCATTCTTATGATTGCTAATATAGATTTTCACTAATGGAATTCTTACCTTATTCCCTCTTAGTATTTCGATCATACCAAAACCATACCTGCATGGATATTAGTATTATATTTGGTGCTACCTGATTAGTTGGTAGCTTTGGTAGGGTTCTTGCATCCCTCTTTACCAACCTATCAATAATTGCTTTATTATTCATAGTTGTATTGCCACAAGACTATATGCAACATTCTCATTAGCTTCTTTAGGCATGTGATCAACTTGTACTTGGTTACATGTTCATCATTTAACCTTGGTTAACCATGATAACCATCTTAAGATATAAAACTACTCTTAGTTGTCATTTATTCTATATGTATGCAACAAACTTACAAACTTAATGAGAATTATGGCCTTAAAATGAGAACTCTAGCCCTAAAAATTCATATTTTTCATAAGAATCATAAAAAAAGATCCCAAAATTTAGAAGTAGTGATGAAACAACACCATTTTTTCACTTCAAGGTTAAAATTCAAAAATATTTCAACCATGGATTAAAAAACAAATATCATGCCTATGAAAGACATGAATAAATACCCCAAAATGAAAAAATGATGATGCAACATCACTCTTGTCTAGGGTTAAAATTCCAACATTTTTCAACCAAGCATTAAAAATTGAATACCATACTAAGACCCAACTAAGGCGCCCCAATACAACCATGATGGATGGTCAATAAGAAAGGGAATAGGTTGGAGGGAACAACACACTCTACTTGGCACGTCATTGTCACCACCAATTTGATTACCTCTTCTTACATTTCTCAGCATACCATACGAAGTATTTAGTGTGCCTATAGATATAAGGTGGCCATGTTAATTCATTGGAGAGCCAACAAATCCATAGAAGTTACAAGCTTTGATTCCATGATGGAGGATACAAGGTTTTTTTGTTGGAAAGTCTTAGTTATTATTGCTAAAATAGGGCGTCCGAAGACCATACGAAAGCTAAATAGTTGAGGCCCATCCAAGAGGGTGAGTCACTATTGCTCAATGTGTTATGTAACCAAGTGTTTGCATTCCACCTTTGGTGTTTTCCTAATTGTTTAGTCTTCTCTATTTTTTTTTTTTTATAGACTGTGTTTCTATAGTATGTGTTTCTATATTTATTTATTTTTATACTCTGCAGTCGGTCTTCCTTCAGTTGTTCACCTTACATGTAGGTGGAGCTTTTCATAAGAAGGCAGGTCTCGCTTTCATTATTCGTTGTAGCACCTGACCTTAATTGTCCTAGTTTTTGTATTATCATAACCCCCACACCCTCTTTTGTCTCAGCTTCTTATAGGTTCCCTTTCACCATCCTTCTGGGGGTAGACATTAGTCCAAACTCCTCCCCCCATTCTCGCTAATATTTTTGGGCTCCCCCTAATCCTAGGAGGGCTCTTTCCTTTGCTTTAACTTGCATTGTCCCAAAATTAGTTTATTTTGAAAATCCTCTCTAGTTTGATCTTCTCTTCCTAGAAGGATATCAATGGCTAAATATAAGCCCTATATTAGTTATGGTCTTCAGGGTATCTACAAAGGAGTACCACCCCTTTACTTTCACTAGTTCTCACTCTTGTGCATTCAAGTGTTTTTGTGTTAGTTGGGTCTCCAAGATAGTCCTTGTAGATATCTCTTGATTGGCCTTTCATTTTTAGGTTCCTCAACCTCGTCATGGAGAGAGGATGACGAGGTTGATGTTGACGTGGTCAATGGGAGGGTCTAGGGACCTCTACATCCCAAGCTAAATGAGCCACATAAAACTCAGCCTACATATATTATAGTTCCACTCCTTTATCTTCTCAGCAAGAGATTGAGAAATCAAATAAGGAGACCAAAATTGAAAGTAGGCTCATGATCAATGATGAAGTGTTAGTGCAGGTAGGAAAATGGATCCTTGAAACAGAAACCCCAAGTGAACTTGACATCCCAATCTAAAACGAGATTATTGGGTATGCCATGTAATCTGAATATTTATTTCATAAAAACTTGATCCATTTCAATAGCTTTGTGGGTGGTAGATATAAAGCCAACTTCCTTGCTCAATTTTTCAACTACCACCATAATGGCATCATTTTGTTTGATGTCTTCAACAATCCCATGATGAATTCCATGGATATGGCTTCACCTTTCCACTCAGGTATTGGAATTGGCTATAGTAATCACATTGGATGTCTACATTCTACTTTGACTTGTTGGAATTCTAGGAAATGTCAATATATTCAACTATTTCCTTCTTCATTCCTAGCCAATAATATAATTTCATTATGGCTATTATAATTTCCTAGTAACTAGGATGGCCTATATAAGGTATTTTGTGGAACTCATCCATTATTACTTTCATCAAGTCAGTCGCACAAGGTACATATCGTCTAGATTTGAATAACAACATACCATCATCAGTGAGCTTGTAATTTTTTCTTATTGTTTCCTTTGTTTCTTTCTTTTAGCATTCCTTCACATACTTAAAATGTTCATCATGTAGCAATGCCTCTTTGATATTTTCTTTGATGTCAATTTCACAAGTGCTCATGGATTCCAAGTGAGCTACTTGTAGACTTATACTAAGTGCACCTACTATCTGGTTTTTCTTGCCCTTAATATGCTTGATTTCAAAATCAGATTCGCTAATCAAATCCAACCATCTCTCTTGTCTAGTGTTTAACCTTGGTTATTCATAGAAGTATCTTTGTCCTCCATGATCTGACATCAACACAAACCTTCTCCCAAGCAAGTATTGCATGCACAATTGCTACTATCTCCAAGTCACAAGTGACGTAGATCTTCTAATTCTCATTTAGTCTCCTTTATTCATAGAAAATTACATGTACTTCTTGCATAAGGACTCCACCTAGGAATTCCTTGTCTATTCTATCTATGAGCAGCAGTGAGGAATTGTACTCAGATTTGGATAGCTTGTGAGCTAAAGCTTTGTGTAATCTTGAGATATTTCCACTTGTATGATAATACAGATAGTGGGGTTTTTCGTTGAGGCTTTCCCCAGAGTATTCTTCTGTGTTCATGTGTCATTGATTTCTTCTTCATTTGTTATATGTGTTCTATTTGATCTTGCTCAAAATTGATTAAGCTTCCACAAGTTTGTTTGTAGAAGTAGATCAAGTATTTTGCTTTAGTTACATTGCATTATCAGGTGATCTACAGTGATAATTTTTACATGGTATCAGAGCAAAGGTGATCAAATCGGAGAACAGTATACAAAGAAGTTCGAAGTTTTGAAGTTCTTGATTGTAGGTACAGAATTGATTTCTTATCACATCTCAAAATTCACTAATGGCATTCAATGGCTTGAGACTCGAGTATGCCCTCGATGGAAGCTCAAATTACATAGCCTGGAAGGATCGCATGGAATCGATATTAGAGGACAACGGGTTGAAGGACTTCATTGATCAAGAAGTCCCCAAGCCAACAGCAACTAATGCCCAAGAATTGGCGGAATGGAAGAAATGTGTGGCGTGAGCAAGGAGGATTTTTCTGGAGGGAGTTCGAGACCATATGTCTCGAGTCTCCATGGGAAGGAGACACCATTTTCAATGTGGAAGAAATTGAAGGATCTATATCAGAACATCAACGATCAGACGAAGTTGGCGCTGAAAGACAAGCTTCAGAAAATCAAGTGTGAAAAGGGCGACGCGATCTCTCACCACTTGCAGAGATGAGTGTGGAAGTGTAGGAATCACGATAGCCGATGATGACATGGGGAGTCTTTCTCTCCTCGGTCTTCTTAAGAGCTGGCATAGTGTTGAGCCTCAAACCTGCACCTTCCTATACACCCTCTCAACCTTCTTTTTCCACTTACTTCATCCACCAAGCTGTTAAATCATTGCATTATAGTCTAAAAAGAGCTTCTGACATGGTTTTCTAACTATGCTTATGACTGTTGTTTGGTTTAGATTTTTGTTCATGGCCAGCACAGGTTTCCGCAGCCATTTTGTTAAAGGCTATGCTACAGGTGTCCTATGAAGAAACGAGCCACATGGGCAAGCTACAGGTGACGGGTACATGGAACGTGTCCCTTCAGATCAGCCAAATCATCCATAAAAGGTCACGGTCAACAAGGGTCAAGGCAAAGCCAACCAAGGAATTTAGCGGTGGCAAGTCTCTGTTTTGAGCACGTGAAAGTTTACGTGGCACAGTCCTCATCTCACGGAGATATCGGCACACCTGGAGATCAACCCCGTAACCTGAATCCAATAGCTACCACTCCGAGGATTTAATGGACATGATGATCATTACGCTAGATCTCGGGCTGAGGAGATCTACATGTCTCTAGCAACGCAGTTAACAGCATAGGATTTAGTTAGTTACAACACTTTTTCATTATAAATAACGCGTTGATTAACGCTGTGTAGAAGCTTTTTGGAGATGTAATTTTTGAACTGTTGTTATTATCACCCCACTGCACTCTGTTTTACATATTTTGCTACTGCTTTAATACATGAGAAGACTACTTTCCTGAGCTCGTTTTTGTGACTGTTCGTTGACTGGCTGAGGTGGCAGAGGGCCCCTGCGCACTAAAGCCCTATATAGTTTTCATTTGATTTTATTATGTTTCTGCTTTCATAATCATTAGCTTGTATATAACATGTTGTTTTGATGTTTTTAATTCACTGTTGTTTACATTTTCATTTATGTTTTCTTATAGCTGTCAGCTGATCAATGCTTTTCTACAGGTTTTCTTAGGCAGCCCGGGCAAATTTTCATCTTTTTGACAACTACTGACATATGAGATCATCTTGTCCTTCCTGCTAATTTTCATTTTCTGAAGTTAAATTCCAGCACTGTCATTTTTTCAAATTGTGTTTTGCTTATTTATTTTTCTGCTACTTAGACATCATACTACTCATTTGTTTATGGTTTCTTTCTATAGTCAAGTGACTCTATTAGTAAGGAATCAGAATATTACTTATTGTAGTGTGATTTAGTTTGCTTTCTTGCAATTTAGATATCATATTACTTAACTTGTTCATGATTGCTTCCCATAAGGTAGATTGAGCTGAAGGGTAAAGGATTAAAAGAGTTGAAGTAGTGTGATTAGTTTCCTTTATGCAATTTAATTTCCTGCACTTTAGATATCATATTGCTTAACTTGTTCATGATTGCTTCCCATAAGGTAGATTGAGCTGAAGGGTAAAGGATCAGAAGAGTTGAAATAGTGTGAATTAGTTACTTTGCTTTTAGTTTTTGAGTTTCCTTAAGTTCAGTTTTTACTTTCTTTTTCATGCAGCAGCAAGGATACTGGGCCATTTTCATTAGTTCATTGTTTGATACATTTACTTCCTCTTAAGAATTGATTTCATTACAATTATTTTAAAGCTTTCTTTTTGAACACTTTTAAGTTTGGAAAATCACTGTAGAAATTACCATTACCATCCATACTTAACTTTCATTTTCGCCATCACACATTAAGGAAAGATAAATCCAAAAACAAACTAAAAAACTCAAAAACAACAAAAGACTAAGGAAATGGTTATCTTGTACATATAGTACACTTCACTTCGTCAGTTTACGAATCCCGGATTGACATTTTAAATAGCAATTTAGAACACACTAAATTGACCAAACACATAGCTACCAAGACTCAATGAATGGAAGAGAGAAACTGCTAGATTGGGAACGACTGTGGTCGGATCTGATGCAGGAGGAGATCAGGAGAAGCACCAGAGATGGTTCTTCATCAAAGCATGATGATGAAGAAAATCTAGCCTTAGCAAGTAAGGTGAGGAAATGGAAAGGGAAGGCTTCCCATTCCAAATCGAGTTCTTTCCATGGTGGGAAGAAGATTGACAAATCTAAAGTGCGATGCTTTAATTGTCATGAGGTGGGCCATTATGCAACAAATTGTCCACAAAAGAAATCCAAGAAGGGATCCTCGAAAGGATCAGATGGTGAGGCACTGGCCTTACAGTTCGAATTGGATTTTACAATCATCGCATGCTTGGTTTCATCGATGGTGGGTTGTGTTTGGTACCTGGACAGTGGAGCCTCATTCCACATGATCGGCGACAAGAGTTTATTCAGTACCTTGGAGGAGAAGGACCTATAGATGCACATAGAGATGAGCGATGATGGAAAGTACCGTGTTTCAAGTGAAGGCACGGTTGTGTTTCAGAGGGAGCATGGAGCTCCTCTCACCCTAACTGATGTAAAGTATGTGCCTGGACTGAAGAAGAACTTGGTATCCATCACAATGTTGGAAGAAAAAGGCTATGATGTAGTCTTCAGTAAAGGAAAGGCGTTCCTGAGGCACATCACCACGGGTTAGACCAAGAGGATTGGGATTCGAGTGAAGAATCTCTACAAGATGGAGGTAGATGACTGTGTTGCATAACTTTCTTATATATGCATATCTTCCATATATGTACATCTTTTATGTATGTGCATCTATCGTACATGTGCAACTTCCATATATGGAAATTTTTCATATATGGAAATTCTGCATATACGGAAGATATGCGCATATCTTTTGTATATGTGAATTTTTTCTATATGCACATATCTTCCAGGTATATGTGCAACTTCCGTATATAAACATAACCTCCATATATGTGAAACTTTAGTATATATAACTTTTGTATATGTGCATCTTTTGTATATGCACATATATTCTGTATATGCGTAACTTTCTTATATGTGTATATATTCCGTATATGCATGTCTTTTATATATGTGAATCTACAGTATATGTGCAACTTCCATATATATAAATTGCGCGTATACGGAAATGTGCACATATAAGAAAGTTATGTATATACAGAAGATATGCACATATCTTCCGTATATGCACAATTTCTATATATGCGCAATTTCCATATACAGAAATTGCGCATATACGGAAGATATGCGCATATCTTCGGTATATCCCTAACTTTCTTATATGTGCATATCTTCCATATATGCACGTTGCTTATGCATCTGCATCGTATATGCGCAAATTTCATATACAGAAATTGCACATATACAGAAATTGTGCATATACGGAAAATATGCGCATATCTTCCGTATATACATAACTTTCGCATATGTGCAAATTCCATATACAAAAATTGCGCATATACAGAAGATATGTGCATATCTTCCGTATATGCATGTCTTTTATGTATGTGCATCTACCGTATATACGCAAATTCCATATACATAAATTGTGCATATACGCAATATATGCACATATTTTTTGTATATGTCCATATTTTGTATATGTGCATCTATTGTATATGCTCAACTTCAATATATGCGCATATATTCGGTATATGCATAAATTTCTTATATGTGCATATCTTTCATATATGCACGTCTTTTATATATGTGCATCTACGGTATATGTGGAACTTCCATATACAAAAATTGTGCATATACAGAAGATATGCGCATATCTTCCATATATGCGTAACTTCTTTATATGTGCATATCTTCCATATATGTACGTCTTTTATGTATGTGCATATACTGTACATGTGCACCTTCCATATATGGAAACTTTGCATATACAAAAATTGTGCATATACGGAAGATATGCGCATATCTTCTATATATACGAAATTTTTCTATATGCACATATCTTCCAGGTATATGTGCAGCTTCTGTATATACACATAACCTCCATGTATGTTAAACTTTAGTATATATAACTTCCATATATGTGCATCAACCGTATATGCGCGAATTCCGTATATGCGTAACTTTCTTATATGTGTATATCTTCCGTATATGCATGTCTTTTATATATGTGAATCTACAATATATGCACAACTTCCATATACAGAAATTGGGCGTATATGAAAATGTGTACATATAAGAAAGTTATGCATATACAAAAGATATGCACATATCTTCCATATATGCACAATTTCCGTATATGCGCAATTTCTGTATAAATTGCGCATATACGAAAATTCAGAAATTGCGCATATACGAAAATTGTGCATATATGAAAGATATGCAGATATCTTCGGTATATCCCTAACTTTCTTATATGTGCATATCTTCCGTATATGCACTTCGTTTATGTATCTGCATCGTATATGCGCAAATTCCATATACAAAAATTGCACATATACGGAAATTGTGCACATACGGAAGATATGTATATACATAAATTTCGTATATGCGCAAATTCCATATACAAAAATTGCGCATATACAGAAATTGTGCATATACGGAAGATATGTGCATATCTTCCGTATATACATAAATTTCTTATATGTGCATATCTTCCGTATATGCACGTCTTTTATGTATGTGCATCTACTGTATATACACAAATTCCATATACAGAAATTTGGGCATATACGGAAATTGTGCATATACGCAATATATGCGCAAATTTTTTGTATATTTCCATCTTTTGTATATGTGCATATACCGTATATGCGCAACTTCCGTATATGCACATATATTCCATATATGCGTAAATTTCTTATATGTTCATATCTTCCGTATATGCACGTCTTTTATATATGTGCATCTACCATATATGCTCAACTTCCATATACAAAAATTGTGCATATATGGAAGATATGTGCATATCTTCCATATATGCGTAACTTTCTTATATGTGTATATCTTCAATATATGTGCGGCTCCAAAATTATGCAAATCTTCCTGTCATTGTTCATTGGAAAAATTGTGCAATTCCTCCTAGTCGGACTGCTCAACCCAGAAATTGTGCAATTTTGGGGAGTAGTCAGCTTCTCTGGCTAGAAATTGTTCAATCCCTCTAGGTAGCCAGCCCAACTCCCTCCCAGAAATGCACATTTTTTCCCCTCAGTTGAGCAGATTGTTGCATGTATAGTTAGGTTGACTGGTTCCCTCCAGACCAACCAAAACTGATTTGCATACATGGGCTGATTCTTCCAAGGCAACATGCAAAGGCATCCCTTGATTTAGGAATCTACTTTTAGCAGCTGGAGGTTATATGCAAGGATCATTTCAGAAACCTCCCGCCAAGTGTCGCTCTTTCTAGATTTGTGGCATGCGTGTCAAATCTTTGATTTTATCAAAACTCATGAACCGGACGCTACAGAGCTCTTTCCTGGCATTGACCTTGCAACTCTAACATCCCACATTGCATCTAGGATTTGTAGACACATTCAACTTTGTTGTTTTGAGGTAAGCCCGCTTTTCACGTCTCGCACTGGGTTTCTGTCGCTTTTTGTGTTTTGCTTTGTGTGAGTGTTATCTGCAAGATTTCAGTGAGCGCTTGTTGTCGTTTTGATGTATGTTAGCTTGTAGAAGCACCATTTCAATTTCCGTTGTACATATATAGAATAAATGCACATATATAGAAGTTGTATATATACTGAAGATATGCGCATATACAGAAGTTTTGCATATATGGAAGATACACATATACAGAAGATATGCACATACATGGAAGATACACATATACCCATATATGCACAACATCCGTATATGCGCATATCTTACATACATGCACACCTCTCCTCTATATGCGTATTTTTTGTATATGTGCATATCTTTCGTATATGCACAGATTTGATATATGCATATATTTTGTATATGTGCATATCTTTTGTATATGCGTAGCTTCGATATATGCTCTCCCAAGGTCCATCCCCTCAACCTGTCCCACTGGCTTCGGAAAATGCACAACATTGTTCCTCAGCCCTACCTGAACAACGTACTGTGCAGTCTCAAGGCTCAAGGCTTCCCCTTTCCTAATTGAACTGCACAACTTCACAATAATTGAGCCCCTCTTCCCAACCTATCACTTGTTCTAGGCTCAATTTATGGATCAGAATGCATCATCTTATGCTAGGAATTTTCGAATTGATGTTGTATCGTCATGATTGAATTGCAGTAACATGTACCCTATCATGTCATGGAAATATGATGAAGAAGGAGAAGAAGGAGGGAATCATGCTCAAAGACACTCTTGCAGCTGAACTTGCAATCTAATCAATCAAGAGAAAATAGGACACTAGTTTGTGACCACTATCCAAGACTTAATATCATTGAAGACTCCTTATCACCAAGGCATGTAAAGGTGAACAGGAAATATTCTTCATGAAGACACTCAACTCTTGGCAGCAACACTGTCTTAACATTGCCACATCATCAAGCAGTCCATGTCAGCAATGTCATGTCATGTCATGTCATGAGTGGTCATATGCCACATAACTACTACGGATCATGTATATTGTATTCAAAATGTATTTGAAAGAGTCATGTAAGTTTAATAGTCATAGGAAGTCAAACAGTCATGAGGGTATTCAAAGCGTCACCATGGGTTATATATACTCCCTCATTATATGAGCAAATGAATTTTCACCTTGTCTCCACCATCAAAGCATTAGAGATATAGGCTAGTTCTTTTGTGGAGCAAGGAGTGGATCCCATGCTCCACTATTGAAGCTAGTGATGTTCATTGTATACATGTGTCTTGGAACTTTTACTTAATAACATAAGCCTTCAAGGCCAACATGTTCTTCATGCATGGACTATGAATGTTTGTAAAACTATTATGCAGATATTTATATTTCATGTTTGCCTTCACATGTTCTAAGATAGTTGACCTATTTCAGTTATTTTAGTACTTATCTTATTGAGAATGTGTTGTAATGATTTTTAATGTTTTCCATCCTTGTGTACTATTCGACGGGATATTAGGCATATCTTTCTCAATTGTTGGTTGTAACAACTGTCGCATCCCCTGTGGACTATTTCATTGGATGTTAGACGAATCCTTTAGTTCATGTGTGTCTCTTCTTGAGTGGTACTATTACCTCTCTCTTATAGGCTCACTTCTCTCCCCCTCTTTGCGATAGAAGATTCTTGACACACTTACAATTGGAAACTCACCAGGCACACCCCCCTTGCTTTTAGAGAGTACATTTGTACTCATCTCTCTTGTTGACAGTTAGAGCTAAGGCAAATCTTTAATAATTTGGCAACCGAGCCTTTATTCTAGATGGGACTCCTACACTAAATGGTGTGAGGTCTAATTGTGACTTCATATCAAGGAGATGCCTTGAATGTTGGCGGGTCTAGCACCGTCAACAACTTCATATAGACCACACAAGATTAGACAAGGGGTTCCATGGTATCAAACATAATCATAGGGATTGACACCCAAGATCATAGAGCATAAACTCAAGGTCACGAAGCTCTAAGTCCAGGTTACAAGATCAATAATTAGTTCTAGCACTGCTCAATCAGTGATACCATGATCCACAACTACACATTGCCCATAATCAACCTTAAAAACATTTTGATAGAAAACGAAACCATTATGAGCTAGGGAGATAGAGAGGAAAGGCAAGTGAGATAGAGAACAAAATCAAGTCTAAAAATCTCTCGTGTTCCTTCACTATTCATGTATATATAGGTAATCTACATCCATTTGTACAATTGGGAGAGCCCTACTTGTCTTTTTAGTGCATTTTCTCTGCAGCATTTCTTGGCTCATACTTGACTTTCTTGAAGGATCATGCTTCCCCATTGTCTCCTTGATATATGAGATGGGAAAAGAATGGGTACCTCCCTCTGCTTGCATCACCCCAATCTAATATCTTAATGACTGGAAACAAACCAATTCTTCTCTGGTCGTATCATACTAAAATATTGCAGGTAATGGCTTTTCAAAATAGGTCAGCAAGCACACTTCCCCTCATACTAAGTCTTTGTAAGGTTGTCTGACCTTTAGTTGTTTTAATTGGTTCATTTTAAATAATAATTGTTAGATGTTTAAATGGGGTTCAATCAGTCGTGGTTCTCCACATTGGTGTTATAGTCACAATTTTTTTTTTGTCAAGTTGTTTATGATCCTCCAAGCTTGACCTATGGCTTGAGAAACCATGACCCAGGGGCATCTAATCCATCAAAGTCACCCAGGGATCGCACCCGGCCTGGACCACACCAACCCTAAGCTGACTGGATTTTTTAGCATGTCTCCTCCCCCTAGCATAGACACGACCACCCCCGTGAGGTTTGATCCTGGGTCGCCTTCCTATTGAAGCCAATCCTCAACCAATTGTGCTAGTGGGACTTGACCTTTAATATTGGGTCAACGTCTACTGATCTTTTTTCTTTTTGTAAGTAAGCACCCACAGGAGATTTGAACCAGTGACCTATCGCAAGGAGTGCCTATACATTGCACCCATTCACTGTCAATCCAAATCTCTATGGGTGTTACAGTCACAACTATTATTGTAAGGAATAAGGTAGAATATGGGGATGTTACATTTTGTCTCCTTTCCACTAGCAAGATAAAAAATCCCAACATCATATTTCTCATAGAAATTTACCATAAAATCATTATTCAATAATTCATTGGAATGAGAAAACTCACAGTACTTGCTTACATCTTGAGGTAGGAAGTTGTCCATGCATTCTCCCTTTTCACTAATGATCATACCACTTTTTATATTTGTGTGATTGATAACCTATTTTATCAATTCTATCGTTGGAAATGCTAATTCCCTTCCCACTACCAAATGTAAAGCTGATTTCTTGATAACATTGAAAACAAAATCATCTACCTTTCATTGGTATTGTTAACTATATGGTGTGAATTTTGTGCGTTATTAGTTCTTGGACATAGTATACACATTTTTCTAAGATAGAATCATCATAGACAATCATATGCTTTCTTTTCTATCCCCAAATCAAAGGATCCTCATATCCAAATTTCTCTTCGACAATGAAATAACATTTGATCATCTTCCTAATTTATGTTCTTCCTCATGTATCATCATAGGGATAGATGTTATGACTTCTTCCTTAGCCTTAATATTTGGATTCTTTGGATATTTCCACACTATAACTCCTTTTGTATCATTTCTTTGTTTGACCTTACATGCAAAAAAAAAATCCAATTTTTTATATAGAAAAGGAAAAAGGTTGGGAAATGTTTGGAAATTACCATGAATAACTCTAAACCAAGGATGATTTCACCTAATGGAAAATATGAAGGTTTTATCTCAAATAACTTAATCATAAAACAATAATCAAACATAACTAAGTGATCTCACCATGTATGGAAACAATAGTTGCTTCATTGTTTCACTTTTGTTTGAATTTTTTTATGGAATGAAACATTACAAGAATCTAGGTGAATTTAAATCCAACTAGGCTTGACTTTTGTTTGATTTTTTTTATGGAATGAAACATTGCAATATTCTAGGTGAATTTAAGTCCAACTCGGCACCCAATCTATGTTATTTATGACAAAATTTCCAAATTGTCTAGCCCTAATGTAGTAACGTATGCTCGAATCGAGATTGATGGCTGGTATGATGTTCCAAGCACATGAAACTACCATTTGGTGATTTCAAAAGGCTTTTGGATGCATTCGTTAGTGATTACCCATTAGTGGATGACATCATGGATCGATAATTAGTGTTATCTATTTCGGGTTTTGATGGTTTCCTTATGGTTACATTGATATTATACTAGGTAAATTCCATCAATTATTATTTTTTTACCATCACAAATAACATTTCCAAGTTAAATCTTTGTTTATTGTGTCAATGGTGACATGGAATTACATGGTTTGATGTCATTGGGCCTAATATATGACAAGATCGACTAACTTGATTCGAACTTCATATTTTAAATGAATGGATGAGAAATATTATTGGTGCCCTATTGAGTGATTTGGTTAACATTGACAATCAACATTAGGATTTCACTGATGTCCATTAAGTCATTGAATGTTGATAACCTTTTGGTGATGGATAAACTCTATGATATCAATGACATCCTCTAGGTAACACAATTTTCTAAACACTCATGGGATTTGTTGGCCATCGATGAATTCTTTTGAGTTACATCATGTAACCATAAATGTTTCATCGTCACTAATAGGCTTATTGGTGATCGATGAAATTCATTGTGTCACACATTATGTTACCCATCAAATCTCATTCAACACTGATAGGCCTGTTGGAGTTCAATGAAATATATTGGGTGACACATATTTCTACTCATCAAATTTCTCTAATCATTGATATGGGTGTCAAAAATAGGTGAAATATGTTAGGTTGCACATTATGTTTCCAGATGAATTTTTCCTAATGCTAATAGGCTTGTTAGTGATTGGTGAAATATTTCGGGTGGCACATTATGCTACTCATCAAATTTCATTGATTGTCGGTAGGTTTGTTGGTGATCAGATAAATATGTTGGTCACCTATTATGTTATGCATCAAATTTTCCTAATAGCCAATGAAATTGGGTTATTTTAAGCAATTATTAAAGTTGATTGTGTTTTTCCAAAATTTCTTGGATATTTTTTAAATGAATCTCAACAATAGAAAACATTATTCATCAAAATTTTCAACAAGATGATTACTTAGAAAACATAAATGGGACAATAAGTTGAAGTTGAGAAAACAAAGTAGTATCCTAAAATTTCTTTGTAGTGAATTTTAAGAGGATGTGCTGAGAAGTCAACATGGAACTATACTCTGATACCTACACTGATAGGCTTATTGGTGATGGATGACATGAATTGTGTCACACATTATGCTACCCATTAGATTTCGTTCAACACTGATAGGCTAGTTGGAGGTCAATGAAATATTTTGGGTGACATATTTTTCTATTCATCAAATTTCTCCAGTTATTGATAGGGGTGTCAAAAATCGATGAAATATGTTATGTTTCACATTATGTTTCTCATTTATTTTTTCCTAATTTTGATAGGCTTGTCAGTGGCTGGTGAAATATTTCGGGTAGCACATTATTCTACTCATCAAATTTCATTCATTATTGGTAGGTTTGTTGGTGATTAGATAAATATGTTGGTCCCTTGTTATGTTATGCATCAAATTTTTCTAATAGCCAATGAACTTGGGTGATTTTAAGAAATCATTAAAAGGATATTTCTAGAGTCGATGAAGAGGGGATATAGGGATGACTAAGCAGAGAAAATCACAAACAGTGTATCTTCTGAAAAGGACTAGATCGAGGGGTGGCTTGCATGAATGAGGATACCAGGATCCATTAAAACATGATTTTCAAAGAAAAAACTCTCTGGTTGTGAAAAATTATGGAAAGGAGTTGCACCTTCATACAAATAAGAGAAGGAGGTATATCTAGTGTTACCATAAGGGGAGTCATGGAAGGGAACTTTGAACTAAACACCTTCAAGGCTCGAGGTTCCTGAGGGAAGAATCAGTCCAACAACATCCTTAATTAGGTCTTCTGATTTTTTTCCTGTGACGAAATGACCATCCAAAGTGCTACCTTGGAGAGAAAAGTATGCCATCGATGAATCCATTATTTCCTAGCCACTAGGGGGGTTATTTCTCACCTCGAGGACTGGCTGTCGATGAGGTGAAAATGGTTTTACCCTCTAGAGGGTCCTCCGAGTAATCGCCTAGTGTTTCTTCCACAGTAAAATATTTACCATAAAATGCATGTAGCATTGACTCTTGTATTGTGTGGCCGTTACGGGGGAGCTTAAACTTTGTCTGTTAATCATACAATGAGGTTAGCTTTGGTTAATTATTCATTGATTGGGAGGGTTATACTTAACCCATGCTTCCCTCAAAATAAGAACCAAAACATGGATGTATGTCAGGTAGGGGCTTGCGTTGAAACATGGAAACAAGTGGCAGCACTTAGACCTATAAGATCAAGTTAGTGGGTCCCATCAGAGGCCATTGTTGGAGCAGAAGCCACCTACTATCCCTCCTTTCCTATTGTTCTTCGTTTATATAATAAAATCTTTACTGAATAAAAACATAACTCAATTATTTATTAAATGAAGTTAGTGTTCCTCGTCAAAATCCTATGAGATAGTTCACTAGCTAAAAATATTAACATGGTAAATATTAAAAAATTGCAAAACTCATCAATTTTATCAGTAAAAAGAGCTCGTAAAATCTCAACTATAACTTGAAACACTTAATTTTTAATTTTTTAAGAATTCATTTTCTACATTTAACCTCCATGCTTCAAATGATATTTTATTTTAAAATTTTTTACAAATTTTTGTCTTATGTGTTGGCTTCATCAGTTTGATATGAATTATATTAGTAGACTTGTTTATTTTGGAATAGGTATTTCATAATTTCATTTTAATTATCAGCAATTGTTAGGTAAATGATAATTATTTAACCCCCATGAAACATTCTAGAATATTCTTAGCAATGTTCACAAATCAAAAGTTGAAATTGATCTTCAAATCAATTATTACATTTTTGTCATTTTAATCGAATTGATTAATTAAATAAAAATGTCACGTGAACAAGTGTCATGAAATGAGTTATGGTTTTTGGGATATGATATTGATGAACCATGGTATTGGTCCATAATATTCTAACAAAATTTATGTACAAATTAAAAATCTTCATGATAAAGTGAGGCTTAATCCTTAAAAGTTTTTGTTACATGTTTATTTAAATGCATATATATTTAAGTTATATGTTAATTCCTTTAATAATAATAAAATCATTTTTATGATTTTTGTGCCAAGAGGAACAATTGTATAATTCCCTTAAGTGCTCAATCTAGAGTTGACACATGTTCCTTTTAAAATAAAAATAAAATATTCTCTAAATGAAAAAACAATATAGAAAAAAACAAAAATTAGAATACAGATTTGATTAGTTTTAATTAAAAGTATTATAAAACATCAATGCTAGGTTGATATTACAATGTAGAGTGAATTCCAAGAAAGATTTATTGGCATTGCATGTTTAAATTGGGTACTCTAGAAGAGGTTTGGGCCTCATGAAATTCGGTCCTTCTAGCCTACTTACTAGATGTTTAGTTAAAATGCGTTTACACCATGATATGTATTATAAAATCTTTAAATACTTATTATGGATTGATGTTCAAATACAATAAGAGTGTTGTGTGACCCCAAACTTCAAATCTAAATTATATACATTTCATTTATATCTTCCTTTCCATATAAATATATTTCCACATTCTTATTTACATTATTAAAATATGACAATTTAATCTAAAATCACTAAGCAAAATAATAAACCTGAAAATTATGAAAGAATTTAATTAATGATATTTATTTTTACTTTTAATTATAAATATATTTCTCTCTTTCTTTTTCCACATTTTTATTTACATTCTTAAAAAATTAAAATTTAATCTAAATTACTAAGTAAAATAATAAATTTGAAAAATAGAAAAGAATCCCATCAATCATATTTATAAGATAATAATTCATTTTGCAAAATGACCCAGGAATAGGAATAGGAATATGAATATGAAGTGAAGTTAAAGGCCGAAAAGCTCAAATTACTTATTAATTCTAGGATACACAAAGTCGAGATTGAGAGTTATCTTGAATATTTGAATATAGACCATGTTGTTCGATGGTGTTTGTTAAGGATATACCATTTTTAAAGCAAAATTTGTTTAATCCAGATGAGAGATCTTTATGCCAGAGGAACTAACAACTAACAGTAAGTGGAAATTTCGGGTCTTTGGTCATTATTATATGTAGTGAAAGAAAAAAGAAAAGATATTAAGTAAATCTAGATTTTTGGTGACTCTCAACTAATAACGAAATGGACTATCTTTCAAATCAATATTGAGAGCATTTGAAAGATATTAAGTAAATCTAGATTTTTGGTGACTCTCAACTAATAACGAAATGGACTGTCTTTCAAATCAATATTGAGAGCATTTGACTTAGACTTCTTTTACAAATCTTTCAGATGCAGTGTTTTTGGAGCTCTCTATTGGAACATTCAGTTATTGAGAAATTTGTGATGGCTCTACAACCTAAGTTTTTGACATCAAGATATAGATTTTGGGTATATCTATGTTGTTTGATGTCTATTAATATTTATCAATCATTTAATTTATGTAATGACCCTGGTAACTTGTAAATCTGGATAATTACTGTGGTAAAAACTGTGAAGTGGTTACTCATTGTTTGAATGACATTATTAATGAAAAGTTGATTATTGAATTATGTTACATGTGTATGTTCTTGAAAATGCTGGCAGCCTCCTGAAGGAGGATTTCTATTTTTAGTGAATCAGTTATAAAACTGATGCAACTGCTTCTCACCCAAGGAAAAAGTCCTAGGAAGGAAAAGTCTCTGGGTTGTTGAGGAACAAGCAGAGAGAGGAATTCCATGAGAGAGCAGAGAAAGAAAAGAGGTTAAGTCTGGTAATGACCAGATAACCTAGCACAGAGGTGCAAGAGTCTTGTTGAGGGCTGCAGGCCTGCAAGACGGCTCGAGGGGAGAATCCAGTGAAGTGGATCTCAAGGTTGGGAGGATAAGAGCAAAACCATTGCAGGTGATTCTCTGAAGAAGGCACGACGATAGCAGATTACAGGTATGTGTTCTTAAATAACTCTGACTTGAGTAACAGGCGAAGACAGCACACAGACCGGTTCAGGTATTTAAGTTTCTTATCTGGTTATTGCTGTAGTGAATTATTAATCTTGCTGAACATTAAACAGTGATGGTAGAGCTGTCATATAGGTTAATACATATAAACTATCTGCAGATCTGACTTGGAAATAAATTGTCACAGTATAGACTAGAATGGTTAAATGAAAGGGCCGAGGCCCTCGGATAAAACAATAACTCAGAGAAATAAGAGTAACAGGAACGGCCGTAAGGGTTATGCACATAGCTCAACCCACGGAACGTTTCACCATATTATATAGCTGTGTGAGATGAATGAAAATATAGCGAATAATGTAAAGCTGTGTAAGGGGAGCAATAGCTACAGCAAAGTATTAAATAGCTATGCAAAGAAAGTGCGTTAACATTACATGCAGGCTAACATTACAAATGTGAGAGCATTAAGGTATTTACAGAATTAATGACATGATTCTAATATGCTACGGAAACTGGAAATTAATATTATGCCTCTACCGGCTTAAACATCATGGTCACGGGTATAACACCCTGTGTGTGTGGCAAAGGGGGTTGCCTTGCATTCATCGACCCGAATGCAAGCCTTAATCCCTACAGCCGCATTAAGAAAATATGAAATATGGTAAAGAAATGAATACCAAATCTGATGCATGAACCTAACTACTCATAATAGACCTGAGTTCTTGCCATATGATTAAACTTCAAACCAAAGAGTCGACGGTCATACCAGTTCGAAACAGTACAAACCCTCACTGTGGCAAGTCCATCGATATTAAACTTCATATGCATGATTATAATAAACTGAAGTAATAGACAGTGGGTAAACCCCGAGGAATAACACAGGATGTGCATGAGAACCTTTAAATTTAACATCAAATAAACAGAGTAGCTTCGATATAGCCGGCAGCATAAAAGAAATCATACGTTAGTTCATTAAGAGACTGTAGCCGTGCATACAAAGATCAATACACAGGTAAACCATTCATATTAATAGCTTCAGGAGCCGAAAGGGACTAAAGTCCAGAACATAAGGGTTCTATTAAAACATGCAAATATTTGAACATATAAACCCTGAATTAACTGTATCAACTCAAAACAGAGATTTGGACTCAGATTCAAGTACCCATCTACATAATTTACAAATGGCTCGCAGCCGTAAGCAAAATAGCTGAACCCTCAGGGTTTCACGAGATACAGGTCTGGCATGGGAAGAGCCGCCTGTAAATCGCAGCAAGGGCTTGAACAAATAACAATAAGACCTGAGAAAAGCAGGAATAGCAGGACATAAGCCTCGTCCGAACTGTGGAGACCTTCAATCCACCTAATCTTCGATATCCTTTATATAATTACGTCTGCAAGAATAAGGACTCACCTGGAGTAACAGTAGGCCAGCACCCTCTTTCTGCAGGCAGTAGAGGCTGGAAGATCCAAACCCTCCTGCACAGGAGATAAGCTATTCATTAACTGTAATAGATAAACGCAGGTGCAATGGAATACACAGTGAACCGTAGGAGTATAAGACTATAACCTGTGTGTTAATGTTTAAACAGTGAGATTCATACCTGAGCGAGAGAGGTGTAACTGGAACGATGCGGAGGAGGCTCTGCTGAGCGGAGGCACATTCTGGACGCAAATGAACTGAGGCCGATTAACCCGGTGGATTATATGCTGAAGGTCAAACCCTCGATCAATCTGAGCCCTTCGATTACACGGATCGATCACCATCGTTCGTATGGGCGGGAAGGTTGGCGCGGAAACCACAGCTGTACAACCCTGAGCGTTCACATGGCAGTCACATGGCCTCCTTCCACCTGGCCACAGGATGGATGAGCTGGATTAACATCCGCCTTCCACCTGGTGCCGTGTTAAATAAATAAGGTTGCAATACATTAAGGCTATGGCAAGGGTTATGGCATAGTGCTGGAGTGGGTAGGTGTAACGTGAGCAAACCCGCATGGAAACCAACCTTATGCCAAGTCATAACTTATGCAGGTGAATCAAATAAAGTGCATTAAATTATAATGTTTTACAATGAACCGAATACCTTGTGATCACGGTGGCAAGTGATTTGTAAGGGTAGGTAATAAATTTTTTTTTAAGATAGATTGTGGTCGTGACAATGTGGTATCAGAGCAGAGGTTTCAAAACTGTGGCCTCTGGAACAGTAAAGATTATCTTATAATGAATATATGAAGACAATGCAGCTAATTGACTTTCTTGTGTACCAATTAGGAGACCCATACAGAGACAGCCTCTCCTAACAGCTAACAAGCAAGATGGAGGAAATGCCAGGAACTGGTGGCATCCCTCAAGAAAATGCTGAGCTGTGGGTACAGCTTGGTGCTGAGACACGCAGTACCAATCTGGCGATACTGCAAACAGTCCAAGAGCTGAAAAGTGAAATGGCGCGTTTGCGAGAGGACAATGCGCGATTAACAATGGAGCAAGAAAGAATATTGAAAAGCTTGTCAGACAAACAAAATCCACCCTTAGCCAACCCCAGCGCGGAACAGCAAAGGGGAACTGAAGAACGGGATTATGCACCTGAGCTTTCAGAAGAACAGGAAGACCATTCTGATAATGTGCAAGAACAACAAACCTCAAAGAGACAGAAAATGGAGTTACAAGGGGAATTCCGAAAAATCAAACCTCCCCTTTTCGATGGTGAGCAGGAAGAAGCAGCAGAAGCTTGGTTGATTAACATTAACAAATATTTTCAACTGTACGAATATGATCAAAATCTGAAGGCGCGGCTGGCCATTTTCCAGCTGCAAGGCAAAGCCACCTTGTGGTGGGAAGAGATCAAAATCGTGAAGGGAGTAAGTGAGCAAAGCATAACCTGGGAAAAATTTCAGAAATATTTTAAGGAGAGGTATTTAACTGAGCGCTTCTATGATGAGAAGGCGCGAGAATTCCATGACTTACGATTAGGACAGCAGTCCATGGATGAATTCATAAATCGCTTCACTTCTCTGCTTCGCTATGTGCCATACATAAAGGAGGAGAAGGCCAAGGTGCAGAGGTTCGTGAGTAGCCTACCAGCTTACATAAGGGAACGGATTGAGTTTGACAATCCCCGAACTATGGATGAGGCAATTCGAAAGGCTAGAATTTGTTATCAGCAGAACAAACAGAAAGGAGACATTCCAAACAAGAGATGGAATGAGAGAAAAGGCAACAGAGTTGCTGGAAACAACAAAGGCAGCCGTGGAAATGGCAGTAAGGGGGCTGGGAAGGGTCAGATCAGCAGAAACATAACCAAAGGCACCTTCCGAGCTAAGCCAAACGAAAGCAGAATCAGCGAACCCCCTGCTAGATCAGAGATTGAGGGAACCAGACCTCCAGTTCAGTGCTGGGGGTGTGGAGGACCGCACTACGTCAAGAATTGTCCACAGCGTAAAGGGGTTGATCAAATATCTCAAATCCATGAAGCCTCAACTGTTGGGGATGTGGCGCGCAGCGTACCAAGAATTAATGCAGCCTTAGAGGACCGGCAAGCGGAATACCAACCTTCCATGGTGGAATTCGAAGGTAAGATTTCAAACCTTTCTGTAGCTGTACTTATTGATCCAGGAGCTACCTTAAGTTATGTTAGTCCAAAAGTAGTGGAACATTGTAAGCTACCACCGGAAAAGTTCAAAAACCCATGGTTAGTCCAGTTAGCTACGGGAGCCAAAAGGCGGGTTTTAGCTAAAGTTAATAACTGTTCTTTCAGTATAGCTGGACAGCCCGTAACAGCAGACCTGAATGTACTTCCATTAGGCTCTTATGACATTCTTATTGGTATGGATTGGCTGGAAAAGCACTGGTCATTGGTGAATTGCAAAACCAAGACCATATACTACAAGGATGATTTGGGGCAGCAGCAAGAATTGCAGGGAATTAAACATCCTGTTCAGATTCGACCTATCACTGCATCTCAGTTAGCTAAATGTATTAGAAAGAAATGTCAGATCTATGCCATACAAGTTGGCTATGCAAACCAGAAAGATAAGATGTCTGCATTAGACAATATTCCAGTGGTACAGGAATTTACAGATGTTTTTCCTGAAGAGGTACCGGGGCTGCCTCCAAAGAGGGACATAGACTTCACTATAGAGCTGATACCGGGGGCAGCACCAGTATCGCGGGCACCCTACCGAATGAGCGTACCAGAGTTAACAGAGTTGAAAATGCAGCTCCAAGAGTTGTTGGATAAACAGTACATACGTCCCAGTGTATCACCCTGGGGAGCTCCGGTATTATTTGTGAAGAAGAAGGATGGGACCCTGCGCATGTGCATAGATTACCGGCAGCTGAATAAGCTCACGGTCAAAAACAAGTACCCCTTACCCAGGATAGATGAACTCTTTGATCAAGTGAAAGGGGCAAAAGTGTTTTCCAAGATTGATCTGTGATCTGGTTATCATCAGATCAGGATTAAAGATGAGGACATTGCCAAAACTGCTTTCCGGACACGCTATGGGCACTACGAATTTGTAGTGCTACCTTTTGGTTTGACCAATGCACCTGCCACCTTCATGTGTATGATGAACAGCGTGTTTCATCGGTTTTTAGACAAATTTGTGCTGATATTTATTGACGATATTCTGATATACTCTCGCTCCCAGCAGGAACACGAAGAGCACCTTAGGTTGGTGTTGCAGACCCTTCGAGAACATCAGCTATACGCTAAGTTCAGCAAATGCGATTTCTTCAAGGAGGAAATTCAGTATTTGGGACACGTGATTACTAAGGAAGGAATTGTTGTAGACCCGGAGAAGATAAAAACCATTATGGAATGGCCCATACCCAAGGATGTTGCTGATATCAGATCCTTTATGGGATTAGCTGGATATTACCGGAGGTTTGTGGAAGGTTTCTCTAGGATAGCCTATCCTATTACCTCCTTACAGAAAAAGGGGAAGGTATTTAGGTGGACATCAGAATGTCAGCAGAGTTTTGACCGCCTGAAGCACCTACTTACCACTGCACCCATTTTGAGTATCGCTGATCCTAATAAGGATTATGTGGTATGCACCGATGCGACCAAGGAGGGTGTGGGAGGAGTATTAATGCAGGAAGGAAAGGTAATAGCGTATGAATCAAGGAAGCTGAAGGAGCATGAACAGAGGTACTCTGCTTACGATCTGGAATTAACAGCTGTTATTCATGCGCTGAAAATGTGGCGACACTACCTCTTAGGGAGGAAATTCCTACTGTTAACAGATCATCACAGCTTGACACATTATTTCAGCCAACCTACCTTGAATGCAAGACAAGGTCGTTGGGCAGATTTTCTAAGTGGATTTGATTTCGACATAAAGCATTTAAAGGGCAAGGAAAACCGAGTGGCGGATGCATTAAGTCGGAAGGTTCATTGTTTATGCGAACTTTCGGTCAGCAAATGGCAGACTTCATTAATTGAGCAAATAAAAACAGCAGCTGGTCTTGATTCTGAATACCAGCACTTAAAACAGCAAGTACAACAATCTGATAAGGAAAAATTACAGCAAGGATACACACTGAATAGTGCTGGAATGCTGTGTTTTAATAAGAAAATGTATGTACCTGATGCAAATAACCTTAGAAGGCTGATTCTGGATGAGTTTCATGTCAGCCACTACACTGGTCATCCGGGGTACCAAAAGATGATCACTGCGCTTAAGAAGGAATACTATTGGCCAGGAATGAAGAAACAAGTAGTTGAGTACTTGGCACGGTGTTTGGAATGCCAGCAAATTAAGGCAGAGCATCAGCATCCCGCTGGACTGCTACAGCCTTTGCCCATTCCAGAGTGGAAATGGGAAACCATTTCCATGGATTTCATAACAGGGTTGCCCCGAACAAAGAAGGGCAACGACTCTATCATGGTAGTGGTTGATAAGTTAAGTAAAGCAGCGCACTTTATTCCTGTGCAGTCCACTTACAAGGCGGTGCAGATTGCTCATCTCTTCATGCAAAATGTGTTCCGACTGCATGGATTACCAAAGGTAATTATATCAGATCGCGATGTGAAATTCACCTCTACTTTTTGGAGGACATTGTTTGCCGAGTTGGGTACTCAGCTGAATTTCAGCACAGCTTATCACCCGCAGACCGATGGTCAAACCGAGCGAGTGAATCAGGTGCTGGAAGATATGTTGAGGGCGTATGTAATGCTGAAACCAGGTCAATGGGAAGAATATTTACATCTGGTCGAATTTGCGTATAATAATGGATATCACACTTCGACTCAGCTAAGTCCCTTTGAGGTCCTGTATGGACGAAAGTGTCGCACACCCTCAAGTTGGGGTGGACCTGAAGACAAGCTGAATTTGGGTCCGGAAATGCTTAAAGACATGGAAGACATGGTGAGAAAGGTGCGTGCAAACTTGAAAGCTGCACAAGACAGACAGAAAAGCTTTGCGGACAGGAAAAGAAGATTCACGGAATACAAAGTTGGCGACCATGTGTTTGTGAGGATTCAAACCAGAAGGAGCACCCTGCAGTGGAGTGGGTGCGCCAAGCTGGCTCCTCGATACTTTGGACCTTTTCAGGTCTTGGCTAGAGTAGGGCCAGTGGCCTACCAACTTGCCTTGCCAAGTCACATTAGGATTCATAATGTGTTTCACGTTTCTGTTCTAAAAAAATATGTCTATGATCCTAAACATGTCATTCAATGGCAAAATGTGCAGGTAAGAATTAATCCGGTTGTCTTTATTATGCAGCTACATGCAATAGAAAACTGATTAAAAGTATTGATTGCCTGCAGGTCGAACCGGAAGGCGAGGTTCTGGTCGAACCACAGAGCATTCTCGACCGGAGAGAAGTGCGGCTGCGGAAACGGGTTATTACCCAAGTTAAAGTGCTGTGGCAGCACTATGGGCCTGAGGAGGCTACATGGGAAGACGAAGAACTCGTTAGGAAAGTTTACCCAAACTTATTTAATGAGAGAAGACATCGGGACGATGTCCAATCCCAGGGGGGGAAGATGTAATGACCCTGGTAACTTGTAAATCTGGATAATTACTGTGGTAAAAACTGTGAAGTGGTTACTCATTGTTTGAATGACATTATTAATGAAAAGTTGATTATTGAATTATGTTACATGTGTATGTTCTTGAAAATGCTGGCAGCCTCCTGAAGGAGGATTTCTATTTTTAGTGAATCAGTTATAAAACTGATGCAACTACTTCTCACCCAAGGAAAAAGTCCTGGGAAGGAAAAGTCTCTGGGTTGTTGAGGAACAAGCAGAGAGAGGAATTCCATGAGAGAGCAGAGAAAGAAAAGAGGTTAAGTCTGGTAATGACCAGATAACCTAGCACAGAGGTGCAAGAGTCTTGTTGAGGGCTGCAGGCCTGCAAGACGGCTCGGGGGGAGAATCCAGTGAAGTGGATCTCAAGGTTGGGAGGATAAGAGCAAAACCATTGCAGGTGATTCTCTGAAGAAGGCACGACGGTAGCAGATTACAGGTATGTGTTCTTAAATAACTCTGACTTGCGTAACAAGCAAAGATAGCACTCAGACCGGTTCAGGTATTTAAGTCTCTTATCTGGTTATTTGCTGCAGTTAATTATTAATCTTGCTGAACATTAAACAGTGGTAGTGGAGCTGTCATATAGGTTAATACATATAGTCTATCTGCAGATCTGACTTGGAATTAAATTATCACGGTATAGACTAGAATGGTTAAATAAAAGGGCCGAGGCCCTCTGATAAAACAACAACTCAGAGAAATAAAAGTATCTGGAACGGCCGTAAGGGTTATGCTCATAGCTCAACCCACGGAACGTTTCACCATATTATATAACTGTGTGAGATGAACGAAAATATAGCAAATAATATAAAGCTGTGTAAGGGGAGCAATAACTACAGCAAGTATTAAATAGTTGTGCAAAGATGGTGCGTTAACGTTACATGCAGGCTGACGTTATGAATATAAGAGCATTAATGTACTTACAGATTAATAGTATGATTCTAATATGATACGGAAACTGGAAAATTAACATTATGCCTCTACCGGCTTAAACATCATGGTCGCGGGTATAACACCCTGTGTGTGGCAAAGGGGTTCGTCTTGCATTCATCAACCGAATGCAAGCCTTAACCCTACAGCCGCATTAAGAAAATATGAAATATGGTAAAGAAATGAATACCAAATCTGATGCATGAACCTAACTACTCATAATAGACCTGAGTTCTTGCCATATGATTAAACTTCAAACCAAAGAGTCGACGGTCATACCAGTTCGAAACAGTACAAACCCTCACTGTGGCAAGTCCATCGATATTAAACTTCATATGCATGATTATAATAAACTGAAGTAATAGACAGTGGGTAAACCCCGAGAATCAATACAGGTTGTACATGAGAACCTTTAAATTTAACATCTAATGAACAGAGTAGCTTCGATATAGTCGACAGCATAAAAGAAATCACACGATTAATTCATTAAGAGGCCGTAGCCATGCATATGATGATCAATATACAGGTAAACCATTTATAACAATAGCTTCAGGAACCGAAAGGGACTAAAGTCCAGAACATAAGGGTTCTATTAAAACTTATAAACCCTGAATGAAATTGTATCAACTCAAAATAGAGATTTAGTCTCAGATTCAAGTACCCATATACATAAATTTACAAATGGCTTGCAGCCGTAAGCAAATAAGTTGAACCCTCAGGGTTTCGCGAGATACAGGTCTGGCATGGGAAGAGCCGCCTGTAAATCGCAGCAAGGGCTTGAACAAATAACAATAAGACCTGAGAAAAGCAGGAATAGCAGGACATAAGTTTCGTCCGGCCTGTGGAGACCTTCAATCCACCTAATCATAGATATTCTTTATATAATTACGCCTGCAAGAATAAGAACTCACCTGGATTGACCGTGGGCCAGCACCCTCTTTCCGCAGGCAGTAGAGGCTGGAAGATCCAAACCCTCCTGCACAGGAAATAAGTTATTCATTATCTGTAATAGAGAAAAACGCAGGTGCAATGAAATACGTAATGAACTGTAGGGGTGTAAGACTGTAACCTGTGTGTTAGTGTTTTAAAACAGTGAGATTCATACCTGAGCGAGAGAGGTGTAACTGGAACGATGCGGAGGAGGCTCTGCTGAGCGGAGGCACATTCTGGACGCAAATGAACTGAGGCCGATTAACCCGGTGGATTATATGCTGAAGGTCAAACCCTCGATTAACCTGAGCCCTTCGATTACACGGATCGATCACCATCGTTCGTATGGGCGGGAAGGTTGGCGCGGAAACCACAGCTGTACAACCCTGAGCGTTCACATGGCAGTCACATGGCCTCCTTCCACCTGGCCACAGGATGGATGAGCTGGATTAACATCCGCCTTCCACCTGGTGCCGTGTTAAATAATTAAGGTTGCAATACATTAAGGCTATGGCAAGGGTTATGGCATAGTGCTGGAGTGGGTAGGTGTAACGTGAGCAAACCCGCATGGAAACCAACCTTATGCCAAGTCATAACTTATGCAGGTGAATCAAATAAAGTGCATTAAATTATAATGTTTTATAATGTTTGACAATGAACCGAATACCTTGTGATCACGGTGGCAAGTGATTTGTAAGGGTAGGTAATAATTTTTTTTTTAAGTTAGATTGTGGTCGTGACAATTTATAAGACTATATTAATATATGTTTTTAACAAAATATGATAGTTTGTCCAAATACACAGGTGAAAACTACAATTTCATTCAGACTAAATGTCATTTCCAATCTTTCAATTTCAAATGGAATTGTCAAATACAATAATAGAGTCTTGTGCAAGGCCAAACCTCAAATCTAAATTATATACATTTCATTTTTATTTCTTTCACTCTTAAATATAAATATATTCCTTTCCTGATATATAAATATATTTCCATATTCATACTTACATTAGTCATTAAAAAAAATAATAAATCTAAAAAATAAGAAAGAATCTGATTAATGGTATTTTTTTTACTCTTATTTATAAATATCAATATTTTCTTATTTACATGATTAAACTATTAAAATTTAATCTAAAATTAGCACGTAAAATAATGAATTTGAAAAATAGAAAAAAATTCCATCAATAATATGTATAACTACAAGATAATAATTGGTTTTGAAAATTTCCAAGGAATATGAAGTGAAGTTAAAGGCCAAAAACTTGAAATTGTTTATTAACTCTAGGATAATAGTAAGGTGAAAATTTTGGGTCTTTGGTCATTACTGGAGGCAGCAGTGAAAAAAAATATTAGGGAAGTCCACATTTTTTGTGACTCTCAACTAATAACTAAATAGACTATCTTTCAAATTAGTATTGAGAGCATTTGACTTAGACTATTACAAATCATTTAGAATCTATGCATTGTTTTGATTTATTGTCTTTTAAATCCATTGTCAAAGAACTCAATCCACAATAGTTAAACTATCCAAAGAAGTTTCAGAGTTATCTGTTGGAACATTCAGTTATTGGGAAATTTATGATGGCTCCATAACCCAAGCTTTGACATGAAAATGTAGATTTTGGTTATATCTATGCTGTTTGTATCAGAGGATTGTCTATCTTAATTTTCTAATCTTGGTGTAATTTCTCACCGTAAGTTTTATGAAGGCACAGTCATATCTAATTTTTTCTGTTATTTTTTTATCATCAAATAATATCGGATATATCTAACTTAATTTTCTGATCTTGGTGTAATTTCTCAACCTAAGTTTTATGAAAGCACAATCATATCTATTTTTTCTGTTATCTTTTTTTTTTATCATCGAATAATATGGGATATGTCTATCTCAATTTTCTGATCTTGGTGTAATTTCTCACAGTAATTTTTATGAAGACACAGTGATATCTAATTTTTTATATTATCTTTTTTATCATCAAATAATATCTCAGTATTTTTTATTAAAATAAATCCAAATAAATGGCTCTGGTTGGACCTAACCAAACATGTATATTTTCCCTATATCAAAAAAAACCTTTTTCTTTCTTTTAAAAAAAACTCTACAATAACCATTCAAATTAAAATTCAATTTAAAAATCATCCATCATTGCAAAATATATATATATATATATATATATATATATATACGTAGTGAGTATATATATATATATATATAACGTAGTGAGTTTGAAAGCTAGATATGTTAAAGAAATCGAGGAGATTTGAATGTATTGATTGGCGAGCGAGTTTGCACTCCAACCACACCGAATGAAATTTATCATTAATCAATATAACTCGATGCTTCAATACCAAACAATTCCAATATAAAATCAGGCATCAATGATGAACATGTCTAAGACCATTCTAGCTGTATTCAATATTACTTCTGGACCCCAGTTTTTTCATGCGATTGAGCTTTCATATTCCTGCCCACAAAAGCACTTTGTTCACCTTTTCCAAATACTAACCAGCATATCTTTATAGTTTAACTAAACTAATTCGAATACAAAAAACAAAATCTGCCTATGTAGTACGTCTTGCACATGAAAAATGATCTTGCAGTGGCAAGCCAATGGCGGGTATACTATTGCTAAAACATAAAACACAAGTCAGTTTGAATGCATGCGGATGAGCGCATTGAGAACATCTTCACTTCACTCTGTCTGCCAGACACAATAATCCATGCCTCCCTTGCCTGGTCTGATGCAATTCGTGCATTAATTGCTTCATTTTCAGCCGCCATCCAACGCCAAAAATTCTTAAACTTCGCTGCTGCCATGGCCATATTTAGTACGATGCTATGAATAGCCTCCATAAGTTTCTCACTGGAAGGAAATAAACCTCTCAACATTGTTGATAGGAGTTATGCAGACGAAAATGATGCAATAATCCAGAGCTTCTCTTCTTCCATTTTCAACACATGGGACTTCTGGATGATCTCTTCTACTTTTGGGAAAATATTTGCAAATTCTGCGTGTTCCAGAAGATCCATGTGGTTCAACAGTTGATGAGACCTTCCAACAATCAATGCATTTTCTTTTTCATGCAATTGCTCAAACCTTGCAGTAATTATAGGGTCCAAAGGTTTCCTTAAAGAGTGCTCCTGAATGCATCTCCTACACTTACACTTAAAACCCCAGTTCTTGCACTTGGCTTGGCACTACAACAGGGGAAGAAGGTACAAAAGTAAGGAACAGTGGTCTTTTGTCCTTGGAAGCATGTATAAACATGGCATTTCCGACTACCAGCCAGCTCGAGTTCGGCAGGCAGGAATGGTTAATGAGGGATGGCAGCAGCCAGAGTCTAGTATATTTTCGTTCTCGCAAGCCAAGTCCGACTTCCTTTATTTTCAATTTTGAAACAAATGTCTCTACGCCTTCATCGAATGAGTTCAGTCTTACAATATCCCGAATACGGTTAACGTCCACCTGCAAAATTTCATTTTCTACTTCTTGGCCCGCAAGAATTTGATCGTCCGTCTTAAACAGATCTATCGCAGGAACCTGAAGCTTGCTAGGCATAGAGGAATCGAATAAAATATAAATTTGACAGAGCAATCTCTGCGATTTCCTCCCATCATAGACTACCGCGACCACAAGATCTTCTTGAGACGCGGGGTTCATTTTATGCCTATTGTCCACATGAAACATGGCCATAGAGACGCTCTTATAAGACGTTGCTTACCAGCAAGAGCTGTCCGGTTCTTATTTCTTGGGTGGGGTAGAGTCCTCAGCCGCGGTTGTCTTTGGTCATCTTGATCTCCAGATAACCCACGAAATCAGCCACTCTCGGAGGAGAAGATGTGCGTCCGAGCAGGTAGTCCAAGATGTCATACTCGCCATTCAGGTTCTGGGCGTACAGAGTCTTGGCCTGGTGAAGGGCGTCTTGTATTTCCTGCGTATAGATTGATTACGAGACTCAGAGAGAAAAAGAACAGAAGTTAATCCACCAACCAGTTGATGCAGACTATTTCAGCAAGAGGCAGAAAATTCCGCCAGGGAAGTGGCTGATGAAACCTCTGTGTATCGACAGGCTCCACTCCTCCGCCAGATTGAAATCGTTTAGGATTTCAATTAATTTCAAAAAATTGGGCGCCATTGCCAATTTGAAATAGTGAACGTGGAGGTTTGAAATCGTAAACGATTAGGTGGCATTGAGATTCAAACTGTAATAACCGCTGATGTGATAAAAGTACGGATTATGGAGCTGTGTGGGTCAGATAGATTAAATCGAACCGCTGAATTTGAAACTGTGAACCTTACCGGAAAGACGATGGCCATGTATGGGTATGCATATTAAGAAGGGCATACACATTGGCTTGGTGACTTGTTTTTTAGAATATCATATAGCATGGGTACAACAATGACACACAATCACTACTTATGAAGTTGTTGAATTTGAGGCAATTGCTTCGTGCATGACACCTTGGGTTTTCCCCACCGTCAGGACTCAGGAGGTGGTCATTTAAGGCAACTAATATTTACCAGTTCATACGCATATTAATGCGTGGGTTGTAAATGTTCAACATTAGATTTAAACAAAAATATAATTGAGTTATAAGTATACCTTATGGGCGTATAAACTAGTAAATTTTCATCGCCGTCCTTCAATGCGAAAACGAATTTTGAAAATAATGGACAGCTTTAATGGTTAAGTAAATGTGAAAACGGATTTTGAAAATAATGGACAGCTCGAAACGTAGACGTAGTAGTTGGCAGAGATTTGCATTTTGTCGCCATTTTGTATTGAAGCACTCACTCTACTTACGTTGAAATTTGCGATCTTCGCTCTGTTACTTTGACGCTTTTTGTAAAGGTTGGACGTACATAGCTTGGTTGGGTTGGTTTGGCACTCTTTCTGGTAGTTGACGGTAGATATGTTGGTATGGTTTTTGGTGTGTTAATACCAGCTTTGTATATTTTTGAATTAAAAACGTTGGTCTAGAATATGTATTTGAGGTCTTTCACTTATACTTGGTTCTAGAATTACTTGTAACGTATTTTTTATTTAAGGTTTTTCACTTATGTTTGGTTAGAGTAAAAGTAGATTGTTTAGGGTTTTAGGTTGGGAAATTTGAGATTTCCTGTTTATTTAAGATTTTTTTATGGATTTTAAATTGGAAATTTGAGGTTTCTATTTTTTTATAAATGAATTGAGATGAATATAATTTATTTATTTTTTTTTTTAAATGGCTTAAGTTATTGGTAATAAAAGATAAGAAATTAAAACTATGACGTTCATCTAAAACATTATGGTTAAAACTTTTTTGGACAAAAAACTTGTTATATCATGTCATTATCAACCCTTATTGGGAAGAGGGATATAGAAAAAGATATATATATATATATAAACCAAAAATATATATCTAGGTGATTTAACAGATGTAGATATTTCCATAGGTATATATGAAACTAGCAGAGAAGTTTTTACCCGTGTACTTGACTGACATTTAAAACAATAAATAAATAATAATTTCACTTGATTGACATACAAAACAATAAAACAAATGAAAATTTCATGAGTTAAGAGGCCCACCCTTAGCAAATAAGGAAGCAATCAAGTCTAGGTGATATTAGATATGGATTCTTGCTTGGTAATTTGGGAGTTTGTGGATCTTCAGAATTATCACTCAATAATGAGGTAATGAGACATACATGTGGATTGTCATTCAATAATTTAAATTTAGGCATTCATAACTTGGAAGATCAAAGAAGTGGAATTAATGAAGTCAATAATTTTGTTTGAGCGCTATACATTTATGAAGGTTATGAAGCAACATGATTGATTATTTGTCAAAAAGAAGTGAGTCTAAAGAATGACTTAGATAATTTTATTAAATTGTACTATAACCCTTAAGATGATGGGGTTATTTGATACAATAAAGTCGCATTTGTATAAGCAAAAAATAAAATGGTAAATAACACAAATAAATTAGTTATGTTGTAATGTTATCATAACTACCTTGTCATTAAGATAAAAGGAGATCAACTCATTCTATCCAATAATAATGTTCTAATCATGTTTATAATTTTTCTTATTTAAAAACAACACATATGGCACATTGTTTCTTGCTTGGACCAATTTATTGTTACTCTTATGAATTCTTTGATATTAGAATAATTAACTCATACTTATCTATTGTCTGAATATTTAGCCATATAAGTTTGTTATTGTATTGATTATTGTTAAGTAAATATGGAAATCAATCACTACGATTATATATTGTGTTGTGGTATTTCTCTTTTCTTATTTTCTAATATAATATTAGAGGGGGGTTACTCTTTACTTGAGCGAAATGAAAATCTTATGAGATGCATATCTCTCATAGTAATATTTAATGTAAAAGATAATACAATGCTTTTATAGATGATTGCTACAATTGTGAAGTTCAACTTCTCCATATTAGTGTTCAGTTGGTATATTCATCACTATATGCATGTGTGGTAGCATGGCCAAGTAGAAATCTTTGCAAAGACCATTTTGGTAACTTTGAAAGAGGTATACACATATTATGGTACATTTTCATTTTACTATGTTTCCTATGGCAGAGATATATTATATAATTCTTCAATAATATGTTGTCATTCATAAAGAATACTACATACAATCAAGTTCATGATAAATAAAAACACCTAAATCCGAATAAAAAAATACAAACTAACAAGAAAATAGGTAATATTTAGGTTAGAGTGCAAGGCTTCTATGATCACATAAAGGGTTATGGACAAGGCCAACAAGAACTTCAAAGAGCTTCTTCAAGTTGATACTAAAGTTAAGAGTTATGGGGTAGAATATTAGAAATCTAAGATACACATCAATTTTGATTAAAATCAATTCATCATTTTTCATAAATATATTCTTTATAGATAAATAAAAATATTCTTTATAAATAAATAAAAATATAAACAACTTGATAATAAATTTTCATCTTTATTTTAATTAAAATATTTTCAAAAAATAATTATAATAATTTTACGTGGATTATTATGAGATTTTCACGACTCCCTTATTAAGCTTGAGAAAATCATAAATTTCGATGGCCATCATTTTGATTTTTTTAAATCCTATTTTAACATTTACAATTTCACGAGTTTGTAAAATATTTTTTTTACCAATTTATGTTTATATCAACTTCATATATATAGGAAAAAATTGTTAAAATAAAATATTTTAATGTTGTATATAAAAAAATATTCAATATGGGTTATCAATAAAATATTTTAATATGAATTGACATTCACATATATTTAAAAATATATTAATAATAAAATATCATTTTAATTTGCGTGATAAAATGTGTGGAGTTATATGTTATTAAAATGTTTTAATGCCAATTACATATGATTTTTAAAAATTATGTATATATCATGAAAAAATTAAGATTTTATGGTTAAAACTTATGTTTGGTCATATATATATTCTATTTAGCATTTACAAATACAATTTAAACAATGAAAAATAACACGTTGTATTTTGCACTCTAAAGAAGTTTGCATGTAAAAAAATTTGATCCCTCTCAGCTCATGTTAGATTCGTACTTAAGATGGATCTATGTTGGTTATAATCATAACAACGAGGGAATCATGACATGTCTAGAATTGAATGTGTTAGTCCCCTACATCTCTTACCTTATAACCTATGAAGGATTGGATGAGCAATAGCCATCCAAAAAACTGGATAGGGGGATGAACAATTTCCATCCAAACAAATGGATAGGGAAAGAACCTAGTGATGTGATTCATAGGAGCATAAACATAACACAAGACTTGAAAAATTCATAGGCAGGTCTTAGAAACAGGAATACATTAACAATGGAGAAAAAAAATTGTACCTAGGCCTTGGTCTTGCTTGGATCACATAGGCAGAAGCAATATTACAAATTTATAGATGGGAGAAGAGTTCTAGATTTTTTCTCATGTGAAATTCATGGCTGCACAACGAACCCAAAAAGTCAATCACGGTGAGCGACATTTGGTGTGTTAGGTTCGGCGTTGACATGATTGTCAGAGAGTCGGCTCCGACATTTTCATTATGACTTCACGTTTAACATTCTCCCACTTGAAGCCGAATGAAGAATTCTGAATATCAGCCAGTGATGGTTGTCCTCATTATAGGTAACTGAGGTAGGATAGGTTTTCTCTATATGTAGAAAAAAGAAGAAAAACTTAATTTTTTTCTATAAGTTTATTTATTTATTATATTTTTTAGTAAAATAAAATTGCATATTAGTTTATTCATTTTATGAAAATTCAGATAATTTAAGTTGTCTTAAAATAGACCAAAACCCTTAGGGAAAAGTTCAATAATCAGAGTTCCCTTCAACTAAGTGGCTTTAACTTTTCACAAAACTCAACCAGATTTAGAAAATAATTTTAATGAAAAAGAGGTTGAGTCCACTAATTAACTTACTATATATTTAACCATCAACCTTGGTTAGAGGGAGTGATCATAACTACTCCCTTCATCCTTGGAATGAAGTCAAAGGAGGGAAAGCATTAACTTGGTCCAACTAATCCCCTGACTTTACCCAACTTGTCAAATAGTAATCTGATGAGATATAAGATGTCACATAGATGGACTAATGATTTTGGAGTGACTTAATAAGTGAGCAAACCCATTGATGAAAACGATTTCGGGGGCCTCTTCGTTTTCAAGCATTTTTGGGTCTAGCGTGGACTTGTGGGTTATGGCCCCACTATGCTTTTGTTACGCTCTCCATAGTGTATGCATGTAACATCAATTCTTTAGGCTTTTTTCACGCAATTGTTACATGGTGTCTTAATTCTTCAAAAAAATTCAATGCATTAATGCATCAACTCACTATTCACACACATTAATTACATAAATTATAAATCAAATTTCATTAATTTAACCACTAGACTATTACATAGCATCTATTGGTGCCTTGGGTGGCCAAATCTTCATTCTAATGGACACCCTTTATACACACACAAGTTTAATCCCTTAAAAAGTAGCTTCCATTCTCAACTTCTCCCATGGGGTTTGATTCTGAAACCAGATAAGAACTAAACTCCACTCAAACCAGCGAATCTATATCTCATAGATAAAAATATTTCTGATTGTTTTTATATTACTGAAACCGTTGACATTAAAGTATTTAAATTGCATATTTAGCCATTTGTTTAATTCTTCAGTATATCTGGTAAGGGTTTTGCCAATAAACTAGCCCAATTCACTATTGGTATACAGTCCTTTGGAATAATTCTGAAAATTGAATCTCAGTTCCTCGTGTTGTATATTCAATTGTTTCAAACACTTCAAGGTTGCACCGCTGATGGACTTCATATTTCTTACCATTTTCATTTTCGATGGTGAGGAGTGAATCAAGGGTTTAAGTAAAGTTGTTTTTATTTATTTGCTGGATTCTGAACTTATGTTGATCGTAGATTTGGACATTCAATAAATATGGAGTAAATTGACTTTATCCATACTAAATGCGTGTTAAATATATGAAATCTGCAATTAACACAATAATATCTTCCGTGAATTGATTCCAACCAATCATCTAGACATAATACCCATGTCTACCTCTCCATTGAATTGGTTGCAACCAATCAATCAAATATATATCGTTCCGTAAAACTTGTTCTGTCAAACTTGTACCTCTGTGTAGAGTCACAACCCTTAGTCTTATTGTCCTTCCATCTTTAGAAAGAAAAAAAAAACAAAACATTGTGTTTTATTAATTAAATGGTGTGTACAATTTCAAGATTTAAAAGTTAAATGTATTATATAGTATCTAACTATAGAAATTTGACCAAAAGTAAAAAATGTATGAAATAGTTTCAGGATTTCAATGGACGATCTGAAAGAATCTCAATTTTTTTCCCAAAATGATTTTTTTTTTAAAACATATAATTTCAAGTTGTTTCAGGATTTGAAGTTATAGATGGTTGCAAAGAATCCCAAAATTTATACTGACTAGACTCTACTAGAACTATATTCTTGGAACTCAAACTTGTAACACTGTATCAACCATCTCAATTTACGAAATGCGAAGTTATAACAAAAAAATACTTTGCAGCCCGAGAAGATTGATCCTCTAAAAGAGCCACTGGCTAATATACACCCTTTTCTTAATTTTGTTTATGTTTAAAATCAAAAAATTATGTATCCGTAAATAAAATGAAGGCTATAGGGTTAATGCAATATGTGTTTCAGCTCGCTAATATACACCCTTTTCTTAATTTTGTTTATGTTTAAAATCAAAAAATTATGTATTCGTAAATAAAATGAAGGCTGTAGGGTTAATGCAATATGTGTTTCACGAGAAACTCAATTTTTTAGGGTCAAAAATCAACACAGTAAATGATTTACAAAATGTGCATTTATGAAATGCGAATAATAACAAAAAATAGTTATAACAAAGTTATTGCAAAAAATATTTTAAAACTTCTTTGATTACCTTAATGTGGATATTGTGGATTGGAAAGTTGAAAACACTCCCTACAAACGCAAACGATGGCAATTGCAAATCTTGTGGAGTGGAAAGTTGAAAACGACACTCTCTGAAAACACAAACTTGTGGAGCGGAAAGTTGAAAACGATACTCCCTACAAACACAAACAATGGCAACCGCGGATCGTGTTGAGTGGAAAGTTGAAAACAACATTCCCTGCGAACACAAACTATGGCAACTGCAGATCTTGTGGAGTGAAAAGTTGAAAACGACACTCCCTGGAAACACAAATGATGGTTATTTACCAGTTAATTGTTACTGTGCATATGCTCATTCTTCAGATGCTACTAGGAAGGGAAATGGTATGGTTGAATGAAGCTGAGAGTAACTGGCCGAAATAGAGGGAGACATCCAGAGATAAGATTCAGCGGAAAATATTTAAGACAAACTGCATTCATTGCTGTCTGACTTGCATGGGATGTTGATCTCTGAGAACTCTTGAAAACAAGTCACTAAACCAATAATTGCTTAGTGAAAGACGAATACACATGCATGATATGGATGGTATGGATGACAGTTTCAGCTCTCCCGGAAATTTTCCAGAATTTATCCGGTAGACAAACCAACTGTCTTGATTGACGGTGTGTGGGAAATGGACGACGCCGGATGGGATCTAATTAATGTTAATTAATGTGGAATGGACTATTGTCAGCTAAATGAATTGTTGTCGATGTAGTTAATGCATCATATTGTGAAAAATGTTACCAAAATTAAAATGTAAAAAATCTGAAGCGCAAGTCGTAATCTTGAAAAGTGATGACCTTTATGTGTTGTCATATTTATTCTGCAACAAACCTGATAGCTCTGACAGGTGGAAGTGGACTCAGATTTTCCAGATATACAGCAAGATTATGATCACCATTGGGATTTGGCTCAGATTCGATTATCTAATTCCCCTGAATTCAATCAGTAACCCCGCCGATTTCTATCTAATCGATCTCGCCCTTCTGACTCCTCAGGAAAACCTCCTAGAACTCCCGCGCCATAGCCCTGTTCTCCCTTTTATTCCCATGCTTGGTCTTCATCCTCCCCGTCCTTCTATAAATTACCCCTTCTTCCTCTATTCAGCGCCCTTCCTCTTATCAGTGCCCCTATTCTATCGTTCTCGGCATTCTTCCCCGAGACCCTATCTCCCTCTAGCCTTTGTTTCTCGATGGATCTCTGATGTCCCGGTCGTGACCTTTGCTTCCTCCTCTGTTCGACCCCATCTGCAGAACTTCATTACCTCTTTCCGCAGCCTCAACCTCATCTTTCCAATCTCTGCAATGGCACGCAGTGAGAACTGCCTCCACTGTGCGGATCTTCAAGCAGAGCTGGAGGAGATAAGAGATCAACAGAAGATCTTAGACAATCAACAGAGGATCTTAGATGCAAAAATCGACAATCAGAACCGTATCATCAACGACAAGTATCAATCGGAAATCAATCTGTTCTTGCACAAGGTCTCTTCTTTACATGAGCAGTTTAACCACCTGTCTAACAAGTGCAGCCATGCGGAAGAGTCCATTGACGTTCTGAAATATATGATGGACAAGCGCAACACTGTTGCCCCAAGTTCCTCAAGCGCCAAGCACATCGATGTGGATGAAAAGCAGGAGGAATCCATGGCACGGCACATCAGTGACATTAACATAGATTAGATATGTTTTGCGAATGTCAATTTTTGTTGTTTCAATTTGTAAGAGTTTATTTCTGTCTAGACTTTCTCAAGCCAGAAAAGGCAGGATTAAGGAGAAAATTCCTTTTTGTAACTCCTCAGATCCTGGGCTACCTCGGCACTTCATGTACCTTAGGAGTCCAAGCTCCCGCCTTTTTATTTTCAGATATTAATGCAACAACCGACTTTGTAAAAAAAAAAACATAATCACAAAAATGAACCTTATTATTAAATATATTAAAAGAATTGTAATCAGTGATGAATTTTAAAATTAAGATTATATTTAAAATTTTCAAGTAAAATTTTTAAAAATAATAATATAATCAATGAAATGTTTTTTTGTTTTTTTATTCTATTTTAGTATTTATTTTTTTTCTCAAAATTGAAATAAAATATTAGTTTTGTTTTACGGGGTACTTTTTCAGTGTGGGTTTGCATTTATTATTTGAAATATGTATTTTTATTTGTTTAATTATATTATTTTGAATTTTAGAAAATAAATATTAATATTTTATTTTAAAAAATTGATTATTAAAATATATATTTTTACTAATTTAAAATTTCTAATTTTAATTTACATGAATTGAGGATCTAAATGTTAATCAAGAATCTAAATATTTTAAAATTTCACATAATGATCCGGATTTAAACAGGAACGCAACACATTACAGAGATAACCATATACACAAAGATGCAGCGGAAATAATACTTTATTTCATTAATGGAAAATACTGAAATATGCTTACAAACAGAAATGGAAATAAACCAGCTAGGGCGATGGTAGCTTATCTCTGAGAAGAGATGTGATGGCTACATGCCTCTGAACTGTGTTACAATGAGGCTCGAAGGCCTATTTATTGTTGAGAAACAATGGAAAACCCTTAACATTCCAAAACCTAACCCTAGGAGATGAAATGCCAAACTGTGGGCCCCGTTTGGGGTAAATTGGTACATCAACTTCCCGGGGTCGTAACTTTGGCATATGATCTCCGTTTGACGAATACAATAGCTCGTTAGAAAGATCTATCCGAGCACTATCATTTTTGGAACGGGCAACATTGGTGCTACAATTAAGGAAACTGAAAATGCTGAAAAAGACAATGGTGGGGGTCCAGGTGGACTTGGCAGGTGGCCACCAATATCCACCTGGATCATTCCTCCCCCCTTAGGAAGCAATTGTCCCCATTGCGTTGAGCTCCTCCATGAGATGAGGAAACTTTTGCTGAACTTGTTCCCTGGTGAGCCACTTGCCCTGCTGAAGGAGTTGGCCTGCTTTGACAACTCGATACAGTTGGATATTCTGTTGGCGAGTGTTCTTGATCTGTGTGTCCATAATCCGATCAGTTGCAGCTTGTTCCATGCAATCTGGATTTAATTCTGTGGGTTTGAGCTGTTCTGCAATGTCGGATGTGTCTAGCAATGGTGGAAAGTATGGCCGAAGGCGGTCCACATTGAACACTGGGTGCAGGCCAAGGAATGGGGGAATGCTGAGCTCAAATGCATTGTCTCCCATAGCCTTAGTAATGGTGTAAGGACCATATCGGAGTGGTCTCAATTTCCGATAGGCTCCAGTAAGGCGTTCCTTTTGCAAATGCAACCAGACTTTGTCGCCCACCTGAAACTTGTGTGGCACCCGATGTTGATCATGTCGCTGCTTGTACTTGGCATTTGATTTCTCAAGAATGTCATGGACCTGCTGGCGAATATGTTGGATGCGCTCAATGAAGCTGGTGGCCTTATCTGTTTCGAACTGGACATGAGCTGAATTCATGTGAGTAGCTGCAAGTGGCATGGCCACATCAATGGGGCATAGTGGCTGGAATCCCAAACCCACCTGAAAAGGGCTATGGCCAGTGGAGCTGTGAAGAGCTCGGTTGTAGCTGTGCTGAACATAGGGGAGGCTCTCGTCCCATGTGCGTGGATGCTTTGAGTTATACATGCGCAGAATGTGCACAATCATCCTATTGACAACCTCTGTCTGGCCATCAGTTTGAGGATGGAAGGCTGTGGACTTCGTGAGTTTGGTGTCCAGCATTGACCAGAGACTGGACCAAAATGTGCTGAGAAACCGACTGTCCTGATCTGAGATGATAGACTGTGGGATCCCAAAGTGCACCCACACTCGTTCAAAGAAGAGTTTAGCAGTGGCTTCTGCTGTGATATTCTTCTTGCAGGCCACCATAATGGCCATCTTCGAGAACCTGTCGACGACCACAAAAACACAGTCATTTCCATGCTTAGTGGAAGGAAGGCCTGACATGTAATCCATGGAGATGGATTCCCAAGGTCGACTAGGGGTAGGCAACGGGGTATAGAGGCCGTGCTTCTTAATGGTCGGTTTGGCAATGGCACAGGCAGTACATGATCGGATGTACTTCCCAACATCCCGTCGAAGATTCGGCCAATAGAAATAATTTTGCAGTACTGCCACTGTTTTCTCGACCCCGAAATGCCCAGCAGCCCGACTGTAGTGTGCTTCCCAAATCATCTTGGCACGCTCGCTTGAAGGAACACAAAGGTGACCAAGGTGACATAATAGGGCATCCTGGAGGTGAAAGTCTGCAACATGCCGACCCTCCAAGAGTGTCTGGTATGTGTGGCCGAATTCTGGGTCGCTTTTGTAGAGAAGTGGCCAATCAGAAGTCTCGTGCCCACAAGAGTTGAGCACGGTGGTTAATGCCATGATCGGTGGTCGACTGAGGCAATCTGCAACATTATTGGTGCTGCCCTTCTTATACTTGATATTCAGGTGGAACTGTTGCAGGTATGTAGACCACTTCTGATGGCGATCATTCTGCAATTTCCCTTGGGTCTGTATGAACTGCATCGGTCGGTGGTCTGTGTGGATGACCGTTTCCTTCCCCAAAATGTAATGCTTCCATTGTCGGCATGCCTGTACAATGGAATACATCTCTTTATCATAAGTGGGGTACTTCCGGACTGTGTCTGAAAGTGTTTCACTGTGATATGCCACTGGATGTCCATGTTGAGTAAGGACTGCCCCAATAGCATAGTCAGAGGCATCTGTCTCGACCTCAAATGGTTGTTGTAAATCTGGTAACGCGAGCACTGGTGTCGTGCAGAGGCGATCCTTCAACTCCATGAATGCCTTCTGTTGAGATTCAGACCAAAAGAATTTTGCTTTCGCCCCACCCTCGGTGACTTGACTCAAGGGCCAAGAAATATGAGAAAACCCCAACACAAACCTGCGGTAGAAGTTGGCAAGACCTAGAAAGCTGCGGAGCTCTGTTAGAGTGGTTGGAGAGGGCCAATCTCGAATCAATTGGATCTTGGCTAGATCGACATGCACCCCCTGTTCATCAATGATGTATCCCAGATACTGAACCTGGGTCATGCCAAAAGTGCATTTCTCCAAATTGGCACATAGCTTGTGTTGCCGCAGTGTTTGGAGAACCTATCGGATGTGGTGGAGGTGCTCCTCCCAACTCTAGCCGAAGATCAGAATGTCATCCAAGTATACTACTACAAAGGAGTTGGTGAATGGCCGCAAGATGTCATCCATTAGCCTCATAAAGGTTGCAGGAGCATTCGTCAATCCGAAAGGCATGACCAACCATTCGAGGAGGCCCTCCTTGGATTTGAAGGCAGTCTTCCACACATCAGAGGGTTCGATTGGTACCTGGTGATATCCTGACTTCAGATCGATCTTGCTGAAATATTTCGCCCCCTTTAGTTGGTCTAGGAGGTCATCAATTCGCGGGATCGGGTACCTATTACGGACAGTGATCTTGTTCAGCGCCCGATAGTCAATACAGAGTCTCCACGTCCCATCCTTCTTCTGTACCAACACGATCGGGCTCCCATAGGGCGATGAACTCGGACGGATGTGACCTTTCTGCAGGAGCTCCTGAATCTGCCTCTTGATTTCATTGTTCTCCAAAACGGAGCGCCGATAAATTGGTCCATTGGGTAGCGGCGCACCTGGGGTCAGATCGATGGAGTGCTTGACTTGACAGTGCAGAGGAACCCCTGCCGGGGAGGTGAAGATGTCCTCGTACTCCTCCACAATCTTGTCCATCTGTAGTTGTCGTGCAGAGGGACCCCGTCTGGAGGCCGCGGCCACTGTCTTCTTCTTTCCTTGAGAGCGTATCATCAGGAAAACAAATTTCCTGGTTTTGGAAATGATCTTACTGCATTGTTTTGCAGTAATCAAAGAGATGGCGGCAGGTGGTGCTACCTCTGGTATCCTGAACAACTTATTTCCCAATGTAATAATAACAGCATGGGGCCTTGATTCATACACAGCATGTCGCTTCCACAAGTATGGTTATCCTAGTAATACATCACAAACTTCAAGGGGAGCAATGTCACACAATACCTCATCCGTGAAGGGCTTGATGTTGTATGGAAGGCGACACTGCTGGCTCACGCGAAGATCTCGTCCTTGGTGAAGCCACCCAATGGTGTATGGTTGTGGATGTGCTGTGGTCGGTAAGCCCAACCGCTTCACGACCTCTGCCGAAATGAGGTTCTTTTGACTCCCGCTATCAACAATGAACTGTATCAGGGAGCCCTTTACCCACCTCTGGGAGTGGAAGAGACGCTCCTCCTCCTCTGGATCTTCGGGTTCATTTTTCTGGATCTTTGCGGTAGCAACAGTGGCGCTGGGATCCGCATCAATGATCTGCTTCCCTTTTTCATACCCCTTATCGGGTTCTGACTCAGAGTCAGAACATGCATCTGATTCTGAAACCTTTAGCTCAGCCACCAGTGACTGCTTGGCCCGACACTCACTTGTGTTGTGAGTGGAGCTCTTATGGAACTCGCACCATTTTCCAGTGTCCTTTCTCGGCTTCGCGGCGCTGTTCTTTGCTTGCAGCTTTGGCTGGTTGTCTTGGGTTGTCCCGCCTTGGCTTTGTCCTTTGTTCTGTGGTTTAGGGACACCTTTCCCCTGCTTTGGATTCGCAGATCCAAAGTCTCGCTTCTTTTGTTTAAACTTCTGCTCGACCTTAACGGCATATCGGTATGCTGCACCGAGCGAGGGGATGTTTAGGAATTGTATTTCTTCCTGGATGTACTTGTGTAGGCAGCCACGGTATTTGAGTATCAAATGTTGCTCTGAATCCTTGATACCCAACTTTGTGCGAAGGGTATGGAAAAGATTGGTGAACATCGGCACGTCTTGGTCCCTTCCCTGCCGCAGCGTGGTCCACTTTATGTATTCATCCTCATAGCTTCCAACAGGGTAGTACTGCTCCTTGATGGCATCCCGGAACGAATCCCAGGTGGGTGCGGCTGAAAATAGTGAGCCAGTACTTTCATCCTTCTGCTCGCAGTAGGTTTCCCACCAGTCCTTGACGTGGGGGGCTGCTTTGAGAAGAGCAAAAACAATATTTTCCCAACTCGAGAATTCATGAAGAGAAAAATAACCCTCTAGCAGATTTAACCACTTATCTACGGCATCTGCGTCTATCTGACCCTCGAATATGGGGATTTCAAAATTAACTTGTACCTTAAAGGGTGTGGAGTTTCCAGAGTAGCTGCTGGAAGCCGATGCGTCGCTTCTGGGTAGCCGCTGAAGGATCTGGGTAAAGCTGTCCATCATCGCGTTTCGTTGTCGCTCGAGGGCTTCTTCGAGCAAGATTTTGATGGGATCTCCTGCCCCCTCGTCTTTCTTCTCGTCCGCCATGGGAGGCCGTCGGGATTTGCGAGGCTGGTCTTGCAAAGGTTCAACCAGTTCAAGCCCTAACTCCTTATATCCCGACCTTGTTGGGGACATGCAAAGAAAAACAGAGAAAAAGCAGACCGCTCTGATACCACTGATCCGGATTTAAACAGGAACGCAAGACATTACAGAGATAACCATATACACAAAGATGCAGCGGAAATAATACTTCATTTCATTAATGGAAAATACTGAAATATGCTTACAAACAGAAATGGAAATAAACCAACTAGGGCGATGGTAGCTTATCTCTGAGAAGAGATGTGATGGCTACATGCCTTTGAACTGTGTTACAATGAGGCTCGAAGGCCTATTTATTGTTGAGAAACAATGGAAAACCCTTAACATTCCAAAACCTAACCCTAGGAGATGAAACGCCAAACTGTGGGCCCCGTTTGGGGTAAATTGGTACATCAACTTCCCGGGGTCGTAACTTTGGCATATGATCTCTGTTTGACGCATACAATAGCTCGCTAGAAAGATCTATCCGAGCACTATCATTGTTGGAACGGGCAACATTGGTGCTACAATTAAGGAAACTGAAAATGCTGAGAAAGACAATGGTGGGGGTCCAGGTGGACTTGGCAGGTGGCCACCAATATCCACCTGGATCACATAATTTTGTTAATAAGTGTGAATGTCAAATTTTAATATAAATCACCATAAAAACTATCAACTTTATATACAACATTACAAAAAAATATTTACACCTAACAAATCAATTTGATATCAAAAATGGATTACATTAATGTATTAATCATTTTTCATTCTTTTAATCCCTCACTTTTTAACCCTCTTCACATTGGCTCTGTAAGAATATAAGAAAATAAAATAAATTACATAAAATATTTTTAATTTTCTTTTAGCATTTATGTGTAAAAAAGTGCACATAGTTTTAAAAATTCACAATACTCTTTATTCTTTTGAATCATTAACTTCATCATATTATAATAGTTAATTAATTAATTAATTAAAACATAATTCCAAACATCATTAACTTCACCATATTATAATAATTAATTAATTAAAACATAATTCCAAACCTAATGTATAAGTTGAAATTTTAATACATAATTAGAGATACGTGTTGGTAAACTTTTACCATTCTTTATTAATCATGTTTGAGGACATACTTCTTATCATTCTTAGTTGCCCTAAAGCTATAATCATATAATATATGCAATAAGGCATAAACATATAATTTAATATTGATCGATTAACATAAAATATTAAGATCATTTAGAATATTAAGATTATTTTATAAATTTTTATTATTTAGGGATGTTATAATAAATGAAATTATATTGGTAAAACTATAAATTGACTTTTAGTTGAAAAAAAGAAGAGAAACATTATCTATGATATGGAGAGTGTGATTTTATATTGACATGTCTAATCTAACCTAAAATTTAATAAAACTAAAAATTGATCTCTAATATGATACTTAGTTGTTATCTTTATCATTTCATAACTCTACTTCCCTACTTGGAGCATTCTTGTAGTCTATTCATATGTGACTAGATTAGCATACAACTTTTCGTAGTAGCAATAGCCAACAACTCCCAAGATGATCTCAATTTGACGAGTTAGAACCAACTCTATCATTTCAATTGCTTACCTACCAAATTTAGTTGAATATTTGTAAGCACGCATTCAGACAATGCCTTCAATCATGTGCATTATAATGCTTTTGCACTATCTACATTGTTTTATATTCATTCATGTACCTCTATTAAATTCAAATGACATGTCTCACATGCATAAGCATAACATGCTTCCCTCTTCCACATGGAAACCAATGACAAGAAATCATTCATTCCATGTATCATGGAATTATCAATTAAATGATAACATCAACCAAAGCATAGGTAATACTAGCTCCTGATTTACTTTCCATTCATGCATTCTTATGATTGCTAATATAGATTTTCACTAATGGAATTCTTACCTTATTCCCTCTTAGTATTTCGATCGTACCAAAACCATACCTGCATGGATATTAGTATTATATTTGGTGCTACCTGATTAGTTGGTAACTTTGGTAGGGTTCTTGCATCCCTCTTTACCAACCTATCAATAAATGCTTTATTATTCATAGTTGTATCGCCACAAGACTATATGCAACATTCTCATTAGCTTCTTCAGGCATGTGATCAACTTGTACTTGGATACATGTTCATCATTTAACCTTGGTTAACCATGATAACCATCTTAAGATATAAAACTACTCTTAGTTGTCATTTATTCTATACGTATGCAACAAACTTACAAACTTAATGAGAATTATGGCCTTAAAATGAAAACTCTAGCCCTAAAAATTCATATTTTTCATAAGAAACATAAAAAAAGATCCCAAAATTTAGAAGTAGTGATGAAACAACACCATTTTTTCACTTCAAGGTTAAAATTCAAAAATATTTCAACCATGGATTAAAAAACAAATATCATGACTATGAAAGACATGAATAAATACCCCAAAATGAAAAAATGATGATGCAACATCACTCTTGTCTAGGGTTAAAATTCCAACATTTTTCAACCAAGCATTAAACACTGAATACCATACTAAGACCCAACTAAGGCGCCCCAATACAACCATGATGGATGGTCAATAAGAAAGGGAATAGGTTGGAGGGAACAACACACTCTACTTGGCACGTCATTGTCACCACCAATTTGATTACCTCTTCTTACATTTCTCAGCATACCATACGAAGTATTTAGTGTGCCTATAGATATAAGGTGGCCATGTTAATTCATTGGAGAGCCAAAAATCCATAGAAGTTACAAGCTTTGATTCCATGATGGAGGATACAAGGCTTTTTTGTTGGAAAGTCTTAGTTATTACTACTAAAATAGGGTGTCCAAAGACCATACGAAAGCTAAATAGTTGAGGCCCATCCAAGAGGGTGAGTCACTATTGCTCAATGTGTTATGTAACCGAGTGTTTCCATTCCACCTTTGGTGTTTTCCTAATTGTTTAGTCTTCTCTATTTTTTGTTTTTTTATAAACTGTGTTTCTATAGTATGTGTTTCTATATTTATTTATTTTTATACTCTGCAGTCGGTCTTCCTTCAGTTGTTCACCTTGCATGTAGGTGGAGCTTTTCATAAGAAGGCAGGTCTCGCTTTCATTATTCGTTGTAGCACCTGACCTTACTTGTCCTAGTTTTTGTATTATCATAACCCCCACACCCTCTTTTGTCTCGGCTTCCTATAGGTTCCCTTTCACCATCCTTCTGGGGGTAGACATTAGTCCAAACTCCTCCCCCCATTCTCGCTAATATTTTGGGCTCCCCCTAATCCTAGGAGGGCTCTTTCCTTTGATTTAACTTGCATTGTCCAAAAATTAGTTTATTTTTAAAATCTTGTTTGATCTTCTCTTCCAAGAAGGATATCAATGGCTAAATATAAGCCCTATATTAGTTATGGTCTTCAGGGTATCTACAAAGGAGTACCACCCCTTTACTTTCACTAGTTCTCACTCTTGGGCATTCAAGTGTTTTTGTGTTAGTTGGGTCTCCAAGATAGTCCTTGTAGATATCTCTTGATTGGCCTTTCATTTTTAGGTTCCTCAACCTCTTCATGGAGAGAGGATGACGAGGTTGATGTTGACGTGGTCGATGGGAGGGTCTAGGGACCTCTACATCCCAAGCTAAATGAGCCACATAAAACTCAGCCTACATATATTATAGTTCCACTCCTTTATCTTCTCAGCAAGAGATTGAGAAATCAAACAAGGAGACCAAAATTGAAAGTAGGCTCATGATCAATGATGAAGTGTTAGTGCAGGTAGGAAAATGGATCCTTGAAACAGAAACCCCAAGTGAACTTGACATCCCAATCTAAAATGAGATTATTGGGTATTCCATGTAATCTGAATATTTGTTTCAAAAAAACTTGATCCATTTCAATAGCTTTGTGGGCGGTAGATATAAAGCCTTCCTTGCTCAATTTTTCAACTACCATCATAATGGCATCATTTTGTTTGATGTCTTCAACAATCCCATGATGAATTCCATGGATATGGCTTCACCTTTCCACTCAGGTATTGGAATTGGCTATATTAATCACATTGGATGTCTACATTCTACTTTGACTTGTTGGAATTCTAGGAAATGTCAATATATTCAACTATTTCCTTCTTCATTCCTAGCCAATAATATAATTTCATTATGGCTATTATAATTTCCTAGTAACTAGGATGGCCTATATAAGGTATTTTGTGGAACTCATCCATTATTACTTTCATCAAGTCAGTCGCACAAGGTACATATCGTCTAGATTTGAATAACAACATACCATCATCAGTGAGCTTGTAATTTTTTCTTATTGTTTCCTTTGTTTCTTTCTTTTAGCATTCCCTCACATACTTGAAATGTTCATCATGTAGCAATGCCTCTTTGATATTTTCTTTGATGTCAATTTCACAAGTGCTCATGGATTCCAAGTGAGCTACTTGTAGACTTATACTAAGTGCATCTACTATCTGGTTTTTCTTTCCCTTAATATGCTTGATTTCAAAATCAGATTCGCTAATCAAATCCAACCATCTCTCTTGTCTAGTGTTTAACCTTGGTTATTCATAGAAGTATCTTTGTCCTCCATGATCTGACATCAACACAAACCTTCTCCCAAGCAAGTATTGCATGCACAATTGCTACTATCTCCAAGTCATAAGTGACGTAGATCTTCTAATTCTCATTTAGTCTCCTTTATTCATAGAAAATTACATGTCCTTCTTGCATAAGGACTCCACCTAGGAATTCCTTGTCTATTCTGTCTATGAGCAACAGTGAGGAATTGTACTAAGCGCTGGATAGCTTGTGAGCTAAAGCTTTGTGTAATCTTGAGATATTTCCACTCGTATGATAATACAGATAGTGGGGTTTTTCGTTGAGGCTTTCCACAGACTATTCTTCTGTGTTCATGTGTGATTGATTTCTTCTTCATTTGTTATATGTGTTCTATTTGATCTTGCTCAAAATTGATTAAGCTTCCACAAGTTTGTTTGTAGAAGTAGATCAAGTATTTTGCTTTAGTTACATTGCATTATCAGGTGATCTACAGTGATAATTTTTACATGGTATCAGAGCAAAGGTGATCAAAGCGGAGAACGGTACACAAAGAAGTTCGAAGTTCGAATTTTTGAAGTTCTTGATTGTAGGTACATAATCGATTTCTTATCACATCTCAAAATTCACCAATGGCATTCAATGGCTTGAGACTCAAGTATGCCCTCGATGGAAGCTCAAATTACATAGCCTGGAAGGATCGCATGGAAGCGATATTAGAGGACAACGGGTTGAAGGACTTCATTGATGAAGAAGTCCCCAAGCCAGTAGCAACTAATACCCAAGAATTAGTGGAATGGAAGAAATGTGTGGCGTGAGTGAGGAGGATTCTTCAAAAGGGAGTTCGAGACCATATGTCTCGAGTCTTCGTGGGAAGGAGACACCATTTTCAATGTGGAAGAAATTGAAGTATCTATATCAGAACATCAACGATCAGACGAAGTTGGCACTGAAAGACAAGCTTCGGAAAATCAACTGTGAAAAGGGCGACACGATCTCTACATATCTGAACAATCTCACCACTTGCAGAGATGAGCTTGGAAGTGTAGGAATCATGATAGCCGATGATGACATGGTGAGTCTTGCTCTCCTCGGTCTTCCTAAGAGCTGGCATAGCTACCAAGACTCAGTGAATGGAAGAGAGAAACTGCTAGATTGGGAACGACTGTGGTCGGATCTGATGCAGGAGGAGATCAGGAGAAGCACCAGAGATGGTTCTTCATCAAAGCATGATGATGAAGAAAATCTAGCCTTAGCAAGTAAGGTGAGGAAAGGGAAAAGGAAGGCTTCCCATTCCAAATCGAGTTCTTTCCATGGTGGGAATAAGATTGACAAATCTAAAGTGCGATGCTTTAATTGTCATGAGGTGGGCCATTATGCAACAAATTGTGCACAAGAGAAATCCAAGAAGGGATCCTCGAAAGGGTCAGATGGTGAGGCACTGGCCTTACAGTTCGAATTGGATTTTACGCTCATCGCATGCTTGGTTTCATCGATGGTGGGTTGTGTTTGGAACCTAGAAAGTGGAGCCTCATTCCACATGATCGGCGACAAGAGTTTATTCAGTACCTTGGAGGAGCAGGACCTATAGATGCACATAGAGATGAGCGATGATGGAAAGTATCGTGTTTCAAGTGAAGGCACGGTTGTGTTTCAGAGGGAGCATGGAGCTCCTCTCACACTAACTGATGTAAAGTATGTGTCTGGACTGAAGAAGAACCTGGTATCCATCGCAATGTTGGAAGACAAAGGCTATGATGTAGTCTTCAGTAAAGGAAAGGCATTCCTGAGGCACATCGCCACGGGTCAGACCAAGAGGATTGGGATTCGAGTGAAGAATCTCTACAAGATGGAGGTAGATGACTGTGTTGCATAACTTTCTTATATATGCATATCTTCCATATACGTACACCTTTTATGTATGTGCATCTATCGTACATGTGCAACTTCCATATATGGAAATTTTTCATATATGGAAATTCTACATATACGGAAGTATGCGCATATCTTTTGTATATGTGAAATTTTTCTATATGCACATATCTTCCAGGTATATGTGCAACTTTCGTATATACACATAACCTCCATGTATGTGAAACTTTAGTATATATAACTTTTGTATATGTGCATCTTTTGTATATGCGCAATTTCCATATATGCACATATATTCTGTATATGTCTAACTTTCTTATATGTGTATATCTTCCGTATATGCATGTCTTTTATATATGTGAATCTACAATATATGTGCAACTTCCATATATAGAAATTGTGCGTATACGGAAATGTACACATATAAGAAAGTTATGTATATACAGAAGATATGCACATATCTTCCGTATATGCACAATTTCTGTATATGCGCAATTTCCATATACAGAAATTGCGCATATACGGAAGATATGTGCATATCTTCGGTATATCAATAACTTTCTTATATGTGCATATCTTCCATATATGCACGTCGTTTATGCATCTGCATCGTATATGCGCAAATTTCATATACATAAATTGCACATATACGGAAGATATGCGCATATCTTCCGTATATACATAAATTTCGTATATGTGCAAATTCCATATACAAAAATTGCGCATATACGGAAGATATGTGCATATCTTCCGTATATGCACGTCTTTTATGTATGTGCATCTACCGTATATACGCAAATTCCATATACAGAAATTGTGCATATACGCAATATATGCACATATTTTTTGTATATGTCCATCTTTTGTATATGTGCATCTACTGTATATGCGCAACTTCCATATATGCGCATATATTCGGTATATGCATAAATTTCTTATATGTGCATATCTTCCATATATGCACATCTTTTATATATGTGCATCTACCGTATATGTGCAACTTCCATATACAAAAATTATGCATATACAGAAGATATGCACATATCTTCCGTATATGCGTAACTTTCTTATATATGCATATCTTCTATATATGTACGTCTTTTATATATGTGCATCTATTGTATATGTGCACCTTCCATATATGGAAACTTTGCATATACAGAAATTGTGCATATACGGAACATATGCACATATCTTCCAGGTATATGTGCAACTTCTGTATATACACATAACCTCCATGTATGTGAAAATTTAGTATATATAACTTCCATATATGTGCATATTTTGTATATGTGCATCAACCGTATATGCACAAATTCCGTATATGCGTAACTTTCTTATATGTGTATATCTTCTGTATATGCATGTCTTTTATATATGTGAATCTACAATATATGCACAACTTCCATATACAGAAATTGGACGTATATGAAAATGTGCACATATAAGGAAGTTATGTATATACAGAAGATATGCACATATCTTCCGTATATGCACAATTTCTGTATATGCGCAAATTTCATATACATAAATTGCACATATACGGAAATTTTTCATATATGGAAGATATGTGCATATCTTCTGTATATACATAAATTTCGTATATACGCAAATTCCATATACAAAAATTGCGCATATACGGAAATTGTGCATATATGGAAGATTCCGTATATACATAACTTTCTTATATGTGCATATCTTCCGTATATACACGTCTTTTATATATGTGCATCTACCATATATGCGCAACTACCATATACAAAAATTGTGCATATACGGAAGATATGTGCATATCTTCCATATATGCGTAACTTTCTTATATGTGCATATCTTCAATATATGTGCGGCTCCAAAATTGTGCAAATCTTCCTGTCATTGTTTATTGGAAAAATTGTGCAATTCCTTCCAGTCGGATTGCTCAACCCAGAGATTGTGCAATTTTGGGGAGTAGTCAACTTCTCTGGCTAGAAATTATGCAATCCCTCTAGGTAGCCAACCCAACTCCCTCCCAGAAATGCACATTTTTTCCCCTAAGTTGAGCAGATTGTTGCATGTGCAGTGAGGTTGACTGGTTCCCTCCAGACCGACCAAAACTGATTTGCATACATGGACTGATTCTTCCAAGGTAGCATGCAAAGGCATCCCTTGATTTAGGAATCTACTTTTAGCAGCTGGAGGTTATATGCAAGGATCATTTCAGAAACCTCCCGCCAAGTGTCGCTCTTTCCAGATTTATGGCATGCGTGTCAAATCTTTGATTTTATCAAAACTCATGAACCGGACGCTACAGAGCTCTTTCCTGGCATTGACCTTGCAACTCTAACATCCCACATTGCATCTAGGATTTTTCGACACATTCAACTTGACTGTTTCGAGGTAAGCCCACTTTTCACGTCTCGCGCTGGGTTTCTGTCGTTTTTTTTGTTTTGCTTTGTGTGAGTGTTATTTGGATGATTTCAATGAGCGCTTGCTGTCGTTTTGATGTATGTTAGCTTGTAGAAGCACCATTTCAATTTCCGTTGTACATATATAGAGTAAATGAACATATATAAAAGTTGTATATATACTGAAGATATGCGAATATATAGAAGTTGTGCATATACGGAAGATACACATATACAGAAGATATGCACACACACGGAAGATACACATATACCCATATATAAACAACGTCCGTATATGCGCATATCTTACATACATGCACACCTCTCCTCTATATGCGTATCTTCTGTATATGTGCATATCTTCCGTATATGCCCAAATTCGATATATGCATATATTTTGTATATGTGCATATCTTTTGTATATGTGTAGCTTTGGTATATGCTCTCCCAAGGTCCATCCCCTCGACCTGTCCCACTGGCTTCGGAAAATGCACAACATTGTTCCTCAGCCCTACCTGAACAACGTACTGTGCAGTCTCAAGGCTCAAGGCTTCCCCTTTCCTATTTGAACTGCACAACTTCACAATAATTGAGCCCCTCTTCCCAACCTATCACTTGTTCTAGGCTCAATTTATGGATCAGAATGCATCATCTTATGCTAGGAATTTTCAAATTGATGTTGTATCATCATGATTGAATTGCAGTAACATGTACCCTATCATGTCATGGAAATATGATGGAGAAGGAGAAGAAGGAGGGAATCATGCTCAAAGACACTCTTACAGCTGAACTTTCAATCTAATCAATCAAGAGAAAATAGAAGGACACTAGTTTGTGACCACTATCCAAGACTTAATATCATTGAAGACTCCTTATCACCAAGGCATGTAAAGGTGAAAAGGAAATATTCTTCATGAAGACACTCAACTCTTGGCAGAAACATTGTCTTAACATTGCCACATCATCAAGCAGTCCATGTCAGTAGTGTCATGTCATGTCACGTCATGAGTGGTCATATGCCACATAACTGCTACTGATAATGTATATTGTATTCAAAATGTATTTGAAAGAGTCATGTAAGTTTAATAGTCATAGGAAGTCAAACAGTCATGAGGGTATTCAAAGAGTCACCCTGGGTTATATATACTCTCTCATTATATGAGCAAATGAATTTTCAGCTTGTCTCCACCATCAAAGCATTAGAGAGATAGGCTAGTTCTTTTATGGAGCAAGGAGTGGATCCCATGCTCCACTATTGAAGCTAGTGATGTTCATTGTATACATGTGTCTTGGAACTTTTACTTAATAACATAAGTCTTCAAAGCCAACATGTTCTTCATGCATGGACTATGAATGTTTGTAAGACTATTATGCAGATATTGATATTTCATATTTGCCTTCACATGTTCTAAGATAGTTGACCTATTTCAGTTATTTTAGTACTTATCTTATTGAGAATGTGTTGTAATGATTTTTATTGTTTTCCCATCCTTGTGTACTATTCGATGGGATATTAGGCATATCTTTCTCAATTGTTAGCTGTAACAACTGCCGTGTCCCCTATGGACTATTTCGTTGGATGTTAGACGAATCCTTTGATTCATGTGTGTATCTTCTTGAGTGGTACTATTACCTCTCTCTTATAGGCTCACTTCTCTCCCCCTCTTCGCGGCAGAAGATTCTTGACACACTTACAATTGGAAACTCACCAGACACACCCCCCTTGCTTTTAGAGAGTACATTTGCACTCATCTCTCTTGTTGCCAGTTAGAGCTAAGGCAAATCTTTAATAATTTGGCAACCGAGCCTTTATTCTAGATGGGACTCCTACACTAAATGGTGTGAGGTCTAATTGTGACTTCATATCAGGGAGATGCCTTGAATGTTGGCGGGTCCAGCACCGTCAACAACTTCATATAGACCACACAAGATTAGACAAGGGGTTCCATGGTATCAAAAATAATCATAGGGATTGACACCCAAGATCATAGAGCATAAACTCAAGGTCACGAAGCTCTAAGTCTAGGTTACAAGATCAATAATTAGTTCTAGCACTGCTCAATCAGTGATACCATGATCCACAACTACACATTGCCCATAATCAACCTTAAAAACATTTTGATAGAAAATGAAACCATTATGAGCTAGGGAGATAGAGAGGAAAGGCAAGTGAGATAGAGAACAAAATCAAGTCTAAACATCTCTCGTGTTCCTTCACTATTCATGTATACATAGGTAATCTACATCCATTTGTACAATTGGGAGAGCCCTACTTGTATTTTTAGTGCATTTTCTTTGGAGCATTTCTTGGCTCATACTTGACTTTCTTGAAGGATCATGCTTCCCCATTGTCTCCTTGATATATGAGAGGGGAAAAGAATGGGTACCTCCCTCTGCTTGCATCACCCCAATCTAATATCTTAATGACAAGAAACAAACCAGTTCTTCTCTGGTCGTATCATACTAAAATCTTACAGGTAAGGGCTTTTCAAAATAGGTCAGCAAGCACACTTCCCCTCATACTAAGTCTTTGTAAGGTTGTCTGACCTTTAGTTGTTTTAATTGGTTGATTTTAAATAATAATTGTTAGATGTTTAAATGGGGTTCAATCAGTCGTGGTTCTCCACATTGGTGTTACAGTCACAATTTTTTTTTTTTTTGAAGTTGTTTATGATCCTCAAATCTTGACCTATGCCTTGAGAAACCATGACCCAGGGGCATCTAATCCATCAAAGTCACCCAGGGATCGCACCCAGCCCGGATCACACCAACCCTAAGCTGACTGGATTTTTTAACATGTCTCCTCCCCCTAGCATAGGCACGACCACCCCCGTGAGGTTTGATCCTGGGTCGCCTTCCTATTGAAGCCAATCCTCAACCAATTGTGCTAGTGGGACTTGACCTTTAATATTGGGTCAACGTCTACTGATCTTTTTTCTTTTTGTAAGTAAGCACCCACAGGAGATTTGAACCGGTGACCTATCACAAGGAGTGCCTTAACATTGCACCCATTGATCGTCAATCCAAATCTACTGTATATGCGCATATATTCGGTATATGCATAAATTTCTTATATGTGTATATCTTCCATATATGCACGTCTTTTATATATGTGCATCTACCGTATATGTGCAACTTTCATAAACAAAAATTGTGCATATACGAAAGATATGCACATATCTTCCGTATATGCATAACTTTCTTATATGTGCATATCTTCCATATATGTACGTATTTTATGTATGTGCATCTATCGTACATGTGCACCTTCCATATATGGAAATTTTGCATATACAAAAATTGTGCATATACGGAAGATATGCGCATCTCTTCTATATATGCGAAACTTTTCTATATGCACATATCTTCCAGGTATATGTACAACTTCCGTATATACACATAACCTCCATGTATGTGAAACTTTAGTATATATAACTTCCATATATGTGCATTCTTTGTATATGTGCATCAACCATATATGTGCAAATTCCGTATATGCACAACTTTCTTATATGTGTATATCTTCCGTATATGCATGTCTTTTATATATGTGAATCTACAGTATATGCACAACCTCCATATACATAAATTGGGCGTATACGAAAATGTGCACATATAAGAAAATTATGTATATATGGAAGATATGCACATATCTTCCGTATATGCACAATTTCCGTATATGCGTAATTTCTATATACAGAAATTGCATATATATGAAAATTGTGCATATACGGAAGATATGTGCATATCTTTGGTATATCCCTAACTTTCTTATATGTGCATATCTTTTGTATATGTACGTCGTTTATGTGTCTGCATCGTATATGCGTAAATTCCATATACATAAATTGCACATATATGGAAATTGTGCATATACGGAAGCTATGTGCATATCTTCTGTATATACATAAATTTCGTATATACACAAATTTCATATACGAAAATTGCGCATATACGAAAATTGTGGTTATACAGAAGATATGTGCATATCTTCCGTATATACATAACTTTCTTATATGTGCATATCTTCCTTATATGCACGTCTTTTATGTATGTGCATCTACCATATATACACAAATTCCATCTACAGAAATTATGCATACGGAAATTGTGCATATGCGCAAATTTTTTGTATATTTCCATCTTTTGTATATGTGCATCTACCGTATATGCGCAACTTCCGTATATACACATATATATTTCTTATATGTGCATATTTTCCATATATGCACGTCTTTTATATATGTGTATCTACCATATATGCGCAACTTCCATATACAAAAATTGTGCATATATGGAAGATATGCGCATATCTTCCATATATGCGTAACTTTCTTATATGTGCATATCTTCCGTATATGTGTAGCTCCAAAATTGTGCAAATCTTCTTGTCATTGTTCACTGGAAAAATTGTGCAATTCCTACCAATCGAACTGCTCAACCCAGAAATTGCGCAGTTTTGGGGAGTAGTCAGCTTCTCTAGCTAGAAGTTGCGCAATCCCTCTAGGTAGCCAGCCCAACTCCCTCCCAGAAATGCACATTTTTACCCCTGAGTTGAGCAGATTGCTGCATGTGCACTTAGGTTGACTGGTTCTCTCCGGACCGACCAAAATTGATTTGCATACATGGACTGATTCTTCCAAGGCAACATGCAAAGGCATCCCTTAATTTAGGAATCTACTTTTAGCAGCTGGAGGTTATATGCAAGGATCATTTCAGAAACCTCCCGCCAAGTGTCGCTCTTTCTAGATTTGTGGCATGCGTGTCACATCTTTGATTTTATCAAAACTCATGAACTGGACGCTACAAAGCTCTTTCCTCGCATTGACCTTGCAACTCTAACATCCCACGTTGCATCTAGGATTCGCGGACACATTCAACTTGGCTGTTTTGAGGTAAGCCCGCTTTTCACGTCTCACGCTGGGTTTATGTCGCTTTTTGTGTTTTGCTTTGTGTGAGTGTTATCTGCATGATTTCGGTGAGCGCTTGTTGTCTTTTTTATGTATGTTAGCTTGTAGAAGCACAATTTCAATTTCCGTTGTACATATAAGAGTAGATGCACATATATAGAAGTTGTATATATACTGAAGATATGCACATATATAGAATTTGTGCATATACGGAAGATACACATATACCCATATATGCACAATTTCTATATATGCGCATATCTTACGTACATGCACACCTCTCCTCTATATGCGCAGATTCGATATATGCATATATTTTGTATATATGCATATCTTTTGTATATGTGTAGCTTCCATATATGCTCTCCCAAGGTCCATCTCCTCAACCTGTCCCACTGGCTTCGAAAAATGCACAATATTGTTCCTCAACCCTACCTGAACAATGTATTCGCAGTCTCCACGCTCAAGGCTTCCCCTTTCCTATTTGAACTGCACAATTTCACGATAATTGAGCCCCTCTTCCCAACCTATCACTTGTTCTAGGCTCAATTTATGGATCAGAATGCATCATCTTATGCTAGGAATTGTCGAATTGATGTTGTATCGTCATGATTGAATTGCGGTAACATGTACCCTATCATGTCATGGAAATATGATGGAGAAGGAGAAGGAGGGAATCATGCTCAAAGACACTCTTGCAGCTGAACTTGCAATCTAATCACTCAAGAGAAATTAGAAGGACGCTAGTTTGTGACCACTATCCAAGACTTAATATCATTGAAGACTTCTTATCACCAAGGCATGCAAAGGTGAAAAGGAAAGATTATTCATGAAGACAATCAACTCTTGGCAGCAACACTGTCTTAACATTGACACATCATCAAGCAGTCCATGTCAACAGTGTCATGTCATGAGTGGTCATATGCCACATAACTATTACGGATCATGTATATTGTATTCAAAATGTATTGGAAAAAGTCATGTAAGTTGAATAGTCATAGGAAGTCAAACAATCATGAGGCTATTCAAAGAGTCACCCTGGGTTATATATACTCCCTCATTATATGAGCAAATGAATTTTCAGTTTGTCTCCACCATCAAAGCATTAGAGAGATAGGCTAGTTCTTTTGTGGAGCGAGGAGTGGATCCCATGCTCCACTATTGAAGCCAGTGATGTTCATTGTCTACATGTGTCTTGGAACTTTTACTTAATAACATAAGCCTTCAAGGCCAACACGTTCTTCATGCATGAACTATGAATGTTTGTAAGACTATTATGCAGATATTTATATTTCATATTTTCCTTCACATGTTCTAAGATAGTTGACCTATTTCGGTTATTTTAGTACTTATCTTACTGAGAATGTGTTGTAATGATTTTTATTGTTTTCCCATCCTTATGTACTATTTGACAGGATATTAGGCATATCTTTCTCAATTGTTGGTTGTAACAACCGTCGCATCCCCTGTGGACTATTTCGTTGGATGTTAGATGAATCCTTTGGTTCATGTGTGTCTCTTCTTGAGTGGTACTATTACCTCTCTCTTATAGGCTCACTTCTCTCCCCCTCTTCACGGTAGAAGATTCTTGACACACTTACAATTGGACACTCACTAGGCACACCCCCCTTGCTTTTAGAGAGTACATTTGCACTCATCTCTCTTGTTGACAGTTAGAGCTAAGGCAGATCTTTAAGAATTTGGAAACCGAGCCTTTATTCTGGATGGGACTCCTACACTAAATGGTGTGAGGTCTAATTGTGACTTCATATCAGGGAGACGCCTTGAATGTTGGCGGGTCCAGCATCGTCAACAACTTCATATAGACCACACAATATTAGACAAGGGGTTCCATGGTATCAAACATAATCATAGGGATTGACACCCAAGATCATAGAGCATAAACTCAAGGTCACAAAGCTCTAAGTCTAGGTTACAAGATCAATAATTAGTTCTAGCATTGCTCAGACAGTGATACCATGATCCACAACTACACATTGCCCATAATCAACTTAAAAACATTTTGATATAAAACGAAACCATTATGAACTAGGGAGATAGAGAGGAAAGGCAAGTGAGATAGAGAACAAAATCAAGTCTAAACATCTCTCGTGTTCCTTCACTATTCATGTATACATAGGTAATCTACATCCATTTGTACAATTGGGAGAGCCCTACTTGTCTTTTTAGTGCATTTTCTCTGGAGCATTTCTTGGCTCATACTTGACTTTCTTGAAGGGTCATGCTTCCCCATTGTCTCCTTGATATATGAGAGGGGAAAGAATGGGTACCTCCCTCTACTTGCATCACCCCAATCTAATTCTTAATGATTGGAAACAAACCAGTTCTTCTCTAGTCGTATCATACTAAAATCTTGCAGGTAATGGCTTTTCAAAATAGGTCAGCAAGCACACTTCCCCTAATACTAAGTCTTTGTAAGGTTGTCTGACCTTTAGTTGTTTTAATTGGTTCATTTTAAATAATAATTGTTAGATGTTTAAATGGGGTTCAATCAGTCATGGTTCTCCACATTGGTGTTACAGTCACATTTTTTTTTTTTTTTGTGAAGTTGTTTGTGATCCTCAAAGCTTGACCTATGCCTTGAGAAACCATGACCCAGGGGCATCTGATCCATCAAAGTGACCTAGGGATCGCACCCGTCCCGGATCACACCAACCCTAAGCTGACTGGATTTTTTAACATGTCTCCTCCCCCTAGCATAGGCACAACCACCCCCGTGAGGTTTGATCCTGGGTCGCCTTCCTAATGAGGCCCATCCTCAACCAATTGTGCTAGTGGGACTTGACCTTTAATATTGGGTCAACGTCTACTGATCTTTTTTCTTTTTGTAAGTAAGCACCCACGGGGGATTTGAACCGGTGACCTATCGCAAGGAGTGCCTTAACAGTGCACCCATTCATCGTCAATCCAAATCTCTATGGGTGTTACAGTCACAATTATTATTGTAAGGAATAAGGTAGAATATGGGGATGTTACATTTTGTCTCCTTTCCATTAGCAAGATAAAACAATCCCAACATCATAGTTCTCATAGAAATTTACCATAAAATCATTATTCAATAATTCAATGGAATGAGAAAACTCACAGTACTTTCTTACATCTCGAGGTAGGAATTTTTCCATGCATTCTTCCTTTTCACTAATGATCATACCACTTTTTATCTTTGTGTGATTGATAACCTATTTTATCAATTCTATCATTGGAAATGCTAATGCCCTTCCCACTACCAAGTGTAAAGCTGATTTCTTGATAACATTGAAAACAAAATCATCTACCTTTCATTGGTATTGTTAACTATATGGTGTGAATTTTGTGCGTTATTACTTCTTGGACATAGTATACACATTTTTCTAAGATAGAATCATCATAGATAATCATATTCTTTCTTTTCTATCCCCAAATCAAAGGATCCTCATATCCAAATTTCTCTTCGACAATGAAATAGCATTTGATCATCTTCCTAATTTATGTTCTTCCTCATGTATCATCATAGGGATAGATGTTATGACTTCTTCCTTAGCCTTAATATTTGGATTCTTTAGATATTTCCACACTATAACTCCTTTTGTATCATTTCTTTGTTTGACCTTACATGCAAAAAAAAAAATCCAATTTTTAATATAGAAAAAGACAAAGGTTGGGAAATGTTTGGAAATTACCATGAATAACTCTAAACCAAGGATGATTTCACCTAATGGAAAATATAAAGGTTTCATCTCAAATAACTTAATCACAAAACAATAATCAAACATAACTAAGTGATCTCACCATGTATGGAAACAATAGTTGCTTCATTGTTTCACTTTTGTTTGAATTTTTTTATGGAATGAAACATTACAAGAATCTAGGTGAATTTAAATCCAACTGGGCTTGACTTTTGTTTGATTTTTTTAATGGAATGAAACATTACAATATTCTAGGTGAAATTAAATCCAACTCGGCACCCAATCTATGTTATTTATGACAAAATTTCCAAATTTTCTAGTCCTAATGTAGTAATGTATGCTCGAATCAACATTGATGGTTGGTATGATGTTCCAAGCGCATGAAACTACCATTTGATGATTTCAAAAGGTTTTTGGATGCATTTGTCAGTGATTACCCATTAGTGGATGACATCATGGATCGATAATTAGTGTTATGTATTTCTGGTTTTGATAGTTTCCTTATGGTTACATTGATATTATACTAGGTAAATTCCATCAATTATTAATTTTTGACCATCACAAATAACATTTTCAAGTTAAATCTTTGTTTATTGTGTCACTGGCGACATGGAATTACATGGTTTCATGTCATTGGGCCTAATCTATGACAAGATCGACTAACTCGATTCGAACTTCATATTTTAAATGAATGGATGAGAAATATTATTGGTGCTCTATTGAGTGATTTGGTTAACATTGACAATCAACATTAGGATTTCACTGATGTCCATTAATTCATTGAATGTTGATAACCTTTTGGTGATGGATAAACTCTATGATATCAATGAAATCCTCTAGGTAACACAATTTTCTAAACACCCATGGGATTTGGCCATCGATGAATTCTTTTGAGTTACATCATGTAACCAAAAATGTTTCATTGTCACTAATAGGCTTATTGGTGATCGATGAAATTCATTGTGTCACACATTATGTTACCCATCAAATCTCGTTCAACGCTAATAGGCCTGTTGGAGTTCAATGAAATATTTTGGGTGAAACATTTGTCTACTCATCAAATTTCTCTAATCATTGATATGGGTGTCAAAAATAGGTGAAATATGTTAGGTTGCACATTATGTTTCCCATTGAATTTTTCCTAATGTTAATAGGCTTGTTAGTGGTTGGTGAAATATTTCAGGTGGCACATTATGCTACTCATCAAATTTCATTGATTGCCAGTGGGTTTATTGGTGATCAGATAAATATGTTGCTCACGTGTTATGCTATGCATCAAATTTTCCTAATAGCCAATGAACTTGGGTTATTTTAAGCAATTATTAAAGTTGATTGTGTTTTTCCAAAATTTCTTGGATATTTTTCAAATGAATCTCAACAATAGAAAACATTATTCATCAAAATTTTCAACAAGATGATTACTAAGAAAACATAAATGGGACAATAATTTGAAGTTGAGAAAACAAAGTAGTATCCTAAAATTTCTTTGTTGTGAATTTTAAGAGGATGTGCTAAGAAGTCAACATGGAAATATACTTTGATACCTACACTGATAGGCTTATTGGTGATGGATGAAATGAATTGTGTCACATTCTATGCTACCCATCAAATTTCGTTCAACACTGATAGGCCAATTGGAGGTCAATGAAATATTTTGGGTGACATATTTTGCTAGTCATCAAATTTCTCCATTTATTGATAGGGGTGTGAAAAATCGATGAAATATGTTATGTTTCACATTACATTTGTCATTTATTTTTTCCTAGTGTTGATAGGCTTGTCAATGGCTGGTGAAATATTTCGGGTAGCACATTATTCTAGTCATCAAATTTCATTCATTATCGGTAGGTTTGTTGGTGATTAGATAAATATGTTGGTCACTTGTTATGTTATGCATCAAATTTTGCTAATAGCCAATGAACTTGGGTGATTTTAAGAAATCATTAAAGGGATATTTCTAGAGTCGATGAAGAGGGGATATAGGGATGACTGAGCAGAGAAAATCACAAACATTGTATCTTTTGAAAAGGACTAGATCGAGGGGTGGCTTGCATGACTGAGGATACCAGGATCCACCAAACATGATTTTCAAAGAAAAACTCTCTGGTTGTGAAAAATTCTGGAAAGGAGTTGCACCTTCATACAAAGAAGAGAAGGGGGTATATCTAGTGTTACCATAAGGGAAGTCATGGAAGGGAACTTTGAACTGAACACCTTCAAGGTTCGAGGTTCCCGAGGGAAGAATCAGTCCAACAACATCCTTAATTAGGTCTTCTGAGTTTTCTTTCCTTTCACAAAATGACCATCCAAAGTGCTACCTTGGAGAGAAAAGTGTGCCATCGATGAATCCATTATTTCCTAGCCATTAGAGGGGGTTATTTCTCACCTCAAGGACTGGTTGTCGGTGAGATGAAAATGGTTTTACCCTCTAGAGGGTCCTCCAAGTAATCACCTAGTGTTTCTTCCATAGTAAAATATTTACCATAAAATGCATGTAGCATTGACTCTTTTATTGCGTGGTCGTTACGAGGGAGCTTAAACTTTGTCTGTTAATCATACAATGTGGTTAGCTTTGGTTAATTATTCATTGATTGGGAGGGTTATACTTAACCCATGCTTCCCTCAAAACGAGAACCAAAACATGGATGTATGTCAGGTAGGGGCTTGCATTGAAACATGGAAGCAAGTGGCAGTACTGAGAACTATAAGATCAAGTTAGTGGGTGCCATCAGAGGCCATTGTTGGAGCAGAAGCCACCTACTATCCCTCCTCTCCTATCATTCTTCATTTATATAGTAAAATCTTTACTGAATAAAGACATAACTCAATTATTTATTAAATGAAGCTAGTGTTCCTCGTCAAAATCCTATGAGATAGTTCACTAGCTAAAAATATTAACATGGTAAATATTAAAAAATTGCAAAACTCATCAATTATATTAGTAAAAAGAGCTCCTAAAATCTCAACTATAACTTGAAACACTTAATCTTTAGTTTTTTAAGAATTCATTTTCTACATTTAACCTCCATGCTTCAAATGATATTTTATTTTAAATTTTTCTACAAATTTTTGTCTTATGTGTTGGCTTCATCAGTTTGATATGAATCATATTAGTAGACTTGTTTATTTTGGAATAAGTATTCCATAATTTCATTTTAATTATCAGTAATTGTTAGGTAAATGATAATTATTTAACCCCCATGAAACATTCTAGAATATTCTTAGCAATGTTCACAAATCAAAAGTTGAAATTGATCTTCAAAGCAATTATTGCATTTTTGTCATTTTAATCGAATTGATTAATTAAATAAAAATGTCACGTGAACAAGTGTCATGAAATGAGTTATGGTATTTGGGATATGATATTGATGAACCATGGTATTGGTCCATAATATTCTAACAAAATCTATTTACAAATTAAAAATATTCATGATAAAGTGAGGTTTAATCCTTAAAAGTTTTTGTTACATGTTTATTTAAATGCATATGTATTTAAGTTATATGTTAATTCCTTTAATAATAATAATAATAATAAAATCATTTTTATTATTTTTGTGCCAAGAGGAACAATTGTATAATTCTCTTAGTGCTTAATCTAGAGTTGACACATGTTCCTTTTAAAATAAAAATAAAACATTCTCTAAATGAAAAACAATATAGAAAAAAACAAAAATTAAAATACAGATTTGATTAGTTTTAATTAAAAGTATTATAAAACATCAATGCTAGGTTGATATTACAATGTAGAGTGAATTCCAAGAAAGATTTATTGGCATTGCCTGTTTAAATTGGGTACTCTAGAAGAGGTTTGGGCCTCATGAGATTTGATCCTTCTAGCCTACTGACTAGATGTTTAGTTAAAATGAATTTACACCATGATATGTATTATAAAATCTTTAAATACTTATTATGGATTGATGTTCAAATACAATAAGAGTGTTGTGTGACCCCAAACTTCAAATCTAAATTATATACATTTCATTTATATCTTCCTTTCCTGATATATAAATATATTTCCACATTCTTATTTACATTATTAAAATATAAGAATTTAATCTAAAATCACTAAGTAAAATAATAAATCTGAAAATTATGAAATAATTTAATTAATGATATTTATTTTTACTTTTAATTATAAATATATTTCTCTCTTTCTTTTTCCACATTTTTATTTACATTATTAAAAAATTACAATTTAATCTAAAATTACTAAGTAAAATAATAAATTTGAAAAATAGAAAAGAATCCCATCAATAATATTTATAAGATAATAATTCATTTTGCAAAATGACCCAAGAATATGAATATGAAGTGAAGTTAAAGGCTGAAAAGCTCAAATTACTTATTAATTCTAAGATACAGAAAGTCAAGATTGAGAGTTATCTTGAATATTTGAATATAGACCTTGTTGTTTGTGGGTGTACTTCGATGGTGTTTGTTAAGGATATACCATTTTTAAAGCAAAATTTGTTTAATGCAGATGAGAGATCTTTATGCCAGAGGAACTAACAACTAACAGTAAGTGGAAATTTCGGGTCTTTGGTCATTATTATATGTAGTGAAAGAAAAACGAAAAGCTATTAGGTAAGTCTAGATTTTTGGTGACTCTCAACTAATAATGAAATGGACTATTTTTCAAATCAATATTGAGAGCATTTGACTTAGACTTCTTTTACAAATATTTCAGATGCAGTGTTTCTTAGAGCTCTCTATTGGAACATTCAGTTATTGAGAAATTTGTGATGGCTCTATAACTGAAGTTTTTGACATCAAGATATAGATTTTGGGTATATCTATGTTGTTTGATGTCTATTAATATTTATCAATCATTTAATTTATAAGACTATATTAATATATGTTTTTAACAAAATAGGATAGTTTGTCCAAATACACAGGTGAAAACTACAATTTCATGCAGACTAAATGTCATTTCCAATCTTTCAATTTTAAATGGAATTGTCAAATACAATAATAGAGTCTTGTGCTAGGCCAAACTTCAAATCTAAATTATATACATTTCATTTTTATTTCTTTCACTCTTAAATATAAATATATTCCTTTCCGCGGATATATAAATATATTTCCATATTCATAATTACATTAGTCATTAAAAAAAAAAAAACTGATTAATGGTATTTTTTTTATTCTTATTTATAAATATCAATATTTTCTTATTTACATTATTAAACTATTAAAATTTAATCTAAAATTAGCACGTAAAATAATAAATTTGAAAAATAGAAAAAAATTCCATCAATAATATTTATAACTACACGATAATAATTGGTTTTGAAAAATTCCAAGGAATATGAAGTGAATTTAAAGGCCAAAAACTTGAAATCGCTTATTAACTCTACGATAATAGTAAGGTGAAAAATTTGGGTCTTTGGTCATTACTAGAGGCAACAGTGAAAAAAAATATTAGGGAAGTCCACCTTTTTTGTGACTCTCAACTAATAACCAAATAGACTATCTTTCAAATTAGTGTTGAGAGCATTTGACTTAAACTATTACAAATCATTTAGAATCTATGCATTGTTTTGATTTATTGTCTTTTAAATCCATTGTCAAAGAACTCAACCCATAATAGTTAAACAATCCAAAGAAGTTTCAGAGTTATCTGTTGGAACATTCTGAAATTTATGATGGCTCCATAACCCAAGCTTTGAAATGAAGATGTAGATTTTGGTTATATCTATGCTGTTTGTATGGCAGGATATGTCTATCTTAATTTTCTTATCTTGGTGTAATTTCTCACCTTAATTTTTATGAAGGCATAGTCATATCTAATTTTTTTTCTATTTTTTTTTTTTTATCATCAAATAATATCGAATATATCTAACTTAATTTTCTGATCTTGGCGTAATTTTTCAATGTAAATTTTATGAAGGCACAATCATATCTGTTATCTTTTTTTTTTATCTGTTATATATGTCTATCTTAATTTTCTAATCTTGGTGTAATTTCTCACAATGATTTTTATGTAAGCACAGTTATATTTATTTATTTTTCTTATTTTTTTATGATCAAATAATATTTTAGTCTTTTTTATTTAAAAAAACCAAATAAATGGCTGTGGTTGAAGCTAACCAAACATATTCTACCCAAAAAACAAAAACAAAAACTTTTTCATTCTTTTAAAAAAAACTCTACAATACCCATTTAAATTAAAATTCAATTTAAAAATCATCCATCATTGCAAAATATATATATAAAACTAACGTAGTGAGTTTGAAAGCTAGATTTGTTAAAGAAATCCAGAAGATTTGAATGTATTGATTGGCGAGCGAGTTTGCACTACAAGCACACCGAATGAAATTTATCATTAATCAATATAACTCGATGCTTCAATACCAAAAAATTTCAATATAAAATCAGGATCAATAATGAACACGTCTAACACCATTCTAGCTGTATTCAATATTACTTCTGGACCCCAGTTTTTTCATGCGATTGAGCTTTCATATTCCTGCCAACAAAGGCACTTTGTGCACCTTTTTCAAATACAAAATTAATTCGACTACAAAAGACAAAATCTGCCTTTGTAGTACGTCTTGCACATGGAAAATGATCTTGCAGTGGCAAGCCAATGGCGGGTATACTATTACTAAAACATAAAACACGAGTCAGTTTGAACGCATGCGGATGAGCGCACTGAGAACATCTTCACTCTGTCTGCCAAACACACTAATGCATGCCTCCCTTGCCTGCTCTGATGCAATTCGTGCATTAATTGCTTCATTTTCAACCGCCATCCAACGCCAAAAATTCTTTAACTTCCCTGCTGCCATGGCCATATTTAGTACGATGCTATGAATAGCCTCCATAAGTTTCTCACTGGAAGGAAATCAACCTCTCAACATTGTGGATAGGAGTTATACAGACGAAAATGATGCAAGAATCCAGAGCTTCTCTTCTTCCATTTTCAACACATGGGAATTCTGGATGATCTCTTCTACTTTTGGGAAAAGATTTGCAAATTCTGCATGTTCCAGAAGATCCATGTGGTTCAACAGTTTATGAGACCTTCCAAAAATCAATTCATTTTCTTTTTCATGCAATTGCTCAAACCTTACAGTAATTATAGGGTCCAAAGATTTCCTTAAAGAGTGCTCCTGAATGCATCTCCCATACTTACACTTAAAACCCCAGTTCTTGCACTTGGCTTGGCACTACAACAGGGCAAGGAGGTACAAAAGTAAGGAACAGTGGTCTTTTGTCCTTGGAAGCATGTATAAACATGGCATTTCCATTTTCGACTACCAGCCGGCTCAAGTTCGGCAGGCAGGAATCGTTAATGAGGGATGGCGACAACCAGAGTCTAGTATATTTTCGTTTTCGAAGGCCAGGTCCGACTTCCTTTATTTTCAATTTTGAAACAAATGTCTCTACGCCTTCATCGAATGAGTTCAGTCTTACAATTTCTTGAATACAGTTAACATCCACCTGCAAAATTTCATTTTTTACTTTTTGGGCCGCACGAATTTGATCGTCCGTCTTAAACAGATCTATCGCAGGAACCTGAAGCTTGCTAGGCATAGAGGAATCGAATAAAATATAAATTTGACAGAGCAAGCTCTGCGATTTCCTCGCATCGTAGACTACCGCGACCACAAGATCTTCTTGAGACGCGGTGTTCATTTTATGGCCATTGTCCATATGAAACATGGCGATAGAGACGCTCTTATAAGACGTTGCTTTCCAGCAAGAGCTGTCCGGTTCTTATTTCTTGGGTGGGGTAGAGTTCTCAGCCGCGGTTGTCTTTGGTCATCTTGATCTCCACATAACCCACGAAATCAGCCACTCTCGGAGGAGAAGATGTGCGTCCGAGCAGGTAGTTCAAAATGTTATAGTCGCCATTCAGGCTCTGGGCGTACAGAGTCTTAGCCTGGTGGAGGGCGTCTTGTATTTCCTGCGTATCGATTGATTACGTTTCTCCACCAAATTACGACAATGACATACAACAATGAGCATGGGTACAACAATGACACACAATCACTACTTATAAAGTTGTGGAATCTGAGGCAATTGCTTGGTGCAGGAAACCTTGGGTTTTCTCCACCGTCAGGACTAGGAGGTGGTCATTTAAGGCAACTAATATTTACCAGTTTATACGCATATTAATGTGTGGGTTGTAAATGTTGAACATTAGATTTAAACAAACATATAATTGAGTTATAAGTATATACGACTCCTTATGGGCGTATAAACTAATAAATTTGCATCGCCGTCCCTCAATGCGAAAACGGATTTTGAAAATAATGGACAGCTTTAATGGTTAAGTAAATGTGAAAACGGATTTTGAAAATAATGGACAGCTCGAAACTTGGACTCTGCTCACATTCCGGTAGTAGTTGGCAGAGATTTGCTGCCATTTTGGTTCCTGGTGGACTTGGATTAGCATTTGTCGCCATTTTGTATTGAAGCACTCAGTCTACTTACGTTGAAATTTGCGATCTTCGCTCTGTTACTTTGACGCTTTTTGTAAAGGTTGGACGTACGTAGCTTGGTTGGGTTCGTTTGGCACTCTTTGTGGTAGTTGAGGGTAGATATGTTGGTATGGTTTTTGGTGTGTTAATACTAGCTTTGTATATTTTTGAATTAAAAACGTTGGTCTAGCTTTGTATATTTTTGAATTAAAAACGTTGGTCTAGAATATGTATTTGAGGTCTTTCACTTATACTTGGTTGGATTAACTTGGTTCTAGAATTAGTTGTAACGTATTTTTTATTTAAGGTTTTTCACTTATGTTTGGTTAGATTAAAAGTAGATTGTTTAGGGTTTTAGGTTGGGAAATTTGAGATTTCCGGTTTATTTAAGATATTTTATGGATTTTAAATTGGAAATGTGAGGTTTCTAGTTTTTATAAATGAATTGAGATAATATAAATTTCGTGAATTTTTTTGTGTTTTTTTTTTTTTTTTTTTTAATTTAAAAAATGGCTTGAGTTATTGGTAATAAAAGGTAAGAAATTAAAACTATGACATTCATCTAAAACATTATGGATAAAACTTTTTGGAGCAAAAACTTGTTATATCATGTTATTATCAACCCTTATTAAGAAGAGGGATATAGAAAAAGAGAGGTATATATATATATATATATATATATATATAGAGAGTGATTTAAGAGATGTAGATATTTCCATAGGTATATATGAAACTAGCAGAGAAGTTTTTACGCGTGTACTTGACTGACATTTAAAACAATAAAACAAATGACAATTTCATGAGTTAAGAGGCCCACCCTTAGCAAATAAGGAAGCAATCAAGTCTAGGTGATATTAGATATGGATTCTTGCTTGGTAATTTGGGAGTTTGTGGATCTTCATAATTATCACTCAATAATGAGGTAATGAGACATACATGTGGATTGTCATTCAATAATTTAAATTTAGGCATTATAACTTGGAAGATCAAAGAAGTTAATGAAGTCAATAATTTTGTTTGAGCACTATACTTTTATGAAGGTTATGAAACAACATGATAGATTATTTGTCAAAAAGAAAAAAGAAGTGAGTCTAAAGAATGACTTAGATGATTTTATTAAATTGTACTATAACCCTTAAGATGATGGGGTTATTTGATACAATAAACTCGCATTTGCATAAGCAAAAAATAAAATGATAGATAACACAAATAAAGTAGTTATGTTGTAATGTTATCATAACTACTTTGTCATTAAGATAAAAGGAGATCAACTCATTCTATCCAATAATAATGTTCTAATCATGTTTATAATTTTTCTTATTTAAAAACAACACATATGGCACATTGTTTCTTGCTTGGACCAATTTATTGTTACTCTTATGACTTCTTTGATATTAGAATAATTAACTCATACTTATCTATTGTCTGAATATTTAGCCATATAAGCTTGTTATTGTATTGATTATTGTTAAGTAAATATGGAAATCAATCACTACGATTATATATTGTGTTGTGGTATTTCTCTTTTCTTATTTTCTAATATAATATTAGAGGGGGGTTACTCTTTACTTGAGGGAAATGAAAATCTTATGAGATGCATATCTTTCATAGTAATATATTAATGTAAAAGATAATACAATGCTTTTATAGATGATTGCTACAATGTGTGAAGTTCAACTTCTCCATAGTAGTGTTCGGTTGGTATATTCATCACTATGCGCATGTGTGGTAGCATGGCCAAGTAGAAATACTTGCAGAGACCATTTTGGTAACTTTAAAAGAGGTGTACACATATTATGGTACATCTCATTTTACTATGTTTCCTATGGCAAAGATATATTATATAATTCTTCAATAATATGTTGTTATTCATAAAGAATACTACAATGAGAAATAAAAACACCTAAATCCCAAATAAGAAAATACAAACTAACAAGAAAATAGGAAAAATGTGGGTTGAAGTGCAAGGCTTCTATGATCACATAAAGGTTTATGGACAAGGCCAACAAGAACTTAAAGGAGCTTCTTCAAGTTGATACTAAGGTTAAGAGTTATGGGGTAGAATATCAGAAATCTAAAGTAAACATCTATTTTAATTAAAATCAATTCATCATTTTTTCTGTAAATATATTTTTTAAAGATAAATAAAAATATAAACAACTTGATTATAATTTTTTTCATCTTTATTTTCATTAAAATATTTTTAAAAATAAATTATAATAATTTTATGTGGATTAATATGAGATTTTCACCACTCCCTTATTAAGCTTTAGAAAATCATAAATTATGATGGCCATCATTTTGATTTTTTTAAATCCTATTTTAACATTTACAATTTCACGAGTTTGTAAAATACTTTTTTTTACTAAGATGAATTTTGATATGCAGTTTAACATGGAAACAAAAGGATAAAATCATAAGAAGCTTCCCGACGACCATGTGCGGATACATACTCGACGTAAAAGTGCCTAATAGCTTGGTATGGAAAACGTTTTTTTTTTGGCAAATTTTGTTCGAAAAATTCGACACGACACTATTTTAAATATCGACTACACGACGGGAGCCGGTGGGTTTGACTCCTCACGAGCCGACACGTTCGCTGCACCCTCCGCGTGCGTACTTCCTCGATGTGCTAGATGCTCTCCTGCCCTAACCCTCAACTCGCAGCCTGGAGGAGTCGAGGGACAACATTAACCACGGTTAAGATGCTTTTAACCCGTCCTATTATATAGCACGGGTACTCGTGGAGCCTTTTTCAGAAGAAGGTACTCGTGGTGCTTTGCATATTCAGACTCTCGGCTGCCCAGCTCCTGAATCCTCAGCAGAAATCTGGTCGTAATTGCTCTATTAGCCCTTCATTTCAAGATGTTACTCCGTAGTTCATCTACTCCTGCGCTCAGTTCTCTCATCGGGATTCAACCAAAATCAGAATTGAATTCGCGTCGATCTGTTCGGTTTCCCCAATTTCTTGTTGCTGGCAATAGCGATGGCAAGTGGGTTCATCATGATTTACAGCCCAGCTTCGCAAGGACCTTGTCTGAAGCTGATTTATGTAATCTCTTATTATCTAATGGTAGCCCAAGCAGGCAGGGGTTAAGGATGGGCTCTGGTTCTTTGGAGCTCTGTAGAAAGCTCTCTACAGAAAGTTTTTTGAGTAGTGACTTATGGAACGAGGCCCTGGAAGAGGAACTTGAGGATTCTGATACCGAAATTTCAATTGGGTTTCAGAGCGCTAGAGACCCACATGAAGAGTCTCCAGAAAAAAACATTGCAGCCATTGGAATCCATGTAGGTGAGGGACGATCTGTCTCTGGAAGGAGCATATGTGAGGGCAGTGGAGTAGCTCTGGTGTGCGATAGGGCTGTTGTTGGTTCTAAAACTGAGACGTGTTGTATTAATGGAGGAATTGGGGGTGAAGATGGAGGTGGGTTCTCTGGTGGGACAGGGTATGGAGGGAGAGGACGTGGCTTTGGATCAGATTCCAATAACACGGATGCATACTACAAGAAAATGCTGCAGGCAGATCCTGGCAACCCACTTTTATTGACAAACTACGGGAGATTCTTGCAGGAGGTGAGTACTGAGGAAGCTGAGCTTTGTTTTAATTTAAGACCCTTGGGCTGCTGTTACATGGTTTTTGTCCTTATTAATCAGTGATAACTATGAATAGTAGTGAAGGTTTTCTCTCAGTACTCACATTGAATTGTAATATATCAAGTTCATTAGGAGCTCTGTACTGCCTCTTTTAGGCCAGTATATTGCATCCCTCTTGACAGTATATCATTTACCGATCTCATATATCAAAGACACTATTTATAGATTATTTATTCTTATATAAAATTTCTCAATATTGTTGGTTTTGTGTGTATTTAGGTCCAGCATGATCTGGAAAGAGCTGAGGAATATTATGGGAGGGCCATCCTAGCCAGTCCCAGTGATGGAGATATCCTCTCTCTTTATGCCAATCTCATATGGAATGTTCACAAAGATGCACCTCGTGCCAAATCCTATTTTGATCAAGCTGTTGAAGCTGCTCCAGAAGACTGGTTAGTATCTTTACTCTTTCTATTGTTGTATCCAATTATTTCGGCTCCTGTTTATCAGTCGCTTGTTACATGCATTGCTTTATTTGCATTTTATCGTATTAAGATTAGAGATGCATATCTTAGGATTTGGTGGATTGTCAGTATGATGATTCTAAAACATATAAATTTTATCCCATCTCATGTAAAAGGGAGGAAGCCCGATATCTCAAATGGTTATTAAAGTGTGCTAGATTGATACAGATTATAATATATGAAACAATTTAGGCTGATGTTATCTGATTAATTTGCTCTATTTTGCAGCAATGTTCTTGGTTTATATGCCCATTTCCTATGGAATGCAGAGGATGATGAAGAAGATCAGGATGCTTCTCAGCAGCAGAAAATGGTACCGCCAACATATGTTGGTACTGCGACTACTGCAGCTACCTGATCACATCAGAGGCATAATTGGAATTTATTTTCAATGAACACAGCTAAAATCAGTGCTGCAGCTCAGGTTTTGATAGTTGCAAAATCATCCCTATATACATAACTGGTATGTCTAGATGATCTTGGCGGGCATCATTTGAAAAAGATGCGAATTGGAGATTGTTATGAGATATGGCTATGCGCACTGAGAGGAATGCTTTGTAATGATCTCCTTGGTAGAAGTAGTATTCTACCGGAGACATGGACTGGCCTTGGCGGGGTAAGCGAATGGAAGTGACTGGACTTTTTAATTTTAGAAAGGGGTAAGCCGAAGAAAAATGGGTTCATCTGAGGCTATGAATGTTCCCTAAGATGGTTGGTTGCATCATTGAAACGGATCCTGGATGCAACTTAAATGGCTTGTAGGTCATCTTATACCAGTGGAAGAAACCAAAAAAAAAAAACAAAAAAAAGCTTCATCGCCAGTGGGGTAATGGCCTGTAGGTCATCTTATACCAGTGGAAGAAACCAAAAAAAAAACAAAAAAAAGGCTTCATCGCCAGTGGGGTAGATCTTTCAAACTCCGGTGAAAATAGGGCCTCAATGAGAAGGGAATTATATTAAATCTTTGTGGATAATGAAACCACCACTGGTAACGATTTTTATGAATAAAATGGGTGATTAGTTTTTTAATTTGATTCACTGTAAAAAGGTCCTTTGACATGGCATTGTGACCTATATTTTTTTCAGAAGGAAAAAACCGACATGGATTATATTAAGGAAATATAAAAAACAAGATACATAGATCTGGATTTGTGCATCTGGATAACCAGGTAACCGAAAAATGCACCTAAACAGAAGCAGATACAGTTCTAATGCGGCGCCATGGAAAACCAAAAAGTGGAGGCTGGATCCATCCAACCGAAAAACCTTGTCTCTACACAGCAGAGCTGACCTGTCCAATATACAGAGCGCGATACAAGAGAAAAACGATATGAAAACCACATATAAAGAGCGCTTCGAGGATGAAGCGAAGCCGCCGTGAATAGAGAATAGAAAGAAACATATAGAGGGCCATATCCTGTAGAATCGATCCCAATAATGAGAAGTATGACCAGAGAGAGAGCATGCTAATCCGAGAGAGGCAGGAGGACCGTGATGGAGGTCAGAATGGAGTGCATGGGCATCCTGGAATTCTGGAAAATGCATGCATTTCGCCATTTCCAAAGGAACCAGCAAGTGAGAATAAACAAAGAACGCCAGCACGGATTCTTTGAGCACCACCAGGAGAAAGCATCCGGCTCCATGCATGGAGGCAGCAGACAACGGGACCTCACATGGCGAATTATGAGTGGATGTTGCAGGGATTGGTGGGGAGAGATTGGCTCAACGACACCTGTTCGACAGAGATCGGCTCCCCCGTCCCGCTCGCACCGCTCACGTTGAGGGCTTCTTTACTTTGAAACCGGCATTGTGACCTATATGCCGCAAATCAAAGTGCACCGTGCTCATGGAAGCAAAACAAATAAACAACCTCTGTAAACGAAATCAGTGAGTCGACTAACAAAACTTCAAGCTTTATTAATTAAACTTATCTGGGGATACGACCCTCGCAGCTTCACCATTTTTGAGTGCCAAAAGCCCCGTTCTCCCCTACATGCATTCTCATTTTCCAGAAATAAACACAGGCCATCGGAATTACTTCATTTTACATTATCAACATTTTCTAAGGCAAAGAGCCCCGTTTTCCCCACATGTATTCTAATGAACAAGTGCTAGAACCTTTAACAAGTGCTAGAACCTTTCCTTCCCCTCTTCTAACTGGTACTTAGACCCTGAATTCGTATTTTTATTGACAAATTCCAGAACCCTTCTTTCCCCTCTTCAAACAGGGGCTCGGACTCTGAATTCGCATTCTCATTGACAAATTCCAGAACCCTTCCTTCCCCTCTTCAAACAGGGGCTCGGACCCTGAATTCCCATTCTCATTGACAAATGCCAGAACCCTTCCTTCCCCTCTTCAACCAGGCGCTTGGACCTTGAAGTCACAATCAAGATGTGTTCCACTTTAGAATAATAAAAGTTGGGATACCTAATTTTGTTTTTAAAGTATTTTAAATTCAATTATGTATATCCCACTACATACAATACTATTACTTTGCTGCGCAGTACATATTGTTTACCCCCGAATTATTGGCTCCAGAGACAAAAGACTATAACATTCTGTTTGTTTCTCCTTCGTTTGCTTGTGCGATTGATGAGTGTACACCGTGTGGTCTCTTGATCGTAGGTGGGGACCGGGTTGCCTTTGGCCTTTGTTTGCCTCTGTTTTCTCTTAAATCAAGATTTTGTTTATGTTTTCTTTATTATTATTGTGCTGAGAGGCTCATTCTACAGTTCATTATGAGGAGATGTGTAAGTTTGTCTATCGGTTCCCTTTTAAATTAAAAATAAAAATTATGTTTTAAATAGAGAAATAACGTTGGTTATAACAAAAATAAATAAATATGTTCTAAAGTAATTAGAAGCGAAAAAATATGTGAGTAAGATGTTTAAATCAAATTTAAATAAATTATTTGAAAAGCTATGTTAACCAATTTATGTCTATATCAACTTCATATATATATATATATATATATATATATAGTTAAAATAAAATATTTTAATGTTGTATATAAAAAAATATTCAATATGGATTATCAATAAAATATTTTAATATGAATTAACATTCACATATATTTAAAAATATATTAATAAAAAAAATTCATTTTAATTTGCGTGATAAAATGTCTCGAGTTGTTATTAAAATGTTTTAATGTCAATTACATATGATTTTTAAAAATTATGTATATATCATGAAAAAATTAAGATTTTATGGTTAAAACTTATATTTGGTCATATATATATTCTATTTAGCATTTACAAATACAATTTAAACAATGAAAAATAACACGTTTTATTTTGCACAAGTTTGCATGTAAAAAAAATTGATCCCTCTTGGCTTATGTTAAATTCATACTTAAGATGGATCTATGCTAGTTATAATCATCATTATCATCATAGCAATGAGGGAATCATGACCACATGTCTAGAATTGAATGTGTTAGTCCCCTACATCTCTTACCTATAACTTATGAAGGAGTGGAAGAGCAATAGCCATCCAAAAAATTGGATAGGGGGATGAACAATTTCCATCCAAACAAATGGATAGGGAAAGAACCTAGTGATGTGATTCATAGGAGCATAAACATAACACAAGACTTGAAAAATTCATAGGTAGATCTTAACAATGGAGAACAAAATTCATACTTAGGCCTTGGTCTTGCTTGGATCGCATAGGCAGAAGCAAGATTACAAATTTATAGATGGGAGAAGAGTTTTAGATTTTTTCTCATGTGAAATTCATGGCTGCACAACGAAGCCAGAAAGTCAATCACGGTGAGCGACATTTGGTGTGTTAGGTTCGGCGTTGACATGATTGTCAGAGAGTCGGCTCCGACATTTTCATTACGACTTCACGTTTAACATTCTCCCACTTGAAGCCGAATGAAGAATTCTGAATCAAGTCACACTAAGTCTTACCATGCCTTTACATAACTCATGTTTATTTCTTGGTAGAATCTTAGTGAGCATATCAGTAGGGTTCTTATCTGTATGGATCTTTTCCAAGGATAATTGTCTTTCCTCCAACACATGTTGGATCCAATGGTACCTTAAGTCAATGTGCTTAGTTTTTTAGTGAAATGTTGGGTTTTTCATCAAGTGAATAAAACTTTCACTGTCACAATATAGAACATACTTTTCCTGCTTTATTCCTATCTCTCCTAAGAATCATTGCATCCACAACATTTCTTTACAAGCCTCTGTTGTACCTATGTACTCTATCTTTGTTGTAGAGAAAGCTACTATTCTTTGTATCATTGACACCCAAGATAACGTTGCTCCTGCAAATGTATACAAATAACTTGTAGTGGAATTTTTGGTGTCCATATCTCCAACCATATATGCATATGTAAATCCTCCAAGCACAATCTCATTATGACCAAAATATAAACAATAATGCCTAATATCCTTGAGATACCTCAAAATTCATTTTATTTCTTGTTAATGTTGTTTTCCTGGATTGGTAAGGAACCTACTCACTACTCCCACTGAATATGAAATGTCTAGTCGTGTACATACCATGGCATACATCAGGCTTCCAACTATTGAAGCATAATGGATCCTACTCATTTCTTCCTTCTCCTTTTCATCACTAGGACATAACTCAATACTCAACTTGAAGTGGGTTGCAAGGGGTGTACCAACTAGCTTGGCATCCTTCATATTAAACTTGTCAAGCACCTTCTTGATATATTTTTCTTGTGATCTTGGCATGGGTTGGATATGGACACTGTTATCACTCAGGTTGTTCCCTTTGACTCCTAAGGGAATACGGCCGAGGTAACCACAGACCAATCTTTGGATTGCAGGTCCTAGCCTACCTGCAATCAGAGAGGGCTCTCTCTTTATGATTTAACTTTGTTTTAGGGGTGATTTTAGGCTAGATATGATGTGCATGGGTTTGTTTTATGTTTGGTGGATTGGTTGATGTTTTCAGACAGAGTTGGCATGCAAAGTGTAAGAAGTTCAGACCATTGGGAATGGAGTCAATGAATGTGAACTGTTGGGTGTGTTTTCTTTGGTAGAAGAGAGGAATACAGAGCAGGATAGCTACACATGAAACAATCTTAAATGCTGGAATTAAGATGAAATGGAGGTCACGGGATGAAAGGCAATTAAGGATCTCTCGTCCAGCCAAAGAGGGAAAGTGGATGAAAGCTAAATAGGAGCAATGAAGGATTCCTAGACAGCATTCAGAAATGAGAGAAATAGCTTAAACATGATCAATTAAGTATGCATATTCATCACTAATTCAGAGGAAAACATATAAAACCACAGAAATTGAGCACAGAGCATATAGAAAGAGTTCTGAGCTATTCTTTATTTCTGCAGCTTAGATTGTGATATATAGATGATACAAACACATATAAACTGAAAAACAGAGGTAGGAAAGACTTATTGAACCATGAGGAAGCACGAGAATTCCATATTAAGCTCTTCAGCCATTAAAACCACAACCAGCCAGTTCAGAAGCAAATATTCCAACAATCTTTGATTATAGAAACTCTCAGGCTTACAGCGCAAGTCTAGAATGAGAAAAACAACCAACCAACCAACCAACCCTTAATACATTGCTCAGGGTGGTTTATATAGGCAAAATATCTACAAAACAGATCTGATAAAATATCTGGAGCAATAACTCTGATTAACCTAACTTATCCTGCATTTAAAGCAAAAATATCTATTTTGAGCTGCGTTGGAGGCAGCTGTATCAAAAATGAGTAAATATGGTGTCCTTTGAGCTCTGTGCTGGCCATTTTACAATAACTGCGCCTTTAATCTCTTATTGCACCTCTTAGTCGGTTCTGCTGCTCTTGGTGGGTTTTAATGTGCATTAAACTGATCTGATGTAGCTTTAAAGTATTCACTGATACTCTTTGACCTGCGGGGATCCTCTTTAATGCTCTGCTTTGGCTTTTACGCCCACTGATACACTTTTCGCTGAACCGGGACTCTTTTGCCCCACTGATACTCTTTAACTCTGCTAAATCGCCCTTGCCTGCCACTTTATGGCGAGATTTGACTGCTGTTGTGCTTTCCTTGGCCTTTAGAGGAGTATTGGCACTGGCCAATCAAAATGTCAAAAAAAATGAAGAAACACTGCAAAAATGGCAGAGGAATGCTCACTGATGGCTTGTGCTGGGGCTGTGCTTGTTGTCCGGAGCAAATCTGGGCTGAAGTGAAAAAAATGGCCGAGAATGGCCATATTTCCCTTTGAAGATGGAGCGCGTGCGGGCGCCGAACAAAAATCATGAAGAAATAGCCTTTTTCCTTATATAAAGCGAAAAATCACTTTACACAGAAAAATCGATGAAAAATAGGGCGGGAGCGACACTGTAGCATAGAAAAGATTTGGACCGTTGGATCTAGCGCGGGCAGATCCAACGGTCGCAATTAAGTCGGCGATATCGCTATCGGCGGGGTCATGGAGACGGGGACTCATACATATATATGACTTGCAATGGAGCGATCGCCGATATCGCATCGGCGATCGGCTATCGGGGGTGGACACTTTGAAAAATAACGATGGGCGAGCGATATGATCTGGACCGTCGGATTAGCGGGGGTGATCCGACGGTTGCCGCGCGATCGCAATATCGCGTCAGCGGAGGTCCATGGGTGCGAGGCTTATATATAATTGCGATAGCGATGCGATATTGCATGCTATACATGAAAATGCGGGTTTTTGCGATAAAACTTAAGTTTTATGTAAAACTTAGATTATAACGATAAAGCGGGTATATATGAAAAAACGCAGATTTATATGAAAAAAGGGAAAATATGATAGGGGAGGCCTCCCGATAGCGATATCGCTTCGGATGCGATAGCGATATCGCATCGGAGCATGAGGAATATAACTGGGGCATATATATGGGGCATATGTATTGTGATACGCCGATTGCGCTAATCGCATCGGCGGGGAATGGATCGGAGGCATATAAAAAGGGGCCAATGCTTGTGACTACCACCTCCGACAGCGATATCGCGTCGGAGGGGGGGGGGGGGGGGGGAATGCAATCGGAGGGGGGGTCCAATGCCTTAGAAGGTTTTTCAACGATCGAAGAAGGAATATATATGATCGGAGAAGGGATTCTCTTATTGGAGAAGGGTTTTTGAAGCAAAATGAGGGATTTTTACATCGGAGGAAGGGTTTAGTGCATTAAAAAGGGTTTTTAATGCATCGGAAGGGGTTGTTTGCCTTGGAAAGGTAAAAACAAGGTTTAAAAAGAGGGATTTTATATATGGGAGGAGGGATTTTATGCATAGGAAGGAGTCCCACGCATTGGAAGATGGCAAAATGAGCAAGGTGAGGGTTCTTACTAAGTTTCAGGCAAACTTAGTAATTCCCAAGCATACTTATGGTTATTTTTCAACCAGAGGGAGGGGATATGTATATAAGGGGATATTTAGCATATTTTTAGTAGGGGAAGGGGAAACAGATAGGGATTTACATAATAAGTTAGAAGTTAATATGAATTTTGATCAGAAAAGCGCTAAGGATAGAAATCTTAGGCTTCAAAGGGGAAATAGGACTTATAGAAGAGACATGAGCACTCCTAAGCAAAGTAGACCTTTACTTAGGCAAATGTTATGAAACATGATGAATTTTTAGAGATGTCAAGCAGATCTTAACATCTTTAGGGGAAGTTAGTGAATGATTTAAGGAAAAGGAAGAAGGGGAAGTTAGACATGCATCGCTTGAGCTCCTCCAAGGGAAAATTGCTTTACACTTGTGATCTAAAGTAGATTAGCACTTTGAAACACAAAACTGATCACAATTCATCATTCTGCAACCTCAAAATTGCCTACCCAGCCTACTTACCTAGCATTTTGTCTTCTTTTTGTTTGGGTGCACTTAGACTAGCAAACCCAACTTTTCATCTTTTCTTTTGGCTATCTTCTTATCTAAATCTACCCTTATATCTACCAGGGGCTCAGATTAAGCTGTTGAGCACCCTTGCTTCTCTACCTATCTAATAATCTGCCAAGATTAAACAGTTTGAACATATTTTTATTCTCTATCTCTACAACAAGCAATTTAAACCTAGGGAGGCCAAGATTAAGCTGTTTGGCCTTCCCTTAACTGTGAAATCCTTCAAAAATGGAACTTTTGCAGCATGGAAAAGATGAACATTTTTGGCCCTTCCACTGTCAATCATGAAATATGAAACCTATTGTAATAGGAGGCTAACAGACACCACAAGAACATGTTGTCAATATTTATTGAAAATTATTTTTCAAGTGCAGGTACCAAGGAGTTATGGCGAGGCTAGCTGACCATTTCACCACCCCGATGTACAAGTTGATCTTTGAGCAAGATCCACCTTGCATGTCCCAAGAAGAAATGCATGCATTACTTAACTTTGCAAATTGGTATTCGTCACCCGATGGCACCTTCATCAGGATGTTTGGTGGAGAGAAGCCTCTGAATTTTCTACCAAGGTATGCCACAGATAAGTTGGTCATGCAAGAGGTTGCATATCATATATCCACAGGGTTATCAGTGGGGCTGCATAGGAGGAAGAAGGAACCATGACCTGATTTTCCTTTGTGGATTGGATTGTATGAGATTAAGAGCTTGAAGGATGCAGATGCCGAAGCCAAGGAGATAGTGAAGTTTGAGTTCGGAACGAGAGAGTACAATCAATATGATCCCCACGAGAATCGCAAGAACCATTGTGCGAGGGTGTATTATCCATGGATCCATAGGGCATGTCATTGGGTAGAGGTGGACCCTTGGAGATATTGTTATAACTACTCCAAGCTCAATGAACTAGTCAACATAGCCACAAAATGGAAAGCTTCTATGTAGATAGTAGCATCATAGAAAGCAACAATAAGAAGCAAACCAGCATAGGACAAGGGTAAGAGGAAGATTGTCAAGAACCCAGAGGTTGAGCAAAACTACAAGTTCAAAGAAGATCCTCTCTTTGAGAAAGCAGCTTTGGCAGCGAAGGGAAAGAGGAAGCAATGCATAAAGAGCGCAGAGCGAAGGAAGAGAGAGAAGCAAAGGTTGGAGGAAGAAGAAAGGAAGTTGCAGGAAACAAAGAAGAAGATGAAATAAGAACAGGAGCTAAGAAGGAGAGAGAGGGAAGAGAAGCAAAAACAGGAACAAGAAGAAGGGAGAGGCATGATGACAGAGAAAACTGCACCCATACAGGTTGAGGAGTCATAACAACCAACAGATGAAAAAGAGGGTGATAAGATGCAAGATCGAGAGCTTGCTCAGCAGATTGAGCAAATAGTTGAAGCAACGGACATGTAGTTGGGATAGGAGCCATAGGACCAAGACACTGACCTCATGCTAAGAGAATTTGAGGTTGCCCCTCAGTCTCCACCACCTCTAGTATCAGAACTAGTCCCGAGCGAGAAAGGAGAGGTTTTTCTCCTTGATGATGATCCGGTGATGGATGTGCACAATTTTTCATTTGATGAGTTGCAGCAGAGGATTGTATAGGCACAGAGAAAGCATTTCTCGGATGATCACTTGTCACCTACATTTATGAAGGAAAGGGTGATAGTGCCAGATGTCAGAAAGCATCTAGTCGACATGGTCTATGCCACTATGGATTACATAGGAGCCACAAGCTCAAATGTCAAGTTCTTGCTAGCAGAGAATGAACAGATGGCTAAGAACTTGCAAGCAACCAAGAAGAAAGCAAAACAATCTGCAGGATCTGCAATGGCAGAAATGAGTAAAGTGATACTTGTTGATGTATCAACTCTTGAGGCCACCATGCAGAAACTTTATGACGGATTTGTCATCGTGCATAAGGCAGTTGTCCATCTATTTGGTTTCCAATGATGGAGTAGAAAGATTGCCCAAATTATCCAAAACATACACACTGCTATCGCCCATGTGCAAGAATGGACTGTAACAACCCTAGTGAAAATTCCATGTGATAAAACAAAGGAAAAATAATAACCATGGATGATGGGATACTTATTCAAATCTTAATGTTGCGCATAATCCTAGTGATGGGAATCACTTGTGATTGTTTATGGCCAAGGAAATTGGTAGAGGAAATGTTTAAGGCTTTGGAAAGGCAAAATGGCATTTTTGACACATTTATTTATGAAAATAATGGAAATTAAGAGAAAAGGGAGGTGAAAGATCACAGGTTTCTGTGAGGAGGAAAATGAAAGAAAATAATGGAAAATGAAGAAAATAAAGGCCTCATTCATAAAAAGGCTTCTGAGGATCAATTGGTAAACTTTTGTCAAATCAGTTTTGGAGCTCTCTCATTATTCTCTCTCTCTCTCCCTCCCTCCCATACTCTTGGAGACTTAGAGTTTTCTTGGAGCACTCTTGGAGGGTGTTGCATACTTGGATTTTTGGAGCAAGAAGACATCGAAAGAGCAGAAACTGCAAGAAGGCATCAGGATCAACAACTACATCATATTTTCTTGTAGGTACCGAGTTGCATGTATGATTTCTTCACTAGTTTTGGCATGCATGGTATATGCATGTGGATTTTTGGTTGTGATCTGTCATTGGTATGAAGGATGGCCAAGATTGACAGTGGATTGCCTAGCCTTTCCATTTCCTCGATAACCATGGTGATTATGGATTACTTTCAATGTTTGTTTCTGGTTGGTTTTCATGTTTTCTTAACTTGGGTTGAGTTACTAGTCTTGGAAGCCTTGGTTGGACAAACACTCTGGAAGCCCTGTAACAGCTTCAGTTGAGTTACTAGTCCTGAAAGCCTTGATTGAAAAAAATGCTTTGGAAGCCTTGGATGGGTTGAGTTACTAGTCCTGGAAGCCCTGGTCGAAAAAATGCTCCAGAAGCCCTGAATAAGTTGTGGGTTGAGTTACTAGTCTTGGAAGCCTTGGTTAGACAAAAGCCTTGGAAGCCCTGGAAGGCTTGGATGGAGACCAATCTGATGATGGTTTTGTGATGTCCAACCGTGAGGTGGAATCGTTGTTTGATGGCTTGAGGTGGATGGCCTCTGGAAGCCAAGGATGAGTTTTGATTGATGTGTTCTATGAGCTCCCACATTCATGCTTGGAATATGGCACGGGGGTGAATGGTTGAAGAGAGATTTGGCTTAGCCATTCTACAGTTGAGTGGAATGTGGAAGTCCTATCCTAGGTTTGGATTTTGCATCATTAATGAAAGGTTACTTCTCTTGGTATTTCTATGAGTATCATGATGGATTATATGTGGTGTATATGGTTGTGACTTCATTGATATTTTTGTCCCTATTATGCTGGTTATGTATGTGTTTTATGACAACATCCATGTGTGGCTCTCTTCATGTTTTTACTTGTAATAGAATGATCAATTTATTTATGACCTAATGGATGGAATGGCAGTTGATGTGTTGATGCATCAATGGTCCTTAGCGATTCTCATCTAAGTATGAGACCCCTATGCTCAAAACTGTTATTTACACCTGTAGATTACATATTCACGATATGTTTGACGAAATGCATGTCATGGCTAGTAAGGGTCCAGTCAAGGTCTTGAATAAGTATTTGCTTTAATAATGTCATTTCCATGTTATTTTACTGATTTGAAGAGATGGTTCAATTCTAAGCAGTGACCTGGGCTGTGGGCCTGAAAAAGTGGCTCAAATCCCAGAGTCACTAGCATAGAACTAACAATTTTGGTTTGTGGTCATTTGCAGGAAATCTTGTGAGAGAGACTTTGGGTTTCTGGTCGCCCTCATGCCTACGACATGGGAGAGATTAAGGCTTAATTTGTCCAAAATATCAGTGGACCCCAAGGCAAGTTGTCTAAAGTATTGGATTGGTTCCTGAGGGTCATATAGTTGATAATTAATGTATGTATGGTGTGTTTCCATCGGTTCCACTTCTTTAACATGACTTAGGAGGTTGAATCATATCATAGTGGTCTCTCTTCGCATGTTTACCCCGACTGGCTGGTTGCTTGAGTAGATGTGGGAGGAGGGTGTTACAGAGTGGTATCAAAGCATGGTTCAACTCTCGGATTAGATGGGCTATGTGTTGTTCATGCATGCATGTCATTTTCATGTGTGTCTCTCACACTTTCATTTCATGTGCTTGTTGCATTTGCATGATGTTCATGGTTGAAATGATGTCATCATGTGAAACTTGATGTTTTTTTTAGGAATGCATCATCATGAGTGTATGAATGGTTACATATCGATTTATATTGCTTACATGTATCATTGTAGTATGCTTGGTCACGTTCTTGCATGATTGGTTACATTCTTGTATGCTCGGTTGCATGTATTAGTCTTGCAAGTTTGATTTCAAGTATTGTTCATTCATGCTTGATCATACGAGTTTACGCTTATGTGTGGATGGTTATACATCACTTATGCATGTTCATGTTTGCATATGGTTAAGGGTGTAGTGACATAATGATGGTGGTTTTCATGCATGAAGCTGTGGTGTGTTGTTGTTGAGGTCATGCATTGACGACTGGACCCTAGCTAGAATGAAGGTTGCAAGGTCATATGCTTATGTTTCATGTTTCTATATGCTGTCATGATTATGTTATACATGTATCACGCTGATTTGTTGATCTTGCAGACAAGGTATCCTCCTTGAGCTATACTAAGGTACGTTGGTTTATTGTGATTTGATTTAAAGCTGACATGATACGCCTTGCAGGAAGAAATATCAAATGGCTTGCAAGATGGTTGACTACAAAGACTCTCCCTATGAATTTGAAGAGCAGTATGGTGTTGTGACATCTTCCGATTTGGTAGTTACATTGAGAAGCTTAAAGGAAGAAATGATGAGTTTTAAGGCATATAATGACAAAATCATACAGGCACAAGAAAATTTAGTAGATGTAAATGCAGTCATACTTTAGATCTTGTCAGATTTGCAGCAACAGGGACCACTTCGGATCAGCCATGAGTAGGAGGATAGGACTAATGGGGCATATGGTAGTAGATTGAATGGTGGTCACAGATCAGATAGAGATGACACAATCATAGATGGTAGATTGTTGGACATTCGTAATAAGAGAGGGGAAAGATACAGGCATGATTCCAGTTATGATTCAGATAAGCACTATGATTTGTCATCGGTATCATCCTTACAGGAGGAGTGATAAGGGGTATTTTCCATATGATTTTAGGAAAGTGAAGCCACCTACATTTGATGGAGAGGTAAGGAAATCACAAGATGCATATGCATGGTTGCAAGGCATTAATAAGTTCTTTAGGTTTCATGATTATTTAAAGAACATGAAAGCTAGAGTGGCTACTTTCAGTTTCAGAGGAAAAGCAGACATTTGGTGGGAAGACGTGAAGAATGTGAGAGGTATGAATGAGGAAGATTTGACGTGGAGGGAATTTGAGCGGTTATTTAAGAAGAAGTACCTATTAGAGAGATACTTTGATGACAGAGCAAAGGAATTCTATGAGCTAAAGATGAGATCCTTGACATATGATGAATACACTAGCAGGTTCTTGGAGTTGCTGAGGTATGTTCCTTACCTCAAGGAGGATAAGGCTAAGATTCAGAGATTCGTTAATGGATTACCAGATGCATTCAAAGATAGGATCGAGTTCAATGAGCCTAGATCATTGAAGGAGGCCATCCGAAAGATAAAGCATTGGTATGAACAATCAAAGTGCAAGTTTGAGATGAAGCCAGTCTAGAAAGGCAATGCTAGGAACAAAGGGAAATGGGACAAGAAGTGAGTAAGACCACAAGATTCAGGTAAAAAAGAGAATGTTGCACCATCTAAGAGGTTCAATGCATCATATAGGGGATAAGAATTTCGCTCAGGAGAACAAAACAAGGAGACAAACTGGAGGGGATGTTGGAGATGTTGGTCAGAGTATTCCATGTATCTATGTTGCATTGGATAACAAACAGACAGAGCATCAAGTATCTATCATTGAGATGGACAGTAAGATTTTTAATAGATTTATTTCTATTTTGATTGACCCTGGATCTAATTATAGCTATGTTAGTCTTGACTTGGTGGATAAGTGTGGCTTGTGTAAGGAATTGCATGCAAAATCTTGGTTAGTGCGGTTAGCTACATGTACAAAGAACGAGTTCATATTGGGTAAGAGCTTGTGCATTTGATTTGAATGGTATGCCTACCGCAACACATTTGAATGTATTACTGTTGGGTTCATACAATATGTTGTTGGGCATGGATTGGTTGTATCTTCATATAACCAAGGTAGACTATTATGATAAAGCTATTAAGTGTGTTGATGACAATGGAGAACCAAGAGTCTTACAAGGTAAGAGGAAAGCTACATCAGTTAGGATGGTGACAGCTATGCAAGCAAAGCGTAGCCATGGGAAAGGATGTAAGTTATTCACAATGCACATTTCTAGTGATAAGGATAAGGAAGTTGAGGATATGGATGTGTTGAGCAGGTACCCAGTTTTATAGCAATTCAAGGATGTATTTCCTAAGGAAATTTCAGAGTTGCCACCTCATAGGGAGGTAGAATTTTCTATTAAGTTAGTGCCAGGGGAAACTCTAGCATCAAAAACACCTTATAGGATGAGCACACCTAATTTAGTTGAGTTAAAGATACAGTTGAAGGAAGTGTTGGAAAAGGGATACATTAGGCCAAGTGTATCACCATGGGGCGCACCAGTATTGTTTATGAAGAATAAATATGGTACTCTCAGATTATAAATTAACTACAGGAAGTTGAACAAAGTGACTATCAAGAACATGTACCCTTTGCCGAGGATTGATGACTTGTTCGATTAGCTGAAGGGACCAACAGTGTTCTCAAAGATTGACTTGAGATCCGAATACCATCAGGTACGCATCAAAGAGGAGGACATTTACAAGAATGTGTTCAGGACCAAGTATGGGCATTATCAGTTTGTTGTCGTTCCATTTGGCTTAACTAATTCTCCAGCTACATTTATGTGTTTGATGAATAGTGTGTTGCATCCATATTTGGATAAGTTTGTTATTGTGTTCATTGATGATATACTGGTATATTCTAAAAATGAGTAAGAGCATGCTGCGCACTTACAATTAGCGTTGAGGTTGTTGAGAGAGCATTAGTTGTATGGTAAGCTCAACAAGTATAGTTTCTTTCATGATGAGGTACATTACTTGGGGCATGTTGTCTTCGAGGAGGGCATTGCAGTAAATCCAGAGAAGATAAGGGTCATCATGGAGTGGGTAGCTCCTAAGAGTGTGGATGAGGTGAGATCTTTCATGGGTTTGGTAGGCTAGTATAGGAGGTTCATCAGGGACTTCTCGCAGATTTCTTATCCCATCACATCATTGCAAAGGAAAGGTAAAAAGTTTGAATCGATAGAGGAGTGTGAAGCTAGCTTTGAGCAACTTAAGCAATTGTTGACACATGAACCAATGCTACAGATTGTAGATCTGAACAAAGAGTTTGTGTTATGCACAGATGCTTGCAAGAGAGGGCTTGGTGGAGTCCTTATGCAGGATGGGTAGGTGGTGTGTTATGAGTCTCGTAAACTGAACGAGCATGAGAAAAACTACCCGACACATGATCTTGAGTTGGTAGCGATCATACATGCATTGAAGTTGTGGAGACACTATCTTCTTGGCAGGAGGTTTGTGCTTATGAGTGATCACATTGGATTGAGGTATTTGTTTGACCAGCCGAATCTAAACTTCAGACAGGCTAGATGGTTGGCCATGATCAATGAGTTTGATTTTGAGATCAGATATATCAAAGGTAAAGAGAACAAGGTGGCATATTCTCTCATCAACAGGTACAGTATAGGTGATGGTATAGGTACATGTACATGTAATGGTACAGGTACATGTATAGGTGATGGTACAGGTATAGGTGTAGGTGCATAGGGTATGGATTATTGTCTTACAGCAGATGGGTTGGTCAGGTTCTGAGACAGGATATATGTACTGGATAACAATGAGCTTAAGAAGGTGATCTCGAGGGAGTTTCATGTGAAACTGTATTCAGGTCACCTAGCGTATCAAAAGACATTAACAATAGTGAAGAGATTTTATTATTGGCCGAATCTGAAGAAGGATGTAGCAAAGTTCGTGGCTACATTTTTTGATTGTCAGCGAGTGAAAGCAAAATGTAATCATCCAGGTAGACTGCTACAGCCGATCGTGATTCAAAAGTGGAAATGGGAGGTTATTTCAATGGATTTCATTACAGGTTTGCTGAAGACATTGAGACAACATGATTCCATTATGGTTAATGTGAACAGGTTGACAAAGGTTGCACATTTCATTCCGGTGAAGTCTACATTTTTCAGATAGTGATGTAGCATAGCTATTTATTCAAAATGTGGTGTCCCAAAGAAGATTGTGTCAGACCAGGATGTGAAGTTCACTTCCAAGTTTTGAAAGGAGTTGTTTGTAGGTTTGGGCACAAAGTTAGCCTTTAGTACGGATTATCATCTGCAGATAGATGGACAGACAGAGAGGGTTAACAAGATATTGGAGGAAATTTTGAGGATGTATGTGATGCATCAACAACGAAAGTGGGAAGAGTATCTTCTGCTGGTTTAGTTTGCGTACAAGAATGATTATCAGGAATCATTGAGGATGAGTTCTTTTGAGGTATTGTATGGGCAGAGTTGCAACACTCCTATCAGTTGGAGTGATCCAGTTAGTAGGGTATTGATTGGACCAAATATGTTGGCGGACATGGAACAGGAAATGCAGGTGATCAAAACAATCTAAAGGCAACACATGATAGACATAAGAGTTATGCATATAGGAACATGTTGTTCAAGGAGTTCAAGGTTGATGAACAGGTGTACTTGTGCATCAAACCGAAGAAGAGATCCTTGTAGATTGGATCATGTGCCAAGCTGGCACCACGATTTTGTGGACCCTTTAGTGTCATTGAAAGGATTGAGCTAGTAGCCTATCAACTTGCACTGCTTCCGACAGTGAAATTCCATGATGTTTTCCATGTATCTTTTCTTAATAAGTATGTTAGAGATGTTGATCATGTGATTGACTGGTCTGTATTGCAGGTGGAACTAAATGGAGAATTCCAGCCGAAGCCTCAGTGTATATTACAAAAAAATGTGTTCATGCTTCAGAATCGAGCAATCGAGCAAGTTAAAGTGCAGTGGAAGCACTTTGGGCTCGATGAAGCTACATGGGAGATGGCAGATCAAATGCAAGCTATGTATCCTTCCTTGCTTTTCGGTTGAGGCAAAGCAATTTTGGCTTGGTGTTTTGGTATATGCTTTGGTATTTGTTTTGATGAAGTTGGTTTATGTACATATGTATATGGATGTAAATATCGCCGCAAGCTATGCTATAAAGATCCACTATGCAGTATGTTGTTATGATGTCATGTTATTATTTGGTAATGTTGGTTTGCTTCTCAGGAGGGTGATAATTATAAATACCGCATCGAGCTAAGTTATAAAGCTCCACCGACAATATATATTTTTCTTTTAGCATTTTTGTGGTTATAGGTGTTGTTGAACACCGAGGATAGTGTTCCCCCAAGGGGGAGGGTTCTGTAACAGCACTGGTGAAAATTCCATGTAATAAAAGTAAATAAAGACAAAATAATAACCACGGATGATGGGACACGTTTTCCAAGCTGAACGTTGGGCAGAATCCTAGTGATGGGGATCACTTATGATTGTGTATGGCTAAGGAAATTGGCAAAGGCAATGGCTAAGGCTTTGGAAAGGCAAAATGACATTTTTGGCACATTTATTTATGAAAATAGTGGAAATTAGGAGAAAAGGGAGGTGAAAGGTCATAGGTTTCATGTGAGGAGGGAAGTGATGGAAAATGAAGAAAATGGAGGCCTCATTCATAAAAAGGCTTCTGAGGGTCAGTTGGTAACATTTTGTTAGTTCAGTTTTGGAGCTCTCTCGTTATTCTCTCTCTCTCTCTCTCATACTCTTGGAGACTTAGAGTTTTCTTGGAGCACTCTTGGAGGATGTGGCATACTTGGATTTTTGTAGCAAGAAGGCATCGAGATTAGCAACTACATCAGATTTTCTTGCAGGTACCGAGTTGCGTGTATGATTTCTTCACTATTTTTGGCATGCATGATATATGCATGTGGATTTTTGGTTGTGATCTGTCATTGGCATGGAGGGTGGTTGAGATTGACAGGGGATTTCCTAGCCTTTCCATTTCCTGGATCGCCATGGTGATTGTGGGTTACTTTCATTGTTTGTTTTTAGTTGGTTCTCATGTTCCCTTAGCTTGGGTTGAGTTACTAGTACTGGAAGCCTTGGTTGGACAAACGCTCTAGAAGCCCTAGATGGGTTGAGTTACTAGTCCTGGAATTCCTCATTGGACAAACGCTCTGGAAGCCCTGAATAAGATGTGGGTTGAGTTACTAGTCCTGGAAGCCTTGGTTGGACAAACGCTCTAGAAGCCCTGGAAAGCTTGGATGGAGACCAATCTGATGATGGTTTTGTGATGTCTAACCGTGAGGTGGAATCATTGTTTGATGGGTTGAGTTGGATGGCCTCTGGAAGCCCTAAATGAGTTTTGATTGATGTGTTCTATGAGCTCCCACATTCATGCTTGGAATATGGCTCGGGAGTGAATGACCGAAGAGAGATTTGGCTCAACAATTTTACGGTTGAGTGGAATGTGGAAGTCCCATCTCGGGTTTGGATTTTGCATCATTAATGAAAGGTTATTTATCTTGGTATTTCTATGAGTATTATGATGGATTTTATGTGGTGTATATGGTTGTGATTTCATTGATATTTTTGTCCTGATTATGTTGGTTATGTATGTGTTTTATGACAACAGCCATGTGTGGCTCTCATCATGTTTTTACTTGTAATTGAATTATCAATGTATCTATGGCCTAATGGATGGAATAATAGTTGATGTGTTGAGGCATCAATGGTTCTTAGCGATTCTCGACTAAGTATGAGAACTGTTATTTACACCTGTAGACTACAGATTCACGATATGTTTGACGAAATACCTATCATGGCTAGTAGGGGTTCAATCAAGGTCTTGAACAAGTATTTGTTTTAGTACTGTCATTTCCATGTTATTTTACTGATTTGAAGAGATGGTTCAATTCTGGGCAGTGACCTGGGCTGTGGGCCTGAAAAAGTGGCTTAAATCCTAGAGTCGTTGGCATAGCACTAACAATTTTGGTCTCTGTTCGCTAGCAGACAAGCCTGTGAGAGAAACTTTGGGTTTCTGGTCTCCCTTATGCCTATAGCATGGGAGAGACTGAGACTTACGTTGTCCAAAATATCAGTTGGACCCCAAGGAAATTTGTCTAAAGTATTGGATTGGTTCCTGAGGGTCGTGTAGCTAACGATTAATGTCGGTATGGTGTGTTTCCGCCGATTCCACTTCCTTAATCGTATTATAGTGGTCTGTTGTCGCATGTTTACCCCGGCTGGTCGGTTGGTTGGGTAGATGTGGCAAGAGGGGTGTTACATGGACAATGAGATACAAAGGAGCCTCGCTTCACTTATCAAAGATGATGAAGCCGCAGGCTTAGCTAGACAAAGCAAAGATCCGGATGCAGATCCAAAACTATGAACAACTCGCCCCATTCGTCAATAACATACAAACTTCATATGCACAATTGTTCAAGAGTTTGGATTCATGGAGAGAATGCACAGGATCCTGTCAATCAGTTCCCTCACTGTAGCCAGGGAGAAGAGCCAAGTTTGACTAGAGATTGACAGGTACATGGAGCATCTAAGGTGAGAGGTCACCAGCGATGACTTGGAGATGAGCACAGAAAACATGCAGAAGTAAATTGATGGTCCTATCGCAATCAATACCATGTTGCACATGCTTCAAGATGACTTGGACAAAGGTTCCCAGACCATATACCAACAAGCTATGGAAAAAAAAGTCTGTTACCAGATAGACACTATCAAGCAGTATGGGGACACAATAGCATAGCACCAAGCTTGGAATCAGTACGTCGTCGAGAGTCATCAAGTAGATGTTGCCGAGTTGGTCTTTCCCCAAACTTCTGAGTCATAGTGTTTTGTCTTATTAGGCTATCCCTAGCCTATTTTGTCTCACATGGTTACATGTAGAAAATGTATATTATTTGTAATATGTTGTACGTGAAATTCCAAGTGTCATTGGTGGAATGTGAACAATCACTATGTAATGTATTGAGTTATTTGTAAAGAAGTTGAAGAGTCATGAAGGTAGTCAAAGAGTCAAAGGGAAATGTCAAGAGTCACCCCACCCTTTGTTATAAATAGAACCCCATAACTCATAGAATGGGCTTTTGGGAGCCAAGCTTTTGGCTAGGCTTACGCTTAGAGAAGACTTGAGAGTATTGTGACGAGCCTTGGCTTCTCCATAATGTAGAGCGAATATATTTCTTTGGAGGAGTAGGTGTTCATGACTGTAATGTTCCACTATGGGGGCTAGTGGCTTTCAATGATATATGCATGGGTGTAACTTTCACTTAGCAATAATATAACTGAGCTAACATGTTTTCATGCATATGTTGTTATTGTAGTTGGACTATTCTGGTTTCTTTAGCAATGTATGGTGTTTAACTTACACATTTGCTTATGAACTATTTTGTATGCAATTGAATGAATACGATTGAAGGCATGTTGTTGGATTAACTCGTCACTTTGGTTTGTGGACTATTCCGCTTTCCAACTTGTGACGGGATTCTACTTGTGTGTTCCTTTCATGCTGCGTACCAAGGAAAATTTTAAGGATGGAAAATTTTCTTGAAGTTTAAAAACATTGGTGAATCTCACTAATCCCTAATATGCAAACTATAAAATGTTTAATTATATATTTTTAAAATTATTCAAATTTATAATGATTTTATATATAGTCTCTATATAATGTTGGTGATTTTTAAGGGAAAATAATTTTATATTCTAAAATTTGGGTGAATCATCTTTTATAAAAATTGGAAATTGGCAAATCTTTTTTGTGGAAAAATCATGGAAAATTAGCCCATTGGGCGAATATTAACCCCTAAAATTTTCCATGTTGTGTACTATTACAGACTTCTAAGGGGCACACTTCCTTCTCCCCTTCATGTGTTAGAACCCCCATGCATCTCACTTGACTCGCTGCAAGGTCACACACTTGCTTCCGACCAAAGTTGTCATACTTATCTTTGCGCACTACCGTGGTTAAGGCACTACATTACCACCCATTGCTGGGAATCCTACTCCAAATGGTTTGAGGTCTAGTTGAGACTTCTAACCAAGGAGATCCCCTTGAATGTTGGTGGGTCCAGCACCATCAACACTTTAGTAAATCTAAGTAAAGTTTAATATTTTACCTAATTTGGAATTTTAATGTGGCAATTTTTTTTGTTAATGCTAAACTTATGATCCATTCAAATTCAGGTATATGATAAAGAAACTATTAAAACCATGAGATAATTTATTATCCATTCAAATTATATATAATAATACATAGTTATATTTTAATAATTAATCTTAATCCATTCAAAAGATTAAAAAGTTATATATAATTCAAGATTTAAGCTAATGTTTTGGTCGACATTAATAAAAAATATCTTTTATTTTTATTTTTTGAGGACTGACATACTTATACATCGGGGCCATACTAGGTTGTAGAATATGTCTCTCCACATCATAATGATTCCTTGTTCTAATTAGGTGATTTTCTTCCTTAAATCCTATTATTTATCAATTTTATATAATTTAATTTATCAACTATTTTTAACATTTAAAAATATAATTAAAACAAATAAATATCACTATCTCATCTCAAATCGTATCACAAAATTGAAAAAAAACAGCTAATTATTGACCTTCAAAAATGTCCACTAAATATAACTCCCATAACCACGTGGACAAATTTTACTCCGTCAGAATTCAAATTTTATTAGTGTCAACATATTTGGAGCATTTGATGCAACTAAATTCAAGAATAGATTTCTAACGAATTTAGAAAAATTAGAGAAGTTCTAAAGAGCAAGAAGCAACGATAAATGTAAGCAATAAATGTATTTTATTGATCACACTTTGATCACAATACAAAGTGTGATCAATAAAATACATGTTATTCGGTCCATGCTTGCTAGTAGTGTCCATATAGTTTTTGTCTTCTTCATTGGTATAATAATTACACACAATCATTACTTATAAAGTTTGTCTCACTTTTGTTGAATTTGAAGCAATTTCTTGGTCTACGAAACCTTCTTTTTCCTCCGCTTCAGGATTCAGGAGGGGTCCATTTAAAGGACATGTTAAATCGTAAATCATTTAAATCTTTAGCTCGAGTTGTTCTAGTAAACATCATATCTTGCCTTTCTTGCTATCCAATATTAATAAGTTGAATGACTATAACACAAAAATCAATATACATTGCCAATAATATTTTGTGCTTACACTAAAATCAATGCACATTGTTAATCCAATCACTTTAAAGTTAGTGTACCATCATACATCCAACTACATCAAATCAAAAATCATCTACACTGAAATCAATGCATCGAATGAAAGCAATCAAATAAAATTAGAAAACAACTTCTACACCGAAATCAATGAATCTAATGCAAACATTCAAATAATATTAGAAATCAACATCTACACTCAAATCAATGCATCTAGTGCAAGCAATCAAATAGGATTTAAAACCAACATCTACAATGAAATCAATGCATTTAATGCAAGCAATCAAATAGGATTAGAAATCACCATATACGCTAAAATCAATGCATTTAGTGAAAGCAATCAAATAGGATTATAAATCATTTACATTGAAATCAATGCATCTAGTGCAAGTAATCAAATAGGATTAGAAATCAACATCTACATTGAAATCAGTGCATCTAGTGCAAGCGATCAAATAGGATTAGAAATCACCATCTACACTAAAATCTTTGCATTTAGTGCAAGCAATCAACTAGGATTAAAAATCATCTACATTGAAATCAATGCATCTTGTGAAAGCAATCAAATAGGATTAGAAATCACCATGTACACTGAAATCAATGCATCTAGTGCAAGAAATATTCTTCCCTCTCTCCCCCTTGCATCTATATATCTCCCTCCATATCTCCTTTGTCACTCTATCTCACCCCCCCAAACACACACGCTCTCTCACTCCATATTTATCAATCTCTCTGTCCCTCCCTTTCTCCATCTCTCTCTTCTTCCCTCTCCTCACCTTCCATCAATATCTCTATCTCCCTTTGTCTCTCTATATCACCCCCAAAACATAAACTCTCTTTCTCCAATCTATCTATCTATCCCTCCCTCCTCCTCTCTCTCTCTTTCTCTCTCTCTCTCTCTCCACCTTTCTCTCTCTATGTATTTCATCTTACCTCCCTCTCCTCCCCCCTCCAACTTCATCTCTCTTTCCCCCTCCCTCTCTCCACCCCCTCACATCCTCTCTCTTCCTTCTCTCTCTCTCTCTCTCTCTCTTTACCCTCCAACTCTATTACTATATCTTTACCTCTCTCCTTCTCTCTCCTTTTCTCCCCCCTTCTCTCCATCTCTCCTTCTTTGTCTCTTTTTCTCACCCCTAAATATACACGCTCTCTCTCCATCTCTCCCTTGTCACTCCCTCTCTTTCTCCACTTCTCACTCTCTATGTCTTTCTTTTTCCCTCCCTCTCGCCCACTCCAACTCCATCTCTCTATCCCTCCCTCTCTTATCCTCTCTCACTTCCACTCTCGTCCTTCTTCTCTCTCCCTTTCTCTCCTACCTCCCTCTCTCTTCCCCCATCACTCACTCTCTCTCTCTCTCTCTGCCCTCCAATCCTCTCTCTCCCCCATCACTCTCTCTCTTTCTCTTTTCCCTCTCTCTCTCTCTCTCTCTCTCTCTATGTTACTTTATCCGTCCCTCTCTCCTCTCCCCCCTTCTCTCCTTCTTTGTCTCTTTATCTCACCCCTAAACATACACACACTCTCTCCATCTCTCCTTTGTCACTCCCTCTCTCTCTCCACTTTTTTCTCTCTATGTATTTATTCTTCCCTCCCTCTCTCCCCCTCCAACTCGATCTCTCTATCCCTCCCTCTCTTCCCGTCTCTCTCGTCCTTCCTCTCTCTCCCTTTCTCTCCTACCTCCATCTCTCTTCCCTCATCTCTCTCTCCCTCTCTGCGCACCAATCCTCTCATTATCTCCCTCCCTCTCTCCTTCTCTCTCTCCCCTCTCCATCTTTGTGTCTCCCTCTCCCTTGTAACTGCCCCTATCTCTCCACCTTTATCACTCTACGTCTTTGTTCTTCCCTCCCATATATATATCTAGAGTTTATATATATATATATATATATATATATATATATATATATAGTTTTAATATTAATATTAATATTTGGGTTAATGGTGTTTTGTTTGCATGGTATTAATAATAATTTGGCCCATGGTATTGGCTCATAGGCTTCACCTAAATAAAACCTCTCTTTTGAGTGTTCATAAATATAAAGTGGACTATGGAGTAAATATAACAAGAGGTTTATTTATATTTTTATTTATTTACCATACTTCTTTTATTTACCATGGTGTTTGGCCCATAGGCTATAAAATTAGATGTTGATTTTTAATCCATTTGATATAGTTTTATTTATTTACCATACCCTTTTTATAAAAATGGTTTTTGGACCATGATATTTAGCCCATAGACTTCACCTAAATAATATTTTTTTTTGAGTTTTCGTAAATATAAAAAGGTTTAGGGAGTAAACATAAAAATAGGCTTTATTTATTTACCATACCTCAGGAGTAAGTATAAAAATAGATTTTATTTATTTACCATAGTTCTAGTTTATTTATATTTTTATTTATTTACCATACCTGTGGAGTAAGTATAAAAAGAGGTTTTATTTATTTACCATACCTCAGGAGTAAGTATAAAAATAGATTTTATTTATTTACCATAGTTCTAGTTTATTTATATTTTTATTTATTTACCATACCTGTGGAGTAAGTATAAAAAGAGGTTTTATTTATTTACCATACCTCCAGTTTATTTATATTTTTAGCTATTTACCATATCTGTGTTCGTAGACCCCTTTATATTTTAAATTTATATTGTGTTTATACATAATAATAATTAGATTGATTTTTAAATAGGGCTGACATTAGATTAAAAATGTTAAAGAAGATTTTCGATTCTTTGTGTTGAATTAACCTTTTCCCTTTGATTTAAGAAATAACATTGACTTTAGTAAAGAGTAAAATCGTTTAAAATTTTACTTAATTTGGAATTTTAATGTGGTAATTTTTTTTGTTAAAGGTAAATTTATGATCCATTCAAATTCACATCTATGATAAAGAATTATTAAAAGCATGAGATAATTTACTATCCATTCAAATACATAGTTATATTTTAATAATTAATATTAATCCATTAATAAGGTTAAAAAGTTATATATAATTTAAGATTGGCCCTATTTTTATTATTTTTGAGGACGTGACATACTTACACATCAGGGTCATACTGGGTTGTAGAATGCGCCTCTCAACACAATAATTAACTAATACTTGTCTTGTGTCTAAATATTTAGTCACATAAGTTTGTTATTGTATTGATTATTTTTAAGTAAATAATGCTTTTGCTTGAATAACTTTCTTGACTAGTTTTAAGGGTGGTTGGATAAGAGCTAAGTTAAGCACTAGTTTAATATGTGGTTGAAATGTTTACTCAATTAGTCATGCTTGTGATAAGGTAATGTGTCTAACTTTAAAACATAGTTTTCATATATTTATGTGTGTATAAATATTGATATAGAAATCAATCACTACAATTGTGTATTTTGTTGTGGTATTTCTCTTTTTTTTAACTAGTAAAATATTAGAGGGGGATTTAAAAAGGAAATAAAAATCTTATGAGATGCACATTTTTCATAGTAATATATTAATGTAGAAGAGAGTACACTGTTTCTATAGATGATTGTCACAATGTGTCTATAATAATGTGTGAAGTTCAATTTCTCCATAGTAATGTTTTGTTGGTATATTTATCACTATGTGCATGTGCGGTAGCATGACAAGTAGTGATAGTTGTAGAGACCATTTTGGCAACTTAGAAAAATGTGTACAAAGATTATGGTACATCTCATTCTACTATGTTTCCTATCCCAAAAATATATTATCTTGTTCCTCAATAATAAGTTGTCATTCATAAAGAATACCATATACAATCAAGTCCATGATAAATAAAAACATCTAAATCCTAAATAAAGAAATAAAAACCAAAAAAAGTCAAACTTTGGGTTGAAGTGCAAGGCTTCTATGATCACTTAAAGGGTTATGGACAAGGCCAACTACAACTTGAAAGAACTTATTCAAATTAGTACTAAGATTATAGATTAATATAGTCTAACCAAACATCAATCTTGATTAAAATCAATTTCTAATCTCTTTTATAATTATATTTTTTTACATAAATAAAAATATCTCTTTCATAAATATATATTTTTATAAAAATATAAATATAAATAATTTAGATAATATTTTTTTTTCAATTTTTTTGATTAAAATATTTTTAAAATTATTAAAATATTAATATAATTTATTTTAATTTTCTAAATATTCTATGCTAATTTCTTGTTGAGTATAATGTTAAGTATGCAGAGATTTTCGCAACTCCCTCGCTGAGCTTTAGAAAATGCTTCTTCGAGTCACTCTATTAAGCTTTAGTAAATGCTTGCTTTCTAGTCATAAAACATGATGGCCATTATTTTGTTTTGTTTTTTGTTTTTTAACATTTATGATTTCTGTTTATATCAACAAATTATATGATTATAATTATAATAAAAATAAAATAAACTCCAACGGTTATATTTATAATAAAAATAAAATAAACTCCAACAGTCATATTTTTTTATTGAGATAATTTTGATATATTGTGTCATTAATGCCCTTGCCAGCTATATATGTGGTGCAAACTTGGGATGGCATACATAAACACTCCGACGGGGCGACCTCGCGTTTCCGGTGACATACCCGGGACCCACCAACGAGGGCCCGCCCGCCCCGTCCCTCCGTTCCCGCTATCCACGTCAGCACACGGGATCCATTTTCAAATGAAACTCTTCCCTCGCGCCCATTTCATTAAAATTGATTTTCGAACGCCGATGGCTCTGCAACCTGCTCTGCGCATCCGTTGCTAACAACCGCTGCATCCTGCTTCGCATGTCCTCTGCTACGTGCTCTACGACTGCTCTGCGATCACAGGTATTTATCTGACTACATTTGACAAGTCTGCTATTTGTCTGCTGCGAAATCTGGCACATGAACTCTCTCAGAGAAAAGGAACATTGGGTTCATCTTCTTTCTTAGGGTTACTGTGAGATAAACTTGCTAGGGTTCCCCTCTTGATTCCAGCAGCATTAGGCAGTTGGATCACTGGGTCCTGTTTGCTGCTGATAAATTCACAAATAAGGGTTATGAGAATATATCCAACTCACATTTAAGATGGAACGTTCTGCAAAAAATCTTGAATTCTCACCTAGACGACGAGCATCTGAACTCTTCATTACTCGCAATCTCTTCACAGACTTCACAAACATGCTGAAAAAAATAAAAGCATTTTTCCATTCAGAAATCTGCCTGTAACGATGATAAAACAAGAGAAGGGGATGATAACATATGATGCTTACTCCCAAGGCACATCTCCAACAAGCATGCGATCTCCTTCATTGTCCTCGTACACAAAAACATAGTCCCTTCCATTCAAGAGACTCGCATAAACTTATGTGAATGATCAGTAGCCCCTTGTGCAGATTCTGGAACCGGCATACCAGATAAGAATGTTACCCTTGAAACTGCCATAAGGGATTTCTCAGGCAAATTGGAAGGATCTATTTGTGAGGAAAACAGGGAGGCAAAGATTTTCCAAAGCTTCACTTCCCATACCTGCCATTGTAAATTTAGAATTCAGTTCTTTGACAGTAATAGCTCAGTTCTTTGACAATACTACTATTAGCCCTTAATGATACTTGCATCCGCAATGGAGGAGGAAAAAGATATTGGTTATTGAATTAACCATAAACAACAAATCATGACAGATAAAAAGAGATCATCTAAACTATAGATGATTTAAAATGGTTAGTTTAGTTGAGGATACTGGACTTTCCAACAGAGAATAAGCTTTACAAATATTTATATAGGACAAGGCTGTGTAAGCATTCTTGAATTATGAGACTAGTAACAGAAAAAGGAAAAATGGTTACTTCAAGTTAAACTGATATATGGATAACCACAATTACATACACAATATTAGCAAGTGGATGTGCAACACCAGCTTGTAGACACATGAAGCTACTCCCCCAGGGACTTGTATAAATGATTATTTTTGGCCTCGACTGCTTTATGATTTTTTTGGCCTGGACTGTTAGGAGTGAACATTCACCCTTGATTGTTTGTCCGAATCTACTAGAACTTAACATTTAGGCCCGCAAGTCACCAAACTAGTGCTCTGAGCATTGATCCCTGAGATTGTTTACTCTGATTTCATAACATCTACAGTACACTTTTTCCTTTTGGATAATGCTTGTATTTTGATTATTTATTTTTGGTTATAAATTTTGAGCTGACAAAGAGTATATATATATAATTGGCTCGTTTTGTTTTGTATTACACAAAATTGATTCTAATTGTTGCTACTATAACTTAGGCACGTACATATGCTTTTTCAGCAGACAAGATTTAAATCTCAAACCTCCTTATATATAACACTTATTTTTATAACCATAATTAATTGAGTTACCCCTAAAACTATCAATTCCTTCACGATCCAAATTTTCACAATAGTTTGGAAACTCTGAACTGGACTATCATCTAGTCACTTTTGATTTAACTTATAGCGATTTTGGTTATGAGCACTTTTTGGATCACTATCTTTGAAATGATTTGAAAGACAGTTTGAAGGAGAGATGAAGTTGAACAGTAAAAGTGCATCAATATCCTTATAAATTTCTATATACAAACTGTATGCTCTTTTCTATTTCACTGCAATAAATTAGAGGTTTCCATTAACTCTGAACTGGACTTTCATCTAGTCACTTTTGATTTAACTTATAGGTTTCCATTAACTCTGAACTGGACTTTCATCTAGTCACTTTTGATTTAACTTATAGCGATTTTGGTTATGAGCACTTTTTGGATCACTATCCTTGAAATGATTTGAAAGAAAGTTTGAAGGAGAGATGAAGCTGAACAGTAAAAGTGCATCAATATGCTTATAAATTTCTATATACAAACTGTATGCTCTTTTCTATTACACTGCAATAAATTAGAGGTTTCCATTAACATTTTTTAATAATAATAAGTTCTGGCTACTTAATGCGGATCATTCACAAGGCTGTGTAAGCATTCTTGAATTATGAGACTAGTAACAGAAAAAGGAAAAATGGTTACTTCAAGTTAAATTGATATATGGATAACCACAATTACATACACAATATGGTTATAAATTTTGAGCTGACAAAGAGTATATATATATAATTGGCTCGTTTTGTTATATAAGGCCATGGCGGGTATGCGATTGCATAACAACGTGTTTTTTTCTTTTTTGTTACAGCTGAAGCTCCTCCTGGTGCTTTGTTATTGCGTGAGGAGATCAAGGATCAACAGACCTTGGCTCAATCTACAGTTGCAACAGTTGCTCAATCTACAGGACTAGTATCTCTGTCTCAATCTACTGGGTTACATGTTCCTCTATCTATGAGTTCACAGTCAGCCAACAATATAAATTTTCAAACGCCTTTGCAAGGAGTCAAACAGAGTGAGTTGAAATCAGCTTCATCAATTGCTAAATCCAGTGAAGTCAATCTGGCAGGTGCAAAATTTACCTCAGATGTATCCCAGTCAAAATTGCTTGAGATTGTCTCCAGAAGTAACTGACTTATGCAATGGGCATCTGCCAAACCAGCTGAACATGTGCAACCTGTTTCAAGTGTCCAGACGACAACTTCTGGCAGCACTGGTTTTGATAGAAGGTTGGATGGTAATTCCAATTGTGTGGCCAGGGAACCATATGGTGATACAAAACTATCAGGCATTTCTAGTAGTGTTCCTCAATTTATTCAACAACAGGCACCCATGGACATGCCTCTGTATATGCGTTCACAGCTGAGCTGGATGCATCCTCAGAATCTGTCATCTCATGCCACTTCTCAGGGAGGTGTAAACTCGATGTTAGAATTGCCGAATTCAACCACACAGAGTCCTTTTAATTGCAGGCAGATACCAATGGGAGCTGATACATCCCAATCTCAAAAACAACTATGGAAGTCTTTACCTTCAAAACAGCCTTCTCAACAGACATCTGAATTTTCAAATTCGATTCCACCAGATTTGAATGTAGAAAAACAGTCTCCAAGGTCTCCAGTTAGGCAGTCTTCTGGAATGCTGGTTGATTCACAGCCTGATTTGGCCCTCCAGCTTTGATTTATTGAGCATTTAAAAGGTTGACAGGGAACATAATTATGTGTGAATCTCTTGGGACAGTTTTGAATAACTTGAACTTCTTAGTGGTTGGTGAAATTTGTTGGCTAGTTAGGGCATTGAAACTGGTTTCCTTCTATTTGTATGTTTAACTATGCTTGTGGTTCCTTCGCAGGCAAACCAACTTGGTCTTTGTAATATCAAAAGCTCTGCATTTTTGCGACCATTGAAACAGTTCTGTTAATATTATTAAGGGAAAAATTCATGAACTCTTTTAATTATTTCAAATTCTGAGTTTTTCTTGTTTTCATTAATTATACACATTTCCCACTTGGTCCTGAACTTTGGCTGCTGATGACCTGTGATTCTCCAAGCAAGTTTCTAGGAGTACTGCACTGTTTCTAGTCTATTATGTCAGCATTGTCGTCAAATCTATATCAAACCTCTTTTTCCATCCATATTTTCAGGCCTTAAAAGAAGTTTGGATTGATAGCACACCATAATTCAGGTGGAGATTGAGAGGCACAGAAATGTCTAAAATATAGCATTTGAAGCTGTCAAGGCAGACAATATATTACAAAACCTAATAAACTCTGGAATTGTTGATAAGGAAGTAATTTTGTAATTATTGAGGAAGATAATGCTTCCTTGACAGTACCCTCATGCTATGAAACTCTCGGTAGGCACAACCATCAGCAATATAAACTACAATCCAGCACTGTAAAATGATTGGCATCATTAATCTCTTGGTTGACTAGAAAGTCTATGCATCTCTGCATATGATGTTGCAGGAAACAACTTAACGATACCAGTGTCATATTGGTGTGATAAGAACTAGTGTATTATGGCAACTCTGACATTCTATTGGAAGCCTGAATCACTGTAACAGAATTTTTGCAAGGTTCCAGAATGACCAAAGAAATTGTGCTTCCCATTGCTATATGAAATGAGGACAGTGGGATCTTTGAAACATTCAGAGGCATACAAAGTGAACGGGCTTCCCATTGTTGTGCATCAACGGACATGATTATCACAGCTCGTTTAACCATTATGTCAGATTGGTTCTTCCAGAGACCCTGAAAACCCTTGGGACATGGTCGAATATAAAATTGTCATAGGTCCAAACAGAACCATGATTAAAGTTCTGAATTTCAGTTGAACTGGCACACAGTAAATGGCTGATTCACGTTGATGAAAAACTCACCTGTTCTTGAATCATTTCAATTTTCACTATATGTGACATTTGGTTATTCCCTGGGTACTAATATTTCTCGTTGTATGGAGGGAATAGAAATCCCATCTAATTAAAATAACTCAATGGAACGCAAAAGGAAGAAGCATCAGTCAGTTTCTCAAAACAAATTGTTGGAAGCACATTGGAGGAGATTTCAAGAGGGTGTGCTCCATTAAAGAAAACTGTTGAATGGAACATCAGTTTGAGATGACGATATACACATTAAATCAGAGATCAGTTTCAATGGTAGACATGAACAGCACCAATCTGTTGTCAATTTTCGGTAACACTGGTTTTCCTCTCAATTGAGTGGCCAGTTTCTGCAAATTAATAATCACTTAATTTACAGATTTAATTGAAATGATGATTTTTCAAAAGTGAGTACAATTTCTAGGTGAGGCCTAAGATCAAATCTAGGGATTGCCATTATAATGCCAAGGGTATATTCAATAGCCAAATATACCAGGAATTTTTGATTTAGCAAGATTTGAGACTCCACGACAGTGGGGGAGCCTACTCTTTGAGCCTTATCACAAGGAGCTAAAGATGCCCCTGTGTGATTTGAAACCGGGTGGAGAGGATAACATCCCATTGTGCCAACCACTGAAAAGAGGATTTGAAATTTTGAAACTGGATAAAGGGGATAATATATCCCATTGTGTCAACCACTAGATCGTCCCATCAAGAAAAAACAAGCTCGTCCCATGAAGAGAAAACAAATCCAAATTTTTAAGCATGTTTTGAAGACATAAATTTTTAAGCATGTTTTGAAGACATAAAAGGTTCATGGTAACTGATTTGGTTTGGCAGGATATGATAAAAGAGGCATGCAATTGAAGAGATTAAAAACTCAACAGCAGGCATTAAGTTTTATTTTGTGAAACAATACTTTATCTTTTAGTTAACGAGAGAGCAAAAGAATAAGAAAGGTCATTTGGGTTGTTATCCTGCCCCTGAAGATAAGTGAGAGATCAGAATGTGAGGGCAGGTGACTGAGACTCCTGGTTAAGATATTCTAGCCAAAAGCAAAAGGAAAAATTCTCGAGAGAATTCACACTAACAGTAATGTAAGTTATTATCACCAATCAGAATCATAATGTTCATATTGTTGCAGGATAAACTTAATTGGAATTAATTTTGAATAAAAACCACCAAAAGCACAGACAACCCAGATAATGTATAATTGCCCCTTTACTATACTTGTATGGTAAAATTGTGCAGTGCATATATTACTACAACAGGGGCAGTAAATGTCCCTTCCCGAGTGGTAGAGGTCCACTTATCATCAAAGATATGAAATGTAAATGTTTCTCCAAGTACTGATCTGTTATAGATGCCAGGATCACCACCAGCAATGCTCTGATTATATTGCTGTGTATGCTCGGATTAGTTTTCAAAATTTACTTTGGAAAGTGGCATTGATTATTGTTCTTTTGTTGAGCCTGAGATTAAATAACCAAGGGCATGGTTTTTGATTTTTTACTGCTAAGAATTGTTATATGTAACCCTTCATTTTCATATTATGGATTACTTTATCTTGTTTTATGTAGATTTATTTTTTTGATATCAGTCTACTTTGCAATTAAAATACAGCTATTAGCCTATTGCTGGGCAAATGACTTTACATGTTAGCCAGTTCAGACTTTCATTTCATGGGTGTATCTCTGTTTCTGATTTTGCTTAGTGTTTGCATTCTAATCTGGCATATACAACTTTGTACAAATCAAGTTTGCATTCTTAATCATCATGTTATTATGAGTACTGGATACAGAGAGTTCAAGAAATATCTCCCTCTGCAATATTAATGTCTCTGTTATTTATTTGTTCATGCTTATTATAGCAATTTGCTTTTGTATTCATGGTGATAGGAATGCGTATACTTCAACTAAATTACCGATTGTGATATGTGTAGAAGATCGTTTATATAGAGATAATTACATATATTAGCTAAAGTTGTTCAGTGCACATAACATATGCCTTTATTGTCGTTATTGGATTTACACATGTTCCACTACAACAGGCCGTGTACATTTGTATGTTTTTAAACAAAAGTTTGCTTTAGCTTGAAATACAGAAGAAAAATAGTTTTGTTCGTATCACTTACCTATCAAAGCATGTAACTAAACAAGATTAATACCAACAGAATTAAGGAGAAAACTTCTAGCTACTTGGGCAATGCCATCCAGCACATCAATAATATTATTGCAAGAGCTTCTGATTGATGATGCAAAAGAAGTGAGGAAGCTAAAAATTAAAGCCCAGCTAAAGCAGCTCAGCCTCAAAAAGAACCCAAACCCCATTATGTCATTCTTTGTCATTCTCAGCCTTTGGTGGCATGAATGGCTAATATTATTACTTTCAGTGTTGTGGCCTATTAGTTAGAACCATTACTAACAATTGTACACATTACAATTATGCATTTCTACAATGTCTGCAAATCAACCAATCCCTTCACAGAGTTCCTGTCCTTTGTTCAGCTAGTTAGTTATTTAATAATGATTAAACTATAAAGATTGTAATAATTTCTCTGCTCATAGGATTGCACTCATCATGAACAATCCTGATTAAATGTCATTTACTACTGTTTGATTTATCATTTATACTTGAAATTAACATCGACTATCACATGCTGGAACCAACAGCTTCAACCAGGGCAGCCACAACAAGAATTAGGAGTCATGGATTTTCTACTAAGTTTGCAAAATCATATTGACTAGTCTTTAAATGATACAAATTGAATTATAACATAATCATCAAAATGGTTGAATAGTGTATTACGTTACACTAGTTTTTTTATGTTGCACGATAAAAGGTTCATTACTCTCAATCAGAGAACATATCTATGAATATGTCAATTGGGGCCTAGCATGGAAATCTACTTAGGAGCTTGGATTATATGGGGACGATGCCCTGGAATGAGAGAAATATATTGCATCCCTGTGATGTTCATGTAAGGATTAAAGGTTAGCCAGACGAGATTATTTGGTCAAAGAGACCAGTTGGTTAGCATTATATTCCCAATATTGGGTCTCGATTTTTTTTTTTTTTGGTGAAAGTAGGGTTTTTGGGGCTTTAAATGGTACTTCAAGGTGATATGGAAAATGAAATGTTCATTACAATTAAGGGTTTTCCACTGGCTAGAACTTGGACAATAATGTTTTCACCTGGAACAAGGTTGAACAAGAGAGTGTGCATCATTTGCTTATATTCTGTCCTTTTCTCACTATTCAAGTTTTATATTCTGTCCTTTTCTCGCTATTCAAGTTTTGGAAAGAGATAGAGGGGCTTGCAAGATATGTTTGTAGGAGTCCTCTTGCAGAAGACTGATTGTAGGAGTCCTCTTGCAGAAGACTGATTAAATCATTGGTGTGAAAATCATACTGTGAAGTGGTTTGAAGCTTTACTTACTATCATTGCCTGGGGAGTTTAATTAGCTTATTTGAGAATAAATTAACCCTAATAATCCAATCTACATAGCAAGGACTGAACAATCTTAGTTTTTTCAAACAGTTGAAAGATAACAAACCCCCCAGATATTTTACCCAAGATAGATTGTTGTGAAACTAATTGATAAATCAATGGCTTAGGAATTTTTTTTGATGATGTTGCTCAGGGACAACCTCAATTCAGTGGAGCTGGTGGAATAATTTTCTTTAAGAGGTGCTTATTTTTTCAGTCTAAAGCCGGTCTAGAGAAAGAACTAACCATTAACAAATTTCAGAGTTCAATTAACAAATTTTCAAAGCTCGTGACCTTAAAGTTGACTCTCTTTCTTGCTGATGGAAAAATGTGTAAACAACATCCAAATTTATGTGATTCATAAATGGTAATAAACTAGATGAAGAGTGCATGCACTATGGAAAGACAAATGTTAAGATCGATTTTGAGGAAGTCTAGTTCATCACAAAACAATTTTACCATCTTTTTTCAACATGTGTAACAGGAAAAGGATTGAGATGACAGATGGTCTTTCCAAAACTGTTAAAGATCCATTTTCCATAGCTTTCAGCTAAAGAGGAGAACACGCAATGCTTCGTTGAATTAATTCCAAATTTCTGCTATGTGTAGATTGGGTTTACATATTCTGATTTTAATGTTTTTCCTCAGCGGTGCGGCGAGGATCTCTGCAAGACTTCAGGTAGGCAGGTTTTTGTGACCATTTTATAACTTATAATTACAGAATGTTGAGAGAATGCGAGGGTTTTAGCAGTCTTTAAAACAGATTTAAAACAAAATGAAGGGCATTAAAACCACGATTTGACGACTGCAGAGACGGTGCAGGAATTTACCAGGAGGTAACAGAGCTCAGTCCGGCGGGCACTGGGTTGCAGAGTTTCAATGCGCGCAGCGCTTCAGTCCTGCGGGCACTGGGTTGCAGAGCAAACGGGTTCTGGTTGCAGAGTTAAATTGGCGCGCGAAAGTATTTCTCAGAATTATGTTATTGAACGAGACGGGGTGGGTCCCGCGTGGGTCATCGGAAACGCGAGGTGGCCGCCGGAGTCCGATGCCTATGGATATGTATGCCATCCCAAGTTTGCACCACATACATAGCTGGCAAAGGCATTAATGACACAATATATGGCTGGTTAGCCCTTGCCTTCTCCGACGACCATGTGCGGATTAGGATACAGCGCCGAACAGCTGAGAATTGAAAACATTTTTTCGGAGAAATTTTGTTCGAAAAATTTGACATAACACCATTTTAAAATCGACTACACGACGGGACCCCGTGGGTTTTACTCCTCATGAGCCGACACGTTCGCTGCACCCTCCGCGTGCGTACTTCCTCGATGTGCTAGACGCTCTCCGGCCTAACCCTCAACTCGGAGCCTGGAGGAGTCGAGGGCTTAACATTAACCACGGTTAAGATGCTTTTAACTCGTCCGTCCTAGTATATAGCACGGGTACTCGTGGAGTCTTGCACATTCAAACTCTCGGCTGCCCAGCCCCTGAATCATCGGCAGAAATCGGTTCTTAATTGCTCTATTAGCCTTTCATTTCAAGATGTTACTCCGTAGTTCATCCACTCTTGCGCTCAATTCTCTCGTCGGGATTCAACCAAAATCAGAATGGAATTCGCGTGGATCTGTTCGGTTTTCCCAATTTCTTGTTGTTGTCAATAGCGATGGCAAGTGGGTTCATCATGATTTACAGCCCTGCTTCGGAAGTACCCTGTTTGAAGCTGATTTACATAATCTCTTATTGTCTAATGGCAGCCCAAGCAGGTAGGGGTTAAGGATGGGCTCCGGTTCTTTGGAGCTCTGTAGAAAGCTCTCTACAGAAAGTTTTTTGAGTAGTGACTTATGGGACGAGGCCCTGGAAGAGGAACTTGAGAACTCTGATACCGAAATTTCAATTGGGTTTCAGAGCACAATCTCATTATAACGAAAACATAAACAATAATTACTAGTACCCTTGAGATACCTCAATATCCATTTTACTGCTTGCCAATGTTGTTCACCTGGATTGGCAAGGAACCTGTTCACTACTCCCACTGAATATGCAATGTCTGTTCATGTACATACCATGACATACATCAAGCTGCTAATTGTTGAAGGATAAGTGATTTTACTCATTTCTTCCTTCTCCTTGTCATAACTAGGACATAACTCAATACTCGACTTGAAGTGAGTTGCAAGAGGTGTACCAACTGGTTTGGCATCATTCATATTAAACCTTTCAAGCACCTTCTTGATATATTTTTCTTGTGACAACCACAACCTTTTTGTTTTCCTGTCATGCATAATCCTCATGCCCAATATTTGTTGTGTTGAACCCAAATCCTTCATTGCAAATTTGTTGCCCAAATATTTCTTCAACCTATTAATCATATTCTTATCATCCCCAACAATTAACATGTCATCTACATATAACAATAATATGATATACTTTCCTTGATCATACCTCTTGATATAGACACAATGGTTAGCTTCCAACCTGGGAAAGCCATGTTCCAACATGAAAAAATCATTTTTTTAATACCATTGTCGAGGTTTCTATTTCAACCCATAGAGGCTCTTCTTCAATCTACAAACTAGGTCTTCCTTGCCTCTTTCTATGAAGCCTTTTGGCTGCTTCATACAATTTTCTTCCTCCAATTCACCAAGAAGAAAAGCAATTTTTACATCTAAGTATTCACATTCTAAGTCTAAAGCAGCAACAAGACCAAGAATGACTCTGATGGATGACATTTTGACAACAGGTGAGAAAATCTCAGTGAAGTCAATACCTTCTTTTCGTGAAAATCCCTTCACCACCAGTGTTTCTTTATACCTCTCCCTTCCATCACCTTCATGCTTAATCTTATATACCCATTTGTTTTGTAGAACCTTTCTACCTTTCGGGAGTTTTACCAATTCTCAAGTTTTATTTTCCAACAAAAAGTTCATTTCTTTTTCCATTCTTTATTGTGCTCAACTTTACAAGCCTCTTGAAAACAATTAGACTCACCTTCATCAACAAATAGGATATAGTTTGAAGAATATACATTTGTGAAGGCTTATGAGGCCTAGAATATCTGTGAACCAACTGTGGTGGTGCATTATCATGTTGAATCTCCTGTAAAGGTTCTTCAAAGATTCCTTCTTCTTGATGTTCATCATTTTCCACTTGTTGTCCTTCCCACTCTTGAATTTGTTGTCCATTTTCTTGCATTGGTGGGATGTTTTCCTGCTTCTCTTTAAACTTGTCAATAAATTTCTTGACCTCCACCTCACCTATATTCCTCTTAAACATTTTTGACTCATTAAATATAACATCCCTACTTCTAATAATTTTATGTTTGACTGGATCCCATAGACGATAACCAAATTCTTCATCCGCATATCCTAGAAATATGCATTTCATAGATTTATCATCTAGATTAGTTCTATTTTATTTGGGAATATGTACAAATGTTTCACATCCAAATATTTTCAAATGAGAATAATTCAACTTCTTATCAGTCCAAACTTCTTTAGAGATGTCACCATCCAAGGTTGTAGTTGAAGATTGATTTATAAGATAGTAAGCTATCCTTATAGCTTCTACCCAAAAATGTTTTTCCAAACCAGAATTTGATAACATACTCCTCACCTTTTCCATATGGTGCAATTCATCCTTTCTACAACACCATTTTATTGAGGAGTATCAAGAACGGTCTTCTCATGCTTTATGTGAAACCTATTACAATATTCTTTGGCTGCATTTGAGCAATATTCTCCACCATTATCTGTTCTTAGGCACTTGGGCAATTTGTTAGCCTCTCTTTCAACAGTAACATGGAATTTTTGAAATATTTCAAACACTTCACTTATGCTTTTCATAGGGTAGGCCCAAAACTTCCTCGATGCATCATCTATAAATGTTACAAAATATTATGCTCATCTTAATGACTTGATGTTAATAGACCCAAATACATATGAGTGTATCAATTCTAACAATTTTTTTCTTTTTGCCATGGCTACCTCTAAGGAATGAAACCCTTCTTTGTCTACCATATATACAACGCTCACAAAGATCAAGATTATAGGATTTCAAACCTAATAGTAAATTTTTACCAACAAGGATTTTTAAGCCTTTCTCATTCATGTGACTCAAACGCATATGCAACAGATCTGCTGAATTCCTTTCTTTTGTGGCAACATCTAAATCTGATTTTCCTATCATTGCCTTCAATTTATATAATGTTCATGTCTTGGGTCATCTAGCCATGGCCAATGCTCCTTTTCTAATTTTCCAGCCTCCTTTTCCAAAGCTTGTGGAATAACCTTTATCATCCAGCAATCCTATAGATATCAAACTCATGCGCATTTCTGGTACATGACTGACCTGTTTCAACAATATAACTTGGTCATCCTTCATCTTGATCTGGACATCTCCCTCTCCAACAATACTGCGAAAGTGATTATTCCCCTAATGCACTCTACCATAATCACTAGAATTATATGCAACCAAACTATCTTTGCATGGGATTACATGGTGAGATGCCCCAAAGTCAAGGATCTAATCAAAGCCACTGCTAGATGTATATAAACATGCATCTTTTACTGAAACAGTAAATGATACATCACCATCTATGACTACAACCTTAGTTTCACCTTCATTTGTGTTGGATGACTTGTGATTTGTATTGATTGGTTTCTAATCCTTTTGTCCTTTCTTCCAGACTCGACATTCTTTCTTCATGTGCCTGGGTTTGCCACAATGAAAGCAAATGATCATGCCCCTCCTTGATTTCGATTGACCTCTCGATCTTGATCACCCTTGTCAACATCGATCAATTCTCCTACCACGATTAGCTAGAGCTAGAGCTTCTCCTCCCTGATTTTCCGCAATTGACTTGTGTCGCAACTCCTCATTCATTGAACTGTTATTAACATCATCAAAATTCAAGGTCCCTGTAAGTGTTGAAGTGCTCATAGCTACAATTAATTTTTCCCAATTGTCTAGCATAGAACACATTAACAAAATAACTCTAATTTCATCATCTAGAATGATTTTAACAGAGGCAAGCTCACTAGTAATAATATTGAATTCATTCAAGTGCTCAACAACTGAAGCACCCTTCTTCATCTTGAGATTATAAAGCTTCTTCATCAAGAACATTTTGTTCGATGACATGTTCTTCTCATATAGATCATGGAGCTTCTTACATAATCATTTTGCTGTCTTTTTTCCGAACATGTTGAAATACACATTCTTTGCTAGATATTGGTGGATTATAGCAATCGCCTTTCTATCTAGCTTATTTCATTATTCATCTATCATTGATGAAGGTTTTTTTACCACACCCTTAATTGAAAAATAATGATATTTTAAAATCAAAGTATCCTCTATCTGTGATTTCCCTAAGGCAAAATTAGCCCACTCAACTTCTCCATGTCAATTACTGCTATCTCCATTCTCAATAAATTTCAAACCCTAAAAATCATATTGTCACTTACCAAATAAGACTTTAATTACAACTTTACCAACTTTCAAATTGAAAAGCCAAAATTAATACCCTTTAAAAATTCATCTAACAAAAATAAACCTTTCCCCTTTTCCTTGTAAAGTGTCCAACCTTAACAAAATATATATGTTTCATGATAATTATAAAACATATATAATATTTAATTATAAAACATGTAACAAATGCATTTCACTTTGTGAAAGGCATTAAACCCCGTTGCAACGTGTCAAAATAAGTGTCGTAATTTAACACCACGAAACTCTAACAAATATAGGTATTTGTGGTCGGATTTTCTGCAAAGGCTACGAGGCTGTGTTGGGGGCCTGTTTATGAGTTGCTGAGCCTGACCAAAAGGGCCACAGTACTTACTGTGTCCACAACTTCCACGTTCCTCGACCATGCCATGTGGGTACTCTCTAATCCTTGCCACTGTAAATTTCCTGCGGTAGAATCCTGGACATGACTTCCACAACTTGGCAAGTTTATAACAAGCCAAAATGACTTCCACAAATACGCAACAACACAACACGAACATGCAACAGGCGGTTTCAGCAACAAGCGGCTTTTGGGCAAAGGTCGTTATGGGAGGGTGTACAAAGCCATGGGAAGTCCTGGCGATAAAGAGAATCCCTCACATGTTTAGGCTGAGAGCAACTAGATTGCTTTAACCTGGATCTGATACTAGTTGATAGGATTCAGAGGAGCACAGAGAAAACACAAGACTTGAAAAATTCAGAGACAGATCTTAGAAACATGAATATATTAACAATAGAAAACATAAATCACACTCAGGCCTTGGCCTTGCTTGGATCGCATAGGCAGAGGCAAGATTACAAATTTATAGATGGGAGAAGAGTTTTAGATTTTTCCTCACGTGAAAATCATGGCTGCACAGTGAAGCTACAAAGCAAGCGACGGTGGGCGACAATCGGTGTGTTAGGTTCGGCGTCAGTGTGATTGTTAGACAATCAGTGTGTTAGGTTCGGCCTCAGCGTGATTGTCAGAGAGTCGGCCTCAGCGTCTTCATTACAGCGTCAGCATGATTGTCAGACAATCAGTGTGTTAGGTTCGGCGTCAGCGTGATGGTCAGAGAGTCGGCCTCGGCGTCTTCATTACAGCTTCATGTTTAACAGTAGAACCCAGAGTTGAATGTGTGAGGATCATGAACGACAAAGAGAAGTGGTGGGGTCTAAAAATACCGATACTTGTGATCCTCATGACCATTAGGATAAATTAATATGAAATTTTTAGACTTTTAAATAAATTACATTAGAAATATGCCATAAACAAAACTATAAATTCTTATAAACCAAAAGCTAGAAAATGACTGGTTACCTGAACCACCATATCTGAAATTCCAACCCTTCAAACACCACTTGGTCTGTGACTATGGAAATGAAATGATGCGGCACTGGCATCGAGCCCCTCACTACTTGAAATGATGTAAAATTAGACAGAATCAAAATAGAAATAGAATGTGTTTTGTTGCTTACATGGATTACCACCAACTTAGAAGTGTCAAACTCCCCCGGAGGAAGAGAAATATCATGTTCACATGAACATGGAAAAAACTTTAAAAATAACCTCATCTTCGTTCAACTTCAGCGAGATTAATCATTCTTTTTTCTTCAAAAGCCTTTACAACACACAGTGCTTGGTTCATGTCCTTTCACTATTTCTTTATCCCTTCCATATGTGTTTTCTACTATCTTTCTTGTCGCACGAGTCCCCCAACGCTTACAGAGACTTCTTATTTTCCCCACTCCTATCGCCCTTTTTCTTTTCATTTTCCTCTCTGTACTGAACCAAACGACTTTTTTCTCTACAACGTTGTTGAAGTTATTTCTTGCATAATTTCCGTTATTGAACACACCTTAGCCTGATTATTCTCTGCTCTGACCGCGAGTAAAATCAAACAATTACTTCTTATATTTATGGAATATTCTTAAATCTACGATTCACTTAAAGATTTCAATATATACTTTGGCCTTTCAGTTTAAACATGGCGTTGGAACCTGAAACAGTTGCCCTGGAATATTCTTAAATCTACGATTCACTTAAAGATTTCAATATATACGTTGGCCTTTCAGTTTAAACATGGCGTTGGTACCTGAAACATTCGCCCCCCGTAAGCAAGCGGACGATAGTTGTTTTAAACTTTTGTTTATTTTCCTTCCTTTCTTGTGTGAATGACGAGTTGAGTATCGTGTGCTTTCTTCATGGCAGGCCAGATCCAGTTCGCGGAAGACGTCCAATTCTTCTTGTCGTTTTTGTTTTATCAATCACATGACTCGTGCATGTCTAATGCCATCGCAATGGAATCACGACTCAATGATTTATGGCCAGTTGTGAATTGGATGGCCAAACACATGGAAGCCTTTCTCTAATGTCCAAGAGTTGAATATTTTAGAGTTCTTTCTCAGATTATTACATGAAAATAATAGAATTAAAGTGAAAATATTTAATTGAAATTGCAGTACAATAATGACCATCACTGACAACAATATGCCAGTCCTATGCTAATAGACACCTCTGCTCTCCTTATTGACATTTTTGACAAATGGGCATGCATCATATCAAAAAACTAATCACACTCACTCAGCATATTGGAACAATAAATAACTAGCAATTGTCTCACAAGGTGCAAGGGACCCCATAAGATTATTAAATTGAAAATTTGTGCTTTAATTTCCATAATCAAGCAAATAATAATTGATATATTAATTAAGTTTTTTTGTGTGTATTTTTTCTTTAATTTATAATATGTAGTTTGTGAGAGATTTTTCGGCGAAAATCACATGAAATACCATTTGTCGACGAGTTTCGAACCAACCAGTGTGGTTCATCGTCAGGACAAGTTGAAGAAACATATCTAGCTTAGCATGTTAAATAGTCTGAGCAGAGCCTCCAACGGTTAACTTGACCAACGACTAGTTTGACTCTAGGACCGGGATACCAAATCTTGTTAACAATCACGTATGAGTACCATTACAACCACATGCTGAAACATTTAAAATAAAATAATGACACTCAATATGCCTTCTAAAAATCAATAGATAAGATGATGTTTTTTTGGCCTTTTTTGGTTAATTGCTCAAAATTATAGATTTTTAAAAATCATAAGTTTAATTTGTTTAATTCACAAAAATTGAGTGCCTAAAGAGATATTGCAAGGCTTTGAATCCATTTATGCATTCAAAAACATATTTTGTCTATTAGTTAGACTACACCTATTTTAAGTAGGGACTGAGTGAGTCTAATAGTGAAGAACACATGCCTTCTTATAACCTTACTGAGTGAGTCTAATCGTTAAAAGCACATGTCTTCTTGTAAAAGGTTACAAGTTCAAATTTACAAGGTTAGAATATATACATCCAGGAATCAAATCACTACACAGATCACTACATAAAGACATTGATTCCTATTTAAGTATAAAATTATTCAATGTTTCCTTAGAATTCAAGAGATAGTGTAGTGAAATTCAATCAACCATATGTAGTTTTTCTATTCCATTGTAAATGGTGGAGATAAGATATTTAACACCTGATATAGGTGAGATACATTTTTAATCTTTTAAGTTTTAAATTAAAAATTAGTTCTTATTATATGTGATTATTGTATATCCAACACAATTAACACCAAATATAGGTGAGATGCATTTGTAATCTTTTAAGTTTTAAATTAATAACTAGTTCTTACCATATATGATTACTGTATATCAAACATAATTAAAAATTTGGTTGTCTTTGAATATGTGAAAATGCTATAAATGGAAGAAAGATGAAGGTTTCATTGTCTTTGAAGATTTCATTGTTATTGATTCAAAACTTTTTGTGCAAATAACAATGCATTACATAAAAGACAACAGAAAAGTGGATGAGAAACATTCATCTAGAAAACAACAAATTAAGTAGGCAATAAGATTACTATTATTAGCATGAATATGCACTTCCATGTTTCTATTTTAAATAAACAATATCGAATACATGTTTACATCATTAAATGTGTTTCATCATATATGAGATATGGTATTATGCTTACAAGTCAACAATGTCTTATTCTATTAGCCTTATTAGCTTCACCTTATTACATATTAATTGAAATTCGATTCAACACTATATAAACCTAAACAACATGGTTTAGTTGCCATTGAAAATTTTGTTACAATTTTTTTTCCTATTTAATGGGTGATAGATTCTTATAAAATTTCCCCACCAAAACTATAATCCTCAACAAAAACTCATTAATGATGGTGTTTGAGCACTATGTATGATACTTAATCGCTACTCATCCATACTCTACTTCAATATTTTCAATTAGAGAGTGCATTCAACAATAACATTGATTATAATGAAGAATTTATTATATGAATGAGTGATTATCCCTTAAAGATCACCATATTTTGGGGTGATGTAATATCCTCGAATAGAGATACCAAGAAACAACAATATTTTTAAAATTAGGGCACAACACAACCTGAAATTTTATTTGCATAAAAAAACTAGGAATTACAACTATGAAAATTACTTGCTAAAATGAACATAAATTTGAAATTGTCCTCTAAATTTTATCTCTAGATCGACCTCCAAGCTTAATGAATGAGTGCATCCCACAAAAGATGATGTGCTAGGATCTCACAAATTGTAGCTCTTCCATCAAAACATACCCTGAGTAAGGGGAGGCCATATGTCTCTCTGAAACAAGGGATATTGAACGTTATTAGACCTTAATCCAAAAAATACAATATAGAATATAAACTCACAACTTATATCTCCTCAACTATCAAAGTGACCTTCTTTGTTAAATTATCCATGTAAGACTCTCGTCAACTTCCATGCATTTCAATTAACTAATGGTGAACTATGATGAGATGGCCATACACGTGGCTAAAGGAAGTATATTTTACAACCCAGTAAGGTGATGTGTAAGTATGTCGTGCTCAATTTGGAATTGACACGTGTTCTTTTTAAAATACAAATAAAATATTCTCTAAATAGAAAAACAATGTCAACTATAACCAACATAAATCAGTCCATTAAATTGGTTTTTTGTGTTATTAATTCATAACTCACATTGCATATTTATTATATACAACATAAAAATATTTTCTTTTAACATTTTTTTCATTTTTTTTCTATATATTGATATATATAAAGTTTTACCATTCCTAGTTTTTGGGTTCTAGGTTTTGACAACCTATGGTATTTGCTCATGGTATTTGAAACTTCATATATATCTATAAAAAAAATATTAAAAGAAAATATTTTAGTGTTGTGTATAATAAAATATCAATGTGGGTTATGAATAAAATATTTTAATATGAATTAATATTGATGTATTTTTAAAAATATATTAATAACAAAAATACAATTTAAACAATGAAAACTTTCACAATGTTTTTCGCACTCTCAAATAAATTTGCACTTCATGAAGAAATTTGATCCCTCTTAATTCATGTTAGATCCGTGCTTAAGATGGATCTATACTAAAGTATAACTCATTCAAATATAATGAAATCCATCCTCCCGCAAATCATGACATGTTTTGAGTTGGATGGCTAGTTTGGGGGACCTCTATCATCATCCCCTCAAATTTGAGTTCCCAAACCTTAAAAAACCATTCGTTTGTGACTCTGGAAGTGAAATACACTTTCATATAGCTCGGCCCCGTTTGGTGGAGAAATACTAATGTTTACAGAAACACGGAGAAAACTTGAATTGTAGCCTTCACCCTCAGCCAAATTCAGAGGAATTAATCCTTTTCCTTTCTCCAAAAATTTGCTAGAGCATGGATTATTCATTCACCTTTCTCTATTTCTTTCTCCTTTCCCCGCATTTTCTCTGCAATCTTTCATGTTGCACATGAATCCCAGAGAGTACCTCTTCTCCCCTCACTTATTACCCTTTATCTTCTTCTTTTTCAAAGTCTCTCTGTAGAAGCACCAACCATTGTTCGTTCATCTTTCTTCAACACCAAGTTGTTCAACACATCTTTGTTATTTGCAACTTTGTTGTTATTATTTTTCATAAACAAACAACAAGACTCTAAACCTCTCTAACTAATCAATTTCTTTCGCAATTTCCATAAATATACACAACTTGGTTATTCTCTTGTTCTCGTCCATCACTGGATGAAGTTTGAACTCCTTTGTTTCTTGAATAATATAAGTGTTATGAACCACACTTCTATCACATTGTCAGAGTTTCTCTGATTAGATGTGAGAGGCGCCTACAGGCAAAACATCGGAGGACGTTAACCTGGCAATCCCTATATAAAAATCAACAATGCATTGTTGAGACAATGATTTTATGCCCTTTCTCCAACCGCAATACCTTATATGGATTCAAGTGGGTTGTGCACTTGATAACTTATTTTTGAGCAAGGTTCTATGTACTATGACCTTTTTATAATAAACTTGGACTCCGTATTTGATTCTGAAAGATGCTTTCCATTGCTTGAGTTCTTTATCAAGTTATTTTTCCGACCTCCGTGGAATTTTATGACCTCTCTCATAGTTCTCACGGCAGTTGGACTGGTTTTCCATCATCACTTGATTATACTGCATCAACAGTAAGTGCTTTCACATTTTGAATATTGCATTAACAATATCTGCTTTCACATTTTGACTCTTCTCGCTATTCCAACTCTCTAAATATTCATTACACAAACCTCATGTGCTCCATAATTTGAAACATGTACTAATGAATTGGATTTCCCTACCTATTCTTCCTTTATCAGTGTTACTTCCTCTTATGATGCTACTAATGGCCTTTGACATCCCTCTTCTCACTTGGTTGTACTCTTTCATCACTCTGACCTCTTCTTCATCCTCGATGTTTTTTCATTCTCGTTAGCCTTTCTCCAGTGCTTAAAGTTCATTGCTATACCTCTAATACAAATTAAATATGGAAATGCAAAATTCTTTTTGAATTGAAAACTTCACTCAATTCATTTACATTGCAATCAACTTGGGACTTTCCTCACTTTGTCCAAATTTTATAGACAACTTGTATCTTAGATAAATTGTAAATTCTTGAATGTCTTAAATTTTGTGTAAAAACAAAATTAACATTTATTTTTCAATTTTACTACCATCTAATCTTCATTTTTTATTTTCTTCTTTCCTTTTTGGGTTACCTATCAACTTTTGTTTTGATTTTTCTTTTTTGTTGCGTATCCTACTGTAAGTTGTCCCATGATAGTGAGGCAAGGCCTTTGAATTTTTTACATGTGAAGACTCTTCATTCTACTCAAACTCAAAATACTTCACCATCTCTGTAGTGTTTTATAGGTTTTTCATGTGTAGATATGGTGATTACTCTTTGTTTAAACATTTTCATGACTTCAAATATCATTGTAATTGTTTTTTTAACATTATCAACAATTTCATCAAACTCAATACTTCACCATCTCTAGTGTTTTCATGTGTATATATGGTGGTCTTCTTTGTTCAACCATTTCTACAATTTCAAATATTATTGTAATTACTTTTTAATGTTATCAACAATTTCATCTCCACATTCTTTGTTTTACATTCACCTCCCAACTCGAAAAACATTCCATGTATACCAATCTCTCCTGGTGACGACCCTTTCTACCATTTCAAATATTGTTGTAATTACTTTTTAATTATATCAACAATCTCATCTCCATTTCTCTGTCTTACATCCACCTACCAACTCGAAAACATTTGACGTATACCAATCTCTCCTCGTGACAACTTCTTTGGGAGAGTTTCTTTTTGACACTCACAATGCAAATTCCATCATCTCTTCTACAATTGTAAATCACCAATAGAAATGGAACAACATCCTACCCACTTGTCATTTTTTTAGTTTGACAATTTTACACATCAATGCTACTTTTCTTAAAGTTGTCCTTCATCACAAAATTCTTTGGTTTTGATATTAATGGATGTAACATGAGTTACAAATCTGAAAGGAAATAAAAAGAAAGTATCAAAAACACATGGAAAATAAAAATGGAGTGCCAAAATGGTAGAATTTAGAAAGAAAAACAATAAGTCCCTAATAAAAATACTCATCAGTTTGAATCTATTTTAACTCCTCATCTATCAAACTTTCAAGATCAAATCTTTTTTTTTTCAATCATTTAATTATTTTATATTAAAAGATTAAAAATTTACATTTTAATAGATTCAAGGTTATTAAATTTATTGTCATGTATTAATTTTTTCATATTAAATTATAAAAAGATAAAATAAGTTAAGAGATTTAATATAATGTTTCTAGTTGCTCAGAAGATATAAGGGGATAATTCCGCTAGCCTGATTAAGTTCTCATACGCTAAGATGAGAAAATTTATCAAGAAAACACATTTCTCCTAGGAGAAAATCTTATAAAATTTAAAAGGGAAAAAACGGGACATGAGTCCTAGGCTAATGAAAAGTCATTTTTAAGGAAGTGGAACCAATGGAACAAATCACATAGACCTTCCATATCAACAATAGAACTCCCAGGAGCCATTCCAACCACTTAGATAACCAACCCCTAAGACGAACTGAGTTTTTTAACCATTAAACCCTCAGACGCTCCCTTGATATGGCATGCATGCATCCAGGAAACTTTCGACACTCTCATAGCATGGGTATGCATGTGTTCAGGGAATTTTCTCTTCAAACCTGTGCCTACGTCTCTAGGATTTGTGCCACTTTTTTCAAGCCTAGATCCCAGGTCACTACCTAGAACTCAATGACACTTTTAGAACTGAAAGATAACAACCGAATAATGATACAAATGCACTTACTTGAATAAGGACTTGACTTGACTCCTATTAGCCATGATAGAGATTTTGTCAAACATGTCACAAGTATGTAATCTACAGGTTTAACCAACATATCAGAGCATAGGGATCTCATACTTATATGAGAATCACTAAGAAGCATTGTTTCTTGTGTATCATTAGTTTCATTATCATCTATTAGGTCATAGATACAGTATTCCTTCATTTACAAATCAAAACATGAAGAGGTCATACATCATCACGGTCATAATACATGCTTATAACCAGCATAATAACAACATAAATATCAAGGATACATTAACCATAAAATCCACATATAAACCAGTATAATACTTCATGAAATAAGAAGGAGAAATAACCTCATATTAATGATGAAAAAACCAACCTGGTATGAGACTAACACATTCCACCCGACCATAGAATGGTTGAGCCAATACTCTCTTCAATGATTCAATCTCGTGCCATATTCCAAGCATGAATGTGGGATCTCATAAAACACATCAATCAAAACCATCAAGGGCTTCCAGAGGCCAAACCACCTCAACCCATCAAACAATGATTCCACCTCACGATCGTACATCACAACCATCACCATATTGGTCTCTACCCAAGCCTTCCAGGGCTCTAAAGTGTCTGTTGCAACCAAGGCTTCTAGGACTATTAACTCAACCCACCAAGGGCTTCCAGGGAATTTGTCCAACTAAGGCTTCCGAGACTACTCACTCAACCCAAGCTGTTACAGGGCTTTCAGAGCGTTTGTCCAACCAAGGTTTCCAAGAATATTAGTAACTCAACCCAAGCTACATGGAACATGAGAACCAACTAGGAAAACAAAGAAATGAACTAACAACACCATGGTTATCCAAGAAATGGCAAGGCTAGGAAAATCCACTGTTAATCCAAGCAATCCTCCATGTCAATGACAGATCTTGACCAATAAACCACATGCATATGCCATGCATGGCAAAACTAGTGCGGAAAACATACTTGCAACTCGGTACCTGCAAGAAAAATCCACTGTAGTTTTTGATCCCGGTGTCCTCTTGCGCTTTCCTACTCTTCCTTTGCCTTCTTGCTCCAAAACTCCAAGTATGCCACACTCCTCCAAGAGCGCTCCAAGAAAACTCGAAGTGTCCAAGAGTATGAGAGAGAAAGAGAATAGAATAAAGCTCCACCAAAACCTGTCCAAAAGTTCCCCAACTGATCCCCAAGAGCCTTTTTATCAATGATGCCTCTATTTCCTTCAATTTCGATTATTTTCCTTCATTTTCTTACTCACATTCAACCTGTGAACTTTCACTTTTATTTTCTCCTAATTTCCATTATTTTCATAAATAAATTGTCATTAAATGCCCCATGCCCTTCCAAAGCCTTTATCATTGCCTTTGTCAATTTCCTTAGGCATAATAAACCGAAGTGACACCCCACTAGGATGTTTTTCCCATCATTCAACTTGGAATACGTGTCCCATAACCGTGGTGTTATATATTTTTACATGGATTTTTAACTAGGGTTGTTACAAAACTCTCCCCCTTGGGGAACACCGTAAAAACCATAAAACCATTGAAACAAAACATACTGCCCATGGAGCTTTATAACACAACTCATTGTCGTATTTATAATGACCATCTGCTAAAACATGACAAACATACCATTTACTAGAGCTTTATAACACAACTCATTAGGGTATTTACAATAATAGCCATATATACACGCATACACATTTGCTTCAACCAGCAAATAACCATACTGTCAATGGAGCTTTATAAATCCATCTCGATACAATATTTACAATGATATACACATATACATGCACATTTGGTCAACCAACAAATAAAATGATACGATGTATGCATCCGCAACAAGGGAATCTAGAGGCTCACACCTCCACCTCAAAGTAATACCAGGATTCATCTCCTTCCCAGGAAGTCTAGATCCAATGTCAAAGTCAAAGCTGCATCCAATGTCTAGCGCTACAATCCTGCGCCACTTGTCCTCTTAGTGAACAGTTACCAGCTCATTGTTTCAGGGCACACTCCCAATATGCATTTGATTCCATCTGGAAATGCTAATGACCAAAACAAATATATCCCCGACCTTCCCTTCTCTGCTACACAATCCCTCGGGAAATCTGGTCACCCCCTTCCATGCAGTCACACACCTTCCAAGTTCCATTGGCACCCCCATCCCAGGCAGTCCATCCCTCGGCAAGGTTTCCTCACATCGAAAGGTCCAAAAACCAAGGCATATCCCTGCCTTAAAACCATCATACTGGTCATAGCATGCTCATGGAAATCAATGGACACTATTGGTACTAGTGTCCCACAATGACCCTGCTCCTGAATGCTTTACCAGCATACTGCTGCATGTTCCAATTCCTTTCACTAATGTTGCTAATTCTTGTAGTCAGTTTCAACCACCCAACCGGGCATTTCCGTGCTTCTTGTACCAAGCACATAACTTCCATTAGATTTAAAATAAATTGAAATAAATTCACATCATACCTCATTGGTAGCTCGTCAATAAGGTACACTTGCAATCCTGTTTACTTCATGTCACAACAAGTCAAACTAATTGTTTGATCAAATCATCATGAATAAACATATCACATCCGGTTAGCTCAAAGTCAACCATCATAAATTAAAATCATGAATCACATGAAATCATCATAAACCATAATCATAAATCACATGTAACCATCACAAGTCATAATCATAGATCACATGCATAAGAAAACTAAAATAAAATACCGATACTTATCCTTCGTTGATCCTTACTTCTGCCTTTATTCTTTCTGTACACACACTACATCAATTGCCACACCCAGCAACACCCAGTGCCTTTTTCCTTTCTTCAATCACGTACACATACACAATGTACATCACAACACATACATCCACACACAATGTATGACACCACATAATACATACACCTACACCCGATGTACAACACAACCCAAATACATAAACAAAGTTCAACGTAACACGATACATATGTCACGAGACCACGACTACACAATGCACATACATAGTACCTCATACCCACAACACATATACGACATGCGCATAATACCACATGTACACCAATACCATATGTACAACATGTACATAGTACCACCTGTACACAACACCATGTGCACAACATGTACACAATATCACATGTACTCGACACCACCTCCACAACGTGTACACAACACCACATGTACATCGTATCGCCTATACAACGTGTACACAACGTCAGACTTACACAACACCACATGCACATGTACACAACACCATATGCATGACATGTACATAACACCACCTGCACACAACACCACATGCTCACAACACAATTTGTACAATCATGCACACAACATCATATGTACATAGCACCACATGCACAACATGCACACAAAACCATATGTACATAGCACTGCATATATATGTACATAGAACCCTATGTACATAATATTGCATATCCAACACACGCACAGTACAATATGCACACAACACCGCATATCCATCATGCACACAGTGCAGTGTGTGCATAACACAACATATCCGACATGTACATAACACCATCTATATCCGGCATTGCATATGCAATATACACACAACACCATACATACAATAGGCACACAAGATCATATGTACACAATACTACAAATATTACATGTACACATTACCATAGGTACAATCACTGAATATACATCATGCACAACAATAGTACCACACATCCAAAACCACACTGTCTCTGCAACATTTCTTCTAGTGTCTCTTCGCCATCCATGCTTATCCTAGCATGCTGCGTAACTCATTGCTTTCATTTAGCTAATGTATCTCTCAAAGTTACCTATCATAACATAAACATAGGCATAATAGAAGCATATAATATCAATTCGCATCCACATGATACTTACCACGTATATTTGCCATGACTACTCCCCCACTTGATTCCCCATAAGACTAGGAACCTAGTCATGCCATTCACTTGCATAAGCAATCACTCCTCCACAAGAATGATTTTTGAAAACCCTGTCGAATAGTGACATAGATACATGGATACATACATACATATACATAAACATTAGCATAAAACAATGATGATCTTGTCAGACAACGACATATATACATATAAACATCAACATAAAAAAAATCATGATCCCTAATGACCCTATCAGATAACGTGCATACATGTATGCATATAAACATTAACATAAAGCAATCACGATCACATCATAATTACTAGATGTCATAAGGCCAAGGTTAAGATAACTTGCTTTATTCATGCACAACATGCACAATATTGAGAACAAGAGTTACCAACATAGGCAAGGCATCTGAAACCTCAAATCCATTTTACTTTATCTTTATTGTTACCTTTCTCATGACTATCCTGCCACTATCCATTATCCCAATGGACCAAACCAATCCAACTGGATGTCATATTCTTTCCTTCAACTGTCATTTACTCATGCACTGACCTTCATTTGAGTCTCACATTGCCTGCTAGGGTTCATTCAGCTCTCCCTGAGTTCCATTAACTTTCATATTTCGCAACCAATTCCTAAGACTCAAAACTTAAAAAACAAATCAAGAAACAAACAAGAAGAAGACCATGAGAACCAATAACAACACGACACCACAACTAAGTGGAAAGACCTTGCACCAGACATAAACAAGTCACAATCAAATGCAACAAATCACAAAATACCAAAATCATAAGACTACCAACAGACACCATGACTCAATCCTCATGGTTCTCGGCGCTTCCAAGGAAAAACTCAACTCAAGCCTTCTTCAAAATCTCATGGCAATTTCCTTGCCATGTAATCCTTTGCATCATATTGCCATAAACACATAATTGTCAATGCATAAATAAACATAACAACATACTAGTTACCTTACGTTGTCGTGCCAGTCATATTGCCTTGTAGCTGAACACATCCATGTTGTCTCTCAAGGGACTCCAATTCCCTTGATAGATCTAGTTATAACTAGACACTAGCAATTATACTTGTCAAATACATGTCCATGAATATATCACATATCCACATAATTTCAGAGAAATTAGGGTTAAGAAGACTTCTTGTAGGAAAAACACCCATTCGTTTAGAATTAGGGTTTCTAAACATAGCCAAAGGAATTCTCACACAATTCATTTCTTTTACCTTTTACTTTGTTGCAATCAAGTCTTACTATGTATTGTCACATCACCCCGATGTTCGTTATATAAACAAATCAACTATTACCTTGTCATGTTAATACCAAACATGTTTCCGTGCCAGTGCTCACACATGTCGACCACATGTTCCAAGGATCAAGGAAACATATCTACTAATTTGAAATCAACCTTTACCAAGAGTAACAATTATGTCATAATATATAGTCAACTCATAGTCATTAGACATAATGCTACAACTATCACCTACTTACACTCAAGTACATATCAATAGTCTCAACACATATGTATTAGTACAACCAGCTTAAAACAAGACCATTATGACAAGAAATCTTATAGACACATATTAATATCATTTAAGTAATCAAACATTCAGACAATAGATAGGCGAAATAATAAACACCAAACGTTCAAACACCAAATAAACGACATAGTCAAACATTCAAACACCAAATAGACCAACATAAGAAACTCATACCTTAATGTATCTTAGGGGAGGCTATCTTGTCTGCACAATCAATCTAGATTAGCACGATATAACTTCACAACATATCAACTCAAACATAAATAAGGTCATGATATCCATAATAGTCACTAGATAACATGTTCACATCATAAACTCATAAACAATTATCATTCATACATAATAATCACATATGCACTATCAATCTAGATTAGTATGACATAATGTCACAACATATTAACTCATACCTGAATTTCATAACCCTAACCATTTGCATAAACCAATCCAACTTAGTATGATACATATAACATCAAGATCTTAATGTAATAACCCTAATCATCAAGTTACTATCATATAATGTAACAACCCTCATGAAAATTCTGGGTAATAAAAGTTAATAAAGGCAAAATAAGACCACAGGTAAGCGACACATATTCCAAGCTGAATGTTGGGCAAAGAATTACTAGTCGGCATCATTGGATGTGTGTTTTGGCTAAGGAAAATTGGCAAAGGCTAAGGCAAGGCATTAAAAGGAAAAATACATTTTTTGACACATTTATTTATGAAAATAAAAGAAATTAGGAGAAAAGTAAGGTGAAAAGTCACAAGTTGCATGTGAGGAGGAAATTGAAGGAAAATAATGGAAAATGAAGAGAATATAGGCCACATTAACAAAAAGGCTTTTGAGGATCACTTGGTAACATTTTGTCATTTCAAGTTTGGAGCTCTCTCATTATTCTCTCTCTCTCACTCTAGGTCACTTAGAGTTTTCTTGGAGCACTCTAGCTTTGGAGCAAGGAAGGAAAAACAAGAAAATGGAAAGAAAGGAAAACAAGGATCAAGGAAAGGAAAAGCAAGATCACACAACTTTAGCGGGAATACTTGCATGTAAACTTTTTCATGTGTGATTTCCTATATGGTTTCAAAATGCATGGCTTTGCAAGTTGGTGTATGGTTCTCTCGCTATTTGTGACATGGTTTTGCCTAGTTATGACAATGGTTTTCAGCCTAGCCTTGCCTTTTTCTAGATGCCATAGTATGTTGGTATGTTTATATCAGTTTTGAGCTTTGGTTTTCCGGATGGATTCCAAAATTTGGGGTGGAGGTGGTCTCAAGTTTCATTCCCAAAGGCCTAGGAATCCCTTAACTGATTTTTACGGGATACACGATAAAACCTGAGGGAGAAATCTCGGCTAAGGGCCTAGTGATCCAGGTTGGGATTGGGGTAAATCCTGAGAGATTGATCTCGGTTTAGGGTCTAGTGATTCAGGATTGGATTGCGGTAAAGCCTGATAGACAAGGAGATGGAAAATTCCTCAAGGATAGTGATGGATTTCGGATGACATTCCAAGTTCGGTTTGGTTGTGATCGAAGCACCGGTTTTGGTGTGATCACGGTTTGATGAGGGTGGAGATGGTTTAACCTCTGGATTCCCTTGGTTGTTTTATGAGATCCCACATTCATGCTTGGAATATGACACGGGGGTGACTGGCTGAAAGAGAGATTTGGTTCAGCCATGTCTATAGTCGGGTGGTACATGGAAGTCTCGAACCTGATCAGATTTGCCTATGATTAATAAAATCTAAGTTCTCTTACTTTTGCACTGGTTTATATCTGGTATTTATATGGTTTTATGCTGGTCATAAGCGTGGTTATATGACTGGTTCATGTCATGGTTATTTCATGTATTTACTTCTAATTGTTAAATGGATGGATGCAAAACCTAATTGATGTTATGATAGTTAAATGGAGAAAGTGGTGATCTTTCTAGTTATGTTTCATAAGATCTTTTAGTCATTTACATTATGTCTTGTATCCTAGACCTGTAGGTTCCATTGATGCCAAGTGTTTGGTAGAATGTCAGTCCCAGTTGGGGAAGCTTAGGCCTAGTCCTGAGGTTGATTTTGATTTTTTTATATTGTCATTATGTATTTGATGGATTCTAAAGGTTATAACAAGTTCTGGGTAGAGGCCTGGATTTTGGGCTAGAAAAGTGGCTCAAATCTCAGGGATGTTGGCACAGGTCTGCTAAAAAATGTCCAGGGACGCTGGCACATTGGTATGTGAGAGCGAATTTGTCTTCTGGTCGCTGTCTTTCCTATAACATGACAGTGACCAGGGGTTAAAAGACTTAAATCATCAGTGGGACTCGAGAACAGGGTGTTTGAGTGGCTGACATGTCTTCTAAGGGTGTTGTTGCTAATGTGGATGGGTTTGTTTGATATGTTTTGTCAGTTTTATTTCCTTAAGGTCACCAAGGAAGTTTAATCCCTTATATTAGCCTCTCTTGTCGCATGTTTACCCCGACTGGTCGGTTTCTTAGGTGAACCTGGGAGGAGGGGGTGTTACATATAACAACAATGAGTTATGTATCGTTCTCATCAACAACATATAACCTAATCATCAAGATGACTATCATATAACAACAACAAATTAACCTATAACATACTCGTCAACTACATATAACATAATCATCAAGTTATCTAACCTAAAACAACAATAGCAATGCATACAACCACAAGTTACTATCATTCATGACTATCTGACACATGCATATGACTACACTAATCAACTAGCATCTATCATGTATGTAACCATAACATCAATAGAATGAAAGGCATACACATAACCATAATGCATATAACAATCCTTAACCTACATACCTACATGCCCAACATACAAACCTGTATGACGACATGCTCTTGCCTCGAGGTCCAATGCTGCAACTTCACTTTGATGATCTGCATCTCCTACTCTATCTCAGCCAACACATTAGCATCATAACATACCAATATCATCATGATGACCATAACCACGACAATGCATGCATATAGACACCGACACGCATAACAATGCATATACACCCATACACTCATCATGACACATCCCACAACAACACCATCAACCTTTACATGGTGACATCACTACAACCATGATCAACACCATGCAAATGCAACAAGCACATGGACTACAAGCATAAGGAACACCTATGTAACTGACATGAATGTATGACCAAGACACAACCCATCCAGTCTGAGGGGTGAACCATTCTTTGATACCACTCTGCCACATCCTCCTCCCACATCTACTCAAGTAATCGACCAACTGGAGTAAACATGTGGCGAGAAGTTACAATGATATGATTCGACCTCCTAAGTCACCTTAAGGAAGTGGAATCGGTGGAACACATCACACAGACCTTTCACATCAGCAACAGGACTCCCAGGAGCCTTCCCAACCACTTAGATAACCAACCCCTAAGATCAACTGAATTTTTTGACCATTAAACCCCCGGACACTCCGTTGATATGGGCATGCATGCGTCTAACTTTGGATGCTCCCATAGCATGGGTATGCATGCATCCAAGGACTTTTCTCCTCGGACCTGTGTTTGCATCTTCGGGATTTGTGCCACTATTTCAGGCCCAGAGACCAGGTCACTACCCATTACTCAATGACACTTTTAGAACTCAAAGATAACAACCAAATAATGATACAAATGCACTTACTTGAACAAGGACTTGACTGGACACCCCTACTAGCCATGACAGGTATTTCAACAAACATGTCACAAGTATGTAATATACAAGTTTAAACAATAGATCTGAGCATAGGGGTCTCATACGTATCTGAGAATCACTAAGAAACATTGTTTCCCCTATATCATTAGCTGCATTATCATCTATCAGGTCATAGATACATTGTTCATTCATTTACAAATCAAAACATAAGGAGAGCCATACATTATCATTGTCATAATACATGCTTATAAATAACATAATAACAATAGAAATATCAATGATACATTAGCCATACAATCCACATATAAACCAGTATAATACTTCATGAAATAACAAGGAGAAATAACCTTATATTCATGATGCAAAAGCCAACCTGGTATGGGACTATCACATTCCACCCGACCAAATAATGGATGAGCTAATACTCTCTTCAACCATTCATCCCCATGCCATATTCCAAGCATGAATGTGGGATCTCATAAAACACATCAATCAAAATCGTCTAGGGCTTCCAGAGGCCAAACCACCTCAACCCATCAAACAATGATTCCATCTCACTTTTGGACATCACAACCATCACCAGAATGGTCTTTACCCAAGCCTTCCAAGGCTCTAGAGCATTTGTTCCAACCAAGGCTTCCAGGGCTAGTAACTCAACCCACAATTTACTCTGGGCTTCTGGAGCGTTTGTCCAACCAGGGCTTCTAGGAATAGTAACTCAACCCACCAAGGGCTTCTAGAGCGTTTGTCCAACCAAGGCTTCTGGGACTAGTAATTCAACCCAAGCTGTTATAGGGTTTCCAGAACATTTGTCCAACCAAGGCTTCCAGGAACTAGTAAGCCAACCCAAGCTCAAGGAAACATGAGGACGGCTAGAAAAACAAAGAAATGAACCCACAACACCATGGCTATCCAGGAAATGGCAAGTCTAGGCAAATCCACTGTCAATCCAGGCAATCCTCCATGCCAATGATAGATCATGACCAATAAACCACATGCATATGCCATGCATGCTAAAACTAGTGAGGAAAAAATACATGCAACTCGATACCTATAAGCAAAACCCACTGTAGTTGTTGATCCCGATGTCCTCTTGCGCTTTCTTGCTCTTCCTTTTCATTTTTTCTCCAAAACTCCAAGTATGCAACACTCCTCCAAGAGTGCTCCAAGAAAACTCTAAGTGTCCAAGAGTATGAGAGAGAAAGAGAATTGAAGAGAGCTCCACCAAAACCTGTCCGAAATCTTCCCAACTAATCCTCATAAGCGTTTTTATCAACGAGGCCTCTATTTTTTTCAATTTCCATTATTTTCCTTCATTTTCCTCCTTAGATGCAACTTGTGACCTTTCACCTTTATTGTATCCTAATTTCCATTATTTTCATAAATAAAATGCCAATAAATGCCCCATGCCTTTCCAAAGCCTTTGTCATTCCCTTTGCCAATTTCCTTAGCCATAATAAACCGAAGTGACACCCCACTGGGATGTTTTCCCCACCATTCCACTAGGAACACGTGTCACATGACTCGTGGTCTTATATATTTTTACATGGATTTTTAACAAGGGCTGTTACATGAGTCTTAGGCTAAGAAAAAGTCATTTTTAAATTATAAACTGAGAAAACCCACTAAAGTGACTATTAAATAAAACTGTAAAAATATGGCAAAAAGTCAAGTAAGTTATAAAAAAAAAGAAAATGAGGAGTCTCGTGATTTTTGCATTCACTCACTTGAAAAATAGAATTTTTGAGAGCTCTTGAGAAAAACACTAGGGTTTTGAGTTTTGTTTCAAAAGGACTATTTTAACTTGCAAAGGAGGGTCGAGTTCATCTCATTGTGGTTGGACGAATCTGTGTCTTTATTGTGGGCAAGTTGTGGTGAATCCCAAAGTTGCATTTATTGTCGAAAGACCGAGTTTATACCTTGTTGGAGCTGCGTACGCATCTTGTTTAGACACTTTATTTATTAGCTCTGAGGACTGAGCTTAGTGTTGCCATTTATGAAGGGACTAACTAATATTATGATACATTTTCGAGTCTGCATGGGGGATTGAATATTTTCTTAGTAGGGGTCGAGTTAATAATTGTTCATGGGATGAGTTACATTGTTTTTTGTGCTAAGTTAGATGTTGTATGTGGGGAGGTATTTCCTAAACTGTATACATCAGATTTAAAGCCTGAATATTTATTTTCATCACTCCTAAAGTATACCACTCATTGCTGGTACGTTTCTGAGCTATTTTCCAGTGTTGAGATAAGACTATGTGGTTATTGTAATAATCTAATATGGGTATGCACTATTTTTGAGTATAATACAAATTATATCTTGCTAGTTTGAAGCACTTTCATTGTGTGTTTTTGATGTTGTGTCTATTTTAACTGAAATAAACTACAAAAGGTTCACCTACAACTATATGTACATAAACTGTTTGACAAAACACACTAATGAAGAACTCTAGCAAATTCAGAAATTTTAGTGGGGTTTTTGAGATATTCCTAAAGGGGCATCTTACATTTAATCCCTAATTGTGCTTGATAGACCTAGATTTAAAATGAATTTACATAAATATTTTTTGAAAATTTAAAAGAGTTGATGTATTTAAACTTGATTAATTTAATTTTTTTTATTGTAATTTTATAGCACAACATGTATTCCCATATTGGACTCTAAGCCCCTAGCTATTTAATACAATAAAATTCATCTAAGACAATATGGTTAAAACTTTATGGAACAAAATTCTTTCTATATTATGTCATTTATATCATCTACACTTTTTAGGAAGATGATTTGAATTCACCCTTGGTCAATTGAGGATTGGAAAACTTCGACATTGAAATTGATTATCCCCCATCTCTTGTAGTCATCTCCTTTATTCCCAACTTCTTTGCGCCCTCCCTCCACTCCTGCCTTCCCATCTCCGATTTTTTAGTCTCGCCTTACCTTTATGATTATCAACTCAACTTTGATGGAGCTTCAAAAAGAAATCTCGTAATTGCTAGGTTTTGTGGTGTATTTAGAGACTCTCAAGGAAATATTATATATCCTTACGTTGGTACATTTGGACACAATAATAACAATCCAATCGAGTTCCAAGTGCTGGAATATGGTCTCCTTCAAGCGCAACATAACTTCTCCAAACTTTTTATAGAGGGAGATCCAAAACTGATGATATCCTCAATTAAAAAGAATCATTCATTCAATGGACCCTCATAAAATATCTTGTAGCTGACAGCTAGAAAGCTTCCTAATGTAGATTATTGTTATTATTCCCAACATCCTAGTGGTAACAACCTCTGATGTTCGAAGGAAAGGAAATATACTATCCTATCACCTAGTTAACAAGGGATGTTGACGCCCAACTCAGGTTCTCAGTAGCTCTTAGGCAACCCTCCCAATCTCTTAGTGGAAGGATGATCGTTGTCTCTTAGCCAAAGAGGATCTCTCCTCTTTGTATGGGGTGCACATGGATGAGTCCTATCAAGAGTGTGGAGAGTACATCACACATCATTCAATGAATGAGGCCAACATGCTTGCCAACCTTGTTATGAATGTGGTGCTATATTCATAATGCAATTTATGGTGAACATGTTGGTTATCTCCACATTCAAGTTGGGTTGTATCTAGAGTGGGATATCCACAAGCTTAGAGTGGTTGTTTGGTGACTTTTGGCTTATACTCATAATTTTGATTGGTTTCCTAAGAATTATGCCATTCAATCTCATTATTTTAATTTACTCTGAGTGTTTATATGTGAGTAGAGTTTTAGTCTTTTCCACTCAATTGCAATTTTCCATATGGGGTTTTTTTGCAACTTTCTTGTCGAGAACTTGAGTTGTTGGGTTCACTGCAAGCATTTCCTCTCTCAACTGTCACCCCATTGCGGTTTGGCTCTCTCTTATGATTCGGTCTTGATCCACATCCCTTTGGTAGTAGTTATGGTGTGCCAAAGGGCTCATTGTAAGAGGGGTCATGGCAACATAGGTTCACTAGGCGACTCTTGGGTGTGGATGAGAGTGGAGTCTTCGGCCCAATTATATCAAGAATAAATCCCACAAGAAATAAAGAATGAGCTGCAGGAGTTAAAGGATGACATGGTAAAGGAAAAAAATTATTTATTTGACTCAGAGGTCACAATAGTGGTCATAGCTTCGGTGTAGGGCACAAGTCATGCCTATGGCTTGCACAATCAATATTTACACATTATTGAACTCTACTGGCGCATGAAGTCACTTTTGGGCCATGTATTACTTGATAGGAAAGACACTAAGGAGGAAATTCTTCAAATCCTTTGATGATATTATGCTACAATTGAAGGAGATGAACAACAAGTTGAGGATTGAAGCTTGCGTGGCTTTAGGCACTTTACCAACTTACCAAGCAACTACAAACTTATGGAACCTGTAACTATTGAGGAAGAAAACTCCACTTGCTTTGAGCTTTTCTTATGTTTGTTTTGTCTATAGTTCTTAAGAGGCATGCTAAGATGTTTGTTTTTTCTATAAATTTTAAGAGGCATGCTAAGGTTGTGATACATTATATAAATAGTTATCTTGTAGTTGCATGGTATAGGCAAAATATTCTTGTCAACTTTATTTTTATGAACAATATATTTTAATAAATTGATTGTCTATTGTTTTGTCAAATAATTTGATTTAAGTGGCATGACATTAACCATCAAAGACAAAAAATATATATATACGTAAGTTGCTTTTTGATAATAAAAATTATTATCAAAAAAGAAAAATAATTATATCATCAACACTGTCCAGGACAAGAAGCCTCAACAAGTACCCTCATTCGTAGAGACCACAAACCCAACCTCCTTTGGCCTTTCGGTTTAAACATGACGTTGGAACCAGAAACATTAGCCCCCATAAACAAGCAGATGATAATTGTTTTAAACTTTTGTTTATTTTCCCTTCCTTTCTTGTGTGACTAACGGGTTGAGTATCGTGTGGTCTCTTCATGGAAGGCGAGATCCAGTTTTTGTTGTATAACCAAACAATCTTCATGGAAGACGTCCAAATCTTGTTGTCGTTGTGTTTTTTTTTTCACTTTTTGATCAATCACATCACTGGTGCATCCCTAATGTCGTTGCCATTGAATCGCTACGTAGTGATTTATTGCCACTTTTGAGTTGAATGGCCAAAACCCATAGAATCCTTTCTCCAATGTCCAAGAGTTGAATATTTATGCCGAAGGCTTTTCTATGGCGAGGTTTATCCTCACGACACTGTTCAAATTCATCGTCATTAACAGAATCTGAACAAGTGTCCCTCACATGTGCATGTCCCTCCCTCTCCATTTAACGCCTTCGACGTTTCTTTACACATCCGTGCAATACTAGTTAGTAGTTCTTCGAATTATTACATGAAAATTCGAAGTCCCAATATTTGGAAAATTAGTAATGATTGAAATGCATTGATAGAAAACCTTGTTATCGATAGAGGTAATGATGTGTAAATATATATTTTCATTTGTTAATTAAATATTTTTTATTTAGCAAACTTATAAATATTTTTAATTTTATAATTAATAATTAAATTATTAAAAAATGAAGAGTAAAGGAAAAAACGTTGTTATAAATATTTTATTATTCAATCTTGTAGCCTCCATTATATTTCAAAATAGAAACACTTCTCAACATAAAATATAAATGGAGTATGTTTTTTAAGAATGATATTTAATAAATCAGTGTTTACAAAACAACAAATTATAAAATAGAAATGGATTATGTTTTTTAAGAATGAGATTTAATAAATCAATATTTACAAGGCAATAAATTTTGAGAGCGCATATTAACTTCTTATGTCTATTGGTGAGAATATTAACTAAAATTGCAATGTAATAATGGTACAATATGGAAGACAACAATATGGCAATCCTATGCTAATAGACCACTGGAAATAAGTAGCCTACTAATGGGCATTAAATGAGCGGGCACTGTATATGTCTACCATTAGATTTTGGTAGACCACTTATTCAACGGTGGGCATATACAACCCCTGCTCATTTAATGCCCATTGGCAGATCACATATATACAACCCCCACTCATTTAATGCTCATTGACAGACCATATATATATAACCCCCGCTCATTTAATGCCCATTGGCAGGCCACATATATACAACCCCGCTCATTTAATGTCCATTGGTAAGCCACATATTTGTTTGCCTAATAAACACCATTGCTCTTCGTGTTGACATCTCTAACAAATAAACATTGCATCGTATCAAAAAACTCATTTGACACACTCAATGAGCTTATTGGAACAAAAAATAATTATTCCAATATTCTGATAAATAATAATTCCATATTTTGATTTGGTAATTTTTCCCCTTGAATCTTATTATTTATTAATTTTATATAATTTGATTTATCAATTATTTTTAACATTTAAAAATATAATTCATTTACAAAATATAATTGAAACAAGGGAATATTGCTATCTCATTTCAAATCGTATCACAAAATTGAAAAAAAACCTATGTATTGACCTCCAAAAATGTCCACTAAATATAACTCCCCTAACTAGGTGGACCTTCAAAATATTTGGAGCATTTGATGCAGTAATTAAATTCAAGAACAAATTTCTAACGAGTTTAAGAAAATGGGAGAAGTTGGACGATATAAATGTAGGGTAGAATACAAAATCAAAACAACAAAGTGTGATGAATTGGAAAAGGGATATAGAAGAAAAAAATATATATATACACCTTGGTGACTTAATAGCTGTAGATATTTTCATAGGAATATTTAAAACTAGCAGAGAATCTTTTACCTTTGTATTTGATTGACATACAAAACAATAAAACAATTGACAATTTCATGAGTTAAGAGGTCCACCCTTAGCAATATGGAAAGAATTAATTTTAGGTGATATTAGATATGGATTCTTGCCTAATAGTTTGAGACTTTGTGGATATGTAGAATTATCTCTCAATTCTAGGTAATGAGATATGCATGTGGATTGCCATTCAATTATTTAAATTTATCATTCATAATTTGGAAGATCGAAGAGGTGGAATTCATGAAGTCAAGAAATTGGTTTGGGCACTATACCTTTATGAAGGTTATGAAGTAACATGATACATTGTTTGTCAAAGAGAAGTATCTAAATAATACTTTAGATGATTTTTATTAAACTGCACTATAACCCTTAAGATGATAGGGTTATTTGGTACAATAAAGTCATATTTGTATAAGCAACAAATAAAATGATAGATAACACATAAAATAGCAATTGCCCTTAAAGGTGCAAAGATAAACCAAAGGAAAAGAAGATTTGGGAATTACACTCTTGGACATTTCTGAATATGATCCAAAAAATAGTTTTAATTTAATTAAAATTACATTTGTTGGTGCATAATAATCAACATTTTCCTTAATTTTCAATAGAAAACCATGACAGAAGGTTGTGCTAAATTCAAATGCATGCACCCCAACTTTATTCTAAAATTTGATTCCTTGTAGGAACTGGAGGCTTGCTAATCATATATTTTCAATTGAGATGAATACCCACTAATTATAGAATCATGGATGGGAGCATGAAAAATATATTGGGTCACCTCAAATATACAACCACAGATCACATGAGCACGAGGAACACTGTATAAGTACTAGTTCAATTTGGGATATAACTAACCAAGGAAGAAGTGGGCATTCGTTGGAATAGAGTTGAAAGAAAGAATGTTAATGGTGGATAGTGGATCTCTTATAACACTCAATTTGAAAGTAAAAATGTTATTGTTCGATGGTGTATTTCTTATGAAGCTCAGCTCAAATGACAATAATGCATCGAAGCCTGTACTTGAAGATATGTCCTTTCTAGTAGTTTAAATCTTGAAATTGATGTAATTTGGTTCCTTGTTAATACATCAATAGAAAGATATGCCTATACTTGAAGATAGGTCCTTTCTAGTAGTTTAAATCTTGAAATTGATGTAATTTGGTTCCTTGTTAATACATCAACAGAAAAATATGCCACATACCTTGTTGTCTTCCTCCATTCCAGATCCTCTGAAGAGTCTATTGGTGTTGGCTCACACACTATTGCTAATACTCAAGCAAAAATAAATTGTCCTTGATAAGTGTCATACCAGGTAGTAACTCCACAAATTAATTCATGTTATTCCTTTAGGTTGGTCTTTATTATATACATGAGGGAGACTGTTCACTTCATCTCCTGATGACTGTTCATATTACTTATTTATTTATTTACATTATATTCACCCAATCCTGATGATTAGGTGTCAACATTCCCCCCCTTAATCTGAAGGGATGTTGGTGAGTCCAAGCATCATTCTGAATCGTTCAAGCTTTTCTCTTCCAAGTGCTTTGGTGAAGATGTCGACAATTTTCTCATTAGTGGAACAATGACGGAGATGGATTGTTTTGGCCTCAACATGATGTCGAATCAGATGATATTTGGTATTGATGTGCTTCGTTCGATCATGGAACTTTGGGTTCTTGGCCAACTTTATTGCAGAGGTATTGTCAATCATGAGTGGAGTTGATTGTACTTGTTTTACCTGCAAATCTTCAAGAATTTTCCTGAGCCACACAATTTATTTTGTTGCTTCAGCTGCTACCACATATTGTGCTTCTGTTGCGGAATCTGTTGGAACTAATTGTTTGCGTGATCTCCAGGAGACAGCTCCTGATCCAAGACTCATAACATATCCTAAAGTAGATACCCCAATTTCTTTGTCTCCATCGAAGTTTGAATCAGAGTATCCAATCAAACTGAAGTCGTCCACTTGTGTATACTTGATTCCAAAGTCTTGAGTTCCCTTCAAGTACCTTAGAACTCTTTTTGCAGCAGACCAATGTCCCTCACAAGGCTTTTGCATAGACCTGGAGAGGATTCCAACAGCAAACAAAATGTCTAGTCTTGTAGTAGTTAGGTAGTTGAGACTTCTTACAAGCTGTCTATACTTTGTTGCATCCTCAAATTCTTTTCCTTCAATAGATGTGAGCTTTAAGTTTTGTTCCATTGGAGTAGTAATAGGATTGTATTCTGTCATGCCAAACCTGTTCAACGGATCTCCAATGTATTTCTTTTGAGAAAGAAATATGGACTTCGGATGTTGGGTTACTTCAATACCAAGATAGTAATGAACATAGCCCAAATCAGTCATTTCAAAAAATTTCCCCAATTCCTTCTTTATGGATGAAATGTAGCTTTCATTGTTCCCTGTCATCAAAAGATCATCTACATATACTACAAGATATACCATTGTTTTGCCAACTTTCTTGACAAATAAAGTTGCATCATCAAGATCATAATGTTTGAAATTGAGTTTCAAAAGATGCTCAGTTAATTTTTCATACCAGGCTCGCAGTGCTTGTTTGAGTCCATACAAGGACTTCACAAGTTTGCAAACTTTATGTTCATGTCCTTTCACAACAAATCCTTCAGGCTGGGACATAAAAAAATTCTCTTTTAGATCTCCATCGAAGAAAGAAGTTTTTACATCCATTTGATGGACTTTCCAACTGTTCTGAGCTGCTAGGGCAAATAGTGTCCGGATGGTAGCCCATTTTGCTGTGGGGGAAAAAGTCTCCTCATAATCGACCCCTTCCTTCTGTGCAAAACCTTTTGCCACAAGCCTAGCTTTGTGCTTGTCAAGTGAGCCATCAGCTTTATACTTGTTCTTGTAGTCCCACTTGCAGCCAATTGGTTTGGTTCCTAATGGAGGATCAACTAGCTTCCAAGTGCCGTTCTTTATGAGGGCATCATATTCCTTTTGCATCGCTTCTTTCCATTCATCATGAGAAGCAGCTTCTTTGAAGGAAGTTGGTTCAAAATCTGTAGACAAGTTCAATTCACAGTCATAAGAAACATCCATATCAACAAGTGAATTAGAGTCATCTACATCACTTCCATTTTGCCGGTTTGAATTTCTAGTTCCTGTCTTTCCAACCTCATCAGGATGAACACTTTCAAGTGTCTTTTTTAACCACTTTGGGGGACCTTTCTTAGATGGTCTAGGCTGCTCCATTGATTGATTTGGGACTGAATCAAGATTGAGTCTCCCAATTCTATCAATCACATCACTTAAAGCATCATCTTTTGTTGGAGTTTCATGTGGGGGAGAGTGTTCTTCAAAAGAAGATTCCACATGTTGATCTAGTATAGGAATCCCCCCTTCAAGATGTGGAATCTGATTATCAAATTCTTGAAATGATTTTGCTTTTGCGAATCTATCCAAGTGATCAAGTTTCCGCTCAACAACATTGTCAGTTTTGGATGATTCAAGAAAAATTGCATCTCTAGATACAACAAACTTTTTATTTACTTCATCATAGAGACGGTATGCTTTGGAGGTGTTTGAATACCCTAGGAAGATACATTTACGACTTCTAGCACCAAGTTTGTTTCTATGTACCTTTCGTATCAAGGCATAACAAGTGGAACCAAAGACCTTGAGATGCTTTACCGAAGGAACATGTCCATACCACATTTCATATGGAGTCTTGTTTCTAATAGCATTAGATGGACATCTATTCTTTATATATGCAGCACATAGAATAGCATCAGCCCAAAACATTATCTTTACATTTTTTAAGAAGAGCATGGATCGTACCATATTTAAGATTGTCCTATTCATTCTTTCAGCTACACGATTTTGTTGGGGATTATAAGGTACAGTTGTTTGATGTCTGATCCCATGTTAGCGAAGATAGTTTTCAAATTCATTTGATGTGTATTCTTTTCCATTATTAGTGCGAATATACCTAATATGAGATTGTTCATCATTTTCAATCCATTTATGAAAGTTCTTGAATGTTTGAAAAGCATCAAATTTGTTCTTCAATAAATAAACCCAACACATTCTGGTGTAGTCATCAATAATTTTCATCATATATTTATTTAGGAACATGCATTGGACCACATAAATCTGAATGAATGAGTTCAAGTTTTCTATGTGCTCTTGAATGTGAATCATGAAAAGACTGTTTGCTATGCTTTCCTAGAATGCAAGCATCACATTGCTTAAGTTTCCTAGGAATTGTAGGCAAACCAGCAACACAATTTTTCTTCAACAAGCGGAGGTTGTCATAGTTCAAATGTCCAAATCTAGCATGCCATAATAAACTTGATGGAAGTGTACCTTCTTCATAATGAGAATTGTATGAGAAATGTTGTGTACGAGCAGAGGTTCCTTGCAGCTTGAGAAGCATTTCTTCTTCTATTCCCCTCATGACAAGTGAGTGGTCAGATGATTTTCTCACCTCAAGCTTGCCATCAAACATATGAATGGAGTGACCTTGCTGGTGGATGTGGACCAAGGACAACAAGTTTCTCTTCAGCTGTGGGAGATAGAGAACATGATGTAGAAGAAAGTCTGGAAGACCAGGCAATTGAAGCCTGATTGTGCCAAGACCTGATGGCTTGATTTTGATTGGTCTGCAAAGTATACTGCTCCATCAACATTGTCAGTAAATTCTTCAAAAAAATATTTTCTATGAGTCATGTGGCAAGTTGGTCCTGAATCAAGCAACTAATCATTTTTCCAAGAAGCAAGTGAAGCATTAAATAAATCTTCATTTACTCCAATATTACATTGTGCCACAACATAGTGAGCGGATTCAGGTGCTTTACCTTTGTCTGTATCATCGTTTTACCTTTCTGTTGGTTTCTTTGCTGCTCAATTTTGTCCCATGGTAACTTGCATGTAGAGGCATCATGTGATCCATTTCTTTTGTAGCGTATGCAGTGCAAATCTTCCTTTTCTCCTTGAGAGTTTCTGCCCCCCATGCCTCTAAAATATCTTCCTCTTCCTCTTCGAACACCTCTTCCTTTGGAAGAATCTTTAGCAGGATTCTTTTCTTTATGAGCAAGGCACACAACCTCTTTAGAAGATTCAGGGGTTGTCTTCTTTCCAAAAGCTTTCTCTCTTTCAACAAACTTTTTCACAAGAGAGTCAAAGATGATATCTTTGAGATTTCCATTTGCTTGCAATGATTCAAGATAATTGGAGTAAGTAGGATGAAGTGCCTTGAGAAAAGCGATAAGAGGAATATCCAATTCAACCTTAGTGGATTTGATATCATGCATTATAGACTTTACTTCAAATGCAAGAGCAAGAGGATCATTATTTTGCAGTTCAAGAGTGAAGAGTTTAATCATGAGTTGAAAAACTTCAAGTGCAAAATGTGAGTCATAGAGTTCTTTTAGCTTTTGTAAGGCTTCAAAAGCAGTTGAAAATGGAGAAATATGGCGACTCACCTCTTCATTTACAGATGCTGCGATTAATGCATAAGCTTTGTTGTTCTTGTTTTCCCAAATGACGAGCTCTTTGTCTGATGTAGGTTGTTCTGGCTCTTTGTCTCCGTCTCCAACACACACTCCTTTCCACAACTCATTGAAAATGAGCGTGTGTTTTATCATCCGGGCCACTCAGGATAGTTCTCTTTGCCAGTGAGAACTATTCCCACAATGGATATGATTGAATGCATTCTATAACCAAAAAAAAAACTTCTGCCTAATATAATTCAGCCTAAATATATTGTGGAGCAGCTTCAATACACAAAAAAATTGTACAACGCATTCAAGAAACTAGACTGCTCCGGCAACCAGCGTTCAATGTAATACACTAACCAGCGTTCAAGCGTAAATACAAGAACTGTGTATTAATGTATACATTGACTTATAACAGGCAGCGTAAATACAAGAACTGCGTTAACAATCATATTACACAACATTCAAACTTCAATGGGGCAGCGTAAATACAAGAACTGTCAGGCCTCAACGCATATGCCAACACTTCATAATTTACATCCATTCTTTATCATTTTATTCTGATGCAATTTCTTAAAGTTGTTGCAACAGCTTCACAAGAGGCATACACGGTCCATCGTTCAACCAACCCAATGCACCAGGAGTTCAACGCATTCTTCAAGACTATTTAACACTGCTTCAATGCATTACTTAGAACAACAATCAATTTTCAAAGAAATAACACACAATTTCCAGATTTTACAGGAGCCAACTCAAAATGTGGACAATAGTAGGAAAATACCAGTCCTTCACTAAGGAACAGTCCTTCCTGTTGCGACGCTCTGATTTCTAAAACGCGTAGGAGGGGTGATATGATATGGATGCCAAATGTAGCAGCGTATTGGGAGCCAAACACAGCATATTTACAAAGGATCTCTCCAACGAGACAGAACGACTCAATCAATCAAAGTATCCTGCTGTCGACGCCACGAAGGCTGGAGGATATCACCACATTTCCGCTGCGCTGTTACCAGAGGTTCTGAGAGGGTTTAGGTTTGTTTTGGAGAGTAGCAGTCAATGGTGCAGGTATCGAGCATCGTAGCAGTTAATGGTGCAAGTATCAAGCAGCGTAGTAGACAAGCGTACAGGTAGGCTTGAGAGAAAATGTCAGGCAACTGACACCACAACGTTTATATGGGCAGCGTATTATATGGAGCAACGCTTTTATATGGAGTAACGCTTTTAAATGGCCAACGTATTATATGGACAACGCTTTTGAATGGGTAGTGTATTGTATGGAGCAGCGCTTTTAAATGGAGAGCAGAGGAGTAGAGTTTTGTATGCAAGGTAGAACATAGGCAGAATAGGGAGTTACAAAGCAGAGGAAAGCCAAAAATGGCGCCGGCTCTGATACCATGTCAGACCAGGTAGTAACTCCACAAATTAATTCATGTTATTCCTTTAGGTTGGTCTTTATTATATACATGAGGGAGATTGTTCACTTCTTCTCCCGATGACTGTTCATATTACTTATTTATTTATTTACATTATATTCACCCAATCCTGATGATTAGGTGTCAACAATAAGACAAAAAAAATGAATCAAAGTGGTAAGACAAAGGATGACAATACGACATATTTTTTTTATAAGGCCTCAAATTCAGTGGTGATATAGGCACGTTGTGTAGCTCGGTGAAATAGATATTGGTTTACTACATTTAAGCGATCTAGCCCATATTTCTTTGTTACTTAGCCAACTTTGCATCTGTAAATGTAAGCCTTTTGATGTTTGGGATCAGATGTAAACTCCTAAAGGTTTGGGATCTTTATGAATAGAAATAAATTTTATGATTGAAAGTGTCTTCTTGAAATAATTTGCTTGCTTTGATTTTGGATTTTGCATGCTTCGATTTTGGATTTTGCTTGGAAGACTGAAGCACTAAACAATTTGACTTTCTGGTTTGTGAGAAATTGTTATTTAACCTTGTCTATAGGTAGTGTTATTTCTTTCCATTCAACAAATTACCCAATGACTAAGAATCCCCGAATGGATCAATTGTTCATCATCAAAGTTCAAACTTGAAGAAGCCTTTCCTTCAAATGACCAAAAGCCTCTCCTGCTTGTTACTAGTCTTTGCTGGTGACAAAGGTACAATTGATCTTTGATATAATAAGTTATATTTTTCATGGCCTGTCTACATGAATAAAGTTCCTTGGAGTCTGTCTCTTCAATAGTTTCCTCAAACTATGACAATGGGGTTATGTAGTCATGCAAAGTTATTAGAAACAAACATGTCCCATATTCCTCATCTCTTATATATATATAGATATAAGGATGAAATGCATATCCAAGGAAAACTCATTTGGCACTTTCCCCATTTTGAGGATGACACCCAAGGTAAGCCAATTAGTTGTAGTTTTAACAACTTATTTTAATGGGAACTCCAATAAGGTCCATAATATCCACTAAGAAAACCAATCTGAGGACTTGACCTATAATCTCCTACTTGTAATTTATTGTACCTAACCACTCAAGTTAATTCATATGATTTATCTCTTATATGTATATTCCAACCTATTAAACACTTATACTCATTAGTCTTAACTTGTCAAGGATTTCTCATTGCCCTGGGACTTAACTTATAATTTATTGTACTTAACCACTCAAACTAATTCATATGGCTTATCTCTTATATGTATAGTCCAACCTATTAAACACTTGATACTCATTAGTCTTAACTTGTCCAGGATTTCTCATTGCTGATACTTCCAAAGATCTTGTGATTTAAGACTAATTTGCTCTTGGATAGATTCTATTACTTTTTTCCTATGTTTTAGGAATTAAAAGTTATTTATTATGAAGTCTAGGTTCCAAAACGAATTACTCCCTGTTAATGTTGTCTTCTTTTTATCCGTAAGTGAATGTGTCAATAATTCCAACTCTCTAGAAATTAGAGAAGGGTGCAGCGGAAGTCTCCCTTTGGACCAGAATTAACCGCGCGTTCTCGTTCTTTGTTGACCACCTTAGCACCTGGGGCTTAATTGAAACTCACCATGTGAATGTGGTTGAAACCAAAGCCTTAGCGCTAAGTCCCTTCCGCTGGTTACCTCTTTTTTCATTAAATGCTAAAGAATTAAAATCCCAAAATTGATCGCTTCTTTGCCCCGAATATTGACTATATAAAGATAGGTGTATCCAGGTATTTTGTGCCGGATACAATAAAGCCAAATGCCACAGGCCCGAATTTTGGGAACCGAGCTCAATATAACTTCAATAAAAAAAATAACATCTTGGTATCCTGGAAATTTACAAGTGATTTCCATGCCGCGGTCCAGATCTCTAACAACCTGGATATCTGCTTGAACCAGTGGCCTGTAAGAATTATCAATGCATACTTCTTCGAAGGGTCCGGAGTACTCCGTGCCCGTATTTACTCAGCTGGGTCCCACATCGGTCCAGGTGTTTACGACCATCTTTTTTTTAGTGCTGGATCTAAACCTCACCAGATATAATGACCCTGCTAAATCTAAACCTCACCAGATATAATGACCCTATTTGAGCCTTTACACCTGTGACTTAACTGAACCTGCAACTATTAAAGTTTAATTGAAGCAGTGACCACCTCGCTACAAAGCCTGCAACCACTGTTAGCATTGCGACCATGAATAGTTTAACTATGTGCATGAAAGAGACAACTTTATTCAACCCTTAAGCATAAACTACTTGACGGTCTTTTAATGGCCGACTGATACAAATAGTTTAAAAAAAACATAAGGCGGTGATAATCAACAGGTTCTATTCATAAAGAAAATACAGAATCATAGTAAATATTCATAGAGCATATTTAGAAAATGCTTCTTCTAGTCACTCCCTCTCCCTCCCTTATTAAGCGGTAGAAAATGCTTCTTCCAACCATAAATTATGATGGCCATCCGTTTGTTGTTTTTTTTAAATCCTATTTTAAAATTTAAAATTTCATGAGTTTAGAAAATAATTTTTATTGAGATAATTTTGATATGCAGTTTAACATGGTAACAGAAGCAATAAAATCATAAGAATCTTCTCCGACGACCATGTGCGGATTAGGATACACCGCCGAACAGCTGAGCATTGAAAACATTTTATCGGAGAAATTTTGTTCGAAAAATTTGACACGACACCATTTTAAAATCGACTACACGACGGGACCCCGAGGGTTTGACTCCTCATGAGCCGACACCTTCGCTGCACCCTCCGCGTGCGTACTTACTCGATGTGCTAGACGCTCTCCTGCCTAACCCTCAACTCGGAGCCTGGAGGAGTCGAGGGCTCAACATTAACCACGGTTAAGATGCTTTTAACCCGTCCGTCCTAGTATATAGCACGGGTACTCGTGGAGTCTTGCATATTCAGACTCTCCGTTGCCCAGCTCCTGAATCATCGGCAGAAATCGGATCTTAATTGCTCTATTAGCCTTTCATTTCAAGATGTTACTCCGTAGTTCATCCACTCCTGCGCTCAATTCTCTCGTCGGGATTCAACCAAAATCAGAATTGAATTCGCGTGGATCTGTTCGGTTTCCCCAATTTCTTGTTGCTGTCAATAGCGATGGCAAGTGGGTTCATCATGATTTACAGCCCTGCTTCGGAAGGACCCTGTCTGAAGCTGATTTACATAATCTCTTATTGTCTAATAGCAGCCCAAGCAGGCAGGGGTTAAGGATGGGCTCCGGTTCTTTGGAGCTCTGTAGAAAGCTCTCTACAGAAAGTTTTTTGAGTAGTGACTTATGGGACGAGGCCCTGGAAGAGGAACTTGAAAATTCTGATACCGAAATTTCAATTGGGTTTCAGAGCGCTGGAGACCCACATGAAGAGTCTCCAGAAAAAATCACGGCAGCCATTGGAATCCATGTAGGTGAGGGACGATCTGTCTCTGGAAGGAGGATATGTGAAGGGAGTGGAGTAGCTTTGGTGTGCGATAGGGCTGTTGTTGGTTCTAAAACTGAGACGGGTTGTGTTAATGGAGGATTTGGGGATGAAGATGGAGGTGGGTTCTCTGGTGGGACAGGGTATGGAGGTGGTGTGACAGGGTATGGAAGGAGAGGAGATGGCTTTGAATCAGATTCCAATAACACGGATGCGTACTACAAGAAAATGCTGCAGGCAGATCCTGGCAACCCACTTTTATTGACAAATTACGGGAGGTTCCTGCAGGAGGTGAGTACTGAGGAAGCTGAGCCTTGTTTTAATTTAATACCCTTGGGCTGCTACAAAGGTTTTCACCTTATTAATCAGTAATAAGTATAACTATGAATAGTAGTATAGGTTTTCTCTCAGTACTCACACTGAATTGTAATATATGAAGTTCATTAGGAGCTCTGTACTGCCTCTTTTAGGCCCGGATATTGCATCCCTCTTGACAGTATATCATCTACCGATCTCATATATCAAAGACACTATTTACAGATTATATATTCTTATATAAAAATTCTCAATATTGTTGGTTTTGTGTGTATTTAGGTTCAGCGTGATGTGGAAAGAGCTGAGGAATATTATGGGAGGGCCATCCTAGCCAGTCCCAGTGATGGAGATATCCTCTCTCTTTATGCCAATCTCATATGGGATGTTCACAAAGATGTACCTCGTGCCAAATCCTATTTTGATCAAGCTGTTGAAGCTGCTCCAGAAGACTGGTTAGTATCTTTACTCTTTCTATTGTTGTATCCAATTATTTCGACTCCTGTTTATCAGTCGCTTGTTACATGCATTGCTTTATTTGCATTTTATCGTATTAAGATTAGAGATGCATATCTTAGGATTTGGTGGATTGTCAAGTATGATGATTCTAAAACTTACAAATTTTATCCCATCTCATCTAAAAGGGAGGAAGCCCGATATCTCAAATGGTTATAAAAGTGTGCTAGATTAATACAGATTTTAATATATGGAACAATTTAGGCTGATGTTATCTGATTAATTCGCTCTATTTTGCAGCAATGTTCTTGGATCGTATGCCCATTTCGTATGGAATGCAGAGGACGATAAAGAAGATCAGGATGCTTCTCAGCAGCAGAAAATGGTACCCCCAACATATTTTGGTACTGCGACTCCTGCAGCTACCTGATCACATCAGAGGCATAATCGGAATTTATTTTCAATGAACAGAGCTAAAATCAGTGCTGCAGCTCAGATTTTGATAGTCGCAAAATCATCCGGGCATCATTTGAAAAAAATGCAAGTTGGAGATCGTTATGTGATATGGCTCTGCGCTCTGAGAGGCTACAGGGAATGTTTTATAATGATCTCCTTGGTAACGGCGGTATTCTACCGGAGACACGGACTGGCCTTGGCGGGGTAAGTGAATGGAAGTGACTAGACATTTTAAGTTGAAAAAAAGGGGTCAGCTAAAGAAGAATGGGTTCATCTGAGGCTGAGGGTGTTCTTTGAGATGGTTGGTCACATCCATTGAAACGGATCTTGGATGCAATTTAAATGGTCTGCAGGTCATCTTATACCAGTAGAAGAAACACCAAAAAAAAAACCTCATCGCCAGTGGGGGCAGATATTTCAAACTCCTGTGAAAATAGGGGCTCAATAAGAAGGCAATTATATTAAATTTTCGTGGATAATGAAACCGCCACTGGTAACGATTTTTATGAACAAAATGGGTGAGTAGTTTTTTATTTTGATTAATAATGAAGAGATCCTTTGACATGGCTATGTGACCTGTTTGCCACAAATCAAAGTGCACCAGGCTCATGGGAGCAACACAAATAAATAACCTCCGTCGCATTGAGAAAAGAAATCCGTGAGTCGACTCACCGAAATTCAAACTTCATTAATAAAACTCATCTAGGGATACCACCCTTACAACATCCAGGAATAAGCACATGCTGGCGGTTTTATTTCATTTACACCATCACCATTTTTTAGTGCCAAAAGCTCCGTTCTCCCAACATGTATTCTCATTTTCCAGGAATAAACACAGGCCAGAGATATTATTTCATTTTACATCATCAACATGTATTCTCATTTTCCAGGAATAAACACAGGCCAGAGGTATTATTTCATTTTACATCATCAACATTTTCGAGGGCAAAGAGTCCCGTTCTCCCCACATATATTCTCATTGACAAGTGCCAGAAGCCCTTCCTTCCCCTCCTGAAACCGGGGCTTGGACCCTGAATTCGTATTCTTATTCTTACTGACAAATGCCAGAACCCTTGCTTCCCCACTTCAGACAGGGGCTTGGACCCTGAATGCGCATTCTCAATGACAAATGCCAGAACCCTTCCTTGCCCTGTTCAACCAGGGGCTTGGACCTGGAATTCACAATCAATATGTGCTTCACATTAGATTAAGGAAAGCTGGGATACATAATTTTGTATTTGAAGTATTTTAAATTCAATTATATATATCCCACTCTATACAATATTTATTATTTTGCTGCGGAGTACATATTGTTTAACCCCGAATTATTTGCTCCAGAGACAAAAGACTGTATAACATTATGTTTGTTTCCCCTTTGTTTGCTTGTGCGATTGATCAGTTAGCTACCCCGTGGTCTCTTGATCGCAGGTGGAGGCCGGGTTGCATTCTATCCTCAAACAGTGTACGTGGAAGACTCTCATATCAGGATCTTGCTTATGTTCTCCTTATTATTATTATAATAATCATCATTATCATCATAGCAAAGAAGGAACCATGATCACATGCCTAGAGTTGAATGTGCTAGTATCAGGAACCATGATCACGTTCCTAGAGTTGAATGTGTTAAAGAGAAGGAACCATTAAGAGAAAGGGTGGTGTCTAATATCTTAATGGTTATTATGAAAAAATCTATTATGACAAATTAATATAGAGTTTTTCCACTTTTAAATAGGCTACCTGGAAGATGAATACTATGGACAAAGGGTGGTGTCTAATATCTTAATGGTTATTATGAAAAAATCTATTATGACAAATTAATATAGAGTTTTTCCACTTTTAAATAGGCTACCTGGAAGATGAATACTATGGACAGAACCATGGTTCTTATAAACTTAATATAGAGTTTTTTGGCCTTTAAATAGGCTACATCGAAGATGAATACCACATAGAACCATGACTTTTTATAAACTTGGAACCAAAAAAACATTGTTAACTTGACTGAATCAAATTTACCTAAAGCACCCTAACAATATCCCCTTCCCTTGACTTGGGGAGATTAATTTCATCAATCATTTCACCTAAAATCTCACATGTCCTCCTCAAATTAGGATACCAATACACCTGTCACTTTGTAACCTATCTAAGTAGTCTATTCCACAACTTGATGACCTAAACGACACTAGAATGGCAAGCTTTTATCATCATTACCCTTAAATTTGAAATTCAAACCCCTTCAAACACCACCTTTAAATTTGAAATTCAAACCCCTTCAAACACCACTACGGTGTGACTGTGGAAATGAAATGCACTGGCATCGAGCCCCTCACTACTTGAAACGATGTAAAATTAGACAAAATCAAAACAGAAATAGAATGTGTTTCGCTGAATACATGGATTGCCACTCACCTGGAAGTGTCAAACTCCCCCGGAGGATGTTCACATGAACAGGGAAAAAACTTTAAAAATGAGCTTCATCCTCGGTCAACTTCAGCGGGATTAACCATTCCTTTTTCTTCCAAACCTTTGCAACGCAGTGCTTGGTTCATGTCCTTTAATTATTTCTTTATCCCTTCCCTGTGTGTTTTCTGCTATCTTTCTTGTCGCACACGAGTCCCCAGCACTTACAGAGACTACCTCTTCTCCCTTCTCCTATTACCCTTTCTCCTCTTCTTTTTCCTCTCTTTGTGCCAGAACCAAACAACTTTTTCCTCTGCAACTTTATTGTAGTTATTTCTTTCACATTTTCCGTAATTGAACACAACTTAACTTGATTATTCTCGGCTCCGACGGTGAGTAAAATCAAACAATTACTCCACATATTTTTGGAATATTCTTAAATCTACAATTCACATAAAGATTTTTTTTTTTTTAAGATCTAGGATAATCGGTAACTGGTGAGAGTTATCCTGAGCAGGCCCAAGATCAAATCCAACTGGCTGCCACTATAAACCTAGGCTAGGTGCAACAGGCTGCAAGCCGCACACAATAGCAATTAACTTATGCCTCAACAAGAGCCGAGACGTCCACTCTGGGGTAGCCTACTCTTCTAGCCTACTCTTAAATCTACAATTCACATAAAGATTCAATATACATGGCCATTTCTAATCAAAGACCACTTCCAAATTAGCAATTGCCTTTAACATTCTTTCTTCTGGTCCAAGCTTCACTTTAACATTCTTTCTTCCGGTCCAAGCTTCACTTCTGTCTCTTCAGTGATGGCTTCCTCTTCCTCTCTCATCATATCTATCTGTCCACATCTGAAGCTAATATGGTCACTATTTGTTGGACGATTTCTATGGTTTCCAATATCGTTGTAATTGCCCTTAAACATTTTCATCTTCACCTTCTCTACATGGTCTACGTCCAGCCCACCCAACTTGAAATCCTTCGTTGTATGACATAATACAAATTCTGTATCTTTCCTCTCTGCAACTTCTCCAACAGAGTCTCTTTTTGGCAGTATCAATGCAGATTCTACCATCTCTTCCACAATCCTTTGTAGAACTTGAACAACATCCCACCCAGTTACAGTCACAGGTATTGTCACTACTTTGACAACTCTATCCATCAATCTCGCTCTTGCTCAAGATGTCATTCACTGCACGATTCTGCCCTATAAACTTCACAACTTTGTCTTTCCTTACGAACGCAATAACAGTCAACTCTAATCTTTTGGTTGAAAATAGAAAGTCAAAACAACAAAGTTTGACCAATAAAATACATATGATTGGAGTTGTCTTTAGTGAGATTTTTTGGAAGCTTTTCCGGTGGGTTTTTCAGGTCAAATTTCTCTAAAATCCGGCAGCAATTTATTGAAATCGCAAGTTTGATAGCTAATTTCTGCACAATCAAAGGGTACTAGGGTTTTTCAGGGTGCTGAATCCAAATATGCAGTTAAAAAACCATTTTAAATAATACAAATCAAGATTTAACCTCAATTTTTTCCGCCAAATTCCGTCACCAGAATCTCCAAAAAATCGCACTAAAAACAACTCCCATATGATTTAGTCCTTTTTGGTTAGCCGAGTATATTACTATTCATCTTCTCTCATCCGTTAAACGAAAACTGCGTGACTTAGATTTTTGATGATGTTATTTTTTCCACCGCAAGAAATAATGATATTTAATAACATTAAAAAATCCATGTGAAGCACGGTTCTATTAATTTAATAAAAATGCATGCGTAATTTATTTATTCAATTTTAAACATTTAAATCTGATTTATATTTTCTGCATTAATATTTTAATATTATATAAGAATAATAGATTTACTTTAATGATATTTAGAGTGATTTTATAATATAATAATATAATTTTTATTTTATAATAAACTAATTTAATTCTATTTTATTTTTCTGGACTATTTTTCAGGTTGTTCTATTCCATTTTTTTGTTTTTTTAAATGATTTTTTAGATTTTTTATAATATATTATAATATATTGGTTTATTCAACTAAAAAAATTAGGTTATTTTTTTTTTATGATTTTTTATAATATATTATTATATATTGATTTATTTCTCATCCGTTAAACGAAAACTGCGTGACTTAGCATTTTGATGATGTTATTTTTTCCACCGCAAGAAATAATGATATTTAATAACATCAACAAATCCATGTGAAGCACGGTTCTATTAATTTAATAAAAATGCACGCGTAATTTATTTATTCAATTTTAAACATTTAAACCTGATTTATATTTTCTGCATTAATATTTTAATATTATATAATAATAATAGATTTTACTCTCTCTTTTTCTTTTTTCTTTTTTTTCCGAAGTTGGCAAAACCTATCAAACTCAGGTGTCAAACCAACAGTGAGGACAGCCATCTCTGGCTGCTATCCGCGAATGTCGATTTGACTCATCACCGTTATCAAGGAAAACCACGCCACCTGTAATAACCCGCTGGTGGTCCGTAAGGGAGCAGACTTTCACTCCTACCAGATGCCTCTGGGTCTTGGGCCGTTAACCTGTTTCCTTACGTCCGAGGGAGACGAGCTCTTAGCCAAGCAGAAGCAGTTTTATGGCATACTCCAGGCCGCATAATAGATTTTACTTTAATGATATTTAGAGTGATTTTATAATATAATAATATAATTTTTATTTTATAATAAATTAATTTAATTCTATTTTATTCATCTTTTATTTTTCTCGACTATTTTTCAGGTTGTTCTATTTCATTTTTTTTTCTTTAAATGATTTTTAGATTTTTTATAATATATTATCATATGTCGGTTTATTCAACTAAAAATAATTAGGTTGTTCTATTCTATAATTTTTTATAATATATTATTATATATTGATTTATTCAACTAAAAAAATTATAATATAATAATATATTGATTTATTTTCTACTTAAAGTTTAATTTTTAATAAATGGGTTTTTCTTTTTGTTATGAGAATTTAATTATTGGTTTTTTCCATTTGTCATAAGAATCAACCATATTAAATGGTTCCAAATTTAGATTAACAATTTATGATATGATTAATTTGAAAGACATTATCAAAATCAATATAAATCACAAAAGTCTAAAATCAAACATTTTATTAGATTAAAATTTGTTCTTTATTATTTATAAAAAATGTATATAAGTTCTTAATATTTATAAAATATTCTCAATAAATTTGAAATTGAAACATAACATTATAATTATAATATATATATATATATATATATATATATATATATATATAGAGGAAAGGATCTGCCATATATGTGAGAATAGGAACATCGAGGATGAAAACCACTTCCTCTTAGAGTGCCCCACGTACAACCACATTAGATCTCAGTTTCACAATCTTTGTTACAATATTGACCTTCCTAGCCTTTTACAATGTCAAAATTATAGTGAGCTCGGGAGGCTTCTCTCCAAACTTTTTGAGCATAGGAATAAAATCTTAAATCAAAATAAATAACTTGTTTCTTTAGGTCCAATAGACCAATGTTTGGTCTCAGCTGATGTTAACAACCACCACGACCATCACCACCATCACCATGATCATTATCATCAATAGTACTTAATTTTTGTTTTTCATTATAATATATATTAATAATAAAAATATATATTTTTCTTTTTCATTATATAAAATTGTAAATTTTTTATTTTTTAATATAAAATTTACAAATAACATTAAAAAAATTATTAACAGAAAAATGTTTCAATAAATGAGTGACTGCCTAAAGTCTTTAATATTCGTGATAGACTTAATTTAAACAGGAAATTATATATATATAATTTTTGTTTTTATTATAAAAATATGTGTAATTTTTTTTAATAATATGGAATTTATAAATAATATTTAAAAAAATTATTAATAAAAAATGTTTCAATATATATTATAAATAAAATATTATAATATAATTTATATTTATAAATAGAATCTTTTAATGGTGTGTTATTTAGTGTAAGAAAAGTGTGATTTTCTTTTTTTTAATATGGAATTGATATGTAACACACTCAAACATATAAAAAAATTAACATAGATCTATTGTAACTCTGGATCTATGATGTATCTAAAAAAATAAAAAAATATAATAAAAAATTACATTTCTATTAATTTGATTAATCTCAATTCATCATAAATTTAAAATAAATTAATATACTAGATATTTTAAAAATAAATTAGCTACTTTTTAGATATTTAAAAAATAAATTAACTAATTTTTATAATTTAGTTTAAAAACCAATCATTTATTTTTATAACCTCTTATAACTTGGTTTTAGATATAACTTATGTCAATTTCTTATAAATTGATTTACAAAAAAATTTCATAAGATACAACATAATAAATTAAGAAAAATAAATAAAAAGAATCGATAATTTTCTCATATATTTTTGAGACAGGTTTTCAGAGATAATCACATTAAAATTCATTTGCCGACACGTTTCGAACCAAAAGTGTGGTTCATTGTTAAGACAAGATGAAAAACTAGATCCAAGCATAGCTTAAATAGAAATCATTCATTTATTCTTTATCTAATAAATTTATTTTCTCGAGATAAACAGGTAATAAAAATAAATTAACTTTGAATAGAAATCATTCATTTATTCTTCATCTAATAAATTTATTTTCTCTGGATAACCAGGTAATAAAAATAAATGAACTTTGAAAAGGAACATCGAAGTTAAAACATAATTGTTTTCCCTTCATGATTATGCAAAATTATTATTATTTTCTGTGGAATTCACATACGACCGTCATGTCCAAGTTGATGGCTTGTGCGGTGGTCGGTGTGGTTGATAATGAAAGTGATCACGTGGGTTGTGAAGTAGAAAGGGCACATCAAATTTCCCTTTCATTTTGAAGGGCATGGTGGACCGTGTCTATGGCCCTTACGGTGCTCATCGTTATTGGCCTTAAGGATTGTGAGCTTCAAAATTCACGGGTTAACTTTGATTATGTCATAGAATTGTTTTAATTATTAATTAGCCATTGTTACGGAAGGTGCAAAATATACCCAACGAAAGATTTGGCAATATTTTTTTGAAAAATTAAATCACTTAATATAAAAAAATTATTTGTAATAGAATAAATATTATATAAAAAACAAGATTGAGATCTATGCCCATTAAAAAAATGGTAAAAGTTGTTTATTGCTTTTAAAAATAGATGGTGTTGTATACCTTGATTGTTGTCACTGATTTGGTAGGTTCTTTAGTTTTCCAAGGCAAATGCTAAGGTTGCATAAATCTTTTTTGAATTTATTTTTCCAAAAAATATTTTCATTGTTTATTTATACATGTAATGAAAACTAAATAAAAAGTTATATTATTTGTAAATTGTAAGTACAAATATTATCTATGAAACACTAAATTATACGAATTCAGGAAACATATTGAAATTACTTTCCCAATATGTGATATGACAATCAGTTTTTGTCATAACAATGTCACATTGCAACGAGCTTTTTCTTTGTCAAATTAAAGGGAAACAACTTTTGTTTGAAAGTAGAATGAAAGAATGCGGGGTTTAGGTTATGAAGGAACTCGAAACTGCCTCTTTTTCCTTCACAAAGAAGAGAGGAAAAGAACCGGCACATCACCGTTATGAAGGGTTTAGCTTAGCTTTAGTTAAATGTGATTCAATGTCTTTATCCTTAAATATGGATTTGACACAAGAAATCTAATGGAGAAAGTAAGTCAAATTGATAGTTAAGCAGAGAAGAATCAGAGCAAGGAGAAGAACAATAAAAAGGAGAGCATGGAGGCCTTGTATTGCTTAATGGCGACCTCACTTCCACCTATTTTATGAATGTTTTAAACAGATCCTTCAAGAAGAGAGTCGTCCTTCGAAATGCCTCGAAAAGATCCCATCTCGATCCCCATCAAAGAAAATAAATATCAAAATAAATAAGGAAAAAGAAAGAAAAACAAAAATGAATTCAAATAAAAAACATAATAGAAAAAAATGGAAGGAAAAGCGAAGAAAAAAAAAAGAATACCAAAGGTCAAGCATGGTGTTACTATCATGTAGGAAATCCCGAGAGAGTCATCTTCTAAGACGCGCCTCTGCCGCCATGGTATGTATGGAGAATGCGCTCAACATGACGTCTGAAGAAAATCTCGTTGCCATGGTGATCTGTTAAGCAAAAAAATCTCAAAAATTGCTTCGCCATGCTGTTTCACATATCCACGATGCCGAAGAGGTTTCTTGTAACATACAACCCGAGCCGCGATTAAAGTGGCACATTGTAAAAAGTGATTCGATGAAAGACAATAAAAATCAAAAAAATTTATTGGCTAAATCTACCCAACCAAAACCCGCAGAGAAACACCTTCGATATAATTAATAAATTTATCATTTATTATATAGATTTCAAATTTCTATACTAAATTTAACATTGATGATTTATGAACTATGCATTACATAAAATTTAAATTTAAATGAAAAATAACAACTCTACATTAAAATCAATAGTTTTACTTATACCCATGAAAATCCTCAATCCCATCTGTACGTAACCAACCATTCTTTTTACAATAGATCTATCAAAAAATACTAAAACCCCTTTGTACTATCCAAATAAAATGTGATCTTGCTAACATGAATTTTTGATAAAAATGTCTTGTTAATATGAATGTGTGACAAAGTTATTTACATAGAAGTTTTAAACTAATACCCCTTTTGTACTATTCGAATAGAATGTGATATTGCTAACATGAAATTTTGATAAAATTGTCTTGTTAATATGAATGTGTGACAAAGTTATTTACACAGTGACACTTAAAACAAATTTAGTTTATCTTAAAAAAAAATATTAATGTTGTGTTTGTTAGTCCTTGATCTCAAAAAATTTCCACTATTAGGAAGAAGCGACAGGTCAAGTGTTCGCATTATGGCTAATGTGTTGTCCTTGATGGCAACCTACTTAATGAAGATGTAATTGATGTCAACATTGATGACAGTGTGGAACTAATGTAGACTGGTACACATGCTACAGATGCTATGAACGTAGAAATGACAGTTCAGTGATAGATGGATGATAAAAGTGAAGTTTGAGAAAGTATACACGGTTCTTATGAATAAGGGTCACGTACATACGCAAGTCTTGTGAGTAAAAGTCGAGTACAAGATCCGAACCATGGTTATATGGACACTAGGGGTCTTTACCATGGTATTGACCCATAGTAATTGGAGCAATAATGGTTATTTTATCTCGTCAAAGAATACTAACGACATAACCAAGGGATTTACCTAAGGTATTGGCTAAGACTAAAACTATATAAGGAGATGGAGATCAAGGTGTTTGGTGTGCAAGTAGATGATCTATCTATGTGTGATTTTATTTGGAACATGTGTACACCAAGAAGCAAGGAGATGATTCAGATTTGATAGATCTGAAAGTGTGGTGAAGGCTAATGAAAATACTTTCTTGATCTATTTATGCTTGTAATGTTAAATCTATAGCTATGATGATGGTTTGATCTAAATATAGTGGTACATGTTGAGATCCAGGTTTAACAGATGTTGTGAATTTTAGCGAAGGTCTATTTCAGTAATTTCAAGATATGTATGCTTGTTTGCTTATGATTTTTCAGGTACAAACATTGACCTGCTTCAGTAAATTAGCATATATATTATGCGAAAATTTACTTAGTAGATTGAAATATATATGTGGGTGTCATGCAAGGTGGTCACATACATACGCTGAGTTGTTTTATGGAAGTCACGTATATATACTAGAGTTTTGCAGTGTGTCTTAATGATGGCATTTGATGAGCTTTGCTATATTTATTGTTGTTTGTCAATGATGTCTTTATTTTGATGATCTGTGTCTAACAATGTTGATTGGGTTGAATGTGGAAAGGAATATTGATTGGTAATGAAGTTACAATTTGGTGATCTGTATTGGTTCAGTACTTGATTTAGTGGTTGGTTCAGTGTTACAGTAATTCAGTTTGACGATATTTTCAATTGTCAGTGATTTTAGATTTGTACACAGGTTTTATGCATAGAAAGCACGTATATATGCAGGTTCTATTAAGAAAAATCACATACATATTCTAATCTTTATTTGTTTTGGTTGAATTTTTCATTTAGTGGTTTGATGCTTCAGAGATTCAGTTGGTTTACAGTACTGCAGTGATTTCAGATTCAATATTTCAGTTTGTCATGTTGGTTTGGGTTATTGTTAATGTGGGTCCAATATGAAAATTTGATGAAAGGAGGCCTACAGGTTGTTTTGGTGATTGTTTGATAGGTGGATCTAGTCTGAAACATTCTAAAAAGTGGTCCACAAAGTGCTGAGGGTTGCATCCTTTAGAGTGGGGGTAGGAGCTGGTAAACAAGATTAGGGGGTTGTAGCTCCCTTCCAATAGGAGTCGGAGAAAGAGTGGAGCTTGTATCCTCCTACAAGTGAGTGCCTACGTACCGGTAAGTGTATGAATCAGTACAAAAATGTAATAAATATTTTCCTTATATTATAAGAAAGAAGACAAAGACAACGACAACGGTGGTTTTGTATTAAGAACAATCATGTACATATTTTGATGTTTATTTGTTCTAGTTGAGTTTTGCATTCAGTGGTTTGATGCTTCAGAGATAAAGTTGGTTTACAGTACTGCAGTGATTTCATATTCAATTTTTCAATTTGTCATGTTGGTTTGGGTTATTGTTAGTGTGGGTCAAGTATGAAAATTTGATGAAAGGAAGCCTACATGTTGTTTTGATTATTGTTTGATAAATGGATCTAATCTAAAACATTCTAAAAAGTGGTCCACAAAGTGTTGAGGGTTGCAGCCTTCAGAGTGGGGGTAGGAGATCCCTTTTGATAGGAGCCGATAAACGAGATTAGGGTGTTGTAGCTCCCTTCCAGTAGGAGCTGGAGAATGAGTGGAGGTTGTAGCCTCCTGCAAGTGGGTGCCTGCATACTGATAAGTGTCTACATCAGTACAAAAAAGTAATAAATACTTTCTTTATATTATAAGAAAGAAGACAGAGACAACTGCAACGGTGGTTTTCTCCCACATTGGGTTTCCAATTAAAATCCTGGTGTTTTATGTGTGTTTATTAGTGTTATATTCTTTCCACGACTAGCCCCGCATGGGGAGCCAAGGGGTTAGAGGGGGGCGGCTAGCCCCCCTTCGTTGAACCGGGCGCAACGGGGGGGTCACAAGGGGGGTGGCAACCCCCCTGTCTGGGGGTTTAAGGGGGGCGGTAGCCCCCCTCTACGGGGTCCAGTGAAGCGGGTCCATCAGATATTAGAGAAGAAACATTCAAATCCATAAACAAAGGGAAAGTTTAAGAAGAGCCTAAGGAAATGGGTTATTTTTCAGATGAAGAAGAAGCGAATTTTGTGAAGATACTCCAAGTCGGAACTGGCAGATTCAAAGGTAAGCTTCCTTTTAATTTTTTTTCCTATGGAAGAGTAGGTCGCTATGCCGCTAACTGTCCTTATAAAGAAAATCATGAGAAAGGGAAGAATTTTCCAAATATGAATGTTAAAATAAATTTTGATAGCAAGAAAAGTTTTTATACTCATGAAGATAGTGAATATTCTTCCAATAATGAGGATGATGAATCTGATTAGGATTATCTGTTACTTATGGAATTTGAAGAAAAATATATAGATGAATCTGATGATGTCTTTATGGATGCTCTAGAAGAAATTGATAGACTCAAGGTTATAAACAAAAATCAAGAAAAGGAAATCTGTATGTATAAGGAAAACACCCTTGTTGAAGAAATAACTCAGCTAAAAATTTGTCTAGAAGAAGCTAAATTAGTTGAAGAAGCTTTGAAGAAACAAGTTCTAGAAAAGGAAAGGCACTGTGAAAACTTAGAACTTGAAATTGTGGGTCTAAGAAAGGAACTTGAGAAAACAAAGGCTCTAAATCTTAGATTTGCTAAAGGATTTAAGACTTTAGAAGAAATAATTAAAGTGCAATGCTCTCCTCTAATCAAGATAGGTCTTGGATACAATCCAAATGGTGAAACATAAAAAAATATGAAATCTTCTAAAAAAAGTACATGAAGTTACGTCAATGCGGTAAAATGAAGCAACCCTCAAAATTATAGACCTCGGGAAAAGAATGAAGGATCAAATATTTCCCATGCAAAACAACCTTACCATGAACAAAAGGAAAGCTACTCAAGAAGGTATTATACTCCCAGGTATTCTTACTTCAATGGTTAATGCTTCACTTGTCACAATTTTGGTCACAAAGCAGTTCATTGTGTTGCTTATAAAAAAATTATGACTCGAGAAGTAAGAAAATAAACGAAAGAGATTGACACAAAGAAATATTCTTATAATGTTTTCTTACCTCTTTAGAATGAAATTGAATGTTATGTTTGCAAAAACTTTGGTCATGAATAAATTGAATGCAAAAGCAAGATGAAGTCATCTTACCATCATGAATAGAAGGCAATACCACCCAAGTTATGGAAAAATAAAATCACTGCCTATGAAAATTGTGGTCTAGCTTTAACATCCCTCGTGAAAATTCCATGTAATAAAAGTTAAAAGAATAATGACCATTTTTTATGGGACACTTATTCCAAGCTGGATGTTGGGCAATACATCCTAGGGGGTATTCATTTGGTTGTTTATGGCTAAGGAAATTGGAAAAGGCAATGGCTAAGGCTTTGGAAAGGCAAAATGGCATTTTTAGCACAATTATTAATGAAAATAATGGAAATTAGGAGAAAAACGAGGTGAAAGGTCACAGGTTGCATGTGAGGAGGAAAATGAAGGAAAATAATAGAAAATGAAGAACATAGAGGCCTCATTCATAAAAAGGCTTATGAGGATTAGTTGGTAACTTTTGTCATTTTAGCTTTGGAGCTCTGTCATTATTCTCTCTCTCTCTCTCTCTCTCTCAATATTGGACACTTAGAGTTTCTTGGAGAACTTTTTCATTGGGGCAAGAAAGACAAAGAAGGCAAGAGGAAGCAAAGATCAAGAAGGGAAGGGCATAATCAAGCAACTACCGTGGACTTCATTGCAGATATCGACTTGCATGTGTATTTTTCTTGTTAGATTTGGCATGCATGGTATTGCATGTGGTTCTTTTCTACCATGGCATGGGTTTTCTAGGTGTGATAGCCTTCTTCAGCCTAGCCTTTCCATTCACTGATAACTTTGATGAGATGGGTTTCTCATATTCGATTAATGTGGGATGGTCAGATGGATTCGAAGCTAAGTGGGGTGGATCTCCGAATTGACAAACACATGGTCTAGTGGTCCCTGATCCAGACTATGGATCATTGTAAATCCACTGGCCTAGTAACCCCTGAACCGGACTGTGGGTTGTGGTAAAGCTAGATTGTGTGCCTCAATGGACCTAGGAATCCGTGTTGGTGAATGGTGGGATATACGGTAAATCCAAGAGGTGGATTTATCTCCGTTGGGCCTAGTAGTCCTGGGATGAGATGTATGGTAAAGCCTGAAGAGTGTGTCTCGGTGGAGGGCTTAGTGATCCCTGGATCAGACTAATGATTACGGTAAAGCCTGAGAGACTAGGAGGCACTCAAATTCCTCATGGTGTAGGAGAAGAACTCCAGTGGAATCCATGCTTATTTGGTGTGTTCTATGAGTCCCACATTTATGCTTGGAATATGGCACGGGAGTGATTGATTGAAGAGAGACTTGGCTCAACCAATTTATGGTCAGGTGGAACGTGGTAGTCCCATCTCCGGTTGGCTTATTGCATCATTAATGAAATGTTATTTCTCCTTGTATTTATAAGAGTATTTTGATGGATTATATGTGGTCTACATTGTTGTACTTTCATGAGTATTTATGTTGTTATTATGCTGGTTATATGTATGTTTTATGACAACAACTATGTATTGCTCTCATCATGTTTTTACTTGTAAATTAATTGATAATGTATCTATGGCATAATAGATGATAATGCAGCAAATGACATGAGGGAACAATGGTTCATAGCAATTCTTAGATAAGTATGAGATCCCTACACTTAATTATGTTGTTTACACTTGTAGGTTACATGTTGATGAAATGTTTGACGAAATGCTTGTCATGGCTAGTAGGGGTTTGGTTAAGGTCTTGTTCAACTTATTACTTTGGAGTCATTTTTTTCTTTCCTTTTACTAATTTTAAGTTATCACTCCATTCTGGGTAGTGACCTGGGCTCTGGGCCTGTAAAAGTGGCTTAAATCCCAGGGTTGTTAGCATAGAAATGGAAAATTGGGCCCCTGGACACTAGCACATAAGCCTATGAGAGAGAGTTTGTGTTTCTAGGCACTATCATGCCCATAGCATGAGAGAGACTGAGGCCTAAAATGGTAAAAAATTCAATAGGACCCAAGGCCTAGCTGTCTGAAGTGTTGGATTGTTTTTGTGGGCCCTGATGCTGATTTTGGATGACTGTGTGTGATGTTTCCACTAATTCCATTTCCTTAAGGTCACATAGGAGTTTGAATCCAATCATAGCATCCTCTCATCGCATGTTTACCCTGGTTGACTAGCTACTTGGGTAGATGTGGGAGGAGGGTGTTATAGAGTGGCATCAGAGCATGGTTCACCCCTCAGAATTGATGGGTGGTGTGTGTTGTTCATGCATGCATGTCAGTTGAATGTGTGTCTTTTACACTTACATTCCATGTGCTTGTTGCATTTGATGGATGATTGATTATGGTTGTAGTAAGGTTGTCATTATGAATTTGATGTTGATCTTGTGGAATGCATTTGTCATGAGTATATCACTGGTTACATATTGTTAAATGTTGCTTACATATTGATTTTATGTCACCTACTTACATCCTTGTATGTTAGGATAAATTCTTGTAGATTTGATTACATGTATTAGTCTTGTAGGTTGATTACAAGAATTGATCGCTTATGTTCGACTACATGTGTTTATGCATAGGTGTAGCTGATTAGACATTTCTTATGCATGTGGTTGGTTGCATGTGGCAATGTGTACGGAGTAATGGTTGTTTTCGTGCATGAGGTCATAGCATGCATTGTTGATATGGCCTTGCATTGATGATTGGAACCTAACTAAAATGATGTTTATGTGTTGATACATTTATTTGTGTATGTCTATGTGTTGTTATGTTTATGTTATACATGTATCACATTGATTTGTTGATATGGCAGATGAGGTATCCTCCCCAAATTATGCTAAGGTACATTGATTTATTGTAATTTGGTTTATATGACATATTATGCATTGCAGGAAAGAGATCAAATGACTAGCAAGGTGGTAGACTACATAGAATCTCTCTATGCATTAGATGAGTAGTGTGGTGCAGGGCACATTTCTAATTTGGCAGATACATTGAAGAGCTTGAAGGAAGAGATAAGGAGTTGTAAGGCAGATAATGACAAGCATACAGTCACAAGAGAATCAAGCAGAGGTTAATGTAATACTTCTTCAGAGTTTGTTAGACTTGCAGCGATAAAGGTCGCTTTGGATCAACCATGGACAGGAGGATAGAACTAATGGGGCATATGGCAGTGGGTCTCCTGGTAGACACAGGTCAGATAGATCTGATACAATGAGAGATGGCAGGTTGTTGGACACTTTAGATAGGAGGTGTGATGAGTACATGTACTATTCTAGTTTTGGTTCTGATAGACATCATGATCGTCATTGTTGTCATCCTTACATGAGGAGTGATATGGGATACCTGTCGGATGAGTGTACGAAAGCGAAGCCACCTACTTTTGATGGAGAAGTGAAGAATCCGGAAGATGCAGAGGCTTGGATACTTGGGATGAAAAAATTCTTTGAGTTGCATGAGTACACAGATAACATGAAGGCCATAATAGCTATCTTCATCTTGAAAGGTAAAGAAAACATTTGTTGGGAAGATGTTAAGCGGGTTAGAGATATCAGGACAGATGACTTGAGTTGGTGGGAGTTCAAGAGGCTATTCAGGAAGAAGTACTTGTCAGAGAGGTGCCACGACAATAAGGCCAAAGAATTATATGAGCTACAGATGGGATCAATGACAGATGAAGAGTACATGACCAAGTTTTTGGAGCTATTGAGGTATCTATCGTATCGTACTGATGAGAATGATAAATTTTATAGATTTATCAGTGGTTTTCCATTAGAATTTAGAGATTGGATTGAGTATGACGAGCCTCGGTCACTTGAGGAAGTCATTAGGAAATTGAAGCATTGCTATGAACAGTCAAAGCGTAAGAATGAATCTCAACAAGGATGGGAAGGGAAGGACAAAGGTAAAGGTAAATGGAAATCTAAGAGAACAAGGCCTCAAAATGTAGATGGGGAAGAAAATACGGCACCGTAAAAGAATTTCAATGAAGCTAGATAGGCACATGGGTCGTAGCAGTAGCATAGAGGTGAGGGCACTGGTCGGTTGGAGTGTTTGACATGTGGATAGGAGCACCTTAGGAGGGATTGTCCGCAGCATCAGGGTGGTATGCCTAAGATATGCAGTGCACATAGGGTGCATACTGTTGGGGATGTTGGGTAGAGCATTCCTTGTATTTATGCGACACTGGACAAAAGACAGCAGAACACTAGACATTTATCATTGAGATGGACAATAAGATTTGTGATCAAGTTATTTATATTTTGATTGATCCTAGATCTAATTATAGCTATGTTATTCCTGACTTGGTATATTATGTTGTTGGGCATGGATTGATTGTATCTTCATGGAACTAAGGTATAATGTTATGACAAACGCATTGAGTGTGTTGATGACAATGGGGAACCAAGAGTCTTGCAAGACTAGAAGAAAGCCACATCAGTTAGGATGGTGACAACTATGCAAGAAAATCATAGCCGCGGGAAAGGGCGTGTGTTATTTGCAGTGCGCATTTCTAGTGATGAGGGTAAGGAGGTTGAGGATGCAGATGTGTTGAGAAGGTACCCATTTTTGCAACAATTTCAGGATGTATTTCCTGAGGACATTACAGAGTTACCACCTCAAAGGGAGGTAGAATTTTCTATTGAGTTAGTGTCATGGATAGCTCCATCATCAAAAGCACCTTACAAGATTATCACACCTGAGTTGGTTGAGTTAAAGTTGCAGTTGAAGGAAATGTTAGACAAGGGATACATTAGGCCAAGTGTATCGCCTTGGGGTGCACTGGTATTGTTTGTGAAGAAGAAAGATGGTACTCTCAGAATATGTATCGATTACAAGCAGTTGAACAAAGTGACAATCAAGAATAGGTACTGTTTGTCGAGGATTGATGACTTGTTATATCAACTAAAGGGAGCAGCAATGTTCTCTAAGATTGATCTGAGATATGGATACCATCAGGTACACATCAAAGAGGAGGAAATTTACAAGACTACGTTCTAGACCAGGTATGGGCACTATGAGTTCGTTGTTGTTCCATTTGGTTTGACTAATGCTCCAGCTACATTTATGTGTTTGATGAATAGTGTGTTGCATCCATACTTGGATAAGTTTGTTATTGCGTTCATTGATGATATACTGGTATATTCTAAAAATGAGGAAGATCATTTTGAGCATTTAGAAACAACGTTGAGGTTGTTAAGGGAGCTAAGCTCAACAAGTGTAGTTTCTTTCAGAGTGAGGTACACTACTTGGGACATGTTGTCTCCAAGGAAGGAATTGCAATAGATCCAAAGAAGATAAGGGCCATCATGGAGTGGGTAGCTCCTAAGAGTGTGGATGAGGTGAGATATTTCATGGGTTTGGCAGGCTATTACAGGAGGTTCATCAGGAACTTCTCGCAGATTGCTTATCCTATCACATCATTGCAAAGGAAAGGTAAGAAGTTTGAATGGACAGAGGAGTGTGAGGCTAGCTTTGAGAAACTTAAGCAGTTGTTGACACATGCACCAATGTTATAGATTGCAGATCCAGACAAAGAGTTTGTGGTATGCATAGATGCTTGTAAAAGAGGGCTTGGTGGAGTCCTTTTGCAGGATGGACAGGTGGTATGCTATGATTCCCAAAAACTAAATGAGCACGAGAAAAACTACCTGACACATGATCTTGAGTTAGCAATGATCATACATGCATTAAAGATGTCGAGGCACTACGTTCTTGGAAGGAGGTTTGTACTAATGACTGATCACATTAGGTTGAGGTATTTATTTGACCAACCGAATTTGAACACCAGGCAGGCCAGATGGTTGGTCACGATCAACAAGTTTGATTTCAAGATCAGGTACATCAAAGGTAAAGAGAACAGGGTGGTAGATTCTCTTAGCATATGGGTACAGGTAAATCACTTAGCAATTATGAGCTTCTATGGGACAGATCTACATGATATGATCTTGCAAGCAGGTCAGCAGGATGTCAGGTATATGGAGATTGTGCGCAGGTTCCAATAAGGTGTTGATACATGTACAAGCAATAGTAGAGTTATAGGTACATGTACAAGTGCAGTTACAAGTACATGTACAAGTGTAGGTACAAGTACAGGTAGTGGTACATGTACCAGTGGAAATACAAGTACAGGCATAGGTATGGGTGTAGGTGCAGGTGCACATGGTATGGATTATTTTCTTACACCAAATGGATTGGTTAGGTTCCGAAATAGGATATATGTACCAAATAACAGTGAGCTCAAGAAGGTGATCTTGAGGTAGTTTTATGAAAAACCATATTCAGGTCACCCAGGTTATCAAAATACGCTGACAGCAGTGAAGAGATTTTACTATAGGCCGAATTTGAAGAGGGATGTAACAGAGTTTGTGGCGATGTGTTCTGACTATCAACGAGTGAAAGCATAGTATAAACATCCAGGTGGACTGCTACAGCCGATCACGATTCCAGAATGGAAATGGGAGGTTATTTCCATGGATTTCATCACAGGGTTGCCAAAGACAGTGAGACAACATGATTCCATCATGGTTATCGTGGACAGGTTGAAAAAGGTTGCACATTTCATTCTAGTGAAGTCTACATTCTCAGCTAGCAATGTAGCACAGGTATTCATCAGATATGTGGTCAGGTTGCATGGTGTTCCAAAGAAGATTGTGTCAGACAGGGATGTGAAGTTCACTTCCAAGTTCTGGAAGGCGTTATTTGCAGGTTTGGGCACAGAGTTGGCCTTCAGTACATCTTATCATCCTTAGACATATGGAAAGACAAATAGGGTCAACAGGATATTGGAGGACATGTTGAGGATGTATGTGATGCATAAACAACGAGAGTAGGAAGAGTATCTTCCCTTGGTAGAGTTCTCATACGACAATGGTTATCAGCAGTCATTGAGCATGAGTCCTTTTGAAGCATTGGATGGGAAAAGTTGCAATACTCTCATCAGTTGGAGTGATTTGATTAATAGGGTGTTGATTGGACCAGAGATGTTGGTAGAAAAGGAACAGGTTGTTCAAGGAGTTCTAGGTCAGGGAACAAGTTTACTTGCGCATCAAACCAAAGAAAAGCTCCTTGAGGATTAGATCTTGTGCCAAGTTGGCACCACGGTTTTGTGGACCCTTCAGTATCATTCAGAGGATTGGGCCAGTAGCTTATCGACTTGCACTGCCTCTGACAATGAAATTCTATGACGTTTTTCATGTATCTTTACTTAAGAAGTATGTTATGGATGTTGATCATGTGATTGACTGGTCTGTATTGCAGGTGGAACCAGATGGAGAATTCTAGTGAGAGCCTCAGTGTATATTGTAGAAAAAGGTGCTCATTCTCCAAAATTGAGCAATCGAGCAAGTTAAAGCGTAATGGAAGCACTTTGGGCTTGATGGAGCTACATGGGAGATGGTGGATCATATACAGGCTATGTATCCTTCCTTGTTTGCAAGTTGAGGCAAAACAACTTTGATATGGTGTTTTGGTATATGCTTTGATATGGTGTTTCAATATATGATTTGATATGGTGTTTTGGTATATGTTTTGATATGATGTTCTAGTATATGTTTTCGTACATGTTTTTGGTATATATTTTGGCGATATTGCTATATGTACATGTGTAGATGGATGTAAATACCGCCATGAGATATGTTATAAAGCTCCACTAAGCGATATGGGTGTCATCTCATTATGATTATGTTGTCACGTTACCATGCTATCATGTGGTTATTATATCGTGATGTTATGATGTCATGTGGGTTGGCACTCAAACGAGTGATCATAGTAAATACCGTAATGAGCTATGTTATAAAGCTCCATTATGCGGTATGTTGTCATGATGTTTTTCTTTTGAGCACGTCCTTCATTGTAAATACTGCATCGAGCTATGTTATAAAGATCCATGAGAAGTATGTCTTCTTTCAGCGGGTTGCTGAGGTATATGTGTGTTTGAACACCAAGGGCGGTGTCCCCCAAGGGGGAGGGTTCTGTAACAACGCTGGTGAAAATTCCATGTAATAATAGTTAAAAAAACAATAACCATGGTTGATGGGACACTTATTCCAAGCTGAATGTTGGGCAAGACATCCTAGGGGTTGTTCATTTGGTTGTTTATGGCTAAGGAATTTGGCAAAGTCAATGGCTAAGGATTTGGAAAGGAAAAATGGAATTTTTGGCACAATTATTTATGAAAATAATGGAAAATAGGAGAAAAAGGAGGTGAAAGGTCACAGGTTGCATGTGAGGAGGAAAATGAAGGAAAATAATGGAAAATGAAGAAACTAGAGGCCTCATGCATAGAAAGGCTTCTGAGGATCAGTTGGTAACTTTTGTCAGATTAGCTTTGGAGCTATCTCATTATTCTTACTCTCTTTCACACTCTTGGACACTTGGAATTTATTGGAGCACTTTGGCATTGGAGCAAGAAAGGCAAAGAAGGCAAGAGGAAGAAAATATCAAGAAGGGAAGGGCAGGATCAAGTAGCTACAACAGGCTTCATTGCAGGTATCGACTTGCATGTGTATTTTCCTTGCTAGATTTGGCATGCATGGTCTTGCATGTGGTTCTTTTCTACCATGGCATGGTTTTTTCTAGGTGTGGCATTGTTCTTCAGCCTAGCCTTGCCATTTCCTGGTAACTTTGATGAGATGGTTTTCTCATATTTGGTTAATGTGGGATGGTCGGATGGATTCAAAGTTGAGTGGGGTGGATCTCCGAACTTACAAACACATGGACTAGTGGTCCCTTAACCAAACTATGGATCACGGTAAATCCACTGGCCTAGTAACCCCTAAACCAGAATGTGGGTTGCGGTAAATCTAGATTGTGTGCTTCGGTGGGTCTAGGAATCCTTTCCATTAAATGGAGGGATATCCGGTAAAGCTAAGAGGTGGATTTCTCTTTGTTGGGCCTAGTAGTATCGAGATGGGATGTACGGTAAATCCTGGAGAGTGTGTATCAGTGTAGGGCCTAGTGATCCCTGGATTGGACTGTGGATTACAGTAAAGAATGAGAGACTAGGAGGCACTCAAATTCCTCACGGTGTAGGTGAAGAACTCCAGGGGCATCCATGCTTATTTGGTGTTTCTGGTGTGTTCTATGAGTCCCACATTCATGCTTGGAATATGGCATGGGGGTGATTGACTGAAGAGATACTTGGCTCAGCCAATCTATGGTCAGGTGGAACATGGTAGTCCCATCTCTAGTTGGCTTATTTCATCATTAATAAAATGTTATTTCTCCTTGTATTTCTAAGAGTATTTTTATGGACTATATGTGGTCTATATGGTTGTACTTTCATGAGTATTTTTGTGTTATTATGCTGGTTATATGTATGTTTTATGACAACAGCTGTGTATGGCTCTTAACATGTTTTTACTTATAAATGAATGGATAATGTATCTATGTCCTAATAGATGATAATGCAGCAAATGACATGAGGGAACAATGGTTCATAGTGATTCTCAGATAAGTATGAGATCCCTACACGTAATTCTGTTGTTTACACCTGTAGGTTACATGTTGATGAAATGTTTGGCGAAATGCTTCTCATAGCTAGTAGGGGTTTGGTTAAGGTCTTGTTCAACTTATTGCTTTGGCATCATTGTTTTCATGTTCTTTTACTGATCTTAAGCTATCACTACATTATGGGCAGTGATCTAGGTTTTGGGCCTGAAAAAGTGGCTTAAATCCTAGGGTCGCTGGCACAGAACTGAAAAATTAGGTCCCTAGGCACTGGCAGATAAGCTTGTGAGAGCGAATTTGATTTTCTGGACACTATCATGCCCATAGCATGAGAGCGACTGAGACCTAAGATGGTCAAAAATTCAGTAGGACCCAAGGGAAATTTGTCTAAAGTGTTGGATTGTTTTCTGTGGGTCCTGACGCTGATGTTGGATGATTGTGTGTGATGTTTCCGTCAATTCCACTTCCTTACGGTCACATAGGAGGACGAATCCAATCATAGTAGCCTCTCGTCGCATGTTTACCCCGGTTGTATAGTTACTTGGGTAGATGTGGGATGAGGGTGTTATACTAGCATTATATGCAAGAGATCAATAGAATATATGGTTCATTGAAAACGAATGTTCAAAGCATATGACAGGTGACAGAGATAAATTTGTTTATTTTAATGAAATAAATAAAGAAAAGAATGTGACTTTTGGTAATAACTCACCTGCTACTATCAAAGGGAAAGGAACTGTGATTTTAAAGAAAAAGGTCAAGGTTGGAAATGTATTATTTGTTGATGGGTTAAGACATAACTTGTTAAGTTTCAATTAAATGTGTGATCAAGGGCATGAAGTTATTTTCAAATCAAATAATTATATGGTAATAAATCTGAATATAGGTAAGATCATAATAAAGGGAACACAAACACCAAGAAATGTCTATCTCTTAGAAGGCAACCAAGAGCACTATTATTTGAGAAAATATGAAGAAAGTTGTCTTTGGCACAAAAGGTTGGGGCACCTTATCTTTTCTCAATTATACAAATCAAGTAGGATGGGAGCAGTTCATGACTTGCCAAACATCTCTCCACCTGAAAATAACATTTGCAAATCATGTCAATTTGGTAAGAAATCCAAAGTTTAGTTTAAAGCTAAAGAAGGTACTTCAAGTAAACCCCTTGAACTTGTTCACACTGATTTATGTGGTCCTATGAGAAAGAAGTCTCCTCATGGTGAACAATACTTCATATTATTTATTGATGACTTTACAAGAATGTGTTGGATTGGTTTACTAAAGTATAAAGATGAGGCATTTGATAAGTTTAAAGTATTCAAGGCTTTGATAGAAAATGAATTAGATATAAAAATAAAATGTCTTAGATCTGATAGAGGAGGAGAGTTTATATCATATGATTTCTTCAATTTTTGTGAACATCTTCGCATCAAAAGACGATTTTCCATAGCTAAAATTCTTCAAAAAAATGGAGTGGTAGAAAGAATGAACATGACAGTTCAACAAATGGCATGTGCCATGCTTGATGAGTCAGGAACACCTCACACCTTATGAGGAGAAGTGGCACATACAACCATGGATATACTTAACAAAGCTCATGTTTGAGTAAATAGTGATAAAACTCCATATGAACTCTGGTTTGGTAAGCCTACAACTATGAAACACTTTAGAATTTTTGGAAGCAAATGTTTCATAAAGAAAAATGATGATAAGATTGGAAAGTTTGAATCTAGATTTGATGAAGGAATCCTCCTTGGATACTCTTCTAGAAGCAAAGGATATAAATGTTACAATAAAAGGCTTCAAAATATTGTTGAATGCATAGATGTTGTGATTGATGAAGTGTCCACAAGTACCAAAAGGGAAGCACAAATAGATGACGAACCTCTCCCTAATACAAGCCAAAAGGTTGTCAGAGAAGAAGATAGAGAAATATCAATAGAAGGAAATGAAAATATAGATATATCAAAAAAGACACCATCAAGGTACGTTCAAAAAAATCATCTTGAATCTCAAATTCTAGGTGAAAAAGAAGCAAGAATACAAACTAGGAGAAATCTTATTGGAACTTCTAGTCACTTAGCCTTACTATCCACAATTGAACCTCAAAATGTAAATCAAGCAAGCAAATATGAATGTTGGGTTAAGACAATGCATGAAGAACTTGATCAAATAGAAAATAACCATACATGGGAATTAGTACCAAGGCCTCATGATAAAAATGTAATTGGGACAAAATGGGTGTTCAAGAACAAACTAAATGAAAATGGAGAAGTAATTCGAAACAAAGCAAGACTTGTATGCAAAGGCTATGCTCAACAGGAAGGGATAGACTTTGAAGAGATATTTGCACTTGTAGCTAGACTTGAAGCCATAAGAATGTTTCTTGCATTTTCCAACTTTCATAACTTTAAGGTATATCAAATGGATGTTAAATCTGCATTTTTAAATGGGGATCTAGAAGAAGAAGTTTATATTGAACAACCTGAAGGATTCATTCTTGGAAATGATAAAAATATTGTTTGTAAGCTTAAGAAGGCATTTTATGGGTTAAAACAAGATCCTTGTGCATGATATTATTGTCTTGACAGGTATCTTCAACAACAAGGATTCAAAAAGGGGTCTGCAGATAGTAATTTATATATCAAATTTGATCAAGACAAACATTTTATAGTAGTAGTTTATGTAGATGACATCATATTTGGAAGCAATGTTGAATCTATGAGTCAAGGAGTTATGCAACAAGAATTTGAAATGTCTCTGCTTGGTGAACTAAATACTTTCTTGGTATTCAAGTTCAACAAACTAAAGATGACATGTTTCTTTCTCAAACTAAGTATCTCAAATAGATTATGAAGAATATGGAATGGAAGACTACAAGCCTGTATGCACACCAATGGTAACATGATGCAATCTTAGTCAAAATGATGATTCTCCTTCAGTTAATCAACTATAATACAAATCTCTGATTGGTAGCTTGATCTATCTTACAGGTACAAGATCAAACATTATGCATGCAGTTGGCATAGTTGGACAATTTCAAGCAAATCCTAAGGAAACTCATCTCCAAGCAGTTAAGAGAATATTCAAGTATCTGCAAGGCACTCAAGATTTTGGTCTATGGTATCCCAAAAAACATAAATTTTTCACCTCATGCTTACATAGATGCAAATTGGGTAGGTAATGTTGGTGACTGCAAAATTACTAGTGGAGGAGATTTCTATTTGGGACCTTGTTTAGTTTCTTGGTTCAGTAATAAATAATGTTCTTTCACTTTATCTACTGCTGAGGCAGAATATGTTGTTGTTGCATCTTGTTGTACTCAACTTCTATGGATGATCCAAACATTGCAAGATATTCAAGTCACTTTTCCTCAACCTGTACCTATTCTCTGTGATAATACTAGTGCCATAAGTATCTCTAAAAATTCTATCATGCACTCAAAAACCAAGCACATTCCAATCAAATACCATTTTCTGAGAGAGTGGCCACTTAAACAAAAGGTCAAACTAGAATATGTTCCTTCAAAGGAACAAGTTGCAGACATATTTACAAATCCACTTCCACGTGAATCCTTTGAATATCTCAGACAGAAATTAGGAATGATTCCTACCTCTTCACTATGGTAATTGATCTAACAGGCATGTCATGTTCAGGGGGAGTTGCCACTGTAAAATCCTACAACTTACTTTCTGTACGCGGATGGTATGAAAGATAGTCATGTATATATGTAGTTTCTGAGTTAGATAGTCGTGTATACTTTATAAAAAATGAAAAAGAGTGGCATAGATTAAGGGGGGACTTCATATATGCTTTCATCATTTAATTATTGGTTTAGGGGGAGAAACTGCTATAATTTTAATAGTGCATTGTTTGAATTATGATTGCTTGAGTACTTCTTGTTGTGTGATGGGTTTATGATGACTACATATCATTGTTGCTCTATGGTGGTTACTTCTATTATTGTTGAAGATACATATGTTCTTGTCATTCTTTTAATAGTGATCCATGGATTCCATATGATGAAATATTTATGTTGCAGATTCCTATATGGTGCATGGTGGTTCATGATGACTATTATGGTCTTGCTACATCACTATTAAGGTCCATAGTTTTGGTTGTAAGTATAATATATGTCTCTTGATGTAAAGGTCATGAAAAGACCCATATTGTAAATCATTGTAAAATTTAGTCATGTATGGGATATTGGGATCAAGTCATGTTATCCCATTATTTTGGGACATTGATGTATAGTTGGGTCAAATTTGTAACTCCATTATGTTGGGTGCTTGATGTAATCATGGAAGCATAGAGTCCTTGGTGATAGGAAAGGTCATACTTAGTTGAGTCATAAAGTATTGTACTCTATTGAATATCTTTAGAAGGTTCAACACATGCAGATTTCATGATTCATATTTAGCAAAAAATACATACAATGATCAACACTTAAAGGAAACCAATTCACTCATCTTGGTTCAGCCCTTTCCCCTTGATATCAAAGGGGAGAGAAGCTTGGTGTTTGGAGAAGAATGCTTGGAGACAAGCTTGGTGTTTTGATGTTTGCAGGTATTTATAGGTGATGACCTAACACCAAAACCAGAATGGTTGCCATAAAGTCCAAAGGGGAAGATTGTTGGCGTTATGGCTAATTTTTTGTCCTTGATGGAAACCTTCTTAAAGAAGATGTACTTGATCAAAACATTGATGACTGTGGAACTAATGCAAACTAGTATAGGTGCTACAAATGATATGAAAAGAGAAATGATAGTTCAGTGACAGATGGATGATAAAAGTGAAGTTTGAGAAAGTATACATGGTTCCTGTGAAGAAGGGTCACATACATATGCAGGTCTTGTGAGTAAAAATTGCATACAAAATCTGAACCATGGTAATCTAGATACCAGGGGTTTTTACCATGGTATTGGCCCATAGTAATTGGAGTGTCAACAATTATTTGGTTTCGTCAAAGAATACTAATGACATCACCAAGGGATTTACCTAAGGTATTGATTTAGTCTAAACCTGTATAAGGAGATGGAGATCAAGGTGTTGGGTGTGCAAGTAAATGATCTATCTATGTGTGATTTTATTTGGAATAGGTGTGCACCAGGAAGCAAGGAGATGAGATAGATCTGATAATGTGGTGAAGGCTAATTAAAATACTTTCTTGATTTATTTATGCTTGTAATGTTAAATCTATAGCAATGATGATGGTTTGATCTAAATATAGTGGTGCATGTGGAGATCTGGGTTTAACAGATGTTGTGAATTGCAGTGAAGGTTCGATTCAGTAATTTCAAGATATATACTCTTGTTTTCTTTTGATTTGTTGCGTACATACACAAACCTTGTTAAGTAAATTAGCGTATAAATTCTGTGAAAATTTACTCAGTAAATTGAAATATATACGTTGGTGTCATGCAAGGTGGTCACGTACATACACTGAGATTTTTTTATGGAATTCATGTATATATACTAGATTTTTTCAGTGTGGCTTGATGATGACATTTGACGAGCTCTGATCTATTTTCTTTCTGTCTGTTAATGGTGTCTCTATTTTGCTGATCTATGTCTGACAATGTTGATTAGGTTGAATGTGGAATGGAATATTGATTGGTAATCATGTTCCATTTTGGTGATATGTGATTGGTTCAGTGAATGGTTCAGTAATTGATTCAGTGGTTGGTTCAGTGTTATAGTAATTCAATTTGATAGTATTTTCAATTGTCAATGATTTGAGATCTGTATGCAGGTTTTATGCAGAGGAAGCGCGTATATATGCAGGTTCTATTAAGAACAATCACGTACATGTTTTGATGTTTATTTGTTCTGGTTGATTTTTGCATTCAGTGGTTTGATGCTTCATATATTCAGTTGGTTTACAGTACTGCAGCGATTTCAGATTCAATATTTCAGTTTGTCATGTTGGTTTGGGTTATTGTTGGTGTGGGTCCAGTATGAAAATTTGATGAAAGGAGGCCTACAGTTTGTTTTGATGATTGTTTTCTAGGTCGATCTAGTCTAAAACATTCTAAAAAGTGGTCCACAAAGTGCTGAGGGTTGCATTTTTCAGAGTGGGGGTAGGATCTCCCTTCCGGTAGGAGCCGATAAACGAGATTAGGGGGTTGTATCTTCCTTCAAGTAGGAGATGGAAAAAGAGTGGAGGTTGTAGACTCTTATAAGGGGGTTCCTGTGTACTGATAAGAGTCTGCATCAGTACAAAAATGTAATAAATATTTTATTTATACTATAGGAAAGGAGACAGAGAAAACGATGATGGTGGTTTTCTCCCACTTAAGGTTTCCACCTAAAATCCTTGTGTTCTATGTGTGTTGCTTACATGCTGTGAATTTTGTGTTCTTTACTGCATATTGGAAAGTTATTTATTTACTGATGCAATGGTTAATTACAATCATCTAATGAAACACATGAAAAATTAGTAAAATGGATATACGTTGTTTTCTTTCTGTGAAGTCGTGTACATACACACATTTCTTTAAGAACAATAGCATTCATAATTTAGTATATAGATCTAAAAGTTAAATAGAATTAAAATATTGATTCACCCCCCCTCCTCTCAGTATTTTTCCTAACACGAGGTTGAAGATGGTCCTCTCTACTATAATTGATTCATCTAGGGATACTAATATCTCACTAAAAGGACTTGCATTTTCCTCAGACTTCTCCTTGTTCATCTTCTCCTATCCAGGCTCTTAGAGAGTATTCACTAGAGAATATGTGTCCCATATGAAAATTTTGTCCCTTAACATTAGGGGGTTAGGGGCTGCCTTGAAGAGAATTTCCTTAAAACATTTGATTAAGATTCAATTTCCCTTGATCAATTTATTACTAGATACTATGATGGTTGGACATAAGGCTTGGCCTATTTTGTTAATTATTTGTCCTGGCTAATGGGTTTGTGCTTTACATGCCTATGGGAAATACGACGGGCTTAGATTCAATTTGGGACCTGAGAGTTGTTGATTTTTTTCTTATAAATCATTTGCAGGTATTTTAATGTCGGGATATGCCAAGAGCTCAAAGCATAGGTTTCATATTCTAAACATATATGCCCCATATGTGGCGAGGCAGTGTTTTTGGGATCATTGGATGGTTGCGATATTTTCAAAATTGGCTCATTAATGTTGGAAAATGACTTGAATCTTACTATGGATGCAAATGAAAATCAGGGTACTTGATGTAGATTAGACCTTTGGAAAATTATTTCAAAGACCTTTTCGAGCTAAACCATCTGGTGGACATTTTTTCAATGCCTCTTATTCCGACCTGGAGAAACAGTTGATATGGTCCGGATGGCATTACTAAGTGCTTGGATCGATTTTTTATCGATGAGAACCTGGTGGAGTGGTTGTGTTTATTTCTCTCTTAGGTTGTACTAGTGAGCTTATTTCACCATGATCCTATTCTCCTACATTGGCGCAACGATACTGAGTCTAAGTGGGAGGGTTTAGGGTTTGGCGTGGTTTAAGTGGGAGGGTTGTATTAATCATCTGAGATCCACTAACATGGAAACTAAGTTTCATAAACTTAGGGAGATGAAGAAGGAGGTTTGTTGATGGGAGAGGTTGAAAAAAAGGAAAAACATAGAGGAGTTAATCAAGGTTGACAAAAAACTATTGTTATTGGAAAATCCTACACACCATGATTACTTCTTTGCTTCATAGAAGTCTTTAGCTATGGTTTTGGAAAGGAATAAGAGGGAGATCCTTATGCTTCAAGAAGAGGAATGATGACTTAAAAGCTTGTCCATTTGGATTAATAGGGGCGACAAAAAACACTAAGTTTCTTTCACAACTATGCCTCAAAGAGGAGGAAGGAAAACACAGTCTAGGAGTTGAAGGATTCAAATGGTAATTATATTACTTCACTCAAGGATCTTCATTTAGATCCTATTCAATATTTTGGTAAGCATTATAAATCCAGGGTCAGGGTGGATATCGAAAAATAATTAGATGTCATTAATACATATTAAATTATGTTTGGTGAGGAGGCTAACACTTCACTAGACAGACTGATTACAATAGTAGAGTTGGTGGTTGTTTTGAAGTATTTTTCCAGAGATAAGAGCCCTGGACCAAACAGATGGTTGGTAGAATTATTTCTTCATTTTAAATACATTATGGGGTAGGATTTACTACTTGTTACCAAGGAATCTAGAACATCTGGTTATATATCTGACACTTTGAAATCTACATTTATTACTCAAATCTCTTAAGTATAAAATTCTTCTACATTTATGGACTATCGGCCCATTTCCTTGTGTAACACAGTATATAAAATTATATTTAAGATCATTGCCAGCAAGTTGAAAAACACAATGTCAAAACATATTGAGCCAAAATAATTTGGTTTTTTGCAACACTACCAGATTTAAGATGTGGTTTCTATAGCGCAAGAATGGATTCACTTAATAAAGTTTAAAAAGGACCTAAGAGCTCTGATGCTGAAGCGACTGTGCGAAAAAAAAAACCTAGACGCCGCCGCCGCCGAACGAACCTGTGCTGGCTGCAGCAGGCTCTGCTACTGACAGTCCTATGGAGGCTGTTGTAGGAGGGGAGAGCTCTGCCTCCCCTCCAATGGGGACAACCCATACTGACAAGCAACAAAAGGCAGAAATACGGCACTCTGCAATCGAAGACCTAGAGAAGGAACAAGACAAGCAAAAGACGCCAGAAGGACAGACGTCCTCAGATCGAAATGTGGAGGATGAAGAAAGCAATGGTCGGCACAACACAACTGGCTCCTTTCAGACAAAAGTGACTTCAGCGACTTGTATCCCAAAGGCAGCAGATCCGATCAAGATCGAACTACCAAGCCACCACATCAATGGGGAAATCCAATTTATGCAAGATTACGCACTCATTGGAAAGTTCTTGGGCTTTTGGCCCACAGAAAAAGCCTTACAAGGTTGGATAGCCTCCAAATGGAAGCCCAAAGGACAAGTTACGTTACAGCTCGGCCCAAAGGGCTTCTTTACAGCAATTTTTAACTGCTTAGAAGACAAAACAAGGATATTCGAAGGAGGCCCGTACTTCTTCAACTCTTCAGGTCTATATCTAACGGATTGGAAGCCTCGATTCAATCCAGACAAAGAAGACTTTAGTTGGGCCCCTGTATGGATCAGAATGTATTCCCTTCCGGTGGAGTACTGGCGAGAAGAAACGCTGGCAGACATAGGCAACAAGCTGGGAACCTTCATCAAAGTGGCTACTGAAACCAAGACGCGCAAATACACCTCTTACGCCAGGATCTGCGTCAAGATGCACCTCACCAAGACCTTAGCAGACACGGTAAGTCTTTTTCACGATGATTATGAATGGAAACAGACTCTAGATTATGAGCACATCCCTTTTCGTTGTAGAAAATGTCATGAGCATGGTCACCTCTTCCGTGATTGTCCCTTAAATGTGCAGCCCAAATTCCCCTCCAGTGATAGTAACTTGGACCCTGATGGTTTCACGAGAATCCCCATCCGTCGCCGACATGCAAAAAAAAACCAAGCTAATCCAGCTCCAGCTTTCAAAGCGCCCCCCCAGAATCGCTTCTCCGTTCTAGCCTCACAAGACATTCCAATCAGCCCCAAAGCGGATATCCCAGAACTGCTGCACCCCACCCAGTCGTCCCTCAACCGCTCTGAACCGGCCTCATCTAAATCTGCTAATCCTCCCTTTGCTGAAAAACCCATCTCTGTCTCAGAGCCAGGGTCTCTAATCATTTCCAAAGGGAAAACCATGCTAAGCGAGATTCCTCAAGCTTCGGATATGGATCTAGATGCAGCCCTGGCCCTAAGTCTTCATGATCAATCCGTGGAGGAAGCCCTCATTGCCTCAAATGACATGGAGGAAGATCGAGAAGATGTCGATCTAGAGGAATTCGACATATCCAAGCTTGACATATCCAAATTGGAGGCAGCATGCAAGCAAAAAGAGTATAACTCAATCCCTCCCTGGCAATTAGACAAAATTGAAGGAGTCCTCACAAGGGTACAACACCATAAAAGTTTGGGCATCCAAGGAGGCAGTCATTGGGATGGAAGAAAAATCATCAAAGAACCAAAGAAAAGGGGCAGAAAAACAGATCTACAGCGCACAATAGCAGTAGGTGAAATACTCATGGATTCGGGGCAATTCCCCAAGTTGACCAAGTTCTACAAGCCCAAATCCCCGTCTACATGAAGCTTATCTCTTGGAATGTAAGAGGACTTAACAGTCCCGCAAAACACAGAGTGATTAAAAACCTGATAATGCAAGAAAAACCAGCAATAGTCTTTATTCAGGAAACAAAATGTAGCAGCTCAACAATAGACAGTCTCAGTAACAAAGTCTGGGCAGGTAGCAGTTCGATTGCAGTAGACGCCTCTGGGGCCTCCGGCGGTCTAGCCATTCTATGGAATCCACAGATTGTGTCACTTGATAATTTTCATGCCACTCTGCATCTCATTCAAGCAACATTCCACCTCATCGGTACCAACATCCATGGGCATCTTACCAATGTTTACTTCCCGCAGACAATACAGCAAAAATTAGATCTCTTGGACACGATTTCCCTCCTCAATGCAAACAGAAACTTTCCTTTATGGATCGGAGGAGGCGATTTCAACATCATAAAATCCATGGAAGAGAAACAAGGGGGAAGGACCAGGCTAGACAGTGATAGCAGCGGCTTCAAGCAATTCATTCAAGACAATCGACTCATGGACATCTCCACCTCAAATGGCATCTTCACTTGGTCGAACAAGAGAAAAGGGGTTCACCAAATCGCATCACGATTAGACCGATTTTTAGTTTCAGACAATGCCATCCACCTCGGAGGAGATTTCAGTGCCGAGATCATTCCACAAGGAGGCTCAGATCATTGGCCCATTCTTCTCCAATGGTCCAGACCTGGCAATTGCAGCAATCGACCATTCAAATTTGAAGCCTTCTGGCTCACTGATAATAATTTTAAGGCAGTGGTCAATCAAGCCTGGACATCCTTCATCCCGCCGGCAGGAGCTAAAATGTATCAGTTCCAACAAAAGCTGAAACATTTGAAGCAAACTCTCAAAATTTGGAACCGAGATCATTTTGGCAACATACAGAAGAACAGACACAAATTAGAACAGCAGATGAAAGAATTACAACAAAGATTCATTCTGGAAGGACGCACCGAAGAACAAACTCAACAAGAGCAAATCCTTTGGAGTCAAATAGAGGAGCGTCAAAAACAAGAAGAAATTTTATGGCGGCAAAAGTCGCGAATAAGCTGGCTCAAAGAGGGTGAGAGAAATACTAAATTTTTCCACAAAACTACCATCCAACGGCGTATGCACAACAAAATCACCTTTGTTAACAATCAGCAGGGTGAAAGAGTGGAAGCTCATGAAGATATGGAGAAAGAATTCACTGGATATTTCAAGGACATACTAAAGGAGCCTAATGGAAACAGAGATGAGGCAATCCAAGCTATCACACAGCACATTCCTAAAATCATCAATGAGGATCACAATACTCAACTGCTCCAGCCAGTCACGCTAAGGGAAGTAGAAGACGCCATAGCTCAGCTTAAAGACGGAAAGGCACCGGGGCCTGACGGATTCACGGCCAACTTCTTCCATGAATTTTGGGATCTCATAAAAATTGAAGTCTGGGATCTGGTGGAAGAATCCCGCAGCATGCATTGGGTACTACCGGCCCTCAACTCAACCTTCATTGCCTTGGTACCCAAAGAAGCAGCCTCAAACAAACCGGAGAAGTATCGGCCAATAGCGCTCTGTAATGTAATTTACAAACTAATCTCAAAGGTTATTGCAAACCGACTCAAACCGCTCCTACCCTTGCTTATCTCCCCAGAACAGACAGGGTACGTTGAAGGTCGGCAGATCATGGATGGAATTATTCTATCAAACGAAGTCATACACTCTTTAAAGCTTCTCAAGAAACCAGGTATGCTTCTCAAATTGGATCTTTCTAAAGCCTTCGACAAGCTTAGCTGGAAATACATTCACAAAATGCTCTTAGCTTTTGGCTTTAGTGCAACCTGGACCAGATGGATCATGAACCTCATCACTTCTCCTAGTTTCTCTGTCATTCTGAATGGATCCCCCTCACCTCCTTTTCGCCCCTCTCGTGGCATCCGGCAGGGGGACCCTCTATCTCCTTTTCTCTTTGTATTAATGGCTGAAGGCCTAAGCAGGCTCCTCAAATCAGCTGTATCCTCTAATGCCCTTAAAGGAATTTCCCTTCATGGTCGCTCTCCTCAAACGCATCAGCAATTTGTTGATGATACAATGCTCTTTGGGCATCCTTCTGCAAAAGAAGCCTCTGCTTACAAATCCCTTCTATCCCTCTTCTCTGAAGCTTCAGGCACATCCATTAACGCCTCAAAATCACAACTTTTCTTCTTTAACACTCCCCCCTTCTTGCAAAGGATTATAGCCCGGATTCTGGGATTTACAATTTCCCACCTGCCTTCAAAATACCTAGGTGCCCCCCTTACCGACTCAGCAATCAAGCAGGTATCTTGGAGATCGTTATTGGACAAATTAGAATCAAAGCTTTCATCCTGGACTTTCAGGGCATTAAATCTGGCAGGCAGACTTGTTCTTATCAAATCAGTTTTACAAGCTATGCCGCTTTATTTATTTTCTATCTTAGCAGCTCCGAAAGGGATTCTAAAAGAAATTCGCAATCTTCAGAGGAACTTTCTCTGGGGATCCACAAGCTTGAACAGGAAATGGGCTCTTGTCAGATGGACAGAGGTATGCAAAACCAAATCAGAAGGAGGGCTAGGTCTTCGAGATCCGCTCCAAAGCAATAACACTATGGGAGCTAAAATTTGGTGGAATTGGGTCTCCAAGCCAAACACCCCCTGGGCCCAACTATGGCAAGCTAAATATGCCCGCGGCAGTCAATGGAATGACCTCATCAGAATCAATCCAACTGTGCAGGGATCACTCATTTGGAACAACGCAAAAACCCAAAGCAGCTTCATCCAGGATCATAGCTTCTGGGAAATTAATTCGGGCAAGGCAGCTAGATTCTGGGAAGATTCATGGCAACAACTTCCCAAATTGGCTAATCTGTTCCACAAACCTCACTGGCAGGCTCAAATGAACCAAGCAAGCATCCCTTTGGTACACCAGTTCTGGCAGCCATCTCCAAATCACGACTTCCAATCATGGAAACCGGCGCGTCTCTGGCAAATAGATTGGCAGGGAGAAGTGTATACAGACATAGATCAGGAACTCAGCAATAGGAAGATTCGCCTCTCGAATCAGCAAGACAAACTCAGATGGGGCTACACAACCAAAGGTACTTTTACCACCAAGGAAGCTCATCACCTGCGCTATTCCAACCTCAGGGCGGTTAAAGATCAACTATGGGAGCAAGTATGGCAAGCCGGGCATTGGCCCAAAATCTCAACCTTTTTATGGCTTCTTAGCAGAAAACGTATTCTTACCTGGGACAATCTGATCAAAAGGGGCATTGTAGGGCCATCCAGATGCCCAAATTGCAACATAAATTGTGAAACCATCAATCATTTAATGGAAGAATGCCCATTAGCAAAACAAATCTGGGAGAAAGTCGAGAAATGCAATATGAGAGCTCACCCCAGGCTGGAGGACATCACAGAAACCATAAGGACCTGGGAAAAATATCCATATAAGTGCAAGATCCTCAACTCCTTATGGCGCATTATACCAGGATTTCTATACTGGACCCTGTGGAAAGAACGCAACCACAGAATCTTCAATAGCACATCTAGATCCATAGATGATCTCTGGCTCACGCTTAAAAAGAACTTACAGGAAACTCTGGCCATCAGAGTTTGGAGTGATAATGATATGCCGGAAAATCAACAGGAACGCCGCATTATGAAGGAATGGAATCTTGATCTTAAATCCCTAGTCAAAACGACCACTAAACCTTCCACCAGATCCGCTTCACCATCCTTTTGGTCCCCGCCTGCACACAATTCATACAAGCTGAACTTCGACGGTGCGGCCAAAGGCAATCCTGGCCCAGCAGGCTTCGGAGGAGTAATCCGTAGACATAACGGCGAAGAAATGCTAGTATTCTATGGCTCAATAGGGAAAGATACTAATAATGCCGCGGAGCTAGAGGGTCTTTGGAAAGGAATCTGTTTAGCTGAACAGCATCACCTCTCCCCTCTAGAAGTAGAAGGCGACTCTCTCATTCTTATAGAGGCAGCTAAAAGAATGCAGGCAGGAGCTAAGGCAGTCAAAATAGCGAAGAGCTGGAGATTGTTAAACCGTTTGGAATCCCTGGAAGAAAAGCTCCACGCTCCCCACAATCTATCCTTCCATCATGTAAGAAGAACAGCTAACCAGGTAGCCGATCGGCTAGCAAATCAGGGAGTGTCACAGTCGACTCATTTCTTCTCCGGCTCTTTGGATATGGTTGAAGATGACAAACTCAAGCAGGAATGCATCTCTTTGGTGCACAAAGACATCCTTCCCCCGGATGCGGGTGTCCATCAAGCATGAATGGCAGATGGCCATTAAGGCTCTCCCGCGCCTCTATACCTGTCTCAAAGCCAAGGCAGCGAGCAGGTACGAGACTGCGATGGCGATTAAAAATCATTCAATGCTCCAGGCAAACGAAATTAAGGGAGGACAGAGCACGGTTGAGGTCGCATTGATGTCGAGCAAACCTGCTCCGGTCTCGAGGAGATCTGATGTAATGGAGTCAGGTACGCAGCATCTGGTGAGGGCGAAGTTTTGGTTATATACCAACATCGCACAGAATGTCGGTAAAGGAATGTTGTTTGCAGTGGGCAACGGGCAAACTACTGCCCTGCAACATTATCTCCAGAATATTGAGCAGCGTCTCAAGGCGCTCAGGTTGGAACCAGTGATGCGTCGTAGGGGCGTGCCTTGCCGTGGTGGGCGTTCAGGGGTTCGCTATGAGATAGAAAGGGAGGAACCACACCCGATAGCACCTATGGCTGCCATTTCCCCCTCCTCTTCCAGCTCTGAGGAGGAATTTCTGCTAATGCGAGATTCCTATCAGTCTTTCCGCCTCCGCATACCCAGAGGGATCCTTCAGTCGGATGTTATGGTCAATTTCACTGTGTATCTTTCAGAGGCGCCTCCTATCAACCCCTCATGGCCCTCCCCTGCTTTTGACAGTCTCCAAAGCAACGAAATTCTACTGGGGGATATGCAAGGAAGAGTGCATAGGATGCCCCGTCCGCAGGCACCCACGGAACATGTCGACCAGCCTCAGCAGGCTCAGAACCAGGCGAGCTCAATTTGTGATGAATCAATGCAAGAGATTCAGCCATCAATAAACTGTGTCCAAATTGGGAATGCGGAACCGGTTTTCGCTCTTCAGGGTTTGGAGGGGCATCTTCAGGTGGATGAGGAGTCCGTCAAATGGCTCGATCCGCCCAGCTCGATGCAAAGGCAACCGCCAACTTCGCCCAGTCACCCTTCCTGAATTTGCTCGAAGGCGTTTCTCCAGGTTTCTGCATTTTTGTTTTTTTGCTATTGTCTATGTTGGTCAACTCCTCAATCTCGCTCAGTTCCTGTTCTCGGCCCTATAGTGGCAGCTTGTTAAAAGTTCGAGTTAGCAAGGTAATAGAGTCGGTTTTTGTGAACTATAATGTTGTCCAAGGTGCACATCTGGACAATTTTTGTAATGCTGTCTCAAAGGTCTGTTAGTCTGTCCCAGCTGTCTCAGTTTGAGGGTGGCCTTGACCCCCTCCGTTGATGTAATTTATGTAAATACTTTTCCTGCTTAATATAGAAGATACTTTTACCCAGAAAAAAAAAATAAAGTTTAGAAAGAAAGAAGCTCTCTTATTGAAACTTGATTTTAATAAGGCATTTGAATCTATTGATTGGTCATTCTTGTGTATGATTTTGCATAATATTGGTCTCTTGATTCAAGCTATGAATTGGAATATGTCTTGTATGTCATCTACTAATTTTGTAGTTCTAATCAATGGAGTTCCTTCCTCCTTTTTTAAGGATACTCGAGGATTGTGACAGGGATGTGCATTATCACCTATTCTTTTCTTTCTTGTTATTGAGGGCATGAGAAGACTGATCACGGATGCAAATCGTATTGGTAATTTCTCAGGTGTGGACTTACTAGAAATATACATTTCACACATTTGATTTTTGTGGATGATGTCCTTTTCTTTGGAAAACTATCGACTTTGGAATGGTAGGTTTTACATCAGATCATTAACCTATTTGGTGAGGCTACTAGATTATATATGAACTAGTTGAAATCCTTGTTAATTTCTTTCTCATTGGATGCGCCAAAATTTCTGGAGATTGTTGGTCTTTTTAATGTGGAGTGTGCGCCACTGAATCTTGGATTTAAGTATCTCGAGTTTTTTTTATCAAACCTAATAATTACAAAATTAAAGACTGGTACTGGTTAATTGATAAATTTGAGCACAAGTTGGTCACTTGGTCATGTAGATGGCTCACGTTGGGTGGAGGTTGATTATGGTACAAGAGGTTTTGAAAAGCATTGTAGTTTATTATCTACATCTATATATGCTTCCCAATTCATAATAAAAAGATCAATTATATCATTTCAAAGTTCGTAAGGGCGGGTTCAAAGGATGCACAAAAATATCATTTAGCTTGACTGGAGGCCTTATCGCTTAGAAAAGAAGATGGGGGTTGGGGTATTAAGGACCTAGAAAATTTTGGCTAGAAATTGTTGATAAAATTTTTATGTAGGGCTCTCACTGGAGAAGGAATTTGGAATCAAATCATTAAGGAGAAATACATGAGGAATCAATTATTGGTGACTTGGATTAAGGATGGGGCTCAATTTCCAAGTGTGGTCTCATATATATGGAAGAGTATGATGTATGTTAGACAATGGTTGTTGGGTAACATCAAGTGGCAGGTTGGGAATGATATAGGGGTTGAAATAGGCCTTGATCCTATTTTTGGTTTCATTCAATGACCAGATTTTATATGCACCACTTATTAGACTAATTCATAATCATAGTACACATTTATTAAATCAGATGCTTGTCAATTCTAGTGTTCTTTATCCAGTTTGGATTAGTTCCACGGACCTGGGATTAATTGTTGAGATGGATTATTATTGGGATGGATATGTACAAAATCTTTCATTGGCGTGCATTACACTTAGTGATAAAGAAGGTATTTTTTCTTGGGGAGGCGCATCAAACTAGGGTTTTCTCTCAATGGAGGGAGCATATTTGTATATCACACCCTCACCTCCACACTCGGTGACCTATCATTGGTTCAAGATTATTTAGGGATTGCAGATTTGCCTCAAACTATATTTTTTTTCCTGGTTGGAATGGAAAAATAAGGTGTTGACGTGGGACAATTTGTGTCGTAGGGTTTTCTACGGTTCGGATCGATGTATATTATGTGGATGTGATTTGGAGAATGTGGTCCACCTCTTTCTAAAGTGTTCATTTGCGAAATCTATCTAGTTGGGTGTTTTTCATATTTTAAATATTAATGCAATACGAAACACTACATCCCTAGAAGCTTGTTTGCAGGACTGGAAATCTAGTTATAAGGATTTTTCTACTCTTTTATTGTATATTATTTGGGGAATTTGGAGATGCAGGAACTTATTTATTTTTGAAAATACTCCTCCAAATATACAAGGTACATGTATTAGGGTTGATGCCTATTTCAACGAATTTGGTCCTATGTTATCGAAAGGAACTTTGAGGATTGTTATTCCAATTAACACTGGGGATAGATACCCTCTGGTTTTTTTTATGGTGCCACAAAAAATAATATCTATGGGTGTGATGCCTATCTCATAATTAATCCCAAATATCATTATCATTTCTATTGGAATGGGGGTTCTTGTACCAATACTCAAGTCGAGGTTCTAACGCTATGGGGTACTTTTTTATGTGAAAATTGGCTTTTAGTTGACACATTGGATGTATTTTGCGATTCAAAGGTGTTGGTCAAGTGGGTCACAAAGATAACTTCTTTCAATCCACCGTTGTTGATCAATTGGCTAGAAAGAATTAAGCAGAAGGCTGAACTTTTTCAGAGGGTGACTTTCTCTCATATCCACAAGGAATTGAATGAAATGGAAATTTCTCTATCCAAAGTGGGGCTCAATCAAGTATTTGGCGAGATATATTACACCTGATTTGAAAACTACATATTCCAAGGTTTTGTGACAATTTTATTTGCATGACGCTCATATACATGGTTGAATTATTGGTTTCTATCTTGGTTGTCTGTGTGTTTGTTTTCTCTAGTTGCACAGGTGGATGAAGCAAAGGACCATCATGGCAGAGTTATAATATTTATTTGCTATTACTATCTATGGAATTTTGACCCAATCCATATATATCTTTCTATTATTTAGTTTAGATATATACTATTTGTTGGCAATGGAATTTTTGTATGTGTGCATATGGCGTTTACTCATCCATGGTGGAGCTCTCATTAACATTTGGTATTTTATGGTTGTTTACCAATTATGTTGGTTCAAGTCAATGATACAATCTAGATGGAAATACATGTTTCATGGGAGACTAGTGATTGACTATTGATATTGTTATGTTAGCTTATGTGTAGTGTGATTATATGTCAGCTATCACATTGAGATTTATTTTAGTATTTTGTGGGGAAAAAAGAACTCTTGATATTTGTAAAAAACTTCTTATCTAACATAATGCTGTTGGTTTTTTACTTTTTGAAAAAAAAATTATGTTTATAAATTAAAGCTGCATGCAAAAAAAATATTTAAAAAGATTAAAGTTATTTTATAGTATTTCTTTTTTACAAGAGAAGTGAAATAAACTTTCCAATAAAGTTATGAAATAACTTAAGTTTGCATGAACTTTTTCAAAAAGTAATTAAAAAAAAATTGATCTCAAGACCTCTTACTAAATAAACTAACCTTTAACTAGGTGAGTTAGTGCAAAAAACATAACAATAGTAGTGAAGGAGAGTGAAGGTGGTGTTGTTGTCGTAGTTGGAGCTCTCCCTTGAACTATGTGCTTTCCAAAAAGGATGTGCTCATCTGAAAACAAACCACAGTTCATAATTTTTTCGAAAACTCAGCAACAAATGGCTTAGATATTGGCTAGCTTACCCAAAAAATGCAAGTTTTCTCATTGTTTTTTATTTGCCAAGATCACCCAAAAAGCATGAAAAATAGCACACGCAGTCAATAAAACACTTCTACTCCATTTAAGATTTGTTGAGATCACATAGAGCATAGGGAAAAGAGCACACATAGACCAAAAAGAGTAGCAAACAGAGAATATAAACAAAAAACAAAAATATAAAATTTGTAAAAAAATTCAAACAATTGGCGTATTTGTACTATACACATCCAGATATAATGAAAAATATTATATCCGGGAAAATGGACAACTTTTAGGATGAAACAAAAGTAATATTTTAGGACAAAATAGTACATAAATAGTAGATACTAGAAATGCGGAAATATGGGCTTCAAGACCTTGATCACCAACATGAGCAATTATTCAAATGAGTTTTGATACCATGTTTGGGTAGATGGGGTATTCCATATAGGACGAACATCATTCAATAGCCACTCACACAACCAAAATATTTTTACGTGGTTAAAAACCTCTAAGAGGGAAACAATCCACTACCCCAACCAATGTGGCCACTTAAGGTAATTTTATTAATTCGAAAGAAAATATTTTTACATAAGAGAGTTCTCATAATCGATCATCAACCATGACCCTCCATTCCCTTTAAATAGAGATCATGGACCAATCAAGTTTTAATCCACGGATCAATATCCCTTAGAATTGATGAGAATATGAGTCGTCAGATCACTCTATGTCTAAAACATATCATGATCATTGGATTGCAATGCAACTGATGCATACTAAAGAAACACACTTTTACCTAATAAACACATTAGATGAAGTTAAACTTAACTAATTCCTAAGTGTCTAAATATCCTAACATTAATTAAAGGAAATAAATTAGGAAAAGTGGTTCCTTAGGTTATTTCCTTAGGCGAATGGGTTTTAATGAGGAGAACCCATACTAACATGGTGTATTTTGATCCACCTAATGAATTTGGCTAGGTGATCACATTTTGTGTGATAACAGATTTCCCCCTAATGTATGAGTGTTAGGAGAAAATCGTATGACAGAAATAAATTACAATTTTCCCTCACTAGACATAGGAGGTGGTCATAGAGAGAGACAGGGGGGGCGGAGATTGTTTCAAGGATTCAAGTTGTCCAAAAAGTGGTTTAAAAGGAATCATTATCTAGCATTAAATAATAGGTCTTTAGAGAAGAATATTTTGGTAGCAAGGAAAAGAAGTAGGGCCAATGTGATATCTCTATTAGCAACCATTAAACCACAAATCATTTTTTCCCAAATTTTGCTCAATTTTGCTCGGTTGTGCCCAATTTTGATCAATATTATATCATAATAACAACTACATGTTTGTTTGTGTGATGACATGCAGAGAATTAGGTACAGAGGAGACGTTAGGGTTCTTAATTGGTATTTTTCTTACTTCCATCCAACTCTTTTTCACCTTATAAACCCCACTCTCATTTGAGTATTACCTTCCTTTTCACATCACTGATGGGAAATACCCACTTAAAGGAGCTTCAAGGTATATCATTGTAATTTATTATTAATTCCATTGTTTTAATGAGTAAAATGGACCTAATTGAGATTAGTTTCCTATAATGATAGTTTTGAGCCAGGTCATGTAACCAACATGGCTTCTAGTAATGTGCCTCAATGATTGACATCATTGCATGTCTCCAAAGCAGAAACTGTGATGTGGGTTTTCTTTCCAACACCGTTGGGAAGGTCTTATGTTCATGAGGTCATCGCTAGGTCCATCGATGGATGTGCTAGTCATTGATAAAAGTACGGGTCAATGAAATCCCAACATGGAGCGTTCAAACAGAGTATCAGGCTTGAAAAATGATTTTTCCCAAATTGGCATGTCAATAAATGATTGCAGTTCATGTGATTGAAATCCAATTCTAAATATGTAAGGTAATCCATCCCGAATACCCATTTTTATTCATTCTGATATGTATCAATTATTCCTAGGCGCAAGATAAGGGATTCATGGAATCCACTTGCCTATGTATCTATCATGTAAAAAAATTATATAATTCAAACCATGTGCATTGTAGAAGGTCAATTGGTTTGAGGGTAATTATAATATATTGTTTGGGTTTGTGACTCAATTAATCCAATTTTTGGACCTTTCTTCTTTGTTATGTAGCTTTGAGATAGAGTAATACAAATTATATTTTCACATGTTCCTTATGATATGATCGAGGCTTGCTCCTGTGTATAATTTAGTTTCTCTTTAGGCAATGTGAGCTGGTTGGGAAGGGCTCACCAACTCAACCATACTTGCCTCTGTTCTCATTATAATTTATAGTGTAACTATTTATGTTTCATTTATAGATTCAATTCTCTAGGTTGTATTATAGTTGCATGATCAATTCTTTGGGTTGTAATTAGACTATCCATCAATTCGTTTTCATGAGAAATTTGTATGATTATTCTCTAATAACCAAATTATGTATTGATTCCTTATAGCATGACTAGATTTAATGTAAATCATTATAACTAGAGTGTGCATCAATTCACTTTTTATGACTAATTTGTATGAGTAATCTTTAACACCTGTCTATTGAATCTTCTACACTGTAACCGAATTGCATCTATGATCAGAGTTTTGATTTGATATCCCTTGGTTACATAATTAGAACTATGTGCCCACTCTTTAATTTATGATTTGGTTTTCACTTCAATTTCATGGAATACATTTATGCTTTGTTTTAGTCATTGTTGCAATTGATTTCATTTGTAGAAGTGAGAATAACCACTGAAGGGCAAGAATAACATGTTGCAACTCTTCACAATTGTGTGAACACCTTGTTCAAACATCATGAAATATCATAACCTATCACGAAGGGGTTTTGTGTTGTCACCCTAGTGATCACAATATCTCTTAGACTTTCTTTCCTCTTTCATTTGTGTGGATGATTAATTAAAGAAGGATTGCCTACAAAAGGGCATGATATGCATTATCACTCTGCCTTGGCTGCATGAATATTTTGTTATGTTATTATGAAATATTTTGGTTAAGAGACCTTGTATTGATACCTTAGAGAGAAAACATTTCTTAGATTTAACTTTCAAATGCTTTTCTTTCTTATTAGTTATAGTGGACTAGGTTCTACTGAAGATGGGGTTTAAGAATTGTTTTGTAAAAGAGATAGGAACACTTTGTTCACGGTTGAGTGAAAAGATATCTCACGTGTCCTAAAAACACTGCCCTTAAGCCTACCATCCAGGGAATAAGTCGCTTGTAGCCTTAGCTTGTGATTTGTTTGGTTTTCTTGTAGTATTTCCATTTATGTAGTGACATAATAGAAGGCCCATTAATGTTCTGACCTTCGCACATATTATGTAATTTTATTATTTCGAATTGATAATTTATTGTCTGAAGCAATTAAATTGACCGGCAACGAACATGTAATTATTATTGCAAAAGGATACTTTTATCCCAACATATGGCATGAGCAAGGAAGATAGATTAGTGCCATGTACACAAATTGATTATAATAAGTTTGGTATAAACTTTACATATGAAAGATGAGAGAATTCATCACTACTATCAAACAACTAAAATGATCCTGGTGGGCACTTGGGCATTATTTCTCTCAGCTTGTATAATTTTCTAATTTTTTATATTTTAATATAGATGTTTTGTGTAGTACGGATTTCATACTTTGTCTACTAGAACTCTTATATGAATTAATAGGAGGAGACAAGTTAATCAAATTCAAAAGAAACACAATTGATTTAGCTTAGAAGTTTTAAAAAGAAAGAAGCAAATGGAAGTGCTTCTGTGTGTATTTCTAAATTAGTTATTGGATTCTAGACAATAGTGGTAGGTACCAAATCATCAATTTTAGGTATAAGTCACTAACACAAAGGAAGAGTGCGACACTAAGGTTTCACCTTTGACCCTTTACATTTTGAAAAACCATATTATTAAGGTGTCATTAAATAAATTTAGTTCATTATAAAGTACCACTAACTTAGGATATTGCTAAAAAATAACATGTTATAAATAATGAGATAAATGGCTCTCAAATTTTATCTACCATATACCTACAATATCTTTCTTTGAATAAAAATAATATTTTTGTATAATTTAGATTAATGGAATATCCTACCTATTAAAACTCAATCCAAAATTAATATCTTACCAAAGTCATTTAACAATTATAATCAAATATTACTTTTTAAACCATTATAATCAAAATGTTAATAAAATATGGACTTACTAGAAAGGGCCAGGAAAAACTTGGTGAGATTTACATTTTTAAAAAAATGTTTAGGAAACATGTAACATTCTAATTTAACTCTATTTTATTATCATTTTTTAAATAATTAATGCGCTTACTTATGCATTATTGTGGTTGTTTATAATAATAATATCTAGTGCAGCTCTTTTTACTATGCGCCCAAAAAACCTAATGTAAAACCTTGCAATGTACTATTTTTCATAGGTTTACACTTCCATTTTTGTTGAAATCTATTATTATATTTTTAGTGTGCTGAATCTTGAAAGACACACGGTGTCCTAGTTTCATTCATATATACAATGCACTTTTTTTTATCCATGTGCTAAAAAATGACAGAGAAAAAAGGAGCAGGACTTTTATTTTGTAAAAGTGATTGAGTGCCCAAATTTACCAAGGAGATTTTGTTTACCGAGTAAGGGAATGGGGTGAACAAATTCTTTAAACCAAATAATTAACAAGAGATCATTACAGCTTACGTAAAGATCCCTGGAGGACAAATTTCAAGAAAACTAATTTCATTCTTTTCATTTCTAACAATTTTTTTTATTGATTCACTCACAATGATTCACTTACAAATCCCAAGACAAATTTCAAGAAAACTAACTTCATTCTCTTCATTTCGACAAATTTTTGATGGATTCACTCACATATCCCAATAAATTTCTATTTATTCGTATTCAAATTTATGATTATTTTAACAAAATAGAAGAGTTTAAGAATCACCTTCAACACTCGAAACCTTAGATTTGTTTTGGCTCCCATTTAGGTTTTTTTCCAAAACTTTAATAGTGAAGGTGTATTTTTTTCTTCCTTTCAAAACGGCTTTTGTTTTTGGGTGGTTATGAGAATTTATTATGACATTGCTAGAGAAATTTAGTAATAATGTTTTAATATGAGGCAGGTACATAAATATTTTTTAGATTTCTAATGTAAATATTTGAATTTGTAATTTCTAAAGTGCTAAATCACTGCGCTGTCACTACCAAGGCTTCAAGTTGCGAGGCGTGACATCATCACCTGTCTCTGGTAAGACGCAGTCTGTCAAATCAAATTTACTCATCGATGTCCACTCCTTGCAAGTTTGGAACACATGCCATTACTATCCACAACAAAAGCATGCCTACCTCTGCACCATTCCAAGGGTTTTTGAGAACTGGATTTTTCCTTATTTATAGGTTCAATCTCATTACAATTTCAAATCGCTTACAACTTATTTATTTGTCAATTACCTGGATCGATTCCTATTGAGCCATGAGTTACCAGTAAGGCTCCCTTCAAAATGTTCATTCTCGAGTTCTGCATTGCTTAGTAGCTTCCACAAAAGGCATTAAGCTTTCTTTAAATTTTTGGTAAACAACAAGGTGTAGGTTGGCTGCTTCAGCAATTATTAGTTGCCTTCTTGTCAGTCGTAGCTAAAATGGAGGAAATGGAAGTTCCTCCTCTTCTTGATCTCCAGATAAAATAGCTAAAGCCTAACTGTCTTTAATCTTAGTTCGATATGGTAAATTTGAGTTTCACTAGCTAATTCATCTTCAACTTTATTTACATCGATGCAGGTTGGGAACACAAAATTCCGTATTCGAAGCTGGGTCGATACGCAGAATGGAATTGTTGACGATGACTACATTAAAATGGAGATTACACTCCATTACGTCATTTAACTTCATTGACTACTATTTGTACAAAATTCCCAGTAACAAGCCTCTTAGTCTCTTCAATATGTTTAGCATGCTCAATAATAAAAACCCCAACATTTACTTCAAAACCCAAGAGACTCTTAGCCAGAATCTATGTATGGAATGGAAATGTTTAAATCTATTAACACCAATTGGCACATTGATGACACCCAAAGGATGAAAAACAAATCAATTCATGATATCAAAGGACCCTCGGAGACAGACATTGCACATTCACTAAAACATCGAGTCCAAGGGAAACACAAATCTACTCTATAACTCCAATAGTTGTGGGCATTCAAAGCTTATGACAAAAGCTCTTGTTACGAGAAGATCAGAGTCAAGTTTGATATTGTGCGATTTATTTTATGCTTGATCAATTTGGTCTCTGTGTAAGCGATTTTTCCTTTTGAATATATTTATTTTAACCATGTTATCAGTAGTTCACTTTCCTTAATGGTCAATTTGTTTGTTGAAATTGTAGTACTTTTCTAAAATAATTATGAATCGATTCTTACAATTTTCAACACTTAAATTCATGGATTTCAAAATATTTTAGATCCAACATAGACAAAATCCAAATTGCTATCTCTTTCCATTAATTGATTCCACTTTAATATGGAAAAATCCCCAAACCTTTGGCTCTACCATTCCGTAATTGATCTCATTGATCTCACTTCCATTATTTAGAATGATACAGATGGCTACAACGTAAAATGCATTACTTATTTTCTGCCCAATAATAAGTGTCAACAAGATAAGGCACGATGCACTTTGTTTAAAGTCCATGTTCATTTTTATGTTGTACAAACAACACTTGCTAGTATGAAATTTGAACCATACAACATTTTCCACAAATTATCCAACCAACATGTTTGTGCCCTTCCTAACAAGCATAGATTACATGTTCTCTTTCCTTGATTTTTTTTAGTTGGTTTAATGAATTTGTACCGATCCTTGTAAGCTTTCCATTTTAGCTTAGCTTTGGTTCATTGATGGTTTCGAATGAAAATGTATTTGTTTTATTATTATTATTATTATTTTAAATTTGAAATATAATTTTTAGTGATATGTTGATTTTTTATTATTTAAGATGTGTGTTTTTTTTAATATAAATAGATCTACAGTTTTTAAAAATTCTAATGTAGATGGATTATATAGATATGACACTTAAAATTTGTGATTTGGCTTCATTTTTATTAAATGTTGAATGAATTGATTGAAAAATATACTTTAAAAACTAAAATAAAAAAGTTAGAACACATTTTTTTTTGGATTTGTATTGGATTAGAGTGGAAAGAATTTAGATGAATTGTTAAGAATAATACCGATCCATAGCTATTAACTCATAGGTTCACTAATATGGGAAAAGATCTAAATTTATTTAGACTTGAGTTGAATAAAGGAACTCGAAGGATACATATTTTACACCGGTATGCTTTTTCAGATTCAATATGACACATAAACACTTAGTTGCCTAAACAAGTAGCTAATAAATACAAACCGCAAAAGCAAAAAACAAGAACCATGTGGGCAAAAGCAATGGCATTACCACCACGTGACTCTTGTTAATTAGGGTGTGTTGTGACTTCGATGTTTATTTTGATTTAACAAATATTTTAATGGGCCAAGCCCTTATTGTTTAGATTCCAAAACTTATTTCTACTTATTATTATTATTTTAAATACTTTCATATTTCATAATATGAATTATTTAATATAGATTAACTAATGAGTTAAGTATTAAAAAGTGCATCATTTGGCACAAAAACATACAAGTGTATTCATACTAGTTACAAGTTTTGTGCTAAGTTGCCGGAAACGGCTACCTCCAACCCCGAAACGGCGTTTTCCCGTTTCGGATCCGGATCCGCGTACGAAACGCCGGAAAAACGCCGGAAAAACGTTTTTGTGCCGTTTTTTTTTCTGGAAACGGGAAGTTTTTTTCACAGCCGTTTTTGAGGCGTTTTTGTCGGAAAAAAATTGCAGTTTTTAAAAAATGAAAACGTTTCCAGGAATCAGTATGCTAGTTGCAAGTTGTGAAGAAGTACACAAGGTCTCATTGGTCTGGAAGCTGATGTATTCAAGACTTAGCGCATTGCTTATGCTCTTCTACTGTTGAGATTGAGGGAAAGAAGGCAGTGATCATCCTAACATGGTTTGTCTTGTATGGTCCCTGTAAAATCTATCTCCTGAATCCAATAACTACAGTCAGGAAAAGAGCTAATACCTCTGGTCTGAGTATCTGAGGTAAGTAGTGAGGAATCCTTCACACTCTGTAATAAAAAGGGAATCTCCCCCTAATAAGGTGCTCCTCTAACTCAGTGTCCTGTTTTTGACAAACCTGAAAGAGCTTCTATGATCTGAAATGTGATGATATGTCTTGATCCAAGGTCAATGCGAATGAACCCTGAATTGGCTATGCATCCAGTGATTCCATGTGTACTTGGGTTTTATAATAAGGCCTTCTTTCAGCAGCAAAGTTTCCTTTGAGAACCAGGACCATCGCTGTCCAGGGGGAGGCCTGCAGAAACAGCGATCCCATTTGAGGAGCAAAGTACTTGGAAAGGGAACCGCTCTCTACCTGAAGTTGAGTCATCTAGAGATTACCATAGAGGTAAACTCGGATCATATATGAATCATGAATCATGATAGATCATAGATGATACAGATAGATCATAGATGATACAGATAATCTAGATTCTGAAATATGAATGGTAATATGAATTTTTTATTTTTAATATATATATATATATATATTATGTGCCGTTTCCTGCCGTATCGTATCCAGATTTTTTGAAAATTTGCCGTATCCGTTTCAAACCCCGTACCCGTATCCGTTTTCTGGTAACTTAGGTTTTGTGTAGTTGCGCATTGGGGGTACATAGTACTCCCTACAAACACAAGTTACGAGTTTTGTGTAGTTGCGCATTGGAGGTACACAGTACTCCCTACAAACATAAATGGATTAGTGCATGTAATATATCATGAAAAACTATGCATATTAATGTATATTACACACCTCTCAACTCGAAAACATTTTAGAAGCTTGTTACAATTTTAGAGAAAAAAATTACAAAATGAAATATCTACGTATGTACTTAATGAATAGGTTTTACAAATTAAGTAAAGAAATTTAGATTAAAATTCTTTACTAAATTTGTAAAACATATTTCATTATCTAAATGTTTGATGATAAAAGATCAAAGATAAAAAAAATTAGCAACATGAATGAGGGAAGCACATCCTAAGATTCAAGAATAGAATGATGCAAGTTAATTTTAATTTTAATATAAAGTAATATATCTAAATGATGTGTACTGGTTAGTTAATGTGTGTTATGTAGATAAAGACTTGAAAATACTCGATAAGATTGTGTACAATTTGAGTGGAAAACATTTATGGAAATATTGAAAACAAAAGAACTAGGTGGATCAAAAGGTGATCAACATTAATTTTTTATTTGACTTATTACTAATAATGCATTCGTGAAAATAAAAAAAATGAGTTTCAACAAAAATAACAAAAATTAGTTTCAAACATTTGTTTCATATATTTTGAATGTTGTGAAAGAAAAAATGATGAGGGAAGTGAATGTCATCTTAAGAAGAAAAATATTACAAAGGATGTAAATAATGATGTGTTGGTCTTTGCTTGACCTAGAGAGGTGTTAGAAGTTAATGATAAGGAGAAAATATTTTATAATACTGTGAGGAATACCGTGGAAACAACATATATGGATTATTCTCACTTATAGTACAAAAATCAATCCAACGAATCCAAAAACAAACTACAACAAGTGTTCCCGAGTAATGGACTATGAGACTTTTCAAACTTGCGATAGTTAAAAATTTTAAAAATATTATTACTAGATATATTTTCTTGTAATATGTATGCTAGTCCTAAAAATTACCAAGTTAATATTTCTATATTAAATTCATAAAAATACTAGTCATTTTTTTAATGTTTTGGTTTTTTTGCAAGAAGATTAAGAAAATGACAAATGAGATGATATATGAAAGATGTCATTAGGAATGTCCAAAAAATTGTACAAGGAGTTAGCAAAAAAGAATAGTTAAATTGCAAGAAGAGTTATCCCAACAACATTGAGCATGAAATGCACACAAACATTGATTTTTTATGTGTAATTAGAGAGTCTTATTGCATGAAATACTCTTTTCAATTATTTTTTGTTGCATTAAAAGAAAATAAATGAAACCATTTAAACACATAAGAAAATACGGAAAGGGAGAAAGTGTTTGATCACAAAAAGTTATAAGGAATACTTTCCTTTTTTTTAATTTTTATTAATTACTAAATTTACAATGGTTTGTGGTTTTTTTCTACCAAGTGTATTAGTATATGTTAGAGTATCAAGCCTCGAGGGTTAGCTCAATTGGTCGAGTTCCTATCACTAAAGCACCTCACTAATGGGAGGACACTGGGGCAATTCTCTTCGACACTCTCAGGGTTAAGCTTTGCTAATGGGTTGACAGGATGTGATCCCTTCAGGTGGATCTTCTCAGATATTTCCAAGGATGTAGCAGCCATTGATCTTCGATGTCCATAAACTACACTAAAAAGAATGTTGAAGTATCAAGGGTTAATTGAACAATTTGTAAGTAATTATGTTATTTTACATCTCTTATTTTATAAATATTGAAACAATAATAAAATTTTAATTATATTTATACTTTGTTATGGTGTATAAAATTTACACGAAACAAACTATAAAGTGGAGGAACCAAAATATATGTCAGAGATAACATGAGACACGACTTAAAAATAATAATTGTATATGAAGAACTCAACGCTATGGCACATTATCAATTATTCAATCACATTTATTATACTATAAATATAGATATACTCATTATTATTTATTTTTTGTTTATAGATGGAACATGAAGAGGTGGAACAAACTCAAGCTAATGAACAAAACATTGCAAATAACCCAAGTAATATGTCTGTGTGTATAGCAATGGAAATAGTTCAAGTTGAATGGAGATCAATATAATTGAATGTTACAAGTTTTATATTCTAAAATGTTTATTCCTAAAATTCAAACATTTTGTTTGATGTGGACATATTCTCTCAATTGGTATGATGATGGGTTACTGATAATTGTAATAATGATTTATTGGCATTTTGTTTATCGCGGACCTTTATTTCATTCCATTTTATATTGTGAAAGGTGGCCTATTCTTATATAATAAAATGGATTTTTTATTCTATTGTAGTATATGTTGTTGTAAAATGTTACAAAGTTGATTTATAATATTATAAACAACACAAGTGGAATAAAATCGTGTATTTATCTAAACAATGCAATACATTCATATAATTATTGTTGGAAACATAATCCATTAGCATTATGGTATCATTCACTTGAGGGAAGATGAAAAATCTCAAGTGAATATGAATTGCCTTTGGGAGTCCAAGAGACCATGGAAGATGAATCCAAAAGTAAAAAACAATGTATTTATATGTGTATCATTTTAATGCAATGCATTCATGCTTATCTCTCACTCTGGTGCAAAATCCAATAATGGTATTGGACTGTGATTTTAGTTCCATGATTCAAATGTTAGAACTTTGTAGTCCTACCCTTTGCTCTACTTCTCATGTTGTGTTAGAACTCTATTGTTCTCCATGTAGAGATCATTCTCTGATATTTGGTAACCATAACACATATCCATCATCCTCTTTACTTGACACTTTTTAAGCTTGTAACAACGCTTAAGATTCCCGCAACATGTATAAATATGTTTCTCCACTCAGTGGTATTTGAAAATCATTAGGAACTTCATGGAGTCATTAACGTGGAGGTTTGAGCTTTATAAAGTCAAGGATTCACTCTCAACATGGAAGAAACATCAATATATTAGTGCCCATTCTTTCTTAACAAATCTCCTATGATAGTCTCTCTTCTTTTTGCACTTGTTCTCCTTCTCTATCTATTCTAACCCAACTATTCCCTAAGTTGAGGAGGTAGTTAGCACTAACATAGCCTCATTGTTCAGATTTATTTTCCACACACAATGGAGTTATCATTGAAAAATGTACACTCAATTGCATTAGCCAGGGAAATCGATGTTGAAGAATGGCATGTGTAAGTGTAATAGTGAATGTTGGAAAACATCAAAAATCAAGAAAAGTCAAAGGTTGTTGAGGTTTCCATTTAAAAATCAATTTGAGAAAAGTAACCTTAGCAATTTTGTAGATCAATGTAATTGTTTATTCGATAGTTGCACAAATCCATAGAAGTGACATCTCAACAGTCCATATGCCAAATCAAATTATATTGGTAACCACTGACTGAAAGGACAAAGTCAAGGGGCTTAGTATTGATCCACTATACCATTGAAGTGGCATTAAGGAGCTTCCAAAGGACTCCCATTGTCTCCTGCTAACTCACTCAAGGATCAAATCTATCAATGAACCAAGGGGAGGCAAGGCATGTGCTTTGACCAATAAATATTAGTGGATTTGGAACTAAAACAAGAGAGAAATTGAAGCAAAGTAATGTTGCCAAATTCCATAGCAATTTAGCATTCATTTTTGTTCATAGAGCTCACCATTGAGAAATCCCATAGTACTTCTTTAAGGAGATATCATTCTTGCAAGGAGAGGGAAAAGGGGCCTTCCTTTAAGAGAGTCATAGTGTCCATTACCCTATAAAATCCCTTTAGTTTCTCTAGGATTATTTTGTAACTCTTTTCACTAAGAAATAAAGATAATTCCCTTTTGTTATCTTCTTTTCTTTTCTTTGTTATCACATTGTAACTAATGAGCTTATTTAGATTTAGTTGATTTGTTCATTTGTTTCTGAGTTTTTCTTGCTAATAATTTTCTTGTAGGTTCTATGTAAGGAATAACAACCTTGTAATAGATTGGATTTTTAGTACACCATTGCTCCAAAATAAAAACAACAAACGTCTCTCTAAATAAGGTTTTTTGAACTTCAAATTTTAAATATTGCTCTTCCAACATAGCGATTTATCTCTACATGTTGTTTTTTACCTCACATCAATAAATAGGGAAGAATCATGCATTTCCTCAAGGATGGGAAGTACATTGAATAGGTGGGAGAATACCCAAAACACAAACAATGAGGTTGTCTTTATGAGTTGCACCATTATCAAACCAATAAGCAAGATTATATGCTTCCCACATATTCCTTAATGTTTTTTCAATGCCACATTTTTCACCAACAACACTACACTTACATGGGATTCAATTTTTTATCGCCATTCTAAAGTCATGGGATGCAATAATTGTTATAGAAAAAACAAGTATGGTTGCCTTGGTTGATCTTATTGTGGTGTTCCTTATTTCCATGTTGAGGAGGGTGCACTCCACTAATTTTCTCATCACACATCAAGCTATTATTGTTAACAATGATGATGATGGAGAGGAACTTGTGACAACATCAAGAGACTTTGCTAGAATTCAAATCCATGGTGTATTTGTGACCAAGGATGCCACAAGTGTGCTCCTACAATATGTAAAGAATATGGATACAATTTGTTATATTTTGTCCATGTTTGAAATCACTACTTGGTCAGCGATGGCAATATCCTACTTATCTCTTCTTCTAGTATAAATTGTACTATTGACATTTTTATTTGTCTAGAGCTATCGAATTCAACATTTTAGTTCAAGGTTTTCACTAAATCAATGAAGATAGATTCACATTTAGAATCAAGAAGAATGGAAACTTGCAAAAAGGTTTCTTTTTGTAATTTTACTAGTTAAATTGTATTTTAAATGGATGTACTTTTAGTAAAAGTTGACACCCTCATCAAGTTGTCCACATGGAAGATCAATGCTTTTATATCTTCATCCTTGTGAGCATCATGTAAATATTTTCACATTCTAATCTTGCATTGTAAAAGGAGGAATATTATTAATGATTGAAAATTATACTTCAAGTTTTGAAGTCTTATCAATCGAGTAGGAACAAACACATTTGAACTATAACTACACTCAAAAAAAAAGTAAGAGCCATGAGTGTGATTCAAGTTGTGGTCTTACTTAAACCACTATTTAGTAGAATTTTATAGCTTCTACTAGACAACAATTTGTGGTCTTCTTCAGTGCACTCCCAGATAGAAGAAGGCATCAACTTCTAGTTAAATTAGGAAATGTTCCAGGAATCACTAATCCTTAGAGCCAAGTGTCATAGTTTGTGGTCATCTTTAAATCACTATTTGTGAGCACTTCTAATTAGTAGAAGACATAAAATTCTATCAAAATTAAGAAATGTTTCGAGAACTGTTGAGCTTTAAAGATGAGTTCGAGAGTTGGTGGTTAGTCTTAAGCCACCATTTCATAGAATACTTTAATTTTTATATCCATTTGGTTTATGGTCATCCCAAAACTACTATATTCAAAGAGAACACTTAGTCATTGGTAATTGTCCACTTCCATATTTTAGCTCTCTACTTGGACTCACATACGCCCCTTTAGACTAGTGGGGTAATGTGGGAAACCTAATCCATTAATTTTATGGTATCATTCACTTGAGGGAAAATGAAGAGTCTTAAGTGAATACGAACTGTATTCGAGAGTGCAAGAGAACTTATAAGATGAATCCACAGCTCATAAACATTTTATTTATCATTTTAATGAAATACTTTCATGCTTTTCTTTCACTTCAATGTATAGTCCAACAATTATTATATCCAAAAACATTTTTAAAATATAAACTTCATTATTATTAGTCCCTGCCGGGGACTATAAGCGATCGATAGATCGCTGACTTTGGGTTGACCGGCGCAATATTTGGAAATATTTGGCATATTTCCTAAGTCGAATTAAGGTTTACGGGGCGGAAAGGGTTGGGGGTCTTATTACGCGCTTCGCATGGTTCGAGGCGAATGGCACGTGGCGCGCGTGAGGGGCACGTGGTTGCATGCGGTCTGGTGGTGTGATCGGCGGCCAGGTGTCCGTCCTTGAGATGCTGGAACATTCGGCTTCTGTTTTACTGTCTTCGCGGCATTTGGGTTGGTATTGTTACTTGCTTGTGTAGCTCTGCAGTCTGTGCGATGTTTTGTCTGCGGTAGAGTTCCTGCCTGCCCGGGTATTGTTACTTGCAGTCTGTGCGATTTTTCGTCTGCGGTGGAGTTCCTGCCTGCTCGATGTGGCTTTGGTGAGTTCGGCTACTGTGTGGCCTGCATGCAAGAGTCGATGGTTAGTTGAGCATTATAAGTTAATGGGATTCTGGTTGAATACTGAGGGTTTGTCTTCTGGTTAGATACTGAGGGTTTCTCTTACGTGCATGCAAGAGTCCATGGTTAGTTGAACATTATAAGTTAATGGCATTCTGGTTGAATACTGAGGGTTTGTCTTAGCTGTGGTCGGCATGCGCTATGGTGGTCTCATCGGCGGCCAGCTGTTCCTGCTCGACATGCTGGAAAGTTCGGCTTGGGTTTTACTGTCTTCGCGGCCTTTGGGTTTTACTGTCTTCGCGACCTTTGGGTTGGTATTGTTACTTGCTTGTTTAGCTCTGCAGTCTGTGCGATTTTTCGTTTGCGGTGGAGTTCCTGCCTGCTCGGGTATTGTTAGTTGCTTGTTTAGCTCTGCAGTCTGTGCGATTTTTCGTCTGCGGTGGGGTTCCTGTCTGCTCGGTGTGACTTTGGTAAGTTCGGCTACTGTATGGCATTCTGGTTAAATACTGAGGGTTTCTGTTACCTGCATGCAAGAGTCCATTGCTATTTGGGTTTTACCCTGTTCGCGGCCTTTGGGTTATTATGGTTACTTGGTTGTTTAGCTGCGCGGTCTGTGCGATTTTTCCTTTCTATTTGTTCTATTGTCTGCGGTGAAAACACAATGCGGTTCCTGCCTGCTGTGTTAGCTGCATGCAAGAGTCCATGGTTATTTGAGCATTATAAGTTAATGGCATTCTGGTTGAATACTGAGGGTTTGTCTTAGGTGCATGGGTTTTATGCAAATTTGGGTAAATGTCTGCGTGAAGCTATGATTCTTAGTTGTATTGTTTAGAGGTTAAGTTCGGCTACTGCATTATAAGTTAATGGCATTTGGATTATTATTGTGAATACTGAGGGTTTGTCTTCTGGTTGAATACTGAGGTTTTGTCTTACGTGCATGCAAGTGTCCATGGTTATTTGAGCATTATAAGTTAATGGCATTCTGGTTGAATACTGAGGGTTTGTCCATGGGTTGACGGACGCGATTTTTGCAAATATTTGGCATATTTTCCTAAGTCGAACTAAGGTTTACGGGGCGGAAAGGGTTGGGGGTCTTATTACGCGCTTCGCATGGTTCGAGGCGAATGGCACGTGGCGCGCGTGAGGGGCACGTGGTTGCATGCGGTCTGGTCGTCTGATCGGTGGCCAGGTGTCTGTCCTCGAGATGCTGGTATGTTCGGCTTGTGTTTTACTGTCTTCGCGGCATTTGGGTTGGTACTGTTACTTGCTTGTTTAGCTCTGCAGTCTGTGTGATGTTTGGTCTGCGGTAGAGTTCCTGCGGTAAATGTCTGCGTGAAGCTATGATTCTTAGTTGTATTGTTTAGAGGTTAAGTTCGGCTACTGCATTATAAGTTAATGGCATTTGGATTATTATTGTGAATACTGAGGGTTTGTCTTCTGGTTGAATACTGAGGTTTTGTGTTACGTGCATGCAAGTGTCCATGGTTATTTGAGCATTATAAGTTAATGGAATTCTGGTTGAATACTGAGGGTTTGTCTTAGCTGTGGTCGGCATGTGCTGTGGTGCTCTCATCGGCGGGCAGCTGTTGCTCCTCGAGATGCTGGAAAGTTCGGCTTGGGTTTTAGTGTCTTCGCGGTCTTTGGGTTTTATTGTCTTCGCGGCCTTTGGATTGGTATTGTTAGTTGCTTGTTTAGCTTTGCAGTCTGTGCGATTTTTCGTCTGCGGTGGAGTTCCTGCCTGCTCGGATATTGTTCCTTGCTTGTTTAGCTTTGCAGTCTGTGCGATTTTTCGTCTGCGCTGGGGTTCCTGCCTGCTGGGTGTGGCTTTCATAAGTTCGGCTACTGTATGGCATTCTGGTTAAATACTGAGGATTTCTGTTACCTGCATGCAAGATTTCATGCTTATTTGGCTTTTACCCTGTTCGCGGCCTTTGGGTTGTTATTGTTACTTGGTTCTTTAGCTCTGCGGTCTGTGCGATTTTTCTTTTCTATTTGTTGTATTGTCTGCGCTGAAAACACAATGCGGTTCCTGCCTGCTCTGAGGATTGCTGTTACCTGCATGCAAGAGTCCATGGTTATTTGAGCATTATAAGTTAATGGCATTCTGGTTGAATACTGAGGGCTTGTCTTAGCTGCATGGGTTTTATGGAAATTTCGGTAAATGTCTGCGTGAAGCTGTGATTCTTAGTTGTATTGTTTACAGGTTAAGTTCGGCTACTGCATTATAAGTTAATGGCATTTGGATTATTATTGTTGCTTGGTTGTTTAGCTCTGCGGTCTCTGCGATTTTTCCTTTGTATTTGTTGTATTGTCTGCGGTGAAAACACAATGCGGTTCCTGGCTGCTCGGTTAACTCTATCGCAAACGTTTGGTTGCGGTTCTGTTGTTCTAGGTGCAGCTTGTATCGCTCGACTGTGTGCTGTCGCTTTGGTAAGTTCAGCTACTGCATTATAAGTTAATGGCATTCTGGTTAAATACTGAGGGTTTCTGTTACTTGGATGCAAGAGTCCATGGTTATTTCAGCATTATAAGTTAATGGCATTCTGGTTGAATACTGAGGGTTTGTCTTAGTTGCATGGGTTTTATGGAAATTTGGGTAAATGTCTGCGTGAAGCTGTGATTCTTGGTTGTATTGTTTAGAGGTTAATTTCGGCTACTGCATTATAAGTTAATGGCATTCTGGTTAAATAGTGAGGGTTTCTGTTACCTGCATGCAATAGTCCATGGTTATTTGAGCAATATAAGTTAATGGCATTCTGGTTGAATACTGAGGGTTTTGTGTGCAGACTTCGTTAACCAATTTCGTCATTTGCACATTTTCTCATGGTACTGGCATAGGCTGCGTTGTGCATGCATATGGTCTAGACGAGAAGGAATTCAAACGCTCGGCTTCGTTGCAGGTACGGTGTTATTCTACTAATTGCTTTTTGTCAATTTTTGTATTACTTGCTTTTTGTCAATTTGTTAGGGTTTTAATTTTTGCATTGTGTAGGTTTATGGTCCAGTTACTCTAGGTTTATAGTCCAGTTACTCCGTGATCCCTGCTGGGGACTATATGCGATTGATAGATCGCTGACTTTGGGTTGACCGATGCGGTTGCTGGCTGCCGTGATACTCTGGGTTTTTGTTACCTACATAGGTTTTATGGAAAATTCTGTAAATGTGGGTTTCAGCCACGATGTGACTTCATTATCATTTGAGCCGAGTGGACCTGGGCGAAGCTATGGTTCTTGGTACAGATTGAGTCGCAGTCTTTTGTAGTTTGAACTGTTTTTGCACATGAAGATCTAAATAAATTGGGGATTTTGAACTGTTTGAAATGTTAAAATATTGAAGATTGCAGTCTGTTTTGTAACTGCACGGTTTCCTATCTTAGGCGTGTATTCAACGTTTTTCGCTCGTATAATTTATGTATATGTTTACTTTGGTCCATAATGTATGTTCAAGTTTGTAATTCTGTTATGGATGTATGAATATTCGACTCTGATATTACTCCTAGAACGGAAGGTTGCTTTGTTAACAACTTTGTTAAGTTCATTTAGTTAGTGTTAAGTTCATTTGCTTTGTTAAGAAGTGTTGAATTGAAGGTTTGCTATATTGGTACTAGATGTTGTTCGTTTGCTGTTGCTTATATATTGGATGAAATGTTTCGTTTGCGAAAATTATAAGCTTTTCTGTGATACTGAGGGTTTCTCTTACCTGCATGGGTTTTATGGAAATTCCCGTAAATGTCAGTTTCGAGCACCATGTGACTTCCTTGTCATTTGGGCCGAGATGACCTAGGTGAAGCTGTGGTTCTTGGTATAGGCTCTGTTGTGCATGAATATGGTCTAGACGAGAAGCAATTTGAATAGTCGGCTTTGTTCCAGGTACGGTGTTATTCGACTAATTGCTTTTTGTCAATTTTTCTATTAATTGCTTTTTGTGAATTTGTTAGGCTTTTAATTTTTGCATTGTGTAGGTTTATGGTTCAGTTACTCTAGATTTATAGTCGAGTTACTCTGTGATTGTTTTAAAAAACATAGATATTTAAGCTGTATTTAGTCATTTATATCTTTTCTGTCATTCAATTATATTGGAATTCAAATATGAAATTGTCATTGTTTATTCTGTGTTTACATTAATATTAATATTAATATTATCAATTGTTATAATCATAACAACAATATTATTTGAGATGATACCAACAAGTAGAAGTTGAGTAATGCATGCAACTAGCTCCATATAATGATGAATCAAGACATTTTGTCTATTTAAACCTTAGATTAAAATGTCATGTTAGCTAGTTATAACCAGATTGGTTCTCATATGATGTTCAACTACCTTATTCTGCTCAGAGAGAAAAAATTATTTTATTATGAAAACAAAATTACATTTATTATATATGTTCCTGCATTTCACAGATATCCTTAAGCATAGGAAGTGATAAAAGTATTGCTGGGAACATATCTTGTTTCATAAACAGTTTCGAAAAATGTCAATATGACAGCCCTATCATAGTCATTCTAACATATATCGGAGCTTTGAAGCGAGTTTTATCTCATAAGAAATTAGCTGCTAGATATGTCCATAAACAGTCCCATAAAAAAATATAGATATAGAGATATGCTTAAGCATAGGAAGTGATAAAAGTATGGCTGAGAAGATATGTTGCTTCATAACCAGTTTTCAAAAATGTCAATATGACGGCCCTGTCATGGTCATTCTGACATACATCAGAGATTTGAAACCAGTTTTGTCTCATGAAGAATCAGGTCCTAGATATGTTCATAAACAGTGGCATAAAAAATTATACATATAGATATTGACATTTAAAAGACATTCCATCAGCTCTCCTTCCACTCTCTGTTGAATGAGCCAAGCTCATGCTACCAAGTGTAATCTTGCTTTTGACAATCCATCAGTTTCCATGTTCCTGTCTTTGTAAACATGTTCAAACATAATGTGTTAAATACTCTGTTTAAGCAAGTCGAATCTCCTGAAATATAGGTTGAAGTTTATAATTATCCAATCAATTTGTTCCATTCATCGAATTCACCACAATTTGTGAATCATCAAAGATCTGTAATTTTTGGGCATCTTCTTTCACATGCGACAATTGCCAACAGTCTTGGGACAATTTGCTTAGGCAGATTGTTGCTGTGTTTGCAAAACCTGCCCTTTGAATATATTACATGTTCATCATTTATATGGATCATACCTGCAGTGTCCCATAATAATGGATCTTCTTGAGAAGCGTTATGGAATTATGCTTATGCACTACTCGTACATCTGGTTCTCAATGCCTTGTTTGGGTTCCTTGATCCTTGAATTCTGTTTAGATCCATATGGTATAACCATATCCAAATGCCATTAACTTATAATGCAGTAGCCGAACTTAACCTCTAAACAATACAACTAAGAATCATAGCTTCACGCAGACATTTACCGCAGGAACTCTACCGCAGACCAAACATCGCACAAACTGCAGAGCTAAATAAGCAAGTAACAATACCAACCCAAATGCCGCAAAGACAGTAAAACACAAGCTGAACATTCTAGCATCTCGAGGATAGACACCTGGCCGCCGATCAGACCACCAGACCGCATGCAACCACGTGCCCTTCACGCGCGCCACATGCCATTCGCCTCGAACCATGCAAAGCGCGTAATAAGACCCCCAACCCTTTCCGCCCCGTAAACCTTAGTTCGACTTAAATGAATACTTCAAAAATTTCAATTGCATCTCAAGTTGCATTAAGCATGAAGTAATCATATTGATAAAGGAAAATATCATTATCCTTGAACATACCCATTTTGAACACTGCTTTGTAGAAGCATTGTTTGCAAAAATAAAAGTTGACACATTAGAAATTGCAATACTCAATATATATGCATTGCCACATGCAAACCTAAACAATATCCTCAACGTCATTGCAAAATCCTTATACCAGTTAGATCTAAACAATATCATAGTTATACTAGGGGACTTCAATATTGATATGGTGCATTGCAATCAAAAAACAAAGCAACTAGAAACCTACATGCAAAACTACAATCTTCATTTCCTAGTTGACAAAACTAATAGCATGCACAAATCATTGATTGACCATGTTTGGGCAAATCTAGGCAATATAAAGTATAGAATTTTCGTATTGGATGCATATTGGTCTGACCATGATATAATATCTCTTGTCCTTGACCTATGATATACACATGAAACAGTTTACAAAATTCCAAATTTTGACATTTTTGCAATATCTCATTGCTTTTACCATATCTATTTTACTAAAGCATACTACAATATCTTTTTGTGGTAAACGAAGTGATAACAGCATACATACTATGCATTCTATTCTACATTTACATATATGGCGTTCTGTATTGATCAATGCAACTTATGCCAGAGACAACCTTTTCAATTAATCAACAGAACTATCCTATCATAAATTTGCAGATATGACCTCATCTATTTATGCATGCACATTCTGCTAGTAAAACCCTTTTCAATTGAACACAACGACCAAGAAAAAAGAACAACAACATGCAACATAAACAAACACAGTATATTCTTTTTGCCTTTCCTTTTCTATGGATCTTGTCTTCTTGTTCAAGTTTTACTTTTATATGTTCTTTTGACTTGTACTAAATATGTCTTGCTATTCTATAACATAGCATAAAACTTGAAAAAGGAAATGAAACAATTGAAGAAATAGAATGCATAAGCCAATTAGAAAGTGCAAACGAACCACTTGTTTTGCAAAGGTATGTCTATGAGAACTACACAAAAATGGTAATTTGTATTTAGAATATTAATGTCTACTATATATGCATTCTATTTTTATTTTTACATATGTATGGTTCTATGGTTTTAATGTTCTTGTTCAGTTTTTACTTCTAGTTTGCACTAAATATATGTTACTATTCTATAACATAGCCTAAATCTTCAGAGACGAAACGAAACAATTGAATAAATAGAATCCATAACGCAATTAGAAAGGGCAAGCAAACCACTTGTTTTGCAAAGGTATGTCTATGACAACTATACAAATATGCTATTTTGTATTTAGAATAATAATGTTCAGCAAGGTATGTCTATGACAACTATACAAATATGCCAATTTGTATTTAGAATGTTAATGTTTAGTATATATCCATTCTATCTTTACATATGTATGGTTCTATGGTTTTAATGTTACTTGTTAACTGTTTACTTCTATATGCTCTTTGAAATTGAACTAAATATATGTTGCTATTCTATAACATAGCATAAATCCTGAAAAAGGAAAACAAACAACTGAAGAAATAGACCACATAACTCAATTAGGAAAGGCAAACCAACCACTTGCTTTGAAAAGGTATGTATGGCAACTATACAAATATGCTATTTGCTATTTAAAATATTAATGTTTACTATATATATCTCCTCTTTTTACATATCTATATTTAAATGTATATATGTCAGATTAGGCCACCAAACCCCCCTGAAGCTTCTCAACGCCAAAGTGTTTCCCAAACAACGATCTCCCTTTTTCAACGAAACTGCCAATGTTTGCATTGGCAGTTTTGTTGAAAAAGGGACATCGTTCTTTGGAAAACACTTTGGCGTTGAGAAGCTTCAGGGGGGTTTGGTGGCCTATCGATGACAGTCATGTTCAGTTTTTGCTAACTTCATTAATATTTTTTGCAAAGCTGTACAAGACAATTGCAAAAGCCAACTCTGGTAAGCAATTGCAAATGATGGAAGAAATAATAGATGTTGACAATTACAAATTCAGATTGCAATGCATTTTGCCTGAGAACATTGCTATTGTATTAAAAAGAAATGGTCTTTTTAGACTAAATGCATTTTCATATACTGTAGGAGATTGTCTATTTGACTCGTTCGAAATGCTTCTACATTTTCGTTATACTTCAAATGAATTGCGAAATGGGTTAATAGACCACTTTCTTTTTTGCTTAAAGAACAATGACGTTGAAGCAATACAGTCATATCAATATGAACTAGCACCTGAGTTCCTATACGAGTTACATGGTGTTAATGATATTGGTACATATCTTCATAAAATCCGTTATTCTGCATCTACAAATATAAAGGAGTCTAAACGAGGTTTATGGGGTGATACCTTTTGCATACGTTGGTTAGCTAAATGGCTAGATATATCAATTGCATCAATGTTGGAAACCACTTTTATATCAGTTTGAATCTTCTGCTGCATTGTTGACGTTCTGTTTTACTTGGTGGTGCATCAGAAGAAAAACAGCTTCAATCAAGGTAAAAGGAGGCTCAAGTTAGCGTGAATCTGAAGTTTGATCGCAGATACAATTCTGTAACCAGCAATAGCATTGCATACGATAAAACACCTTTCAGCAACTTGATCTTATTTTGAAATTGTGTTGTTCCCTGCTCACATAAGGCAAGTGCAATCTGCAACTATTTGATGATTCTTTCTGTTTGCAAGTATTTCAGGTTTTTTTGCAAATACCTTATCCAGACATCTTTGTTTTATTTATGGGTCAAGATATTATTAGATGCAAAATTGAGTTGAGATGTTTTAGGTTACACTTCCATGTTATTTCAGTCTTGCATAATTTGACTATTGTTTTGACTCAACTAGTTTATTTGCATGAGCAAGTGCAGTTGATGATATAAAGTGCAACTCGTCACAGAGCATCATGATGATGTTACATGTGTTTATTCTTTCCCAAATATTTCTGTTAGCTTACCTAAGTTGTCAAATTTTTCCATCGCATGGAGCACCGCATCAAATTTTGTTGGATTCAGATATAGATAGAAATGACTTTTTTGCAATTCTTTATCTTCTAAAACAGAACCGCTCAGAGTTCAACGTGAAACTACGTTTATTTTCTGCTTCACTTGGTTTTACATATATGTCTCTAAAACTTTGCTACGTGCTAGTCTGGATTCTGTGTGCATTCTGTTTTAGTTTAATTGCATTCATTTGACTCGAGAATAAAAAAAGAAAGATTATGACACATAGTTATTTAGAAATAATAAATAGAATGATGCAAGCTTTTAAAATAAGCATGATAAAGAATGTCCAAGCAGTAAGTTTACCTCAACCCATTTCATTTTTTATATCATTTGAAGTGCACTTCAGACACAGTGTTGTGTATGCAGAAGCTACCTTTGGAGTACTTCGGCAAGGGGACTTAAAACTTTTTATGAAACCCGTGCCTAAAATTTCTAGTCGGTTGTTTGCATTTAATTGCCTACATCCTCAGCATTGTGCAATATTTTCAGCCAATGTTTCTATTAGACCTCATTGAAAAGCACATGCTACAGGCCTTGTTCCAAAAGTTTATGGCTTTGTAGCCTCACACTTTTGATCTCTCCTTCTGCATTCTCATGTTTAGCTAGTTAGCGTGAATCTGAAGTTTGATCGTAGATACAGTTCTGTAACCAGTAATAGGATTGCATATGATAAAGTACGTTTCAACAACTTGATCTTATTTTGAAATTGTGTTGTCTAATTGGCAGGGGTGCTGTACTGACTTCTGATATGAGGCACACAACAGCTGCCAATATTAGAATATTACAAAGAGAACAGCTTCCTCGGTGTGCTTTCGAAACTGATCAATTGGTTGAGGTATGTACAATACTCACTTTCTAATAAATTGTTTTTGCAAATCAAAAAAAGATCTCGTCAACATTGCAAAGCTCCAACAAGCCATCTTAGGCATGTGTTTTAGTCTTATACAGCTTTAGTCAACAAAGCAACCTTTCGTTCTAGGAGTAATATCAAAGTCGAATATCCATACATCCATAACAGAATTACAAACTTAAAAAAACATTATGCACCAAAGTAAACATACACATAAATTATACAACCGAAAAACCTTGAATACACTCCATAGCTTGACTCAGGTCGTCTCGTTCCAAATGCCGGTCGAAACCGACATTTACAGAAATTTCCATAAAACCCATGTAGCTAAGACAAGTCCACAGCATCACGACCGGCAGAAACCGCATTGTGTTTTCACTGCAGACAATACAACAAATACAAACGAAAAATCGCAGAGATTGCAGAGCTAAACAACCAAGTAACAATAATAACCCAAAGGGCGCGAACACGGTCCGATTCATACCAACGTTACACAACGCCTTGGGAGTCACCGGACCACATGCCCTTCACCTCCAACGATGCTAGGCCCCCAATAACACCCCAAAACCTTTCCACCCCCAAAACCAACCTTTCCAACCTCCAAAACCTTGGTTTGACTTAGCTTATATCGCTCATAAAAGCCATGCAGGTAAGAGAAACCCTCAGTATTTAACCAGAATGCCATTAACTTATAATGCTCAAATAGCCATGGACTCTTGAGGGAAACGAAGAGACAATACTGCTGGACCTACGAAGCAGGCAAGACTACACAGTTAAACAACCAAGTAACAATAATAACCCAAAGGGCGTGAACACGGTAAAACCCAAGTCGAGTAACTTTCCAGGATCTCGACGAGGGACAATTGTCCGCCCACAAGACCACCACAGATGAAAAATCGCACAGACTGCAGAGCTAAACAAGCAAGTAACAATATCCGAGCAACCAGGAACTCCACCACAGACGAAAAATCACACAGACTGCAGAGCTAAACAAGCAAGTAACAATACCAACCCAAAGGCCGCGAAGACAGTAAAACCCAAAGGCCACGAAGACAATAAAACCCAAGCCGAACTTTCCAGCATCTCGAGGAGGAACAGCTGGCCGCCAATCAGACCACCACAGCGCATGCCGACCACAGCTAAGACAAACCCTCAGTATTCAACCACAATGCCATTAACTTATAATGCTCAAATAACCATGGACTCTTGCATGCTCAAATAACAAGCTCAATTGTTGATGCCTTGCTATGAACACACTTTATTTACTGATCATGTTTTCTTTGTATGGTCAGATTTCTCATGCCAAAGTTAATCTTCTTGAAGTTAGACCAGGAAAATTTGAATCACTGATTGAAATTTCAGGCAATCCACAGCAAACAAGTGCACCAATTTTGTATGCAGTTCTTGATCTCCCTCCGACATTTTCCAACATTTGCCAACAATTCGTCTACTGTCCCTCTGTTGCTACTTTTTGATTTTGATTTCTTAGAACAAAAGCAGATTCCTTGATTCAATTAAATTTCTATTTAACATAATTAACCATAAATATGTCTACAAACACGAACCCCTGCAGTACTAACTATATGCTTTGTTTCAAAATTCAGTCAAATCGCAATATAAACAGTATTGGCAATTTCTCTGAGTTTGAGGACCCAATTCTTTGTCAACAGACTTCTGCCAGATTTGAAAGGTACACAACATTTGCAAAATTTTGTCAATTGCTACTATCATAGTGCTTTTGCTAATCAGTATTTCTGTACTAATGTCCTTGGCATTGTATATCACCTTTGGCAGTGTGACAGCAGCTGGTCAGCTTATCACAAAAACTACAGTTGAAGTTGTAACATCTGAACGCACAGTTGCAGCCATTCTAGGAAAGTCTGGAAATGATCTTGTTAAAATTCAGCAGTTAAGCTAGTATAAAGAAGCATAAATATCTGCAAAATCCATGGGATCCCCTTCAACTGAAATTTTTGAAACATGCAGACTTGGAATGAAGTGCTGTCATTGCTGACAAAATGACATTGTATTGACAGAATGGCAAAATGTTACAGCACAAATCCTATGTTCTTAAATGATCATCTTGTATCTGAACATTCATCTAGTCGAATGTTGCATTAATTATTAGTTAATAAAAATTGGCATTGGCAGTTTTTATTTTGTCTGTATGGCTCTTGATTCATTATGCTAATGTTTAATTAAATTTCAATATCTCTGGTCCAATATTTTTTCATTATGCTAATGTTTAATGCATTAATTATTAGTTAATAAAAATTGCATTGGCAGTTTTTATTTTGTCTCTATGGCTCTTGATTCATTATGCTAATGTTTAATTAAATTTCAATATCTCTGATCTAATATAAAAATATTATTATTATTTATTTTTATTTAATTGTAATATCACACTCTATCTTGCATTGTTTAAATAAATAATGCATTTTATGATTTAAATTACCCATATAATATTAAATACTGCTTATCCATTCATATTTAATTATAACTATTAAATTATTTATAGTTTTAACTAAGTATAAATTTCCTATAATATTTTTATTATTCAGTATTCATAATGGAAAGATTACACTTCCAATCACAAAGAAATAAAATTCCTTGAATAAAAAGATTCCCACATTGAAATGAACTGTTATCTATTTTTTATTTAAAACAGTATTAATTGAATATGACTTTCATAATTTATAACATGTAATATCATTTCTCCCAGTTGTATTAACCTGCAATAATTAGCTTATGGCAAGGCAAGCCTTTCTTGTCACCAAGTATAAAGTTTAATAACATAATAACTTTTAAAAAATCAAGCTATCAAAACATTATTTCTAACTAATAAAGAGTAATTTGAAGTGTCAAAACATTATTTCTAACTAATAAATAGTTTCTAACTAATAAATAGAGTAATTTGAAGTGTCAAAACATTATTTCTAACTAATAAATAGAGTAATTTGAAGTGGTATAGTCAATCTCCATTCTTTTATTATTTTCAATTATCCCAAATTTCGTCATTCTATATGTCATCATATCTACTATGCTTATGTTATGCCAAATAAATGAATTATATTAAACTATACTCCCTAATTAAGATAATCACAAAATAGAAAAACAACTATGTTTAATGGCATCTGTTTATCTGTGATGTAAGTGCCTTCATTATACTTTGAAAAAATTTCGATAAAAAAACTAACTTGCTTAAATGGAACACAGATATTGCAGAAAGCAAGAGTATTATAATGAATTTTTTCTTGCAGGTCATGATCAATTTACATTTCAACTCGTAGAGTTTAAATGTTTTTTTAATTTTAATCTGTTTATTTTAGTTTTTAATTTATAAAATAAACTTATCAAAATTACTTTGCTATTGTAGTTAGATACTATATTTACTAACCCAAAACTATAAAAAAAACCAAAAGTCATGTCCTTTTGCATCACAACAAATTACTAATTAAATGCAACAAATTACTAATTAGAAATTAGATGCACGGTTTATTTTCTTTGCTAATTAGTAATTGGACAAATTTAAATCACACTAAAGTTATGATAAACAATATTTTTAAATAAATATATCTTTTGTTCTTTTGACCATGGAATAATTCCCCAATCATTGACATTAACCCAAATGGAATCACTTATGTCCAAACATGTTACTAGATATCTAATCTTTCAATTATGGGTTCAAGACTCCATAATTTTTAAATGCTTAAGTTCTTCTTTGACTTTCGACAATCATTTATCTAAATATTGAACACTCTCCACCACGCATTTAATTAACAAATTTATATTCATAATAATGTTTATTTGCTCATTATCATTTTATGAATATTTCCATAATATTCAAATGTAAAAAAATAACAAAATTCTATCTTTTATGCACCATGAATTCATTATTATGCATTTAAATATATTTTATACCCCATGCTTATTAAAATACATAACTTACTTTAACACTCTCTAATTCTTCATACATTATAATGCATTATTATTACCTTTTATAGTTTTTTCCCGTCGAGGTTTCCATGATTCACTCTTAAATTTTATTACATTTTAATTATTAATCTAAACATTTTCTAAATCATGACACATTGGAAAATTACGTCTAAAACTAATCTTACATTTATCACAATTCTTACTTAACAAACGCAAAGTTCATTATATTTCACTCTTTGCATAAAGTCAAAAAGTCCATACAACAATTCGCTATCCAATTCACTAAATCTTAATAGAAATAAGCATGCCTACAACACACTAGTAATGCAAACCAGCTCTGATGATAATGCAAATTAAACACATATTAAATCTCATAATAATAACTCACCAAACTCTTCTATTAACCGGCAGGGACTAGCGCCACAACAGTGGCTCCTTGTTATAAACGTATTTGATTTTTTGAGTATAAATTAAAATGTTATTTAAAAAAAAAATTAAGAAGTTACATTTTCATATTGCAAAAATATCAAATAACATGTAGGGAAATTTGACACTATAACATATGGATACATGGTATGCATTTGTAGGTGCACTTTATATATTTTTACACGTGCACTTTTAACATGGTTATGCATTGTTGTGCTTTAAGGTTTTTACACAAAGGTTCTTCAAGATCATTGTTACACATTGGTGTGTTTTATTTAAATAAATGTACCAATGCATGTCCAATATATAAGTACTAATACACACAATTTAGGGAATGTACTAGTGCACATTACATGTATGCATGCGTTGGTTCTAAGCATTACAACAAATACAACAAGCATCCTAAGAACAACATCATCACCATTTCTTTCATTGATACTATCATTATTGTCATGTTATAGTTACCAAGATTTCATATTTCATAGTACACAATGATGTGTACACACTAGTGCATATCAAATATAAAGCATTGATGGCTTGTAATATATAATAGTCATTGGTGTGCCTTACAATAGGAAGCACGTTGGTGAAAAACCTCCAATAAAACCTTTTATTGCCCAAAAATTTAGTTATTAAAAACGCTCATTAAAACCTACGCAAAAACTTTTACTCTCATTAATGTAGGTTTTATTGGAGACTTTTTCCAATATTTTTTCCCAATCTTGTAACACGAAAAAACTCTTCTAAAACCTCCACTAATTGTAAATTTTCTTGTGGAGATATTTGTAGAGGATAAATCCAAATGTGTTGGCTATGTCTAACATATATGTTCACTTTACACAACCAATGCATTAGGGAAAGTTCACCGATGGATCCTTCCCCCAAATCCTGCTTCTATCACCATCATTAGAATCTCCACCAATCCCTTTGTCACATCTAAAAAAAAATAAGGATTTTACATAGGTTTGTTGGTCAATTCCACCCCAACCTCTTCCCTTATTCATCCATTCCAACACCAATTCAGCCCCAATTCCATAAAAGGCTGAGCAAAGCTCTTTATTTGCTCTAAAATGCCATCACTTGGAAGGAAACCAAATAAAATAATATTATGTGCTATGTTTATGGATTGCTTAGCAACTAAAGGTTAAATCCAATCATGAAGCATATTGTCTTAAATTTACACTTGTACCATCCATGTTAATATTTTTATCTTTCTTCCAAATTGAAGAATAAGATCTTTGTAGACATGCAAGGTGATTCTTTACAAATCCATTTTTTCTAGTGAACAAAAGATTTTTACCTTCATATTTTCATCTCAAAAAAATCTCTTCTTGAAACAAAATTATGTGATAAAAATGTTCACATCTTTCAATGATGAGTCCTAATTCCATCCCATTGGTGGGATGCAATTTAATCTTTGTGCCAACAAAATACAATTTATGTTACCTCTAGTTACCAACCCAAATATCATTTAACCGATGTTCTTGATGTTCAAACTACTTATATTTGAATATGAATTTCTTGAGTGACAATATCCCCCCTCTTCTCAAATTTTGAGTTTGATAACTAAGATAGAACTGGGAGAAAATTCCACAAGATTTTTTCTTCAAATTCATTAATCTTTGGTTGTCACTTTTGATTATATAAACTACAATCTTTATGATCCATCAAGTTTCTAAGCCTTAGAACTCAAGAAAATTAAAATCCTCTAATAAGTAAATGTTTATAATCTTTAAGCCTAGTGAAATGAAGTTTAAAGTTTATGGGCAATTACTTCAACTTGGTCCAATCGCATTGACATAAATTTTTTGAAATTGATGCTAAAAAAGTTTATTGACCATTTATAATTAGTAGTGAGAAAAAAATAACAATGATAATATCCTTTAAGGAAGAAAAATGCATGTACGGGTATAATTTTTCAAAATCTCTCATAATGTTAAATCTAGGAAATTTGCCTCATTGTGATAGGTAGAAGCTTAGTTCAAAAGAATAATAATTGGAAAACCTATGGGAAGGGGCATGCTATCATCTTTATATGTTTATGTTTAAATAAGAAGAAATCTTAACATCATTTTAATGTCGAGTCTTTGAATTTGTCTTAGCATATGAGAAATCGTGGTGACATAAAAAATTATAGCTTCAAAAAGGTTATACTCATCAACAACTCATAAATATTATCATACAAGCCCACTATATAATGTATTCAATTGTAGGAGACTTCTCTGCATGATTTAATTTTGAGGTGGGTCCCTTGATTCCAATAGAAAATTAATATGTTGACTTTATTTAACATTGACATACAAACATAGCCCAAGCCTTCTTCCTACATATGCATGTAACTGAAATGAGTACCACAACCATGTCTTGTAATATTCTACCGATCACTCCCTTCCAGAGGTCATTTTTTGGTAAATATAATCATGATGACGGGCTTCCCTCCTTCCATGCTTTCAACAACCAAAAGCATGGTCCCTAAATTGATTCCCTCCACCCTCTTGTAGATGGCATTTAGAGATAACACAACCATCCTTTTGAATTCACTAGGTTTTTAGGAGGCACCAATGTAAGTATGGAGTACATGTATTGTAAAAGAAAAAGAGCATGAACCATAACTACCATGGATGAAATCTCTAAATAACAACATTGAAAACATCCAATTGAGTTGGCTGACAAAGATTTAGCTGCTAGAATATTCTTTGCCTCCTTTGTGCATACATAAATGCATGTGCCAAAAACCTTAAGTGGACTAAGCATTTCCTTCTCCTCCTTGTAACTTGGAAATGAATACCTAATTGCCATTGTAGGCAAAGATAATTTATTGACAAAACAAAAAAAATGAGAATCTTGGGATGTAGTACTTATGGAAAAGCTAGATGTGGAGGGATAGGTTGAGAAGATAAGGTGTCATGAAGGAAAGAGAGGCATGTAAAGCAACACTAATAGATGGATTGTCTAAATCCTCTTAATGGTCTCTTGTGGAAATCAACAAAAATAACAACACCTTGACATACTTATACCTTATAATGAAAAATGTTTTAGTGTGCGTGTGTGTGTGCGTTTTGATTAATATAAATAAGAAAATCAACATTGCTTAAATTATGACAAAGTCTTATGATTCCATAGTGAAACTAGGTATTGGAGAGATCCAAAAATATTTTGGGTTGAAAATTTTTGTCATCTTTTTGCCACTAAGAGGGTTGAAGATGAAAAATAGTATCTCATAGAATTTCCTATGTACACCCGCATTATATTACAATTTCAAAATATTTGTTACAATTTTGACTTTCATAAGCCTTTAACTTATCAAAACTATCATGATTTAGGAAATGCTTATATTGAAGCCTTTTGGGTACATAAATAAATTTCTAAATCGAACCAAGTAATTTGTTACCTTTCCCATGCTTTTTATTTTGTACCAGAGGAATCTGTAACTAGGTCAGGCTCATACTCGCATGACATGGTCGATTCTCGCCACTACCACTATACCTCTAAGGCCTACGGCAGTTGTCCTCTTTGTAAATAGAGTTACCTCAGCAAGATTTGAACCTTGGATCTCTTAGTTTACACAATACTTCATATCATGACGATCACCAATTGAGCTACCCCACTAGGACACCTTCCTTAAGGTTTGATAAACCAAATTTGGTCAGAAAAAAATTAGTCATCATGATAATCATCATATATAATTATATAAAATTTTAAATATATATATTCAAGATATTTGTAAGGTTTAATGTCTCAGTTTCTCCTAAAAGCTTTTCTCTTATTTATTTATAGCTTTAGTGAGCTTTATTATTAAGAACATATGTTGCCTCCTAAGAGGTCATATGTTCAAATCGAGAGAGGCCAAAGTGTGTACACCTTCATAGACTTTAGTAGTCAAATTGTTGTGCGGAGGAGGGTCCCTTGTCCCACAAAAAAGAGAGTCTCATACACCATTTTGGTGTCTTAATTTTTTTGAATGTAAAAATAGATTCAACAACTTAGAAAATCCCTAAAACATTTGGATTGCATGAACTCAACAACTTAAAATTACAATTTTCCCAATTTATAATTGGATTTTGGGAAAAATTAATAAGAAAGAACATTTAGATTACATGAATTCAACAACTTAAAACTATGATTTTCCTCATAATTGAATTTTGGAAAAGACTGATACAAAAAATAAAATAAAAAATCCAAAAAGTAGCCTTATTAGACTATTGCAATAATTATTATCCTCGTCACTTCATGTAGTAATGTCCACTTAAATAATCACATGTCACGCTATATCATTTTAAATGAATAAGAGATTTATTGATAACTTTTTTCTAAAACTGGTTGGTGAGATTACATTATCAAGTTCGTTAAATTACATTTTTAATCGAAAATGGATTCAATGTTCTCAAAAACCTATAATTTTCCCAATTTTAATTGAATTTCAAGCAAAATCAATCAAAATTCTACTTAAAGAAAGACCCAAAAATCATATCATTAGAGCACCATTACTTATAACTATTTCAATCATGCCAAAGAAATCTTAATTTTTTACATTAAATATTTATCTATTTATAGCTATGATAATATATTTATATGGCTTTAACTTATATTTTGTTTAGTTAATGTGGTTTGATTTGATTAAATAGTTAGAAGGTAGGCTTGCCCTCTAAATAAGTCTCATAGAATTTTTAATTACATTGTAATTTTCGAGTGTAATCCTCTTTTAGAGTGAAAAGAGATGAGATCCCTCTACTGTTGTTAGATCCGCAGTTAAGATGAATCGTAGGCTTACCGTCTAAATACGTCTAATAGAATTTTTAATTACATTGTAATTTTCAAGTGTAATCCTCTTTTAGAGTGAAAAGAGATGTGATCCCTCTAGTGTTGTTAGATCCACAGTTAAGATGAATCTAGGATATATATATATATATATATACCATTGGCAAACGACTATTTTAGTTCAATTTTATTTAGTTATTAATTATTTTATTTTTATTTTTATGTAATTTGACCAAGTCAATATTTTTACATAATAGGACAAGACATGACATTACAATAGTTTTTCCATACTAGGTTGGAAAAACCTATTTTAATATATAAATTAAAATAATCATTTATATTTGCAACTGAACTTCATATTTAAGTTTAATTAATAAATTTATAAAAACTTAACACTTATAGTAAACTCTTATATCTATCTATATATATAATCCAATTTTAAGGTCATGACCAAGTCAAACAGCAAATTAATTAATGAAACCCTTCGTTTGTGAAATAAACTACCCATGTCCTAATTGCAATTTGATTGGTCTATGAAAAAACACACATACATACACCAAAGGAAGATGACAACCACATATATATTTAATTTCTTATATAAATAATTTCTTATTTAAAAGTAATCCAAAAATACTTTCTTAATAAAAAAAAAAAAAAAATGAAATTAATGGAATAAGATATTCACGCGAAAGGGAAAACAAAAATAAAAGCGTTTAAATTATGCTCTCCTGATCAAATCTCATGTCAATTATATTTTGGTGACAGCGGGAAGGTCGAAATTTGAAAAACCGACACGGCGGCTCCCGTTCGAAACAATCCTGCGAGACTCTACCTTTGCCGACACGAGCCGCCCACTGCTTTCTCAACGTGACAATTGCTCTCCGGCCTTCGCACGGTCCTGTGTAGCACGGGTACTGCAGGAGCCTTAAAATGGACATTCTCTGCTGCCAAGTCCATGAACTGTCAACAGAAATCTGGTCTCAATACCTCTTTCTCAGGCCTTCATTTCATGATGTTACTCCGCAGTTCATCTGCTCCTGCGCTGAAGTCTCTCGTTCGGATTCAACCAGAACCACAGTGCAATGCGCGCAGATTTGTTAGGTTGACCTAATTGTATGTAGATTGTAAGTGGGTTCATCCTGGTGTCCAACCCAGATTCGAAAGAACTCTGCGCGCAGATTTGTTCGGTTGACCCAATTGTACGTAGATCGGCTATTATTTTGTAGATTGCTGATTCCTCGAACGGACATGGTCACGGTTAATCTGTCAGATTCCTGAATATTTTGGGAATCAGCAATCGACTTAAACTTAAGGGATGGTAAGTGAGTTTATTCTGGTGTCCAACCCAGAATCAAAAGAAGCTGTTTGTTTTACAAGCTGTGTGACTTAAGGAAGAAAATCAATATTTGACATATTTTTAGTAGAAATCACATTAAAAAAATTTGGACTCTTGTTTCGAACTAATTAGTGTGACCCATTTTGTTTTGATAATAAATTATATTGATTGGTAATTTAATTTCTACATAAAGTGTTTCGAATATTTAAGATATAGATCACAGAAACCTGAATTTAAAAATCAATATTTCTCAAATTATTTATATAATGATCCATAGACCTCATAGAGCAATTAATTCAACTCGTGTAGAAATGCATCCAATAGACAGAAATATTTTGTAGAACAAATAGGATGAGGATATACCTGCCACCCAGGGATGGCTCGGGAAAGCCATCTGTGGGTTTAGTGAGAAAACCTATTCTCGAACTTATCCACAATTCACAAGCAGTCACAGATCCTATAGTTGTTAGGTTTTAACCTGTACCCAAATATGTGAATCCATCGTCTAGCGTGCTTGTTTTTATATTAAAAATGTTGGCAATACTTATCACGGTCTCGTCATCTTTCGATGAATTTTTTCCCTGGAAGTTGAAACCCGAAGGTGGTCGGATACCGAAGATTATCTCTTAGGGATGAACAAAATTCTCTCTTAGAATGTCTCACTTACAACCAAATATACAATATCCACTTTCATAAACTTTTAACTCATCAAAATTTTCATGATTTAGGAATGTTTTTCTTAAACCTTTTGTAACCCAGCCAAAGTAATTATTTACTTTTCTTATGTTTCAATAAACAAAATTTGCTCTAAATAAATTTTAATTATCATTATAATTAGTATATATATTATATAAAAATTTAAAATATTAAATCAACTAAATATATAAAAAAAAACACTTAAATCAATATATATTCAAGATATATTTAAGGTTTAATATAACTAATCTATCAACACCTCTTATAAGTTCTTGTGTGATTTGTTTACAGCTTGAATGAGCCTAATAGTTAAGAACATGTGTTTTTTCCTAAGAGGTCATATTTTCAAATCCATAAGGAGGTGGACTACATACACTTCAGTAGATTTTAATTGTCAAATAACTGCATCAAAAGGGGTCCCTTTTCCTACAAAGAAAAAGGTCTTATACACCAATTTAGTATGTGACCTTGAAGTGATATTATTATTATTATTTCTACGATGTAATGGACCTTGGATTCCTCAAGGAGTAGACCCTACATTTCTTTTAGTCCATAAATTTTCCATTGCATGCATTGAAGCTACCTCCATCTTCAAAGGCTCTTTTCCATTCAAAGAGACCAATGATCAATTCAAGGGTAGCACTTTTAGTTCGTTGGGTTAGTTTTTGGCTGCAATTTGTTAAGAAATCATGCACATTCTACTGAGTCAATTTTTTGGCCTTTTTGGAAGAAATCCATTGACATGATTTATGATGAGATCACAATGTTCCATTGTTTAAATTATATTTTTGAATGCATAAATAGATTCAAAGCCTCGAAAAACCCTTACAACACTTGGATTGTATGGACTCAACAACTTAAAACCATTGTTTTCCTAATATAACTAAAATTTGGGCAAAATTGATCCAAAAAATTACTCAAAAAAGGGACAAAAAGTCACCTTCTTAGACTATTCCAAAAATAATGCTCCACGCCACTTCATTTAGCAATGTCTAGTTAAGTAATCATGTGTCATGCTTTGCAATTTTAAATGGAAAAGAAAATTGTTGATGCTTTTTTTGGTCACAATTCTTGATGAAATCACATTTTTACGTTATTTAAATTGCACATTTTAACGTAGAAATGGATTTAGTGCCCCAGAAAACCTCTAATGCACTCAAATTATATAGACTCAACTACTTAAAACTATAATTTTCCCATTTTTTTTTATTGATTACAAGCAAAATCCACCAAAATTTTTATTCTAAAAAAGAACCAAAAAATCACATCATTACACTACTATGACTTAAGTGACCTAACTCTTTCAATCATGCCAAACTTATCTCAAACTTCTTACATTAAACATCTATTTATTTAAAGTTTTTATAACATATTTATATGGTTTTAATTTATATATTTTTTAGCTAATGTGGTTTGGTTTGATTGAATGGTTAGAAGTAGGATTTGTATTTTTCCTGTCTGAATCCAAGTTTCTAATAAGACTTTGACCCTTTGTGTTAGAAAAATAGACACCCCCTAAATAGATTTTAATTTTCATGAAATTATAATTTTCTTGTTAAGTGTATCAATCTAGTTGAGTCAAGAGGCTCATTCTACAATCCAATATGAGGGAGATGTGTAATTCCATATGTGCTCAATGCGGAGTTTGTTGGCATTATGATTCAAGTGTTGTCCTTGATGGCAACTCACTCAGAGGTTGGTACAGGTGATGGCAACTTAATCAGAGGACAGATCTTAGTACAGCAGGCCAAGAAAGTTCATACACGCAGGTTCATTAAGCCCAAGTCGCGTATACACGCAAGTTCACTATATACCAAGTCGCGTGTACGCAGGTTCGCTATATACCAAGTAGGGTATACACGCAGTTTCATGAACGGAAAAGAGCGTACATGTCGGAAAGCTTACTTTTGGTCCGTGGTAGTTAGTCCTTGGAATTTGTGCCTATGGTTTTGGACCATGGAGTCTCGACAGACGTGTTGATCCCTAGTATTGAATTGATGGTATTGGGTTACTATGGTTTTGGACCGTGGTATTGTGAAGGGCCTAAAGCTATATAAGGAGAAAGATCATTAGGCCAAAGTGTGAGTGAGTGAGTGATGAAGATCTGAGGAAGTGTGAGATCCAAGTGCTGGTTATGGGTTGGTGATCTGAACCAAGGTTTCACTCATGTGGAGGATGATGAATGATGAAACGAGATCTCAAGGCTTGGAATGATTATCTTCATATGGTATGACTGTGGATAGATCAGATCTATTGACGCATGTTTATTATTATGATCTGGGTATGTTTTGATGTCTGATATAGCTGCGGAGTTTTAAGCTTGAATTTGCAGATCTGTACGCAGGTTGGTTTTGGTAAAAGGGCGTATACACGCAGGTTGGGTTCATCCAAGTAGCGTATACAATGTGAACTATGATATTTGAAGATGGAATTGGATCTGGTTGTTGTTATGATGTTCTTGACAGGGTTTCAGTGATTCAGTATTGGGTGATTCAGAGATTGATGATGCAGGTTGTTCTACAATGGTGATTGTTTCATGGATCCAGTATGAAAATGTATGAAACGTGGTCCCGGGAAGATCGTAGGCCGGCACCTACGTACTGGTAAACATATCAGCCAGTACAAGAGCCAGGGGGTTGTAGCTCCCTTCCAGGAGCAGCTGGAAAACGAGTGAAGGTTGTAGCCTTCTGTAGGGTTGGCACCTACGTACTAGTAAATGGATCGGCTAGTACAAGAGCTATGAGGGTTGTAGCCCTCTACAGGTTGTAGCCTGCGTGCTGGTAAATGACTGCACCAGTACATTGTAAGAGAAGTTTCTTATTAAAGAAGAAAGAGACGAATTGCAGCAAGTGGTTTTCACCCACATTGGGTTTCCACCTTATATCATGGTGTTCATGTGTGTGGCTTTTGTGTGATGATCTGTTATGTTATACTGCACCTGTTTACTGTTAATATGGTTAATAATGTTCTGATGCATTTACTGAAGATAAGCTAACTAAATCATAAGATCTTTGGATATACGCTAGTTGCTTTAGACACAGTAGCGTGTACACGCGGGTTCACTTAACTGAAGTAGCGTATATGTTTCTGAGTATGAAATTTGAAAGGTTTTACTGATCTGATAATACTGATTCACCCCCCCCTCTCAGTATTATTTCCAACAGAGTTGACACTTGTCCCTTTTAAAATAAAAAATAAAATAAAATATTCTTTAAATTAAAAAACTATGTCGACTATAATCAAATAAAAAATAAATATACTATAGACAGCCCCATGAATAAACTCCACAATGGAAACCTAATTCATTGAAACTGAAAATATATATTTATACATGTGTCAAGTAGGTACGAGACAATTTTGTCTCGGTAACTTATCAATTGAAAAGTAAAACTATAAACTAATTACTAATGTATAAGCATAATCCCGAAGGATTAGTTAACATTCCCCCCTTGATCCGAAGGGACATTTGACATGCCAAGTAACATTCTAAACTTTTTAAACTTTTCACGTCCCAGTGCCTTTGTAAATATGTCTGCAACTTGATCTGAGGTGGAACAATGTGTTAGATGAATAACTTTGGCCTCTACGTAATGTTGAATCAAGTGATATTTGGTATTAATATGTTTGCGTCGATCATGAAACTTGGGATTCTTGGCCAACTTAATTGTAGAATAATTGTCAACAAATAGAGGAGTTGAAGTCTTTTGTTTCTCTTGCAAATCTTCAAGTATTTTGCAAGGCCAATGATTTCTTTTGTAGCTTGAGTTGTTGCAACATATTCGGCTTTGGTGGTAGAATCAGAAGGAATAGATTGCTTGCGTGATCTCCAACTGATGGCTATTGATTCAAGATTCATCAAATAACCAAAAGTAGAGACCCCATTCTCCTTATCTCCATCAAAATCAGAATTTGAGTAGCCAATGAGATAGAAATCTACAACTTTGGAATATTTTATGCCATATGTTTGAGTGCCTTTTAAATACTTGAGCACTCGTTTTTTTGCAGTCCAATGACCTCCACAAGGCCGATGCATGAACCTGGAAAGTATCCCTACAACAAAAGCTATATCAGCACACGTAGTTGTCAAAAAATTCAAACTTCCAACAAGTTGTCTGTACTTTGTTGGACCTTCAAGAGTACGTCCTTCAGTGGAAGTAAGCTTCAAATTTTGCTCCATTGGAGTAGAAAAAGGATTACAAATCTACATTCCAAATATGTTCAATAGTTGTCCAATATACTTCTTCTAGGAAATGAAAATGCATTTGTGTTTTTGATCAACTTCAATCCCTAAATAATAATGCAATAAACACAAATTTGTCATGTCAAAAACTTTTAGTAATTCTCTTTTAACAGACGCTATATAATCATCATTATTTTTTGTAATCTTAAAATCATCTACATAGACAACCAAATATACAACTAACTTTCCAACTTTCTTAACAAAAAGAGTTGCATCATTCAGATCAAATAACTTATAATTCAACTTAAGAAGGTATTATGTTAGTTTTTCATACCATGCATGGGATGTTTGTTTGAGACCATACAAATCTTTCATCAATTTACATACCTTATGCTATTTTCATTTGAAAACAAATCCTTCTGGCTGAAACATATAAACATCTTCCTTCAAATCACCACTCAAAAACGCAGTTTTTACATCCATATGATGTATGTTCCACCCTTTTTGAGCTACAAGAGAAAACAAAGTTCTAATTGTGCCCCATTTCATTGTAGGATCAAATGTCTCTGTGTAATCAACGCCTTCCCTTTAAGTGTAGCCTTTTTCTACAAGTCTTGCCTTGTATTTATAAAGCAAACCATCTACCTTGTACTTGAACTTATATACCCATCTACAACCAATAGGTTTGATGCCAACAGGGGCATCCACTAACCTCCATGTTCCATTTTTAATGAGGGCATCATATTCCTTTTTCATCGCATCCTTTCATTCATCACAAATAGCAACTTATTCAAAAGGAATGAGTTCACCAATTGTATATTAATTAAACTCACAATCATGAGAAATGTTACCCGAACTTGAAATAACATCACCTTTAGAAGAACTTCAAGTTTCAAAATCATCATACTTGCTTGAAAATCTCTAAAGACATATGGATCTTCGTAAAGGTTGTTGAAGTGGCTGTGATGGTTACTTATCTTGAAAAATAGGCTCAAGAATAGGCTCTTCAAGAGAAATTTCTAATCATGTAGAAACATTACTATCATCGAATTTTTGTTCAGCAAAAACATTATCATCATCCAATGACACATTTACAGAAGGAAAATCCATAGACTGACCTAGAATGGTAACCCCCCCCCCCTAGGATGTGGAAGATCATTATTTGATTCATAAAAAAACTTTTTGGAAGTAAATATATCCAAATGACTAAGTTGTTTATCAATAGTGGAAGCATCTTTAGGAGATTCAAGAAAAATTACATCTCGTGAAAGAATAAATTTCTTGTTCTCCTCATCATACATCTTGTAAGCTTTGGAAGTAGCAAAATATCTTAATAAAATGCATTTGCAACTCCTGGCACCCAACTTGTTGTGTTGATGTTTAGGAATCAATGCATAGCATAGAGAACCAAAGACTCTAAAATTTTGAACATCAGAAAGATGATTATACCACATTTCATAAAGAGACTTATTATTGATGACAGAAAAAGGACAACAAATGTGAATATAAGTTGCACAAATTATTGCTTCTCCTCAAAACATCAACTTAACATTCTTAAAAAACATCATGGATCTAACCATATTAAGAAATGTCCTATTCATACGCTTTGCAACACCATTTTGTTGCAGATTGTAAGGTATTGTAATATGATGTTTGATGCCATTGTCTTTCAAATATTGTTCAAAAGCATTAGAAGTATATTCACCATCATTATCAGTCCTGAGAATGCCAATATTTAGTTGAGTTTCATTTTTGATCATCAAATGCAAAGTTTTAAAAATTCCAAATACTTGTGATTTTTCTTTCAACAGATAAACCCAACACATTCTTGAATAATCATCAATGAATGTCAGCACATATTTATTATCATTGGCAGTTGCAACAAACATAGGTCCACATAAATATGAATGTATGAGACCTAATTTTCTTGAAGCTCTAGAAGATGAACTATGAAAATGTTGCTTACTATGATTCCCCAAAATAGAAGCATCACATGGTGTGAGCTTTCTTGGAACCGTAGGAAGACCTTTAATACCCCATTGTCTCATAATTATGATATTTTCATAGTTAATGTGACCAAAACGAGCATGCCATAATAAACTAGAAGATACAGTACCACTTTGTTGTGCTAAAAGCGCAGAATTATCATGAGAATTTATAATAGATGATGTGTCATTCATTTTTAAAAACATACCTTCTTCAACACTGGTCATAATGGCCGCACGATCATATGATCTATGTATCTCAATGATTCCATCGAAGATATGTATGGAGTTCCCTTGCTGTCGAATATGCATAACAGACATTAAATTTCTTTGAAATTGTAAAATATAAAGGACATCCTGTATAACATAATCTGCAAGTTTTGGTATCTTTAAACGAATGGATCCAATTCCTGAAGGCTTAATTTGAGATTTGTCAGCAAAATATAATACTCCATCAACTTGATCACTGAATGTTTAAAAAAAATCTCTCCTAAAAGTCATATGACATGTAGCTCTTGAATCTAAAATCCAATTGTCTTTCCATGAAGAAAATGTAGTACTAAAAGCATCATTAATATTGAAATTACAATGAGCAACAATATAATGGGCAGTTTTAGATAATTTTGATTTATCAATTGGTGGTTGTTCTTTCTTTTCATTGATTGTTCTTTCCTTTCACTGATCTTATCCCAAGGAGTTTTGCAATTAATGGAAGTATGGCCTACTCTTCTACATATATAACATTTGTGATTATGTTTGTTATTCTGAAAATTTTATTGTTGTTTGTCACCTTGCTTCCTATCAACTTGATTATTAGTGCCCCCCCTGCCTCTAAAATTTCTTCTACCATGACCTCAAGTACTTGAATTCATATTGGCAAAAAATAATTTGGTAGAAAAGAATAATCCTTATCGCAAATTTTTGTATTCAATCCCCGCCCAAACAAAAATGGAAAATGTGGACTTCAAATTTCAATAACACCAAAATCGTAATCCAGTATATGGAATGATAATTTGATTTCTCTGGCCCTTTCAAATAAAAGCTTCTGAAATTGTAGTACGAGAAGGATCTAAGTCAAAGAGATCACGATCTGTCTATATTTTTCATAAAATAATTGCAACTTGAAAAAGAAGATCAAAATTCCAACCCTGCTTGTAAGTGATTTGTTCCTCAATAAAAAAAGGGCATTGAACTAAATGGATACTTTTTGTGCATCTAATAATGGTCGTACTAAAATCCCGGGGAGATTACTGAACAAAATAATCCATCGTTGTCCTTGTTTGTGGTCACAGATTCTAGAAAAGTAGCGAAATATGGAGGGTTTTATATCAATGGGTGTTGTAGTTGTCTAAGCACATTATCAACCATAGGGATGGTACTAGGTGACATGGTATGGGTTCAATATAGGATCAGTTGAGAAGGACATTTGTTATTCTTGCAGAACACAAAAATTGGGACCACTAAGTCTTCTTGAAATAGGTATTTTTTTTTTATATTATGAAAATAAGATGAGAGACAGGGGCTTTTGGCATAACTTCCTGTTTCTAATGGCCTGTCAAGGTCAACCATGTTTGGTGATATGGAAGTACCCAACCCATGAGGTGAACGTGAGCTTGTGGGCGCTGTTGATTTTTGTGACGTAGTTGCTTATAAAAAGGGATTTGTGACTGGGGAGGTTGTGTATGCGCAAAGGTTTCACATGGAAATAAACTTATACTTGGTGCAAGCAATCGCGAAACAAGGGTTGACGATGCTAAGTTTGAGGAAAATGAAGTTTATGTTATCGACATTGTAACAATTACAAGTGAAGCCAAGCTTAAATTATTTGTTGTGAATGAAGCCATCCAAAAGGTCGCTGCAGCGTATGACTACAAAAATCCAGAGGGAGCAGGTTACCGGGGCCTCCTTTGACCACCTTTGCACATAGAAAAAATTAAAGGAGTGGGAGGACCGTGTGAGATTTTGTAAACAAACTATAATTCAGTAGATAGTAATGATTGTCAAAAGCTCTGTTTAATGGAAATTTATTTAATTATTATACCAACCAATACTCCCACGTCTGAATAAAAAAACATGGATAGTAGGAACAACTATTAATTATTTCCCATAAATCAAACTTTATCGGCTTCCATATCAAACAAAATTTTAGAGATAGCAAATAAAACCTGACAATACTTAGTTGCTCATCCACGGCTCCAAGACTCACTCGCTGCAGTTGTACATCCACATTTCAACACAAAACAACCAAGCAAAAATGGAGGAGGCTTCTAAATGTAGCCACACCAACCCAGCCAATCTTTAAAAGCATGAAGTTCAAAAATTCATCGGTGCTATGATACCACTATAGGCAGGCTCGTGAATAAACTCCACAATGGAAACTTGAGTCATTGAAACTGAAAGTATACATTTATATATGTGTAAAGTAGGTACAAGACAGATTTGTCTCGATAACTTATTAACGGAAAAGTAAAACTATCAATTAATTACTAATTTACACTCATAATCCCAAAAGATTAGTTAACATATACATATCTCGTTAGATTTACTTAAAAGTATTAGAAAACGTAGTCTCACTCTAATTATGCTTGTTTTATTGGTTGTTGATATTACAACCGAATAAAGTTGATATTATTTATATTTTCATATTTCAATTGGATATATAAATAAACCATTTTAATATCCATGTTAACTAATTTATTTTAATATTACAATTTAATTCCTTCCTTATAACAGTAATAAGAGGGAGATGTGTAATTAATTCAATTCTTAATATAAAATTAATGTGTGACGTTAAAAAAATATTAATAGTAATTAAAAAAATTCAATGTGCATCATAAATAAAACATTTCAGTTTGTATTTAAAAATATATTAATAGCAATTTTATTTTTTATTTTTATTTTTTTTGAATGTGGACAATGTAATTCATAAATAAAATATCTCAATGCTCATGTTAACTAAATTATCTCAGTGTTGAGAAGATTTAAAATAATAATAATAATAATAATAAAATGTTTATATATTATATAAAGTAATTGAAAAAATAAATTCTTATTGTTATAGCATTTCAATATCATTATTTTACATTTTGACCCTTTTATTAAGGGTTGCCTTTGAATGAAGCAAATATTTGTTTTTTTTTTAACAGGAAAGAGTAGGAGATATGTATTAATCTACGCCCGTACGTCGCCAAAAACTGGGAGATTTACAAAAATAGTTCAGAGCCACCTATGGGCATCATAATTTGAATTATGTTCTACCAAGCCCATAATTTTCTTTCCCAATATTACAAAATTCTCCCTTACTACTTGACTATGGCTATAAATCCTACAGAACTGGTTCAACAAATATTTATATTTGTAACTTGACATCAACAAACAAACAAACAAACAAAAAAGGGTACATGGTATTGGTTACTTCTCCATTGGCACTAGGTTGTTAAGATCGATTCCAGTATTTTCTTCATTCGACCTCGAGCTTTTCTCGACCAGCTTGAGCTACAGGTGCTCAATTTGCAAACACAGAGCATCAACTTCATATTCCAATTGACGAACTCTCTCATTTTTTTCTAGCTGTTGCTCCTGCATTTCGAGAGTCTCCTTATTTTGTTGATGAATGCACCTTTGAATTACCACTAGCCCTTCTTTGATTTCCACATGTTCTTTATCTTAGAGACCGCAAGCATGGTGGAACCTCACTCAATAATTCACATTGCACCCAGACGTGTTTCCCGAACAAGGCCGACGACGGCCCCATGAACCAGACACCGAGAAATTCTCCACTGCTATATTCACATCATTCATATTGACCTTGAGTGGGTGACCAAAACTACAACTCACAGAGAGAAAGAGGACAATAGACCCTAGAAAAGATTTACTGCGCTTTTGTAAGACTGCACAAGACCTGCTAAAGTACTTGACTTCCAACAACAACCAATTCGCACTCACAAACTCTGTTACACCACTTTCCATGGTGACCAATTTACAAGAATCCTTTTTGCCTAAATTTCCAATTATTCCACCCCCAGCAATGACCAATTCATTCCCACGACTACCCTCTGAAACCACCGTGCAAATTACATAGACTATGCCACTACCCAAACTGCCCTAGATTCCCTGACCCGACCACTGGGTCCTTAAGCTCGAAACCTCTATGACAACAACAAACTAATTATTTTGTTTGTATAAGATCTTATCGTTACTTCTCCTTATATAGAGGATGATGGGCCAGATCCTTATGGAGAGCAAATGAGGAGTAATCATACTTCTTAACTCTCAATTCTCTTCCATAATTCCTCTGCTCATGGAAACTACCACCAGCTTGTCCAACTCCATCTTCCCTCATGCGAACTGACCATTATTTCGTGTGGATTCAACTCATTTTCACTAGCTTTTATGACTAATACAAAGAGAAAATACCAAGGCTCCCATGCCTAAACATCTCCATATTATACTAGCCCAAGGACAACAGTCGTTCGACATCGTATGATAAACGTCAGGGGTGCCACAACGCAGGAGGATGGACTAGGGGATATGAATGCCGATGGGATAGGGATGAGGAGAGAAGGGAAGAGGGGGATGGGGAAATGGCTTCCAAGGTGTTTGAGGCAGAATGTGAAGGGAGAAGAAGAGGATGAGGTGGAAGGGAGGAGAGATATAGGGGAAGAAAGGGGGAGCAAGGAGGAAAGGGACTCAATCTAGGGGAGGAAAGGCAATTAAACTTCGTGATTTCCCTCTTATTATAACTCTTTATCCTATCATAACCACACTCATCTATCAAAAGTATGAGATTCATAACAATCATTAGGGGATGATGATCGATCCCACAATGTCATTAACCTTGCTTTTTTCTTCTTTCATCTTACAAGCCAAATTGGCTTGCTTGTCAGCTTCCTTATTATCACCTCTTAGAATATGGAAAAACTTAACTTGTTCAAAGAGAGGTATCATTCCTCGGATTCTCTTGATGATCTAGTTCAATTTAATGTTTTGAGCAGATAAGTTGTAGTTCATATGCTTTATAATCAACATGTAATCCCCTAGGATATGCATATCCTTGATTCCTTTTTTTTGGGTTAGGGAGAGCCCGAGGAACAACCCATAAGCCTCCACTTGATTATTTGTCTTCCTTACAAAACCCCATGCATATCTATCTTCTATGACTCCTTCAGGATTATTGAGAATCCCTCGCCCTCCTGCCACCCCTGGATTTCCTTTTGATGATCAATCAAATTGGGGAGTCCATTTTTTCGATGATCGAATCTAATCCACCATCCCTTCAGAAGAAAATCTAAGAATTCAGGAAGGACACAAAGGAGAGGCTTTTGCAGGGAGATGGGGAGCTGAGGGACAAGCGTAGGTTTTAACCCCGTACAAAAGTTACCTGCATACGAATTCTAAAAACAAAAAATAAACAATGGCGAGAGCATAAAACATAAAACATAAAACATATATACACAGATATTTTCCCTTGGATCCCAAAACTGGGACTACCAGATTGATTTTTCATTATATTCCTTTCAATGTTACAATGCATATGTGTACATGTTGAAGCATCCATAAACCCCAATCCATTAACCCTGCATTAGAACATAATCATAGTTCCCTTGATCGGATCTACAAAATACCATGGGCAGAAGACCATCATGCCCAAAACCATGTACGAAAACCACACACAAAACCAAAGGTAGGTATGCCCACCTAATATAGGGTCCAAAAAAATTTCCCTAATGCGCTGCCCCGGACCTCGTAGAGGGGGACTACCGGCCCCCTCAAAACCCCTACCGCTCCCGGTGCAATGAACAAGTGGGGTTTTCGCCCCCTCTATGACCCCCCCCCCTCCCCCCACTCCCCGTTTGTGGGGCTAGTCGTGGAAAGAATATAACACACACCCAACATTCTCCCACTTGTTGTTTTCTTTCCACAGGAGATATTAGTCATTGGTCCAACCCTATAATGCCCATTGTTTCTCTACACCAAGAGAACTTCTCAGTGCTCACAGGATTTTTCAATGCATCTACAACATTCCTCAAATTGTCAACCTTTACCAGCAACGCATTTTTTTCCTCAACCATATCCCTCACAAAGTGATACTGAACATCAATGTGCTTTGTCTTTGAATGATAAGCATGGTTCTTTCCAAGAAAATTGCACTTTGGCTATCACATTCTATCCTTATAGCTCATTGTACCAACCCCATACTTGAACATAATATCTGCAACAAAATTGCTTCCTTGCTTGCATGAGTGGCTGCCATGTATTCTGCCTCTATAGTTGAAAGTGCCACTACAGACTGTCTCTTTCTCATCCAACTGATTGCACCTCCAAACAAGTTAAATACCTACCCACTTGTAGATCTTCTCTGATCTAGATCTCCAGCCCAATCTACATTAACAAATCCACGAATGTCCAAAACTCTATCCAATCATGGTCTTCCTTGGTAGCACAAACCATAATCACTAGTGCCATGCAAATACCTGAAAACCCACTTCACTGTTGTCCAATGCTCCTTCCCTAGTTTTGACATAAACCTGCTCAATATTCCCACTACATGTGCAATGTCTAATCTAGTACAGACCATTGCATACATCAGGCTACCGACTGCACTTGCATATGGAACACGGGGCATATCCTCTTCCTCTTCTTGTGTCTTGGGACAATGTTCAACAGATGACTTTACACTGACAAGAATAGGAACCTTCACCAGTTTACTATCCTGTATATTAAACCTCTGCAATATTGTCTCAACATACTTCCTCTAGTTTAACTAGAGCTTCCTTTTTGCCCGATTTCATTTAATTTCCATGCCCAAAATATAGTTTACAGCACCAAGATCTTTCATGTCGAATTTGGAGGACAATTGGGTCTTCAATTCCTGTATAATTTCTTTGTTATTTCCAATCAGCAACATATCATCCACATATAAGACCAAATAAATAACATGGTTACCAATTAATTTAAAATACACACAATGATCTGCTTTGTTTCTGGTGAAGCCAAGTCCCTATGTATATGTATCAAATTTATGATACCACATCCTTGGTGATTGTTTTAACCCATACAAAGACTTTTTTAACCTGCATACCAGTTCTTTCTCACCCTTCACCACAAAGCCTTCAGGTTGTTTCATGTAGATCTCTTCTTCCAGATCCCCGTGAAGAAATTTTGTCTTCAAATCCATTTGTTCTACCTCAAAATCAAAAGCAGCAGCAACAGATAGAAGTACTCTAATATCACCAAAATCAATTCCCGACACTTAGGAATAACCTTTTGCTACCAACCAAGCTTTGTATTTCTCCACCTTGCCTTCTGCATTCATCTTCTTCTTAAACACCCATTTGCTTCCAATGGGTTTCCTTCCAGCCGACAACTCCACCAGATCCTATGCCTCAATTTTGTCCAAAGCTGCCATTTCATCAACCATGGCATCTTTCGAGAGTTTGCCATCCTTTGAATCTACTGCCTCCCTGACAATTCTAGGATCATCATCGGTAATAGATAAATAAAAATTTGAACAGAAAGCAGATGGACTATACCTTTCTGGCTGCCTTCTTTCTCGAACTGATCTTCTCACAGCTGGAGTTTGTGGTTCTTCATCTTTTGATTCCTCTTCTACTATAGAGTCTGATTCTTCCTCCTTTAGCTCAAACTTTATCTTCTCAGGTTCCTTTGGTAGAAATTCATGTTTAATAACATATTTCACCTCTCTAAACACCATATCGATGTTGTATACAATCTTCCTTGTTTCTGAATTCCAAAGCTTATAACCTTTTAAACCATAGTTATACCCAATAAATATGCACCTTTCAGATTTACTATCCAACTTGGTTCTTTTCTCCTTTGGGACATGTACATATGCTTCACATCCAAATACCCTCATATGTGAAAGAGAGGGTTTCTTACTAGTCCATACCTCTTGCGGAGTCTTATCCTCCAACATTGATGAAGGTGATCTGTTGACTAGGTAACATGTAGTCTCCACCGCCTCTGCCCAGAATTCTTGTCCTAACCCGACACCACTGAGCATGCTTCTTGCCTTTTCCATCAACGCACTGTTTATTCTTTCTGTAACTCCATTTTGTTGAGGTGTGTATGGAGTATTCTTCTGTCATGCTATACCACACCTCTTATAGAAATCTTCAAATTCCTTCTTGCAAAACTCTCCATCGTTATCTGTCTTTAGCACCTTTATCTTCTTCTCTGTCTCGTTTTCCACCAAAGCCTTAAATTCTTTAAACCTGTCAAAGACTTTAGATTTCTTCCTGAGGAAATATATCCAAGTATTCATTGAGAAGTCATATATAAATGATACATAGTACATAGACTTACCCAGCAATGAAACCGACACAATTCCAAATACATCATTGTGCACAAGCTCTAATATTTGTTTCGTCCTCTTAGTACTAGAGGGGGAACTCACCTGATTCTGTTTCCCATATACACAATTTTCATAGAAATCAAAATCTAGAGAGAAATTAGACATTACTTCTACCATACCATTACCATGAAGCATTTGAAAGCCCTTCTCTCCAATATGTCCAAGCCTTTGATGCCATAGCATGGTCTTTTCTCTAGAGACCACTAGATTTTCTGCTCCACTTTCAGGAACCATAAAACTATTGCACCCATCAATAAAAGTGTTACTCTGAAGCTTGTACAGAGTTCCAATCCAAACTCCCCGCATCAATACCAATGCTCCCCAAACCATCTTGCATGTATCTTTCTCGAACATTGTTTTTACACCTGCATCATCCAACTTGCTTACAGAAATCAGATTTTTGGCCAATGCAGGAATATGAAGAACACCTGGAAGTGTTCTAATCCTTCCACCTTGCAACTTCAACTTGACTTTTCCGTGACCGACGATTCTAGCCTTCCTATCATCCCCTAAGAAGACATCACCACCATCATATTTATCATACTCGCAGAACCACTCCCTGTGGGGAGTGAAGTGAAAGGATGCACCTAAGTCAATCAACCATGCCTCATGATCTACATGTGTACTTGAAGAAGAAGCCAAGTACACATCCCCACCTTCATCTGAGTTGGTTTTCGCCTCTCCAAAAGGAGCATCATCAAATCCCTTTCCTTTCTCGGGAGCTTTATATCTACAGTCCTTTTTGAAGTGCCCTTCCTTTCCGCATTTCCAACACACCTTTACAGGTTTTCCTGGAGATTTAGATCTCCCTCTAGATTTAGATCTCCCACTCGAAGATTTATTCTTGTTTCTGTTCTGGGATTGTCCTCGTACAAACAAGGCATCACCATTCCGGCGCTCTGTATTTTTCTGTCTCATATCCTTCGACAGCGAGGATGAGACTATTTCATCAAACTGCAAGGTAGTCACATTGCTACCTATTGTAACAACCAGACTATCCCACGAATTTAATAGAGAACACAAGAAACTGATGCACTTATCTTCATCTGAAATTTTTATATCAATAGATAACAACTGGCTTACCACAGTATTAAAGGTGTTCAGATGCTCTATCACCGAGTCTCCATAATTCATCCTTAGGTTATACAACTTTTTCCATAGGAACAGTTTATTCACCAAAGACTTAGATTGGTACAAAGTCCCTAAATTGTCCCACAAAGCCTTCATCGAAGCTTCCCCTGATACATTCAACAACTGAATATGAGATACACAACCGTATTGTGCTCTTTTCCTTCATATCCAACTTCGCCCAGTCTTCAACTCACATTGTCGTTGGTTTAGTACCCAGATCTACTGCGATCCACTGATCTTGATCCACCAGCAGATCCTCCATCTTGAGTTTCCACAACTCAAAACTCTGACCATTAAATTTATCGATCTCTATCATTCTACTACTCGCCATCTTCTTTCACAACAAGAATCGATCCCGCAGATATCCCACTGAACAGGGTCTACCAGAGGCCCAAGCAAAACCCCTCAGCAGCAAAGGCATCCCCTTGAAGCCAAAAAATATTTGATCCCAAATGTAGTTTTTAAACTAGTACAAAAATTACCTACATACAAATTCTAAAAACCGAAAATAAAAAATGGCGAGAGCATAAAACATAAAATAGATATACACAAATATTTTTCCCTGGATCCCAAAATCGGGACTACCAGATTGATTTTTCATTATATTCCTTTCAATGTTACAATATATATATATATATATACAGGCCGAAGCATCCATTTACCCCAATCCATTAACCCTGGATTAGAACATAACCATAGTTCCCTTGATCAGATCTACAAAATACCCTGGGCATAAAACCTTCATGCCCAAAACATGTGAAAAAACCACGCACAAAACCATAGGTAGGTCCGCCCACCTAATATAAAAAAATTTCCCCAACGTGCTACACCCAGCGCAATGAACAGGGGGGGCTATCGCCCCCCTTGTGACCCCCTTGCATGTGGGGCTAGTTGTGGAAAGAATATAACACACACCCAACAACAAGACCAAGGAGAGATACATGATGTTTCCACTTGATCTAGAAAGAGGTTGATTGTCGGGCGATGTAGTTCCATATAAGACAAAAGGGCTTTCAAAGCTGTGGCACTGCCTTTCATGCAGGACATTATGAAGATCACTTTATTCCTTGTTAGCCATATTTTCCAACAGACATACTTGGGTAGAGCAGTCCATATCTCCTTGAAGGTTCTTTTGGCCTGAAGGGATCCTGAATAGAATTTGGGCCAAGAGTTAAAGAATTGAAGGAGATCAGAAGGCCATTTTGTTCTGAGGAAAAGTGGACCAAGAGCCACTAACCATACTTCCTTTGCCACTTGACAATGGAGAAAGAGATGGGGAATAAACTCTTCAAACTTTTCACATAGAGGACATCTAGATGGACCAATGTGACCATGTTTTTGAAGGTTCTCAGCTGTGAGAATTTTTTTATGAGCTAACAACCAGGAAAAAACAAAAAAACAAAAAAATAAAATAAAAAAATAAAAAAATTACCTTTGGAATAGCATTAGATTTCCAAATTTTATTCCAAATTGAGCTAACAACCAAATATATATATATATATATATATATATATATATATATACACACCTTTGGAATAACATTTGATTTCCAAATTTTATTCCAAATTGAGGATTTTGGAGGGACTTGAGCATTGAATAGCAGGTGAGAGTATCCTTCTTTAACCGTGAAATTGGCGTTTTTCCATCCCCACTTGTCCACCATTGAATATGTTATAGGGGCGCAACCTCTTAATTTTTTGATAAGGTTTTCTCTTAATGGAAACAAATCTGTCGGGATGTTATCCAACTTCCACCCCTTCCACGGACCCTAAAGATCCCATTCTGAAATTTGATTCAAATGTACCACCTCTATCTCCCCCAAGTAAATACAAGGGGCATCGAGGGAATGGTCCAAACCTAGAGGTTTTAGCCCCATAATCAAATATGAAATTTTGTTTGTAGTGTCTCCTTTCCCCATAATTTTACATAAATTATTCCCTATAATGTATGATGAGGATCTCATTAGTTTCTATATTGGAGAGCCCTGATCTGCCTCCATTCTCACCTCTCTGTGGTTCTATTGTTTTATATACTTTTCTCTCATCACCTGTGTCCACCATTGATTCAGTTTCGTGGTCACAATCCAGAAAAGCTTGGCCCCCATCACCATATTCATCATCTCTGGGTCCCTTATTCCAAGCCCTCCATTTTGTTTATGTGCTCTAATAGTTTTCCAATTTACCAAATGGTAGTTTTTGGTTTCTGTCTTTCCTCCCTCCCAAAGAATTTTTCTAGTATAAATCCCTAATTGACGAAAAATGAACTTGGGAGCTTGCATGGGAGAGAAGTGATACAAATGGATTGTTGAAAGCACCAACTTCACCAAGGTTTCCCTTCCCACATGGTTGAGCTAGATTCCTCCCCAATTCACTATTTTAGTTTTGATTTTTTCAAGGAATTTTTGCCAAGCATAGGGAGCAGCTCGTCTTAGGAAAATAGGAACCCCTAAATAATTAAAGTCTTTCCAGTCCCTTACTAATCTGAACCCCATAATTTCTTCATTTTTTTCTTTCTTTCTAGGGGGAGATGTTCCAGCTATATATATGACTTTTGTTGTCATTGATGGCACCTCCCGATGCACTTAGGAACCTATTGAGATTTCCTTTGAATCACCAAGAAATAACTACAAAGACACCTCCCAAAAAAATTGTGTCATCTGCAAATTGTCTGTGATTAATACTTCAGCTTCCTTCTTTATATCTGATCCCCGGAAGGAGAAGAGAATCCCTATCTTGTTCCAATTTTCTACTCAATGCATCTACCATCATGATATAAAGAAAGGGGGAGAGAGGGCAGCCTTGGCACAACCCCCTTGAGGCTTTGAAGAAACCTACCACTCTACCATTAATTAATAGTGTGATCCAAGGAGAAGAAATACACAGGGTCATCCACTTGAAGAATGTTTCATCGAACCCCATTTTTCCTAAAACTTTTAATAAAAAGTTGTGCCTGACTTTGTCGAAAGAATTTTCCATGTCTAGCTTTATTATCATTCATTGATCACCTCTTGCCAACACGATTCAATGGTCTCCTGTAGTAGAATAATATTATAAAAAAATTGCCTCCCTAGAACAAACCCCCCCGGATGGACGATATCAAATTAAGTAAGAGAGGTTGAGCCTCAAGGCCAACAACTTCGAGAAATTTTTATAAGAAACATTACAGAGGGATATAGGACGAAATCTGGAAAAGGAGGAAGGATTTGACTCTTTGGGGATTAAGGCTAAGAAGGAAGTATTTATTCCCCCACCCATTATGAATCTCTTAAAGGAGTATCCAACCATTCTACAAAGATATTTCTTAATTACTTCCCAGAATTTTTGATAGAAGTTGGCCGAGAACCTGTCCGGGCTAGGGGCCTTATCATGGGGAAAGTAGAATACTACCGCCTTTATCTCCTCCACTGATGGAGCGGAAAACAAAGCTTTGTTCATGTCCATCATGACCATAGCAGGGATACCTTCCAGGAAATATTCCTCATTCTCAACATCCCTTAGAGGGTCCTCCCTATAGAGGCTTCCGAAATTCTCCACTGCTGCTCTCTTTATTTCTTCAAAATTATTTATGGTTTGCCCTCCAAAATTGATTTGAGCGATGTTGTTTTTGGTTTCCCTGAACTTAGCTTACTTATGGAAGAACTTTGTGTTCCTATCCCCAGCCAACAACCAATTGTTTCTCGATTTTAGTCTCCAGTACTCTTCTTCCCTTCTGAGATTAGTGTGGAGGGCCTTGAAGGTCTCAACTTCTTTTTGGAAGTCTGATAAGTTTACCTGAGAGGTTTCCATTTGTCCTTGTATTGCAGCAAGAAAATATTTGTTAGCACTACATGTTTAAGCTATTTTATTCCATGTATTCAAGGGATTTTCAAGGGGTTAAATACACTTTTGTATTCGAAAATACAATTTAAAATATGAAAAAGTGTGTGTGTGTGTGTAGAAGAGAGAGAGAGTTTCATCTTGACCATCATCTATGAAGTCCCTAGAGGGATGAAATCTTTGAAGGTGTAATTTTTTAAAGTTTGCACTATAAAAAGAGTTTGCACTTCAAGAGATTTGATCCCTCTTTGCTCTTGCTAGATCTATGGCTAAGATGGGCCTATATTGGTACTAGATACATCCATGAACAATATCTACCTACTATTATGAAGAATGAAGGTAGATAATCACATGACAAACATGTTATAGCATGAGATTTGAACCTAATGGGGAGGAAGACAATAGACCGTCCCCAATTTTCTTGTTAAGTGTATATGAGGAAGTCTGAACATTCTATTTTTTTAACTTTTTCACCAAAATTAAACAATACATTTTTTTATTAAACTATAATTTTCCCTGATCTAAATTGTATTTTTAAATATATAAATAAATTTATCACTTTTAAAACTTTCTATAACATTCAAATTATAAAAACTTAACAATCCAAGTTTACAATTTCCACTGCTTCTAATAAACTTTTGTGTAAAATTTATTTTATATATATGCGTAAAATAATAACTTATTTTAATTAATAGAAGTATATTGCCATATAAGAAAAAAGAAATTAATGGAAATATATAATGATGATGATGAGGATGATTAACGTCCACTGAAACCATTATGTCTATCGAACCTTAAGAAAGTAAGAGATTAATTGTGACTCTTTAAGGGAAAACAAAAACAAGCGTTTAAATTAAGGTATCATGCTCAAATTTCTTTTTAGAAAAAATATTCATAGCAATTATATTTTGGTGAGTGTAGGAAGGTCAAAATTTGAAAAACCGACACGGTCGCTCGCTCTGGAAACAATCCTGTGAGACTCCACCTTTGTCAACACACGTTGCCGACTGCTTTCTTAGCATGATAAATGCTTCCTAGCCTTCTCACAACCTTGTATAGAATGGGTACTCGAGGAGCCTTAAAATGGATATTCTTCGCTGCCAATTCCATCAATTTTCAATAGAAATCTGGTCTCAATAGCTCTCTCAAGCCTTGATTTCATGATGTTACTCCACAATTCATCTGCTCGTGTGTTAAAATCTTTCGTTGGGATTCAACAAGAACCAAAGTTAAATGTGTGCAGATTTGTTCGGTTGACCCAATTGTATGTAGATCGTACGTGGGTTCATATTGATGTATAACATGGATTTAAAAGGACATTGCTTGAAGTGGATTTATTTAACCCCTTATCTCAGGTTTGTTCAATGATGCTAGGGTTAAGGAGAGGGCCCAGTTATTTAAAACTCAGTAGAAGGCTCTCTACAGAAAATTTTATGAACAGTGGCTTATTGGATGAGGCTCCAGGAGAGGAATTTGAGGGTTATGATTCCCAAATTTCAATTGAGTTTTAGAGTGTTGGAGATCCACATGAGGAATATGGAGAAAAAAACATGATAGACATTGTAACCTATGGAGGTGAGGGGTCTTCTGTCTCTAGAAGGATTAATGAGGATTTAATGGGTGGCAGGATATCTACAGGCAATTGGGTGGCTTTGGTGTGTGATGGAGTTGTCGTTGAATCTAAAATTGAGACGAGCTTTGTTAATGGAGGATTTGGGGGTGAAGATGGAGGTGGGTTCTCTGGAGGGGTATGGTATGGAAGGAGAGGAGGTGGGTTCTCTGGAGGGGGAGGGTATGGAAGGAGAGGAGGGGGATTTGGATTAGATTCCAATAACATGGATCTTACTATAAAAAAATGTTGTAGGCAGATCCTAGTAACCCACTTCTATTGGCAAATTATTTGAGGTTTTTTCATGAAGTGATTATTGAGGAGATTTGTGTTGTTGTTACATAATTATTCATCTTATTAATCACTAATTACTATGAATTAGTTAAGGTCGTGTCTCATTGTTATTATTATTAATTGTGATAAATAAAGTCTACTAGGGGTTGGTTTGTGTGTATGTAGGTCAATCATGATTTCGAAAAAGATGAGGAATATTATTAGAGAGACATACTAGCCAATCATGGTGATGGAGATGTCCTCTCTAGTTATGCCAATATTATATGGGATGTTCATAAAGATGCGCCTTGTGAAAAATCCTACTATAATCAAGTTGTTCAAGCTACTCGAGATGACTGGTTAGTAGACTTTCTATGGCCATAAATGGTTACAAGACTATGCTAGATCTATGGATTTCAATATATGAAACAATTGAAGTTGTTGTTATCTAACTAATTGTCTCTCTTTTGCAACAATATTGTTGGATCATATGCTCGTTTCCTATGGAATGTAGAAGATGAGAGAGAGGATCAGGATGCTTTACAACAACAAAAAATGGCATCCCCAAGCCATTTTGGTATGAAAAATACTTCAACTACTTGATCACATCAGATGCCTAATTGCAATTTAGTTTCAAAGAATAGAGTCATTATATTTTCTGAGTCACTCTGATTTTTCCAGTATCAGTGTTCAGTTCAAATTTTGATAGTTACAAAATCATGTCTAGATCCATGATTAAGAGGTTCAATTTTTGGAAAAGTTTTTTCTATTTTTTAATTTGACCTTGGTAAATCAAGTATCCCACTCTCCCAATTTCCCTCTCTGTGGTTTCCTGTTGGTTGCTCCTATAAAATAGGATGGCACACCAATACAAACCTTGTGGGTGGTGAGTTGTTAAAATATGATAATACAATAACAGGCCTTGTAGGGGCATGGTGTTTGAAAAAAGATGCATCATTCGCTGATGTCATTACACACTTTACACAGTTGGCCTCCACACAACGATAAAAGGGCTAACAATGTTGTAGAAGCAATAAATAGTGTGCCCAGATGATCTTAGCATATAGCTTTTGAAAAAATCTTACATTTTGGAAATTCATGTACATAACATTAGTACTAGTGGTATTCTACTAGAGACATGCACTTGATTGCAAGGAGGGTATGTGAATGATAGAAAAAGTGATGGGATAGCATGCAACTTTTGAAAAAAAACACATTTTGGAAATTCATGTACATCACATTGCTACTAGTGATATTCTACTAGAGCCTATGTTGGATTTCAAGGAGGGGTATGTGAATGATAGAAAAAGTGATGGTATTTTTGTACTAGTGATATTCTACTATAGACATGCGCCTCCTATGTTGAATTGCAAGGAGGGTTATGGGAATGATAGAAAAAGTGATGGGATTTTTAAATAAGAAAAGGGATGAGTGGAAGAAGAATGGATGTGTAAGTGAATGTGGTAAAAGTGATGGGATTTTTTAATAAGAAAAAGAAACTAGTGGAAGAGGAATGGATTTCTTTTCGACACAACAATTTGAAATCTCGCCCAACTATGGACTATGTTAACTTGCAAAAAAATTAATTTATACCATAAAAGCCCCAAAATTATGAGTTGCTCAAAATATGGAGGTCCAAGGATTTAGAATATCTAGGGGTGTTAAAATTATGTGAGGCCCGGATATATTATGATTGGATCACTTTTAAACTGATAACTTATATCTAGGTATCTGGGGGTTGGGAAATCACGAGGGTTACCATCTTTTGATGATGCAGGATACAATTAGGTAGGATATAACTTCCGTGCTTTAGTGTGGGGTCTTCCTTGGATTTGGTATGTGATGGATATGTTTAACTCGGGATGTATCTAGGTATCTAGGGGTTGCTCCTCGACTCACTTTTGAATGGTCCCAGATTGATACAAGCCCATATACAACTTAGGTGGGATATCACCTCGATATCGTCTCCTAGTTGGTGTGGTCCACACTACATAAACTTTAATCCAAATGATTCAACATCCAAGCTTCATGAAATTGACTCCTATGTTGAAGGCTTGGATTTTTGCTACACCCAAATATGTTCCACTTTGCGATGTTGCAACTAGAACCTGCGACTCTAGAATTTTACGACGATCTTTCAAATCTTCAAATTCACTCAATAATAAATTTTGACAGTTGAATCTCATTGTACAAAGAATAAAAGAAAACCAATATGATTTGGTTCTGATACAAATCTAAATCAATCACATGATTAATACATAGGGCATAAAAGAAACACGATATTTGATAATTTATGCAAAGGAAGATTATAGGGGTTTTTTAATTACATACATAGTCTCCCTTCCAATCTTACTCTCACCTCTTCTCTCCTCTCTTGTTTCTCTTCACAAACTCTATAATTTCTTCCCTTTTTAAGATACTTCCATCACATGAAAAATAGGATCTCGTACCCAAAATTTAACAAATTCAATCTATTGCTAATAGATCCCTAGTTTAGCTAAGTTTATCCTTCTTTTTAACTGTAACTAAATGACACTTATCATAACTTCCTAACTATACAGATTTATTCTAGACTGCATTTAGGAAAATATTACAAACTAAATAAAAAAATTAGGGGAACCAACTCCCTTTGGTAAATGGGGTTGACCTAAGGAGGTCAAAGTGATTTAACTGGAAGATGCTTCTACGTCAAACTCTCGAGGAAGGAAAGAATTGTTCATGAGATCCTCAATTGTTATGCTAAACTTGGAAATATGTATTGTTTTCATCCAACTAGAATCTTTTACTAGTTGGTTCTTTCATTTGACCAAATATTAAAATTATTCTTTACCTCTAGTTCTCTTGGTTACTCTTTTCTCCAACACTACTTCAATTTATTTTTGAACTGCTCTTGGAAATTGTTTCTTCCATTTGTTATTCTAATCTTAATCACTTTTAGTTTCATATATTATAACATTCATTGTTTCCTTAAATGGATACAGATCTTGTACATTGAAAATTTGTGAAATCCCAAAGATCATGTGGGAATTTTATCTCATAAGCATTAGAAGAAAACTTCCTTAAAATCTGGCATAGACCAATTTTCTTAAGCTTTAATTTATTTTATGTCCCTATAGGAAACCTTTCTTTCCTAAGATATGCCATCACTAAGTCACCAAATCCAAAGTCTAGTTGTATTCTTTTTATGTCTGCTTTTTATTTATACTTGTTGTTGTTCTCATGCAACTGTTGCTTGACCCTTTCCTGCAAGTTTTGCCTGCTTGTTGCAAAGTATTCACCATCATCACTTCTTAACTCCTATTTTCCCAAGTTTCTCAGCTCATAAACTCCTCTTGGGTGCATTCCATATACAATTTGAAATGGACTCATTCATGTTCTTCCACTTGGTCAATCATTGTAAGCAAACTCACTTGAGGAAATACTTGATCCCACTGTTTGGGATGCTTACTTACCAAGCTCCTCGAGAAATTTCTCATGCTCTTGTTTACACCTATATCTTCCCATATATTTATTGGTCGTAAGTTGAGTTAAAATTCAAGTTAAGGCTTGGTTTGTTTCACAAGGTCCTCCAAAAATGGCCTACAAATATCATTTCTCTATATGACACAATGCTTCTAGCCAACCCATGCAATCTTACAATTTCTTCAAAGAAAAAAATTTCCACACTGGTTGCATCAATAGTTTTTATACAAGCAATAAAGTGTGCCATCTATGAAAACTTATCATCAACAACATAAATAGAATCATTTCCCCTTTGGGTTAGAGGAAATCCCAAAACAAAATCCATACTTATGAAGTCTCAATGCATACTTGGAATTGGAAATATTTGAGATAACATTGTATTTAGACTTTTTCCTTTAGCCTGCTAACATACGCTGCATCTTTTAACGAATCTTTTCACATTAAATTTCTTACCTAGCCAAAATAAAAATAATTTAATACATCAAAGGTCTTCTCATATCCAAAGTGTCTTGCCAATCCTCCATTGTTTTTTTTCTTAATCAAATTGTCTCACATGGAGCATTTGGGTATGCAAAGCTTCTTGTCTTTGAATAACAAACCTTCCTGAATCAAGTAATTAAAACAGTGAGTTATATTCATGCTAAATATGTTCCCACATGTTGCATATGCTTCCTTGAAATCCACATCATCCTTGTACATCTTCTTTAGTTCATTAAATCCTAAAACATTAAAATGGAATTCTTGTAAAATTAAATTAATTCTACTCAATGCATCAACTACTTTATTTGATGAACCACTTGTGTGTTTAATTACAAAAGTGTAATTTTGCAGAAATTCTACCCACTTACCATGTCTTTGATTTAATTTCCATTGGTTGCTAATAAACTACAGAGCATGGTTGTCATTATACCAGTATAGATCCCTCTTAAGCACAGATCTAACATGAGCCGAGAGGGATCAAATTTCTTCGCATGAAAACTTCTTTAGAGTGAAAAAATACATTGTGTAATTTTTCTTTGTTTAAATTGTATTTTTGAATGCTATACAGAGTATATAGAAGACAAAACTATAAAATATTGAGACCACTTCAAATGTTTTAATCATAGTATTTTTTTTTCATGATATATACATAATTTTAAAACAATATATAATATATAGATAGTTTACATTAAAATATTTTACATAGCATGTACATATTTTTGAAAATTAAGAGGTTTAAACATCTTACACATTTTTTTTACTTCTAATTACTTTACAGGAAATTGATTTACATGATAGCCTATTTATTTGTTTATTTACTATAGCTTACATTATTTTACATTTAGAGTATATTTTATTTTTATTTTAAGAGGGACATGTGTCAACTTCACGTTGAGCACATACATATTTACACATCCCCTCATACTAGGTTGTAGAACTAGAATAGATCCCTCTTAAGCATGGATCTAACATGAGTTGAGAGGGATCAAATTTCTTCATGTGCAAACTCCTTTAGAGTGCAAAATACAATGTGTAATTTTTCGTTGTTTAAATTGTATTTTTGAATGTGATATAGAGTATATAGAGGACCAAACTATAAAATATTGAGACCACTTCAAATGTTTTAATCATAACATTTTTTTTTTTTTGATATATACATGCGTTTTTAAAAACAATATATAATATATATATTGTTGACATTATAATTTTTGACATAACATGTACATATTTTTTAAAATTATAAGGTTTAAACATCTTACTCACACATTTTTTTACTTCTAATTACTTTACAGGAAAATAATTTACATGATAGCATATTTATTTATTATAGTTGACATTATTTTTCTATTTAGAGTGTATTTTTTTTAAGAGGGACATGTGTCAACTTCACGCTAAGCACATACATACTTACACATCCCCTCATACTGGGTTGTAGAATGAGCCTCTCGACTCAATAAAATAATTTCTTTGGGTATAAGATAATGTCTCCATTTCTTCAAGCCCCGAACTATAACATACGATTCTTTATCTTAAAAAGAGCACTTATGTTTTGCTTCATTTAATTTTTCATTGAAATAAGTAATAAGTCTCCCTTCTTGACTAAAAGCCACTCTAATAACAACTCCACTTGCATCTGTTTCAACCTAAAAGAATTTGTTGAAATCTGGCAGCACTAAGATTAGTTGTTATGTGATCTTTTGTTTCAACAATTTAAAATTCATGTCAACTAGTGGCAATCCACTTGAAAGGTTGTTTTCTTTATTTAATGGTTTCCACAACAGGTGCACAAATGTTGCTAAAGTTCTTAATAAACTTCTTATAGAAGCTTGCAAGACCATGAAAGCTCCACACTTCAAAAATATTTTTTGGAACAAGCCAATCAATAATTGCTCTAACTTTCTTTAGATCCATTTTTAAACCATCTTCAAAAAATACAAAGCCCAAGTACACTAATTCCATTTACATAAAACTAGACTTCTTCAAAATAATCAACAATGTTTCTTGATGCAAGGTGTTTAAAACTAACTTGAGGTGTCCCATATCCTCCTCCTTTGTTTGGTTGTACACTAAAATGTCATCCAAATAAACAATGACAAACTTGCATGTAAACTCACCTAATTATCTCATTCATCAACCTCATAAAATTGTTGGGTGTATTAGTGAGACCAAAAGGCATCACTGATCACTTATACAATCCATGGTTTGTCTTAAAGGTTGTTTTCCACATGTCCCCTTCTCTAATTCAAATTTGGTGGTAGCCACTCTTTAGATCAAATTTAGATAGCACCACTCAGAGAATCAATTAAATCATCAGTGCATGGAAGAGGAAATCTATGTCTAATTGTTATTTTTTTGACGGCTCAAATAAATGCACATCCTCCATTCACCATCCTTCTTTGGACTGATTACTGTAAGGAAAATAAATGGACTCAAACTTTCTTGTTAGAAAATTATTTATTATAGAGCAATGGAACACATAAAATATTGCAAAAACACAAACACAGAAAATGCATAAAACAAGAGAGACACAGATATACGTGGTTCACACAATTTGGGCTATGTGCATGGAGAATCAGCTACTCCTTCCTTAATATTATTCAGCAAAATGAAGAGATACAACCTACAACAGATCCATTGTAATTTCTTCTTCTCTCTCACACAGTCTCCTCTCTCTTTCTCGCTCAGAATACACATATACACAACTGCAATACAATTCTCTCATATATAGCGAGGGGTTGCCTTCTAGGGAAAAAACCCTAAATTAAACCTAACATCTACCATCAGATCATCCGCCTAATGAATGGCTCAGTGGTCCAATGTGGTGATACCTCTGAATAAAGAAGATAATCAGGCTCCACACCCAACATTTCCTTAATGAGACTCATGTCCAATAGCTCCTACACTTATCTCTTCATTTCTTTATTTTCTTGTGGAGTCATTTTGTATGCTACTTTTTTTGGAAGACTTGATCTAGATATTAAGTCTATATGATGACTTATGCTTCTTACAAGAAGTAAATTACTTGGAAACTCATTAACAATTATATTAACAAACTCATTCAATATACATTTAATTTCTTCATGAAAATCAACTAGGCTTGTGCTAGGAAGGATTACCTTGGGCTTCCCAACCATATTAAAATCTACCTCCTCCTTCTTGATCTCTTGTAACAACTCCTCACCACTCATTAGCAACACACTTGAATCAACTTCTTCCTTTGCTCCTTCCTCTTGCAAGGACAACATTGTGTACGTATTACCATATTTTTCAAGTGTATATGTGTTCCTTCTACCATCATGGATAACTTTCCTGTCCTGTTTCCATGGTCTTCCCAACAAAACATGGTAGACATCCATGGGAATTACGTCACATAAATTTCATCTTTATACCTTTCAATCTGAAATTCCACCTTGCATCGTTCATTTACTAAAATTTAATGTCCTTTTTGTAGCCATGACCCGCTATAAGGGGTGGGGTGGGTTCTTTTTAAATCTAGTTTCTCTACCATTTCAGTAGAAACTAAATTATCTGTATTGCCAATATCAATTACAACTTTACAAAATTTACCTTTTGATTTGTATACATTCTGGAACAAGCTTTTCCTCTTGCTTGGATCCTTAGTTTCCTTCTCTGATTTAATTAAAACTCTTTTCATCAACAATGACTCCCTTTCTTCAGGAATTTCTTTAGTCACCATTGAATTTACATTTTCCTCCTCTGCTTCTACCACATGTGCATCTCTCTAGCTTTCTAGAGCATTCTTTGGACATTCCCATGACACATGTCCCAATTTCCCACATTTATAACATTTGGGATCATAATCTCTACCTCTTCCTCTGCATCTTGACAATTATATCCTTCCTCTGGAGTCACCTCTTCTTGGTGATTGGATTCTTGAACTTCCACCTTCCTCTCTTTTTTCCTCTACCACTTTGTTGTCCTTTTCCTCTTGCAGGATTTCTTCCTTTGTTTTCTGGTTATCTTTTCTTCTACTTTCAAATTAGCTTGATAGGCATCCTCGACCGTCCTCAAGGATAAGAGATTGATCTCATCTTTTATCTCATATCTCAGACGATTAATGTATCTGGAAACTTTCTCAACATCTTCTTCAATACAACCATCTCTAATGCTCAACCTATAAAATTATTCAATGTATTTTTTTACAAACATAGATTTTTATCTAAGGTTCTCTAATTGCTTGAAAATATTCAATTGGTAATATTTGGGAATGAATTTTCCTTTGAATTTGGTTACCATTCTATCCTAGCTCTTGAATTTAGATTTTCCTCTCCTTTTCCTATTTGCCTACACTTCATCCCACCATAGGGCTACATGGCCTCTCAATCTAGTGACTGTGAAATTCACCTTTTTCTCTTCATCAACATCTACATGGTCAAAATACTTATCTAAAGCATTGATCCAATCCACCAATTCATCAACATTGAGATTGCCTTCATAAACGGGCACCTCCGTCTTTTTTCTAGCAGTCATCTTAACTATCATCTTTAGCATTTTTTCATTTGTTGATTCTTCAGCTTCTTCTGCACTAGAAGACTCGTCTCCTACTTCACAAACATATCCCGTGTCAGATTCTCATTTTTGAGGTGTTTCAATTTATGCTAGTCTCTCTTGAATGCACTTCATCTCCTCTTGTAGGGCCACATTCACTACATGCCTCCCCCAACTTGATCCTCAAACTACTCCTTCCCGTCTCTCTGCCATTATTGAGAGAAAAATTGTGTTATGATCTGATACCAAACTGATGTTGATGATCTCAATGCTGCCCACTAATCTCGTTTGGACGCAACAATTTGCGATCCTCCCAGCTATGGACTATGTTAGCCTACAAAAAAAATCCTTTATATCGTAAAATCCTTGAAATTACACATTTCTTGAAATCTGAAGGTCTAGTGATCTGAAGTATTTGATGGTTTTAAACCTCTATGAGGCCTAGATATATTATGATTAGATCACTTTTCAATTTATAACCTATATTCGAGTATCCAGGGATTGGGAGATCATGGGGTTTATCACCTTTTTACAAATCCAGATATAATTAGGTTGGATATAACTTTCACACTTTAGAGTGGGGTCTTCCTTGGATTTGGTGTGAGTTGTATATGTTTAACTCTAGATGTATCTAGGGATCCAGATATTCACCACACTACAACACTCAATCTCGAGCAGGATCACTTTTAAAGAATAATTTGTATCTGGGTATCTGAGAGTTGCTCCTTGACTCACTTTTAAATAGTCCCAGATTAATGCAAGCCTAGATACAACTTGGGTTGGACATCACCGTGATGTTCGCTCTTAGCTGGTGGGGTCCATATCGCATAAATTTTAATCTAGATGATCTGGCATCTAACGTTCACGAAAGTGACTCCTTGTCGAAGGCATGAATTTCTGCTACAACTAGAAATGCTCCACTTTGCAACACTGTGACTAGAACCTACAACTTTATAAATTTACAAAAATCCCACAAATCTTCAAATTCACTTAATAATGAGTTTTGATAGTCTGATCCTACTATATAGAGAATAAACGAAAATAAATCTGCTTTGATTTTGATACAAATCTAAATCAATCACATGATTAATACACAGGGCATAAAAAAACACAAGATTTGATCATTTTTGCAAATGAAGATTATAAGGGTTTCACAATTACATACACAATCTCCCTTCTCGGCTTACTCTCACTTCTCTTCTCTCCTCTCTCGTCTCTTGTCACAAAATCTACAATTTCTTCCCTATTTAAAATACTTCCATTACATGAGAAAAAACCTTTCTTGACCAAACTTTAGCAAATTCAATCTATTTCTAACAACTCCTTTGAGAGCTCCCCTCAACCCTTCTACTGCCAATATGAAGAGGAAAGGCGAAAGTGTTTCTCCTTACCGAATGCCTCTGGAGGACCTAAATTGATTGGTGGGGGAACCGTTTACTAGAATATAGAAGAAGGATGATAATAACAATATGTTAATCCAATATATCTATTCTTGATTAAATATAAAATATACGAGAATGTTGAAGAAGTATTTCTGGTGGAGTTTGTCAAAGGATTTTGAGAGATCTAGCTTAACCAACATACAGATTTTTTTTTAGATCTTGAAAGAGTGGATAGTCTCATGGGAAACCATGATACCATTTAATATTTGGTGGCCTTCAACATAGCCTATGTTCTCCAGCGATATGAGACTTACAAGAAGAGGTTTCAGCTTGTTTTCTGTAATTTTGGTGATCAATTTATATATAACATTTCATAGAGTGATGGCCTTATATCCACTGGGATCCTCCACCTTATCTTTATTTAGCACTAGCATGAGAAAGGTGGCATCTAAGGCTTTTAAGATGGATTTTTTTGTATAGATTCCTCCCGTGCCTGCCAAACATCTTGGCCCACTATGGACCAACAGATTTGGAAGAATTCTATTCCAAAGAAATCTAGGCCAGGGGCTTTGTTACATGGCATTTATTTGATTATTGCTTCCACTTATTCAAAATATATTTCTCTGAGAAGAGCCTAATTTTTTTCTTGTGTTACCAAAGAAGGGATGTGCTTAATGATTTGTTGGATTGCTTGTTTTTTGTTGGGAATGGGTTCTATTAGAAGATATTGATAGTATTGGATTCGCTTTTGAGCTATATCTTGATGCTCTTGTAATTTCACTACTTCATGAATTTTTAGGAAATGCAATGATGATGGCGATGTTGTAGCATAGATTTATGGAAAAAAATTATTTTTTTGCCTCTTCCCGGTCCATCAAACCCTTGATTTTTGTTGCCAGTGAAGTTCTTCCTACTTCCAATGCTCCTCAAAATAGTAAGTGTGGCAGCCTCTTCTTTAATAAATGTTTCTGATCGGCCATGTAGGATGGCTTCTTGTTGTATTGTTTCCATCTCGTTTTCTAGTCGATACTTTTCCTCCAAAATGTTTTCAACTTTTGTTTTGCTCTATCCTTTGAGCTACCATTTAATGTACTTGAGTTTTTGTTGGAGCTTGTACATTGATGTGCCTTTTGATGCTTCGTATTCCTCCCACAAATTATTTATGTTGGCTTGAAAGTCTTGATGTTGAAATAAAAACTTTTATAGACAAAAGGGTTTGTTCTTCAGTCGATTTTTTTTTCAATATCCAGGTAGATAGGCCAATTATAAGATTTGTGACTTGAGAGAATGGATGCTTCTAAGAAGATGTTTTAGTTCATGATGGACTTAGTGACTAGGAAATGATTCAGATTGGAAGCCACTTGTTGCACTCCTCCTCTTCGATTGTTCCAAGTGAAAGTTATTTTTTATAGTTTCTAGATCAACCAGGCGAGATGATGCCATTTTTTCTTGAAACTGGATGGAGGCAACATTGAGTCTTATGATACGCCCTTACTTTTCTTCCGGGGTTTTTATGAGACTGAAATATTTTACAATTATGTAGGGAGAAGGGGAGAGAAGATTATAGGTGTTGACAATGGGCCTTTGGAATATGGATTTATCCTTAGGAAAGGTTGTTCCATAGATGTTGGAGAGGAAATAGGTTTCAGCAGAGCGAATGAGTTGAAATAGGACTATAAGAAATTGAAAAGTGGAAAACATATTGAGTATGAGAACTTCCTAAGAATTCCAAATTATGGGAAGGCCACCTAATTGCTTTGAGCATCAATAAAAATCATTCTACAGTCTCTTCCACATTTACTGGTAATTTTGGTACTTACATTGCTTGAAGATTTGGTTTCTCGAATCATCATAAATGTGGGATTTTCAGAGTACCATTCTGCCTTGAGGAGCCTATGTTTTACTTTACATTTGATGCCACTAACATTCCAAGAGATGATTTTCATGTCAGGGATGTGTTAGTAGAAGGGTAAACCACCTAGATCATTTTGATTTGTCTTGAATTCTCCAACATATCTCCCAATTCTTCCAAGATCTATTGATTGTTTTTCCTACCTTTTTTTTTTCCATGTGGGCTTTTGTAGACTCCTTCATTGGTTGGGATTGAACGCCTAGTGATCGTTGTTAGATTTCCTTGATATCATTTTTAACTTAGATTGGAAATATTTAAGGTATGCTCAACCCAATACCTTGATTTGATGTTTTAGGAGGGTGTTGGGGTATTTTCCTTTCTAGGTTTTGGTGATTTCTGGAAGGTCGAGTGAATCTAAGTCCATATCATTGTTAAGATACACAAATTGATCTAGACCACTATATGGAGTAGCTTGATGCAACGGTGGGGGAGGTAAGGGTGTGGTGGAGGATAGGGGAGGCTTGGTAGAGAAAAGAAGATGTATATTAGAGTCATGCATGACAATTTCAGGAGACAACGAGGTCAAGGGGGTAATGAGGTTCCTGGGAGGAGAGGGGATCGAAAAAATTATTAGTGGTTCATTGCTTCCCCATGGAAGTGGGTTGCAGGGGAGGGTTTTTATGTCCCTACACCAAACCCTTGATTTTGGAAGCCATATTCATCTAATGAAGGGATAAGATCATGGCCTCCATTTACAACTAGAAGAGGGAAATTTCTATAAAGATGACCATATTTATGGAACCTTCAACAACGAAAAGGGATATGCTCATAATCTAAGGTTTGCTTTGAGAGCTCATCTTGGTAATAAATGTCTATGGACTCTAGAAGTGGCTCTGAGATATTTATGTAAACATAGATACAAGCATAAGAAATATAACTGGAATGTTTTGTTGCTTCCAAATCTTAGACGAAATGGCCAAGGGTGTTGCTAATGCTAGCTGGGGTTTCCTTGTCCTAAACTTCCCATGACAATGAATACATCATGATCCAGAATGGAGTTGCTGTGAAGTATTCCTTATTAGGCGCAAATATTTCCATCCATAAGCAAATATATAACTTGATAGAATTGAAGATGTACATGTTTTTTTCAAAGAACCTAATTGTATCTTCAATACTGGTGAATATTATGGTGAAAAAACCTTTGGCTTCCAACACTAGTTTAATATGCCCCTTGGGTTTCCATATTAGTTAGATCCAATGAGAGAGTACTTTCTCTGATAATTAGGGTGTGTTCTTGCATGTATTGAATGTATTCCTTGATATGGTTGGCATGAACTTTGAATTTAGGGTTTACTGCTGCTTTGGGGAGGAAGCTCCCTCGATGTTTGTTTCCTTAACTAAGTACTAGGTTGCAAGACATTTTGCTACTCCATAGTATGGTGTTGTCTTGAAACGTTGTGGTTTGAGGTGGAAGGCTACCCAAAATGGTTGTAACCCACTGCAATCCCACTGTATGAAGTAGCCCTGATCCCTCCATTAGCACAATCCGTAGGAAGAGCAGCTAGAGAGCCACAAGAAACACATTTGCTAGGGTTTTGTTGTAGAACTAGATTTTGCAAAACCTCTCTACCAAAATTGGAGTACGATTGTTTGCAATTTTAGTGGAAAATATTTATGAAAATATTGAAAATAAACGAACTAGGTGGATCAAATGGTGATCAACATTAAGTTTTCTTTTGACCTTTTACTAATAATGCATCCATAACAATAACATTTTTTTTTCAAATATTTGATTTCACATATGTTGAATGTTGCGAAAGAAACAACTATGAGGGAAGTGGATGTCATGTTAAGAAGAAAAATATTACAAGGGATGTGAACGATAATATGTTGATCTTCGATTGACCTAGAGTGGTGCTAGAAGCTTATGATAAGGGGAAATATTTTATAATAGTATGAGGGATATCAAAATATAGGGATTATTTTCACTTATATTACTAAAATAAATCCAACGAATCCAAAAACAAACTACAACAAACATTCATGAGCAATGGACATGAGACTTGTTAGACTTGCAATAAAACATTAAAAAAAGTATTACTACTCAACATATTTTTCTAGACTATGTATTTATTACTCCTAAAAATTACCAATTTAATATTTAGGCTATATTTAATTCATAAAAATATTAGTAATTTTTTTATCAAGAAAATTGAAAATGACGAATGAGATGATATATGAAAGATGTCATTAAGGATTTCCAAAAAAATGTTCAAAGAGTGAAAAAAAATAATAGTTGAATTGCAAGAAGAGTTATCTCAAAAACATCAAACATGAAATGTATGCAATCATTGAATTTTATGTGTAATTAAAGACTTTTATTGCATGATATATTTTTTCAATTATATTTTGTTGTATAAAATGAAAAAATGAAACCCATTCAACACATAAGAAAGGACAAAAGGGAGAAAATGTTTGATTGAAAAAAAAATATAAGGAATACTTGTATTTTCTTTAAAACTTCATATTTGTTATGATTTTTATATATTACTTAAGTTATAATGATCCATGGATGTTTTCTACCAAGTGTTAGTAGTATATGTTGGAGTATCAAGGGTTAACTAAATGATTTGTAAGTAATTATGTTGTTTTACATCTCCAATTTTTTAAATATTGAAACAATATAAGATTTTAATGATATTTATACTTTGTTATGGTGTATAAAATTCATAGGAAACAAAGTATAGAGTGGAGAAACCAAAATATATGTGAGGGATAACATGAGACAAGACTTCGGAGGCCGATCCCCTGTGTGCGCAGATAACAGTGAATATCTATCTTTTGGAGCGATCTGGAGAGAGTCGACTGGGCGATCTTGCCTCTTATGAGGGCTTCGATCCCAACGGACTGATCAGAAGTTCGTTGCAGACCTGGAGGCCGATCCCCTGTGTGCGTGCTCAGTCTCTGCTCCCTGAGGGCGGATCCGCCAGATCCTGAGGGTAGGGCTGCTTTACGGAGATCTATGCCGGAATCTGTCTGGCTTCTCTCTAAGGTTCGAGATCATGGAGACTATGGGTTGTTCCCCATCTGCTCCTCCACCTCTTTTGCCTTCGGAGGCCTTCAAGCAGCTTCTGGCGGGGCTCCCTAAGAAGAAAACCCCTGAACCTTCGAAATTTGTTAAAAAACTGGATGATATCCCTGCGATCTCCCTCCCGCCTAAAACCCCGATGCAAGTTGCGTTGTCGCTGTCCGAACGAGCCCTCATCGGCCAGTTTACGGGGCTCTGGCCGTCCCCAAAATCCACAGAGAGCTGGGTCTCCAGAAATTGGGCGCCGCTGATCAGAGAAAACGTTACTTCTTATTTTCTAGGGAGAGGGTACTTCCTCTTCGAATTCACTGCAAAGGAAGACAAAGACCTGATCTTCTGAAACGGTCCCTACTTCATGGGTCCTCGGGGACTGTACCTTAACAAATGGACCCCGGATTTTGACCCAGCAGTCGATGTTCCTAACGCAGTTCCGGTGTGGGTTAGACTCCCGAACCTCCCGGTCCATTGTTGGAACTGGGAATCTCTGCGTCACATTGGAAACGCCCTGGGGAAATTTATTGATCAAGCGAACAACAAGGATCAATACGACTGCGCCCGGATCTGCGTAGAAGTAGATCTGGAGGTAGGGCTCCCTGAGGCCATCATGATAAATGTAGGAAGCTGGACGCATCTGCAAAAGCTAGACTATGAGTAGCTACCCTTCGAATGTCAGAAATGTCACGTGTATGGCCATTTCGCCAGAGGCTGCCCATCCAACATCGAAGCCACGCAGGGAAAGGAGGACGGATGGAACCAAACCAAGCGCCATAAATCTAAGAAGACGGGAGGACCAAGCGGCAAAGGATCCCATCAGCCAATTGTTCATCATATTTCTCCATCTTCAGAAAACAGGTTTGATCCCCTCAGCTCGCATCAAGAAAAAACTCAGGAGGCAGAGATTCAAAAGGAGACAGAACCCACAGAGGAGACTGAAAATCAAAACCCAGACTCTTCAAGCAAAGGCACACCTTCAGCCTTCATCAAAGACTCAAACGCTGAAAATTCCAAAGGCAAGAATGATGAAGACAATGAAGAAGAGCAGAACACAGATGACTCAGAGGAGGAAGGAGAAATAGGAGAGTCCCAAGCCTCGGTAAGAAGATCCACGAGAGGCCGTAAAACGGACAGAGAAAAAAGAGAGGAGGAGACGTACAAGGAAAAACTACAAGGCAGTCAACCAACTCTGGAAAAGCTGCTAGCCTCAAAGCCTAGGATGCCAAAAAGCCAGACTCAAGGCTCCAAGGGAGCCCACCAGAAACATAAATAATGAAGATCATCTCCTGGAACTACAGAGGTATGGGGAGTAAAGTCAAGGAAGAAGCCATGCGAAGCCTGATAAGAACAGAAACCCCAGATATACTTCTCATCCAGGAGACCAAGCTGGAAGACTCAGTCTTCCTTCAAACAAGCAAGAAATTTTGGTTCAAAAGTGAAGCTAGAGCAGTCTCCGCTAGGGGAGCCTCGGGAGGGATTGGTACTCTTTGGAACGCTAACAAATTTGCAGTCATCAGTGAGGTTAGAAACATACACTGGTTGCTGCTGAAAATGCAAAATCTGAACACTAAAGAAATACACTGCATCTTCAATGTATACTCCCCAGTCAACGCCGGGGAAAAAAAAGCATGTTGGGACTCGATAAGACTTCAAGCAGATCTTATGAATCTGGAAAACACTATCATTGCCGGAGACCTCAACCTTACCCTTAGCTCATCTGAAAAAAGGGGTGGCAGTGCTGTTCGTGATCCGGCAAGAGAATGGGCGGAGGATCTCATGCAAGACTGGGATTTGCTGGACATCAAACCCTCCTCCGGTAAGTACTCTTGGTCCAATAAAAGAATAGGGCCAGGTCATATTGCTGCTAGATTAGATAGATTCTTTATTCAAAGCTCATACTTGTTGCTTGGATTAGAACCTAGAATGCACATTCTCGCTAACAGTATCTCGGATCATAAACCCATAAAGCTAGACCTTCTAGCTCATCTTGATCTGGGACCTATTCCCTTCAGATTCAGCCCAATCTGGGTCAAGGAGCCAGACTTCATGCAGCTAGTTAAGGATTGCTGGAGCCAACCTGTTAAAGGATCCCCCTTCTATATATGGGAAGAAAAACTCAGAAGGGTAAAAAAAGCTCTAAAACATTGGGCCAAAAATCTCCCCAAACCTGATATAGAAAGAAAAAATATCAAATCCGCCCTTGACATTCATCAAACTCATATGGAAGACATTTCAGTCACTAAGGATCTGCTTGATAAGGAAGCCCATCTGCAACAACATTACCATAAGGCCTGTCTTGTTGAAGAGGAATATTGGAGACTAAAATCAAGAAACCTCTGGCTCAAATCAGGGGACAAAAACACTGCATTTTTCCATAAACAAGCGCAGAGCAGAAAATGTTTTAACACCATCTCCGAGATCAAGGTGGACAGTGAAACTCACAAGGAGTTTGCAGACATAAAGAAGGCAGCCCACGCCCATTTCCTTCAGTTGTATAGCGCAGAAAAGGTTCAGCAACAAGCATCAGACCTGTCAGACTTGATCCCAGCTACAATTTCTCCTGGAATGAACGAAACCTTGGAGGCCAAAATAACCAAAGATGAAGTCAAAAAAGCCTTATATGACATGGATCCGGACAAGGCCCCTGGGCCGGATGGATTCTCAGCCAGGTTCCTCCAAATATGTTGGTCCATTATTGAAAAAGATCTAATCAAAATGATTCGAAAATCACAGAACTCCCAGAAAATAGGCGGCAGCACAAACTCTGCCTTCTTAGCCCTCATACCCAAGGAAAAAGGTGCCAGCAATTTCAGTAGATTCCGGCCGATCTCTCTATGTAACATTGGGTATAAGCTAATCACAAAAGTCATAGCAAATCGTCTGAAACACATTCTTCCCAAAATAATCCCGGAGAACCAAGGAGGCTTCATCCAAGGGAGGCAGATAGTGGACAACTTCACCCTTGTTCAGGAGGCAATCCACTCAAGTCTTCAACGAAAAGAGCAAGGTATGGTAATTAAACTCGATTTAGCAAATGCTTTTGACCGTGTAAACCATAGTTTTCTGTTAAAAGTCATGAACAGGTTTGGATTTGGATCAAACTTCATTAATTGGATCCGGGCTTGCATCTCGGAGCCATGGATTGCTCCACTCGTAAATGGAAGAGCTACGAACTTCTTCAAAGCATCAAGAGGGCTCAGGCAGGGGTGCCCACTCTCCCCTTTGCTTTTTGTCATTCAAGCCTCATCTCTCAGCTTTCTGCTGGAGAAAAAAATGCAAGATCAAGATCTTATGGGACTGCGTATAGCAAGAGGAGTCAAGAACATCAATCATGCTCTTTTCGCGGATGACACCCTGCTTTTGGGTGCTGCCTCTCTCTCCTCCGCCTCCAAATTCAAATCAGTTCTGGAAGAATTCAGCAAGGGCTCAGGCAGCGTCGTCAACAAGAACAAGTGCCACATCTTCAGTTGGAATACCCCGCCCAGACTCCTCTCTGCCATCTCCAGGTGCCTGGGATTTGCAGCCTCCGCCTCATGGACTTCCTTCAAGTACCTGGGCCTCCCTGTTGCCCACAAAAGAATCTCAAGCAAAGATTGGCTACCCCAGCTCGAAAAATTCCAGTCAAAAATTCAGGCCTGGGGCTTCACCTGGCTCAACTATGCTGGCAAATCCATCCTCATCAAATCAGTGCTCACTAGCCTTCCTATTTTTCAATTTGCAGGGATGCTAGCTCCAACAATCATATTAAAAAAAATGGAAGAACATATTCGGAGATTCTTCTGGAAGGGAGGAAAGCAGAATGAAAGTAAAATCCCCCTCATCAGCTGGGAAGCCATATCTAAGCCTCTGTGGGAGGGAGGTCTTAACTTCAAAAATTTAGGCCACCTGAATGTAGCAATGGCGGCAAAGGTCATCTGGAAAATTGTCGCGCCCAATCCTGGCTGGGCCCAAACAGCTCTCAGAAAAAAATATTTCCGTGGCCCTCGCTCCAGCTGCTTAGACAGAGTCATTCGCTTGCCTAATTCGCAGTTTCTCAAGCTTTATGATAAGGCCGCCTCCCTGATCAAAAATCACATCTATTGGATCCCTGGAAACGGTAAGAAAATCAAAATCTGGACCGATAAAATCATGTTCTCTGACCCGATCAGCGACAGAGTGCCCACGGGAGAGCTGCGGGAGTGGATGGAAAGAGAGAAGCTGCGAACTCTCTGGGACATCTCCCTCTGGAAAGACAACGAATGGATCGGCTGGAAGAGGCCGGAAATGCCAGATCGCCTGATCGATGATTGGGCCACGATGACAGGCCTCCTCCACGGTCTTGCGCCCATGAACAGGAAAAAACATGACGCAGTCGGTTGGGGGAAGAAAGTCAAAGGATATTCAGTCGCAGAGGGCTACGCCAAACATCGTGAGAGACCGCACGTTCCCTCAAATCCAGCGCCCTGGCAAGCGATCTGGCGATATCAGGCTTGGCCCAAAACTGATATCTTTGCTTGGATTCTCTGCCATGGTCGAATCCTCACCTTCGACAGACTGCAGAAACTGGGATATAACGGCCCCTCCATTTGCCTTCTGTGCAGCAACAGTGTAGAAACAGCAGCGCATTTATTCCTGGAATGCTGCTTCGCCAAACAGATATGGTGCGCCCTCCTTCACTCATTGGATCCCGCCTTCCTGCTTCCTCGCTCCATTGTTGATCTATTTTCTAGCTGGGCATTCAAATACCCTGGCCCTCCTCCTCAAAATCGGCTAATCAAATCAGCTTGGGCCATTCTACCAAAGGTCATTTGCTGGCAGTTATGGCTGGAACGCAACAGAAGAACCTTTAGGAATGCTAGACAGCACCACAAGACCATTGAAGTTAAGATCAAGTGCCAAATAAAGGAATGCCTGTCCCAAATAAACGACGATGCTAGTCTCAGCCATCAAGATATTGCCTGGGGCTCTTCCCTTGGATTACAATTTCTCCCAGCAATCAGAAATGCACTTCCATTCAAAGATTGGCAAATAAGAAAACCGGAAGCAGACTTCCAAGACTGGCTCAATTCGCAATCTAGGCACTCTCTATTCTTCGATGGGGCAGCTAAGGGTAATCCGGGCAGAGCAGGTGCTGGAGGTGTCGTCCTAAACTCAACAGGAGAAAAAATTCACTCATATGCTTGGGGGCTTGGACACATGACCAGCACTCAAGCCGAGGCTTTGGCCCTCCTGCAAGGCCTTAAGTCTCTAAAGGAGCTAGACATAAGGGAAGCAACAGTAATAGGAGACTCTCAGATCATCATAAGTGCAATGGCCTCTAACTCCTCTGCTGCTGATCTTAATCTAGCCAGGATGATTTCCAGAATTAAGGGACTAGAAAACAACTTTCAGAAGCTGAACTACTATCATGTTCTGAGAGCTCACAATAAAGAAGCGGACAGCGAAGCAAATAAAGCATCCCTCCTCTCCGCCGGGGTCAAGCTGAAAGACGGAAAAGAATCATGGGAATCCATCCCATAAGCCGAGGTCCGCCATGTTTTACTGCTTGATCTTAAAAAAATTTGTCTGTATATCCAAATGGGGGAAAATATCGGATATAGATTCAATAGAACTCCAAGCTAGGAAAAAGATCTCAAGTCAAAATAACACTCTCACTTCCATTAGTGAGACTTTTCAGGATTTAGACATCCTCATTGTATTCAGACACTCGGCATTTAGGCTAGGAGGAATATAATCACAATATAACCGTTTTTGTCAAAAAAAAAAAAAAACATGAGACAAGACTTCAAAAGAATATGTATTGTGTATGAAGCACTCAATGCTATGGTAGGCTTATCAATTTATGCAATCACATTTATTTTGCTGCAAATGTAGATATATTCTATTTTTTTATGTTTGTAAAAGGAACATGAAGATGTGGAACAAAATCAAGGTAATGGAAAATTGCAAATAACCCAAGTGCGTGTGTGTCTGCGCGCGTGAACAATCAAATATATATATATATATATATATATATATATATATATATATATATATATATATATATATATATATATATATATATATATATATATATAGATATATGTATGTATGTATGTATGTATGTATGTATGTATGTGATAAATAAAATGCCAATAAATCATTATTACAATTATTAGTAACCCATCATCACACTAATTGAGACAATATGTCCATGTCAAGTTTTATATCCTAAAATGTTTATTCATAAAAATCAAACATTTTGTTTTACGTTGACATTTTGTCTTAATTGGTATGATGATGGGTTACCAACAATTGTAATAATGATTTATTGGCATTTTGTTTACTATGGACCTTTATGCCATTCCATTTTGCATGATGAAAGGTTGCTTATTCTTATATAATAAAATGGATTTATTATTCTATCGTGGTGCATGTTGTTGTAAAATATTACATAGTTAATTAATTGTATGGATAATTTACAATATTATAATAAGCATAAGTGGAATAAACTAGTATATTTATATAAAAAAAGATAATGCATTCATGTAATTATTGTTGGAAACCTAATCTATAAGCATTATGATATCATTCACTTGGGGGAGGATGTAAAGTCTCAACTAAATATTAATTTTCTTTGGGATTCCAAGAGAAATTGGAAGACCAATCTAAAGGTCATAAACATTGTAGTTATATGTATGTCATTTTAATGGAATGCATTCACGATTATATTTCAATCCAGTGCACAATCCAACAATAGTATTGGAGCATGATTTTAGTTCCATGCTTCCCATGTTAGAACTTTGCAGTCATACCCTCTACTCTACTTCTCCTGTCATGTTAAAAATATATCATTATCTATTGCAACTCCATGTAGAGATAATTCTCTGGTATTTGGAAACCTTAACACATATCTATCATCCTCTTTACTTGACACTTCTTAAGCTTGTAACGACACTTGAGATTCATGTAACATGTGCACATCTATTTTTCCACTCAGTGGTATCTAAAAACCCTTAGGAACTTCATGTAATAACTGAGGTGGAGGTTTTGTCTCGATATAATCAAGAATTCACTCCTACCATGAAATAAACCCTAGTGACTTTGTGCCCATTCTTTCTTTACAACTCTCCTCCTACATGCTCTCTTCTCTTTGCACTTGTGCTCCTTCTTTGTATATTGCAAACCCAACATTCCCCAAGTCAAGGTAGTGGTTAACACTATGATGCAAGTTGCAACTACATGCAAGTTCTAATCCACAAATTTAGAAAACCCACACAACAATTACATTCAAAACTCAAATATAATTCATTTAAGATCAAAATATTTACAATATAATATTGGATTCATTATCATTGGCCATTTACTCATACTCCACACCTCTCCCACACTCACACACAAATTTAATAGAGCATCAAAATGGTTGCTTGGAATATGCATCAAATCAATAAGTATGTTGCATGTACATTCATTTGCAATACTCCACCAAAACCAAAATAATATCATATCTTGAAAAAATATATTACAACAAGATAGTTTTTTCCTTCCATGAATCAAGAGAGGATTCATAATGGAATGAATTAGCTTTATCCTCCTCTTACACTCATACTTCCAATCCTTCTCTAGTTCTCCACATGCTTACTAATTTATACAAATCATTCTAAATCTAAACAATGGTTCAAGATCCATAATAAGTGGATAAGACCCATTATTTTAGTAAATAATTTGGAAAAATCAAAACTAAGACTACTTTTCTTTTCTTTTCCTCTAGCCTAATCCATAATATTCGATAATAATGATTCTAGAGTCCAACTAATTATTACAAAATTAAAATAATTGCATGAGGAATCCAACTTCCTCAAATATATATACATATATATATATATATATATATATATATATATATATATATATATATATATATATATATATATATATATATATATAGCTAATAATATTTATAAAAGTTTGTCCATGCTCCTGCATCAGATTCCCGAAGAACAAAATATTCCTCGAAACATGTCCAGGAGGTCTTTAACCCTTTTCTGTAACTTGTCTTTAGCTGAAATTTTTCATGATGACTTAAATTTCGTTTGGCATCCCAAGGTTCCCCATTAAACAAATGAAGTCTATTTTGGTATGGCCTTGGAAACTTAACTCTCTCAATCCTTCTAGCTAATTCCTTCAAGAACTTTGGAAGGACATGAACCTATACAATTAAAACCATTTTTCCTTGACATAAAACAAACATGTCATAATTAATTTGAAATTTTTTCTTTATGGTTCCTAAGGTACTTTCTCTATTGACTGCTTCCATTTCTTACCCAAAATATTCTTCATTATGATTGTCTTCATCTGGAATTTGGAGTTTTTTCACACATTAACTTCTCACTAGTTTCCAAAGCAACCTTCTTCTTGACATTCTTCTGTTGTTCATTTATTAAAATATCTTCATTCATAACCATTTTTTCCATGGATACTCTTGGTTGATCTCTATTTTCTACCATAAACATTTCATTGATTATCATATTCTCATATTCATTGAACATATCTTGCTTTTCTGAAGACAAGTGATTTACCTCAATTACTAGTTCACATTCCTTGCATTCTGCTTCATCTATAAAAAAATATTTGTTATCCAACATTAACACCTAATTACTGCTTACATCTTTTAATGGTAGAAGTGTATGTAATTTCCCATCTTTCTCAAAACTGTAAGTGTTTTGGTTTCCATTATGTGTTACGTCCCTGTCATATTTCCAAGGCCTTCCTAGCAGAATATGGCAGACGTCCATTGGCAATACATCACACACAATTTCATCTTTATAACTTCCAATTTGAAATTCTACCTTACATTTCTCAGAAACCAAAACTTGATGACCCTTTTGTAACCAAGAGACCTTATAAGGTGTAGGATGTGGTGTCTTATTTAAGTTTAACTTTTCTACCATTTCAACAGAGACTAGATTATTCATGCTACCACTATCAATCATAAATTTGTAGCACTTACCTTTGGAATTACACATAGTTCTGAACAAACTCCTCCTTTGAGCTAGTTCTTTGGTCTCTTTTTCTACTTGGATCAACACTCTTTTTAATAGCAAATATTCACCTTCCTCAAGATCATTTACAACTACAACTAGATCTCTATCCTCCCCCTTTTCCTCAGTCACATGAGCACCTCGTTGGCTTGTTGATCTATGTTCAGGACATTCTGAAGACATGTGTCCTAATTTCCCACAATTGAAACATTTGGGTTGATAATATCTTCCTTGACCTCTGCCTCTGAAAAATGATCTCCTCCCTCTAAACTCACTTTCTCTTGGCGTTTGACTACTAGAACTTCATTCTTCTTCCTTTGGAGATTGAACTCCTTGTCTGCTGGTTTGTTCTTTATCCTTTATAGGACTTCTTCCTCTACTCCTCAGTTTTTGTTTCCGGACAATCTTCTCTTCTGCTATCAAAGCTACTTGATATGAATCTTCCACAATTTTTAAAGACAACAAGCTAATTTCATCTTGAATTTCAAACCTTAAACCAATAATGTACCTTGCAATTTTTTCATCATTCTCTTCTACATGTCCAACCCTAATGTTTAATTTGTAAAATTCCTCAATGTATTCTTTAACAGTCATGTTCCTTTGTTTAAGGTTCTGCAATTGCTTAAAAATATTAATACGATAATATCTAGGTAAAAATTTACCTTTAAGTTTCGCCACCATCTTGTCCCAATCTTTAATTTTGGCTTTTCCTTTCCTCCTTCGTTCAACTTGTACCTCGTCCCACCATAGGGTTGCATGTCCTTTAAGTCTAGTCACTGCATACTTGACTTGCTTATCCTTGTCAACATCCTCATAATCAAAGTATTTATCTAATGCATGTATCCAATCCATTAACTCATCAACATTCAAGTTACCTTCATATAATGGTACTTCCATTTTTGGCCTGGCAGACATCTTGGAAAACATCTTCAACATTTTCTCCTTTGGTGTCTCCTCTGCTTCTTCCTCACTAGAAGCCTCTTCTTCAACATCACTGACATCTCCCATGTCAGTTCCTCTTTTTTGTGCAGCTTCCATGGTTGTCATCCTCTCATGAAGTCTCCACAATTCTACCTGCAAAGCCACATTTACTGCAAGACTTCCCGCTCATGCTCCCCGAGATGCTCCTCTTCGATCTACCATAACTATTGTTGCTGCTCTGATACCAAAAATGATGCAAGTTGCAACTTCCTGCAAATTCTATTCCACAAATTTAAAAAACCCGCACAACAATTACAATCAAAACTCAGATATAACTAGTTTAAGATCAAAATATTTACAATATAATATTGGCCTCATTATCATTGGCCATTTACTCACACTCCACACCTCTCCCACACTCACACACAAATTTTACAGAGCATAAAAATGGTTGCTTGGAATATGCATCAAATGAACAAGTACGCTCCTACATTCATTTGCAATACTCCACCAAAACCAAAATAATATCATATCTTGAAAAAGTATATTACAACAAGATAGTTTTTTCCTTCCATGAATCATGAGAAGATTCATAATAGAATGAATTAGCTTTCTCCTCCTCTTACACTCATACTTCCAATCATTCTCTAGTTCTCCACATACTTACTAATTTATAAAAGACATTCTAAATCTAAAATACGATCAAAATCCATAATAAGTGGATAAGACCCATTATTTTAGTAACTAATTTGGAAAAATCAAAACTAAGACTACTTTTCTTTTCTTTTTCTCTAGTCTAATCCATAATATTTGATAATAATGTTTCTAGAGTCCAACTAATTATTACAAAATTAAAATCATTGCATGAGGAATCCAACTTCCTCAAAAAAATAATAATATCTAATAATGTTTATAAAAGTTTGTCGATGCTCATGCATCACACTAGCATAACCTCACTGTTCAAATTCATTTCCACATGCATTGGCTCTCCAAACAAGGTTTTTTATGCTTTGAATTTTAAATATTTCTCTTTGAACTTGGTGATTTATCTCTATATGTTGTTGTTTACTTGACATTAATCAACGATCAAGCATTAGGGGAATTTTGAGGTAGAAAATGGGCCTAAAAAAAGTACTAACAAAATTAACTTTAAAAAATAACCAATAGGATTTAAGATGATGATGTCATCCCCAGGGAGAATATTTTGGAGGGAAAAGAAGAAAACTACTTTTTTTAATTTTATTTTCAGCTTATATCCTTATAAGTTTACTCAAATGCAATTGTAGACACTTGTTGGATGCAAAATCAAGTTCCACATCCAACGAATACCCACTATGGATACTTCTAAGTAGACCCACATTAAAAAAAAATAAAAAAAAAATAAAATAAATAAATAAATAAAAAACAAACAAACAAACAAAAAACTGTGTTCAACATGTTTTTTTCATGCATTTTCAATTGGTTTCGATGTGGGTCTACTCAAAACTATTTAGAGTTGATACTTGTTAGATGTGGAATTTAATTTTGCATCCAATTGGTGTCCACTCTTGACATTTGAGTAAACCTACAAGGAGATAAGTTGAAAACTAGTAAGAAACACAGTTTCTTTTCTTTTTATTTAAAATTCATGTCTTATTTTGTTATTTTAACTATTATTTTATTATTTTCCCTAGGAGACCCATTTTAGACCTCAAAATTCCCCTATTTAATCATACAGTTCCTCAAGGATGGGGAGTATGTTGAATAGGGGGGAGAATTCCCAAAATAAAAACTATGAGGTTATCATAATGAGAAGCACAATTATCAAACTAATAAGTAACATGATATGATACCCACATATTCCTTCATGTTTGTTCAATGACACATTTGACATTATTTTTTATTTTTTGCATTGTATAGGATTCTATTGTCGATCAACATTCTAAAGCCATGGGATGAAATAACTATGATCTAGTAAATAATTATGGTTGCCTTGGCTGATCTTATTGTTGTTGTGTTCCTTATTGCCATGTTGGGTAGGGTGCACTCCATTGTTTTTCTCAACACACATTAAGTTATTATTGTTTATAATGATGATGATGGAGAGGAACTTGTGAAAAAATCAGGAAACTTTTCTAGCATTCATATCCATGGTGTATTTGTGACCAAGGAAGCCACAAGAGTGCTCCTACAATATGTAAACAATATGGATACAATTGCTATATTTTTCCAATATTTGAAAGCACTACTTGGTCAATGATGGCAATGTTCTACTTATCTCTTCACGTAGCATCAATTGTATTATTAACATTTTTCTTTGTCTAGAGCTACTAAATTCAACATTTTAGTTCAAGGTTTTCATTAAACCAATGAATATTGATTCATACTAGAATAGAGAAGAATGTTAAATTGCAAAAAAAAAAATTGTGCGTATGTTTATTAGTTAAATTGTATTATAAATAGACACATTTTTAGTAGAAGTCGACACCCTCATCAAGTTGGCCACATGGAGGATAAATTCTTTTGGATCTTCATCCTTGTGAGCATTGCGAAAATATTGTCACTTTTTCACCTTATATATGGTAAAGGGAATATTATTAGTGATTGAAAATTAGAATTCAAGTTTTGAAGTCTTATTAATTAAGAAGGAACATGCCAGCTTGAATACAACTGCACTCATAACTAAAGTCAGAGCCATAAGTGTGATTCGAGTTGTGGTCTTCCTTAAGCCACTACTTAGTAGCATACTTATAGCTTTACTAGAAAACGATTTGAGTTCATATTCAAACCATCATTTGAGAGAACTTCAAGCTAGTAGAACACTTCAACTTCCAACTAAATTAGGAATTTTTTCTAGAATCATTGATCCTTAGAGCCAAGTGCCATAGTTTGAGGTCATATTCAAATCATCATTCGTGATCACTTCTAATCAGTCAAAGACGTAAAATTCTATCGAAAGTAGGAAATGTTTAGGGAACTCTTGAGCTTTGGAGATGACCATAGTTGGTGGTCATTCCTAAACCACCATTTAGTAGAAGACTTTGACAGTTAGTAGCCATTTGATTTTTTCCTTCCCAAAACCATTTTATTTAAAGAGCACACTTAGCCGCTGGTAATTTTCCACCTTCATATTTTATCTCTTTTCTTAGACTCGCATACACTCCTTTAGATTAAGGGGGGATGTTGGAAACCTAATCCACTAGGTGTATGGTATCATTTACTTGAGGGAAAATGAAAAGTCTCAAGTCAATACAGATTGTCTTCGAGAGTACAAGAGATCTTAGAAAATGAATCCAAAGGTCATAAACATTGTATAATTTATATGCAGATCATTTTAATGAAATGCATCCGTGCTTATCTTTCACTATGGTGTATAATCTGATAATTACTATATCTAAACACATTAATTAAAATATAAAAGTCATTATTATATTATAAAAATATTTGAATTTTTAATATATATATAAAAGAAGTTATATTTGCATATAGTAAAAATAGAAGATAACCTGCAAGGAAATTTGACACTTTAACACATTGATACATTGTATTCATTTGTAGTTGCAGTTTATAAATTTTTACACGTGCACTTAAGACATTGTTACACATCATTGAGCTTTAAGGTTTTTACACATAGGAGCTCCAAGATCATTGTTACTCATCGATGTGTTCTATTTTAAATAAATGCACACGTATGTCCAATATATAAGCACTAATATACACAACACTCGAGAATGTTCCACTGCACATTACACGTATGCATTTCTACGCATTATACTAAATACAAAAAGGTGCCTAAGCACAACATCATCACCATTTATTTCATTGATACTATCACTATTGTCAATATTTCATAGTACATGATGATATGTACACACTAGTGCATAACAAATATAGAGCATTTATGCTTTATAATATATAATACTCACTGGTGTGCCTTACTGTAGGAAGCAAAGTGGTGAAAAAACTCCACTAAAACGTTCGACTATCCAAATTTTAGTTATTAAAATCATTGGTTAAAACCTATGAAAAAATGTTTGATTTCATTAACAAAGGTTTTACTATAGGTTTTTTTTTTATAATTTTGCTCAATCTTGTAGCACTAAAAACTTCTTCTAAAACCTCCACTAATTGGAAATTTTCTTGTAGAGACATTTGTAAAGTATAAAGCCAAATGTGTTTACTACGTATAAATGTATGTTCACTTAACACAATCAATGTATTAGGGGAAGTCTATCGATGGACCCTCCCCTCCCTGACTCTGCTCTTATCACCATCATTAAATCCTCTACCAATCCTTTTGTCAAATCTAATTTAAAAAATGAGAATTTAAATTGATTTGATGTAGGTTTATTGGTCAATGGCACTCCCTCTTCTCTTATTCATTCATTATAACATCAATTCAACCCCAATTCCATAAAAGGCTAAGCAAATCTCTTTATTTGCTCTAAAATGCCATCCCTTAGAAGGAAGCCTAATAAAATAATATTATGTGCTATGATTATTGATTGCTTACGTGTCAATTATGGAGATACAGTGTCTTAAAGTTAGATGACTTCTCAATCCATGCTAGTATTTTCATCTTGCTTCCAAATTGAAGAAAGAGATCCTTACTAGACACTACGAGGTGTTTCTTTACAAATCCCATTTTTCTAATGGGAAAAAGATCCTTGTTTTTTGGTTTGTATTTCACCTTTATATATGCACCTCAAAAAATCTTTTCTTCAAACGAAATCGTGTGAGAAATTTTTTCACATCTTTTAATGATGAGCCCTAATCCCATCCAATTGGTGGGATGTAATTAATCTTTGCACCAGCAAAACACAATTTATGCTACCTACCAACCCAAATAGGAGCTAATTGATCTACTAAATGTTCAAACTACTTATTTGAATATGAAATTTTTGAGTGGTAATGTCCTCCCTCTTCTCACATGTTTAGTTTGATAAATATCCAATAAACTACCACTATGCTAGAACTTGGACAAAATTCTACACGATTTTCTCTTTAAATTCATTAAGCTTCTTTGGTGGTCACTTTTGATTTTATAAAATATAAAATTGAATAGAATCTATAAGTTTCTAAGCCTTAAAACTCCATAAAAGTGAAATCCTCTAATAAGTAATCATCTATAATGTCTAAGATTAGTGAGATTAAGATTAAATTTTATGGACAATTACTTGAACTTAGACCTAATTGTATTTACATAAACGTTTTGAAATTTATGCTAAAAAGTATCTTGACCATTTATAATTAGTAAGGAGAAAAAAATAACAATCATCATATGCTTTAGGGAAGAATAATTCATGTATGGGCATAATTTGTCAAATCTCTCATAATATTAAATCTGGGCAATTGGCCTCATTGTAATAGGTAAAATCTTAGTTCAAAAAATAATAATGGGCAAACCTATGGGAGAGGGCATGCTATCATACCTTTCTTTGTTTAATGCATTTTTGAGATGGGTCCCTTAATGCCAATAAAAAATGAATATTCTTACTTTATTTAATATTGACATACAAACTTGACTCAAGTATTCTTCCTCCATTTGCATGTGACTAAAATGAACTACCACACCTCTACCCATCACTCCCTTATACTTGTAGAGGTCAATTGTTAGCAATGATAATCATAGTGATGAGATTCCCCCCTTCCATGGTTTCAACAACCAAAATCATGGTCCATAGATTGATTCCCACCACCCTCTTGTAGATGGCCTTCAGAGATAACACAACCCTCCTTTTGAATTCATATGATTAGGTTTTTTGGAAGCACTAGAATGAGTATGGGGTATGCTCATTGTAAGATAAAGAGCATGAACCACAACTACCATGGATGAAATCTCTAAATGAAAACATTAAAAACACTCGATTGAGTTGGATGACAAAGATTTAGTTCGTAGACTATTATTTGCCTCCTTTGTGCATACTTAAATGCATGTGCCAAAGTCCTCAAGTGGAAAAAGTGTTTCCTTCTCCTCGTGGTCACTTGGAAATAAATATCTAAAACCAATTGTAGACAATGATAATTTATGGACAAAAAAAAATGAGAACCTTGGGATAGAGTGCTCATGGAAAAGCTCGCCGTGGAGGGTTAGGTTGAGAAGATAAGGTGACATGAAGGAAAGAGGGGAATGAAATGCAACACTATGTAGGTGGATGACCTAAATCCTCTTAATAGTCTCTTGTGGAAATCAACAAAAAAACAACATATTGACATTACTCTACCTTATAATGAAAAAATGTTTTACAACATGTGTGTATGTTTTGATTAGTGAAAAGAAGAAAATCAACATTTCTTAAATTATAACAAACTCTCATAATCCTAAAATGTTTTGGGTTGAAAGAATTTGTCATCTTTGTGACACTAAAAGGGTTGAAAATGAAAAATATTATCTCTTAGAATGTCCTACATACACCCACATTATACCACAATTTCAAAATATTTGTTATAATATCAATTTTCATAAGCTTTTAACTTATCAAAACTATCATGGTTTAAGAATGCTTCTCTTAAAGTTTTTTGAATATATAAATAAAATTCTAAACCAATATAAGTAATTGTTTATCCTTCCTAAGGTTTGATAAACCAAATTTAGTCTAAATAAATTTTAGTCATCATAATCATTATCTAAAAATTTTAATTATTAAAATCAATTATATATATATAAACCATAATGTAACTAATTATCATTTCCTCCTATAGCTCTTATCCTATTTATATCTATGTTGAGCAATGCTAATGGTTAAGAACATGTGTTTCCTCCTTAGAGGTCATATGTTCAAATCTAGAGGGGGTAAAGTGTACATCTCCATAGACTTTAGAAGTCAATTGTTGTGCAGGGGAGAATCCCTTGTCCCACGGACAAGAGGGTCTCATACGCCAATTTGGTGTCTGGCTTTGGTTGCAACCTTATTAATATTATTATACTACAATGTAAAATCAATTTACTAGTAGCATTTTTAATTTGTTGGGTGTAATTTGTGAAAAAGTCATGGTACAATCTACCTCCATGTCCAAAGGCTCTCTTCCATTCAAAAAGACCAAACATCAATTCAAGGGTAGCACTTTGAGTTAGTTGGGTTATTTTTTTGTTATAATTTGTTAAAAAGTCATGGTGCAATCTAATAAGGTAACTTTTTTGGAATTTTTTTATCAGAATTCGATTAAATAATTCATGATGGGATTACAATGTTTCACTATTTAAATTAGTTTTTTGGACATAGAAATAAATTCAACTCTTTGGAAAATTGTTGGAATAGTTGGATTGTATGGATTCAACAACTTAAAATATTGATTTTCCTAATTTCTAATTGGATTTTGGGCAAAACTGATAGGAAAAAGTACTCAGAAAAGGGCCAATAGGTTGCCTTGTTACACTATTGCAAAAATTATGATCCACATCACATCACTTAACAATGTCCACTTTTAATAATCACATGGCATGCTATACACTTTTCTTTTAAATGAATAAGAGATTTATTAATGCCTGTTAGAATTCAATGGTCAGATCACAATATTATGTTATTTAAATTGTATTTTTGAATGCAAAAATAAATTCAATGTCCTAGAAACCCTTGGAGCACTTAAATTATGTCAACTTAACTACTTTCTTAGTAATATTCTCCATTTTTAATTGAATTACAGGTAAAATCAACAAAAATCTACTTAAAAAAACCACAAAATCACATCTTTAAACTACAATGACTCATATAACCTAAGTCTACTCAAATTATATAGACTCAACTACTTTCTAAGTAATTTTCTCAAATTTTAATTAAATTTGAAGCAAAATCAACCCCAAAAAAAAAATCTATTAAAAAAACCACAAAATCACATCTTTAAATTAGAATGACTTGTATGACCTAACTCGCGAAAGAAATCTCAAACTTCTAATATTAAACATGTATCTATTTATAGTTTTGATAACGTATAGTTTTAATTTATATTGTTTTAATTGATGTGGTTTCATTTGATTGAATAGTCGGAAGGTAGAATTAGCATTTTCTCGCTAGTATTCAATAAGGCTTTGAACTTTTGTATTAGAAAGATAGACACTTCCTAAATATATTTCTAACTCTTATTAAATTACAATTTTTTTTAGTAAATGTATACAAGGTCTAAACCTTTTATGTGTTGACTTTTTCATCAAAATTGAACAATATAATTTTTTATTAAATCATATTTTTCCTTTATCTAAATTAAATTTTCAAATATATAAATAAATTTAATTTAATAAAATATAATTAAAAAACTTGAATTAAAAAATAATACTTATTCACATATTTAAATAAATTCAATTTCGTAAAATATAATTAAAAAATTTAATGAAAAATAATAATTATTACCTTAATAATTTCATAATTTCAACAATTTCTAATAATTAATTTTTTTTATTTTTTTTTTGGGTTAAATAAGTTTTTTTAAGCGTGTGAAATTAATGGAAAAATACATACGAAAGGGAAAACCGGAAAAAAAAATGCGTTTAAATCACGCTATCGTGCTCAAATCTCTTTTTAGAAAGAAAGAAAAAAAAAATGCATAGCAATGATATTTCGGTGACAGCGGGAAGATCGAAATTTGAAAAACCGACACGGCGGCGCCCCCGGCAAACAATACTGTTACAATCCGCCTTTGCCGACACGAGCCGTCGACTGCTTTCTCAACGTGATAAACGCTCTCCGGCCTTCCAACGGCCCTGTATATAGCACAGGTACTCGAGGAGCCTTAAAATGGGCATTCTCCGCTGCCGAGTCCCTGAACTGTCAGTAGAAATCTGGTCTCAATACCTCTCTCAGCCCTTGATTTCATGATGCTACTCCGCAGTTCATCTGCTCCTGCGCTGAAATCTTTCGTTGGGATTCAACCAGAACCAGAGTTCAGCGCGCGCAGATTTGTTCTGTTGACCCAATTGTACTTCGATGGTAAGAGGGTTGACCCTGATGTCCTCGGAAGAACGCTGTCTGAATCTGATTTATGTAATCCCTTATCTCATGTCTGTTCAAGGAGACGGCCCAGTTCTTTCGAACTCATCAGAAAGCTCTCTACAGAATTTTTTATGAACAATGGCTTATTGGAAGAGGCTCTGGGAGAGGAATTTGAGGATTTTGATTCCCAAATTTTAATTGGGTTTCAGAGCGCTGGATATCCACATGAGAAATCTGGAGAAAAAAACATGGTGGGCATTGGAACGCAAGGAGGTGAGGCGTCTTTTATCTCTGGAAGGAGGAATGAGGATTTGATGAGTGGCAGGATATCTGCAGGCAGTGGGGTGGCTTTGGTGGTCGATGGAGCTGTGGTTGGATCTAAAACTGAGACTGGTTTTGTGGATGGAGGATTTGGGGGTGAAGATGGAAGTGGGTTCTCTGGAGGGGGCGGGTATGGGGGCAGAGGAGGTGGGTTTGGATCAGATTCCAATAACATGGATGCATACTATAAGAAAATGCTGCAGGCAGATCCTGGCAACCCACTTCTATTGGCAAATTATGCCAGGTTTTTGCAGGAGGTGAGTATTGAGGGCATCGTACTGCTGTTACATAACTATTCATCTTATTAATCACTAATTACTATGAATTAGTTAAGGATGTGTCTCATTACTATTACTATGAATTATGATAAATAAAGTCTACCAGCGGTTGTTTTTGTGTGTATGTAGGTCCAGCATGATTTGGAAAAAGCTGAGGAATATTATGGGAGGGCCATACTAGCCAATCCTGGCGATGGAGATGTCCTCTCACTTTATGCCAATCTGATATGGGGTGTTCATAAAGATGCATCTCGTGCACAATATTACTTTGAGCAAGCTGTTAAAGCTGCTCCAGATAACTGGTTAGTATATTTTCCATGGCCACAAATGGTTACAAGAATGCTAGATCTATGGGTTTTAATATATGAAACAATTGAAGCTGTTGTTATCTGACTAATTGGATCTATTTTGCAGCAATGTTCTTGGATTATATGCCCATTTCCTAGGGAATATAGAAGTTTATTAAGAGGTTCAGGAATTGAAGCTGTTGTTATCGGACTAATTGGCTCTCTGCTGTTGTTATCGGACTAATTGGCTCTCTTTTGCAGCAATGTTCTTGGACCATATGCCCATTTCCTATGGAATGTAGAAGATGACGAAGAGGATCAGGATCTTTCACAGCATAAGAAGATGGCACCCCCAACATATTTTGGTACTGCAACTACTTCAGTTCCCTGATCACATCATAGGACTAATTGCAATTTGGTTTTAATGAACAAAGCCATTATATTTGCCAAGTCACTCTGGTTTTGCCGGTATCAGTTTCTCCTATTTTTTAATTTAACAGTGTTAAAGCAAGTACCTAGTCTCACAATTTGCCTCTCCATGGTTGCCTGCTGGATGCTCACATAAAATAGGATAATACACCAAACACAAACCTTGTGGGTGTTGTGTTGTTAAAATAGGGTGATACACTAACGCACCTTGTGAGGTGCGAGGGGGCGGTTGTTAAAATTCCCTATCAAAATTTTGCTTAAAAAAAAAATTAGGGTGATACACTAACGCACTTTGTTAGGTTTGAGGGTTGTGTCCTGGTAATGATGATGCCAGCATTATCCACTTTACACCCATGAGTTGAGTTGTACAAGCAAGCATTTGCTGATGTTGTTTCTCAATTTACACGGCTGGCCTTGCACAACAACAAAAGGGATAAATAGGGTTGTAGAAGCAGTAAATAGCTGGCCTTGCACAACAATAAAAGGGATAAAATAGGGTTGTAGAAGCAATAAATAGCTTGCCTAGATGATCTTAGAGTCCAGCTTTTTGATAAAGCGGGTTACATTTTGGAAATTCATGTAGATCACCTTGGTACTCATAGACTAAAAGAAGTGGGCAAGTGAAAGATAGAAAAACCGATGGGTTTTTTCAATAAGAAAGGGGCCAGTAAGAAAGAAAGGAGGTGTAAGTGAATGATAGTAAGAGTGATGGGACTTTTTAATAAGAAAAAGGGGCCGGTGGAAGAGGAATGGATTTATTTTAATTGTGGGGTTTATTAAGTATATAGTATTATATTATGTATATTTATATTGTGGAGTTTAAATTTAAAAAACAGGGAAATAAAAGTGTTCAGTGTATATAGATATTAGTGGTTTAGAATTAGTTATTATAGAGGAGGTGTGTGACGTTAAATTAAGGTTGGAATAGGTATGATTTGTATTTGAAAAGTTTAATGTACTATTTGTTTGTGAATATAGATTAGGTTCAAGTTTTTCTTTTTCAGAGTGAATGTGTCTTTTCATTTGTTGTATAAGATTTTACAAGAGTTATGTCATGTCACTATGATATGGATAGTTATAAAAATGAGTATTAAAAATGTCATAAAAAATGATATTTATTATATTTAGTGAAATATGATGATTAAATGAAAATATGGGGATTTTTAATTGGAAGGTGGAATAAACAAAATATTTTGCAAGGTATTTCTTAATAGTTAGTGAAATTATGATATTTTTATTATCCCATGAACATAGGTGCCATGCCATAGTTTGAATGAGTAAACCCTCTAACATATGAGGTTTTGAATGTTTCTTTTGATGGTGGATCACATCCATTAAAATAGAACTTGGATGCAAACTCAATAACATGGAGGTCATCTTATGCTAATTAAAACACCACCTTAAAAATTCATAACTAGCAAGTATAGATCTTCAAATTATGGTGAAAATGGGTGCTTAATAAGTAGGGAATTATATTACCAAAAGGGGTTGGATGTAATGGTAGAAAGAAAAGAGCTTTTCATCATTGGGTAAGGCTCAATTACCATGAGGGTTTAACCTAAGGCCACGGGGCAATGTGTGATTGCACCGAGAGAGATTATATTAAATGATGTCATGACCCATGCACGCATAACTGGATCAAAGACCACCCCCATGTCCTTCAATTTTATAACATTCTCATCTTTCTGGATCACTCTTGGCTTTTATATGTGGCTTTCCTAGAGTAGATCTATAATCTCTTCCCTTCCTCTCTAAGTTGTTTAGTAGGATTTTATGTGACTTTCTTGTTAAGTACTTGTGTTGGCAAGCTTATTGTAGGCAAATCCTCGTTCAACATTCTCCCCTACATAATTTGGCTCTTTCTTTTGGTCTTGTCTTATTTTAGATCCCTTTCATGGCAACTATCGTGCAATAGCAAGGTTGCTATAGAGTGGCGGTATGGTTTCACCGAGAGGATCTTGAGCGTGAGCAAGATTGGAGTCTTCGGCATAGTTATATTAGGAGCAAATACACTAAGAAATTAATAATGAGTTGCAGGAGTTAGAGGATGACGTGGTTTATGATATGGAATTTATAATATTTCGTTTATTGGGGTTTATAATATATCGTTTTTGGGGTTTATAATATTTGGTAGACTATATGTGGCTTTCCTAGAGTATATCTATAATCTCTTCCCTTCCTCTCTAAGTTGTTTAGTAGGATTTTAAGTGGCTTTCTTGTTAAGTACTTGCGTTGGCAAGCTTATTGTAGGCAAATCCTCGTTCAACATTCTCCCCTACAAAATTTGACTCTTTCTCTTGGTCTTGTCTTATTTTACATCCCTTTCATGGCAACTATGGTGCAATAGCAGGCTCGCTATAGAGTGGCAGTATGGTTTCACTGAGAGGATCTTGAGCGTGAGCAAGAGTGGAGTCTTCGGCACAATTATATTAGGAGAAAATACCCTAAGAAATTAACAATGAGTTGCAGGAGTTAGAGGATGATGTGGTCGGGGAATGAAACTATTTATCCAACTTTGAGGTTATGGCAATAGTTGTAGCTTGTGTACCAGACATGGGTCATACCTATAGCTAGCAAAATCAATGGTTACATATTGTTGATCTCTATAGGCACATGAAGTTGTTGTTGGGTCATGTGTTGCTTGATAGGAATTATGCCAAGGATGAGATACTTCTAGTCATTATTGATATGGTGTTACAAATGAAGGAGATGAATAACAAGCTGATGAGAATTGAAGCTCGCGTGGCTCGAGGAAGTTGGGTCCAAGCGACCACAACCCTTTGAAGCCTACTCCTATTGAGGTGGATGCCTATACATCTTAGATTTTCTTATGTCTATTTTTTCTCAGTTCATTTTGTCTTTAGTCTTTAACAAGCTTGTTAAGGCTGTGATATGATATCTAGCTAGTTTTTTTGTAGAAGTATGGTATAAATAGAATGCATTGGTCAAATGTTTCAATATTTTGAATAATATTCTCGCATGAATAGATAGTAACTTTTAAATATGTAATAGTTTTTATGAACAAAATGTTGTTGACAAAAAAATTATGAATGAAATGGGTGCAATAAAATTCAATAAAAAAAATCAATGACCCACCCAACATCAATTTTCAATATTTTCTAATAAAATTCATTTAAGGACACTGCCATTACAATTGTGTAGAAAAAAAACAGAAAAAAAACATAGGCTTTCCTTCTTATTTCATTTAAACCGTCAACAATTTTTATGGCTGAGCCTCATTCTTGCTATAGGCATTCTCATTGACAGAGACCACAACTTTCATTCCTCTTTGGACATTCAATTTAAATTTGAGATTGGAACTTGAATCGTTCATTCAAGAAATGACCAATAGTTCCACATTTTGTTTGTTTCCCTTTCCTTTCTTATGTGATTGATGAGTTGGGTATCTTCTAGTCTCTTCATGGTAGGTGGAGGCCAAGTTGCATTGTATGTTTCCTTTATTCTTGTTCTTATTTTTATTATTATTAACCTTTTTGGATCAATCACAAGTAGTCAATAATGCATGCCTTATGAAAATGCAACGGAATTTGTCCTACAATGACTCATGACCACATCTAATTAGAGGTGAGTGGTTAATGCACATGTTATGTCATTGGAATGGAATCTACCTTTTGTACCCTCCTCATCCTTCCTTTGATTTTTCATATAGTAGAAGGATCAAGGTGCAAAGAATAACAGAGTTGGAAGCCATTTTTTAGGTAACAGATGAGCTCAAAGACCACGTCGGACCCACTCAACCAAAAAGTGTTATGGAAGGGATTTTCAACAATATAAAGAAGTATGTAAATGACTTCCTGGATCAAAATATATAGGCAGTTAAAGTTGAGCCTATAAAAGTCAAAATCCTGGAACTCGGAATCCCGTAACTATTTCTAATTAAATCTTAAAAGAGTCAGGTGTTTGGGGAAGGGGGGGTTGGGGATAAGGGAGTGTCAAATGATGACGATGCAAGGAAATGTTCGTTCCCTGGATATGTTAAGGGACGAAATCCCGTGACGAAAATTAGAGGCCGGAAGACCCGTAATCTTGAAATCCTAGAATCTTGTAACAATTTCCAATTACATTTCAAAAAGAGTCGAGCTTTCAGGGACCAAGGCATTTGTGTTCCAGCTCAGCAGAGCGAATGTCTTAGGCGAGTCATACTCAGAAGGTGAAGAGCCCAGAGTGGAAGGAGTCACGTGGAGTGGGCCAACAAGGCAACACTATTTTCGACACACAGGAGCGGCCAAGTGGCAGTGGGCCTCCCCCACTTTCCAAATGTAAATGGTTAAATATCAGCCACCTATGGGGCGGATCAATGCCCATCCCAGAGCGACCTCACTTTGGAGAAGCTTCGGTGGGGTAACAAGCGTGACAGTTAAGTCGACGCTTGCTCCTGGAAAGTAAGGTTAGCAAAAAGAATCGTGCAAATCGTGTTGAAAATAATACTGAGAGGGGGGTGAATTAGTATTATTAAGTCAAATTCTTTTTCAATTTATACAAAGATTTGTATACGCTACTTCAGTGAATGAAAACAGCGTGTATACGCAACTCTGACTAATGAAACTCGCGTATAACTTCTAGACTTATAATTTAATTTATTCTTCAGATGTTGATCATTAATCTGTGTGTCAGAACCATATAACAGTAAGCAGGAACAGAAAAGTAGAGCAGACAGTCACACAAAAGAACACAAGATATAAGGTGGAAACCCAATGTGGGTGAAAACCACCTGCTGCAATATGTCTCTATCTTCTTTCAATTAGAAACTTCTTTTTACAATGATTCTGTACTGGTGCAGTCTTATACCAGCATGCATGCTTCAACTTGTAGAAGGCTACAACCTTCTCTCGTTCTCCAGCTGCCCCTGGAAGGGAGCTACAACCCCCTTAGCTCTTGTACTAGCTGAGGTACTAGTACGTACGTGCTGACCTACAGAAGGCTTCAATCTTCTCTTTTCTTCCAGGGACCACGTTTCATAAATTTTCAGACTGGATCCATGAATATCAATCAAACATCAAGTAGATCTGCAACAACCAATCTCCATTATACAAATACTGAATCAACCAATAACTTTTTAGAATGTTGTAACCAGAAAACAGTACCAGTAACCAGACACCAATTCTGAACCCAAAACACTGCAGTAATAAACAGAAGCAGCTAAAAAATGCTTCAAGAGACGTACGCTACTTCATCAATAGAAACCTGTGTACATACACATCTATGCCAAAGCCAACCAACATATACGTAGTCTTTACTTCCTTAACCTGCGTGTATACGCGCCTCCGCTGTGTCGAACCTGTGTACAGATCTATAAAAGATAATTTATCCTTTTACTTAATTAGACATCGGTTATACCCAGATTATCAAATTTATAGATCTAATCATGCGCCAAATATAATAGATCAAAATCACACAATGATACTACTATTCAAGCCTTGAGATCTCGACCCATCAATAGATCTTAACCATCGTGTAATGCTCAGGTTCCTCCTTGATTCAGATCCAGCTGTAACTCACCAACCAATCACCAGTAATCCAGATCTTGCTCCTCTCAATATATTCAACATATCAGTCAATGCCCTTGCCAAATGATCTCCTTCCCTTTTTATATTCTTAGGCCTTACTCAAACCATGGTCCAAAACCATTGAGAACTAATACGAGGGACCCAATACTTGGGTTCAACACTTTAAATGCAATACCAAGGACCAAAACCATAGGTTCAAATATGTTGGACTAAATACCATGGACTAACCATAAGTTTTCCCACATGTACGCGCTTTTCTTTGCATGAAAGTGCGTGCATATGTATACGTGCCTTTTGATCGGTACATCCACGTGTATACGCGACTTTAATAAGATGAACCTGCATATACCTCATTTTCTTTCATTCTGAGAGCCTGAACTGTGATCTGCCCTTTGAGTGAGTTGCCATCAAGGACAACACCTGCCATAGTGCCAAACCTGTGCCATAATGCCAACAAATCAATGGTTGTGATGAATTCCGAGGGGGTCGAACCTTGCCTCTAAGTCCGCCCAGGCACCCCACTAGAGGAGGTAAAATGGGCCCGTCACCTCTTAGGCCAATGTGACAACCATGTCAACAGCTGAAACCACTATTAGGCGAGCGTGACAGGTGAGCAAGAAACTATTTAAGACATCACCCTCTTCCCTTGCTCTCCACCCAATCCAACTTCTCCACGTGTCTCCTCGATGTCACCTATATAAACCCCCGCGAATCAACTGTTGTGATTCAATTTTTTTTTATTTCAATTTGTATTGTCTTTCCATTCTTCCTGTTTGAAGCTACATCCACCCGACTGTCAACCAACTTAAGGACCTTCGTGCATCCTTAGGGTCCAATTCCCTTCGCTTACTAGATAATCCACAATCTCCTTGTCCTTGCACAAATTGTCACCATACTTAAATTAAAAAAGGACTTGCCAAAAACCTCGAAAACACAATAGCCAAAACCATAGAGCCACATCGAACCCTTCATGGACACAAAGGGGGAAATTCACGATTCCTTTTTCCTTTTGAACCTATTAGACCTTCATTTCAACTTCTATGGTCGCTACATGGATAAGGAAGACCCCTTTCGATTCATGGAGTTGGGACTGTATCACTTAGTTACCCCAGTGATATACCCTTTTCCAGAGTTCATATCCTGGCTTATGGCCACTTACGTCAAAGAGAAAAATTGTTGTGATTCCTCCACTGGGGAGAAAATTTTAGAGTTTACCCCAGAATTAATGTGAAATGCCTTCATTTAAAAGAAATCCCCAAATTTGGAGAAGTTTACAGAGACCACACTCTTCTATGATTACATTGGGCTCTTAGCTGGAGAGAAACAAGTCTTTCTCGAACTAATTCTGGCCCCAAATGCACAATTTCCTACCAACTTAGAAACCCTTCCCATTTCCTTGTTTTCAGAGTTTGTGCAACCCATTTTGTTTGTTATCCTGTTGTTGTTTGGTGAGGATGAGACAACAAATGTCTTCAAGGCAGCCTTAGGTCTCTTACATAAAATGATGATGCCAGATATTGTCCTTAACATTTTCTATTTTTTGGTTGAAGCTATCAAATTCCAAACTTTTTCTCTACTCTCATGGCCACTGCTTATAAGATTATCAACAAAGTTCCCCCTCCTAGAGTCTTATCCCAACAGAGATAGATTCTCCAACTCAGCAAGGATGCTATGGTGGGTGACCGGTATTTGTTTGAAGACTACACCAAAATCCGGGTATATGGGTCTAAATTGTCTCCTTCCAGTTACCTATATTCATGCCCATGAGAGTTTTTTTCCTTGGAGTTCATCAGGCAGAGCATGAACATAGACCAAATCCATTTTGTCCCTGCCAAAAAGGGGTATATGTTCAATCTTCCCATCATTGTAGGTCCCTTTGTTGTGAACTCCAAACAAGCTTTCCAACAGGTTGAAATTATGTTAAAGGAATTGAACTTTGAAATAGGAGAGGTGTGGCATTATGATCCTCATGGTATTATTTCTAATAGAAGGAAAGAGATTAATGCCTCTGCCTATGAACATGAATATAAACTAGAATTAGAATGGAAGGCTAATCTTGATTCATGGCCCATCAATACAGAGATGGAAGTCGAGACACCAAGCACCAAGGAAAAATCTCAAAAGAGGAGTATTGATGAGGCAGGAGATATCGAGATGGAGGATGCATCCTTGACCAAGAAAACAAAGCTCCAGGAGCATACAGAGGAGGATATTGAGGTCAAATTGACCGAGAAGAACCTAGACCAACCAAGCTTCTAGGTGCAATTAGAGGATCCCCAACAAGCTTCCACCTCTAGTTCAACTGAGGTGGCAATCCTAGGTTCAATTGGAAGCACATCAGCAGCAGGCCCTAAGTGGGAGGAAGGGCAGCTAACAGAGGAGAGGAACAAGAAATTTAGGGATGATATATTGTCAAAGTTAGCCTCCCATTCAGTGCCATATCAGACTAGACTCCTAACTTCCATTGACCTGGAAAGAAATCAGTTGAAATTTTCCGTATATCACCCTTCAGTTTAGTCCCTCCTCTTTGAACCACAGTGTAGAATAGTGGACTTGTCTTTGGACATGACTAGCGTCCCCTTGCAGGATAAAATCAATTTACACAAGTACGCAGGGGAGCTCGACCCTAAGAGTGTCAAGAGAATTGAACTCATGACCTCTCAATAGAAAATGTGCTTTAATGATGGGGACTCGATCAATTGAGCTAACCTTTGGGGCTACGAGAGATTTCTAACTTCTTACGTTAAACATCTATCTATTTATAATTTTGATAACATATCTATATGTCTTTAATTTATATTGTTTTAGTTGATGTGGTTTGGTTTGATTGAATGTTAGAAGGTCGGCTTTGTATTTTCCGCACTAGAATTCAAGTTTGGAATAAGATTTTGGCCCTTTGTGTTAGAAGGATAGACACCACTAAACAAGAAAAATTTTAGGAGTTAATATTGGCAAGTGGGCTAATTTTCCATGATTTAAAAAAAAAAAAATTGAGAATTTCCATTTTTCCTAAAAACGATTTGCCTGAATTTTTTAGCTTAAAAATCATTTAATCTTAAAAATTTCTGATATTTTAGATACACTATATATAAAATCATTAGAAATTTGAATATTTTTACAAATATATCACTAAATATTTTACATTTTGTATATGAGGGATTGGTTAGATTTGCCAATTTTTCTAAGATTTAAGATAAATTTAGATTCTTAAAATTTTAATTTCCCTTAAATAATTCTTAATTCTCACATAATCATAATTTTTTTGCTAAATATATTTGACTAAATCTGAACATTCTATTTATTTGATATTTTTAATAAAATTATACAACACAACATTTAATTAAATGATAATTTTCCTATACCTTCAATATTTTAAAATACTTTTTAAAATATTCAAATTATAGAAACTTAAGAACTCAAATAAACTATTTCTAATATATATATATATATTTTTTCCGAAGGTGGTAAAACCTATCAACTCAGGTGTCAAACCAACAGTGAGGACAGCCATCTCTGGCTGCTATCCGCGAATGCTGGGTTTGACTCATCACTGTTAAATAGGAAAACCACGCCACCTGACATAACCCTACTGGTGGTCCGTAATCGGGAGCAGGCTCTCACTCCTGCCAGATGCCTCTGGGTCTTGGGCCGTTAACCTGTTTCCTTACGTCCGAGGAGGAAAACCACGCCACCTGACATAACCCTACTGGTGGTCCGTAATCGGGAGCAGGCTCTCACTCCTGCCAGATGCCTCTGGGTCTTGGGCCGTTAACCTGTTTCCTTACGTCCGAGGAAGACGAGCTCTTAGCCAAGCAGAAGCAGTTTTACGGCATACTCCAGGCCGAACTATTTCTAATATATATATAAAATCCTTTTAATAAAGTATATTAATTTTATAAAATATTATAATTTCTAAAATTATAAAATATATTTCTAAAATTTGTACTAGATTTATTGAAAAATTAATCTAAACTAGAATTTGTACCTAATTTACTCTCAATTATTAATATGAATTGGAATCTAAGTGTTTTTTCCCAATTACATGGAGTTTGGAATTTGGATCTTTATACAAAACAAATCTTTCACAACTAATAATTGTAAATCAAGAATTCAAAGTTCAAATTCTCTAAGATGAAGCAAACCAAAAAAATTAATTAAGAAACAATTTTAATTTTTAATTTTCAAAATTTTCACTTATTTTAAAAAAAAATTCATAACATTTCAGTGAAATATAATTATGCTAATATTATGATTACAATACAAAAATTATGATTACATTGATTAGCTAATTTTTTTAACAATTAAGTAGATTAATTGAATAATTTTTTTAAAATATTTTTAGAATATATTCTTTAACTAAATTTAGTTCAAATAATTGAAAAATTTTAATCTATTTTTTTTTTCTATAAATGTTACATTTAAATTGATTTTATAAACTATGGAAGTGATTGGATAATTAATAAAATCTTCGGATTATATTCTAATATGGAAATTATATTAAAAAAAAAATCATGATTTAAATGTAATTTTATAATAATTTTAAAAGTGATTTTATAATCAATAAAATGTTAATATTATTTGCTAATTTAATTATTTTTTCTTAATAATTAAATAGATTAATTATTTTTTAAGTAATAAGATAGATGTTTTGAATTTTTTATTATTATATATTTTCGATAATTAAATTAAATTTTTATATATATATATATAATTGTTGCGTTTCAAATATACTATAAGCTATTTAAAAAAAATTATTCTCATATTTTATTTCTTAAGAAATAATTATCCCACATTAAATTAATTATTACCTTTCATATTTCCCTTTCCCCTCTCCCTATTGGCTTTCCTTTACACCTCTGTATGTAAATGCTAATTATATTTATTATTAATTAATTAATAATTATATTTATTATTAATTAATTAATAAAACCTTGTGTGAAACTAATGAGTATGCCGTAAAACTGCTTCTGCTTGGCTAAGAGCTCGTCTTCCTCGGACGTAAGGAAACAGGTTAACGGCCCAAGACCCAGAGGCATCTGGCAGGAGTGAGAGCCTGCTCCCGATTACGGACCACCAGCAGGGTTATGCCAGGTGGCGTGGTTTTCCTATTTAACAGTGATGAGTCAAACCCAGCATTCGCGGATAGCAGCCAGAGATGGCTGTCCTCACTGTTCGTTTGACAGCTGAGTTGATAGGTTTTACCACCTTCGGAAAAAAAAATAAAAATGGAAAATATACTAGGAAGACCAAAAAGAAACGGTTAAATTACGCTGTCGTGCTCAAATCTCTTTTTAGAAAAAAGATTCATGTCAATGATATTTTGGTGACCGCGGGAAGGTTCGAAATTTGAAAAACCGACACGGTGGCCCCCGTTGGAACTTGGAAACAATCCTGCGAGACTCTACCTATGTCGACAATGGACACGAGCCGCAGCCTGCTTTCTCAATGTGATAAAAGCTCTCCGGCCTTCCGACGGCCCTATATAGCACAGGTTCTCGAGAAGCCTTAAAATGGGCATTCTCCGCTGCCGAATCCATAAACTGTAAGCAGAAATCTGGTCTCAATACCTCTCTCAGCCCTAGATTTCATGATGTTACTTCGCAATTCATCTGCTCCTGCGCTGAAATCCTTGGTTGAGATTCAACCAGAATCAGTGTTCAACGCGCGCAGATTTGTTCTGTTAACCCAATTGTACTTCGATGGTAAGAGGATTGATCCTGATGTCCTCGGAAGGACGCTGTCTGAATCTGATTTATGTAATCCTTATCTCAGGTCTGTTCAAGGAGACGGCCCAGTTCTTTCGAACTCAGCAGAAAGCTCTCTACAGAAAATTTTCTGAACAACGACTTATTGGATGAGCCTCAGGGAAAGGAATTTGAGGATTCTGATTCCCAAATTTCAATTGGGTTTCAGAGCGCTGGAGATCCACATGAGCAATCTGGAGAAAAAAACATGGCAGGCATTGGAACCCATGGAGGTGAGGGGTCTTTTATCTCTGGAAGGAGGAATGAGGATTTGATGAGTGGCAGGATATCTGCAGGCAGTGGGGTGGCTTTGGTGGTCGATGGAGCTGTGGTTAGATCTAAAACTGAGACTGGTTTTGTGGATGGAGGATTTGGGGGTGAAGATGGAAGTGGGTTCTCTGGAGGGGGCGGGTATGGGGGCAGAGGAGGTGGGTTTGGATCAGATTCCAATAACATGGATGCATACTATAAGAAAATGCTGCAGGCAGATCCTGGCAACCCACTACTATTGGCAAATTATGCCAGGTTTTTGCAGGATGTGGTGAGTATTGAGGAGCATTGTATTGCTGTTACATAACTATTCATCTTATTAATCACTAATTACTATGAATTAGTTAAGGTTGTGTCTCGTTACTATTACTGTGAATAACGATAAATAAAGTCTAGCAGGGGTTGGTTTTGGGTGTATGTAGGTCAAGCATGATTTGGAAAAAGCTGAGGAATATTATGGGAGGGCCATACTAGCCAGTCCTGGCGATGGAGATGTCCTCTCTAGTTATGACAAGCTGATATGGGGTGTTCATAAAGATTCACCTCGCGCACAATATTACTTTGATCAAGCTGTTAAAGTTGCTCCAGATATCTGGTTAGTATATTTTCCATGGTCACAGATGGTTACAAGAGTAGATCTATGGGGTCTAATATATGAAACAATTGAAGTTGTTGTTATCTGACTAATTGGATCTATTTTGCAGCAATGTTCTTTGATTATATGCCCATTTCCTATGGAATATAGAAGTTTATTAAGAGGTTCAGGGATCGAAGCTGTTGCTGTTGCTATTTGACTAATTGGCTCTCTTTTGCAGCAATGTTCTTGGATTATATGCCCATTTCCTATGGAATATAGAAGTTTCTTAAGAGGTTCAGGAATTGAAGCTGTTGCTATCTGACTAATTGACTCTCTTTTGCGGGATTATATGCCCATTTCCTATGGAATATAGAAGTTTCTTAAGAGGTTCAGGAATTGAAGCTGTTGCTATCTGACTAATTGACTCTCTTTTGCGACAATGTTCATGGATCATATGCCCATTTCCTATGGAATATAGAATATGACGAAGAGGATCGGGATCTTTCACAGCAGAAGAAGATGGCACCCCCAACCTATTTTGGTACTGCAACTACTTCAGCTACCTGATCACATCAGACGGCTAATTGCAATTTGGTTTCAATGAACAGAGCCATCATATTTGCCAAGTCACTCTGGTTTTGGCAGTATCAGTGTTCAGTTCAGATTTTGGTTGTTACAAAATCATGTCTAGCTCCAAGATTAAGAGGCTGAGTTTTTGCAAAAGTTTTTTCTATTTTTTAATTTAACCGTTGTAAAACAAGTATCCCACTCTCACAATTTCCCTCTCCAGGGTTGCCTGCTGGATGCTCATATAAAATAGGATAATACACCAAACACAAACCTTGTGGGTGGTGTGTCGTTAAAATAGGGTGCTACACTAACGCGCCTTGTGGGGCTGTGTCTCGTAGGAATTTCATTTCAAATTAGAAGTACTTTTTAAATTTAGATGGTTTCTGTTAGTGTAGTGTCTTTTTCAATTATTTTGACGCTTTCGGTGGATGGTCTGAAATTTTTTTTGTTTTGTCTATCAAGGTTATAATTTTGTTTGGATGACAAAATTATTATTGAAATCTGGTAAAAAAAATTCAAGAAATTTAATTTTGGGAGTGTTTGAATATTGAGATTCAGCCCCATCAAGAACCCCTGGGGCACCCAAAATCCTAAAGCTTGACAGTGATAACCAGGGTTTCCAAAATGTTCTGCCAAATTTTTTCAAAATATTGCCGAAATTTTTATTGTTTTCCAAGTAAAATTGTAACCTCATTAGAGTGACATTTTTTGGGGCTATATTTGATGGGCAAATCACCATGTAATGAGCAATTCACCCATTAAATTTGGCAAGTCTTATTTACCATGCTATCGATCCATAAATGCACAAAGGCAATGTATGCTTACCACTGGATCGAAACAAGTACATTATCAATAGTAAACCTATACTACCCCACCCTTATCAACAGTAAACCTATATTACCCCACCCATTTATGGATCAATAACATAGTAAATAAGACTTGCCTTCGAATTCCATCCTTGTGTAATAATGATGTAAACATTATACACTGTTCACTCATGAATTGTACGAGCAATCATTTGTTGATGTTGTTACTCACTTTTTTTTCAGAAGAAAAAGCAGTATAGTATATATTATGTCCCAAAAAACAGTGCTGTATTTACAAATATGGCGGGCATTGTCCCGGATATGATCTCCTATTCAACAGATATTTGTCATCTATATGTCTTTCGTTGCTACATATACAAAATTTTGGACAGCATATAGAAACCTTTTAAACATAGAAATATTGCAAAGGATTTTCAGAATAAGTATATACCTGCAAGTTGGGGAATTTTCCAGAGAAAAGGGAGCTTGTAGCATACCAGAATTTATCTACCTTATATGCCTGGCATGTTGAAAGGCTGGATGATATATGAACTGGATTCCATGGTGATGCTCAGATGCCACTTACCCGCTGAAGATTGCATACCCTTCTTTGAAAGTTCATCCGCTATCTCATTTTGATTGCGTTTTATATGAGAGATAGGGAAAAAAGCAGGCTTCCATAGTGATGCAATCCTGGTCAACCATCCAGTAAGGCAGTCATTTTTTATGACATGAATGCCATTCACGTGATCTATGATTATTTTAGAGTCCCCATATACATTGATAGGGCCGATGTCCATGAAAATACAGAAAAGAAGCAGCCCGTGCAGAGCCATGGCCTCTGCTTTGTTATTTGTCCCATTGCCACCATTCCAATACAGGAAATATTGGAGATCATTTGATATACCAATGTAAACCCCACAAGCGCATTTTCCATCTTTTGCCGCACCGTCAAAATGGGCCCTTGGGAAGAACAATTGCTGAGAGTCCGAGGCTGTCACCTGTTGTTTTTCTGTAGGGGGATGTTATGGAGAATGGAGAGATAAAAAGGAATAGCCTTATCTATAATACGCCCAAAACTCTCCTTGCAATTCTGGAAGATTCTTTTGTTTCTCCACTTCCATATGAACCAGCAAACAATTAATGGAATGGGACGCCAGATAGATTTTTGAGATCCCCACCATTCAAAAGCATCCTCCATGGATGGGTGTGAGATTGTTGGAAAACCAAGGTAGTTCTCCATTTGCACCCACAAACTCTGAGATAGAGGGCATTTTAAAAAAATGTGCAGATTGTCTTCAATGTTGGCAGAGCATATAGAGCATATGGCTGGTCCCTGCCAGCCCCTTTTCTGCAAATTAGTCCAAGTGAGGTTTTTATTGTGGAAAACTAACCACGAAAATATAATGATTTTTAGTGGGCAGCTTGCCTTCCATAGAGAGTATGGAAAGATTTTTTTTGAGGTCTCCCTTCTCTGTTCTATCAGAGAAATATATATGTCTCTAACTAATACAGTGGATCTACCTTTTTTTACCTGCCATTCGATGCAATCCCTGTCCTCTGTTTTATAAAAACCTGCATTTTTCATGTTCCAAGCAATTCTATTCCATTGGGCGGCCATTTCTCCTTCTAGTCCTAGATCTCTGTCCGATTTCCATTGTGGTATGTTATCCTGCCATCCATTCATAACCTGTGCCCAGAAGAAGAGACCTTTATGGTGGAGGAGCGATAGAAACTGTGGAGTGATTGGAGGATCCATTTCAACTCCTTTGATTTTATCAACACCAATAAGGATGTTATTTCCAGTTTGTAATTTCCATATACAGTTCCTGCAGAAAAAAGGAAGGGTCTTTTGTAGACTTCTCCAGATCGCCGATCCTTGTGAGGGCCATTTAAAATTGTTCCTGTACCAGAAGTAAATGTCTTCATTCCCCATATATTTCATTCTAATGGTTTGACTCCATAAGCTATTCCCAAAGACCGCTCGCCACATTGATTTGCATAGTAGAGCCATGCCAAAGCGATGCAGATTCATGATGCCCCAGCCTCCCTTGATTTTTGGGAGAGTGATGTTTTCCAGTTTCGTAAGATGATACTTTCTCTTATCCTTGCATCCTCCCCAAATAAAGATTGCCATTAAACTGTTCAGTTTTCCAATTATAGCCGATGGTATGTAGAACAGATGCGCCCAATATACACAGATTTGAGCAAGAACCGACTGAGATAAGATCATTCTGCCAGCAATAGATAAGCATTTAAATTCCCACCCTGATATTCTCTTATAAAATCTGTTTAAGATCCATGACCAATCAGAGGAATTGTAGCCCGTGGGTTTCAGATGATACCCCAGATATTTTACCCCCTCTGTTATGGAAACAGCCTGGAAGTTAAAAAGCTGTGAGATATAAACCATCTCTTCTGCATTAACCTTACCATAATGAAAAGTAGATTTACCTCCATTGACATATAAACCTGTGGCCTTTTGAAATAAATTTATAATCTCATGCATTTTATGCCAAGTATTTCTGCAAAGCATAGCGAACAGAAGAACGTCGTCCACAAATAGATTGTGCGTGAGAGTGTTACCTCTGGAGATGGAAAGTGGTCCAATTTTCCCCGCAGCAACCGCATTTTTGATGTGAAGACTAAGGGTATCCATGACCAAAATGAATAAAAGGGGGGACAGTGAGCACCCCTGGCGGAGACCTCTTCCGGCCGAGAAAAATGGTGTGGGGTACCCATTAATGAGGACCGCATAGTTGACTCCTTCCACACACGCCATGATCCATTTAGTGCACAGGTCTGATAGCCCGATCTTGATAAGTAAACATCTCAGATAGCTCTAGTCTATGCAGTCGAAGGCCTTTTTTAGATCAATTTTAAGAACGGCAGCATCAACATTCCTTGTTTGCATAGAATGCAAAGCCTCCTGAGCTATGGCCACTGCTTCTAAAATGTTTCTGCCACTTAGGAACCCATGCTGTTCTTTTGTGATATGTATAGATAAATTGCCGCGGATTCTCTCAGCTATTATTTTAGAAATGATCTTATAGATGACATTGCATAAAGAAATTAGTCTATAGTCAGCAAAGGCAGAGGAATCCTTTTTTTTTGGAATCAGCGCTATATAGGTGGATGAAATATAATGATGAATACTTCCCTGTCTTCTGGTTTCTTCCACCATCGCCATAATGTCTCTTTTCATAATATCAAAGAAGTGGATGAAAATGTCTATGGTCCAGCCATCTGGGCCTGGGCATTTATCCTTTTTAAATGACTTCATTACAGAGAGAATTTCTTCCTCCTTTACCGGAGCATAGAGCCTTGCATTATCCTCCTCATCGAACATTTTTGGAAAAGGGTCTATACCCCATAGGATATCATTAATCTGCCTGTTAGTCTCCCGTTTGTATTGTCTTTTAAAATGATTGACGACTTCATTTGAAATGTCTTCTTGTGAGTGTAGCTGGACTCCTTCTTCATTCTTGATTTGCCAAATAGAGTTGGTTGCACGTCTATTACTAGCAAAACGATGAAAGAACTTGGTGTTTCTATCACCCTCCTTCAGCCAAGTGGCTTGACTTTTGAGCCGCCAAGAGATTTCTTCAAACTTTAATATTCTCTGTTTCTTTTTTTCAAGTATCCAAATCCGAGCCCGAGTACTCCATGGAATGATCTGGGAAGTCATACCCTCTGCTATTTCTGTTAGTTCTTTATCAATTTCCTTCAGTTCTTTGTAATTAGAATGTTTCTTCTGAATTTGCCATTCTTTCACTTTTGATTTTAGACTCCTCATTTTTACAATCAAGTTCTCCGATGGAGAGACATCTGTTGAAGAACTGTTGGCCATCCAAAATTCGTGAACCATATTGTTGAAAGCTTCCTCTTCTAACCAATATCTGTTGAACTTAAATGGGTAGCTTTTCCGCGAAATTGGATTCATCCACTGTAAAGAAACCGGCCGATGGTCCGAAATGAAAACAGGGAGAGTATGTGATCTCGGAATTCCATATTTCTCCAACAGATTCTCATGCATGATGTATCTGTCCAGTCTCTTAGCAATATAGGCTTCCCCCGAACGACCATTGTCCCACGTGGGAGACAATGAATTGGGACAGATGTCAACAAAGTTGTTTTGAAGCATTGTTTCCCTGATTTTTTCTCCAATAGAATTTGCTTTTTTCCCCTTCCCCCAAACTTCATCTGGTCCCATTGTGCAGTTAAGATCTCCCGCTATGAGGAGTGATTCATTGTCCAAAATACCAGAGGCAAAAAAGAAGTCCCAGTAGGATGCTCTGTCCTTATAGGGCGCGTAGACATTCAAAATATGAAACCTGTCAGCACATCCTCTATATCTGACTGTTATCAAAATGCCTCCAAGGCATCGAAAAGTACTAGCAGAGATCCACCTCGGATCCCATAACACTGCAAGACCACCAGAGAGACCCGACGCCTCTGTTGCCGCTATATACCAGGTTGGGAACATTCGCCTAAAGTAAGAGATAGTATCTTGACTGTTATGCATTGTTTCCTGTATTAAAATCAGCCTATAAGAAGATGAACAAAATACATTTTTTAGAGCAATGTACTTGGGGTTTGCTCCAAGACCCCTTATGTTGAATGATAACATATTCATCATTTGATAACAATCTCGGGCAATTCTGCTCTAAGAGACCCGGAATCAGAGAAATTTGAAATAGGAACGTCAATAAGGGAGGAATCCTGTAAGTTCAGGTTCCTGGAAGTGTTTTCGCCTCTAAAGTGTCTGATCTACAAAGTATACTAAGGACAGTCTCAATGCAGGTAAAGAGCAAAATCTCCCCGCCTTCCCAGGGGAGAAATGTTGCCTAGTAGGCAGAGGGAGAGTTTATAGAGTATGCAGCCACCTGTTAGGATGTCGAGAAACTATGGTGGCAAGTGCAACCAAGTAGGTACGTGGCGAGCGGAAGAAGAGGAAGGCATGCAAGCAGATAAATGAGAAAAGGCACGCAAATGGATAATACCTGTTACCTTGCGCCCCTGCAGTCGATCTATAGGTTCGCCTAGAGATGGAAATAGCGATTGGTCGCTATCGCGGCGCTCCTCCACTCAGGTTGCGACGCTCCTCCACTCACGCGCACACTATATATCTATTCATGTTGTTACTCACTTTACACAGTTTTGCACAACAATAAAAGGGATAATAGGGTTGTAGAAGCAATAAATAGGGCACCTCGATGATCTTAGCGTGCAGCTTTTGAAGAAACATTATATTTTGGAAATTCATGTACATCACCTTGGTACTATTGGTATATTACGAGACATGGATTGCAAGGAGGGGTAAGTGAATGATAGAAAATGCTATCGGTTTTTTCAATTAAAAAAGGGGTGAGTGGAAGAAGAATGGAGGCGTAAGTGAATTGCAATAAAAGTGATGGGGGATGGTGGAAGAGGAATGGATTTATTTTAATTGTGAGATTTGTTAAGTATACATTATTAGGTTTAGTGTGTATGGTATATAGATATTAGTAGCTTAGAATAGTTATTATAGAGGAGGTGTGTAAAGGTAAATTAAGGTTTGAATAGTAATGATTTGAATGTGAAGATGGTTTGAAGGTTAGTGTATTAATTGTTTGTGGATATAAATTATGTTTAAGGTGGTTGTTGTTGTTGTTGTTGTTTTTTTTTTTTTTTTGTGAGTGAAATGAGTTTTTTATTTGTTGTGTAAGATTTTATAAATGTTGTGTCATGATTCATGTCACTATGTTATGGATAGTCATAAAAATGAGTATTAAAAATATTATAAAAAATGGATATTTATTATATTTAGTGAAAATATGGGGATTTTTAATTGGGAAAGTTTATTGGGAGGGGGATAAATAAAATATTTTATGAGATATTCCTTAATATTTAATGAAATTATGATATTTTTATTATCCTATGAAAATAGGTGCTATGTCATAGTTTGAATAGTTTGAATGAGTGAACCTTTTAAGATAAAAGACTTTGAATGTTTCCTTTAATGGTGGATCACATCCATTAAAATAGAACTTGGACGCAAATTCAATAATATGAAGGTTATCTTATGTTAATTAAAGCAACACCTTAAAAATCCATAGCTAGTAGGTATAGATCTTCAAACTATGGTGAAAATGGGTGCTTAATAAGTATGGAATTATATTGCTTAAAGGGGTTGGATACAATGGTAGAAAGAAAAGAGTTTTTCATCATTGTGCAAGGTTCAATTCCCAAGAGGGCTTAACCTAAAGTCACGGGGGCACCTTGAGGTAGTGGTTGAATGTGTGGTTGCACTTAGAGAGATTATATTAAATGATGTCATGACCCATGCACACATAATTGGATAAAATCCCACCCCCATGTCCTTCAATTTTATAACATTCTCATCTTTTTTGCTTGCTCTTGGCTTTTATGTGTGGCTTTCCTAGAGTAGATCTATAGTCTCTTCCCTTCCTCTCTAAGTTGTTGAGTAGGATTTTACGTGGCTTTCTTGTTAAGTACTTGTGTTGGCAATTTTATTGTAGGCAAATCCTCACTCAACTTTCTCCCCTACACAATTTAGCTCTTTCTCTTAGTCTAGTCTTGGTCTACATCCCTTCCATGGTAACGTTGGTGGAATAGCAAGCTTGTTATAGGTGGTGGTAGGGTTTCACTGAGAAGATCTTGAGCATGAGCAAGAGTGGAGTCTTTGACACAGTTATACTAGGAGAAAATACCACAAGAAATTAACAATGAGTTGTAGGAGTTAGAGGATGACGTGATTGGGGAATGAAATTATTTATCCAACTTTGAGGTTATGGCAACAGTTGCAGCTTGGGTACTAGACAGGGGTCACACTAGTAGCCAACAAAATCAATGCTTACATACTATTGATCTTCATAGGCGCATGAAGCTGTTGTTGGGTCATGTATTGCTTGACAGAAATGATACCAAGGATGAAATACTTCTAGTTCTTATTGATATGGTGCTACAAATGAAGGAGATGAGTAGCAGGTCGATGAGAATTGAAGCTTGTGTGGCTTGAGGCAATGGTTCAAGCAACCACAACCCTCTGAAACCTACTCCTATTGAGGTGGATGCCTCCACCTCTTCTTAGATTATCTTACGTCTATTTGTTCTTAGTTCATCTTGTCTTTAGTCTTTAACAAACTTGTTAAGGCTGTGATATGATGTGGATATGACATCTAGGTAGTTTTTTTTGTAGAAGTATCATATAGATAGAATGCATTGGTCAAATGTTTCAATATTTTGAACAATATTGTCTCATGAATAGATAGTAAATTTTAAATAGGTAATAGTTTTTATGAACAAACTAGGTGCAATAAAATTCAATAAAAAAATTAATGACCCACCTAACATCAAATTTCAATAATTTTCTAATAAAATTCTTTTAAGAACAATACCTTTACTATTGTGTAGAACAAACATAGGCTTGCCTTCTTATTTCATTTAAACCATCAACATTTGCCAAGAGCCTCATTGTTGCTATAGGTATTCTCATGATAAAGACCACGACTTTCATTCCTCTTTGGACATTCAATTTAAATTTGAGATTGGAACTAAGTGACCAATGGTTCTACATTTTGTTTGTTTCACTCTCCTTTCTTATGTGATTAATGAGTTGGGTATCTTCTAGTCTCTTCATGGTAGGTGGAGGCCAAATTGCATTGTATGTCCTAAATAGTGTTTTTGGAATACTCCCAAATTAGGGTTGCTATTTATGTTTCCTTTATTCTTGTTCTTATTTTTATTATTATTAACCTTTTTGGATCAATCACAAGTAGAAAATGATGCACACCTTACGCAAATGCAATGAAATTTGTCCTACAATGACTCATGCCCACATCTAATCAAAGGTGAGTGGCTAATGCACATGTTATGTCATTGCAATGGAATCTCCCCACAACAAATCTAGAGTTGTGCAATGAATGTGAGAGTGATTTGTTATTGTTACCCTTGAATTTGAAACCTCAATCCTTCAAAACCACTTGTATGTGATTTTGGAAGTGACATATATCTGTAGAGAAACCCCTAGAACTTGAAATAATGTAAATCTGGAGAAAATACAAAATAAATGAGTGTGTTTTTTGGTGGATATAGGTTACCAACAACCCAACGATGTTTCACATAAAATTCCCTTGGTGGAAAATAAGTCAATGTTCTACTCATAGTGGACTTCACCCTTAGCTAATCTCTACTGAAATTAATCAACCTTTCCCCTTCAAACCCCTACAACTTAGTTCATGGTTCATGCCCTTCTCCTTAAATATTTCTCCCACTCTTCCTTGTTATTTTGTTGCATTCTTCCATGTTGTGCATGAATCCCTTTCAAATACTTCCTCTTCCTTCTCTCTTACCACCTTTTCTCCCCTTCTTCTTTTTCAAACTATGTATGCACCATAACCCCAACCACAACTAACCCATATTTTGTCGACAGATTGTTGCTCAACACATCTTTTTGCTCTTCAACTTTGTTGTCAATAAAACTAATCATCTTAGACTTCTTGACTTATTTCACAATTTCCATCATTAGGCACAACATAAACCAATATTCTCTCCTTTCTATTCCTTTAGTGGATGAAGTTTAAACTTCCTTGTTTCTTGAATAGATATGTGTTCTCTTTCCCATCATGGGCAACGCCTATATTGTATTGTCATGGTTTCTCCAATCAAATGTGACACATTTCCATGCCCAAAACATCATAAAAGACATTATCTTATGAATCTTTATATAAAATTAATCATGCACTATTGAGGCATAGTGCCTTTATGTTCAACCATGATACCCGATAGTAATTTGAGTGAGTTGTGCACTTTCGATTAATTTCTAAACAACTTTTGTAGATATAAGGTTCTTCCTACTACCACCAATTATAAACAAATGATTTTTAGAATAATTTTGCTTGTGTTCATTCCCAAGATATTTGTTAAGTTGAAATAGTATTCTTTGAAACATTAGAGTCTCTCCTTCATTAACTACAATAGGATTAGCTCTCTTTCTATACCCAATTCCACATCATCAACAACATCCACTTTTGCATCTTGGCTCTTCCTAGCACTATAAGTCTCTAGACATTTGTATGCATGGTGTCTATGAGCTCCATGTTTGAGACATATATCATGATTGAATTTACAACATATGCCTCTTCGTATAATTGTCATTCCTCTTCCAACATTTTGTTTCATATTGATGTTGTTGGTTTTATAATCCTTCTTTTCACTTTGTTGTCCTCTCAATGTTCTTATTTTCTTGCTAACATCTCTTCAATGCTTAAAGCTCACTAATATACCTCTTATATAGATTTGAAACGTAACATGCAAAACTCATCTTGAAGGGAAAACCTTAGTCAACTCATGTACATTGTAATCAACTTGAGTTTTTCCTCACTTTCTCCAAATCTTATAGAAAACTTATATAAAATTTTTGGTATAGTCCTTTATTGACCTCTCCATTTACATTATACTCTACAATATTGCAACAATGTCATTGAAAATCAATAATCAGAAATTCAAATCTATTATCTTCACTACCAATCTACCCAGATTCTTGATTTTCTCCTTTCCTCTACGTTGGCTCTCCAATTGTAGGTTGTCCCATCATAATGAGGCATGTCCATTTAACTTTTGCACATGTGAAATTAACTCTCTATGGATCTTCAATCTGCTAATAGAATTAGAAATACTTCTCGATCTCTACAATATAGTGAATAAGCATGTCAGGATTAAGACTTTCCATATAGATGAAACTATCCAATCTCTGAGGACTACTTCCCAATATTATAATTTCACTTATCATTTTTCATTTTGATCCAAGCTTTGATTCTATCTCTTCAATGATGGTTTTCTATTCCCTCTCATCATATATATGGTCTAGGAGGATTCTGCAAGTCAACAATACCTAGGATGTCTTGCCACATTTACTAAAGGGAGTCAGTTCCATTAATATAATTTAAGCCAAATTAATGTAATTAAAAGATAGGAATGAGTTTTTAAATAAATAGGGATTTGATTTTCTAGAGATTTAGTTAATAAATGAGGAAGGAATTTCCTCATTGACATGTATATATATTTGAGGAAAGTTGTTTAGAAGTTGGATAAAATAGTGAAGATATATTCTCCATATATTTGAGTCATGTATTTGTTAACAAGATTCAAGGATTTGATAGAGATCTTGGGAGGATTTTTAGGATCTAAGAGAGAGTTTAAGATCTGAAAAATTTTGGTATAGATATATCTGTATAGATGTTTTGTAAGCCTATGGGCAAGTTGGTGTGGCTGGGGTAGAGAAAGGTCCATAAACTGTGTGAATTAGGCCAATTTGTGTGAATAGAAAGTGTGCATTTGCTTGATTTATGTTAATGTGTGTTAATTAAGCGTTGCGAGTGTCAAGGGCACAACAGAAGAATAAATTGGTTTCTCTTCCTTGGGTAATTTCTCTGCCCTCTATTCTCATTATAATTTCTAAATGCTTTAATGGTTTCATCTCCACCTTCTCTATATGGTCTACATCGTTGCACCCAACTTGAAAGCCTTTGTTCGGTGTCATAACATTACAAGGAGAACACCTTATAGAAAAGTATTTTATGGAATTTCCCCAATAAATGTATCAATTATTTGTTTATACCAGAGGTTACTAGTGGAGACAAATGGTTGGAGGCTTTTGCAGAGATTTTCAACCAATGCAACCTAATCAACAACATGCACTAATGCTTCGAACTGAGACTTATGTAATAAAATGCACCAATGAACATCATTATTATATAATACTAAAATATCATTTCTTATTTTTTAAAATATTAAAATACATAACGATGCTTTAAAGTAAATTAAGTACAATAGTGTATGTGATATGAATGTATCATATCAAGGCAAAACTGTTTTGAGTATTTAATAAAAAAATTAAATTTAAAAACCATAAAAATTTAGTGATGCACTTAACTTATAGCATTGGTTGCTACTGAAAGCATGCAACTGAAGGCTACCATGAATGTTTCCCCTACATTGTGCCTAACCCACCACGATGACTTGGTGCACTTCGAAATATAATGCCTCGGTGATGATATTGTAAGGAGCATCGATAACCGTATTATTATAAAATAGTAAAATATTATGCTTTACTTTTCTAAAAATAAAATGTGTACTGATGCTTCACACTAAACTAAAAGCATCGATGCATTTGTCAATGTCACATTGGACTAGGTTAGAATAATCCATTATTCAACAAAAAAAATTAATCTAAAAAAACTGAAACACTTTACCAAAAAACTGAAACACTTTACCAATGTGCTTGAAAATACACATGGCACTAGTGAATATATATAATGCACCGTATACTCATGTCTTTCACTTACAAAATATATATTTCCATATTAAATAACTAACATAGGGCATTGGTGCATTATAATGCCCCTAAATGCACAATTGTGTCCATATCATAGGTGCATTGCGAAAGGGTAAAATCGAAACAAAATTATCAAACTAAATTTTATTATCACATTTTTTTCCATGCTTACAACTACTCACATAAACACTAGTGCTCACCCTCCTTATATTACGACCCTATTTCTAGTGCTCTGTAGTGTTTTTCTCGATTCAATAGCTTCTCTGGATGATTTAATTGATTTTCAAATTTTGGAAAATGATGCACATTTTAGTTCTTTTTGTACAAGGAAACCAATCCTCCTTAGATAGGAAAAATTTCTATAAATTGTTTGTTAACTCCTTGCTTTCAATTTCAGTAAATTAAAATTTATAATTGGGCTTAAATTTGGCATTTTTGTTTTTTTTGGTTTTTGTTTAAATTTCACGTGGTGCACTTTCTGGGTTTAACTCACACCAAACCCTTCAACAATGTTTTTTTTGAATTTATAGAAAGCACTACTAGTAGTGCATATGTGTGGATGTCTCATTAATGGCACAGGGGTTTCACTAGGGGAGTAATATCCTACCACGTGCGTTCATATTGCGGGATATATATTGAGGAAAAAATGACATAATATATTGAGCATATAATAGGGGGTAAAGGGTTTTTATATTGGTAGGTATAAAAAATGGAGCTCAAAGTTAATGAAAAAATATAAAGGGACATAAAAAATGTTAACGAAAAAATGGATACCTATAATATCTAGTGAAAGTTGGGGCTTTTCAAATTGGGAAGGTGTATTGGGTTCGTATTGGTAGGGGGTTAACTAATGTGATTTTAGAAGTATTTTCCAATATGTAGTCAAATTAGGGGTATTGTTTAGTATGCCAGGAACGTACGTGATATGTTAGGTTCATTGAGTTAAGCCACCATGATTAATGGTGTGTTTGAAACATAACACACAAAAATTCCTTTGGAATCATTTACAATATTTCTTGTCTTAAAAGACACATCATGTGCATATTGGTGTATTTCATGACAATAGGTGAACTTGTGTGTTATCAGTTATAATGCACCAAATGTACAATACATGTAATTTTATCATTGGCACCGATGTGCATATTGCTATCTATACTTTTTCCCTTTTCTATGTATTTATCATACCTTATTTATTATCTTTGTAGGTTTATCACTATACAAATATGTAGCTATGCCTATCACTTAGTGATAGTAAAGACTGAGGATTTGTCCATCGAGGTGCATGCAACTCCTATAGTGTGTTGTAGGTTGGAAATTTTTTGATTTCTTAAATACTTTGAGTGCCGTGCATTTTTCTTGAATGAGCGCTTACTGACTAAGATTATGTAGATGTCGAGGCCACATGAGGATAGAATTGTACTACCAGGGAAACTAGTATCCTTGAGCACCTTGACTAATATTTATTTCTTGGTAGTGCTTTTAATTTGGAGGGAAAGGGTTGACCTTCATTTGACATTAGACACAGGTCGATCACTAGATCAATTGGCTAGGCACTACTGTACAAATCTAGAGGGTTGGAAGGGAGGCTCACTATATATCTTTCCATTGGAAACCTTTTAACACAAGTAGTAGCTACTATGGTAGCATGGAATTATGACTCACTGAGAGTTCATTATATCATAGGCGGTTAAATGCAAATAATTAAGCAACTGCTTCATGGTAATTAATTTTTATAGTAATTTTTAACGAGAGAAGCCATAACATTACAATTGACTCAATGCTTTGTACGATATGGAGGTGAGTTTGCACTTGGGTCCCTCTTGTGTTGTTTGTTCTATGAATGAGTGGTCTCCCTATGTCCTTGCCTAGATGTCCATTTTGGGTGTTCACAAGAGCCAAGGATGCATTGTTGGGGGGAGGTGCTTGCACCAATTAACACAAGGACTAGTTTAACGTGAGATTTCTTAGAATGCTAACAGATGACACCAATAGTGGTGATTCACTACAATCCATATGTCAAGATGGATTTCTAGGGATATTCTCACATGGTTCTCCATCCTAGAAACTAGTGGAGTGCACTTGGTGCATTATATAATTTCTATTTAACTTGAGTTGATTTGTACAATATATAATGGTGTGACTGACATTGTCCATTGAAGATAGTTTTTGGTTAGGAAACTGTTCCAAGGCACCAAGATGTGTGCTTTTTGAAAGGAAGGTTCCTATGGATTATAAAATTTTCTTAAATGTAAAAGATGTTGAAGAAAGTGTAACTAGGTTCGGTATTCATAAATGTAATTTTGATATTTGTACTTGTAAAGAAAAAGAAATATTATTTTTCTCATTTACAACAATGAGTTTCTTGCTCATTGATTAGGTCAAGCACATGTTTAAGTGCTTCTAGGAAGTCAAAGAGTCGATGTATTTATTAAAGACCCTTATGGGCTTGTTACACTATGTAATAATATGCATTAAAGTCATAAGAATACCTCCAAGCAAAGTCATAAGCCTCCTCCAAGCATTGGCACAATCAAAAGAAGCAATCTGAATTACATAGAGTAAGTCGGCTTCAAGTCTTCATGTCAGCCTCAAGTCAGCCTAAAAGAAGGAGACAGACTCCTATATAAGGAGCCATTGAGGCTCCTCAAAGTATGATCATATCATCTCTGAAATTAGAGAGAAAGAGGATGCGTAAAAGGTACGAAGAAGTCAAGGAAAGAGGTCTCCAAGTGCAGCGAAGAAGGAAGGAAGTAAAGCAAGTTTTTGGGAACTGTTCTAGGGCTAATTGTAGCCACACGTGCGAAGGAAAGAAGGCTATTCTGCTATCATATCAAGATCTCCTATTGCAGTCATAAAGGAGAAGTGTTTGGGCTATAAGGCCTCTCATTCAAGCGATAAAGAAGGCTACACAAGCGAAGGAAGAAGAAGGAATCTAACATAGTGTGAAGGTATCCCCTCACATGTGCGAAGAATCAGGGCTGTATTATTGCTTCTCTAAGTCTGCAATCTTTGTGAAGAAAAGAAGGCCCAGTTGGGAGGTGACAAGTTCATATTCTTAAGTTAGAAAGGCTCCATGTCAAGCGAATGAAGAAAAAGGACAAGGATCACTCTAGGGCATACCATCTAGGGTTTCTACAGTTGTTGGAAGACGAAAGGAGGAAGAAGAAGTGCCGGAAGAGGGAGGACGAAGTGTTGCAAGAGGAATTGATCTTGAAAGGGCTTGAATTGTGCTTGGAGGATCTTCTTGTCAAGGGTATAGGGTTTGGCATTGATCAATAGAAGCTTCAATAAGAGAAATTTAAGAAAGGGTTTTCCTCTCTAAGAGAGAGAGGTTTTTCCCTAGCAGAGAGCAAACATCTTGTGTTCTTTTTTCTTGTGTTTTGGTAGCAGTTTGATGAAGTAAACACACACACTAATAATACGAAGAATAAGATCAAGCTAACAAAGATAAATTAGAAAATTTCTTCACAAATTGTTATCAAGTCAAGAAGAATCCTACTATACATAACTTCCCTTGATTCTTCAACATGGTATCAGAGCTAAGGTGACACATCAAGGAAAGGACATATCAAGAACACTCATAACGTGACTCATCAAGGAATAACATCTCAAGGACAACTACAAGGTTGAAGCATCAAGTCAAGAAGTCTCAATCACATCAAGAACAAGAAAGGACTACAAGAAGACTACAAAGCAAGAGGATAAGTATTTCATATAAAGGCACCTACAAGAAGAGAAAATCAAAGAGGGACCTACGTCAAGCTACACCATATTCAAAAAGGAAAAGCACTACAAACCAAGTCATCAAGAAAATCTCATCATCAAACAAGTCCATTTTAAGAAAGCAACTTGAAGAACATCAAGATCTAAGGAAGGAAATCCATCAAGATTTCAAAAAGAAAGCAAGTCCACTACATCTCAAACTCTATCAAGTAAGTATATGTCACCTCCTGAATATACCTCAATGTATTTTTGCAAATAAAGCAACAAATTGGTTGGGACCACTAACTTCCTTGCATGGAAGAAGAGGATTGATTTACTTCTCAAAGAGAATGAACTTTTAGATCACATCAAAGGGAATATCACTATCCCTACTAAGGAACAAACTCAAGCCTTAGACAAGTACAATAAGTATGAGACAAGAGCTCAAATGATTCTAATAGAATCCATCAAAGACACTCTCATTCCTTATGTCTGCAAATTTGAAACATCAAAAGAAATCTATGACAAGCTAATAGAGCTATTCTTAGTAAGCACAACTAGAGAAGTGATATCTCTACGAAATGATTTATACAAGATGAAGATACCAAAGGAAGGAATAACTCCATACTTCATGAAGATCTTTGAGATGAGAGATCAACTTCAAGAGTTAGGAGAAGTCATGCTTGACAGACAAATGACAACCATAGTACTCAATGCTCTACCTGATGATTAGGGCAACTTCACATCAAGCATATATGCCAAGAAGGAAGTGTTGAGCCTCAAAATTACTCTTTCCCTAGCAACTCTTCTCATTCCTTTTCTTTGTTTTTTCATAAGAAAGATGAATTCTCATCACCAATAACTGGTATACATTGTCTTGAGGAGGACATTTAGTGATTTACATGTTATGCTTTTAATGCTTTGCTGTTTGAATACATTTTCGTATATTAGCTACGGAACGAAGCCTATTCTGCAGATAACCGGCTGTTCCGCAGCTACCTTCATGCTCTAACAGGTTCCAGGTGTCAGAAGGAGAAACTAGCCACATGGGTAGCTTGGAAATCATCATGACATGGACCCTGTCCTATTCATTCAGCCCAGGTCGACAAAGAAGATGGCATAAGACTACGGTCAATGGATAAGTCAAACACAAAGAGACCAAAGGTAACAGGACTCTGTTTTGTGGTTAATTAATGCATTTCACAGTGATGGGAAGCGTTATCCGGAGCAACTACCTGTACCTACGGACTCCAACAGCCACTTGTACAAACGAATCCAACAACCACCATGTCTTGGATTTATTTCTCCAGCAGCCGAGGAAGAAATTCCGCATATCTGTCTTCTACGTGTTTGGTTGTAGCATGCTTTTCTCCACAAACAATTATATGATTTTTCTTATAAATACCTATGTAAAGGACCGAAGTAGTAGTAATAGCAATAGTTTTATTGTGAAATTGAAGTTCTAGACTCTGTAATTTTTGGGCGTTTTGTGTCCTTGTTTTAATATGAGAAGACCACATGTTTTTATGAACATCTGAAGGAATTTTCTTAGAGTTGATTGAGCAAGCGTAGCCTAATCAGTTTCAAAGGGCCCCTACACTGAAGAAGGTTTCATTTCATTTTATTTATTTTTCTTCTTCTTGTTAAACTGTAAATTCATCATTTTATTTATAAAACTGTGTTTATAATCATTTTCTTACTAACAGTGTTTATAATGCAATTTCCATCATTTTCTTATTAACAGTGTTTATAATTTAGAGTAGTTTCCATTAGCTTGATTTCTTTTTAGTTTTTATCAGTAGTTTAGAAGATAGAACTCAATAGTGTAATCTTGTTTCTTCAATTAAAAACTAACCTTGTTTCAGGATGAGAGTAGGATTGAAGAATGATAAGGATACACTGTTGGATAGTTTACTTCATTATCTGTTTTGCTAGTTTAAATTCTAAATTCAACTGATCAATGTCATTTACTGTCTTTGCCATTTCATTTTTAGTTTACTGACTCATGGTGTTAATGAATGTTTATGGAAAACCCTTTAAGTTGATAATTCATCCTTAACTAAGTGGTTGAACATTTCATCTATGCAATGAGTTATTTCTGCATCTTTGTATTTTCTTTCTCTTAGATTAATGAAGTACATAATTACTTAAATGTCATCCCAAGGAGACTTTCTCCCAAAATTGAGAGGTAGAGTAACAAAGTATTTCATTTAGTTTTATTTCTGTAATTAGTTAGACATCAATTGCAAATTTCACTTTCAGTTTTAATTCATGATTTGGAAATAATGGTAAAATAAGAATAGAAACTTTGTTTTCATTTCTTTGTTTCCATATCTTTCTTAGCTCTGTTTTCATTTTTAGATTTTGAGAAGTCTTTAAGAAAGTTAGATTTAGTTTTGATAATCTACATTGTAAATCATTAGGAACTGAAAAACCATAAACCCCCAAACAACATAAAACATAAAAACAATGAAGTAAGAAGGGTTAGCTAGCACAAACAATGCACTACACTTCATCAGTTTATGATACCTAGATTGATAATTTATGTAGAGCAATTTAGGACACTAAATTGACCAAACATTTTGGCACCGTTGCCGGGGAAGTGTAATTAGGTAGCCTTATCTCTTACATTAAAAAAAAATGATATGCATAGAGAAAGAGACTCTAGGGGTAGATTTATAGCTAGGGGCAGTAGTTCAATTCCTACAACACCACCTACTCCACCAAGAATAAGGAAAGATACACCTCCATCCCAAACTCATACTCCTAGCCATAGAACTGCTGAAATTCTAGGAGCATAAATCAAATCAAAAGAATCTCCTACTTCATCTACCAAGTCAGTCCTAGAGGAGAAATTTTTTGAATCTCTAACAGTTGGAATAGCCTTTTTCACCTCCACAAGAGAGCACATTTTAGTTGAAGAATTAGGAATACCTGGTGAGGAAGAAGAAGTAGAACCTCTCTCCCATATCCCATTAATAGAAGAACCAGAGGAGGAGAAAGTAACCTTGCAGGTTGAACCTTATACTGACTTTGAGGAAACTATAATGGCAGAAGAAGGAGAAGATGGGGAATTCAGTCTGTTTGGAGGGGGTAGAGGAAACAATGGAGGAGGTAGAGGAAATAATGGAGGAGGCAGAGGAAATAGGGAAATAGATAATTATTTTGGATTCCCTATAGTGGATGAAGAAACAAATGCCACAATGAAAAATATCTCACCTTCTGTCCTCCCAAACTTCCATGGGTTAAAAAGTGAGGATCCTGAAACATTCTTATTTGAGTTTGAAGTCTTGTGCAGAACCTATGACTATCTAGAAGACTCTCAAAAACTCAAATTGTTTCCTTCAACACTAAAAGGAGCTGCTTTGAAGTGGTTCATGGGGTTAGTCACTCAGTCCATTAGAACATGGAATGACATGAAAAAAACGTTTTTGGATAGGTATTTAGATTATTGCATGCCTACCAATCACAAAGATGAAGTGTTCAAAATGATGCAAAGAGAGGATGAAAACTTAGAGGATTTGATTGAGAGATTCAACTATAATTTGAAAAGAGCAAAGATGGACAATTTAGATGAAGATACCTTGAAAGCTCTTTTGTTGAAAGACATTAGAGATGAGTGGATAGATATCCTTAACATGATGGGGAAGGGAGATATCTCTCGACTTCCATTAAATGATATAGGAGAATTATGTGTTCATCTCTCAAGAGGGAAGTATAAAATTGGGAAAGGTCCAAGAGATCCTTCTCTTGTTAGAGTAAACAAATCTGCAACTGGATCTGTAAGTAGGGAAAAGATTGGTAATATGCTTGATGAATTTAAAATTGACATTCTAAAGAGTCTTAGTGAGAAAATAGACACCCTTAAATTACAAAACAAGCAGAAAATCGAGGATGATGCTTTAGCCATTTTTTGTCCAAAATGCAGAAAAAACATGCTCTAAGAGAATGTCCTTTGGATGAAAAAGTTGTAGAAACTTGTATGATTTGCTCAGAAAGCCATGAGACCAAGGGTTGTCCTTCAATTCCATGTCTTAAGGCTGTCTTTCAAGATGAAACAGTCCCAAATTTTGCAGAACCTCTTTGTTTTGTTGCTAGAAGACCTTGGCAGGGGCCACAAAATCAGGGATTTAACAATCAAATGTATCTTCAACCCCCACCAAATTGGAATTCTTGGCAGCAACCTTGGCCTCAACCTCAATCTCAATCTCAACCTTGGCCTCAACCTCAATCTCAATCTCAACCGTGGGCACAAGGAGTACAAAATCCTTATGGGAGATTTTCTCAATATTATCAATATCCTCCATCATATCAGAATTATCCTCCCCCACACATTCCACAACAAAATCAGTAGCCACAACTTCAAAATCAGAACCCTCAACTTTCATTACCATTTCCACAACAATCTCCACAACAAAACCAAAATCCTCAACTCTTACTGCCATTTCAGCAGAAACCAAATCAGCTACCTGCCCAACCATTACCAAACCCCAACAATAAAAATCCTTAGAATGCTTACATGGTAGAAGGACAACAATTTCCAACTTATATGATCACTCCTCTAGATCTTAATGATGTTCAACTGAGATCTGGTAGGATATTAGAAAAGGAAAGACCTTCTGTAGTTATTCAGGAACAAGATAATTCTGAGGAAGATTCTCTAAAGGTCAATAAAAGTTTTGAGGGAACATCTCTCCAAAACCAAAACATTGAAAAAGAAAAACAAAAAGAATTAGTGAACACAACTCCTATCATTGAGCAACCAGCATCTACTTCTACACCTCCTTTTCCTGAAAGATTACAAATTGATAGAGGAGTAGAAAAGCAGATTATGTTGCCCAATTATGATTTTCTAGATGAATTGAAGAATGTCTATATCAAAATCCCTTTGCTACAAGCCATTAAAGAAATTCCAATTCTAGCCAAAACAATAAAGGAGTTGAGCATAAAGAAACCAGGAAGAAAAACAAAGGAAACAAAAAGAATTCACCTGGTAGGAAAAATAGCAGACATAATGATGGGAAAAATTGCCATACAAAAATATGTGGATCTAGGAAGTCCAATTGTGAAAACACATATCAATGGAGTTGAAATTCCAAATACATTGATTGACTTAGGGGCAGCAATAAACATCATGAGCAAACAAACTATGGAGCAACTCAAGCTTCCTAATCTTCTTTACACACCTACCTTACTGCAACTAGCAGATAGATCAGTAATCAAACCAGATGGAGTGTTAGAAGATATTTCAGTATCCTTAGATTCTTGGGAATATCTTGTTGATTTCATGATCTTAACTCCCAAGAACAATCTAGGAGGACATCCACTCATATTAGGAAGACCTTGGCTGGCCACAACTGATGCTTTTATTAGCTGTAGATTTGGTGACATGTATATTTCTGATGGTAATTCAACAAAAAAATTTACTCTATATCCTCCAGCAAAAGCAATCACATAAATAGATGACAAAGAATGGATTGATGATGAAGATGATATTCAACCTCTCTTTACTATTTCAGATATTAGTGAAGATAGTCAAATTTTAAATACATTGGAAAATTTTGAATCATCTTTAGAATATGACCATGAGCAATTTCAAGAAAAATCTAATGTTGAATATTTGTCATCTAGGAAGATGTCTCTCTATTCTATGGAAGAGTTTGGTAGCTCTACAATTGAAATTTTTCCAGGTAGGACATTGAACATAAACAAAAGCTTGGAGAAACTACAACAAGAAGAGTTAATCAAAACATTACAAAAATATTCTGCTGCATTTGCGTGGGAATACACCGACATGAAAGGCATTAATCCTAAGACTTGTATCCATCACATCTACATTGAGGAAAATTGTCGACCTATCAAACAACCTCAGAGAAGGATGAATCCAAATCTTAGGGAGATTGTGAAAGAAGAGCTCCAAAAATAACTGAATGTAAACTTCATTTACCCAATTTCAGATAGCCAATGGGTTTCTCCTTTGGTAATTGTGCCTAAAAAGAATGGTAAATGGAGGGTGTGCATTGATTATCGAGAACTGAATAAAGCAACCCTTAAAGATCATTTTCCTTTGCCTTTTATAGATCAAGTGTTAGATACATTAGCAGATAAGAAGTATTTCTCATTCTTAGATGGTTTTAGTGGTTATAATCAAATTCAGGTAGCACCTGAAGATCGGGATAAAACCACATTTACTTGTCCATGGGGAACATATGCCTACCGAATACTTCCTTTTGGGTTATGTAATGCACCTACAACATTCCAAAGAGTAGTACTAGGGATTTTTTTTGATCTAATACATGATTGTGTAGAGGTATATATGGATGATTTTACAGTCTATGGGAATACATTTGAAGAAGCTTTGGAAAATTTGGAAAAAGTTCTTAAAAGATGTAAAGAAGAAAACGTTCCACTAAGCCATGCAAAATGTTTTATGATGTTTACAGAAGGTATTGTTTTAGGACATCACATTTCAGGAGATGGGATTAAAGTTGAAAAATATAAAGTTGAAGTCATCTCTAAATTATCAATTCCAAATTTCCAAAAGGATGTTAAAAGTTTTCTAGGATTTATAGGATATTATAAAAGGTTTAAAGAAAATTTCACTAAAATAGCATCCCCACTCTTCAAATTGCTTACCAAAGATTGTGAATTCAACTGGAATTCTGATTGCCAGTTGGCATATGAAACCTTAAAAACAAAAATTTCTAAAGCACCCATTTTAAGAGGTCCAAATTGGAAACTCCCTTTCCATATTTCAACATATGCTTCAGATACAGCTCTGGGAGCTGTATTGGGACAAAAAGATTTGATTCCTTATGCCATTTACTATACAAGTAAGAATTTGACTCCCACTGAGTTAAATTATACTGTAAAGAATTTGAGTCCCACTGAGTTAAATTATACTGTGACTGAAAAGGAATTTTTAGCTGTTGTTCATGCAATTAACAAGTTCAGACACTATATAACAGGCTATGAAACCTTTGTTCATACAGATCACTCTGCAATTAGATATTTAATGAATAAACCTATTACTAATGGCAGAGTTACAATATGGCTTTTACTTTTGCAAGAATTCAACATTACTGTGCTAGATAGACCTGGAAAACAAAACACAATTGCTGATTTCTTGTCTAGGATTCAGAATATCAAAGAAGATTCTTCGGTTGAAGATAAGTTTCCTGATGAATATCTTTTTGCAGTAACTACTCAAACTCCTTGGTTTGCAGATATTGCTAACTATTTGGTCATAGGAAAGTTACCTTCACATTTGTTTCCTAGAGAGAAAAGAAAAATTATTCAGGAAAGTGCAAGATATTCATGGATCACTAACGAATTGTATAAAACAGGCCCAAATCTTATGATCAGAAGGTGTGTCAAGGAAGATGAAATGCCCGAGATTCTTAAGGCATGTCATGATGAACTGTGTGGTGGACACTTTGCTAACAAGAGGACAACCTATAAAATCCTTTCTTTAGGATATTATTGGTCATCCATCTTCAAAGATGCTAAAGAATATGTCAGGAGATGTGACAGCTGCCAAAGGGTAGGGAAACCTGCTCCCTCAAATGAAATTCCATTACAAATTTAGGTACTCATCAAACCTTTTGAAAAGTGGGTCTTAGATTTTATTGGGCCAATTAATCCCCCATCTAAACAAAAGAAGTATATATTGGTATGCACTGATTATGTCACTAAATGGGTAGAAGCCAAAGCATTACCTTTTGCTAATGAAAAATCTGTAGTTAATTTTCTTTTTGAGGACATCTTCACTCGTTTTGGTGTTCCAAGAGAAATTGTGACAGATCAGGGATCTCAATTTACATCTAACATGGTGGAAGGGCTTGTGGAAGAATACAAGATCAAACATAAAAAATCTACTCTCTATCATCCACAAGAAAATGGTCAAGTGGAATCTACAAATAAAGTGATTGAAGGAATCCTCACCAAGACTGTGCATCTACATAGAAGAGATTGGGCGGAAAGGCTTCCTGAAGCCTTATGGGCCTATAGAACTACATGGAGGAACACAACGAGACATACACCCTATGAACTTGTTTATGGGAAACAAGTCCTGTTCCCTATAGAGTTCCAAATCAGAACTTTCAAGATGGCAGTCCAACTGGGACTAGATTTATCAAAGGCACAAAAGCATAGGTTGGAGCAATTAAATGAACTTGATGAAATCAGGTAAGAGGCAATTCAAAGGACTAGTATAGTCCAACAACAGAGGGCTAAATGGCATGACAAATATATCAAGGACAAGAGGTTTCAAGTGGGAGATTGGGCGCTATTGTTTGATTCAAAGTTTAAAGATTTTCAAGGGAAGTTTCAAACTCATTGGCTTGGGCCATATGAGATTGAAAAAGTCTTTAGTAATGGAGCAGTGAGGATAAGAACAATAGATGAAAGTAAAACTCCTCTTCTTGTGAATGGTCATAGATTAAAGATATATCAAAAACCAATTTCAAAAGAGGAGTTCATTAAGATTTTCCAAGATAATTTTGAAATGAAGCTAGTGAAGAAGAATTCTTCTTCTCCACTAACTTAGTCTTTATTTTTCCTCAAAAAATAAAATAAATAAAATAAATAAAAAATAAATAAAATAAATAAAAAATAAATAAATTATATAAGGTTGAAAACCAATCATTGATTGGCATACTTATATAGAAAATACATGGTGAAAATCAGAGGTTTTTGACACCCTATATTTTCCATTTTTCTTTCTGTAATAAGTAGTGAAAAAAGCTATAGTCACTCTGCAGTTTAGATTCTGCAAATTCATCATCTCATCTCACCTCGCTCCGTTTTATTTTTGCAGTTTCACTTCATCTCATTGTCATATTTCATCAATAAATTTTTTAATTTTTCCTTTTACAACTTTCATTCCATTTTCATTTCATTTATCATCTTGTCTTACATCTCATCTCATTTCACTTACATAGCCACTTCCATCTCATTCATGATCCATAAGCCATATTTCACTTTCTTTTTCATGTTCTGTAGCTGATTCTGTTCTGCAACTACAATTTGTCTATTAGTTCAGGCACAAGTGTACAGCTCATAATAAAATCATGTATGCAGGGAATTGAAGAAAAAAAATCAATTTTTGAAGACCAACCATGCTCAAGGTACCTGTGGATCAACATCAAAAAAAAATTAGCAAGCGAAAGGTAAAGTTTCCAAAGGTAAATGCAAAGATTTATTTCAAAAAACAATTTGAAAACATAAGTTTTTATAGTATGTATAATCAAATTTCTCCTTAATCAACCATCATTTGATTTGACTGCCACTATATCTCTGCCATATCTTCCATCTTTAATGACAAACGGTCTCAATGATTCTTTCATAACAAATCTCTGCTTCAAACTCCATAACCTGTACTCAAACGGTCCTCCACAACTCCACCTGTTAACGGTCAAGATAACGATGTGACCTATCTATCTACGACTCTATAAACCCTTAATGTCTATTTATTACACGCAAACCCTTAAGTTTATCTCTCATATTCACGCAGTCATTTCATATACACAGTCATTCCATTTTTCATATACACACAGTCTTTCCATTTTCATATATACATAGTCATTCCATTTCCATACACACAGTCATTCCATTTCTTAAATAGCACTCGTTTTATAGATAGTGAGAGTAATTTTGAAGGTTAACCAAAAACAGGGGATATGGGGCTTATTGTCAGGACAGAGCCTGTAGGGGTAAAGTATATGGAGGGGTATCCATAGCTTAAAGGGATGCTACAGAAGGCCGGATGGTTAAATTTTATTGAGAAATTTGACAGCTACCACAAGGAAATTACCAAGTCTTTTGCAAGGTCATTTGATGGCACAGAAGTGGAGATAGGAGATATTAAATTTGCAGTCACAGAATCCTTCATAGCAGAAGCAACAGAGCTGCCGAGACAAGGAGAAAGATGGTTTAAAAACAAGGAATTTCATGGTGAATCTTGGAAAGTGATCCTTAGAAACCCAGGTATGGATGTTACAGTATTTAGGAAGGGAATTCCTATTTCAACACTCAAGAACAAATGGGGTAATATGCTGTTGATATTGCAAAAATTCATTACATGTGAAGGAAGATTTGGGTTTATGTATGTTTACCATATACGCTTATTAATGAATTTTTTAGAAAATGGAACCATCAACCTTCCCTTCTTCCTTCTAAACAGTCTAAGAAGGATGGCTACAAATGTCCAAAAGAAAATTGAATCCATAGAAACAACTATGTATCATCATGGATTAGTGAAAATACTAGTTGAATTCCATTTGAAAAGTATAGGGGATACCTGGGAAGATTTCTTGGTAAGAAATTTTTTCCAGGATGCTCCAAAGTCACCTGAGGAAAGTCATGTTAAGAAAAGTAGGAGGAGAAAGATCAGCATTAACATTCAAAACAAATCTGGAACCTCCTCACAAAAGAATGATGCAGAGATAGCTTCTAAACCAGAGGTTAGAAAGCAGAATAAATAGAAAGGAAAAATGAAAGAGAGAGCTGAAGAAATCAATGAAGACATTCCTGAACCTTCATCACCACAAGAAGATGAATAGTTACTCTCCGAAAGACTGACCAAGATTAAGGAGCAAATCAAGAAAAAGAAGGAGATAGGGAAGAGGAAGAAGGACACAAGAGAAGAAACCATAAGCTTCCAAAACCTGAGAAGGAGCTCTAGACTCTGAGGTAAGGTGAGGAAGGTAACATCAAAAGGAGCCCAGTTCATAAACTTAGAGGAAGAAACCCCAATTCAATCTCCTGACAGTATTCCACCTGAACACAGTCCACAAAACTCTCCTCCACAGAATTTTGAAGGCAACCCAAGCAAAGCTTCTCCTGGCATAGATCCAGTACAACAACAAATCTATGACTACATAGAGTCATTAGAAAGAAAGAATACCTCAATGGATCCAGGATCCTCAACCAATCTAGAGCAGCCTATCAATCCACAAGAACCTCTAACTAGCTCTCTCAAACAAGAAATCTTTGAGTTAGAGATTTTGAACAGGCACATTCAAAAAGAAAATGAAACCTTGAGGGAACAGAACAAGCTGGATAAAGCCATTCATGACAACACAATGCTGCACCTAGGATTATGGTACAAGAAAAATAGGAAGCTGAAGAGGAAAAATAGGAATTTGAGCAGAACACTTATCAACCTCAAATACAGACTTCTTATGAAGAAGCCCAAGATGGTAGTCAGTGCAAGGAGAAGTAAGAAAAGGAAGTTGGATGTGCTGGCAGAAGTGTCAGAACAGATGCAATAGGAGAAAGAAGTTCACATTTTTGAAAATTGCATGGGGACATGCAATGATTTTGCAGTGGGGGTATGTTGAGCCTCAAAATTACTCTTTCCCTAGCAACTCTTCTCATTCCTTTTCTTTGTTTTTCCATAAGAAAGATGCATTCTCATCACCAATAACTGGTATATACTGTCTTGAGGAGGACATTTAGTGATTTACATGTTATGCTTTTTATGTTTTGCTGTTTGAATAAATTTTTGTATATTAGCTATGGAATGCAGCCTATTCTGCAGCTAACCGCTATTCCGTAGCTACCTTCATGCTCTAACAGGTTCCAGGTGTCAGAAGGAGAAACTAGCCACATGGGAAGCTTGGAAATCATCATGACATGGACCCTGTCCTATTCATTCAGCCCAGGTCGACAAAGAAGATGGCATAAGACTACGGTCAATGGATAAGTCAAACACAAGGAGATTGAAGGTAACATGACTATGTTTCGTGGTTAATTAATGCGTTTCACAGTGATGGGAAGTGTTATTCGGAGCAACTACCTGTACCTACGGAATCCAACAGCCACCATGTCTTGGATTTATTTCTCCAACAACCGAGGGAGAAATTTTGCATATCTGTCTTCTACATGTTTGGCTGTAGCATGCTTTTCTCCACAAACAGTTATATGATTTTTCTTATAAATACCTATGTAAAGGACCAAAGTAGTAGTAATAGTAATAGTTTTATTGTGAAATCGAAGTTCTAGACTCTGTAATTTTTGGGCGTTTTGTGTCCCTGTTTTAATATGAGAAGACCACATGTTTTTATGAACATTTGAAGGAATTTTCTTGGAGTTGATTGAGAAAGAGTAGCCTAATTAGTTGCAGAGGGCCCCTGCACTGAAGAAGGTTTCATTTCATTTTATTTATTTTTCTTCTTCTTATTAACTGTAAATTCATCATTTTCTTTCTAAAACAATGTTTATAATCATTTTCTTACTAACAGTGTTTATAATGCAATTTCCATCATTTTCTTATTAACAATGTTTATAATTTAGAGCAGTTTCCATTAGCTTGATTTCTTTTTAGTTTTTATCAGTAGTTTAGAAGATAGAACTCAATAGTGTAATCTTGTTTCTTCAATTAAAAACTAACCTTGTTTCAGGATGAGAGTAGGATTGAAGAATGATAAGGATACACTGTTGGATAGTTTACTTCATTCACTGTTTTGCTAGTTTAAATTCTCAATTAAACTGATCAGTGTCATTTACTGTCTTTGCCATTTCATTTTTAGTTTACTGACTCATGGTGTTAATGAATGTTTATGGAAAACCCTTCAAGTTGATAATTCATCCTTAACTAAGTGGTTGAACATTTCATCTATGCAATGAGTTATTTCTGCATCTTTGTATTTGCTTTCTCTTAGATTAATGAAGTACATAATTACTTAAATGTCATCCCAAGGAGATTTTCTCCCAAAATTGAGAGGCAGAGTAACCAAGTATTTCATTTAGTTTTATTTCTGTAATTAGTTAGACATCAATTGCAAATTTCACTTTCAGTTTTAATTCATGATTTGGAAATAATGGTAAAATAAGAATAGAAACTTTGTTTTCATTTCTTTGTTTCCATATCTTTCTTAGCTCTGTTTTCATTTCTTTCTTAACTCTATTTTCATTTTTAGATTTTGAGCAGTCTTTAAGAAATTTAGATTTAGTTTTGATAATTTACATTGTAAATCATTAGGAATTAAAAGACCAAAAACCCCCAAAACAACATAAAACATAAAAACAACGAAGTAAGAAGGGTTAGCTAGCACAAACAGTGCACTACACTTCATCAGTTTACGATACCTGGATTGATAATTTATGTAGAGCAATTTAGGACACTAAATTGACCAAACATGAAGCTACACCACTAAGTGAATTATGGTATCTATGCAAGATAGAGGAAACTAGACTCGAAGTAAAAGATCTTGTGGGATCAAAGGAGCAAGCGTTTGCAACCATGGCCAAGAGAAAGGGAAAATTTGGCAAATTTGGTCCATGAAGAACAAATAATAGAGATATGTCCAAAGTCCAATGCATTGGATGCCAAGTATATGGAAGCTACAAAAGGAATTGTCCTAAAATTAAGAGGAAAACAACACCAAAAAAAAAAAGGGAAGAAGCTCACATAACTCAAGAGGTGAAAGAAGAAGACAAGAAGTAGAAGAAGGAAGATCCTCCAGATCTCTACTATGACTAAGTCTACTTCTTTACTTAAAAGCTTCTTTCAAAGTTTTGAGTAGTATAGGAGCATGTAGAAATAGAACAAAATGCATGGTTAGAAATATCTTCTAGAATGTAGGAGCATGGTGTACATATAGCTCAAAATATTCATGTAAAAGGAGCATACCTATTATAGGACATCATCCATGATAAAAGAATAATTGATCATGATTAAAAAAATCAAAGGCCTCCATCATTAAAATGAAGAAACATTTGCATGATGAGGGTCTTCAAGATCATATCACAAGAATCTTCAAAAGAAGGTTCATAAATAAGAGCAGATGCATCAATGGGAATTCCATTAATGGAATACAAGGAAGGATGATATGTAGGCAAGAAAAGATGAAGCAAGAAAGGATACACCAATAAAAAAGGACCAGCAAATGAAGTCGATATGATCAAGGAAAAATCAAGATGAGGTATGTATGCATCAAAGTTTAATTCATGTTATCATATATGTTATTGGGTCATGGGTATAGTTCTAAAAACATGATTAAGTACAAAAGGATATCTTTCACCGAAGACATAGTCAAGATCATGTACTACATCTAATAAAGGTCAACAAAAAGAAATGCTCACATAAGGATTATAATGTTGTTGACTAGTCCAAGAAGCAAGTGAAGAAGAAATACTCTCTTAAGGAGTATAATATTGATGACTAATAAGCTGTTGAAATGTGGCAACAAGAATATTCCAATTTTATTTTGTCCTTGAATTAAAATTCGAATTTAGTCTCACCAGCTGCTTGGAAAATAATTAATTAATTCATCTTGAGTTAATTTGTTGGAGAAATTCAAGCTAGAAGTCTTTGTGAAGTCATGCAACAGTTATCCCTTTGATTGAGGAAGTTATCCCTTAATTAAGGAGATAAGGATGAGTTGTATTTGAGTTGTAATTAGTTAGCTCAGTTAACTGAGTTAAGTCTAGTTAAATTAGTTCCAAACAGTTTGAGGAACTAATTGTGTGTTTAGTGAGTTAATGCATGCATGCATGAAACTAGTGTACTCTAGATAACTGAATATTCTCTCATAAATAACTCATGCATGTCAGTTCAGACAAAGACCCAGCTGAGATTAAAGGCATGGACAATGCACTATCAGTTGCAAGAATTTTCCTATAAGAAAATCTCTTGCATGCAGAAGGAATTTACTCCTTGAGATTTGCGCAGTTTTATAGTGTGTTGGAGCAGTGTGTGAGATCAATGTCACACAAGGTTATAGTTGGAACACCCAGGGAAAAAAGCACAAGGAAATAGGAGGCTTGGAGGGTAGAGGAGAAGGCATATGAGTTGTCTAGTCTGTCTATGAGCAGTGAGAGGGATTGTATTGAGAGCTAAAGCTGTGTATAATCCTGAGATATTTCCACTTGTATGATAATACAGATAACGGGGTTTTTAGCTGAGGCTTTCCCCAGAGTATTCTTATATGTTTCATGTGTATTGATTCTTCTTCTCTGTTATATGTGTTCTGTTTGTCTTTCTCAAATCGATTAAGCTTCCGCAAGTTTGATTGTAGAAGTAGATCAAGTATTTTGCTTTAGTCTATTGCATAAGCAGGTTAATCTACAGTGAGAATTTCTACATGGTATTAGAGCAAAGGTGATCAGAGCTGTGAACAGTATACTGAGAAGGGAAATTCGAAGTTTGAAGTTCTTGATTGCAGGTACAAAATCGAATTCTTATCACACCTCAAAGTTCACCAATGGCGTTTAATGGCTTGAGACTCGAGTATGCACTGGATGGAAACTCGAATTACATAGCATGGAAGGATCGCATGGAAGCAGTATTAGAAGACATTGGTTTGAAGGATTTCATTTATCAAGAAATCCCCAAGCCAGGTGCAGCTAATGCATAAGAATTGGTTGAATGGAAGAAGTGTGTGGCGAAGGCGAGGAGGATTCTCCTGGAGGGAGTTCGAGACCATATTGTCTCGAGCCTCCATGGGAAGGAAACTCCGTTTTCAATGTGGAAGACATTGAAGGACCTATATTAGAACAGTAGCGACTAGAGGAAACTGGCACTCAAGGATAAGCTTCAGAAAATCAAGTGTGAGAAGGGCGACACTATTTCCACATATCTGAACAAGATCACCACCTACAGAGATGAGCTTGGTAGTGTGGGAATAACGACAACCAATGATGATATGGTGAGCCTTACTCTTCTCGGTCTTCCAAAGATCTGGCATAGCTACTAGGACTCTATGAATGGAAGAAAGAAACTACCGGATTGGGAACGACCGTGGTCGGATCTGATGCAGGAGGAGATCAGGAGGAGCACTAGAGATGGTTCTTCATCTAAGCATGATGATGAAGAAAATATAGCCTTAGCAAGTAAGGCAAGGAAAGGGAAAGGGAAGGCTTCCCATTCCAAATCAAGTTCTTCTCATGGAGGGAAGAATATTGACAAATCTAAAGTGAGATGATTTAATTGTCATGAGGTGGGCCATTATGCAACTAATTGTCCATTGAAGAAATCCAAGAAGTGATCCTCAAAAGGATCAGAAGGTGAGGCCCTGGCCTCTCACTTAGAATTGGATTTTACCCTTATCACATGTATGGTTTCATCGATGGTGGTTTGTGTTTGGTATCTAGACAGTGGAGCCTCATTCCACATGACCAGTGATAAAATTTTATTCAGTACCTTGGAGGAGAAAGACCTCAAGATGCGCATAGAGATGAGCGATGATGGAAAGTACTGTGTTTCGGGAGAAGGCACGATTGCTTTTCAGAGGGAGCATGGAGCTCTTCTCGCCCTGACTGATGTAAAGTATGTGCCTGGACTGAAGAAGAACTCGCTATCAGTCGCGATGTTGGAGGACAAAGGCTACGATGTTGTCTTCAGTAAAGGAAAGGCGTTCTTGAGACACATTGCCACGGGTTAGACCAAGAGGATTGGGATTTGAGTGAAGAATCTCTATAAGCTAGAGGTAGATGACTGTGGTGCATTGAGTTCGAAAGAAGAATTGTTACAAAGCCAAGACATTGGTGAGTTATGGCATAGGCGGTTGGGCCACTTGCATCATAGGGCCTTGAAGATAATGCAACAGATCTCTATTGGACTTCCCAAAGGTAAACTTGAGTAAGTGGACACATGCAAAGGTTTCACCTTGGGAAAGTATGCCAAGTCTTCCTTTCATGATCGAGACAGTCGAGCTGAAGCAATCATGGAGCGAGTTCATACTGATGTGTGTGGACCATTCTCGACAACATCCACTGCGAAACAAAGGTATTATTTGATTTTCATTGATTATTTTTCTCATAAATGCTGGATCTATTTCATGTAGAAGAAGGATCAGACCTTCTCAAAGTTTTGTGAGTTCAAAGCTTTGGTTGAGAAAGAATCAAGGAAGAAGATCAAGGCCTTGAGAAGCGACGATGGTGGAGAGTATGTCTCTCAAGAGTTTAAGGACTTATGTGCAATGGAAGGAATTAAATGGGAGTTTACGGCACCTCATAACCCACAGCAGAATGGGGTGGTCGAGAGGAAGAATAGAACGATTGTGGGGGCAGCTTGGGCGATGCTGCATGACCAAGGCCTACCACTTCATTTGTGGGTTGAGGCATGCAACACAATAGTCTATTTACATAATAGAATTCCACATCGCATTCTTGGGATGAAGACACCAAAGGAAGATTTCTCTGGGAAGAGACCAGATGTGGGTCACTTCAAGATCTTTGGCTCATTGATATATTGCCATGTGACCAAGGATGCCTGGAAGAAACTTGAGCTGACAACTGAGTTGGGGATACTTGTGGGGTACACTGATACACCCCACAACTATTGGGTGTATTTTCCTACCAGTCGGAGTGTTATCACTCAGGTTGTCCCTTAGATCCTTAAGGGATACAGCCGAGGTAACCACAAACCAATCTTTGGATTGCAGGTCCTAGCCTACCTACAATCAGAGAGGGCTCTCTCTTTATGATTTAGCTTTGTTTAGGGCTGATTTTAGGCTAGATGTGATGCTCTTGGGTTTTGTTTAAGTTTTGGTGGGAAGGATGATGCTTTCAAGCAGAGTTGGGATGCATAGTGTGAGAAGTTCGAACCATTGGGCATGGAGTCATGGTTTAGGGCTGCTGGTGCATTTTCTTGGTCACAAGAGGAATACAGAGCAGGATAGCTACACATAGAACAACATTCAAGCTGAAATAAGGGTGAAATGGAAGTCAGAAATGAAAGGCAACTAAGAATCTTTCATCTAACTAACAGAGGGAAAGGTGAATGAAATTTATCTAGGAGCAGTCAAGAATTCCTAAATAACAGTCATACATGGATGAAATAGAGCAAATATGAGCCATGAGGTATTCATATTTATGCCTAAATCAGAAGAAAACATATAGAAATCACAGAAACTGAGCATAGAGTGCTGCTAGGCAAATTCTAAGCTAGTCTTTCTTTCTGCAACTTGGATCATGACATATAGATGATATAACATATATAAATTGAAAAACAGAGACAAGGAAGACTTATTGAGCCATGTGGGAGCACGAGAATCCTGTATTCACTCTTCAGCCATTAAAACATCCAACAGAAAGTCCATCAACAGGCTCTTCAGCAATCTTTGATTATAGAAGTTCACAAATATACAGCACAAGTCTAGAGTGATGCAACTCAACCAACCAACCCTTTAAACAATGAATCAGGGTGGTTTATATAGGGAAAATATCCCAAAATATCTATTACAGCAGATCTTAAACAGATCTGATGAAATGAGTGCTTCTAACCTAATCTCTACTGAAATAAATGCAACAAATATCCATCTAAGCTGCGCTGGAGGCAGCAGCATTACAAAATGAGTTAATATGGGATTTTGGAGCTCTGCGCTGGCCATTTATCATAACTGCGCTTTAACACTTGCTCTGCTTCTTTATATTCGGCTCTGCCGCCTTTAGATGGCTCTGAATCCAATTAAATCTGATGTGATTCAGCTTTAAATGGCTTTAACTCTGTTTTGGCGCTTATTTGACTTTGTTTGGGTCTCTTTAATGTTCACCTGCTTTGATATTGTCGATCTGATACTCTTTTCCGCTTCACTGATACTCTTTAATTGGATCTGGGCTTTATCTTTCCTCTGATACTCTTTAACACTTGAATTGGGCCACTTTTTCTGCCTTGATATGCTTGAAACTGTCAAATCGCCCCTTTTTTGCCTTTTCAAGGCAAAAATAACTGCTGCAAATGATTTCCGTGGCCTTTGGAACTGTATCGGCGCTTTGGCCGATCAAATCAATGCTATATCTGAAGAAAACTGCAAAACAGGAGGAGGAATGGACGCTGATAGCTTTGCCGAGGCCAAAATCCTGCATTTGGAGCAATTTTGTGTTTTGGAGCGATAAAAAATGATGTAGAATGATCAAGTTTTCCTTGTCCGGAGCGCACACAGGCGCAGCTGTGAAAATATTGAAGAAATGCCTCTTTTCCTTCATAAGGCGAAAATGCCTTAAAACATGAAATTTTATGAAATTTGGGCGCTGAGCGATCACTGTAGCATATATTAGATCTGGGCCGTTGGATCCGGCGCGGGCCGATCCAACGGCCAATATTAAATCGGCATATCGCTATCGGGGCGGGCACGGGCTTCATATATATGTGGGAATGCCGATGGGCCGATCGCCGATATCGCATCGGCGATCGCTCATCGGGGTGGCATGAGCGATATGTTATAATGGGCGGAGCGATATGTATGGGCCGCGACTTAATCAGGGTCGTCGATCTGAGGGTCCGATTCGAAGGCTCTCGATAAGTCGACGCATCGGCGGAGGGCTATGGGGTATGCGCCTTTATATTATAGCGAAAGCGATAGCGATATTGCGATATAAGCATGGCTTGCGATAAACATAAGTTTTATGAAAAACTTAAGTTTTTGCGGCAAAACTGGAGAAATGCGGAATATGAGGCATAACGATAAAGCAGAGTATCACGGAATAATGGGAGAATGCAATAGCTTTGGGATTCCGATAGTGATATCGCTTTCGGGTGCGATAGCAATATCGCATCGGGGGTATATGATCGGGGCACATACAAATAGAGCCAACAATGCTTAATGCTTCCCCCGACAGCGATATCGCGTCGGAGGGGAGGGGAATGAATCGGAGGGGGGTTCCAATGCCTTTAGAAGGTTTTTCAATGATCGGAGAAGGGTCTTTTGCCTTGGAAAAGGGGATTTATGCATCGGAAGGGGCACTTGTGTGATCGGAAGGGGATTCTTGAAATCGGAGGGTAATTTTTATGGTATTTGGAGGGTTTTTAATGCATCGGAAGGGGTCCGATTGCACTTAGAGGGGTTTTTATGAAGTGATAAAGGCTTTTATGCATTGGAAGGAGTCCAAATGCATGGGGAAGATGGTTTGAAAGGCGAGATGAGGGTTCTTACTAAGTTTCAAGTAAACTTAGTAATTCCCAAGGGATACTTATGGTTATTTTTCAACCAGGGGGAGGGGATATGTATTTAGGGGGTTTTTATACATATTTTTAATAAGGGGAAAGGGAAAAAGATAGGGATTTACATAATAGAGTTAGTAGTTAACATGAAAGTGTGAAGAAAGCGCTAAGGATAGAAATCTTAGGCTATAAAGGGGAGATATGACTTATAGAATGAATAAGAGTACTCCTAAGCAAAGTAGACATTTACTTAGGCAAATGATATGAAAAATGATGAAATTAAGAGATGTCAAGCAGATCTTGACCTCTTTAGGGGAAGTTAGTGAATGTTTTGGGGAAAAATGAGGAAGGGGAAGTTAGACATGCCTCGCTTGAGCTGATCCAAATGGAAAACTGCCTCATACTTGTGATCTGAATAGATATAATATTTGAAAACATGAAATGGATCACAAATCATCATTCTGCCACCTCAGAACTACCTACCCGGCCTACTTACCTAGCATTTTTTCTTCTTTTTGGTTTGGGTGCACTTGAACTAGCAAACCCAGCTCTTCAACTTTTCTTTTGGCTATCCTCCTATCTAAATCTACCCTTATTGCATCCAGGGGCTCAGATTAAGCTGTTGAGCGCCCAAGATTCTCTACCTATCTACCAATCTGCCAAGATTAAACAGTTTGGACAGATATACATCTCTATATTCTAAAACAAGCAATTGAAACCTAGGGAGGCCAAGATTAAGCTGTTTGGCCTTCCCTTAACTGAAAAAACTCTTCAAAATGTTATGATTCTTCAAAAATGGACCTTGATGGAAATATGGAACTTTGCAGCATGAAAAGATGACATATTTGGCATTTTCAACTGTCAATCATGAAATATGAACACCTATTGCAATAGGAGGCTAACACGGAGGACAGTGGTTCGTAGAGATCTCAAGTTTGATGAGTAGAAGGCCATGTGAGTTTCCCTTGAGAAGGAGCTCCAACTACAGACTGTGGAGGAAATTTTGGTTCCTAAGGAGGAGGAGCCTCAGACTGATGCGGAGCAGTGGCACGCAGAGGTTCCATGAGTGGAGACATCCACTCAAGAAGAGTCTTGCAGAGAGCGACGAAAGCGCACAAGAGAAGTTGACAGATTGTTGTCGGATGCGAGAGAGAATGTGGGAGAACCATCTTCTCAGCGCAGAAAGAGGAGGTCACCTAATAGGTACACTGGATACATGGCCCTTGTTGGGGAATGTGTTGAGATCGAGCCATATTCCTTTGAGGAAGCAGTGCAACAGCCGATTTGGGTTGATGCTATGGTGGAGGAGTATGACTCCATAGTTTGGAACAGTGTTTGGGATGTGGTTCCAAGACCGGAGAACAAGTCAGTTGTGAGTTCTCGTTGGCTTTACAAGGTAAAGTAAGCTGCTGATGGTAGTGTGGAGAAACATAAGACAATATTTGTTGCCTGTGGTTTCTCACAAGTCGAGGGGATCGACTATGATGAGACTTTTTCTCTTGTAGCAAGGTACTCATCTATCAGATCGATGTTGGCACTATCAGCACAGATGGGTTGGAAGATCCATTAGATGGACGTGAAGACTGCTTTCCTCAACGGAAATATTGAGGAAGAGGTGTACATAGAGTAGCCGGAAGGTTTTGAGACCTTCGATCATGAGTCGCATGTGTGCCGACTCAAGAGAGCCTTATACAGGTTGAAGCAAGCACCTCGTGCTTGGTACACGAGGATCAACAACTACATCACTAGGTTGGGCTTCACAAAGAGTGAAGCAGATGCGAACCTGTACCACATCATGGTGGAAGGTAAGCAGTTGATCATTGTTCTTTATGTTGATGATCTCATATTGACAGGTTATGATCAGTTGATCATGTCTTGCAAGGAGGACCTTGCAAGAGATTTCGAGATGAAAGACATGGGTCTCATGCACTACTTCCTTGGCATGGAAGTGTGGCAGAAGGATGGGGAGTTGTTTGTGTCTCAAGTCAAGTATGCCAATGAGATACTTAGGATATTCTACATGGAGAAGTGCAAGCCCATGCAGACTCCTCTAGCAAGTAACTGGAGGAAGGAGGATGCTACTTCAGGAGAAGTAGTAGAGGCTACTGTGTATCGGCAGCTTGTGGGTTCACTAATGTACTTAGTGAACACACGACCAGATTTGTGCTATGTGGTGAACCAACTGAGTCAAGCTATGGTTCAACCTACCAAGATGTTTTGGAAGGTAGCTAAGCATGTTTTGAGATACCTCAGAGGCACATCTTAGTATGGATTATGGTATAGACGGACAGAGGGAGTGAAGCTACAGGGCTTCACAGATGCAGATTGGGCAGGGAGTCCATCAGATCGGAAGAGCACATCAGGAGGAATTTTCAACCTTGGGTCAGCTGCAGTTTCTTGGTACAGTAGGAAACAGAGGTCAGTTGCACTCAGCTCGGCAGAGGATGAATACATGGTTGCAAGTCAGGCAGCATGTGAGGCCATTTGGATGTGGAAAATTCTAGTTGGTTTGTTTGATTAGAGGATGGATCCAACTATGATCTATTGTGATAATTAGAGTTGTATCAAACTCTCTGAGAATCTAGTATTTCATGATAGATCCAAGCACATCGACATTCAGTATCATCATCTCAGAGACTGTGTGGCGAGGAGGATCATGTTGTTGCATTATATTTCGACCGAGGAGCAAGATGCTGACATTTTGACTAAGGCATTGTCAAAGTGTAAATTCGAGTTCCATAGAGACAGGATCGGGGTGGCAGATAATCCCTTTCTTGTTGAGAGGGAGTGTTGAAATGTGGCAACAAGAATATTCCAATTTTAATTTGTCCTTGAATTAAAATTGAGAATTAAAATTCGAATTTAGTCTCACCAGCTGCTTGGAAAATAATTAATTAATTCATCTTGAGTTAATTAGTAAGAGAAATTCAAGCTAGAAGTCTTTGTGAAGTCATGCAACCGTTATCCCTTTGATTGACGAATTTATCCCTTACTTAAGGAGATAAGGATGAGTTGTAATTAGTTAACTCACTTAATTGAGTTAAGTCCAGTTAAATTAGTTCCAAACAGTTTGAGGAACTAATTGTGAGTTCAATGAGTTAATGCATGCATGCATGAAAGTAGTGTACTCCAGATAACTGAATATTCTGTCATAAATAACTCATGCATGTCAGTTCAGACAAAGACCCAGTTGAGATTAAAGGTAGGGATAATGTGCTATTAGTTGCAAGAATTTTCCTATAAGAAAATCTCTTGCCTGCATAAGGAATTTATTCCTTGAGATTTGCATAGTTTTACAGTGTGTTGGAGTAGTGTGTGAGATCAGTGTCACACAAGGTTACAGCTAGAACACCTAGGGAAAACAGCACAAGGAAATAGGAGGCTTGGAGGGCAGAGGAGAAGGCATATGAGTTGTCTAATCTGTCTATAAGCAATGAGAGGGATTGTACTGAGAGCTAGATAGTTGTGAGAGATAAAGCTGTGTGTAATCCTGATATATTTCCACTTGTATGATAATACAGATAGTGGGGTTTTTAGTTGAGACTTTCCCCAGAGTATTCTTCTGTGTTTCATGTGTATTGATTCTTCTTCTATGTTATATGTGTTCTGTTTGATCTTGCTCAAATCGATTAGGCTTCTGCAAGTTTGATTGTAGAAGTAGATTAAGTATTTTGCTTTAGTTTATTGCATAATTAGGTTAATCTACAGTGAGAATTTCACAGAAGCAAGTGTCGAAGAAATGCTGACTAGTCCAAGAAGCAGGTAATGAAGAAAGTGCTCTCATGAGGAAGTCTAAGGTTGTTATCTAAACAATTAAAGAAGAAGAAAATGAAGAAATAGATCAAGCATGTGAAGAACACCATGGTCATAAAGAATCACTATCTAACAAGATCCATTAAAGACATCTCCCAAATGAAGGCATGAAAAACATGACAAAGGAAGAAAAATATCAAAGGATCCTTGACACTTATGAAGGCTTTGGAGATATTAAGGTGCAGATAATTGATTCAACTCTACAAAGGTGTCATGATCAAAAGAAGCCATCCAACAAAAGACTTATTTAATGTTGGAACAATGTCAAGATGAAGTCATGAAGGGCTACTAAATCCAACTAAATCGAAGAATGGGAACAAGCAAGTACAACTATGAATTATGTGATAAGTATTCTGAAGCATAGACATATGACAAAGGAGTAGCCAGATGATGAAAGAACTTGACATACATCAAGAAGGCCACTTTCCACGAAGGAGCAATGACATGACAAGCCAAAAAGGAAAGTGATCGATGGCCTGTGCCCTACCAAGAAGAAGTTCAAATAAAGACTTCATGACATCAAATGAAAGATGAAGATTAAGAAACATAAGGAACCACATAGAAGAAGTTGTTGATGAATGGACACGTCGCTAGCTAAGAGGTAGTTTCCCAATTACAAAGGAGCTTGGACAAGTTCCTTGTAAGAGGAAACTTGGGCATGTCTTCCTCAATTAAAAGGAAGAGATAGACCAAACATTCTTGTTTTCACTTAGGAAGAAATAATGGGAGGATTGAGTAAAAATATGGCATCTGATACTCTTTGAGGATGTGTAGGGCATCCAAAACAAGAGTAAGCAAGAGGATCGATATTCTTTGAGGGTCGGGAACCCAAGATAAGAATAGTCCTAGAAGGTCATACTCAGTGAACACCCGGGTGGGTATGTACCTTGAGAGACGATGACTAAGGTGTCTATCAGTCATTGGTCTCACTAACATTGTGCTCTGATCTAATGAGATATAGAGATATTAGTCAAGGCATTGCTATGAAAAATGTTGGTTACTATGATGCTACAACAGATGGATTGCCAATCCGGCTTCTCATATGTGAATTCTTCAAGATTGAAAAATATCCAAACACCTTGTAGTTATTTATGAATACCTCCCTAGTTAAGAGGGAGTGTTGAAGAAAGTGTAACTAGGTTCGGTATTCATAAATGTAATTTTGATCTTTGTACTTGTAAAGAAAAATAAATATTAATTTTGTTATTTATAACAATGAGTTTCTTGCTCATTGATTAGGTCAAGCACATATTTAAGTGCTTCTAGGAAGTCAAAGAGTCAATGTATTTATTAAAGACCCTTATGGGCTTGTTACACTATGTAATAATATGTATTAGAGTCATAAGAAGACCTCCAAGCAAAGTAATAAGCTTCCTACAAGTGTTAGCACCATCAAAAGAATCAATTCGAACTACATGGAGGAAGTCGGCTTCAAGTCTTAATTTTGGCCTCAAGTCGGCCAAAAAGAAGGAGACAAAATCCTATATAAGGAGCCATTCGACCTCCTCAAAGTATGATCATATCATCTCTGAAATAAAATAGAAATAGGATGAGTAAATGGTACGAAGAAGTCAAGGAAAGAGGTCTCCAAGTGCAACGAAGAAGGAAGGAAGTAAAGCAAGTTTTTGGGAACTGTTCTAGGGCTAATTGCAGTCACACGTGTGAAGGCAAGAAGGCTATTTTGTTGTCATATCAAGCTCTCCTATTGTAGTCAGAAAGGAGAAGTGTTTGGGCTAGAAACTAGTGCCTATAAGGCCTCTCATTCAAGCGAGAAAGAAGGCTACACAAGTGAAGGAAGAAGAAGGAAACTAACATAGTTTTTGTGAAGGTATCCACTCACACGTGCGAAGAATTAGGGTTGTATTACTGATGCTCTATGTCTGCAATCTTGTGAAGAAAATAAGGACTAATTGGGAGGTGACAAGTTCATCTTCTTAAGTTAGAAAGGGTCCATCTCAAGTGAAGGAATAAAAAGGACAAGGATCACTCTAGGGCATACCATTTAGGGTTCAGAGTTGTCGGAAGAAGAAGAACAAAGTGCTGGAAGGAGGAAGACGAAGTGCCAGGAGAGGGAGGACAAAGTGTTGCAAGAGGAAGTGATATTGAAAGGGCTTGACTTGTGCTTGGAGGATCTTCTTGTCAAGGGTCTTGGGTTTGGCATTGATCAATAGAAGATTCAATAAGAGAACTTTATGAAAGAGTTTTCCTCTCTAAGAGAGAGAGGTTTTTCCCTAACAGAGAGCCAACATCTTGTGTTCCTGATTCTTGTGTTTTGGTAGCAATTTGATGAAGTAAACACACACACACTAATAATAATAAGAAGAAGATCAAGCTAACACAAATAAACTGGAAAAGTGCTTCACAAATTGTTATCAAGTCTAGAAGAATCCTACTATACATAAATGCCCTCGATTCTTCAACATTGTATCGGAGCTAAGGTGACACATCAAGGAAAGGGAATATCAAGAACACTCATAAGGTGACTCATCAAGGAAGAACATCTCAAGGACAACTACAAGGTTGAATGATTAAGTTAGGAAGTCTCGATCACATCAAGAACAAGAAAGGACTACAAGAAGACTACAAAACAAGAGGATAAGCCTTTTGTATAAAGGCACCCACAAGAAGAGAAAATCAAAGAGGGACCTACATCAAGCTACACCATCTTCAAAAAGAAAAATCACTACAAGCCAAGTCATCAAGAAAATCTCATCATCAAACAAGTCCATTTGAAGAAAGCAACTTGAAGAACATCAAGATCTAAGGAAGGCAAGCCATCAAGTCTTCAAGAAGAAAGCAAGTCCACTACATCTCAAACTCTATCAAGTAAGTATATGTCCCCTTCTAAATATACCTCAATGTCTTTTTGCAAAGAAAGCAACAAATTGGTTGGGACCACTAACTTCCTTGCATGGAAGAAGAGGATTGATTTACTTCTCAAAGAGAATGAACTTCTAGATCACATCAAAGGGAATATCACTATCCCTGCTAAGGAACAAACTCAAGCCTTAGCCAAGTACAATAAGGATGAGACAAGAGCTGAAAGGATTCTAATAGAATCCATCAAAGAATCTCTCATTCCTTATGTCTCCAAATTTGAAACATCAAAAGAAATCTATGACAAGCTAATAGAGCTATTCTCGGTAAGCACAACGGGAGAAGTGATATCTCTATGAAATGATTTGTACAAGATGAAGATATCAAAGGAAGGAATAGCTCCATACTTCATGAATATCTCTGAGATAAGGGATCAATTTCAAGATCTGGGAGAAGTCATGCTTGACAGAGAAATGACAACCGTAGTACTCAATTCTCTACCTGAGGATTGGGGCAACTTCACATCAAGCATATATTCCAAGAAGGAAGCTACCCCACTAAGTGAATTATGGTATCTATGTAAGATAGAGGAATTTAGACTCAAAGAAAAATTTGATGTGGTATCAAAGGAGAAATAATTTTCAATCATGGCCAAGAGAAAGGGAAAATTTGGCAAATTCAGTCCATGAAGAACAAATAATAGAGATATGTCCAAAGTCCAATTCTTTGGATGCCAAGAATATGGACACTACAAAAGAATTGTCCTAAACTTAAGAGGAACAACAAAAACAAAAGAAAGAGGGAAGAAGCTCATATCACTCAAGGGGTGAAAGAAGAAGACAAGAAGTAGAAGAAGGAAGATCCTCTAGATCTCTACTATGACTAAGTCTACTTCCTTACTTAAAATCTTCTTTCAAAGTTTTGAGTAGTATAGGAGCATGTAGAAATAGAAAAAAATGCATGGTTAGAAATATCTTCTAGAATGTAGGAGCATGGTGTACATATAGCTCAAAATATTCATGTAGAAGGAGCATACCTATTATAGGACATCATCCATGATAAAAGAATAATTGATCATAATTAAAAAAATAAAATACCTCCATCATCAAAAGGAAGAAACATTTGCAGGATGAGGGTCTTCAAGATCCTGTGACAAGAATCTTCAAAAGAAGGTTCATAAATAAGAGTAGATGTATCAATGGGAATTCCATTCATGGAATACAAGAAAGGATGATATGCAACCAAGAAAGGCTACACCAATAAAAAAGGATCATCAAATGAAGTTGAGATGATCAAGGAAAAATCAAGATGAGATATGTATGCATCAAAGTTTAAGTCATGTCATCATATGTTATTGAGTCATGGGTATAGTTCTAACAACATGATTAAGTACAAAAGGATCTCTTTCACCGAAGAGATAGTCAAGAGCACGTACTACATCTAATAGAGGTCAACAAAAGGAAATGCTCACATAAGGATTATAATGTTGTTGACTAGTCCAAGAAGCAAGTGAAGAAGAAATGCTGACTAGTCCAAGAAGTAGGTAATGAAGAAAGTGCTCTCACAAGGAAGTATAAGGTTGCTATCTAAAAATTCAAGAAGAAGCAAATGAAGAAAGAGATCAAGCATGAGAAGAACATGACGGTCATAAAGAATCACTATTTGACAAGATCTATTAAAGACATCTCCCGAAAGAAGGCATGACAACTATGACAAAGGAAGAAAAATATCAAAGGACTCTTGACACCTATGAAAGCCTTGGAGATATTAAGGTGCATATAACTGATTCAACTCTACAAAGATGTCATGATGAAGAATCCATCCAACAAAAGCACTATTTAATGTTGGAGCAGTGTCAGGATGAAGTCATGAAGGGCTACTAAATTGAAGAATGGGAACAAGCAAGTACAACTAAGCATCTATGTGATAAGTATTTTGAAGCATAGACAGATGACAAAGGAGTATCCAGATGATGAAAGAACCTGACATACATAAAAAATGCCACTTTCCATGAAGGATCAATGACATGACAAACCAGGAAGGAAAGTGATTGATGGCTTGTGCCCTACCAAGAAGAAGTTCAAATAAAGACTTCATGACATCAAAGCAAAGAAGGAGATCAGGCAACATAAGGACCCACGAAGAAGAAGTTGTTTATGAATGGACAAGTCCCTAGCTAAGAGGGAGTTATAACAAGTTCCCAATTATAAAGGAGCTTGGACAAGTTCATTTTCAGAGGAAACTTGGGCATGTCTTCCTCAATTAAAAGGAAGAGATAGACAAAAAATTCTTGTTTTCAATTGGGAAGAAAGAATGGGAGGATTGAGTAATCATCTGTTATCTGATACTCTTTGAGAATGTGTAGGGCATCCAAAACAAGAGTAGGCAAGAGGACTGATATTCTTTGAGAGTTGGGAACCCAAAAGAAGAATAGTCCTAGAAGGTCATACTCAGTGAAAACCCGGGTGGGTATGCATCTTGAGAGACAATGACTAAGGTGTCTATAAGTCATTGGTCTTGCCAACATTTTGCTCCGATATTATGAGAGATAGAGCTATTAGTCAAGGCCTTGCTATGAACAATGTTTGTTACTATGATGCTACAACAAATGGATTACCAATCCGGTTTCTCTTATGTGAATTCTTCAAGATTGAAAAATAGCCAAACACCTTGTAATGATTTATGAATACCTCCCTAGTTAAGAGGGAGTATTGAAGAAAGTGTAACTAGGTTTGGTCTTCATAAATGTAATTTTGATCTTTGTACTTGTAAATAAAAATAAATATTATTTTTGTTATTTATAACAACGAGTTTCTTGATCATTGATTAGGTCAAGCACATATGTATGTGCTTCTAGGAAGTCAAAGAGTCAATGTATTTATTAAATACCCTTATGGGATTGTTACACTATGTAATAATATGTATTAGAGCCATAAGAATACCTCCAAGCAATGTCATAAGCCTCCTCCAAGCGTTGGCACCATCAAAAGAAGAAATCCGAATTACATAGAGGAAGTTGTCTTCAAGTCTTCATGTCGGCCTCAAGTCGACCTAAAACAAGGAGAAAAAATCCTATAAAAGGAGCCATTCGACCTCCTCAAAGTATGATCATATCATCTCTGAAATCAGAGAGAAAGAGGACAAGTAAAGTGTACGAAGAAGTCAAGGAAAGAGGTCTCCAAGTGCAGCAAAGAAGGAAGGAAGTAAAGCAAGTTTTTGGGAATTGTTCTAGGGCTAATTGCAGTCACACGTGCGAAGGCAAGAAGGCTATTATGCTATCATATCAAGCTTTCCTATTACAATCATAAAGGAGAAGTGTTTGGGCTAGAAAAGAGTTCCTATAAGGCCTCTCATTCAAGCAAGAAAGAAGGCTACACAAGCGAAGGAAGAAGAAGGAATCTAACATAGTTTTTGTGAAGGTATCCCCTCACATGTGCAAAGAATTAGGGTTGTATTACTGTTGCTCTAAGTCTACAATCTTTGTGAAGAAAAGAAGGCCCAGTTGGGAGGTGACGAGTTCATTTTCTTAAGTTAGAAAGACTCCATATCAAGCGAAGGAAGAAAAAGGACAAGGATCACTCTAGGGCATACCATATAGGGTTTCTACAGTTGTCAGAAGAAGAAGAACAAAGTGCTGGAAGGAGGAAGACGAAGTGTCAGAAGAGGGAGGATGAAGTGTTGCATGAGGAAGTGATCTTGAGAAAGACTCCATATCAAGCGAAGGAAGAAAAAGGACAAGGATCACTCTAGGGCATACCATATAGGGTTTCTACAGTTGTTGGAAGAAGAAGAAAAAAGTGCCGGAAGGAGGAAGACGAAGTGCCGGAAGAGGGAGGATGAAGTGTTGCATGAGGAAGTGATCTTGAAAGGGCTTGACTTGTGCTTGGAGGATATTATTGTCAAGGGTCTAGGGTTTGGCATTGATCAATAAAATCTTCAATAAGAGAAATTTACGGAAGGATTTTCCTCTCTAAGAGAGAGAGGTTTTGCCTTAACAGAGAGCCAATATCTCGTGTTCTTGTTTCTTATGTTTTGGTAGTAGTTTGATGAAGTAAACACACACACTAATAATAATAATAATAATAATAATAATAAGATCAAGCTAACAAAGATAAATTGTAAAAGTGCTTCACAAATTGTTATCAAGTCTAGAAGAATCCTACTATACATAACTGCCCTTGATTCTTCAACAAAATAAAACCCCCCCCAGATGTTTAAAAAAAAGGTTTGCTTTCAACTATGACATATACTAAGTGAGCTTAAAGTAATGAAAGAATAAAAAAGTATAATAAATTTGTTCAATATTCACCTGAATACATCGACTATCTGATATTATAGAAAACCAAGAGAATGATATTATAATGGTTTAACAACAGAACATAATTTAGTCACATGAAATCAAGGCAACAATCTATGTTTGTAGAGGTATGATACAAACAACCTGATCATATCATAGATCTCAGTGTAAAATATAACTCTGGCTAGAGATATAAGGGAAGTTGATCCTCAACTTAACCTCTTAGGCATTTCATATAACTTCAAAATGTTCAGATGAAATAGAGTATGAAACTTACAGGAAAAGATCATTCACAAAGAGAACAAACTTCCATATGTTGAAAGAAGAATCTTTTGATTAAAACTTTATGAAAGTAATGTCTTTGAATACAAAATACAAGCTTTTTCTCTCCAAAAGTGAACCCTATGCATGAGTTTCTTTTCAATTTTTATACAAAATTACAAAAAACAACTTATTGTTGCAAAAACAAAAATTTAGGATCTAATAATTAAAATAGAAAATGTCTTCCACGATCCAATCACAAGCTGTCATCTGTCCTCTTTTAGCTGAATTTTGTTGTAGAGGTTGAGAAATTTATGGAGAAAACTTAGTCAACCATTCCCATTTAGATATGGTTGGATAATTATATGATATAATATGTTTGTAAGCCACATCCAACTTAGTGTATTTTAGATATGTTTATGTAATAGGAAATAACATTTTGACCTAGAAGTTAATATATAAATTATCCATAAGCTTATCAACCAATACTTCTCCATTTAATGCCCCACTCATGTCAACAAACTTCTTATTATATGTTCTAGCTTTTAATAACAAGTCTTTGTACACATCAATAGGTAATGGTAATACTATTCCATTATCATCCCATCATGAAAGCATTCCCATACCCTTTAAAATGTCAAACTTAGTATTGAATGAGTTCACCTCCTTTTTGGTTGATTTACATTTATCTTATACATGTTGTACAAAATTTCTTTTGGCGGTAACTTTATTTGTTTTCATTACCACATTAGTTTTTCATTAATTCCCAATTTTCTGAGGTGTTCTCTATTTCTAGAATTAAGAAATTTAATTATCTTAGCTACAACTTGTGGTTTATTTCCTACTTCATGCTGAAGGATCAACGACTTCTTCAATATTTCTTAGCAACTCTGCTTCTCCAATCACTACAAATTATTCCCATAAATTTTTAACAAAACTAATTATTTCCTTCTCTAAAATCTTTCTTGCATCAATTAATCGTTGAGATCCAACTAGTTTCTTTTTATACCAATCTACTTGACTTTGTAAAGTTGTTTTAAATTTTGATCTATGCTAATAGTTGCATTTCTATCAGCTAGTTCCTCTTTGATATCCATTATTTCATTATTCTTCACTTGAAGTAACTTTTTGAGGTTTTCGATCTCCTGATCCTTAATACTAAGTGATGACTTTGTGTCAACCAATTTTTTGATGGATCCACCTCTATAATTGTTGCTTTAGATATAGTTGTTGCACATACATGCTCACTCTTCTCTTTTAATAAACTTTCATTTTGTTGCTCTTACTTTTCAATTTGTTTATATCTCTATGTAATGAAGGATATCAGTTATTCCTTCTCTTTCTGAACTGTTTCTAACTCTAGTGTTTGTGCATGTTCCAGAGCTGGCATTTTAAGCTCTCTTTTGAGCACTTGAATATCCATGTCTCTTAATTTAATCGATGCTTGTATTGAAGAGGAATATTTGGATATGCACCCAATTCGATCATAATATGCTCCAAATGATCAATTTTGCTATGGTGGAAATTTTCTCCTGTTTCGATTGGGTGGTTACTTTAGTTAACATGTTTTCTAATTTTGAAGCATTAGTGGTTGTATTGGCTAAGTTCCTACATAACATTTCCCCTATCTTCTTATGAAGGTCCCTTCAATCAACTAGAGGAATGTGTTCCAAATCAATAGTGTACTTGGTTGTTTTGTAATCTTCTATAGTTTAAATGATCTATAAACTGCTTTGGATATTCCACTGGACAGTTCGTCACAACAGATTTGATAATATTATATTAAAAATCCAAGATTCTACACTATTACAGTTTTATTAGACTTTAATATTTGTAGATTTAACTATAATTAGTGCATGCATGCGAATGAAAATTATGCATAAAAGTAGAGAATGACAAAATAAGCACACACACACACACAAGACACAAGATATGCTCTATGGTAAACCCTTTCGGGAGAAAACACAACTGGAAAGTGAGGTCGCTCCACTCTCTTTCTCTGTATGGAAATATGGCTGCAGGTATAAAGAAGTAATTATTGTGGCCCGTGGGATGCTACAGTGCACAAATCCTCTCTGTGTGCTCTACCTCTTATCTCTCTTGGCTATCTTTGCTTAGCTATGGAACAAAATTCTCTCGAAAGAATGGAATGCCTCTTCCTCTTAGTGGCTTGGTCATAACACAACTCGATAGCCTACTAGTGGTTAATTTTGAATACATCAACTCTTAATTAGAGATACAATATAGAATCTTCTAGAGTCTTTTACATCATAATCATGTGGTTAACCCCTTTTCGATGAATAATGGGTGCCATTTCAAATGGATAAATAATATAATGATTCCCAGTCATATTCGATTGGGGTAGAGATAGAGAAGGGGAGAGAAGGGGAGAGAAGGGGAGTAGGGGAGGATATTTCTCCCACCCAATATTGAAGGAAATAATGACTAAATCCTTATCCACGGATATTAGTCCAATTTGGGATCCTGAAAGTCGGCAAGAATTGGGTAAAATCCCCCGTTTTGTAAGGGACGAAGTAAAAAGAAATACGACGCGACATCCTCCTGAACTATAGGTGTGAAACAAGAAGGTCAAATTATGAGTGGCATAACTTTTGCATACGAACTCCAATTGACACGCTTCTTATGTCGTTGGAAATATCTATGTGTGTAGAATAACATGAAATGGTGTTCATTAGAGCGACAAATATTTACCTTCAAAAAATGTCGTTTGATGCCTCAAAATGCTCTTGGAAGGTTTCAGACCTTGTTTTGCCAAACTGGGTCCCATTGGTAAAAACAGTCCCATGAGCTTATTCCTCATCTTTTTCCACTCCAAATGTATTGAGATGGATGAAAAACAATATAATGATCCAATCCAGATCACACCTCCCCTTTTTGGGAGGCTTTTGGTCCCCCAAAATATTCTACTGAATGAGGTGAGGAAAGTTTTCCTCCACCTCTTTGGTGTACCATTTAGATTTGCCTGGAAGTTGTCCCTTCAATCTAATCTGCCAGAGGTCATGCTACCCCTGTCTTGTAGTTCTAGAACTCTTCTACAAAACTATATCTTTTTTCAACTCTGCTTGAGCATTTGTGCCAAATCCTCCACAGAAGGTAGGACCTATTCCTCCTTCAGATCTAGCATGGAAGACTCATAGAGCTTCATATTCTCTACATTCACAACTGAGTAAATGCGTATATATGGTGGTAAACTGAGTCAATAGGCATTATCACCCACCTTTTCCAGTATCTCAAAGGGACCATACCTCAGAGCCTTTATATTCTTACCAGGTCCCTGCAACCTCTCCTTGTTTAACTGTAACCATAATTTGTCTCCCACCTTGAATGTCTTCTCTATTCTGTGTTGATCTTGCCTAGACTTATACTACTCTTGTGACTTTTGTAGTGTTTCTTGTACCTGTAGATGATCTACTTGATCTTCTCTATAAAAATTTTAGCTCTCAAAGCATCTCCAATAAGATCTTCGCTCACTCCTTGTTGGCCATATGGAATGTCCAAAGGTGAAGGTGGAAAATATCCAAAACAAGTCTCAAATGGGGACTTTCCTGTAGAAGTGTGGATTTCTCTATTGTAAGAATGTTGTGTATATAACATATTTTCATCCCAGGTCTTCGGATGCTTTTGGTTGTATCCCTTCAGAAGCTGCACCAAAGTCGTGTTGACTACTTATGTTTGTCATATGTATGTGGATGGAATGTTGTAGATCTCTTCAACTTTGTGTCCATCTTCTCCCACAATGTGGTCCAGAATTCACTGAGAAATATTGTATCCCTATCTGAAATGATGCTCCTTGGTATCCCAAAATGCACCTAGACCTATCCAAAGAACAAGTTTTCTGCTTCTTTCCCGCTGATTGTATTTTTACAGGGCATCATAACACACATCTTGCTGAACTTGTCAACTCCCACGAACAAGTAGTCATGTCCCATCTTGGTTGTCGGTAAACGTCCCACAAAGTCCATGGAAATGATTTCCCAAGGATGAGTAGGTACATGTAAGGGACGATATAGACCTTGTTTCCTTTTTCTAGGCTTTTGGTACAACAAAGCATGCATCCTCTTATCAACCTAGCTACCTTCTCTTGCATCTTGGGCCGATACACATACCTCTGCAAGTTAGCCACAATATTCCCTACACTAAAGTTCCCTGCAACCTTTGAGGTGTGAGCCTCTCTGATAAGCTACAATCATTCACCTTTAGGAACACAAAGCTTATCCAGTTTGTAAAGTAACCCACCTTGGAGATGGTAGTCAACCATGCTATTTCCATCGTGCGCATAACTATGACTCTGCAACTACTGATACACCTCCTTAAATTCCTTATCTTCTGAATATGCCTCTCTGTATGCATCATGGGTGAATGGCTCCATGGGCTTAAGAGTCCCCACAGTTGTGATATTTGATGTGGGTGGCCTTGAAAGAATGTCAGCCAACTTGTTTGTGCTTCCCTTCTTATACTTGATCATCAAATGAAACTGTTGTAAAAACCCCATCCACTTGTAATTCTTGGTATACTGTAGCTTACTTTGGGCCAAAAAGTACTGTAACAACTAGTGATCTGTGTGGATTATAGTCTCCTTTCCCATCAGATAGTGCTTCCACTTCTTCACAGCTTGCACCATGGCATAGATATCCTTGTCGTAGGTAGGGTAGTTAAGGATTACCCCTTGAAATACTTCAAAATGGTAGCATACATGCCTTTGTTGGCTTAAGGGGGCTTGGACCCAGGTTTGGAGTTAGCTACGCTAACCAAAAAATCACTACACTATCGGCCCTTTCGGGAACAACCTTAGCGCAGGCTGCAGTCTCACCCTAGGCAGTATTGGGGGATGCTAGAACTAGGTTTCTGCATCCAGGGGGGCTATGTGATGTGTCTTTTGTAGATCTAGGGCTTTCCTTGATCTTCGCGAACCCTAACCCTTGAAACCTGGAACTTACAGTAAATGACAGTAAACAGACTTGTGTCCTTCGCTGATTATGCTAAACATGAATAACATCATATAAATCAACAGATATACGTCTTCACAATATATTAAGTAAAATGAATTCAACATATTATAAATACAGTAAATTCAAAGATAACATCGTAATACACAGATACACAGGTAGTTTTTCACAATAAGACTTTATTATGCTTCAGAACTTCAATTACAACTCTTTCCAACCTTGCGCACACTGCTACAGGGGCTTGCACACTTAACTGCAGACTTACCAAGGTCTCTGCGCATACATCTGCAGGAGCCTTCCCCTCACCTAAGTACAACATAGATAAAAATTAGATTCAACTGATGTACTTATCTACTTAGCTATCTTATGACTCTTTTATGACTTCCTTTTATATTCTTCTTCATTACAATACCATGGTCTGCGAACCATGGGCAGGTCTCAAAACAGCTTGACTCTAACAAACTAAGGGGCTTTGACCTTCCTAAAGCCCCTTTGACTCCTATCGACTTGCGCTACTCACGCTCCGCTCCTCAAAATGCAGATACTTTACAATATTTAACAAAACTTAACAAAATTTGACCCAAGGGACCCCATCCCAACAAGCCCCCAACACAAAGTCATGACTCGTCCCAAGTCACTCTACTGGTGTTGCCTCAACCTTTACTTGCAGGTTGCTGAATTCTATCTTCAATGCTTGAAGATCTATTGTTCCTTGTGTGGCGGCCTGACGAACTTCTTCGACGAACTTCTCTGTTGTTGGTCCTTCGATTACAAGGCCCATGGTTCTCTATGTTTACTTAAGAGTTTTTAACTTAATTTGGACAGTTTGTGATAGTTGGCTTGCCTCATCGGCCCATGGTTGCATCCTTGAGGAAATAATAGAGGCCTTTCGACATAACTCATCAATCTAGGTCTATATGAATTTCCCTTCTTGAAGTCTGGTGAACCTCTGCACATGTGCTAAGGTCTGCGCTGTCGCCCTGATCTCATCAAACTGTAGTTGTTTTTAGAAATGGCAACACTAAATTCTAGTTTAATTTGTCCTTGAATTAAATTGTGAATTAAAATAGAATTTGTTTCTCATAGTGATTTGAAAATAATTAATTAAGTTTAATTAACTTAATTAATTCAGGAAATTCAAATTGGAAGTCTTTTAGAAGACATGTATATTTTCTCCTTAACTTATAGGAGTTAAGGACGAGTTATGAATGAGTTGTAATTAGTTAACTCAGTTTATTGAGTTAAGTCCAGTTAAATTAGTTCCAATCAATTTCAAGAACTAATAGTGAGTAAACAGTCAGTTGGGACACTAGTGACCTAATTAGTACTACTCTAGTTAACTGAAGATTCCACCATCAGAAACTCATGCATGTCGATTATGAGGAAGACCCAGTTGAAACTAGAGTGTAGGGACAATGTAATATTTGTTTTAGATTTTTTTGAGTTGCACTGATAGTGCATGAAATCAGGAACTGATCCTTGAGGGATTGCGCTATTTTTAGAGGCTTTATTTCCCTTTAAATACAAGCTATCCTTCATAGGAATTACACATTGGAATAAAGACTTGGATAGCTTGTGAATTGGCTAAGCTTTGGCATTGAGATTTCTTATGAGTTGGAGATTAAATTTGTTGAGTGATGGGATTGTTCTAGAGAGAACAAGCATTGTAATTTCATCTTGATTTTCCTGATTAATACAAAACAAATAGTGGGGTTTTGAGCTGTGGCTTTCCCTGGATATTTATTGTGTTATGTGCCTTTGATTCTCTTCCTCTATGGGCTTCTGCTATGTTAGTTTCAGTCTTTGCAGCCTTCCTCTAGTGATCAAACATGCTCTTACAAAGTGATTTTAAGGTGTCAAGGTCAAATTTTGTCATTTCAGTGAGTCTTCAAGCAAAATTTGGTCACTAGGCATTAGGTCTAGGGTTTGATTTTACCCTTGTCAAAGTTGTCCAAAAGTCGGTCCATGTCACCGTTCAGCTGAGTGTACCATCATTCAAAGAGTTTTCATTATCATGTCAAGTCCCATTGGGTCATTTTACACCTTGTTCATGCTTTAGTTGTGCCTAGGTAAGGTCATTTCCCTCTCCTAGGGTTTTGAAGGCAATTTCTCTTGGACGGCCAAATCATCGGCAAAACTTGTATCCTGATGTTCATACACCTTCCCCTATCCATAATGTACCTTATTAAACACTTCCCATCACTAAAATCCCCCAAATTCCTCATTTTCGCACAAACCCTAGTTTCTTGCTACAACTTGGCAATTTTCTAGGCTAGGCCTATGTTTTGCCTTTTTGGACCCCTTCCCCTCACTAAATTTCTAAGATTCCACTTTCCCCTACTTTCTAACATCCCTCCCCACTTCTCAAAATTTTCTCAAGAATTTAGAAGCCCCCTATCCCCTTCATTTCGCTTCATTTCGACAAATCCCTTGTCCCACACATCGGGATAGGTTTCACTCAAATGATGTTTCTGAGCAATAAAAGATGAATTTTGGAAGACTAAGAGATGTTTTTGTCCCAAAAATACCAAGGAAGAAAAACCTCCTTCACTTTTTACACAGTGTCATGGTTTTGGAGAAATGTCAAAAATACAATCGCCTCGGGAGAATTGATGCACCTCTAAAGTGACCTTGGGAAAATCAAGTTTTCTCCTAGCTCGGTTGGCCAAATGACTTGCTTGATGAGCCAAATGATAACTAGACATAAATATATTTCCAATGAGCTATCATGAGCTCAATTTGGAGTTGAGGAAGGCATTCAAAAGTTGACTGTAACAGCACTCTGCCTTTAGGCAGCCTCATTTGGCACATTTTGACCAGTCTTTGGAGATTTGATTTTTGACAGGGAAATGAAATAAAAATTGAAAAATTCTAGTTGGGTTGGAAAGTAGACTCAAATACATTTCCAACGAGCTATCCTACGCCCAATTTGGACACCGGGAAGGCCTCCAAAAGTCACCTGCAAAAAGGCGCGACACACATAGAGAGCGCAGCGCACTGGGAGAAATTTTGCAGTGTAAATTTACACTGGCGCGGCTCACATGGGAGGCGCGGCGCACATGGCTAAAAGGCCTGAATTTGACTGAAATATTCCTCCAAAACTACAAATTCTTCATTCCACAAATTTTCCACAAGGAACAAAGTCATTGAGCATACCAAGGTAAAGAGAAACATAGCAAAGTAATTGGGAGAGCAAAGCACACGTCTTAGGAGAGGTTGGAGACGTTTTCAGGAGTGTGACGCACACACAGAGGAGCATGGCACACAGAGGGAGCGTGGCGCACTGGGCACTACCACGCAGTGTTAAATTAACACGGGCACGGCGCACAGATAGAGGGGCGCGACGCACACCCACAAAGGCCCGGTTTTGTTCCAAATTTGCAACAAATCGCTTTGAATCCCTTCCAATTGACAGGTAGGGTCGACATCTCGGTTGCTCATATTGTTTTTGTGAACATGATGGTGGTTTATGGCCGTGTATAGTCGCAATAAAAACGCCTAAACCCTACCACTTGAAATCATCAAGGCCATTGCTCTAGGGTTGCAAATTTGTTGTGTTGATACCAAGGTTCCTCCTCCCTTTCACCTTTCATTTTTCCCCTTCTTTCCATTGTTCCCTTCCCCCCTATTCCATTTTTCCCATCTTTCCCTACCCTAAACATTACTAAACCCCTATTCCCTATCCCCTCCACTCATTTGTCAATGTAAACCCCAAAACCCTACCTTATAAAATCACCCAAACCCTCCTACATGTCCCTAAACAAAATCTCTCCCCATAACCCCTAATCCCATCATATTATTCCCCTTCCTAACAGTCCCTTTTGCATTGTTCCCCTTGGTGGCAGAGTTCATAACAACACATAGTTTCATACATCATCAAAAGGTAGTCCAAGCACAGTCCATATACAACAGACATGACATCTGATCCGTCATATGATCATGAATAAGAGACACACAGTGATTTGCAAACAAAGGTACATGCACCCAAGAGGCCTCATAGAGGTGGCAAAACATTCGTGAAGACCAGGAAGCTGCCCAACGAAGCCTAAATGAGAGGACACCCATTCAGCATGAGATAGAGGCTGATCGAGAGGTTTGGCTCAAAAGGATCAACATCTACTTAGAGAAGCTATTGGCGAAAGCGACAAGGACAAAGCATTATTGTGGCATATGGTTTATCTTTACAGGGCACGAAACATGAGTGCAAGGGCCCGGATGAAGAGCTTGAAGGCAAAACTGAGCAAAGCAACGAAAGAGGCAAAAGAGGCAAAAGAGAAATATCGGCTTCAAATCTTGGCTGAAGCTTCCTTGGCACAGCATAGTGCCTCTTAGAGAACCTCCAGCCCAAATTTCAAGAAATTTGGGGCAATTTTGGTCACATGGTAATTTTTTGGTCAAAACACAGGTCTTTTCTCCAAAAATCGGGAGCTCCAAATGAAGAATGGTTTGCATTTTTGGATTTAGCATGGAAAATCATGACTACTGGTGCTTGGACAAGAAATTTGGGCAAGATCTGAGTCTCCAGGAGGTCAAAAACACCCAAAAAATGGCCTCTCTGCCCCTTTTTTGAGACACAGGAAGCAGTCTTGGGAGAATGAAGATTTGGAGGGGAAAATGAGCACCAAATTCAGAAATTCCAGTTGGGTTAGAAAGTAGACAGGACAGGCTTTCCAACAAGCCCACTTGGGCACATTTTGGACACCTAAAAGTGCCCCAAAACAGGCCCCAAAGTAGCACGGCGCACTGAGGAAAAATTGCCAAATTTGCTTCCGTTTCGCGACTTCTCCAGGTGGGCCCGCTCATCTACACTTCGGTTTTTTGGCACCTAAGGTGGCATTTAAAGTATTTTTTCCCCAGATTGGCTTCTATCCAAGTGGCGAAGGAAGGCAAATGGTCACCCAAGCCATTTTTCATGTTTGTAACGCTGCACCTGTAGCTGATGGTTGGCTCTTCATCTCCATTTTGTAATGATTCGAGTAACTCCCCAACCCTTGGGCATTCTATCTCTTCATGGCACATTCTATATATTGTATGTAAACATTTGCAAAGGGTTTGTTGGTTTGTAACTTCTGGGAGATTGTGGGAAAGAAACTCTGTTTCTTCACTGTGTATTTTTAATAGAGAATTAATGAAAGGCAATGGCTCTGTTTCATGAGATTCTTGTGGTTGTGAGCGCAGGAAGTGTGTCTCTTATGTTTTCATATGTATTTCGTTATGTTTCATAATTCAATTCATGTTCATTTCCAGTGAAATATTCTGAGTGAGATTAGGTAGAATTCAATTTTATTGCTCTGCCTGTGGGAAAATTTCATGTTCAGTGTTCTTCTTCTGTTGAGAAGGATTCATGTTCCTATGCCCTTTTCACACTCCTCAGCAATCTCTCTGTTCCGCGTTATTCCAAACTAAATTGCTACACTTTCCGCCTGCCTTGCCTCACGAAGTAATCTGTGCCTTTGTATTAAATTCTCTGTTCTTTGCTGACCGTTGGTCCCATACCATCCCAGAAGCTCGGTCATTCATAAAAATTGTTTCTGGTATCCATTTTCACTTACTAGCCTAAGATCAATATTTCATTGTAAGTCATCTCAGACCGTTTTTGCTTATCTATTCACTGAGCGTGACTCGGAGAGAGCCCTCTCCTGTTCCGGTAGGGCTAGCTACCAGACTGAGCGTGGTTTGTGGTTACCCTGAATTTTTCCTTCCTTCAGCCTAGGGCAGATTTAGGTGCTAACATAGTGGCGAATTCGTTGGGGAAGAAAATGGTTTGCTTGAAGATTGTTTTGCCCTAGGACATATCTCAAGTTCAGATTTGATGGTTGATGGTGGACAACGATCAGACAGAAGACGACTGAAATCATTCACCTGGAAACTCCATTCATTGAAGAACCCAGCAATCGGTGCTTCATGGTGACTCCACTGGAGGACTAACTCTTTCTCTGCGAAAATGGAAGGATCTTACACAAAGTTCGGGTATCCAAAGTGGAATGGTATTCAGGTTCTACTCTGCTTTCTTGTAAATTACTTCTTCGCTATTCTTGAAGCTGCCCTAAAAGTTTTTCAGAACTTGTTGTATGATAAAGGTGATCAAAATCTTCACTCGATCTATTCAAAAAGTGTAAATAGTGAGTTTCCCTTTGATCCTGGCCTCCTTACTTTTCCTACATCTTATGATGATTCTCTACAAAGTGATGAGCCTAAAGAAAACAAAACTGATCCCATAGCTCTTGTACATATCCCTACAGCTGTTATAATCCCAGATAGGTATAAACCTCTTGTTTTACCTTCTGTTCTTCATGCTTTCCCCAAAAATTATGATCTATACTTGCCAAGATTTGACGGTGAATGTAAGAATGTCAATGCTGAGCAACATGTGCAGAATGTTGAGACTTTTCTAGACCTTTTTGAAATTGATGAAGAAGATGTCAGTATAAGGCTTTTTGCTCTTTCTTTGCAAGGCAAAGTCAAGAGTTGGTTCAAAGCCCTGCCGGATGCGAGCATCACAGATTTACAGCAGTTCATCAAAGTTTTTCTTGACAGATGGAGGATCGGACAGAACATTTTCCTTATCGTAGAAGAGTATAATCAGCTGAAAAGACTGCCAGGGGAGACAGTACAACAGTTTTCAGCCAGATTTAATCAAGTTTATTATTCAATGCCGGTTGATATAAGACCCCCTCCTGGATTTGCTCTCTTGCACTACCCGAGTGCCTTTGATCCGAAATGGAGTTTCAGCTGAGAGAAAAGAATGTCGCAACACTTGAAGAGATGCAGAACAATGCAGTAAATGTAGAGGCTCATTTGCTGATTAGAAGGGCAAGGTTGAAAGAAGAAGAGATGAAAAACATGGATCTAGAGAAAACTACACCTTTAGAGGAAAAGCTTGACATTTTGGTGAGTGCAGTAGAAGAGATGGTGAGAAAAATGACTGCAAAAGATGAAAATGACGTTCATGAACAAGTGGCTGATCCAAAACATTTTGTTTCTTATCTCAGTAGTCATAAGGATTGTTTTGTAGATCATATTGGAGAAGAAAGACCTGTTGATATGACATGTATGCTTGATGACGTGTTTTATACTGACGATTTGCCTTAGTTTGATCAGTATGATGATGATGATTATGCTCTCCAAACAGAAGCTAATCTTGCAGACAAATCAGCAGCTAGTTTATGGGATGAGGAAGTTCACTTACAGCAGCTCGAGTACAGTGATCAACCGAGGCATATCAGCTATGGAAATGATGAGGAAAGTGTAGCAGATTTTGAAGTAAGTGAAGGATCTTTGCCTTTGTGCTTTGATTCATGTCAGTTCATCAGAGATAATTTCCATGCAATCAGACATCAGCTATCGACAAATCTTGATTTGGATCCTCTTGAGGGAGATGAAAACTTTGTTCCAGACTTCTTATATTCAGAGTTCCAGCCCCCAAATGCCATTAATAGTCAGGTTGCACATGAAGACATAGAAGCTGGCTTATATGATCAAATGATACAAGAAGATTCCTTACCTTTATGTTTTGAATCATTTCAGTTTTTGCGGGTAAATTGCATAGTAAATCTTCAAATGAAAAGCTTGTAGGAAATCAACAATCTTTCAGTTTTAATGTTGAGGATGAGACAAATGGCGAAATTTTTGAGCAGGTCGTTAATAAGAAATCTTCCCCTGAAATGATTGATGAAATCATTTTGGATACAGAACCAGATTTGCAGCCACCAAACACAATTCAAGGTCAGATTACAGATGAAGGTGAGGTAGCCGAAATACATGATTTAATGATGCAAGAGGATTTTGTACCCTTGTGTTACGAAGCATTTCAGTTTATAAGGCAGAATCTTCGTAATATCTCTAAAGAAAAGGATGAACAACCAATAGGATGTCATACAGTTTCAATAGATACATCGCAGCAGTCTCCTCAAGTTTTTGATGATCCTTTTGCTCATGTGTTAGATTTTGTTTGCTGTAAAACTTCTTCTCCATCAGCCAACCAGGAGACAAAAGAGAATGTTGATAATCATCTGTTTCAAGGGTCACCTTCATTGTCTTGTTTAACAGATTGTTCATTTCATAGCCCATACCAAAGTTTGCAGTCATATGAGGAGATTGATAAAGGAGGCTTTGGTTCTGTTTGGAATCAACAACAGAGTTTGGTTCTTCACGAAATTCAGGATCCTTTTGACCGCTTGCTGCAATCATCAGAGAAAGACAGTGCAGATGTGAGGAAAAGTTTAATATCCAGATATGAAGATTACTTGGACCAGAGCAGTAGTTTGTTAATGGAAATCAATGGTGATGCTTATGAAGATCCTTTTGCAGTATTCTTGAAGTCATCCAGCTAATTCATGCTTTGCAATTTTGTCAGCTGTGAACTTGATTCCAAGTTTCCATGGGAGCTACCTTTTGATTACTCCCTTTTCCTGCGCATCAGAAAGCATTTGGGAAGAAATCAAATATCAGCCATAATGCTTACCTGGTTGCATTGGCTATTCCATCTCACTTGACCGAGTGGTGGAAAGAGTAATTAGGGTAGGTTTGCTGAATAAGCTCAAATATGAGCATCTTTCCAGTTTGTTAGTTAGGATTTAGTCATGTCTGGTTTTATTATGGTTTTAGTTTGAGTCTTCAGTCAGAGTTCGTCTGCATAATGTCAGTTTCCGTGTTTTGACTCCATAGCCCAATGGACGAAGGCACTGTCTGCTCACCCAAAGATCTGCAGTTCTTGGCACCTCCAAGGAGCTAGAGCTGCCATCCCTATTGGAGCCAATGTTAGTGTCAGTCTTTGCAGCCTTCCTCTAGTGATCAAACATGCTCTTACAAAGTGATTTTAAGGTGTCAAGGTCAAATTTTGTCATTTCAGTGAGTCTGTAAGCAAAATTTGGTCACTAGGCATTAGGTCTAGGGTTTGATTTTACCCTTGTCAAAGTTGTCCAAATGTCGGTCCATGTCACCGTTCAGCTGAGTGTACCATCATTCAGAGAGTTTTCATTATCATGTCAAGTCCCACTGGGTCATTTTACACCTTGTTCATGCTTTAGTTGCGCCTAGGTAAGGTCATTTCCCTCTCCTAGGGTTTTGAAGGCAATTTCTCTTGGACGGCCAAATTATCGGCAAAAATTGTATCTTGATGTTCATACACCTTCCTCTATCCATAATGTACCTTATTAAACACTTCCCATCACTAAAATCCCCCAAATTCCTCATTTTCGCACAAACCCTAGTTTCTTGCTACAACTTGGCAATTTTCTAGGCTAGGCCTGTGTTTTGCCTTTTTGGACCCCTTCCCCTCACTAAATTTCTGAGATTACACTTTCCCCTACTTTCTAACATCCCTCCCCACTTCCCCAAATTTTCTCAATAATTTAGAAGCTCCCTATCCCCTTCATTTCGCTTCATTTCGGCAAATCCCTTGTCCCACACATCGGGATAGGTTTCACTCAAATGATGTTTCTGAGCACTAAAAGATGAATTTTGAAAAACGGAGAGAGGTTTTTGTCCCAAAAATTCCAAGAAAGAAAAACCTCCTTCACTTTTTACACAGGTGTCATGGTTTTGGAGAAATGTCAAAAATACAATCGCCTCGGGAGAATTGATGCACCTCTGAAGTGACCTTGGGAAAATCAAGTTTTCTCCTAGCTCAGTTGGCCAAATGACTTGCTTGATGAGCCAAATGATAATTAGACACAAATATATTTCCAATGAGCTATCATGAGCTCAATTTGGAGTTGAGGAAGACATTCAAAAGTTGACTATAACAGCACTTTGCCTTTAGGCAGCCTCATTTGGCACATTTTGACCAGTCTTGGGAGATTTGATTTTTGACAGGGAAAATGAACTCCAAATTGAAAAATTCTGGTTGGGTTGGAAAGTAGACTCAAATCCCTTTCCAAAAAGATATCCGGTGCCCAATTTGGACACTTGGAAGGCCTCCAAAAGTCACCTGCAAAAAGGCGCAACACACATAGAGAGCATGGCGCACTGGGAGAAATTTTCCAGTGTAAATTTACACTGGCGTGGTGCACATGGGAGGCGCGGCGCACATGGCTAAAAGGCCTGAATTTGACTGAAATCTTCCTCCAAAACTACAAATTCTTCATTCCACAAAGTTTCCACAAGGAACAAAGTCATTGAGCATACCAAGGTAAAGAGAAACATAGCAAAGTAATTGGGAGAGCAAAGCACACGTCTTAGGAGAGGTTGGAGTCGTTTTCAGGAGCACGGCGCACACACAGAGGAGCGTGGCGCATAGAGGGAGCATGGCGCACTGGGCGCTACCACACAGTGTTAAATTAACACGGGCGCGGCGCACACAAAGGACGCGGCGCACAGACAGAGGGGCGCGGCGCACACCCACAAAGGCCCGATTTTGTTCCAAATTTGCAACAAATCGCTTTGAATCCCTTCCAATTGACAGGTAGGGTCGACATCTCGGTTGCTCATATTGTTTTTGTGAACATGATGGTGGTTTATGGCCATGTATAGTCACAATAAAAATGCCTAAACCCTACCACTTGAAATCATCAAGGCCATTGCTCTAGGGTTGCAAATTTGTTGTGTTGATACCAAGGTTCCTCCTCCCTTTCACCTTTTACTTTTCCCCTTCTTTCCATTGTTCCCTTCCCCCCTATTCCATTTTTCCCATCTTTCCCTACCCTAAACATTACTAAACCCCTATTCCCTATCCCCTCCACTCATTTGTCAATATAAACCCCAAAACCCTACCTTATAAAATCACCCAAACCCTCCTACATGTCACTAAACAAAATCTCTCCCCATAACCACTAATCCCATCATATTATTCCCCTTCCTAACAGTCCCTTTTGCATTGTTCCCCTTGGTGGCAGAGTTCATAACAACACATAGTTTCATACATCATCAAAGGGTAGTCCAAGCACAGTCCATATACAATAGACATGACATCTGATCCGTCATATGATCATGAAGAAGAGACACACAGTGATTCGCCAACAAAGGTACATGCACCCAGGAGGCCTCATAGAGGTGGCAAAACATCCGTGAAGACCAGCAAGCTGCCCAACGAAGCCTAAATGAGAGGACACCCATTCAGCAGGAGATAGAGGCTGATCGAGAGGTTTGGCTCAAAAGGATCAACATCCACTTAGAGAAGCTATTGGCGAAAGTGACAAGGACAAAGCATTATTGTGGCATATGGTTTATCTTTACAGGGCACGAAACATGAGTGCAAGGGCCCGGATAAAGAGCTTGAAGGCAAAACTGAGCAAAGCAACAAAAGAGGCAAAAGAGGCAAAAGAGCAAGATCGGCTTTGAATCTTGGCTGAAGCTTCCTTGGCACAGCATAGTGCCTCTTAGAGAACCTCTAGCCCAAATTTCAAGAAATTTGGGGCAATTTTGGTCACATGGTAATTTTTTGGTCAAAACACAGGTTTTTTCTCCAGTGGCGCGGCGCTAAAAATAGGGAGCTCCAAATGAAGAATGGTTTGCATTTTTGAATTCAGCATGGAAAATCATGACTACTGGTGCTTGGACAAGAAATTTGGGCAAGATCTGAGTCTCCAAGAGGTCAAAAACACCCAAAAATGGCCTCTCTGCCCCTTTTTTGACACACAGGAAGCAGTCTTGGGAGAATGAAGATTTGGAGGGGAAAATGAGCACCAAATTTAGAAATTCTAGTTGGGTTAGAAAGTAGACAGGACAGGCTTTCCAACAAGCCCACTTGGGTACATTTTGGACACCTGCAAGTGCCCCAAAACAGGCCCCAAAGTAGCACGGCGCATAGAGAAAATGGCGCGGTGCACAGAGGAAAAATTGCCAAATTTGCTTTCGTTTTGCGAAATTTCGATTCGCGACTTCTCTAGATGGGCCCGCTCATCTACACTTCGGTTTTTTGGCACCTAAGGTGGCATTTAAAGTATTTTTTCCCAGATTGGCTTCTATCCAAGTGGCGAAGGAAGGCAAACTGTCACCCAAACCATTTGTCATGTTTGTAACGCTGCACCTGTAGCTGATGGTTGGCTCTTCATCTCCATTTTGTAATGATTCGAGTAACTCCCCAACCCTTGGGCGTTCTATCTCTTCATGGCACATTCTATATATTGTATGTAAACCATTTGCAAAGAGTTGGTTGGTTTGTAACTTCTGGGAGACTGTGGGAAAGAAACTCTGTTTCTTCACTATGTATTTTTGACAGAGAATTAATGAAAGGCAGCGGCTCTGTTTCATGAGATTCTTGTGGTTGTGAGTGCAGCAAATGTGTCTCTTATGTTTTCATATGTATTTCGTTATGTTTCATAATTCAATTCATGTTCATTTCCAGTGAAATTTTCTGAGTGAGATTAGGTAGAATTCAATTTTATTGCTCTTCCTGTGGGAAAATTTCATGTTCAGTGTTCTTCTTCTGTTGAGAAGGATTCATGTTCCTATGCCCTTTTCACACTCCTCAGCAATCTCTTCGTTCTGCATTATTCCAAACTAAATTGCTACACTTTCTGCCTGCCTTGCCTCACGAAGTAATCTGTGCCTTTGTATTAAATTCTCTGTTCTTTGCTGACCATTGGTCCCATACCATCCCAGAAGCTCGGTCATTCATAAAGATTGTTTCTGGTATCCATTTTCACCTACTAGCCTAAGATCAATATTTCATTGTAAGTCATCTCAGACCGTTTTTGCTTATCTATTCACCGAGCGTGACTTGGAGAGAGCCCTCTCCTGTTCCGGTAGGGCTAGCTACCAGATTGAGCGTGGTTTGTGGTTACCCTGAATTTTGCCTTCCTTTAGCCTAGGGCATATTTAGGTGCTAACATGCTATAAAGACTAGAAGTATATTCTTGTCTCTTGTTTTAGCAGATTACATGAGCTTGAGAATCTATAGGTTTTTTTACATGGTATTGGAGAAAGATTCTTTTTTGGGCCGATAGTTTGCAGAGAAGTTATGAGAATTTATGCTCAATTTTCAGAAAAAAAAAAATTGCAAATTTGGATTCCTTGGGAAAATATACCCAAATTCAAAAAAACAATCAGCCGAATCATAGTTCAGATGAGGGAGATATCGGTGATTTAAAATCAGCTCTCTAGAGGAGATTTCAAAGTTTTGAGTTTCTGGGTTACAGGTGAAAGTCAAATTTGCATACATATGTCAGGATCAACAGATGACGTTCCATGGGTTGAGGCTTGAGTATGTCTTGAAAGGCAGCTCGAATTTTATAGCTTGGAGGGACAGGATGGAGGCGGTGCTAGAAGATAATGGCTTGAAGGAATTCATTGATCAAGAAGTCCCCAAGCCAGTAGCTACAGATGCACAAGACTTGGACGAATGGAAGAAGTGTGTGGCAAAGGCAAGGCGGATAATGCTTGAGGGAGTTCGAGACCACATTGTCTCGATTCTCCATGGCAAGGAAATTCTGCATGCTATGCGGAAAACATTGAAGGACTTGTATCAGAATAACAATGATAAAAGGAAGTTGGTATTGAAGGATAAAATTCGTAAAATCAAGATGGAGAAAGGCGAGACGATTCCAAAGTACTTGACCAAGTTCACTCAATGTCGGGATGAACTTGGAAGTGTTGGAATCACAGTTTCCGAGGAGGATATGGTGAGCCTTTCTCTTCTTGGACTCCCAAAGAGTTGGCATAGTTATCAGGACTCTATCAATGGTTGAGAGAAGCTGCCAGATTGGGAATGACTATGGTCGGATTTGATGCAGGATGAGATCAGGAGGAACACTAGGGATGGATCTTCATCAAAGACTGATGATGAAGAGAACTGTGCCTTAGTGATTAAGGCAAGGAAGGGGAAAGGTAAAATTTCCTGTTCCAAATCAAATTCTTATCATGGAGGTAAGAAGAAGGACATGATGAAAGTTAAATGCTTTCATTATCACAAGATGGGTCACTTTGCTACAAATTGTCCATTGAAGAAGTCCAAGGAGAAGTCCTCAAGAGGAGTGGCAGGTGAGGCTTTGGCCTCCCAATTCGAATTGGACTTTTCCCTCATTGCATGCATGGTGTCTTCAATGATGGGAAGTGTTTGGTACTTAGACAGTGGAGATTCTTTCCACATGACTGGCAACAAAGAGTTATTCAGTGAACTGGAGGAGAAAGATATCAAGATGCATATCGAGATGGGTGATGATGGTAAGTATAGTGTTACTGGTGTGGGCACTATTACTTTTCAGAGGGAGCATGTGGCTCCACTCACCTTGAAGAATGTTATGCATGTACCCGAACTGACGAAGAACTTGGTATCCATTGCCATGCTTGAGGATAGAGGCTATGATGTGATCTTTTCGAAAGGAAAGGTGTTCCTTTGACACATAGCCACGGGTCAAGTAAAGAAGATAAGGATTTGAGTTTAGAATCTTTATAAGATAGAGGTAGAGGATTGTGCTGCTTTGAGTTCAAAAGCGAAAAATATGTTGAGCCGAGACATCAGTGAGTTGTGGCATAGGTGATTGGGCCACTTGCATCATGGGTCTTTGAAGATATTGTAGCAAATCTCTACTGGTCTTCCCAAAGGTATGCTTGAGCAAGTTGATACATGCAAGGGTTTTACTTTGGGAAAATACACCAAATCTTCCTTTGGAGATAGAGACAGTCGAGCAGAGTTTATTCTGGAGAGAGTCCATTCAGATGTGTGTGGACCATTCTTGACAGTATCCACCACCAAACATAGGTATTATGTTATATTTGTAGATGAATATTCTCATAAATGCTGGATATTTTTCATGCAGAGAAAGGATCAGACATTCACAAAGTTTTGTGAATTCAAAGCATTGGTTGAGAAAGAGTCAGGAAAGAAGGCTAAAGCTCTACGGAGTGATAACAGTGGAAAATATGTCTCTAATGAGTTTAAGAACTTCTGTGTAGCGGAAGGGATTGAACGAGAGTTGACGACACCTCATAACTATCAACATAATGGGGTTTCCGAGAGGAAGAACATGAGCATAGTAGGGGCAACAAGGGTGATGTTGCATGATCAGGGCCTACCACTACACTTATGGGCTGAGGCATGCAACACAACGGTTTATGTTCAGAACCATAGCCCACATCAGATACTTGAGATGAAGACACCAACGAAGGCTTATTCTGGTAAGAGGCCAAATGTTGGTCACTTCAAGATTTTTGGGTCATCGGTTTATTGCCATGTGACCAAAGATGCATGGAAGAAGCTTGAGCCAACAACAGAGTTGGGGATCTTTGTCGGGTACACTAATACTCCCCACAAATATCGGGTGTACATGAAAACTAGTCAGATGACAGTGGCTCACAGCGATGCCAAGTTTGATGAGGAGAAGGCCATGCTAGTATCCCTTGAGAGGGAGCTTGAGCTACATGCGGAGGAGGAACTTTTAGTTATTAAGGTTGAGGAGCCTTAGTTTGATGTGGAGCAGCCACATCCAGAGGTTCTGGGAGTGGAGACATCCCCTCAGGCAGAGTCTTCAAGAAAGGGAAGAAAGTGCACTAGAGAGGCTGCAGATTGTTGGATGATGCACAAGAGAATGTGGGAGCACCCTCTTCTCAGTGCAGACAGAGGAGGTCACTAGAGAGGTACATTGGATACATGGCACTTATGGGTGCATGTGTTGTGACAGATCCATATTCCTTTTACGAAGCAGTACAATGACCAGTTTGGGTTGATGCGATGGTGGAGGAGTATGACTCCATAGTTCGAAACAATGTTTGGGATGTGGTCTCGAGACTAGAGGAAAAGTCAGTTATGAGCTCCCGTTGGCTTTACAAGGTAAATAAAGATGTAGATGGTAGTGTGGAGAAGCATAAGGTCATATTTGTGGCCTATGGATTTTCACAGGTAGAGGGGATTAACTATGATGAGACCTTTGCTCCTGTTGCAAGGTACTCATCTATCAGATCTATTTTGGCACTATCTGCACAGTTGGGTTGGAGTATCCATCACATGGATGTGAAGACTGCCTTCCTCAATGGTATGATTGAGGAAGAGGTGTACATAGAGCAACCCAAAGGTTTTGAAACCTTAGACCGTGAGTCGTATGTGTTCTGACTCAAGAGAGCATTGTATGGGATGAAGCAAGCACCTCGTGCTTGGTACACCAAGATATATAGCTACTTCACTGGGTTGGGCTTCATGAAGAGTGAAGCAGATGCAGACCTATATCACATAGTGGTGGAAGGCAAGCTTTTGATCATTGTACTTTATATAGATGATCTGATACTGACAGGTGATGAGAATCTCATCAAATATTGCAAGGAGGACCTTGCAAGAGAGATTGAGATGAAGGACACGGGGCTCATGAATTACTTTCTTGGCATGGAGGTATGGCAGGGAGATGGGGAGTTGTTTGTTTCTCAGGGAAAGTATGCCAACGAGATAATCAGGAGATTATGCATGGAGAGCAATAAACCCATGGAGACTCCTCTAGCTGGTAACTGGAAGAAGGAGGATGCTACTTTAGGGGAAGTAGTGTAAGCTATTGTTTACAGATAAATTGTGGGTTCACTCATGTACTTGGTGAACACATGCCCAGATATGTCCTATGCAGTTAACCAACTTAGTTAAGTGATGGTTAGGCCAAGCTGTACTAGAAGGTGACAAAGCATGTATTGAGATACCTCAGAGGCACTACTCAGTTTGGGTTATGGTACGAATGGAAAGAGGGAGTGAAGATTCCAGGCTTCACCGATGCAGATTGGGAAGGGGTTCCATCTGACAAGAAGAGCACATCAGGAGGGATTTTTAGTATCGGGTCAGTGGCAGTTTCTTGGTATAGCAGGAAACAGAGATCGGTTGCACTCAGTTCGGTAGAGCCAGAGTACATGGCTACAAGTCAGGTAACATGTGAGGCTATCTGGATGAGGAAGATCCTGGTTGGTTTGTTTGGTCAGTAGATGGATCTGACAGTGATTTATTGTGATAATCAGAGTTGTATCAAACTCTCTAAAAATCCAATCTTTCATGATCGGTCCAAGCATATTGATATCCGATGTCATCATCTTAGAGATTGTGTATTGATGCGGATCATGTTGTTAGATTACATTCCCACGGAGGAGCAATATACTGACATCTTGACAAAGGCATTGCCAAGATGTAAATTCGAGTTTCACAAAGACAAGATCGGGGTAATGGATTATCCCTTTCTTGTTGAGAGGGAGTGTTGAGAAATGGAAACAAGAAATTCTAGTTTAATTTGTCCTTAAATTAAAATGTGAATTAAAATATAATTCTTTTCTCATAGCAATTTGAAAATAATTAATTAAGTTTAATTAACTTACTTAATTTAGGAAATTCGAATTGGAAGTCTTTTAGAAGACATGTATATGTTCTCCCTAACTTATAGGAGTTAAGGATGAGTTATGAATGAGTTGTAATTAGTTAAATCAGTTTATTGAGTTAAGTCTATTTAAATTAGTTCCAATCAGTTTCAGGAACTAATAGTGAGTAAATAGTCAGTTGGGACACTAGTGACCTAATTAGTGCTACTCTAGTTAACTGAAGATTTCACCATCAGAAACTCATGCATGTCAATTCTGAGAAAGCCCCAGTTGAGAGTAGAGTGTAGGGACAATGTACTATTTGTTTTAGATTTTTTTGAGTTGCACTGATAGTGCATGCAATCAGGAACTGATCCTTAAGGGATTGCACTATTTTTAGAGGCTTTATTTCCCTTTAAATACAAGCTATCCTTCATAGGAATTACACATTGGAATAGAGACTTGGAGAGCTTGTGAATTGGATAATATTTGGCCTTGAGCTTGCTTATGAGTTGGAGATTGAATTTGCTGAGTGCTGGGATTGTTCTAGAGAGAACAAGAATTGTAATTTCATCTTGATTTTCTTGATTAATACAAAACAGATAGTGGGGTTTTGAGCTGTGGATTTCCTCAGATATTTATTGTGTTATGTGCCTTTGATTCTCTTCCTCTATTAATTATTATTTGCTCGATCTTTATGGGCTTCCGCTGTAAAGAGTAGAAGCAAATTATTGTCTCTTGTTTTAGTATATTACATGAGCTTGTGAATCTATAGGTTTTTATACAAGTTACCTTTCGCAGATGTCTGCTTCGATCGTTTGCAAATGTGGGTCCTCCTGCAACAAGGTCCACATATCCATTGTATGCTCAAATAATTGGTTGCAGTCCTTGACTACAGTGGTCAGAGTTGTCATATCTGCTTTAATAGCAGCCTCGCGCTGCTCTCGGACCTCTGGAGGTGTGGTTGGCTGTAGCTTCAGTTGAAGCTCTGAAATCTGCAACTGCAGTTCAAACCATACCTTTCCAATTTCCTCCTTGTATTCCTTTATTGCAGTAGATAACTTGTGATTTTTCTCTACTGAGGCTGCCTTTGCTGGAATTTGGAGCTCATGGAGTTCGCTGTATACTTCGGTAAGGGCTGCCTCTAATTGTTGATTTCACTGCATCACCTCGTCATGGGCCTGCAAGCCCTATGTTTTCTCTCCAAAAATATGGAGATTGTTAGTTTTTACCTCGTTAATAATAAATAGAGCTCTTTCCTCCCAGACGTGGAGCTCATCTGAAACTCCTTAGTGCAGCTCGTGCAATGTATGGATAGGCAGTGCTGCAAGGTTGATACTCATGTTGGTCACATGCAGCAGTCTCACCTGATCCTCAGTTATTTCAACATGCAAGGAACCCTACGACAGCATCGTTGTGAGGAGGCATGAAGTGAGTTGTGCCTTTGATGTCCCACTCGCCTGAATCATGCTCACTTGACCCACGCTGGCTTGTCCCATGCTACTTTGGCTCTTCTAAGTAGCATATGCATGATTTCTGATGATACAGTTGGTTCTGAATATTGTTGCAGAGTTCTGTGTTCTACTCTATGTTCTGGTGATTGCATTTTGTTGATAGGGTTTCAGTGATTCAGTATTGGGTAACTCAGAGCTTGATGATGCAAGTGTTGATTGATTTTGTGCTTCAATGATATTGATGGGTCCAGTATGAAAATTGGATGAAACGTGGCCTTTCAGAGTATGGTGTTGTGCTTCAGGAGTATCTAGTCTAAAAGTTTATGAAACGTGGTACCTGGAGGATGAAAGAGAAGGTTGTAGCCTTCTGTAGGTTGGCACCCACGTACTAGTACATCAACTAGTACAAGAGCTAAGGGTGTGGTAGCTCCCTTCCAGTGGCAGCTGGAAAACTAGTGAAGGTTGGAGCATTCAGTAGGCTGGCACCTACGTACTAGTGCATTGGCTAGTACAAGAGCTAAGGGGGTTGTAGCTCCCTTCCAGGAGAAGCTGGAGAACAAGAGAAGGTTGTAGCCTTCTGCAGGTAGAAGCCTGTGTACTGGTATAAGACTGCACCAGTACAGAAATATTGTAAAAAGAAGTTTCTTATTAAAGGAAGATAGAGATGACTTGCAGCAGGTGGTTTTCACAGTTGCGTTAGACACAGTTGCGTGTACACGCAGGTTCCCTTCACTGAAGTAGCATATATGAATCTGAGTATGGAAATGAAAAAGTGTTTGATTTGATAATACTGATTCACCCCCCCTCTCAGTATTATTTCCAACACTACAATTCCTTTAGGCCCTGTGGTACTTTGTCTAAAGCCTGGTGGTACTAGTACTCGATGTGTCCCCATATGTTTTTAGTGGAAGAACGGACAACATCACCGATCTCATCAAGGTACCCCTTCATGAGGACCAATGGCATAGTATTCACAGACTTATTAGACTTTTACTTCTTGCGAGATACCGTCAAACTTCACTTCCGTCTCTTCCTGATCCTGAAGGGGGACTGTAAGTCCCTCGATCCGAGATAGGGGTCTGTGCCCCCTTCTTCTTCATCTATAGTTTCAACATCAACATTGGTGTGCTTTGTCTTAGGTTCTTCAAGGTCAGTGGTGACTTGCGATGTTGCTACTTGCGTAGGCTTTCCCTTTTGTGATGCCTTCTCTGTCACAGAAGCCTTTTCCTTCTGCGCCACCTTCTCTGTCGTAGAATCCTTTTCCTTTTTGGCTTCTTTCTCTTTCTTAGAAGCCTTTTGTGCTTCTTTCTTCTTGTATTTCATGTCCTCTGCTGCAACTATTGTTTTCCCCATTTCTACTTCTGTGGCCTTACTTGTTCCTGTAGCTTTGCCAGATGGGGTGAGCCAATTGCTTGGCCATTTGCTGATGACCCCCATAATGTCATCCTCCACGACTAAATGCGAAAACTTGTGCCATGCTCTTGTGGCATCCTTCTTCACGCGTATGGATAGATTGTGAAAATATGTTTTGAAGTTTGATATACTTTTGTACTACACATGTAGACTAGGTGGCAATTGTGGCCATGGGTTGATCACCATCCATAACTCTGACTCGAACAAGACCCAGAACATATTGGTTTCAATTATGCAGTTAGGGTCCTTTATTTCCCATAGCGAGGAAAATTTCGCAGCCTCACACAAGTCTGGATACGGTGTTGGGAACTGGCTATCCTGAGGCATCGTCCAAGCTACCAACGTGATTAATATCAGTAACCATGCATAGTGGAATGCCTTTCAATCCTCTTGGGCTTCACAAAAATCCTCTCAGAATTCATGGCAAAGGTATTTTTCCCAATTGAATTGGACCCCCTGGTTGCACTGTGTAGCTAAAGATACCACTGGTGTCGGTACTTCATTGACACGACACTTCCGCATTATTTTCCTACCAAAATTTGTGCAGCAAACTGCACAGCTCCATCCGATATAGAGCTAATGACATAGCCTCGCAACTTCTTCACCAACCTGATGTTAGGTCCCTATACTACTAGTGTAACCCCTTATTGTTATTAGTGAAACCCCCTTATTATATTGTTGTGCCCATGTAGTTCCCATATTGTTATTATTGTGCCCCATAGAAGCCCACTATTGTTATTGTTGTGCCCTTACATTATTATTGTTATGTCGGCTCTGATTATATTATGACCCCTTAGACTCCTATATGTAGAAAGGAGGTCTTGTCATTTGTATCATCCAAGAATTGTTCATTTGTGTAATGTAAAGGAGGTTTCCCCCTCGAAGAGGCTGATTTCTTAGGTGTTGATATTTCTTTTCTATCTTTTTGTGAGCTGGTTTCATAACATTTGGTATCAGAGCTTTGGATTCTAGGGTTTTGCTGCTCCAAAACAGGTCATCTTGGAATTTTCAGTATAACCTTTTCTCTACAAAGTTTCAAAATCCAAGAAAACCCATTTGAGTCAAAATATTTCTGAACCTCGGTTATGAATTTCAGATGTTGTCGTGCTATATGTTCGGAGATATGATCTGAGGAAGTTAGGTTTTTTGCAAGCTTCATAATTCCATCTCAAACAGGTCATCGTGGCAGTTTCGCTATAATTTGTTTTCTACAAAGGTTTAGATTCTGAAATTATAAGAAATTTGAGCTACAATCTTGGTGAAGCTCAAGCCCAAATTTCAAATCTTGGTTCTCTATATTTTCGGAGATACGGTCTAAGAAATTTAGGGTTTCTACAAGCTCCCGAATTACATTCTAAATAGGTGACCTTGGGAAAATCGTCACAACTCTCTCTCTGAGCATCTACTTCAAATTTCATAAAAAGTGACAGAAAGTAGACAGACTATAGTTTTTTGGGTATCATTTTAGAACCTATGGGCAAAACAATAACCTGTGGCACGTCATATGTTGGCAGCGAGATCCCCCAAGGGTAGTTTTGGGGCTAAAAGCCCATGTTAAGTGAATTTTTGTAATATAATTGTAAATACTTCGCATTTTGTAGTCGTGGAGTGCGAAGGTGAAAGGGTAGTCCGCCCTTAGTTTTGAAAAGTAAAGTTGGCAGTAAGAGACCTACCCATGGTCAGTGGACCATGGGATTGTATAAAAAGAGCTAAGCTCTAAGTAGTTTAGGCATTGATCGATAGAATGGCAGATCATGTAATAGAGTGATAGCTCTAAAGAATAAGTCTAAGTCATGGGTCGTAGTGTAGATAGAGGATCTGCAACTGAGTGCACAGAGGCCTAGGGTAGAAGTCCACAGCTGAGTGCGCGGACCCCTGCAGCTGTGTGCACAGGGTGGATAGAGTCTATAACACTTGGGAGATATTAATAAAAGGAGTTATTATGCAATTTTTGTCTTTGTTCTGTTGATGGGTTTGGATATATTATGTATGAATTTCCTTTATTATGCTTATATGATGTGCGAATGAATGCAATTACATTGAATAATTGAATGCAATTACAAATATCTGCTTATGCGGTGATAACTTTAAGTATTTGACAAAATAAGCAAATCACTTAGGATAATTGAGGAATCTGCACAGCACGCTGCCATAGCAGCATGAAAATACCTAAGCCATAGGTTAGGGCTACGCGAAGGTCAATCATATAATTTTGCAAAGGTATTGAGGACTAGAATAGAGGATTTCTCTTGCAAGCCCTAGAGTGAAACCACCTACACGAAGGCATGGATAGAAGAAATCAAACAACATCACAACCATCTCAAGGTGTGGAAACTTGGTTCCAGCATCCCCCCATACTGCTTCGAGTGAGACTTCGGTCTGCGCTTCGTGGGATGATGCGGAAAGGGCCAATAGTGTAGGGATTTGTTTGGCTAATTAACGCTAAACTTGGGTTAGGCCCCCTCAAGCCAACAAATGGTTTCATTGCCGGCACCAGAATCTGCATAAGAGATGTGTGATGTTGTATCACTGGAATCAAACTAAGAAGGAGATTGGAGATTGGTTGGATAGAAAGATCCGCGAATTCACAGCACAAAAGAACAAAAACCTGCGTCTGACAAAGGAATAGTGGTTGGACATATACTTGTATATAGAGATCCACGAGATCTTTTTCTGCTCCTTCCCTATTGAGCTATACGAGTGGATCGCGAAGCTAGCAGATAGCCAAGGAAGGTGGAAACTTAATGGTCCTATTGTGTGGACCCTAGAGCTAGTGCGAAGGTTGGAAGCATCGGAGGATAAGATCACCCACACTGTCAATCATTGGCTCGATCACATCATAGGAGGATTTGTGATTGAATTCGCGGTCGACACCTTAGTCAGCTACAACGAGGCGGAGCAACGCTTTTTCAAAGGACCATGAGGTAAGTACGTAAAATCTTTGAATACCTGGATTAAAATGCTATTGTGAAAAATGGGGCTATGTAGCTACCTTGATGTTCGAGACTATGCGAAGTGGAAAAAATTACAGGAACGAAGGAAAAAAGGGTCCGGAGTATAGTCCCTTGATTTCACCTCTGCGAGGTGACGAAGAAGGGATAACGAAGGTTTCTCCGCGAAGTGCTATTCAGTTAATAAGACAAGGATTCTCGTGAATACCACCTCCGCCCACACCACATATGACTTCACCACTCTCACCCCCAACTTCACCCATACTACCTCCACCTCCACCGTGGTTCAGTATGGTGAATACATTGAAGTTGCCTTTGTTCAAAGGCTTGGGAAATGAGGACTCGGACCAATTCTAGTTTGTTGTGAGGGATGTATGGGAATCTCAAGGTGTTATAGATGATCATATAAAGAAGGTGACACTGGTTAGTGCTCTATAAGATCACGTGCTAACCTGGTGTATTAATTACTCTAACGATAACCCGAATGCTGGAGTAGCAGACATCCAGGCAACATTGAATAGGGAATTTAGTAGGCCTAAATCTGAGGCGTAGTCGATTGTGGGATTCAAAGAGATCGCGATGCAACTAGGCGAGATGCCTTGGGAACTAGATCAGAGGCTGAAATGTACAATCTATGAAGCCAACATGAATTTGACAGATGGACAACATCACGAGTGGTTTGTGGCTTCGCTACTACCACACTTAAGGAGTGCGCTGTCGCAACAGAAGATAACAACTTAGGCAGAGGCCTTGGAGATTTCCATGAGACTACATGAAACTCTGATGCAAGATCCTAATCTAGGAGTTTAGCAGATCCATGCACAGCTGAAGAATTTGTGCCTTGAGATGCAAAGTTTGAAGCAAGACAGGACGGTTCGACCAGAGGTACGTGAGGAGGTATGGTGTTTGAAATGCAAGAGTCAGGGTCATGACAAAGACCATTTCTTGGTCTTTGTAAACTATATTGCAGGAGGAGTACTGATCCCTTTAAGGCCAAAAGCTCAAGCATGACCTAGGGTGGGGCCTGCATTATGGTGTGCTATCTATCAGGTAGCTGGAAAACATGCCACAGATAACTGTTACTTTGTACAGAGGTTTGTATAGACACCGTAACAACTGTTCTGCAACTTTTGTAGGTCGGTAGGGCACGATGAGCATACTTACAGTAGCTATGAACTGATGATGGATAGAACTCCCACCTATAGGGTTCAGGCTGAGACGTGGTCCCTTGACCAGAGTGCGAGAATGGCGCATACAGGATTTCAGGGGCGCGGAAGAGGCTGACGTGGAGGAGGACCTAGTAGAGGTCGAGGACAGTTGATTTGCTACAATTATGGAGGACCAGGACACTATGCCCACAATTGCACTAATCTGACATGTCCATCGTGCAAGTATTGCACATTGTTTGATCATGAAATGGAAGACTGTCCTACGCTGATAGCTAGGATACATGACAAAGGGGTGCTACCACCTCGCCGACTCAGTACCTGCAGATGATGAGGTCTGAGCTGTGCGAGGAAGATCCAAACATAAATTTAGTGCTTAGAAGTGGAATCATGACATGAGATGACAAGGGGAAACATCTAGGAGATAGTACATGGGTTCGCAAAGCCCCGGCAAAGGAGGCTGAGTATGATTTTGAGCATGCATGTGAAACCTTCATGGAAGCTAAAAAGAGCTTCGTTGAGGCCTCCACCTCAGGAAGCAAGGATAAGCCTAAGCAGGAGATGGACCCCTCTATGGTCACAACTTTCCTAGAAACCTGTATGAAGTTACTGCACGATATTAAGGTTGTTAGAGGGTTACAAGAACTCATCAATAGATGCATTGGAACCATGCCAAGTGAGTTGCGCGTAGTACGAAATATTGGCAAGCATAAAATAAGGACGGGACGGGAGATGAGACTGACCGCACAGATAGGAGAGTATGAAATGGATCAGGTCATTTTGGACCTCGGGTCAGATGCGAATGTCCTACCAAGAAGACTTGGGAGAAAATGGGGAAACTTGCACTGCAATGGTCTCCGATTCAGCTAAGGATGGCGAATCAGCAGAAGATCATCCCCATGGAGTAGTTGCAGGGGGTGACCGTGGATATTGAGGAAGTGAGCACACTGGTTGATTTTAAAGTAATAGAGATAGTGGATGACAGTAATCCCTATCTTTCACTCCTGGGAATTGACTGGGCTACTGATATGAATGGTGTAATCAATCTGAAGAAGCAAAAGATGATCTTTGAGAATAAATCGCTACGCGTAATAGTACCCCTCGATCCTGCTGAAGGATCGCGCTATACTAAACTTGTCCACGATTATGAGAGTGATGACGACCTGGAATGTATCTATAAGATAACAACACGAGACCAAGATTGGGTGAATCCCACCATGGATGGATGGATTACATGGGACTGTGAGAGTTCCTACACTTCGGACTCCGACGAAGAAATAGAACGCTGGCAGAATTGGTTACATGAAGTAACTATGCTGAATTGCAACATGATGACCCAGTCGCTACGCTGTGTGTCGTCAAAGGTAAGAAATATACCTACTTATGATGGTCTGAATGAGGTAGATATATTTTTGGATGCATTTGAAAGGGAGGTACCAGAAAAGCAACGCTTCCAGGCCTTGAACTGGGCACTGTGTGCCACACCCGCATGATGGTAGGGTACGCACAAGGAAAGCTTTGATGATTGGCGTGAATGTAGGAGGATGATGAGAACATGATTTGGGAAGCCTAATATGCAACTGGCTGACAAGTATGATGGGCAGAATGATCCGTGTGCGCATCTGGTCAAATGGACCTAGGCTTATGGAAGAAAGCCCCAACCTAAGTGGGTGCACCTGTTCTGTCATACCCTGGATGTTATCCCAATGAATTGGTGTATAGAAACAGAGCTTTACCATAGGACCAACGAGTGGGATATCCTATGCAAAGGATTCATGATGACATTTAGTTTTGAGGACGGGTTTGACAATATTGATGAAGCGCTACAAGAAGTGAAAGCAACAATATTTAGGATACCGCAGGATCCTTTAGACCTGATTCAACCTAAATGGGCTACTCAGCTCATTCGCACACTGGAATGTTATAATGTAACTGCTGAAGAAGAGGACGAGGATCCACGAAAGATTAACATTTCAGAAACAGAAGGTCACCGTGAGGTTTAAGGACCACAGATTGAGAACCATGATATAACCGCGCCGTTGAAAACAAAACAGGTAAACATTGGTACCGAAGCAGAACCCAAATTTGCAAAGATTGGAGACTAATGGGATGACGTGACAGTGGATAAGGTAGCTAAACTGCTCCGCGAATACCAACACTTATTCCCTACCAAGTTTACGGATCTGAAAGGAATAATCGAGGACATAGGAATGATGAAGATCACGTTAAAACCTGATGCGAAGCTAGCTAAGCAAAGGCCTTACCGTCTCAATCCAAAATATAAGGAGAAGGTCCACTTAGAGCTAGACAAGATATGGCAGGCATCATTGAGCCTATGGAAGAATCTGATTGGGTAAGCCCAATGGTGGTGCAAGAGAAGAAGAAGAAGGATGAGATAAGGATATGCGTGGATCTTAGAACACTGAATGACGCTTGTGTGCATGATCATTTCTTGACTTCGTTCACTGATGAAGTGTTGGACAATGTAGGTGGCCAGGAAGCATATTCCTTCACTGATGGGTTCTTTGGGTACCACCAAATCAACATAGCGCCGGAGGATAGGAGCAAGACAACCTTCACAACTGAGTGGTGTTGTTTTCAGTACACTATAATGACGTTTGCATTGAAGAATGCGCCTGCCATCTTTTTGCGCGTGGTTGTTGCGGCATTCAAGGAATTTATTCATAAGTTCCTGGAGGTATATTTTGATGACTGGACTATATTTGGGCTGGTTAAGTGCCATGTAGCAAGCTTGCGCCTGATGCTGGATACCTGTCGAAGATACCAGATCGCGCTCAATCTCAAGAAGTGTCTATTTTGTGTTCCATTTGGGAACCTATTGGGGCATGTGGTTTGCAGACAAGGACTGATGGTAGACCCCGTGAAGATCGCGGTGATACTGAACTTGGAAGCGCTGAGGAGTGTGAAATAGCTGCGTGCTACTCTGGGACATACGGGATATTATAGAAAGTTTATCAAGGGTTACACCTAGATCACCGTGTCTATGGAGAAATTGTTGAAGAAGGACGTCACGTTTTGTTGGAATGATGACTATAGGAAGAGCTTGGATATATTGAAAGAAAAGATGGTTACCGTGCCGATTCTAGTCTTCCCGGACTGGAAAAAAGAGTTTCACGTGCATGTTGATGCGTCATGTATAGCGCTGGGAGTAGTATTGACACATGCTGGTGGAGAAGGATTGGACCATCCTATAGCATTCGTAAGCCACAAATTATCCAAAGCAGAGAAGAACTATTCCACCACTGAGCGCGAGGGGCTAGCTATGGTGTATGCGCTCCAGAAGTATAGACATTACTTGCTAGGAGGACCTTTTAAGATGTATACGAATCACTCTACGCTAAAGTACCTGGTCAATAAGCCTGTGTTGGGGGGGAGAATTTGTAGATGGCTCTTATTGTTCTAGGAGTATGATTTTGAAGCTGTTGCGAAGCCTAGATGATTGAATGCAGAACTAGACCATCCGTCGTGCATCGCAATAAGAGAGGAACCTACTAACTTGGAAGAAGGATTGCCTGATGCACAACTATTTGCAGTGCGTGTCACGGATGGTCATTTTGAGGATATAATACACTTCCTAACAATAGGAATTGCACTGGAAGGATACACTGTCTAGCAAAAGAAGGAATTAGTGGTGCGAGCGACCGATTTCTCTGTCATTGCTGGGCTTCTATACGAGATGGGGACTGATGCAATATTGCGACGGTATGTACCTGAGTTCAAAAGAAGCAGTATCCTCACAGATGCTCATGGGGGTGCCGCAGGAGGACATTATGTAGGGAGAGCAACCGCATAATATTCTACGCGCAGGGTTATGGTGGCCAACGCTTCATTAGGATTCAAAAGCATATTGCAAGGCATGTGATGTATGTCAAAGAATGGGTAGGCCATCGTGGAGGGATGAAATGCCTTTGAATCCACAAATGACGTTGCAACCCTTCGAGAAGTGGGCAATAGATTTTGTAGGACCCATTCAGCCACAAGGAAAGATAGGAGAAAGGTACATTATCACTGTGACGAAGTATTTGACTTGTTGGGCAGGAGCGCAGTCGGTGAAGGATTGCATGGGCATGACTGCCGTGAAGTTCCTATTTGAGCATGTACTGACACGATTTGGATGTACGAAGATCTTGATGAGTGATCGTGGTGTGCACTTCCTAAATGAGACGATCAGCGCACTGACAGAGGAATTTCAGGTATATCACCAGAAGAGCACACCTTATCACCCACATGCTAATGGGATAGTGGAGGCGTTCAAAAAAGTGCTCAAAAACGCACTGACGAAGGTTTGCAATGCTTAGCAAAGTGATTGGGACCTACGCATACCTGTAGTACTGTGGGCTTATCGAATGACATGCAAGAAGTTAATTGGAAAAACCCCTTTTAGGCTTTTATATGGTGTGGAAGCAGTAATGCCTATGGAATACATTGTGCCTAGTCTACGTATAACAATGTTCAGAGGTATGATGGATTGTAGAACCCTGGAGGAGAGGCTCATGCAGCTGGATGAGCTCGAAGAAGAAAGATTTTTGGCTGGATTTCACTAGTAGGTCCAAAAGCAGCACGAAAAGGCATGGCATGATCGACACATCAAGCTGCGAACATTTCAGGTAAATGACCTAGTTTTGTTATATGATAGTAAGTTTGATAAATTTACAGGGAAATTCAGGATGCACTGGTTAGGGCCTTATGTTATTAAGGAGATTATTGACGGAGGAGTGGTACAGCTGGTCAAATTAAATGGAGAACCCTTCCCAGGAAAGGTGAATGGTAGTCGTTTGAAGCCATACATCGGCAGTCTAGCCATGTGACTAAATGAAAGTAGCACAGTCTTAGCACTCCAGGCAGATGAAAGGAGGCGCGAGACTATAAACTACACTGCCTGGGTTGGGGAGTTGCGCGATTGGAAGATAGTGCGAAGCAAGGATGTGTCAATGGGTCCACGACAACACGGAGGAAGCTGTGCTACCCAGGGAGAAGTTTCGCAGGTCGGCTGGAAAGTGATCGTTAAAGTCATTGTTCATGAAAAGACAACAGAAGTGAGGCCAAATGGAGCAGGGGACCGACATTTAAGATGAAATTTACAGCTTAGATCCTTGAAAATTTGCCGCCAATTCGGCATTAATGAACTCATTTTGGGGGGAACGATCGGATTTGAATTCAAAATGCCCTATAAATTACAAGTGGATGTCCAGCGAAAAACACTTGGCATTTTGAGAATTGAGTTGTTGCACTCTCAGGTGCACATGAACTGTGAATTCTTTCAAGATCTGGTAGCAAGTCCGACGTTTGAACAATTGTCAAAGGAGACACAAGCACTAGTGAATAGCATCATGTCGACATGCGCAGAAGCTATGGACGTCGAAGGAGTGGAAGCCGAGGAGAATGTGCAGGAAATTGATATGGGGGCCAAAGTAGCTACCCCGGAAGTGGCTGAAGTATTGGCGGAGGTCCCTAAATCCTCGAGAACGTCGAGACCGAAGCCAACCCCAACCAAGGAAACCATGAAAGACAAGAAGGGCAAGCAACCTTCCATACCAGTGCGCACGTCGCCAAGACGAAACCCACCAAAGCCCATTGCCCAGGAAAAAGGAAAGGCTATAAACCTAGAAGCAGAGGAGGAGGATATTGAAGACATCCCCATGGACGATGAGGATGTAGGAGTGGAAATAAAGGAGGTTGAAGCCTAGGGTGCAGACCCTATTACACGGTTGCCGGAGTATGTCCCTCCATGCAAGCCTAAGTCTAAGGTCCCAAAGGACATTGATGAAAGTAAGACTCCCCTGCAAACCCCTCTGCTATCGAATGAAATTGATTTTGACGATTCGCGTTTGGCACGGGTGCCGATATTGAAGCTTGAAGACTGGGACTTGGCGGACCATGAGAAGTTCCCACACCTAGTGACTGAATAGTTGATGCGCTTCATCATAGACATGAATACAGGGATGACTGCATTGGAGCCGCGGAAGTGGCTCAGAGGAGTAGAGAAGGCAGGAATACTCAACCTGGTCTGGGTGCCGCACTATAACCGCACCCCCATGACAGTTTTGGTCATTAAGCAGCTACTATGCTTGGTGCATGATGGGTGTTTTTGGCTGGAGGAGCTGATACCCATCATTGATATGTTGATTTATAGAATAACGCGCCTGCCATATACAGGCGAAAATCCAACTATGATCTTTGGCGGCAAGGGTGGCGAGCAGGTGCTCGCAGAATCAATGAAAGATAAGTTCAAACTGGTGAAGAAGCCACGCGGGTATGCTATCTCTAGCATCTGCGACCCCGCTGTGAAGGTGGCAACGTAGATCCTTGCAGGGAAGGTGATGCAGAAGTGTAGTGCCGATGAGGAGCCGGTGCTTGTCATCGTGTTCGCACAGCAGTGAGTGGAAGGAGTGCAATTTAACTGGTCGGACTACCTTCGCGGAGAGTTCCTCGTGAACTGCCGCAAAGCACAAGAGCAAAGCAAGACCTTCCACTACGCATAGCTCTTGCTATCGATCGTGCTGGTAGCATGGGAGCTACCAAAGGAGAGCCAATTCCCCTCAGTCACGCTAGACCTTCCTGAAGCAGCGAAGTACACTTTGTTGTGGGCAACCAAGGATGTGGAGTGAGTTCGGGACAACAAGATCTTTTGGATCTTGATGGCAATGAATATTAGGATGGCTATCAATTGCAAGCCACGATTGTTGCCCATGGTGTACGCTAACCTACAAAGCTATGATGAGTTTAAAGTTGATTTCCATTGGATATCAAGAAAGGCGAGGAAGGACCCTGCGTAGAAGTGGTACGATTTGCCGTACCTAGCCACAAATGATGCCATCGATGTGGTGCTTGATAAATGGCCGGCGGAGTGGCGCACTACCATGGACTTGGTGGTGGGTGGAAGCAAGTCCGCTGCACAGAAGAAGAAGGAAGAGGCCAAGCTGAAGATGGCACAGTTGGTTGAAAAGAGGAAAAAGGATGCCGCTGAGAAGGCCTAGGAGGAATAGGTAGGAAAGGAGGCAAGAAAATAGTTAGGTGGCACGAAGCGGGGCTCTGAAAAAGGCACGCGGTCGCCTTCACCTGAGATTGAAGAGGAGGACATAGAGCAGCATGATGCGGACCCTCAAGAGACATCCGCCCGCATTAAGCGCCCGAGAGAGCTGGAGAAGGGAGGGTCCAGAAAGAAATCTAAGGAAACCAAGACCTCGCTGGACCCTATCATATTGACAGAGGGTGACTTATATGACATCGGTGACACAGTCAGAGATGTTACCATGGAGGCCCTACAATAATTTGAAAAGAAGCAAAAGATCATCCTAGGGGCCATCCAGACCGGTGTGCAGGAGTTGCAGACCCGCGCATCGCAAGCTGGTATGCTGTCCACTAGCTTGGCCATCGGCACGTTAGAGGCTGCCGATATGATGTGCAAGAAGGATTCTAGTGCGATAGTGCTGCCAGATGGGGCATTGACCATGGAAAATGAGGTTGACAGGCCCACTGTCAGCTCCTTGAAGGAAATTGGACTGAACCTGGTAGCGCTTCTGCACAAATCACTCCACCTCTTGCAGGTTGGAGTAATTGCAGAGCTAAGGGTGCGTGAGTGAATAGAAGATAAAAAACGAGTAGATAGCTATACATAGGAATGCTGCCATCACCATTGAGGCCGAGGCAACTAGCTAGAGCAAGAATATCATACAGGTCATGGAGGAGGCAAGCATAATCGTCCCAGAGTTGGCCATTCTGGAGGATGATCTAGTCGAGGTCCGCATCCGTAAATTAGCCACAGGGGTGCACGAAACTCGGACAAAGATGGCACGGGTGCAGTTGGAGTTGAACTTGTGGATTATAGAGCTCTAGTTGAGGGGCCAGCCTTCAACACCACCATAGGTAAAGGAACACTGGGCGACCGCTGTCACAAAATTAGTCGCGACGGTGGAGAGTGCAGTAGCAGACTGCACACAGTTGTTAAAACAATCATTTGAGGTCCTGACCAATTTAGGAGGACCTAAACATCCAAAGGCTAGAGACAGAAGCGCGTAAATTGCAATAGCGCTATGAGGAATTTAAGGGCACAACATGAACTGTCGCGCTGACATAGAGGTTAGCTAAGCTGCAGGAAGCCAAACAACTGAAGGAATAGGTGGATGCAGCGCTGCACAAGGAAGTAGTGCTGAAGGCGTGACTAAAGCCCTGGTTGGAGGAAGCTTATGCAATCACAGGAAACATTGAAGGCAAGCTTGCGACTTTGTAAGCGACGCAACAACAGCTTCAGGCTGACAGTCTAGGGGCAGTAACTGAGAAAATAGTTGAAGATGCGAAGCAGGCAGCATCTTAGTGCACGACTGAAGTTGCGGTCATCAAGGTCAAGCTAGACAGGCTTCACGCAAAGATCTTCGCACCTACTGAGTGACTCGAGGGTGAGTCACAATGTTTGTGTTGGGGGCCTGTTGGGAGCTGGATCACCCAAGGGAAGGTTTGTCTTTAAAATTCCATGTTAAGTCAATTTTTGTAATATAATTGTAAAGACTCCGCATTTTGTGGTCGTGGAGCGTGAAGGTGTTAGGTGTCAAAAAGGGTAGTCTACCCTTAGTTTTGTAAAGTAAATTTAGCTGTAAGAGACCTACCCATGGTTCGTAGACCATGGGATTATATAAAAAGAGCTAAGCTCTAAGTAGTTTAGGCATCGATCAATAGAATGGCAGATCATGTAATATAGTGATAGCTCTGAAGAAGAATTCTAAGTCATGGGTTGTAGTGTAGATAGAGGCTCTGTAGCTGAGTGCGCAAAGGCCTAGGGTAGAAGTCCACAGCTAAGTATGCAGACCCCTGCAACTATGTGCGCAGGGTGGACAGAGTCTGTAACACTTGGGAGATATTAATAAAAGGAGTTATTCTGTAATTCATGTGTCTTTGTTTTGTTGATGGATTTGGATATATTATGTATGAATTTACTTTATTATGCTTATGTGATGCACGAATTAATGCAATTAAATTGAATAATTAAACGCAATTACGGATATCTACTTATGCGGTGACAACTTTAAGTATTTGACAAAATAAGAAAATCACTTAGGATAATTGAGGAATCTACACAGCACGCTGCCATAACAGTGTTAAAATACCTAAGCCATAGGTTAGGGCTGTGCGAAGGTCAATCATATACTTTCGCGAAGGTATTGAGGACTGAAATAGAGGATTTGTCTTGCAAGCCCTAGAGCGAAACCACCTATGTGAAGGCAGGGATAGAAGAAATCAAACGACATCACAACCATCTCAAGGTGCGGAAACTTGGTTCCAGCATCCCCCCATACTGCTTCGGGTGAGACTTCAGTCCATGCTCCATGGGATGATGCCAAAAGGGATAGTAGTGTAGGGATTTGTTTGGCTAATTAACGCTGAACCTGGGTTAGGCCCCCTCAAGCCAACATCGTACAAGTTCGATCTACTGAACTAGTCTATAATTAGGTGATTGCAGGAGATTGGGAATAACTCTTTGTTCAGGAATCTAATTGCAATCAGACTTGCAGGGTTAGAAATAGGACTCAGACTACTATCACAGAGCAAAATTTCAGAACTTAAAGATATGAAATTATAGAGTTACAGTCGTTTCAAGATCGAGCTCCTAAAATCAAGAAAAAGCGATATGAGGAAGTTTGATGGCAAGGATCCAGTAAATTGGATACTACAGATGGAGAAATATTTTGATCTATATGAGGTGAAAATGTTACAAAAAGTACGTATTGCATATTTATATTTAGAACCGAAATAATTTTTGTGGTTTAAAGGGCTTTGTTCTCATAAACCACTTGTCACGTGGTCAATTTTCATGGAGGAAATGATAACACATTATGAGGATACAAAGAGCAACACCTTCTTTAGCCAATTGATAAATCTCAATCATAAGTATTCAATGGCAGAGCACATTGAGGACTTTCAAAAATTGAATATAATGGAAAATGATATTCTAGAGAAGCAGAGGATTGATGTCTTCATAGGGACTTTAAAGGATAACATTCAACATGAGGTTCGTCTTTGGGAACCTGATTCATTGGAAGGCATTCAGGTTGGCAAGAAACGTTGAAAGCAAAATTATGGAAACAAGGAAGCCTACACTCACAACTATAAAGATGGAAGTGTTGATTCCCCTAGCCTTCAACAACCTACAAGGTTGACACCACAGCAATTGGAAGAAAAAAGAGAAAAAGGGCTTTGTTACAGTTGTGATAACAAATACTCTAAAGGTCATAAGTGTGCTGAGAAGAAGTTATTTTACATAGATTGTGAAGAGGAGGAAGAAAAGGAACAAGAAACGTCAAAAGAAGAGGATATACACCAAGAACCAACCCTAGAGAAATAAGAAATGAATCCGACCATATCTTATACTACATTGGTAGGAATTACCACCCCTCAAACTCTCAAGATAGAAGGACATATCAAGAAGAAGAAGGTTGAAGCAATGAAATATCAGGAAGAAAAGGATCAAGAAATGTTAAAATAAAAGGATACTCACCAGGAACCAACCCCAGAGAAAGAAGAAATGAGTATGACCATATCTTGTAATGCATTGGAGGGAATTACCACTCCTCAAACTCTCAAGATAGAAGGACATATCAAGAAGAAAAGGTTCCAATAGTGAAATATCACATCGAGCATCCACAACAAGTTCTCCAACTTTTAAAGGATAACCTCACCTTAGCGCAGAATCAAATGAAACAACAGGTAGATCAACATCCCAACGAAAGAAGTTTTGACATAGGCGACTGGGTATTTTTACGACTACAACCATACAAACAAATCTCCCTCAAGCGAGCTAAGAAGGATAATAAATTATCACTAAAGTACTATGGTCCTTATAAAGTGTTGCAAAAGATTGGTACCATGGCATACAAATTGGAGCTACCTGCATCTTCCTGGGTGCCCCTAGTTTTCGAGTTCAAACAATGTTTTCGGAACTTGACGAGGAAGGAACAATCATATTTGAACCTGAAGCAGTCGCAGAAAAAAGAACCCAACAACTACGAAATCGATCAATTTCAGAGTATCTCATCAAGTGGAAGAACTTACCCGCTGAAGATTCCACATGGGAGGACGAGAATTTTATACAAAAGCATCCAAAATTACTCAAGCATTGAGGAAAACACTTTTTGAAGGAGAGGGGCATGTTAGGTCCCTATACTACTAGTGTAACCCCTTATTGTTATGAGTGCAACCTCCTTATTATATTGTTGTGCCCATGTAGTTCCCATATTGTTATTATTGTGCCCCATAGAAGCCCACTATTGTTATTGTTGTGCCTTTACATTATTATTGTTATGTTGGCTTTGATTATATTATGACCCCTTAGACTCCTATATATAGAAAGGAGGTCTTGTCATTTGTATCATCCAATAATTGTTCATTTGTGTAATGTAAAGGAGGTTTCCCCCTCGAAGAGGCTGATTTCTTAGGAATTGATCTTTCTTTTGTATCTTTTTGTGACCTGGTTTCATAACACCCGAAGTTAGTCTTCATCTGATTCGCAAGATTATTTTCCTATGACTTCCCCACAAAAGTGTCTTCGGGGTTCGTGCCCTTATAAGGTAGCGGGTGATTTTGTGGACCAGCATATCATCAATTGGAATGGGGCCTCCTAGCTAGAGGCACCCATCATGAACCAACACCAACAATTGACACACATATATGGTATTAATTATGTTGCGGATAAAATGTGGGACATACAACATGATGAGAAATGCTGCGTACTTAATTCTGGCTACCCACTTCATTGGTTCAAGCCTTGTGACTCCCGATTCCTTGTAGTAGACTGATTTCAAGAATTTTTTGGGTTCTAACTGCTGAAAATTCACATGATCACCCAAATCCCAATCCTCCATCTTTAGAAAGGTACCCGAGCCAACAAGTCGTCCTCAACAGGTACTCCCTCCGACAGCAATGCCCTGAAAATCTTATATTTCAGCGAGTCATGTCCTTAATGACTTTGGCAGTTGATTTCCTAGGGGGTATATATGGTGGTAACGGAGTAATTGGCACTACTTCCTTTGCACTGATATCTTCAACCCCCATAGTCAATTCTTCTTCATCCAAGTCCTAGGGTTCCATTGACTGCTTATATTTATCCATACGCCCCTTCTATCGAATTTCAGTTGGGTTTTTGCTCGACGATTGCCGAATCGGGGCTTGCCGTGGCTTCTTTTGCTTCTTCTCTCCTACTGCAGAGGCAATGGGTTTTGACCTCGACAACCTAGTTGCTGTGGTAGGGACTAGTGGCGTGGCATTCATCTTGTCAAGGCTCTCCGAGAATAGTTTCTTCTTCCTCTCAGGAAAATCTGCCTCGAATCCAAGCCCTTTCTACGAAAACTCCTCCTCTATCTCTTGCAAATCTCGTCCAAACATGCAGTAATCGTCTATGGTCAAACTTAGGCACAAAATACAAGGGAAATATCTCTGGAAGCAAAGTGTTCGAATTTTTGAAAATAGCAACAAGAAATGATAAAAATAGAATCTAGAATATTTCAATTTTAATTTTTCCTTGAATTAAAATTTGAATTTAGTCTCACCAGTTGCTTGAAAAATAATTAATTAATTCATCTTGAGTAAATTAGTTGGAGAAATTCAAGTTAGAAGTCTTTGTGAAGTCATGCAATAGTTATCCCTTAAATTAAGGAGATTATCCCTTAATTAAGGAGATGAGATTGAGTTGTATTTGAGTTTTAATTAGTTAGCTTAGTTTACTGAGTTAAGTCCAGTTAAATTAGTTCCAGTCAATTAATGCATGCATGCATCCAACTAGTGTACTCCAGATAACTGAATATTCTCTCATCAGTAACTCATGCATGTCTATTTTGAGAAAGACCCAGTTGAGATTAAAGACAGGGACGGTGTACTATCAGTTGCATGTTTTCTCCTATAAAGGAAACTCATGCATGTAGAAGGAATAAGGTTCCTTGAGGATCGCACAGTTCTAATAGTGTGTTAGAGTAGTGTGTGAGAGAAGTGTTCCACTGGGTGAAGGAGATCATCCTAGAGGAATTGCACAAGGAAATAGGAGCTTGGAGGGCAAAGGACAAGGCTTGTGAGAAGATTTGATTTCCTGTGAGCATCCAAGAGGATTGTACTGAGAGCTACGGCTTTGTATAATTCTGATGTATTTCCACCTTTTATGATAATACAGATAGTGGGGTTTTTAGCTGAGGCTTTCCCTTGAGTATTTTATGTGTTTCATGTGTATTGATTCTTCTTATGGTTATATGTGTTCAGCTCTAATTCAGCTCGATCTTTAAGCTTCTGCAAGTTTGATAGTAGAAGTAGATTATAGTATTTTTCTTTGGTATATTGCATTATCGAGTTAATCTACAGTCAGATTTTCTACATAGGTCTAAGAGGTAGATTTGTAGAGAATTTGCAGGAAATTATAAATGGTACTGGAGCTGTGAACAGTATACGGAGAAGAGAATTCGAAGTTTGAAGTTTGGGGTTGCAGGTGCAAATCGAATTCATATCATACTTTAAAAAAAAGAAAAAAATCACGAGATGGGACATTATGCGACTAATTTCCCATCGGAGAAGTCCAATAAGGGATCCTCGGATGGATCGGAAGGTGAGGCATTAGCTCTCAGTTCGAAATGGAATTTACCCTTATCACATGCATGGTGTCATTGATGATGGGTTGTGGTTGGTATCTTGATAGTGGAGCCTCATTCCACATGATCGACGATAAAAGTTTATTTAGTACCTTGGAGGAGAAATACCTTAAGATGCGCATAGAGATGGGTGATGACGAAAGGTATAGTGTTTCAGGAGTGGGCACGGTTGCTTTTTAGAGGGAGCATGGAGCTTCTATCACCTTGAAAGATGTGAAGTATGTGCCTGGACTGAAGAAGAACTTGGTATCGGTCACGGTGTTGGAGGACAAAGGCTATGATGTGTTCTTTAGTAAGGGAAAAGTTTTCCTTAGACACATCACCATGAGACAGGTGAAACAGATCGGTTCATGAGTCAATAACCTATATGCTCTTGAGGTTCAAGATGGATGCAAAGTGTTGGGCATGGAATCCCCCCAAGGCATGTTTTGGGGCTCAGAGCCCAAGTTTTGACCCAATATTATTGTAAAGACTCCGCGAATTGCGGGCGCGGAGTGCGAAATATATGACAGAGTCACAGGGTTGTCCACCCTAGTCTTGTAATGTAATGTCGGCCTACCCATGGTTTGTGGACCATGGGATTGTATAAATAAAGCGAGGCTCTAAGTGTAAAAGATAACAAACTAGAGAAAGAAAAGATAGAAAAGAGTAACAAGTCTAAGTGATTGAGTCGCAAGTGTAAAGTGTGTCTTTGGGTCGTAGGGTAGGAGAAGGCTCTGCAGTTGAGTGCGTAGAGGCCTAGTAGTCCGCAGCTGAGTGCGCAGACCCCTACAGTTGAGTGCACAGGGCGGAGTCGAGTCTGTAACCGAGGAAGAAAATAATAAAGAGAAAGTTTTATCTTAATTCTGTGTATCTGTTCTTGGGTTATTACATGTTTGATATAAATTGAAAATATACTATTTATTTACTTTGCGCACCTATATGAATGATTTATATTGCTAAGTATACTTTATGCATGCAAGTAAGCTAAGTTAATCAACTAACAACGGAATACTAGTAAGGGCTTGGGTAATAACAACGTTTGGCCCCCGAGTAGTGCTGCATAAAGGAAGAATCTCAGGCTGCAAGGTACGTGTAAGTGCGCGTAGCGACGTCCGTGCAGGGTCGAACCATGGACCACTTGAACTCATCAGACATCTCCAAGGTGTGGAAACATGGTTCTAGCACCCTCCCATACTACTTCAGGTGAGACCTCAGTCCGCGCTCCACAGATTGTTGTCGAAAGGGCCAGTAGTACTGGTGAGCTCCAGTATTGTAGCAATAATGCTACAACTCCTGGGGCTTCCTGTCTCTCATTTTATCAACCCGGTAGTTCGTACAAACTTGGAAGCGACGGTGCTGTATGCACAAGTACTAGCTCTTGTCGCAGCTGTCACTTGGTCAGCTGGCACAAGTCCGCTAGGGCTCAAGCCAACTTCTATAGGCTCACAGAAGAAGCTTTATCAATGATGGACGAAAGCTAGCTCAAAGGAGACTAATCTACTTGACAAAAATGAACTGAAAGCAAATCAAAGCATGTAAACCTAGGAAACCCTAATTTAACTAGTCTAACCTCTATAATGCAAAGAATGTGAAGGAAACTTCTACCAATGCTGCTGTTACCTCTAATAAGTGAAAATGCATGGATCTAAGCTGCTTGCATCATAAAAGACATGTTTTTGTATTTTTCCTTTAAGTGTGTGGAATGATTGTGATTGTGTGCTAATTAGGGTTTGGTTGTGCAGATGGAATGGAGAAGGAAGGAGAATGTGGGACAGGTTGGGAAGGCTAGGAGAGGTCCCTAGGGATCCTTAGCATCCATCCACAGAGGTTCCTCACATTCAGAAGCTCAGCAACCGAGTGAGTGGCCTCCTACAGGATGTCTACAGGGGATCCTACAGGATACTTAGAGGTTTCTACAGGATGTCTATAAACTGCTACAGGATGACCTACCGTGAGTGTTTGGCATGATGGAGGTGTGATGAAATGGTAGGGGGAGATGTGTAAGGTAGGAATGAGGCTGGTGATGGCTGTAGAAGTGGAGGAATAGGATAGGGAGTGAATGTAGGGAGTAGGTTGGAAGATAGAGGGCTAGGTCAATGAAAGGGCTTAGAGAATGGAAGTACGTGAGGAGTGAAAGACTTTGGGAGATAACAGAGCGGGGTAAAGGTCGAGAAGATGTGTTGCATGCGTGATCAAGATGGAGAATGAAGTAATGGACGAGAGAGGGCAGTGCAAGTGAAACAAATGCTTGTGACTGTTACCAAACCGAAAATGCATTAACCTAAACTACCTGTGCTTGTAAATTCAATGAACAGCAATCCAAAACGCGAAGGAGAATGTGCATGAAGCTGTGGTAAAGGAGTGTGGTGCAGGTGTGAATGACAAGGAAGCATCTAACATAACGTGACTGTGTTTGCAGCAATCATGAAATAAAGAAATGCGTGTTTTTGGTGGTTAGTCATGGACTGCACCCCAATCCCAAATGAGATGGCAGTGAGCCTTAACAACCCTTTTTGTTGGAGCTCCAATGGACTATATCTATCCTCTGCTACACTAAACAATTGTAAACAAACTCACCATAAGAAAATCCCATCTAACTCATGAAAAAGACCAACTTAACAAACTGTAATTCGAATTGCATGTGCAAATGAAAAGCTCAAAGTGCTGAAATGAAATGGAAACAACACTACAGCAGAGGGGATCTATGGCTCTCAGGTTGGGCCCTAACCTGAGAGCTATAGTCTCCTTAAGAAAACTCAGAACTAGATCACAAACTGCCTTCTTTATTCATAATCTGATGTCATGCCAAATTGGCTTACAAAAAGGAACGAAAACTGAACTGTGCTCCAAAATTACAATAGCAATACGAGAGTTTCAATAACCTATCCAAGGCTAAGGCCTCTATACTTATACAAAAACGATGATCCAACAAGTATCCTTGATTTTAGGAGCTCGACTGTCCAACTTCGAGTTTAACTGCTGATCCTGTAGGACAGTCATAACTACTGTTCCTGTAGAACAGTTATAACTGTTGTTCCTGTAGGACAGCTGGCTGCTTCTTAAGCTCAGAGGGGAGATGGATTGGAGCTCGGAGTTCTTGGTGGGAATCACGAGGAATGTCCCAAGACCGTGGACATCCTCTCCTAAAAATCAGCAGTGCCACCTCATTGTCTCCTTGTCTCCTTTTCGTTGTCTTTTGCTCCCTTTTAATGCCAAAACCTGGAATCACAATGCATTAGTCACGTAGATAGAGTGCCTACCCTTCTTCCTACAAACAAAATGAATAAACTAAGAAATGCATGCATAAGAAATAAAAAATGAATGGTTTGAGCAAGTAGAATAGGCCAAAATGAGCCCAAATTGTACCAAAATTGGGGCTCATCATCACCCCCCAGCTGAACCATTTGCTCATCCTTGAGCAACCTTGTTCCTGCTCCTTGTCCTTGGCCGAGGACTCGGGACCGGAACAGGCTCTTTCTTTTCTGCTTTTGATGGCCCTGCCTTCTCTGCCCCTGGTGGTGACAAGGGTGATGCTTCCTTCCCCTTTCCTATTTCCTTGAGTCGGGCTTCGGAAGGCGACTGGCCTATCTTTCGTGTCCAGGAAGTTATTTTTGGGCTCCCCTTTTCGGGGGTAGCTGATGTTTTAGAGGGGGTCCTTGCACTGGGTGAAGTAGGGACATCCCCTGAAGTGGTTTGGCTGCTGGGTGGAGGCTGTGGCTTGCCCACGGTCATCCTCTTGCTTCTCCTGGCTTCAGGTGGTAGAGGGGTCTCCCTCTCCCTTTTCTCTTTCGGTTTTGGAGGTGTGCTGAGGGCAGCCAGTGCCGCTGCTGTCTCCTTTTCGAGAATGCCAGCCTTCTCTTTCCTGCGTTTTGCTCTCTCGGAGCTCCTTGTAGAGGGCCCCTCCTTTTTAGATTTCGGGCTTCCTGTGGAAGACCCTGCTTTGCCCGCTTCCGGGCCTCCTGTAGAAGATTCTTTCTTTGTCTTCAGACTCTCTATAGGAGGCTATTTCTCAATGACCTTCGGGCCTCTTGTAGAAGCCCCTCTTTCCAATCTCGGGCTTCTTGTAGAAGCCCCTGTCTCTGTTTTCGGGCTTCCTGTAGAAGCCTGTGGTTGCACTTTCGGGCTTCCTGTAGAAGCCTTTGTCTCCATTTTTGGGCCTCCTATAGAAGCCTGTTCTCCAACGATTTTCGGGCTTCCTGTAGAAGCCTTGGTCGTTGCTCTTGGGCTTCCTGTAGAAGCCTGCTCCTTACTGATCTTCGGGCTTCCTGTAGAAGCCTTTGTCTTTGTTTTCGGGCTTCCTGTAGAAACCTGTGTTTGTGTTTTTGGGCTTCCTGTAGAAGCCTGTGTGTGTGTTTTCGGGCTTCCTGTAGAAGCCAGTTTTTGCGTTCCTACAGACGCAACTCTCACCACCTTTTCTTGCTTGGCTGCATGGATTTTGCTTTTGGCTTTGACTGCAGGAGCTGACGAGGTGCTTGGGCTGGCAGGGACCACCTCAGTTTTGACTGCCCTGCTTTTCAACCTCTTTTCCCTTGCTGACAGGATGGGGGTGTCCTCTTTTGCTCTGGCATCCTTTCCCTCCTCCTTCTCCTTTCGTTCTTTCTTCTGTGTTGGAGTCAGGACCTTTTGGCTTTTCCCTTTCTTACTCTCGGCTACTGGCTCTTCTTCTTCACCGCTAGAGGATTCCGTTTCTTCAAGCAACGTTTTTATGTTACCTTCTCTTGTTAAATTCCTAAATGATTCCCATGCAAGGGGGACTTTATATGAGTGGAGAGCATCCTCCACAAGAAGCTTGACTAGCCCATGGTGGGCTACCGGATCCGGAATTCCGTCCTTGAGCTTTGTGGAGCACTCCATCAAGGACTGCAGTAAAAAGTAAGGAATGCTCAGCCTCTGTGCTGCAGGGAGGTCAATCTGGTGTCTTAGTTCATTGAGTAGCCTGAAGTGATACGCATACACGATGCTGTAACGACCCTCACAGGTGATATATTTCATAATTTGCAAACTGACTTCGTTCCATGGTGGCAACAGGCTTGTCCTTTTCACCCCATTTTCGTCCTCTGTGAATGATTCTTCAGGTGGGAAGAACTCCTTCTTTGCTTGCTGGCTCTGCTTCCGCTCTTCTTTATCCCACGGCAGACCCATGGGCAGTTCTGTGATTCGACTTATATGCTCTGGGGTGAGTTGGAGGCTGAGACCTCTGAAGCTTACTGTGGCCAGTGTCTGGGACTTAGGCTGCAGAGCCTGCAAGAATTCCTCGGCTACTTCATCATCGTAGCCCTGTAGTTTATCACAAAAAGGCATCCATTGTGCTCTAGTGAAGAGCTCAACCACTGCCAGATTTCTTCTTAGTGTATTTGAATCAGTGGGCTCTCGCCTGATAAACCCACCAGGCATGATGAACACAGTGGTTTTGACCAAAGGCGGTAGATACAAAGGAAATTCGGTCTTATAGACAGAGCATGCAATGAATTCAGAGACCACAGTCTAATTATACTGCTATCCTGTAGAAGCGATAGTAGAGGCACGGCAATCCAATATCTTTTATGACCAGACTGTGAATAATGACCTTGCCACCTTTGAAAGCCAATTGCGGAAGGAGTTTCAGGGTTACCTCTTTTCTGCCACCTTTTCTTACGTGAAGACTTCACCTTCCTGTAGAGCTGCGTTCCTGTAGAAACTGCTTCCTGTAGGACTGCGTTCCTGTAGAAACTGTTCCTGTAGGAGCAGTGCGCAGACTTCGGGGGGAGCTATAGTTGGACAGCGGTCGAGAGGTGCCTTACCAGCGTTCAGGTAGCCGAGAGCTTGGCGTATCAACATGCAGAGGTAATCAGAGGAGCTACTCGAGTTTTGAAGTGAGGTTGATGGATATACACGCTTAATCGAGCCGATTAGATTTTGAATCGGCGCAGCTCGTGGCGCGGGGGGTGAGCTGTCCCCGCTGGACCATTGGGTGACGTCACCCATCATCCGCCTGCACATTCGCTTGCTGCCGCATTCATTCCCACAGATCTGTCGCCGCCCTTTTCGGTTAAACTCGTTTCACGGTTGACGGGACTAATCTTCACGTGCGTGCTATGTGTGTCTTTTGTCGTGGCTGCCACCTCATCATCTGACTATCCTTTCACTAGCCGATGTGGCCAGTCAACTGGCCTTACGGCCGCTCAACCATTCACCTTTATGCCATGCAAAACAAATCAAAGTAATATCCATGCGATTTGATGGAGAGAAGGATTAGAACACTTACCTGCGCGCGGCTGCACATGATTTCCAGTTTGTGGACGATGGATTTACCTACTGCACGGGGCTTACACAGACCCGGAGCCACATGGCTACCGGTTGCTGACGCTGGAGTGGATGGTCTCGCGTTCATGCGCCCGTGTTTTATCTCGGATGGCGGTGCTGTGGACGGTATTCACTCGAGCAGGTTGAACTGTTACAGGATCCCCGCGAGGGGTCTTGTCACAGTCCTTTCTCCTTGGGTACATGCTGCATGCTGGCGGTTCTGGCTTCTCGATCACGATCCCAGCGCTTCTGATGCATAATGTGGATGTGGTATGGCTCTCGGTGCTTGGTTTTTCTTTGACAGATGTTTTTTCACGAGAACTCATTGCTTTGTTGTGCTGCTGCAGGGATCTTGGTTGCATGGTGACGAGGATGGTGGAGCAAGATAATAGCAATGTTCAGGGGTGCCATCAGTGGCATGCATGCGTTCAATCCACTCCTCAGTCGCTAGATCTTCACTTGAAACACATTTCGGCCATCGCAACCTTCTACAGGAAGTTTCCTGTAGAACACAGAGCTTCCTGTAGAAATTTTGCACTTTCCTGTAGAAGATCCGCGTCTACCTGTAGGAAGACTGTCTGTTCCTGTAGAAAACTGTATCTTCCTGTAGAAGATCGAAATCATGATAAAAATTGCACATACCTTGAAAAGCATTGTTATTCTTGGAGGAGGTGTTGATGACATCCTTTGATAGCATGATGAAGGCCCCTGGCTTGGAGTGGAGACGCTTCTTCTCCTCCATAGAACATCTGCATGCAAAAATTTTATTGTGCTTATTGTTTTTTCTCTCTTTTTTTTTTTTGAAAAGATAGCAGGGGCGCCCCAAAGAGGTTTTCACCCTTGCTACCTGCCCTGAGCGCCTCAAAGAGGTTTTCACTCAAGGATCTTTTTTTTTTTTAACTTTTTTTTTTTTTTTTTTTGAAAGACAATAGGAGCGCCTCAATGAGGTTTTCACCCCTACTGCCTGCCTTGGGCGCCTCAGAGAGGTTTTCACCCAAGGATCTTTATTTTTTCTCTCTTTTTCTCTTTTTTTTTTTTTTTTCTCTTCAGGGTATGCCCAAAGTGGAGGCAGAACCCTTCTCTATGACCAAAACAGATTTCTCCATAGTGCTGATAAACTCTTGTCTTGAGAGAGGTCTTCTGTAGATCTTCAATCGGTGCCCATTGACAAGCATGGGAATGGCTTCCTCATCAATGGTTCGAATGAGGACAGATCCATTATCATGGCACTGTTCCACTACATATGGTCCTAGCCATCTGGTTCTCAACTTCCCCTGAAATCTTTGAATCTGGAGTCATACAACAAAGCCCAATCTCCCGGCTGGAACTGCTTGTCATGGAGATGTTGATCATGCCACACCTTTCTCTGAAGTTGAACCACTTCTGAGTGAAGGAGGGCCTGCATGCGGTGCTCATCCAGTCCATTCAGCTGCAATAACCTTTCTTGCTGTGCATGGCTGAGATCTAGGTCCAGCTGAGCTGCCATCCTCAAAGTGTTATACTCAAACTCAATGGACAGCAAAGCTTTCTTCCCATAGACCAGCTCATAAGGTGTGAAGCCGGTGGTGGTCTTCCAGGTGGTGTTGTAAGCCCATGTGGCCTCAACCAGGCGATCTGCCCAGTCCTTTCTGCTGCTGCTCACCACTTTGGTCAAGATCCCTTCTAATGCTCTATTGGTGACTTCCACCTGCCCATTTGCTTGAGGGTGATAGGGGGTGGAAGTCCTGTGCTTGATCTTGTGATGAGCTAGAAGATCTTCAATCAAGTTGGATGTGAACTGGCTCCCCTGATCGGTCACCATCTCTCTTGGGTAGCCAAACTTGTAGAAGATGTTCTCTCTTAAGAACTCGACCACCTTCTCTTCTGTTGCTGCTTTGATTGCTTTAGTCTCTGCCCACTTTGTCAAGTAGTCAGTACACACAATGATGTAGGACCTCTGCCTCGAAGAGGGATTGATTGGACCCACAAAGTCCATGCCCCACTTCTCAAATGGCTCAAGAGTCACTTGAGGTTGGAGAGGCATCTCATCCCTTTGGGTCGGTTCCCCCATTCTTTGGCATTGGTCACACTGGCTGACATATCTTCTGACATCTTGATGAAGTGTGGGCCAATAGTAGCCTGCCTGCAGGATCTTGAAGGCAGTTCTCTTTGCTGCAAAATGTCCTCCACAAGGCCCGTCATGACAGGTGAGGAGGATGTCGAAGACTTCCTCCTCCCTTACACAACGCCTTAATATCTGATCGGGGCCAAGCTTGAACAGGTTGCCCCCGATCCAAGTAAATGAGGCACTCTTTCTGATGATTTTGCTCTTCTCTTTTGAAGAGAGGTGCGGAGGGAACTGAGCTGAAACAAGGTAGTTTGCTATATCAGCAAACCATGGAGAGAGTACTGAGATAGCAAACAGATGCTCATCAGGCATCTGGTCATCCACCGTCCCATCTTCATCTTCAGACAAATCCAATCTAGACAAGAAGTCAGCAACAACATTTTCTCTTCCTGGTTTATCAACAATGGTTAGATCAAACTGCTGCAATAAAAGTAACCATCTAATAATACGAGCATTCACATCGGGTTTATTCATCAAATATCTAATAGCAGCATGGTCAGTATGTACAAAAGTCTGGTAACCAGTAATATAATGTCGGAACTTGTTCAGTGCATGGACCACAGCTAAGAATTCCTTCTCGGTTACAGTGTAATTCAGCTCTGCTTTGGACAAGTTTTTGCTAACGAAGTAAATGGCATATGGAAGTTTTTGCTCAACTTGTCCTAAGGCTGCACCTATGGCTTTGTTCGAGGCATCAGTGTGGATGTGGAAAGGTAGGGCCCAGTTTGGACCTCTCAAGATTGGTGCTGACACCAACTTGTCCTTTAACTCATTCAAACTCCTCTGACAATCGTCAGTCCACTTAAACTCCACATCTTTTGCCAACAGACCAAACAATGGTGAGGCTAACTTGCTGAAGTCCTTAATGAATCTCCGGTAGTATCCTGCTAATCCCAAGAAACTCCGGACATCCCTTACTTTTTGAGGAGGTGGAACCCTCTTGATGAGAGCAATTTTGTTAGGATCCACCTGCAATCCTTGGGAAGAAATGGTATGGCCTAGCACGGTCCCTTCAGTCATTAGGAATTCACATTTTTCAGGGCTGAGGGACAAGTTCATCTCGGTGCATTTGGTTAGGACTTTTCGCAGGTTGGACAATGCTTCCTGGAAGTTGGCCCCATAGGGGGTAAAGTCATCCATGTATATTTCCACTGCATCATGGACCAACTCCGAGAAGATGCTCAAGACAGCTCTCTGAAAAGTAGCAGGAGCATTGCATAGCCCAAAGGGAAGGACTCGGTAGGCAAAGGTACCCCAAGGACAAGTGAAGGTGGTCTTATCTTGGTCTTCCGGGCTGATTTGGATTTGATTGTACCCGCTAAACCCATCCAGGAAAGAGAAGAACTTCTTTCCTGCCAGTCCATCCAACACTTGATCTATGAAAGGTAGAGGGAAATGGTCTTTTTTGGTAGCTTTGTTCAGCTCACGGTAATCTACACAGATCCTCCACTTCCCATTCTTCTTGGGAACCAACACTAGAGGGGACACCCATTCACTATCTGAGATGGGGTAGATGAATCTGGCATCCAACAGTTTCTGCAATTCTTCCTTGACAATGTCCTTAAGGGCTGGATTCATTCTCCTCTGGGGTTGCCTAACTGGTTTACAATCCTCTTTGATGTATATATGATGGGTACAGACCGAGGGATGGACTCCTTTCATCTCCTTATAGCTCCAAGCAAAAGCATCTAAGTGGCTGGCCAATAGGCTACACAACTCCTTCTCCTGGGAAGGAGATAGGGAGGAGCTGATCTTTAATGCTCTCTCAGGGCCGAACTCCACACTTTTGACTCTGGGAGTGACAGGGCTGGTTGTACAAAGGTCCACTAAGGTGCTAGCTTGGGCATCCTCCACCAACTTCTCTAAAGATAGTGCACTGGAAGGTGGATTCTGGATCAGGGTCTCAATCAAATCATCCTCGGTTGGGGGATTTCTTCTAGTGGTATCTAGGGTACACAGAGGTGCTGAATACACCTCGTCTTCTTCTCCTTCCTCCAACCAGAGTGGTAAATCATGCTCTAAAGAAGGTTGGGCAGGAGGGTATAGGACTAGTTGCTTGGACATGGGACCATTTTTGATGGTCATGTTTCCTGCCCGACAACTTATGTAAGCATCTGTAGTAGCTAACCAAGGCCTTCCCAAGATGAGAGGATATCTAGTAAGCTTGGCCTTTGGTTGCAGAACCAGGAAGTCTGCAGGGTATTCCCAAGAATCGATAGAGACCAAGACATCCTCCACAATCCCTTCGGGAGTCACGGTGGAGCGATCTGCTAATTGCAGTACTGTTGAGGTCTTCCTCAAGGAATCCTGAAGATTGAGTTTAAGCATGGTATCCTTGGTCATCACATTGATGGCCGCCCCCAGATCAATCAAGGTGTGGGGGATAATGGTGCCATTGATGTGAACATCTACTACAGGACTTCCAGGATCTAGGTACTTTGGGCAGATGATTTGTCCTAGCATAAGGTCAGACAGCTGTCCTATGACATTGATAGTTGAAGCATCTTTCTTCCATCTGCCTGGATGTTTGAAACACTTCTCCTTAACCAGCTTGTTATAGATTGGCACATCCTTGATGGCCTGGAGAAGGGGTATCTTCACACACAACTGCTTGAGCTCTCCCAGAAGCTCATCTTCTTCCGGGTTGGGTTGTGTGGTGGCTGTAAGTCTCTCAGGAAAGGGTGGAATAGGCTTTGGTTCACTCTCCTGATGGTTTTCCTCATCCTCTGGGGGAGGAGGTTGGCGATCTGGAAGAGTCTTTCCAGATCTAAGATTGATCTCCTGGATCTCCACAGCATAGGTAGGGCATGAGGTCTCCCCAGTATATACCTACTGAGCCTGTCTATTGTTGGGGTTCGGGTTCGGTTGAGCAGGCATCTGTGGTTGCCTTGGAGGAGCAGGAGGTAAAGGCTGAGGTTGAACTGGTGGTGGAGGCAAAATGGCAGGAGGAGTGTTGTATTGGGGCCTCCACCCCGACTGAGGTGCACTCCACTGAGGCTGTGACTGGGCATGTGAGTGATATGAGTGAGTAGTGGGTTGAGTAGGATACTGAGGTGGATAAGACCATGGAGGAGGCATGGACCAAGAAGGATGAGCAGGGGGACCCCAGGAAGGCATGGGAGTCGAGTGGTTGGGGTTGTAATAAGCTTGAGATGCCCCTTGCATCCCCTGCTGATAAGGTCTAGATCCTTGAGGCCTCCTTTGGTTGATGAAGTAGAGAGGTTCAGTGGGGGCTTCGGTTCCTTGGTACATGGCTTTAAACCCAGGTAAGGTGGGACACTGATTTGTTGGGTGGTCCTCCTCACAAACGAAACACACTTCAACCGAATGCAATGGACATTCGTTCTTAGGGTGTCTTCTGGTGCACCTAGGACAGAAGACAGCCAAGGCTCTCTCAGCTTCTTCTTTCTTCTGCTGGATCCTGAATGTGTCCAGCTGCATGGAAATGGTCTGTCTCACCTCACTCTTAAGATCTTCTAATTGGTTTGTAAACTCATGTCTGGAGAAAGGGACACCGGTGGAGAGGAGATTTCCTCTACCTCGTTTTCTAGCTGCCCTGGAATGATTTCGAAACACAGTCTTGATGTCCTCATAAGGCAGTTGGTAAATGTCCCCCCCAGCTAACATGTGAAGGGTGTCTAAGAGATCTTCAGGGACTCCTCGGAGTAGAACCAACTTGAGGGATTCAGGGTCAAGTGTGCACCTGGCCCGTTTATAGCTAAGTTGGAACCTCTCCTCATAATCCTCTAAAGACTCATCATTCCCCATGGTCATTCGAAAGATCTCTCCCTTGGTTTCCTTGGACCTACAATAATCCCTATACTTGGTATTGAAGGCTTGTTGCATCTGAGCCCAAGTAGCGATGCTATTCCCAGGTAATCCCATGAACCAGCGTAGTGCTGCATCCTTAAGAGTGGAAGGGAAAAGCTTTAGCTTTTGCTCATCTTCAGTATAGTCATAGGTTCTACAAAGGACAGCAAACTCAAACAAGAAGGTATCAGGATCCTCAGTGGTCAGTCCATGGAAGTGAGGCAAGGCGGAGGGGCTAATGTTTTTCATTTTCATATCTCCATTGGTCTCTTAGATGGGGAAAGCTCCTTCTATTCTCTCATCTTCTCTCCCATTATCAGCCATGGCTTCAGATGGAGTGGTCTCTAACTCTTCTTCTTCTATAGGGTCTTGGTATATCTCAGGATGTTCACCTATAGGTTCCTCTGGGTCACTGTCACCAAAGAAGAGAGAAGGGTGACTCAGTGATGTGGTGGGGGTGTTTGGTAGGAATTTGCCTGATCTATCTCGGTTCCTACGAGGCATGAAATGGAAAGGACTTTTTTTTTTTTTTTTTTATTGCTTTTGCTTTTTCTTTGGTACCTGCAAAACTGAAACAAAGTGATCTACAACTAACTATATTGCTCAAATGAAATTGCAGAATTGGAAAGCTAATCTAGGAAAGCAAGAAAAATTACTCTAGGAAAGCAAGAAATATTAATCTAGGAAAGCAAGAAATATTAATCTAGGAAAGCAGGAAATGCTAATCTAGGAAAGCAGGAAATACTAAGCTATGAAAGCAGGAAATGCTAATCTATGAAAGCAGGAAATACTAAGCTACTTTTGCAGAATGGAAATGAAATAAACTACTGAGCAGAAGTAAGAGTACGAAAGTAGAAGAAAAGCAACAATTACTAATACTCTGACGCTTCCCCGGCAACGGCACCAAAAAGGATGGTGAGCTCCAGTATTGTAGCAATAATGCTACAACTCCTGGGGCTTCCTGTCTCTCATTTTATCAACCCGGTAGTTCGTACAAACTTGGAAGCGACGGTGCTGTATGCACAAGTACTAGCTCTTGTCGCAGCTGTCACTTGGTCAGCTGGCACAAGTCCGCTAGGGCTCAAGCCAACTTCTATAGGCTCACAGAAGAAGCTTTATCAATGATGGACGAAAGCTAGCTCAAAGGAGACTAATCTACTTGACAAAAATGAACTGAAAGCAAATCAAAGCATGTAAACCTAGGAAACCCTAATTTAACTAGTCTAACCTCTATAATGCAAAGAATGTGAAGGAAACTTCTACCAATGCTGCTGTTACCTCTAATAAGTGAAAATGCATGGATCTAAGCTGATTGCATCATAAAAGACATGTTTTTGTATTTTTCCTTTAAGTGTGTGGAATGATTGTGATTGTGTGCTAATTAGGGTTTGGTTGTGCAGATGGAATGGAGAAGGAAGGAGAACGTGGGACAGGTTGGGAAGGCTAGGAGAGGTCCCTAGGGATCCTTAGCATCCATCCACAGAGGTTCCTCACATTCAGAAGCTCAGCAACCGAGTGAGTGGCCTCCTACAGGATGTCTACAGGGGATCCTACAGGATACTTAGAGGTTTCTACAAGATGTCTATAAACTGCTACAGGATGACCTACCGTGAGTGTTTGGCGTGATGGAGGTGTGATGAAATGGTAGGGGGAGATGTGTAAGGTAGGAATGAGGCTGGTGATGGCTGTAGAAGTGGAGGAATAGGATAGGGAGTGAATGTAGGGAGTAGGTTGGAAGATAGAGGGCTAGGTCAATGAAAGGGCTTAGAGAATGGAAGTACGTGAGGAGTGAAAGACTTTGGGAGATAACAGAGCGGGGTAAAGGTCGAGGAGATGTGTTGCATGCGTGATCAAGATGGAGAATGAAGTAATGGACGAGAGAGGGCAGTGCAAGTGAAACAAATGCTTGTGACTGTTACCAAACCGAAAATGCATTAACCTAAACTACCTGTGCTTGTAAATTCAATGAACAACAATCCAAAACGCGAAGGAGAATGTGCATGAAGCTGTGGTAAAGGAGTGTGGTGCAGGTGTGAATGACAAGGAAGCATCTAACATAACGTGACTGTGTTTGCAGCAATCATGAAATAAAGAAATGCGTGTTTTTGGTGGTTAGTCATGGACTGCACCCCAATCCCAAATGAGATGGCAGTGAGCCTTAACAACCCTTTTTGTTGGAGCTCCAATGGACTATATCTATCCTCTGCTACACTAAACAATTGTAAACAAACTCACCATAAGCAAATCTCATCTAACTCATGAAAAAGACCAACTTAACAACCTATAATTCGAATTGCATGTGCAAATGAAAAGCTCAAAGTGCTGAAATGAAATGGAAACAACACTACAGCAGAGGGGATCTATGGCTCTCAGGTTGGGCCCTAACCTGAGAGCTATAGTCTCCTTAAGAAAACTCAGAACTAGATCACAAACTGCCTTCTTTATTCATAATCTGATGTCATGCCAAATTGGCTTACAAAAAGGAACGAAAACTGAACTGTGCTCCAAAATTACAATAGCAATACGAGAGTTTCAACAACCTATCCAAGGCTAAGGCCTCTATACTTATACAAAAATGATGATCCAACAAGTATCCTTGATTTTAGGAGCTCGGCTGTCCAACTTCGAGTTTAACTGCTGATCCTGTAGGACAGTCATAACTACTGTTCCTGTAGAACAGTTATAACTGTTGTTCCTGTAGGACAGCTGGCTGCTTCTTAAGCTCGGAGGGGAGATGGATTGGAGCTCGGAGTTCTTGGTGGGAATCACGAGGAATGTCCCAAGACCGTGGACATCCTCTCCTAAAAATCAGCAGTGCCACCTCATTGTCTCCTTGTCTCCTTTTCGTTGTCTTTTGCTCCCTTTTAATGCCAAAACCTGGAATCACAATGCATTAGTCACATAGATAGAGTGCCTACCCTTCTTCCTACAAACAACATGAATAAACTAAGAAATGCATGCATAAGCAATAAAAAATGAATGGTTTGAGCAAGTAGAATAGGCCAAAATGAGCCCAAATTGTACCAAAATTGGGGCTCATCAAGTACCGGGATTTGTTTGTCTAAATCACCTCTAAACCTGGGTCAGGCCCCAACAATCCAAAAAATGGTTCCGTTTCTGGGACTGGGATCTGCATAAGAGATGTCTGATGTCGTGTCACTGGAATCCGATAAGGAAAGAAATTGAAGGGTGGTTGGATAGAAAGATTCATGAATTCGCGGTGCAGGAAAATAGGAATCCACGAGTATCAAAGGAACAGTGGTTAGAGTGCTACTTATATATGGAAATCCATGAAATTTTCTTTGCATCCTTCCCCTCTGAATTGTACGAGTGGATTGCAAAGCTAGCAAACAGTCAAGGAAGGTGTAGGCTCGAAAAACCTATTGTGTGGACTCCAGAGTTGGTGCGTAGACTAGAAGCATCGGAAGATAAGATCGTGTGCACTGTGGACCATTGGCTCGATCGAATTATAGGAGGGTTTATCACCGAGTTTGTGGTAGATACTTCAGTCAGCTACAACGAGGCGGAACAATGCTTCCTCAAAGGACCGTGAGGTAAGTATGTTAAATCTTTGAACACTTGGATTAAAATGCTACTGTGTGAAAAGTGGGTTATGCGAATAAATTGATGTTTGGGGCTACGCGGAGTGGGAGGATCTATAGAAATGAAGGTAGTGCAGAAATAGAAACTAGCCCCCTGATTTCGCCTCGGCAAGAAAGCGAGGAAGAGCTCGTGAAAGTTTCACCAAGAAGTGCGATTAGTCTCATAAGGCAGCGAATCCCGTGCATACCACCCCCACCTACACCACCACCAGTTTCACCATCTTCACCGCCATCTCCGCGCACACCACCTCCACCACCACCACAGTTGAATATGGCGAGCGCAATAAAGTTGCCGGTGTTCAAAGGAGTAGGGAACGAAGATCGGGACCAATTTTGGCTCGTGGTAAAGGTTGTATGGGAAGCACAAGGAGTCATGGATGACAATATAAAGAAGGAAACACTGGTAAGCGTGTTGTAGGATCGCACACTGACATGGTACAATAAGCATTCCAATGACAATCCAAACGCAGGAATCGCGGATATCCAAGCCGCGCTAAACAAGGAATTTAGCAGGCTAAAATCGGAGACACAGTTGATTATCGGGTTTAAGGAAATTGCGATGCTTCCAGGTGAGCCCCCTGGGAGCTGGATCAGAGACTAAAGGGTATGATTCGTGAAGCCAACATGACCTTGACAGATGGGCAGCACCGCGCATGGTTTGTAGCATCACTAACGATGCATCTAAGGACTGCGCTGTCACAGTAGAAGCTATCCACCCTAGACGAAGCCTTGGAGATTGAAATGAGACTGCACGAGACCCTAATACAAGATCCTAGTCTAGGAGTCCAACAGATCCATGTGCAGTTAAAAAACATGTGTCTGGAGATGCAGAGTTTGAAACAGGACAGGACAACTCGCCCAGAGGCACGCGAGGAGGTATGGTGCATAAAGTGCAAAGGCCAGGGACATGACAAGGACCATTGTCCAGTCTTCACAAACTACCTAGTGGGAGGAGGACCAATGCCATTGAGACTAGAGGCACAAGCAGGACTGAGCGGGCACCTACATTATGGTGCGCGATTTGTCAGATAAGAGGGAAGCATGCTACAGATAACTGCCATCTATTATAGAAGTATACGTAGACGTCCTAATAGTTGTTCTGTAATTTCTGTAGATCAGTAGGCCATGATGAGCGCACCTGTAGAAGTTATGAATTGATGATGGATCGGACCCCTACCTACAAAATTCAGGCCAAAATGCGAGCCCTCGATCAAAATGCATGGATGGCACGCACTGAATTTAAGGGGTGCAAATGTGGTCGAGGTGGAATGGGACCAGGAAAGGGATGTAGACAGCTGATTTGTTACAATTGTGGAGGGCCAGGGCATTATGCCCATGATTGTACAAATCCGACGAGAGCATCATGTTTATATTGTACCCAGTTTAATCATGAGATGGAGGATTTCCCCACACTGATAGCGAGGTTGCGCGATAAAGGAACACTCCAACCTCCACTGACTCAGAACCTGCAAATGATGAGGTCTGAGCCACGCGAAGAGGACCCAAATGTAAATATCGTGCTCCGAAGTGGTATTACAACAGGAGATGACAAAGGTAAGCAGCTAGAGGAGAGTGCTTGGGTTCGCAAGGCTCCAACAAAGGAACTAGAGTTCGATTTGGAGCATGTGAAGGAGACATTCATGGAAGCTAAGAAGAGCTTCATGGAGGCCTCCAATTTAGGTAGTAAAGATAGAATAGAACTGGAGATGGACCCATCAATGCTCACTAACTTTCTGGAGACATGCATGAAGCTGCTGCGTGACAACAAGGCTATGAAGGGACTGCAAGAACTCATCGCTAGGTGTGCTGGGTCAGTAGAACTGTGCGTAGTCCGGAAGCTCGGGAAGCACACAATGCGAACGGGAAGGGAGATGAGATTGACTGTGCAAATCGGGGAATATGAAATGGATCAAGTGATTTTGGATTTAGTATCGGACGTGAACGTCCTGCCAAAGTAGACATGGGAGCGCATGGGCAGGCCCACATTGCAATGGTCTCTTATTCAATTGCGAATGGTGAACCAGCAAAAGATCCTACTGATGGGAAGATTGCAGGGAATAATGGTAGATCTCGAGGGTGTGAGCGCGCTTGCAAATTTCAAAGTGATAGAGATTGTCGATGACAACAGTCCCTATCCTGCGCTACTAGGAATAGATTGGGCCACTGATATGAATGGAGAAAAATTCACTACGCGTAGTGGTACCTTTAGACCCTGCAGAAGGATCACGCTACACAGAGCCAGTGCGTGACAACGAGAGCGATGATGATCTAGACTATATCTACAAGATAACCGTGCGGGAGTAGGACTGGGTGAATCCAACAGCGGATGGTAGGATTTTGTGGGAGCGCGAAAGCTCCTGCACCTCAGATTCGGATGAGGAAATAGAACGATGGAAGAACCGGTTACACAAGGTAACCACGCTCAATTGCAACATGATGGTAAGATCACTGCACTGCATGACAACAAAGGTAAGAGATCTGCCTATGTATGATGGGTTGACAGCAGTGGATGATTTCCTGAACAAATTTGAAAGAGAGGTGCTAGAACAACAATGTTTTGACACTCTGAAATGGGCACTGTGCACTACACCTGCAAGATGGTGGGGTACGCATCAAAGAAGTTTTGAGGACTGGCACGAATGTAGAAGAATGATGCTCATATGATTTGGAAAGCTTCAGATGAGGATGAAAGCCAGGTATGATGGATGAAATAGCCTACGTGCCCACCTCTCCAGATGGATACAGGCGTATGGTATGCAACCTGCACGAACGCACATCGTCCTCACGATAGGAAGCGAGACCAACAAGTAGGAGCAGGCAAGAATATGGCGTGAACAACAAAGTAGGAGAAGACCAAGTGAATCGTAGATTATCCGCATGGAAGCCTTTGACAAAATATACAAAGTACTGGACATGGTCCACCATGTGAGACACACTGACTGGGATCTGCGTGTACCAGCAGTTCTATGGGCTTATAGGACCATGTGCAAAACCCTGGCCGCACGGACACTTTTGACACTGGAGTATGAAGCATATGTTGTAATCCCTATGGAACATGCAAAGCCTAGTTTGTGCATGACAACACCTGTAGATACAACGGTTCACGAAGCCTAGAAATAAGGAATCACATAACCGCAAGAGACAGAACACATGAGACTTGAGGAAGAAATCCAATAGGGAAACCTTAGACTTTGCAAACTTGAAAAAGAAAGGATATATTTAAGAGAGAAAAGCGCTTTGATGGATGCGGAGGTCAAGAAGCTGGAAGACGACATATAGGAAGAGTTTCTCGCCGAGAAAACAAGGATGATAAGGAAAGGTGCAAACGATCATACTGGCAAGTTTGAGAACTATCGTTGTGAGTTTCTTAATCTGATGCCTTGGCTTGGACTGCATATCATCAAGTGTAGTGACCAGGGTAGCGCGTTGCAAATGGGGAAGTGCACAACCATAGAAGGTGGGGATTCTCTAAGAACCATGATAGAGGACAGGATGGCACTCCACATGGGTGGTGCAACCACCTGACTAGCCAAGGGAAGGACAGTCTTAGCACTCTAGGTAGTTGGAAGGGAGCGCGGGACTATAAACTATCCTACTTGGGTGCTGCGCGATGTTGGAGATGCACGCAGAAGCAGAGAGTCACAAGGTCCGCACATTTTCACTGTCTTGGAGGCATGGCCCCCAGAATGGTGAGCCCCAAATCTTGTAGAACTCGAGAAGGCGGCAGCGTAGAAGAAGAACGATGATGCCAAGCTGCACGTCACACAGTTGGCTGAGAAAAGAAGGAAGGAAACAACAACAGTTGAAGAACGGGTAGTGTGGGAAGCTACACAAAAAGTTGCCGAGCAGAAAAAGGCCACAGAAGTAGCAACAACAACATAGGAGGTAGAGGAATCAATCGAGAAGGTGGACGAGGGCCAAGCAATCGGAGGTGCAGTGCGAGACTGTACCAGCATGTTGGAACAAGCACTTGAGGTCCTCACAACTCTGCAGGAGGACCCCAACATCCAGTGCTTGGAGACAAAAGCGCGAGAACTCTAGCAACAATATGACAGTGTCCGAGGAACTGCGTAGACAGTGGTCCTCACCCAGAGGCTTGTGAGGATGTAGCAAGCTAAAGCACTAAAGGAACAGGTGGATGTGGCGCGCCACAAGGAGGTAGTTCTCAAAGCGCACATCCAGCCGTGGATCGATGAGGCCTTCACTATCATGGCAAACATTGAAGGAAAGCTTGCGCACATACAGGGGATGCACACATTAATGCAGAGAAGTACCCCAGAATCAGAGGTCTCAGAATAGCAGATGCAACAGATACAGCAAGCAATAGCTTAGTGCGCTGCGGACCTCAGTACAGTTCGAGAATAGTTGGAGGGATTCTGCGCCAAGATCGCTGCGCCAATAGAGTGACTCGAGGGCGAGACACGTTGTTTGTGTTGGGGACCTCTTGGGCATGGAATCCCCCCAAGGCATGTTTTGGGGCTCAAAGCCCAAGTTTTGACCCAATATTTGTTGGGTATAAGACCAAAGTCCCACATTGACTAGAAGTGGGGAGGATCATGGGTATATAAGGATGGACAAATATCTCCATTGGTATGAGGCCTTTTGGGGGTAAGTCCAAAAGCAAATCCATGAGGGCTTAGGCCCAAAGTGGACAATATCATACCATTGTGGAGATATGTGGTGTCCAGAGTCCTTACAAGTGGTATCAGAGCCATGCCCCGAAGTTAGCCAAGTGGATGAATCCTCGGAATGTCGAACGAAGGTGGTGGGCCCCGGTAATATCATGATGGGATCCGTGGATGAGCTCGGTTAGACAGGCGGTGTGCTCTGGATTCTTCATGGATGTGTCCTAGTCCCAACATGGTGAAGAGGAGTTGACCTGGGATAGAGCAAGCTCTCGAGGCAGGTGGTGCTTCCATGTAAGGCGTGTGCTTCCAACACATTGGAGCAGAGAATCTTGATTGGTAGAGAGTGGACAGATGGATAATCGTTTGAGGGGAGGCTCGATGGTCCTTTGTTCGAGGGGAGGATTGTTGGGTATACGACCAAAGTCCCACATTGACTAGAAGCGGGGAGGATCATGGGTATATAAGGATGGACAAATATCTCCATTGGTATGAGGCCTTTTGGGGGTAAGTACAAAAGCAAATCCATGAGGGCTTAGGCCCAAAGTGGACAATGTCATACCATTGTGGAGATATGTGGTGTCCAGAGTCCTTACAATATTGTTGAAAAGACTCCGCGAATTGCGGGTGCGGAGCTCGAAATGTATGATAGAGTCATAGGGTTGTCTGCCCTAGTCTTGTAATGTAATGTCGGCCTAGCCATGTTTCGCGGACCATGGGATTGTATAAATAGAGCGAGGCTCTAAGTGTAAAAGATAACTAACTAGAGAAAGAAAAAATAGGAAAGAGTAACAAGTCTAAGTGGTTGAGTCGCAAGTGTAAAGTGTGTCTTTGGGTCGTAGGGTAGGAGAAGGCTCTGCAGTTGAGTGCGCAGAGGCCTAGTAGTCCCCAGTTGAGTGTGTGGACCTTTCAGCTGAGTGCGTAGGGCGGAGTAGAGTCTGTAACCGAGGAATAAAATAATAAAGAGAAAGTTTTATGTTAATTATGTGTGTTTGTTCTTAGGTTATTACATGTTTGATATAAATTGCAAATATACTGTTTATTTACTCCGCACACCTGTATGAATGATTTATATTACTAAGTATACTTTATGCATGCAAGTAAGATAAGTTAATCAACTAACAGTGGAATACTAGTAAGGGCTTGGGTAATAACAGCGTTCGTCCCCCGAGTAGGGCTGCATGAAGGCAACATCTCAGGCTGCAAGGTACGAGTAAGCGCGCATAGCAACGTGCGCGCAAGGTCGAACCGCGGACCACTTGAACTCATCAGACATCAACAAGGTGCGGAAACATGGTTCTAGCTCTCTTCCATACTACTTCAGGTGAGACCTCAGTCTGCACTCCACGGACTGTTGCTGAAAGGGCCAGTAGTACCAGGATTTGTTTGACTAAATCACCTTTGAACCTGGGTCAGGCCCTAACAAGCCAACACAAAGCCTTGAGGAGCAAGGCAAATGTTAGAGACTTGGTGGTTGAGAGGGAAAGTACATTACCTCTCAACATGTAGTCCCAGAAGAAGTCTCAGACAATTATGGAGGAGCCACAATTAGAGTCAGCAGAGGGATCAAATGTAGCCATACCTCTAGGTGTGAGGTGGGGCGATGTGAAGTGATAGTCTTAAGAAGGTTGGAATTGGGTAGGGTCCATTGAGAGGTTTTATCTGATGGATTGTACCTTGCTACGGGAGCCCAAAGTACATGGTAGCGGGAGGAATTAGTGGGATTGATGCAGTCAGAGATCAAAGAGACAGAGGCTAGGGCAGTTAGATACTGAAGAGCGCAGAGAAGGATTGAAAACAGTGCAGAAAGGTTGAGTTAGCAGAAGTGCAAAGTTTTCAGTCGATAGAGGCAATAGTAGTGAGAGACTTTGATGACATAGGCATCATTTTGATTCAGGTTGGATGTTTTTTTGTTTTTGGAGTTGCTAGAGCAACAACAATAGAGAGAAGTGTTGCATGCATAACATTCCAAAGGTTTAGGATCGGGATTGAGTTGAATTTCTTTCTTGTTGAGAGGGAGTGTTGAAAATAACAACAAGAAATGATAAAAATAGAATCCAGAATATTCCAATTTTAATTTTTCCTTGAATTAAAATTCGAATTTAGTATCACCAGCTGCTTGAAAAATAATTAATTAATTCATCTTGAGTAAATTAGTTGGAGAAATTCAAGTTAGAATTCTTTGTGAAGTCATGCAACAGTTATCCCTTAAATTAAGGAAATTATCCCTTAATTAAGGAGATAAGATTGAGTTGTATTTGAGTTGTAATTAGTTAGCTCAGTTTACTAAGTTTAGTCCAGTTAAATTAGTTCCAAACTGTTTGAGGAACTAATTGTGAGTTATCAGTGAGTTAATGCATGCAAGCATCCAACTAGTGTACTCCAGATAACTGAAGATTCCCTCATCAGTAACTCATGCATGTCTATTCTGAGAAAGACCTAGTTGAGATTAAAGACATGGATAGTGTACTATAAGTTGCATGTTTTCTCCTATAAAGGAAACTCATGCATGCAGAAGGAATAACGTTCCTTGAGGATTGCGCAGTTCTGACAGTGTGTTAGAGTAGTGTGTGAGAGTAGTGTTCCACTGGGTGAAGGAGATCATCCCAGAGGAACTGCGTAAGGAAATAGGAGCTTGGAGGGCAGGAGAGAAGGCTTATGAGAAGCTTTGATTGCCTGTGAGCATCCAGGAGGATTGCACCGAGAGCTGGCTAGATGTGAGAACTAAGGCTTTGTATAATTCTGATGTATTTCCACCTTGTATGATAATACAGATAGTGGGGTTTTTAGCTAAGGCTTTCCCCTGAGTATTTTCCGTGTTTCATGTGTATTAATTCTTCTTATGGTTATATGTGTTCAGCTTTGATTCAGATTGATCTTTACGCTTCTGCAAGGTTGATAGAAGAAGTAGAGTATAGTATTTTGGTTTGGTATATTACATTATCGAGCTAATCTACAGTTAGATTTTCTGCATAGATCTCAGAGGTAGATTTGTAGAGAAGTTGCAGGAAATTCTACATGAATGTGGATCGAGATGCTGTATTTATAGCCAATTTTGAATTCAAATCCATTGATTCCCTCCATATCTCCTTCATTAATGCTCTTTTGGCAGTATATTTCCAAAGATATGCTCCTTAAATTCTTTCCCCCCGCCCCCTTTAATGGAAAAATAGACATTCGATCATCTACAGTTCTTTCAACGATCACTTTATGGCCAGGCTGCGTGAGACCCACCTTGCTAGTGCAACTCCTTCATCGTAGCTCCCATCTGCGCCTTTCTCCTAACCATCGCGAAACTTAATCTCTTTGCCAAACTTTTCTCTTGGCAGCGTAGTTTATAGTCTCGCATTTCCTTGCAAATTCCTGAAGAACTAAGACTGATCTGAATCCATAGTCATTGTGTAGGGGCGGGATCACCCCTATATAACTTCAATCAACTCCCATTGATTCTTCTTGGATATAGCTCCCCATTCAGCTTCGCTAGCTGAACTACGCCCCCATCCGTGATCTCCTTGACGATGTATGGCCTCAGCCAATGCATCTGAAACTTTCCTTGGAAATTAGTGAACTTGATATCATACATAAACACTAAATCTCCATTTTTAAAGGTGTGTTTCCTAATGTGGTGATCATGCCACACCTTTTCTCGAGCCTTCTGCACCTGCTGATGAAAGCCTGCCAAGAAGTGATCTTCTTCTAACTCAAGTATCTGCGTGAGGCATTCTTCCATTATATCCTGATCTTCCATCTCCATGACTGCAACAATCCTCAAACTGGACATGATATACTCCATTGGAATTATCGCTTCTTGTCCATAAACCAATAGAAATGGTGTTTGTCCAGTCAAATTCTTACAGGTAGTTCTATATTTCCAAAAAATAGTTGGTATGCGCACATCCCAATCGTTCCTATTCGCATTACAGATCTTCGTCAAAGAATTCTCCAGGATCTTATTGAAAGCTTCAACTGTTCCATTTGCTTGAGGATGGTATGGCGTTCTTTTCTGATGATACATTTGGAATTATTCAAGCAAAGAAACAATCGTTTCATTCAGGAAATGCGTATCCCTGTCACTCATCCAAATATTAGGACTTCCAAACATAGATAGAATGTACTCAAATATAAACTTCACATTTGTAGCTGCGTTGCAATCCTTTACGGGTTGCGCCTCAGCCCACCTGATAAACTATTCTATTGTCGTGATGATGTAGTGTGCTCCTGTATTCTTTCCTAGTGGCTGAATAGGTCCCACAAAATCTATTTTCCATTTATCTAATGCTTGTAACGAGACCTATGGGTTCAGAGGTAATTCATCCCTTCGCGATGACTTCTCGATCCTTTGAAAAACATTGCATGCCCTACAATAATCCTCAGAATCTTTGTGTACAGTTGGCCACCACAATCCAACTCGTAGGATATTCTTTGAAATTGACCTTCTAGCATAATGTCCATAAGAAACTCCTCCATGTGCTTCAACGAGTATACTTTTTCTTTCATAATATAGTATATACCTACGCAAAACTTCATGCGACCCCATTTTATATAAGTTCCCCACAATTACGGACAAATCTGTAGCCCTGACCACCAATTCCTTATTTTGTTGCATCGTATATCCTTCAGGAGCTATACCTGTAGACGAGAGTTGGATTATATCCACAAAATGTTCATCTACAATGCACACAACAAAGAGTTGTGCATCAGGCAATCCTTCATCAAGACTTGTAGGTTTTTCGCCATTCTCAATTCGTGAAAGGTGATCGGGTCTAGCATTTAATTTTCCTGGTTTCCCAATTACTTCGAAGTCATACTCCTAACATCATAGTAACCACCTACAAATCCCCCCCAACATAGGCTTGTTGACCAAGTACTTCAAAGTTGAATGGTCTATATACATTTTTAAGTGCGCACCCAATAGATAATGCCTGAATTTATAGAGCATATATATCATCGCCAACCCTTTGCGCTCCGTGGTTGAATAATTCTTCTCTACCTTAGACAAATTTCTGATCGCAAATGCTATCAGATGGTCGATATCCGCTGCCCTTGGTTAGGTTAAAACTACTCCTAACACTATGCAGGATGCATCCACATGTACATGGAATTATTTCTTCCAATTGGGGAACACTAGAATAGGTGTTGTAACCATCTTTTCCTTAAAAACATCCAATCTTTTATGGAAATCATCATCCCAGCAAAATGTCACATCTTTCTTTAATAATTTCTCCATGGGTGTAGTGATCTACGCGTATGCCTTAATAAACTTTCTATAGTATCTTGTATGGCCCAATGTTGTGCGCAATTGTTTTACATTACTTGGGGGCTCCAAATTGATAATCATTGCAATTTTGGCAGGGTCCACCATCAATGCTTTCTTACAAACAATGTGGTCAAAAAGTATCACATATGCCACACAAAATATACACTTCTTCAAATTTAGGGAGACCTGATACTTCCTGCAAGTATCCAACATTAGGTGAATACTTGCAACATGATTTTTAACTAATCCAAACATCATCCAATCATCAAAGTATACCTCCAAAAATTTATGAATAAATTCCTTAAAGGCTGCGACTAGCACCCTAGAAAATATCGTAGGGGCATTCTTAAGTCCAAAGGGCATAACTATATATTGAAAAGAACCCCATTATGTGGAAAAGGTAGTCTTACTTCGATCTTCTCACGCGATCTTGATCTAGTTACATCCTGAGAATCCATCTGTAAAATAATATGCTTCTTGACCACCAACGTTCTCCAAAACTTCATCTGTGAACGACATAGGGAAAGGATCATGTACACAAGCATCATTCAACTTCCTTAGATCTACGTAGATCTTGATTTCTCCCTTTGTCTTCTTCTCCTGAACCACCATAGGACTAACCCATTCTAATTCTTCTATAGGCTCAATACTTCCTGTTGCGAGCAACTTATCTAGTTCTTTACGCACGTTTTCTTTGTATTTAGGATTCAATTGGTATGGGCGCCGCTTTATTGGCTTCACATTTGGCTTCAAATTTATCTTCATAACACTTAGATCACCTAATATCTCCTCTATATTAAATAACTTTGTTGGAAACAAGTCTTGATATTCCCACAATAACTCTGTGACCTTGTCAACTGTGTCCTCATCCCAGTAATCACCTATATTCGTGAACTTCAGTTGCGCTTCCGACCCAATGTTCACTTGGTTAGTCTTTAATGGTTTTGGAATATCAGGAACTTCTACCTTAGGCCCAGTGACTTCATGCCATCCTTCCGACTCAGGGATATTGATATTTCTGGGGTCTTCCGCACCTTCTTCTGCGGTAACATTGTAGCATTCCAGAGCATGGCGCAGCTGCATACTCCAGTGAGGTTGTACCCATATTATAGGTTCAACAAGTGTTCAAATATCACAACCTTGATTTCCTGTAATGCTTCATAAATACATTTGAATTCGTCCTCAAAACTAAATGTTAGTAGAAATATTTCCTTCAGAACGTCCCACTCCGCGGTTCTATGTCGCAGCTCTGTTTCTAAATACTGATTCATCGAGATAGTATCCAAGGTGTGGTAGAATATATATACCCATTCAGGCTGTGGTTCCTCATGCCCATGCTTTCACCCAACGAGCCAGATGCTTGCGCAGATCATCCTTCCCTGTATATTTTTCAGAAATACAGGTATTTTCATATCCAAATCACACCTTCATCATCCTTCGGTACTCCTACAAGTATGCAAAATTGTTGTTATGTGCACCCCACCATCTAGAAGGCATAGCTCTCAATATGATGTCCAATGCCTAGAACCGATGTTCCTTTGATACGTCCCTTTCAAATTTATCAAGAAACAAATTTAGATCTTCTAAGCCATCATAATATGGTAAATTTCACACCTCATTGGATATACACTAGAGTGATTTATTAAGTCTGGTGCATCACAACGTTGATACTTCATGCAATCTATTCTGCCAATGCTCGAGATCCTCATCTGAATCTGAGTTATAGGAAATGTCCTTTTCCAAAGTAATTCGTCCATCTACCGTAGGATTAATCCAATCCTCCTTCCACGTAGTAAGCTTATAAATTTGTTCAATGCCATCCTCCTTATAGTAATCTCAGACTGGTTCAGTATACCGCGCACCCTCGGCTGGATCCAATGGAACAATGAATCTCAGTTCCTTCTTCTCAAACGTTATGTTGGGCGTCTTCAGGTTGATGACCACATTCATATCAAATGCCCATTCAATTCCAAGTAGCGTTGGGTAGGGATACTATCATCTACTATTTCGATTACCTCAAAATCAGCTATAGTGTGCGTCCCTTCAATGTCTATAATTACTCCATGTAGGACTCCCATAGGAATAATCTTATGTTGGTTCACCATTTGCAGCTGAATTGGGGACCACTATAGTGCTGAATTTCCCATTCTTTTCCAGGTCTGTTTAGGTAAAACATTCACATTAGGTCCCAAATCTAAGATCACCTGGTCCATTTCAAATTCCCCGATTTGTGCAGTCAATCTCATCTCTCGACTAGTCCTTTTCTTACTTTTGTCTACTTTATGCATTGCGCCTTATTCAGGTAGTGGCTTACCCTTGCAAGTGCAGTTATCTATTAATTCTTGCAGTCCCTCCACTACTTTCTGATCCCTTAAGAGCTTCATGCAGGTCTACAAGAAGGATGTCAATACTGAGGGATCTATTTCCTGTGCAACAATGATCTCTTCAGGATTCTCTGTTCCTACACTCTGATTCTTTGATGTGGAAGCCCCTGAATCCACAAAGCCCTTCTTCACCCCCATACATGTTTCTTTTTCCTTATGCAAATCAAATTCAGTATCTTTGTCAGCAACCCTGCACACCCACAAATTCTCTTTTGGTTGTTTCCCTGCGAATTTATCTTCCTCGACATATATACCGCTTCACGTAACTATATTAACGATGGGGCCATCCTCACGTGGTTCTAACCTCATCATCTGGATGTTCTGGGTGGGTTGTTGGGTCTTATTCTCTTGCATATTTGCAATGAGTATAGGATAATCCTCTATTATGTGGTGAAATTGTCAGCAATACTGACAAGAGGGACGTGTCGGGTTCTGACAATCTTGCGCATAGTGGCTTGGTTCCCCACAATTGTAACAAATAACCTATCTGCAACCTCTTCCATATCCTCCCCCTCATCATATTCCTCATCCATGGAATCCTTTGCGCACTGCAGGTGTGCCTTGGTCTTATTGTGGACATGTCTCATCCTGTACTCTATATGTAGGAGTTTTGTCCATCATTAACTCATAGCTTTGGAAATTGTGCTCATCATGGCCTACATACTTACAAAAATTGCAAAATAGTTGTTGGGGAGTATGTACGAACTTCTTCAGCAAATGGCAATTGTTAGTGGAGTGTTTTCCTGTTATTTGGCAGATAGCACACCATGGCACTACATGGTTACTTGGTCCAGTGGAATTTTCTGGCTTCAGGGGGATAGGACCTCCCCCAATTAGATAGTTCTAATATACTGGGCAATGATCCTTTTCATGACCATTTCCTTTACACTTTAAGCACCATACTTCAGAGTAAGTCTCATTTTGGACCTCTTTCACCTTTTTGAGATCCTACAACTCAATATGCAAGCTAGCCAACTGCGACTGAATTTGCTGCACTCCCAGATTCATATCCTGAATAGGCGAAGCCTCCAACTTCATAGAAATTTCTAGTGCTTCAGCTTGCAATGCAAGCTTCTGCTGTGACAATGGTAATCTTAAATGAGGTAACATCGTAGCAATATACCAGTCCTTATGGTTCTCATCCGAAATATGTAGATTAGCCTGTTGTAGTAGACATTTGAGCCTCTGATCAATATCCCATGCATATTCATTCACCTTCTACTTAATTTCCTTAACCTCAGCCACATACTAGGCTTGAGAATTTGGCTTTCTGAATTCATTATTCAATGCATCTTTTGTATCTTTTAATTACGCGGTTGGATGAGTTGTATTGTACTTAATATACCAACCCAGTGCCCTATATTGCAATGTTGTGACCAACTGCGCTTTCTTCAGATTGTCATATGTTATCTGCTGTGACTTCCACACAACATCTGCTACAAACCAGAATTGATCAGGGTCTTCTATCCCGAGAGCACTGAATAATGAAGGTGGAGGTGGAGGTGTACGTGTGTGAGGTGGAGGCGGAGTGGATGGATGTGGTATTCCCATAGTGCCTTGATCTACCGATTGCGGCACACCTCTGCCAGGGTAAATTTTAAGGATGGAATTTTATATTAAAGTTTAGAAACTGTGGCGAATCTTACTAGTCCCTAATATGCAAATTGTAAAATTTGTGGTGATATTTTTGTAGAAATATTTAGATTTCCAATGATTTTATATTAGTCTATATAATATTTTGGAGATTTTTAAGGTAAAATAATGGTGTACTATAAAATTTGGGCGAATCCTTATAGAAAAAATGGAAATTGGCGAACTTATTTTTGGAAAAAACATGGAAAATTAGCCCACCTGCGAATATTAGCCCCTAAAATTTTCCCTGACCTCTGGGCGTCTTCGGACTATTGCTCTCTTCTTCGCTATCGGATGCTCCCAATGGAGGACTATACTTAGAAATTGTATCTATATCTCTTTGAATGGTTTCCCACTTCACGTAGCGCCCGTTGAGTCTCTTCTAAACTTCAATTTAGTGGCATAACCCATTTCTCACACAATAGCATTTTAAGCTAAGTTTTCAGAGACTTTAGATACTTACCTCTTGGTCCTTTTAAAAATTAGTGTTCAACTTTGCTATAACTGGCAGATGTATCAATCACAAACTCAGTGATAAATCTGCCCAAAATATGATCGATCTAGTAATTGAAAACCTTAGCAACCTTGTGTTATGATCCTTCCAGGCGCTTCACTAGCTTTGGAGTCCACACAATAGGGTTATCCAACTTCCAGGTAGGTTGACCATCCACCAATTTAGCCAACCATTCGTATAATTCACACGGAAAAGAGCGGAAGAAAAATTTCATGTTCTTATGTATATAGATATCTTTGCAACCACTATTCTTTCAATAGGCGTGGATTTCTATTTTCTCTAGCTCCAAACTCGTGCAAATTCCGATATATCCACTTTTCAACCTCCTTCTTAGTTGGTATCCACTTATGCCACATCACACGTCCCTCAGATAGATCCCAGTCCTGACAATAGAAACATTTGTTTGCTTAAGGGGGCTTGGACCTAGGTTCAGAGTTAGCTGCGCTAACCAACAAAACCCTACACTACTGACCCTTTCGGAAACAACCTGCGTAGCGCAGGCTGTAGTCTTACCCTAGGCAGTATTGGGGGATGCTAGAACTAGGTTTTTGCATCGAAGGGGGCTATGTGATGTGTCTTTTGCAGATCTAGGGATTTCCCTTATCTTCACAGACCCTAACCCTTGAAACTAAGAACTTACAGTAAATGACATTAAAAGACCTAATTCCTTCGTCGATTGCACTAAACATGCATAAAATCATATAAATCAACAAATCTATGTCTTCGTGAATCTATTAAGTAAAATGCATTCAACAGATTATAAATATAGTAAATTCAGAGATAACACAGTAATACACAGATACACAAGTAGTTTTTCACAACAATACTTTATTATGCTTCAGATCTTCAATTACATCTCTTTCCAACCCTGCACACATAGTTGCAGGGGCCCACGCACTCAGTTGCGGACTTACCAAGGTCTCCGCGCACACAACTGCAGGAGCCTTCCCCTTCACCTAAGTATAGAATAGATAAAAATCAGATTCAACTCATGTACTTCTCTACTTATCTATCTTATGACTCTTCTATGACTTCCTTTTATGTTCTTCTTCATTACAATACCATGGTCCACAAACCATGGGCGGGTCTCAAAACAGCTTGAATCTAACAAACTAAGGGGCTTTGACCTTCCTAAAGCCCCTTTGACTTCTATCTACCTATGCTACTCATGCTCTGCTTCTCAAAATGTAGAAACTTTACAATATTTAACAAAACTTAACAAAATTTGACCCAGGGGACCTCATCCCAACAACCTTCCTCCCTGCATCAAGACATATCCCATAGCATACCTACTCACTCTGTCTCCACTTCAAAGGGTCACTATAAGTTTGGTAATTCTAGAACTAGTGCTTGGATGATCTTCTTGTTTAGGTCTTGAAAATCCCTTTGCTAACCTTTTCCCCAATGGAAACTCTTTCCACTTGTTGTTATGGCGAGGAATAGTGCTACTACCGCTGAAAATGAGGCTATGAACTTCCTCAGGTATTGTGCTACCCCAATGCAACTCTCGAACTCAGAAAAATTAGTAGGCACTAGCCATTTCATGATGGCCTCCATCTTGGAAGGATATATCTTCAGTTCTCCTTCACCGATCACATACCCCAGATACACCAAAGACTATTGCACAAACTCGCACTTCTTGAGATTTGCTAGCAGTTGGTGCTTCTTCAATGTTTCTAGCACCTGCATCAAATGTGACATATGCTCCTCCTAGGTAGCGCTATATACTAGTATATCATCCAAATAGACAATAACAAATGAATCTTTAAACGGGAGTAATACATCATTCATTAATCTCATAAATGTTGTTGGTGCATTACATGGCCCAAATGGCATAGCTAACCACTCATACAAACCTTGTCTGTTTTGAAGGTAGTATTCCATGTATCTTCTTATTTGACTCAAACCTAGTGATATCCATACTTCAAGTCCATTTTGGTGAAATACTTTGCTTGCTTCAAATGATCTAGAAGATAGTCTATCTTGGGCAGGGGGTATATGTTCTTGAGCGTGATTTTGTTCAGTGCCCTATAATCTATACACATCCGCCAAGTCCCATCCTTCTTTGGCACAATGATGATGGGTGACCGACATGGTGATGTACTCGGTATAATGACACCCTATTCCAACAACTGTTGCAACTGTTTCTTTGCCTCACTTGCTTCTATAATAGACTTCCTGTACAACCTAATATTTGGCAATGGGGAGTCTGGCAATAGCTGGATCTCATGCTCCACTTCTCTCATAAGTGGTAACCCTGTAGGCTCTTGAAACATATCCTTGAATGCCTGTAACAACTCCTCCAATTATTTTTTATGTTTCTTAGTACACCCCTCTAGGGACGCCTTTTCTCTTATTGACTCCTCTTCAAACTGAATTTCTCTTAAAAACAATAAAACATACTTCTTGCTGGAACTGATAAATTTCTTGGCTTCGTTGGCACTTACTAGTGATATTTTCAACTTGCCTTAATGCACATTGATGATAAACTATTTTCCATCCTTGACGAACCGATACTGGTTGTCTCTCCTCATGAATATTACATTATGCATGTGTAAGTATGGACTCCCAAACATGATTCCACATACATCAATGGAAACCACCTCTAGGTCTACTTCATCAATAAAATCAACGCTGATAGCAAATCTAATTTTACACTATTCTTTTATCTTCAACTCTGCATCCTTATTTACCCATCCCAATGGATATGGGTTTGGATGATCACAAACTTCCAACCCCAACTTCTTGACCATCTCTATTGCAATGAGATTCACCTACGATCTTGAGTCAAATAGAGAATTAATATTTTTCTTCTTGACCTATATCTTTATATGGAAGAGTTTGGTCATTTCTTTCTCTTCATGTCACTGAAGGCTACTCAGATTCAACTCCTTTTGTATTGATCTACAAATTATTTTCTCATCCACATCCGATCTGATTTCAACTTGGTTGCTCGAATTAGTGGCCATGAGATTGTTCTTCTTGTTATCTTTCTTCTTGTTCTTGGGTTTAGCTCTGGATGTAACTTCCAACATTTTCCCCCTGTATGGCCATCGATGTTGCAATGGTTGCTAGGATCTTTTCACTGGTGTGTTGTGGTTGTCGTCTTCTTACCTTTTCCACTTTTTTCTTCTTCTTCCCCTCCTTAGAAGCTTCTTGTTTCCAGGGTGACATTAGACCGAGTACAACACCATGTCGGTCAACCATCATCATTGTGTTAGGATATTCCGACACATAGGAAATAGTTAAGTATAACTTGGTCTAGTGTAGAGTTAGGTAAAGTGTGTTTCTTTACTATGTACTTTTGTAACTTACAATCTGACGGTCACGATATGTAGTGATCCGACGGTTCATTCTCTCCTCGACGCATGAGAAAAATCCTTCCTTTCTGTTTCTGATTTGCCCAGATCGCATAGAGTCGCGGGGAAAAGAGAATATGCATCAATGAAAGATATAGATCTGGTAATAAAAAATAGAGAGCTAAATAAACTGAAATAAACAGAGAGAAAATAACTAAAAACTGCAAATAAACACTGTATACCTCTAGATCTTAAAAATGACGTAGCTAGGGCTACCAGAAACCTTTTCACATCAAATGAAAGTGGTTCCTCATTGGAACAGATGCTCCTAACACAATAGAGCAGTCCTCTCGACCCCAAAGCAGTCAGTAACAGTAGATCTAGGAAATGACAGTCGAATGTAGTTCTACCGGATTCAGATTTGGATCACCAACAAATGCAACCCTCAAATAGCTTTGATACCATGTAGGAATTTACAGGGTAAGTTCCTCAGAAAGAGCACCAAAGGACACTGCTCACAAACAGATCACAGATCAATACACCAGTTTTCTTGACGCAGTTAAAACCCTCAAAGAGGGAAATAGTCCATGGCATGAGCCAATGTGGCCACTTCAGGCAATTTATTAATAAAAGAATGAAAATTTACATAAGCTTCTCTCATGAACGGTTACGCTACAAATGACCCTCCATGCTCTTTAAATAGAGATCATGGACCAATCAGGTGTTAAGCCACGGATCAAGTGTCGGTAATACCAAGGAGAGAATGAACAGTCAGATCACTACATATCGTGACTGTCAGATTGTAAGTTACAAAAGTACATAGTAAAGAAACACACTTTACCTAACTCTACACTAGACCAAGTTATACTTAACTATTTCCTATGTGTCAGAATATCCTAACACAATGATGATGGGTGACCGACATGGTGGTGTACTCGGTCTAATGACACCCTATTCCAACAATTGTTGCAACTGTTTCTTCGCCTCACTTTCTTTTATAATAGACCGCCTATACAACCCAATATTTGGCAATGGGGAGTCTGGAAATAGCTGGATCTCATGCTCCACTTCTCTTATAAGTGGTAACCCTGTAGGCTCTTGAAACATATCCTTGAATGCCTGTAATAACTCCTCCAATTATTTTTTATGTTTCTGAGTACACCCCTCTAGGGACGCCTTTTCTCTTATTGACTCCTCTTCAAACTGAATTTCTCTTAAAAACAATAAAACATTCTTCTTGCTGGAACTGATAATTTCTTGGCTTGGTTGGCACTTACCAATGATATTTTCAACTTGCCTTAATGCACGTTGATGATAAACTATTTTCCATCCTTGAAGAACCGATACTGGTTGTCTCTCCTCATGAATATTGCATTACACATGTATAAGTATGGACTCCCAAACATGATTCCACATACATCAATGGGAACCACCTCTAGGTCTACTTCATTAATAAAATCAACACTGATAGCAAATCTAATTTTACACAATTTTTTTTTTATCTTCAACTCTGCATCCTTATTTACTCATCCCAATGGATATGGGTTTGGATGATCACAAACTTCCAGCCCCAACTTCTTGACCATCTCTACTGCAATGAGATTCACCTACGATCTTGAGTCAAATAGAGCATCAATCTTTTTCTTCTTGATCTATATCTTTATATGGAAGAGTTTGGTCATTTATTTCTCTTCCTATCACTGAAGGCTACTCAAATTCACCTCCTTTTGTACTGATGTACAAATTATTTTCTCATCCACATCCGATTTGATTTCAACTTGGTTGCTCGAATTAGTGGCCATGATATTTTTCTTCTTGTTCTTTGGGTTTAGGTCTGGATGTAACTTCCAACGTTTTCCCCCTGTATGGCCATTGATGTTGCAATGGTTGCTAGGATATTTTCACTGGTGTGTTGTGGTTGTCATCTTCTTATCTTTTCCCCTTTTTATTCTTCTTCCCCTCCTTAGAAGCTTCTTGTTTCTCCTTCTGCTTCGATCCACTTGATTGCGCTCTCTTCATATCTATGTTCTCTAGGTACTATGCCTGTACACAATCCTCATCCATCGATTTGGGCTTGAACATCATCACTTTCTCCCATAGACGGCGGTGCAGACCCCCAAAATAATTGAGGAGTACATCTGGGTTCTTTGGAGAGATACCCAACATTATAGCCATCTTTCTGAATTCTGTGGTGTACTCCTGCACGCTTTGGCTCGACTTTTTCTTGAAGTAATGCCACCAAATCCACTAGTCCTCCACGTACTTGATGGGATACATTTTTGACTTAATTAGGGTTTTGAAATCCTCCTACTTAGCCACTAGAGGTTCTCCCTCCATCCTAAGTGTTTCTGTGTAGCTCTCCCACCAAGTTAGTGCATCGCCCTCCAATTTCAACCTCGTGAATGAGATATTTTTCCCTTCCTTGATCTGATGGACGCTGAAATAAACTTATGGTTGCTGTAACTAGTGGTTCAGCTCTATAGTGTCGATATCACCATTGTACGACTTGATATCAAATTTTTCTTCCATTTTAAACAGGGATTGATTCATGACACTTGAACTGGGTTAATATTTTCCCGGTTCTTTCTTTGGTTGGTTCTTCGTGTCTTCCCAATCTCCCAATCCCCCTTTTGATTTATACTATGTATTCAAACCCCCATCTTCTTGTTATGAAACCAGCTCAAGAAAAAGATAGAAAAGATAGATCAACGCCTTAAAATTTAGCCTCTTCGAGGGAGCAACCTCCTTTACATTACATAAATGAACAATTCTTGGATGATTCAAATGAAAAAACCTCCTTTCTATATATAGGAGTCTAAGGAGTCACAAAATAATCCAGCCGACCTAACAATAATAATATAAAGCCACAAAAATAACAATAGAGGGATTCTATGGGGCACAGTAATAACAATATGGGGGCAATAGGGGCACAACAATATTAATAAGGGGTATAACTACAATAGTAATGGGGTAATCACTAGTATTATAGGGACCCAACATGCCCCTCGCCTTCAAAAAAGTGTTGTCCTCAATGCTTGAGTAGTTCTGGATACTTCTGCATAAAATTCTCATCCTCCCATGTGGAATCTTCAGCAGATAAGTTCTTCCACTTGATAAGATACTCTGAAATTGATCGATTTCGTAGTTGTCGAGTTCTTGTTTCTATGACTGCTTCCGGTTCCAATATAATTTTTCCTTCCTCATCAAGTTCTGGCAATATTGTTTGAACTGGGAGCTTGTCACCTATAACCTTCTTTAAACATGAAACATGGAAAACTGGGTGCAATCGAGAGCTGCAGGAAGCTCCAATTTGTATGCCATAGTACCAATCTTTTGCAACACCTTGTACGGACCATAATACTTTGGTGATAATTTATTATCCTTCTTAGCTTGCTTGAGGGACATTTGCTTATATGTTGTAGCTGTAGGAATACCCAATCACCTACATCAAAACTTCTTTCACTGCGATGTTGATCTGCCTGTTGTTTCATTCTATTCTGTGCCAACACGAGGTTATCCTTTAAGAGTTGGAGGACTTGTTGTTGATGTTCGATGTGATGTTCCACTGCCTGAACCTTAGAATTTTCTCTTAAATATGATGTGATGGATGGTGGTTGATACCCATAAAGTGCCATAAATGGGGTCATTTTTGTTGCTGTATGGAAGGAAGTGTTATACCACCATTCAGCCAGAGGCAACCATTTGACCCATTGTGTCTGTTTATCAGATACAAAGCAACGAAGATATCCTTCCAAACATTTGTTTACTATCTCAGTTTGCCCATCAGATTGAGGATGATAAGATGAGCTATGAGCTAACTGAGTACCAAGACAAGAAAATAATTTTGTCCAAAAATTTCCAGTGAAAATGGGATCTCTGTCACTTACAATAATCTTTGGGTTTCCATGTAGCTTTTGAATTGTTTCCATAAATGCAGTAGAAACTGTACTGGCTTTAAATGGATGTGATAATGCACAAAAGTGTGCATACTTGGTAAGTCTGTCAACTACCACCATGATGACACTTTTTCCCTCAGACTTGGGTAAACCTGTGATAAAATCCATTGAAACCTCCTCCCAACGTTGGCTTGGAATGGATAAAGGTTGTAATAGACCCGGTGTCTTAATTGTTTCAACTTTATTTTGTTGGCAAACCAAACATTCCGCCACAAACTTTTGAATATCTGATTTAAGGCCATCCCAAAAAAATTCCTTCTTAACCCTGTGGTAAGTTTTTAAAAATCCTGAGTGCCCTCCTAAGGGAGAAGTGTGCAATTCCATAAGAATCTTTTGTTTTAGCTGGGAATTCTTACAGAGGTATAAGCGATCTTTGTACCATAACGAATCATTTTGCCAGCTAAATGTATCAGACGTACTGGAATCTTGTTGTAGCTTTTGAATAAGTGCCCACACTTCTTCGTCATTCTTCCATTCCTCCCTTGCTTCATTTATCCAATCTGGTTGGATAATAGAAATGGCGCACAACAATGCTTCCACATCCTCATCCTTTCTTGAGAGTGCATCTGCCACCACATTTTGCTTCCCTTTTTTGTAGATGATTTCAAAGTCATAACCCAACATCTTTGTGACCCACTTTTGTTGCTCTTCAGAGGATAATCTTTGTTCTAAAAAGTATTTAAGGCTATCATGATCTGTTTTTACCTTGAAGTGTCTTCCCATTAGGTAGGGTCACCATTTCTTAAGTGCATGGAGTATTGCCAACATTTCCTTCTCATAAATAGCTTTTCTTAAAAACTTTCCCTTGATTGGACGACTTTCAAAAGCAATGGGTCTTTCATCTTGCATTAGAACAGCACCAATTCCATTTCCTGAAGCATCACATTCCACAATAAAGGTTTTTGTGAAGTCCGGTGTAGCTAAGACTGGTGCTTGGCACATTGCCTCTTTAAGATGTTCAAAGGCCTTTGTTGCTTCCGGAGTCCATGAAAATGCATCTTTCTTCAATAATGTTGTTAGAGGTGCTGCTATTCTCCCATAATTCTTAACAAACTTGCGATAATACCCTGTCAACCCAAGAAATCCTCGCAGATGCTTTATGGATGTGGGGATTTTCCATTCCTTAATGGCTTTAATTTTTCTAGGGTCTACCTTAACTCCTTCATGAGATACAATATGACCCAAATATTCCACCTCCTGGACTCCAAAGAAACATTTGGATCTTTTTGCATATAATTGTTTCTCCTCCAATAGTTGTAGCACCCTGTCAACATGTTCAACATGATCCTTCCAAGACTTGCTGTAGATTAGTATATCATCAAAAAATACTAACACAAATTTTCTAAGGAATGGTTTGAAAATTGAATTCATCAAACCTTGAAATGTTGAAGGTGCATTGGTAAGGCCAAAAGGCATGACCAAAAATTCATAATGACCCTCATGAGTTCTAAATGCTGTTTTCGGAATGTCTTCAATCTTCATTCTGATTTGATGATATCCTGAACGAAGATCCAACTTGGTGAAGTAAATTGATCCATGCAATTCATCCAGTAATTCATCAATGACAGGAATGGGGAACTTATCTTTAATAGTGAGCTTGTTGAGCTCCCTATAATCTGGACACATGCACCATGATCCATCCTTCTTGTGCACCAATACTACTGGAGAAGAGAAAGAACTTTGACTCGATTGAATGGACATAGGGATATCTGTACGGCCTGATGTTTGGAGGAACACTTCCTGGAATCAGATGAATAGCATGATCATGATCACACATAGGTGGGAGACCTTTGGGAGTCTCAAATACCTTGGAATGATTGTCCAGGACTTTTTGGAGATCTGGAGAAATAGATGATTCAGATGTGGAAACATCTAGCGAACATAATTGTGCAATTACACCTCTTTGCTCCTTTTTTAGAAGCTTTGTCATACCATTAGAGCTGATTATCTTTCCTGGTTTCCCTGCAATACCCCTTAATTCAACTTCCTTTCCTTCCGCAGAAAATTTGATGAAAAGTTCTTGAAAATTAAAAGCTATTGTACCCAAGGATTGTAGCCATTGGACTCCTAGTACAACATCAGCACCTCCCATTGGAATGGAAAGCATTGGGCTAGTCAATACATATTCTCCCATGGATAGCTTGATATTATGGCACTTTCCAGAGCAATTTATTGTTCCTCCATTTGCAATCATCACTTGACACTCTGGTGCTGGATATAGGAAGCAATTCAATTCTTTTGCTACCCTACAATGAATAAAATTGTGGGTGCTTCCTGAATCAATCAACACTATTACCTTTTTCTTCTTGATTTGTCCTTCTATCTTGATGGTTTGAGGAGTGGTAATTCCCGCCAATGCATTACAAGATATGGTCGGATTTATTTGTTCTTCATCTAGGCTTTGTTCCTGGAGTATATCCTCTTCTTTTGACCTTTCTTGCTCCTTTTCTTCTTCCTCTTCACAATCTATGTAGAATAATTTCTTCTCAGCACACTTATGACCTTTAGTGTATTTGCTATCACAACTGTAACAAAGCCCTTTTGCTCTTTTTTCTTCCAATTGTTGTGGTGTCAACCTTATAGGTTGTGGAAGACTAGGGGCAACAACACTTCCGTCTTTATAGTTGTGAGTGGTATGCTTCCTGGTTGCCATAATTTTGCTTTCCATTTTTCTTGCTAACCTGAATGCCTTCTCTAATGAATCAGGTTCCCAAAGGCGAACATCATGTTGGATATTATCCTTTAAAGACCCTATGAACACATCAATCCTATGCTCCTCTGGAATATCTTTTACCCTTATGTTCAATTTTTGGAACTCCTCAATGTGCTCCATTATTGAACCCTTTTGTTTGAGACTTATCAATTGGCTAAAAAAAGTGTTGCTTTTTGTATCCTCATAATGTGCTATCAATTCTTCCGTAAAAATTGCCCAAGTGATAAATTGTTTACGAGAGCAAAGCCATTGATACCATACAAACTGATTTGGTTCCAAATATAAAGTTGCCATACGTACCTTTTGTGTGTTTTGCACATTATTGAGATCGAAAAATTGCTCCATCTGTAATATCCATGTTGCGGGATCCTTGCCATCAAACTTCCTCATATCGATTTTTGGAATATGGTGGGTCTTCGATCCAACATTAGAGTCTATGATATCATGATTAACATTTCTTTTGTTCTCATCATGAGTTTCCTTTACTACCTTTTCACCATTAGTAAGTATTTCTTGTAGAAAATTTGTCAAATCTGTCTTCATATCTGTCATGCCTGTCTTCAAGTTTGTGTTCAAATCTATCTTCAATTCTTCCATGTCTGTCTTTAAATCTGTCTTCAAATCATCCATCTTAGCTTCCACGCCCTTTATCTTAGATTCCATGCCATTTATCTTAGCTTCTGTTAGCTTTTGTGAGCGTGACATTTGTTGCACTTGTTCTTGTAATTTTGATATATCATGTAGCATTTCTTCCTCTTCTTCATGAGTCATGCTAGAGCTTTCAGGTTCCTTACTAGGTGTTTGCATTTTCTTTCCTCGGGGCATCAGTTACCGATAATAATTCTTTACTATGCCCTTTGAATTCCTTCAAACCCAGCTTATGCAAAAATTTAAAAAAAAAAAACTACACACCTTTTTTCACTTTGTAGAAGCCTGATATTGAATCTGATGTATCTCTGTAATTCCAGATCCTCCAATTCTGAAATTGCGACCTGTAGTAGCCTTCTATGTCCTCTTTCCAATGCCACAAGTCTGATCCAAATTGGATTCTCCAAGGAAGAGTTATGCGAAATCTCCCACAGTGACTTGATTATAGACTAGTTCAGTAGAGCGAACTTGTACGACGTGCCACGAGTCACTGTTTCGACCTTTGGATCTAAAAAATGTATACAAGAAACTATAGTCCGTCCTCTTTCTGTACCTTCTTATGAAATTTCAATCCGATCCCCAGAGAGAAAGTTATGACGATTTTCCCCAGGTCACCTGTTTTGAATGTAATTCAGGAGTCTGCAAAAAGACCAACTTCCTCAAATCATATCTCCGCAAATATGACGCGAAAAGCTCTGAAATTCGGACCCAAGGTTCAGCGCGATTTCTTCTCAAATGGGTTTTTTTTCGACTTCTGAAACGTCACAGAAAAAAAGTTATAGCGAAAATTCCACGATGACCTGTTTGGAGCAACGAAACCCTAGAATCCAAAGCTCTGATACCAAATGTTATGAAACCAGCTCAAGAAAAAGATAGAAAAGATAGATCAACGCCTTAAAATTCAGCCTCTTCGAGGGGGCAACCTCCTTTACATTACATAAATGAACAATTCTTGGATGATTCAAATGACAAAACCTCCTTTCTATATATAGGAGTCTAAGGAGTCACAAAATAATCCAGCCGACCTAACAATAATAATATAAAGCCACAAAAATAACAATAGAGGGATTCTATGGGGCACAGTAATAACAATATGGGGGCAATAGGGGCACAACAATATTAATAAGGGGTATAACTACAATAGTAATGGGGTAATCACTAGTATTATAGGGACCCACCACTTCTCCAAATATCCCTAGCTTACTGCTTAAGGCCACCATGAGGAGGTTTACATTGTGGTTTATATCAGCGACTTGTTGCTCGAGTTGTGAAAACCTCACCTCTATAGGATCATGAGGTTCGTTTACATATTTGTTGGCCATGATTAGGGTTTCACAATTTTCGGCCCCATCGATATAGATCCCTACAATCTCCAAAAAATACCCAAATAAATCAGCTCTAATACCAAATGATCTGTAAACTTCCTTGGATATTCCACTGGACAGTTTGTCACAACATACCTGATAATATTATATTAAAAATATGAGATTCTACACTATTATCATTTTATTAAACTTTAAGATTTGTAGATTTAACCGTAATTAGTGCATGGATGTGAATGGAAATTGTGTAGAAAAGTAAATAATGCCAAAATAAGCACACACACAGGAAAAAAGATATTCTCTTTGGGAAACCCTTTCGGTAGAAAACCCAATTGGAAGGTGAGGTCGCTTCACTTTCTTTATCTATTTGGAAATATGGTTGCAGGTACAAATATGTAATTCTTGTGGCTTGTGAGCTACTGCAATGCATAGATCCTCGCTGTGTGCTCTACTTCCTATCTCTCCTAGCTATCTTTTCTCAGCTAGGGAACAAAATTCTCTTGAAAGAATGGAATGCCTCTTCCTCCTAGTGGCCCGGTTATAACACAGCCCGATAGCCTACTATTGGTTAATTTTAACTACATCAAATCTTAACTAGAGTTACAATATAGTATCTTATAGAGTATTTTACATCATAATCATGTGGCTATCCCCTTTTCCATGAATAATGGGGGCTGATGCGACATCCTCCCGAACTATAGTTGTGAAAACAAGAAGGTCAACTTCTGAGTGGCATAACTTTTACATACAGACTCCAATTGATGTGCTTCTTGCGCCATTGGAAAGATCTCTATGTGTAGAATAGCATGAAATGGTGCCACACTGAAGAAGACATGCTTGAACCCCAAAAAATTCTGTTTGGTGCCTCAAAACACTCTTGGAAGGTTTCAGACCCTATTTTTCCAAACTGGGTCGCGCCGATAAAAACAGTCTCATGAGATGATTCCTCAACTTTTTACACTCCAAATGCATCGAGATGGATGAAACAAAATATAATGATGCAATTCAGATCATTAAATAACCTAATAATTAGGTTTTAAAACTACCATATTTAACTATCTTATCTTATAGTCTATGGCTATGAGTAATCTTATTTGTGATCTTGGGCCCTACTTCGATAGTTCACTCTAGGCATTCTTTTTTAACTTCAAATTTTTGTTCTTTATTTCCATAAATTGTGAGAAAATATTATCCTGCTTAGCAGTTTTAGTAGGTGAAACACTAGAAGATGATGTTTCTTGTGCAAGAGAAGCTGATGATAAAAGCTCCAGATTGAGAACAGGCTCACTTGATGTAATCTCATTAGTATTCAACTCAGTGATGGAAGCCTCTATTTCTTCCAACCTCTACCTTTTTTGTACTCTATACTCTGCATTCTCTAATTTTGATGTTGATGCTGATTGTTATGTCTCGAAAAACAATCTTTTAAGTTCTTTCTCCCTTTTCTATGGAGTTTCAACAATGATTGACTTTGATGATTGACATGTTTCACTATGTACTTGTATAAATGGTATGGGATCCTATTTCCAAAATTCTTTGTTGACAATTTGCTTAATTTGGAGTATTGGAACATGCCTATAAGGAGTTGAACCTTGCTCTACTCTTTTGTTGGATATAATGTTGTGGGGATCATAGTCCCAAATTTATCACTATGAGAACCTCATTTCTTTCAACATTATCTCAATATCTTGACTTGTTTCTCTTATATTAACTAAAAATGGTCCCACTTCTACCTTCAATTTGAAGATGTCGAGATGATTTTATGATACAAAATGAATTTGGTCAACATTGAGGCTTTGTCTTTTGAAATCAAGTGAAAAAAACCTCATTGGTAGGAAGGAAAGAAGTCTATAGGGAGGTAATTCACAACCATAAATTTTGATTTATGTGAAATCTTTATACAAGTAGCCATCTCCAACTTTAATCCCCCAAATGAGTTGTAATATCATTTTTATTTGTAGCATTATCCTTGGAGGTGACATATCATATAATAGTCTAAAATAGTCTGATAAGAATTGATTGAAAAAATTATAAAAAGAAAAGTCCACCATTGATGTCCAATGAATTATAGAGAGCAAATTTCCATTTGAATCCTTCTTTTGCAATTGTGAATTGGAAAAATTGTCCACTTGAAAGTAAAGTAATAGATAAATTAGAATTGATTAATATATGAATGACTTAGTAAGACTAGGATTGACTAATTAGTTATTTATGACATCAACTAGATATTGACTGAAATGAACTTCTGACAAGAATTCTTGATTGGTGATAAGGATGTTAAAAATCATAAAATGGTTTCATCTACTACTGGTCATCATCATACCTTAACATACACCAAATCATAGAAATATTTTTCCTAGACATTCCAGGAAAAATGATGGATGAGTAAGGTGGATTACTTTCATGTATTTGTAGCAGAATAAGACTCAAGAATTGTAGTATTTTCCTTAGGGGTTAGCTCACTTTATAATTGAATCAACAAATATTCATTTAAGGGTTGGAGGTATTACAATGTTCAACATTTCTAAAATTGATGCATAATTGATGTAGAATAATACCACTCTGCTTTTTGATACAATGGCCTACTTTCCTGAGTGGTATTGCTTTGAGCACTTTGAAACAAATTCTAGATAAGGGTGTATTTGAGGGATGATGAATTGGGCTAGATATGAATCCCATACCAAAAATATATTGTGGAGATATTACAAGTTTTGATACACCCATTCTCTAAGTTCATACAAGTCAAATTCACATTGGGTTTCATGGGCATCAACTTCCTTGTCTATTAATAGCAAATCATCAAAATTGATGGGGTGGGAAGCTTCTGCAGTCAAGGTTTTAACTACTTTGAACTTCATTCCAAGTAGTAGAGTATGAATTTAGTAAGAAAATAGTGGTTGAAGTTACCCATAGTAGTTGAAGGATGGAATTTGGAAGTTACGACGCATGAAATAATGTCTAGACAATTGTAAATTGTGCTTTGATGCTATGTGAAAAGAAAAGAAATTCCCTTTCCCCCTTTATGATATCATCTAATCGTTTGAAGACAAGTGTCATCACCTTATTTTGAAACTCTTTATTATTTGACACATTGATATAGCGATATTTCCTTTCCAGGGAACTTTCCTTTTATGCTTATGATGTACTTGGCTCATGCAATGTTGTCCATGTTAGTTACATAAACATAAAAAATTTAACTTGTTACCTTGCCATGCCAACACCAATCATGTTGGTCTATTTCTTCTCACACATCTATAATTCATGTCAGCCACATATTCTAGGAATCCAAGCTTGATATTAGTATGTTTGTATTCATATCATCAATAGGTTTGAAATCAACCTTTTACCGAGACTGGAAGCCAAAACAACTACAAGCTTAAAAGTTAGTTAGAAAAAAAAGTAACATATTAGAATATTCCATTTCTATCCTTTCATAATTATGATATCAGCATTGATATGCATACAACATAGTTTGCATTCAACACACAATCATTAGTCAAAGTGCTACAACCCACACCTAATTGCACACAACAAATAATCACCCTTTAAATAACACATAGTGTGGTATCCACATTGTAACAAAGGTCTTAAACTTATCCTCCTAGGCCCATTCCATGCGAGTGTTAAACTTGGGAAATCTAATACTCTGTATTAGAACTCCAAATCTTATCTCCAAAAGTCCAGTGTAGAACCTTCACTAATCATTTCATCTTTATTGGGCCCATCTAGTCTAAGTGTTGAACCTGGATGATTTGATACCACTCTGTAATGCTCCCTCGCACCCTCTTGGATTCCCCTAAGCCCAGTGGGAGGTGTTAACTTCAATTAACCCAACCTCTATGGTCTCACTACTAAGGTGGGTTTACAAAATTCTTTACACCCAAAGTGTGTGAAACTCATTTTGGAAAACACCATCACATTTATCTCATTGATATATTTCCTGTGATATAAACTTTATCTCAATCCGACCTATATATTGGGAGTTATACCCATTTTAAATTGGGTTTCATGACCGTTACCACATCAACAAGGATTCACTACGTGGCACCCACATGGCACTGCTTCCTCATATGAAGTCCATCATGGCACCTACCATGTCATGGTGTCTTAACACCACTGCACCTCATGCCATTTTCTTAGAATGAAAGCCCATTCAAACCTTCATGGAACACCATAGTTTTTCACATCAATTGACAAGGACAATCATCACCCCATGGCTTCTGTCTACTCCGAGCCCTATGATATATTTTCAAGTACAAGAACCTTTGTAATTACAAAATATGTGGTGATGTGGCACCTAGTCATGTGTGATACCTCGTCAACACCACGTAGCACTCAATTCTAGGTAGCACCTCAAACCACCTCCACATGTCATTTACTTCCACATCATCTTAACCTCCATGACACCAAATTATAAATCTTTTTGTTGATATCATGGTGATTTCATCCTATCATATGGAATCCTCTAGTGGTTCCATGTGTCATCCAAAAACTGGCCACTTGGCCATCCAAAAGGGCCATATCTTCCTTCCACGTTTCACACTAACAACACGCCACATCAACAACCATGCCACATCACATGTACACATCATCTGTATCCTACATGGAATTTGTTGTCTTTGCTCTTGTTAGGGGTCTGACTGGGTCTCTAACCTTCATGAAAAATAACACCTTCCGGTTTAACGACAGGGGAGGAGTTTCTATCGTACTGCTTGTCAACAACACCAACACATTCACGAGAGGGTGAACCCTTGTCTTTCCTCCTTAGCGAGACAGAATGTTTTGGAGGTAGGTGACGGGTAGTTTCCTATCTCGCGTCCTTTGTTAACCGTGCCCACTTATCCCCAAAGTCTCTTAGCATCCTTGGCACAACATGATGTGAATGTTCACAATAGGTGACAAACGCTTTTCCCATTCCAAGCTCCCATTAATTCATGGTGTTGTCCATAAGCTTAGATTCTTGTCCCGTGGAGGCACATTTTCATTCCTCGAGATGTAAATATGGCTGGTAATAGATGGAAATTTCTTAGTCTCCATAGAATCGACTTGATTACAAGTCTTAACAGGGATCGATCAACCCAAGCGCAAGTGCAACGTTCAATGACAGCCAGACTTAGAGTCTCAAGGGCTATAATGGCTTACAGCACCATTATAGGTGACAATAAATGCTTTGCACAATTAATATAACAAATATAGGTCCCTCATTCCCTCGCTAACATCTTAGGTGTTAAACATAACCAAAATAAGGAAATAAAACTATTTGCATTCCTAGCTATAACCATTATCAAATTCACTAATATAGTGTGCCATATACACATCAACCACATCCTTCCACCAATCTATATATATAACAAATATCCATAATATTCATGGCATAAAAAACGATAGAAGTCACACATAGCAACAATCAACTGAACTCTACAAATATTCATACATACTAGATAAGTATCCAGGCATTCAGGGGATTATCAACAGACACAAGGATCTGCAAATCCTTCGCAAACCATGAGAACAATCACACATGTTGATGGGCCTCCAAATTAGACACAAATTAAGGCCCATCTAAACTTTCTTAGGCACATGAAGACTATATTAAACCTCTCCTTCTACATTTAACAATTTTTTTTAGCTTTAATATGTTCTTAGGAAGGTTTAGAGATAATTTCATATTATGTGCCTAATATTATTTGTTTTTTGTAGATTATTGAGATAATATTGAGTAAATTTTGAATGAGATAATATAGGTACTTTCTCCCTACTATAGGATGGGACAAGATTGGATAATAAATGAACTGAATATCATGAAATTATTGAAAAATCCTAGAGCTCCACTGATTGAGAAAATCTAGGAATGTGTACCATGTCATTTAATGCAAATTCCTAGTGTTGGGAATTAGATCCACTTTTTGAGGGATTTTGGAGGGGAAAGATGCCCTTTCAAGGATAATACTTCCTCATCACTTTGTATAATTCGAATTTTCCTCTAGAGGCATGCATTTCTTAGTCTTCTTGTGGAGAAAACTTGTTATTTAGCAGCTCCACTTTCATTTCTAGTAGGGATGTACTCAAATTGATTCAAATAATGAATTTTGGTGCCATTTTTAGCTTCTAAAGATTTTTTCTTCTTCATATGTCTGAGTGTCCTTGGTCTTTTCCATCCTGGGAGCCTTAGATCCCTCTTGTACAATTTCTTTATTTCTTTTGAAAGTTTTTTTCACTTGCATCTCTTATTTCTACATTTAGTGTTGATGCCTATTGTGTTGTAGGTTACATTGGTTAAATGATTGAAGTGAGTTTTTTTTTTAAGGTTATTTATAGATTCAAAAGCATGATTCATCCTTATAATAACTTTCAAAAGTAATATTCATCATTGAGCTACTTGGATTGGTTTACTAGTTCACAAATCTAGAATTTCTGGAAGTCTCTTGTAGCAAAATAGTAGTAATTTCCTGCTATTTTGTATAACGTGTTAATGAGCTTAATTTGAGTTGATTCCACTTGTGTTGAGTCAAAAAAGCATCCAATTTAATAAAAAAATTACCCCATAGCATTTTCCCTTTATTAGGTTAGGCATTCGGTAGGTTAACTAGCTCACTAATTCTAGAATTTCTCGTTTTTCAAGTAGTAATTTTCTATTGTTTTTTAGCACATGTTAATAGGGGTATTTTTTAGTGATTCCACTTGAAATGGAGTCCTAGGAAATCTTAATTAATAATAAAAAAATTACCATGTCATTTTCATTTGATTATCTTGGACATTCGGAAGGTTATCTCACTCATGTAGCAATCTTGTCACTCCTGCAGGAATCTTGTCATTCCTGTAGCAGTCCTATAACAGACCTGTAGCAATTTGTTTTTGAGATTTTCCTTACCTAGATTCACTCCAAATTCATGGTAGAAGTATACTTATGGCCTATGAAGGCTCTGAGGCCACTTTGGTTGAGCTGAGGATTGGTTAGGCCACCATTTATCTCTTATATTTCTTGCTAGTATCCTAGTGGTTTATCAATGCCAAGGCTAGGCACTTCCAAAGTTTTTATCAACTCTCTGAGAAAGTACTTAACTAGTTTATCAACTCTGGCTAGTACCTAAATGTCTCAAACCCACTAAAATATATCTAGCCTACCAAATCAAAAGCACATGCACAAGCCTTAGTAACACATGGAATACCATCCCAAATCATAACACAAGCTACAACATATTATCTCTTCCTGATAGATTCACATCCACTACCAGTTCACACTCTCTGTTCTCTTCCTTTGTGCATTCACTTGTTTTCTCCTTTTTCTCAATGATATCTCTCTTGCACATCATGCTACTTAGTCTGTCTACTTGTTTGATTGAATGAATTTTTGAATGTCTTTGTCTTTTTTTCCTTGTCTCCCATTCAATTTCTCCTTCTCATACTTTTCCATGTGTGTTGATCATGCCCACGTCTTCCACGAGAACCGAGACTACCTGGTCGACCTTCAATCAAGGATACCATTCACTAAATTCAATGTTTCACCAGCAATGTCGTAAATCCAATAGGAAGATAGGTGTTGAAATGAATATAGTTTCTTGAATTTACATGCAACTCCTCCTCCTCAGTCCTTTGAATCCATGCCCACTTCCCTTAGTTAGTCAATGTGTTACATTTTCACATTGTTTAAATGAATTACAATTCATAGAAATATTTATAAGAGGGATAGAAGAAAGGGTTTTCACATATTCCATCTACACCTAACTTGTATAGAAAACCTACAATCAGTGGATAGTGCACAACCTTAACTACCGACTATTCCTTTTGTTCAACCGTGTAATCTTGTGGTGTTGTCCCATGCCAAGGAAATGGTCGATATTTGAAAAATGATCATCTACCATCTCCACAGTAAATAACTGCACATCTAGTAAGCCATCATTCACTACAACAAAACAGGCAATTTGCGCCAGATTTAATGCCATATTTTAGTGCATTTTTTTCCCAATTGGGATGAGCATCCTGGTGCTAAATTTGACTCTATTGTACAGTTTTTAAAGCATCTTTTTTTGTGCCATATTTTTCATCCTTTTTAACACCAATTTTTTCATCCTTTTTTGCATCACATTTTGCATCTAATTTTGCACCACTTTTTGTATCTAGTTTTGCACCTTGTTTTACGACAAGTTTTGTTTCTAGTTTCGCACCAATTTTTTCATATGTTTTTGCGTCATTTTTGTTCTTCCAATTTTGTGCCATTCTTTGCTTCTACTTTTGCGCAATCATTTGCATCAGGTTTTACACCATCTTTTGCATTCGATTTAGCATCATTTTTTTCATCTAATTTGTGCCAATTTTTGCATCTAGTCTTACACAAATTTTTTCTTATAATTTCGTACCTTTTTTTGCAGCTTTTTTTGCCTCCAATTTTGCACCAAAGATTGAATATGATTTAGCACCAAATTTTGCATCCATTTTTGTGCCCATTTTTGCGTCTTGTTTTGCACTAGTTTTTGCATCCACTTTTGCATTTCATTTGTCTCCCTTTTTTGCACCATATTTTGCATCATTTGTTGCATCCAATTTCGTATTGTTTTTAACATCATTTGTCGCATCCAAAATTTTCATCCTTTTGAGCATCCAAAGTTTCGTCTAGATTTGCATTGTATGTTGAGCCATGTGTTGCATCTACCTTGGCATCCCATTTTGTTTCTAATGTTACATTCAATTTTGAGCCATTTTTTACGTCTACTTTTGCATTTGTTTTTGCACCAAGTTTTACATCTATTTTTCCTCATTTTGCATCCAATTTTGAACCATTTTATGCCCATTTACGCACCATTTTTTGTGTCTACTTGTGTGACAAAATTTTCACCATTTTTTACATCTATTTTTTCATCACTTTTGTTGTCTAATTTTACATCCTTTTCGGCATCCAAATTTGCATCATTTTTTCTGCCTCATTTTGTGTCCACATTAGCATCTCATTTTTTGCCTAGGTTTGAGTATAAATTTGCATCTAGTTATGCATTATTTTTGGCATCCAATATGGTGTCATTGGTTTCACCAATTTCTTATCCCCCACTACAACAAAAAAAAGGTCATTGAAGAGGGCCGAAAAATGTCACCATAAGATTATTGGTGATGGTCAAAATGACTTTTGTCACCAAAAACTAAACTTCACCAAAGGCAACGTCACCAAAATATAGGTATTGTGGTGACATTTAAGGTCCGTGACAAATAATGATTATAATGACGGATAGTGACCATCACTATTTCATATGAACAATAGTGATTTATGGTGATAGGCCTTTCATGGCCCTCACTATTAATGCATATATATGGTGACATTCATTTACCATCACATTTTTATATTTTGGTGAGGGTCAAAAAATGTCACCATAAGCTCATTGGTGATGGTCAAAATAACTTCCATCACCAAAAATTGAATGTCACCAAAGGCCACGTCACCAAAAGTATAGGTGTTGTGGTGACATTCAAGGTCCATCACAAATAGTGATTATAATGACAGATAATGACCGTCACCATTTCATATGAACAATAGTGATTTATGGTGAAAGACCTTTCATGGCCCTCACTATTGATGCATATATATGGTGATGTTCATTAACTGTCACCATTTCATATATAAAAAATGACTTTTGATAATGGTCCTTTAACTACCCTCACTATTGATACATATATAGGGACGAATAGTGATCGTCACCATTCCCTATAAATATTAGGGCATGATGGGATTGAACCACCAACCACCTTCTTGTAAAGCAGGTGCTCTTCCATTGAGCTAGCACCCTTCAAAGAATTAAACCTTGAAACTTTATGGACTTTTTTCCTTGGAGAGAACATATATTTACAAGTCAAATGGTTTCTTTAATCTTAACCATTTTGAATTATGTAACAACTATTTTGTATATTCTATGCTATTCTACCCAAATTTCAAACATACCTATCATTTAAGGAAACAAGGTAGTTTACAATCATGCAGAACAACAATTGAGAAAATAAGATAATTTACAATCATGTATAGAATCACATTAAAGAATTGTGCCAAACCTCGGTAGTTACTGCTATCCATCCATGTCCTTGTAATTGTTGTAACTGGTAGCCTAATTTGGCCATCAAAATTTTGGTAATTACAGACAAAAGCATTTTCAACATCATGATGAAGTTTTTTCCATGTTGGGATGGGGTCCCCTGGGTTAGTTTGGGGTTAAGGTAACCCAAATTTTGGTACAGTTTTTTAAATAATGTAAAGTCTCCATGATTTGTGTATGCGGAGCGTGTAGATGCTTAGGAGTCAAAAGGGCTTAGCCTTTTGTTTTGCATAAGTTTTGAGTCGGTTTTTGAGATTCACCCATGGTTTGCGGACCATGGCATTGTATGAAAAAAGTCTATAAATAGTGAGTCTTAGCGAAAGGAAGGGATAGAATAAGATAGAACGAAGGAGATCTAAGATAAGGAATTGGGTTGATTGAAGAAGCGAGGGTAGGAAGGCTCTGCTTCCTATGCTTAGATAGAAGAATAAAGGCTCCACAGCTGAGTGTGTGGAGGCCTAGGTAGAGTTTGCAGCTGAGTGTGTGGACCCCTGCAGCTATGTGCGCGGGGCAATTTGAGTCTGTAATCTGTGAATTGAGATCAATAAAGACAAGTTTCTGAAGAATTACTAAGTATTTCTATTCATGTCTATTTATCTTGTATGTCATTGATGAATGATTTGCTTTATGAAATATTGATTAAATGCTACGCGATTCTCTTGAATAAGTATTAATAATGTACGCAATGCATGTTTAACTAATTTCGTGAAGACTCTGGTGATTCCTCTTATGGTTATTAACGACTTAAGTAGATATGCATGAATACCAATTTAAGATTTCTTTTTGAAGCACGTAAGTGGTAAATCGACTGTTAAAGTTCTGCAAGGATTGATCATGGACCTTTGTGAGGGTCTGAAGGTTGTTTTAATAGAGTTATAGTAACGTGCCCTAAGAGTTTATCAACCTGCACAAAGGTAGATCCAAGGCGCTAAAAGACATCACACTAGTCTCTGGATGTAGAAACTTGGTTCTTGCATACCCCCATACTGCTTCGGGTGAGACTGCAGCCTGTGCTACACAGGTTGTTGTGGAAAGGGCCAGTAGTGTAGGGTTTTGTTGGTTGGCACAACTAACTCTGAACCTAGGTCAGGATTCCGTAAGCCAATAAATGGTTCCATTGCAGGATCGGGATCTACTTGAAAGAGATATGTAATGTCGCATCATTGGAACCCAACCAAGAAAGAAATTGAAAAGTGGTTGGATAAAAAGCTTCACGAGTTCACGGCGCAAGAAAACATGAATCCACACCTGTCAAAGGAAGCTTGGTTGGACAGATATCTGTATACAAAGATACACGAAATCTTCTTCTTCACCTTCCCAATTTAACTCTACGAGTGGTTAGCCAATTTGACAGACAATCAAGGAAGGTGGAAGCTCGATAGTCCTATAATGTGAACTCCAGAATTAGTATGACGACCTGGAACCTCTGAAAACAAGATCGCATGGGTTGTCGATCATTAGCTCGATCAAAATCTGGGAGGATTTGTTACAGAATTTGAAGTTGATACCTCAGTCAACTATAGTGAAGCAGAGTGAATATTCTTCAAGGGACTGTTAGCTTTGCTATGCAAAAGGATCAAAAATAGATTCAAAATGCTCTCGAAGGCTGCAAATATACTTATAATCATGCCAAAGGATCCATTGATGCTGTTGAAATTCTCAAATTGGGGCTAAAAGTTGCAAGAGAAAAGCCCCTTGGGAGGCGGAAATGCCCCAAAAACTATGTAAAAACCAAGATTACAGGCTTAAGGCTCCGCTTCAATCTCAGCCATTGGATCTGGCCGATCAACGGTCCAGATCACGTCGGCATATCGCAATGGAGGACTTACAAAAGAGTTGGGCTTTATTATTCGCCGATGAGCGATTGCCGATATCACATCGACGTATCGCTATCGGCATTGTCAAAGGGGCTGGTGCAATTGCCGATAGGACGGACCTAATGGCCATACAATGCTGCATTTTATATTATTTCGGGTCCGCAGTGTCCGCCGATATCGCATCGGCACTTTTAAAGGGGGCGGGGCTTTTAAATAAGACATACCTCCGACCCGATGGGCCGGACCCGACGACCACACAACACTCCATTTCATATTTTTTCAAGTCCGCGCCCTTCGCGTTTTCAATGTATTTTGTGTATTTTCTTTATATAAGAAAATACAAATGGATGTCTGGCAAGCACCGATTGCAATGGGATTTCAGATCCGAAAGGGTTCTAAGGCCAAATATATATATTTCAAATCCGCCAAAGCTAATTTTTCATGGTTTGTGGCAGTCTTGCAAGTATTTGTCAAATATTAAAAAACAAAGGAGGGGCCTGTTTGAACATGCATTTCAAGCCAAAGGTGGACCTGATGGTAAAAAGACTATGCCTGAAACCTTTAAAAAGTCAACATGGAAGCAGTGATGGGCGGGAATGAATAGTTTGGGCATCGCTTCCCTGTTTAAAAGCCAGAGCAGTCATATTAGAGCCATTCAATGATACAACAGCAACATTTAATCTGCAGTATGGACGAGGAGGAGATAGGATGCCATAGATCCAGACAGAGCACTCAATGGTTATGGGTTTCACCCATACTTCATTCCACTTGCCCAAGGAGGACCGCAGAAATCCAGAGAGAGTTAAATCTATTTAAAACTCAGACAGATTTATATCAGAGGCCCATTTCTGAATATGAATATGGTTGGTGGCCATTTATGGGCTCCTCCACGCATGGTTTGATAGAGATGTTTTGTATTGTAACACTATATATACTTAGAACAAAAATGTAATCAGGATGAGGAGTGTTAGATGAAAGTTACCTTGCTGTAAGGTTCAACTTCTGGAGACTGTAACTACCTTGTAACCTACAGTGTCTGGTCTTCATTTCCAGCTAATACAAGCTTCTTTTGCTGTTAATTGCTCACTTTCCACTTCTCTTTCTTGTTCCAGGCTGTGCCTGTTTGCATTGATTCATGTTCTATTAATGTTTAGCATTAGAGGGGCTGTCATCCCACCTCTGTGTTAGGATTTAGCTGTATCATTGAATATGCATGCAGGTTTCTGTTGCTTCAATACCAGAGAGCTATCATCCTGTTTGGGTATTAGATAATAGATTTACAGACCTCCTAACTGGTTGCAGCCGGCCATCACAGGGTCCTGTGCATCTGCTGGTGTGGTCAGTTTTCTCCATTATCACCTTATCCTCAAACTGTGAGTAGTTGGTGGTTAAAAGCCTTGTAGTCTGGGGGTGTTCACCCATGTCTGGGGTCAATCATAGTAGAAGTGGTTATCTGGCTTGAATATGCAGCATTTGTTTCATTCATCCACCATTTATCCAACTATTTTGTTGAATTTGTAATGTTCCCGAGCATCACCGATATGCAACCTAGGTGAGTTTCTTGGGGTGATAACATTAAATGGCGCCGTTGCCGGGGAGAGGAGATTGAAGCTCAGCTTCCCTGGGAGACGACATAGTTTCAAGCTTTGATGACAGACAAGGTTTGAACACAGACTTTGGTTGTAATTATCTGTCTGGAGACTCCACTGGAGGAAGGCCATCCTTTGGTGACTCCACATTGAAGTTCTAGTCTAGTTCGCGAAGCATGCTCGGAGAAATCTTCAGAAATCACTAGCTGGCCAGTGCCTGATCCTAAGAGGATTGATAAGCAGAAGAAACTTTGCAGAAGTTCACCTTCAGAGATTCATATAGCTCCTTTTTATTCATTTCCCTTTCGAACCTTAGGTGAAAGAATATTTCCATGCTGTCCATCGTATTCCTCTGTTTCTGTCATTCTTTTCATTGATTAATTCCTCTCAGCCTACCAGTATTCTTTCATATACCTCAGTCATGGCAAGCCAAAAAGCTCCCACAAAAATAGAAAGAATCATTGCTGCTAGGTACAGACCTCTGGTCTTTCCTGTTCCTCTAAATGCCATGCTTGCAAGAGATTATCAGGAATACATGCCAAAGTTTACTGGTACAGAAGGAGTATCAGCTGAGGAGCACCTCGAATCCTTTTATAACTTTGTTGATAACCTGGATATCTATGAAGAGGATGTATGGATGAGGGTTTTTGTCCAAAGCCTAGATGGGGACGCTAGAAAATGGTTCAATTAATTACCCCCTAGGACTATTGCAGACATTGAGGCCCTAGATGATGTGTTTTTAAAGCACTGGGGAGATAAGGAAGATCTTCTCTATGATCATACTAAGTCTGGGAACTTTCAGAAGGGTGGTCTCTCATCATCCTCAGATCATGAGATTGAAGAGTTAGCCAGGATGATTGAGTTTTTGGCCTCTGAAGTTTCCAAGTTAAAATCTGAGCAGCATTTTGTAGAAGCAGGAGCTCATTGTTCCATTTCTTTTTCAGCTCCAAATCAGTATAAAGAAGCCAATGAGCATATGCAGATCTTGCAGAGAAAAAGAGATACAAATGAAGATAAAGGGGAGAGGCCCCTTTTATAGAATATAGTCATGGAAGAGGTGCAGCAAGAGGAGGAGGTCCATGGTTTGGGAGGTGCTCCTTTCCTAACCAGAGCTGCATATGAAGAAGCATTAGCAAGAGGCACTGCTTGTCAGTTTGTTGTGCCTGCAGAACAACAAGCTGATCAGCAGCAGCAATCAGCACAAGGCACCTTCATCCTCCAAGAATTCGAGCCTAAGGCCAGCACATCTCCTAATGGCTATGCAGATCTGCCAATTTTACAGCCTGCTTTGGTCCCCAGTCCAGTAATCAATAAGGGAGAAGAAAGCTCCACATCATCTTTTGCTTCTCTGTCCGCTCGAATGACAATCCCTCCAAGTTGCCCCCTGAACACTGAGGCCAGCCATAATTCAAAGTCCGAGGCTGATACTGATCAAATCAGTCTTGATATTCTTAGGCCTGCCCAGTTGGCCCCCACGCAGATTAAAGTGGCAGCATATCAGATGACAGACGAAGGTGTACAGTTGTGGGACTCCTCCTTGGATGAGGAATGTTCTGAGAAAACTGAAGGAGCAGATAATGTCTCTGTGTCCCCTACACAAGAACACCTTGGTTCACCATTCATATTAGGTGTGCAGACCACAAACAACACAAAGAAGTACACAGCAGTCATTGTTTTTCAGCAGGTGTACAGAGGCTCCAGTAAAGAACATCCAAGGAGGAGCACACATAGAAAGGGAATGAAGTTCAAGCCTCCTCTACCTAATGAGCTCAAATGCCCCAAACTGTTGGAGGTGGAGGATCAAATAAATCCTGTCCTGCTGATCTATGATGAATCGGCTGACAGGCAACAATTTTGGTGGCCCAGCAAATGGGCAAATTTTGAAGTTATGTTTTCAAGCTTTAACGTTTGTAATTAAGTTCTTTTACAGTTTTTTGTTGAATGCTTAGTTGACTCCATGCCCAATGGACACTAGGCAAGTGTTTTTATAGCTGTTTTTGTATGAAGGCATTGGTCTGCAGGTTCTTGAGACCTCACAGGGAGGATCTCATCCCTAGAAGGAGCCAGTGTTAGCTTTGCTATGCAAAAGGATCAAAAATGGATTCAAAATGCTCTCGAAGGCTGCAAATATACTTATAATCATGCCAAAGGATCCATTGATGCTGTTGAAATTCTCAAATTGGGGCTAAAAGCTGCCCACCGATCAAAAAAGTTGCAAGAGAAAAGCCCCTTGGGAGGCAGAAATGCCCCAAAAACTATGTAAAAACCAAGATTACAGGCTTAAGGCTCCGCTTCAATATTAGCCGTTGGATCTAGCTGATCAACGGTCCAGATCGCATCGGCATATTGCAATGGAGGACTTACAAAAGAGTTGGGATTTATTATTCGCCGATGAGCGATCACCGATATCACATCAGCGTATCGCTATCGGCATTGTCAAAGGGCAGGTGCAATTTCCAATAAGCCAGACCTGACGGCCATACAACGCTGCATTTTATATTATTTCGGGTCCACAGTGTCCGCCGATATCACATTGGCACTTTTAAAGGGGGCGGGGCTTTTAAATAAGACATACCTCCGACCCGATGGGCCAGACCCGACGACAACACAACACTCCATTTCATATTTTTTCAAGTCCGCGCCCTTCGCGTTTTCAATGTATTTTATGTATTTTCTTTATATAAGAAAATACAAAGGGATGCCTGGCAAGTGCCGATTGCAATGGGATTTCGGATCCGAAAGGGTTCTAAGGCCAAATATATATATTTCAAATCCGCCAAAGCTAATTTTTCATGGTTTGCGGCAGTCTTGCAAGTATTTGTCAAATATTAAAAAACAAAGGAGGGGCCTGTTTGAACATGAATTTCAAGCCAAAGGCGGACTTGATGGTAAACAGACTATGCCTGAAACCTTTAAAAAGTCAACATGGAAGTAGTGATCGGCGCGAATGAATAGTTTGGGCAGCGCTTCCCTGTTTAAAAGCCAGAGCAGTCATATTAGAGCCGTTCAATGATACAACAACAACATTTAATCAGCAGTATGGTTGAGGAGGAGATAGGATGCCACAGATCTAGACAGAGCATTCAATGGTTATGGGTTTCACCCATACTTCATTCCACTTGCCCAAGGAGGACTGTAGAAAGCCAGAGAGAGTCAAATCTATTTAAAACTCAGACAGATTTATATCAGAGGCCCATTTTTGAATATGAATATGGTTGGTGGCCATTTATGGGCTCCTCCACGCATGGTTTGATAGAGATGTTTTGTATTGTAACACTATATATACTCAAAACAAAAATGTAATCAGGATGAGGAGTGTTAGATGAAAGTTACCTTGCTGTAAGGTTCAACTTCTAGAGACTGTAACTACCTTGTAACCTGCAGCGTTTGGTCTTCATTTCCAGCTAATACAAGCTTCTTTTGCTGTTAATTGCTCACTTTCCACTTCTCTTTCTTGTTCCAGGCTGTGCATGTTTGCATTGATTCATGTTCTGTTAATGTTTAGCATTAGAGGGGCTGTCATCCCACCTCTGTGTTAGGATTTAGCTGTATCATTGAATATGCATGCAGGTTTCTGTTGCTTCAATACCAGAGAGCTATCATCCTGTCTGGGTATTAGATAATAGATTTACAGACCTCCTAACTGGTCGCAGCCGGCCATCACAGGGTCCTGTGCATCTGCTGGTGTGGTCAGTTTTCTCCATTATCACCTTATCCTCAAACTGTGAGTAGTTGGTGGTTAAAAGCCTTGTAGTCTGGGGGTGTTCACCCATGTCTGCGGTCAATCATAGTAGAAGTGGTTATCTGGCTTGAATATGCAGCATTTGTTTCATTCATCCACCATTTATCCAACTATTTTGTTGAATTTGTAATGTTCCTGAGCATCACCGATATGCAACCTAGGTGAGTTTCTTGGGGTGATAACATTAAATGGCGTCGTTGCCGGGGAGAGGAGATTGAAGCTCAGCTTCCCTAGGAGACGACATAGTTTCAATCTTTGATGACAGACAAGGTTTGATCAGAAATATTGGCAAGCATAAGACACGAACAGGGCGAGAAATGAGGCTAAGAGGGCAAATAGGTGATTATGAGATGGACTAGGTCATTTTGGATCTGGGGTCTGATGTGAACATATTACTGAAACAGACATGGGAAAGGATGGGGAGACCTGCAATGCAGTGGTCTCTGACTCAGTTTAGGATGGCGAACCAATAGAAGATCATCCCCATGGGACAGTTATATGGAGTAACAATTGATATTGAAGGTGCGAGCGCGGTGGCAGACTTTGAAGTTATAGAAATCGCTGATGACAGTTATCCCTATCCTACACTCCTGGGAATTGACTAGGATATTGATATGAATGGGGTCATTAATTTGAAGAAGAGGACAATGTCGTTTGAAAGAAAGTCGCTTCGAGTTATAGTGCCACAGGACCTAGTAGAAGGGGTGCGCTATAGTGAACCAGTCCGCGATTATGAAAAAGGTGATGTGAACTGGACCAGATTTATAAGATAACAATGTGAGATTAGGACTGGATCAATCCAATGGCAGATGGATGGATTGCATGGGATCGAGAGAGTTCCTGCACCTCTGATTTAGACAAGGAGTTAGAGCATTGGCAGAATCACTTACATGAAGTTTCTACATTATTGTGCAATAGGATGACGAAGTCACTGTGTTGTGTTTTGTCGGAGGTAAGAAAATTACCCTATTATGATGGTTTAACTGACATAGATATGTTTTTGGATAAATTTGAGCGCAAAGTCCTTGAGTACCACCATTTCCAAGCATTGGAGTTGGCATTGTGCATTATGCCTACACGATGGTGGGGTACGCATAAGGATAGTTTTGCTAGATGGTGAGATTACAGAAGAATGTTGAAGCTACGGTTTGGGCGTGCTAACACTAGAATGACTGAGAAGTATAATGGAAGGGATGATCCACACAATCACCTAGCGAAGTGGACTAAAGCATGGGGAACAGAACTGTATCCAGAATGGATGCACATGTTTTGTCATACCTTGGACACAATTCCCATGAACTGGTATCTAGAAACGGAGCTTCGCTATGGCATCGAGGAATGGGATGTACTGAAGGAAGGATTCTTATTAACTTTCAGCTTTGAAGATGGCTTTGCAAGCATTGATGAAGCGCTATAGGAGACTAAGGTGGTTATCTTTAGAACGCCGTAGGAACCTATGGAATGGACCCAACTAGACTGGAGCACCTAGTTGCGCCATGCCCTGGAATGCTATAGCATGACTGCTGAAGAGGAAGAAGAAGACCCAAGGAACATCAATATTCCAGAGACAGTAGGGCATCGAGAAGTCGAAGGACCACAAATAGAAAACCCGGACATCTTTGCACCTCTAAAAACAAAGCAAGTAAACATTGGCACTAAGGAAGAGCCGAAGTTCATGAAAATTGGAGATTACTGGGACGACACTATAGTAGATAAAGTTGTTGAATTACTCCGCGAATACTAGGATCTCTTTCCAACTAATTTTTCAGATCTAAAGGGTATAATTGGTGATTTGGGCGTTATGAAGATCACACTAAAGCTGAATGCAAAACCTGTTAAATAGAGGCCTTACCACCTTAATCCTAAGTATAAGGAAAAGGTTCGCGAGGAGCTGGATAAGATGCTGGAGGCAGGCATCATAGAACATGTTGAAGAATCCGATTGGGTGAGCCCAATGGTGGTTCAAGAAAAGAAACAAAAGGGAAAAATAAGGATCTGCATAGATCTACGGAAGCTTAACGATGCATGTGTCCACAATCCATTTCTGACGTCGTTCACAGATGAAATGTTAGACAATTGTTGGAGGGCAGGAGGCCTACTCATTTACTGATGGGTTTTCAGGGTATCATCAAATCAAGATTGCACTAGAAGATAGAAGCAAAATTACCTTCGCGATGGAGTGGGATTGTTTCCATTACACTGTGATGCTGTTTGGACTAAAGAATGCGTCTACAATATTTTCCCACATAGTCATAGCAGCGTTCAAGGAGTTCATTCATAAGTTTTTGGAAGTATACTTTGATGACTGGATGGTGTTTGGACTAGTGAAGCGGCATGTAGCTAGTCTGCGCCTGATGTTGGATGCATGTTGCAGATACCAGATCGTTGCTGAAGTCATAGTGATCCAAGTGGAGCTGGGGGATCTTCACAGTAAGATCTCGGTGCCAGTTGAGTGACTCGAGGGCGAGTCACGATATTTGTGTTGGGGGCCTATTGGGATGGGGTCCCCTGGGTTAGTTTGGGGTTAAGGTAACCCAAATTTTGGTACAATTTTGTAAATAATTTAAAGTCTCTGCGATTTGTGGATGCAGAGCGTGTAGATGATTAGGAGTCAAAAGGGCTTAGCCCCTTGTTTTGGATAAGTTTTGAGTTAGTTTTTGAGATTCACCCATGGTCCACGGACCATGGCATTGTATGAAAAAAGTATATAAATAGTGATTCTAAGTGAAAGGAAGGGATAGAACAAGATAAAACGAAGGAGAGCTAAGATAAGGAATTGGGTTGATTGAAGAAGTTAGGGTAGGAAGGCTCTGCTTCCTGCGCTTAGATAGAAGAAGAAAGGCTCCACAGCTGAGTGCACGGAGGCCTAGGTAGAGTCTGCAACTGAGTGTGCGGACCCCTGCAGCTGTGTGTGTGGGGTAGTTTGATTCTGTAATCTGTGAATTGAGATCAATAAAGACGAGTTTCTGAAGAATTATTTAGTATTTTTGTTCATGTCTATATATATTGTATGTCGTTAATGAATGATTTGGTTTATGAAATATTAATTAAGTGCTATGCGATTCTCTTGAATAAGTCTTAATAATGTATGCAATGCATGTTTAACTAATTTCGTGAAGACTCTGGTGATTCCTCTTATGGTTATTAATGACTTAAGTAGATCTGCGTGAACACCAATTTAAGATTACTTTCTGATGCACGTAAGTAGGTAAATCGATTGTTAAAGGTCTACAAGGACTGATCGTGGACCTTCGCGAAGGTCTGAAGGTTGTTTTAACATAGTTGCAGTAACGTGCCCTAAGAGTTTATCAATATGCACGAAGGAAAATCCAAGGCACTAAAAGACATCACACTAGTCTCTGGATGCAGAAACTTGGTTCTTGCATCACCCCATACTGCTTCGGGTGAGATTGTAGCCTGCACTAAGTGGGTTGTTTTCGAAAGGGCCAGTAGTGTAGGGTTTTATTGGTTGGTGCAACTAAATTTGAACCTCGGTCAGGACCCCTTAAGCCAACATTCCATAATTATTTTATTGGACACAACCAAAGATGTGAAACTCACAAAAAATAATTTAAATGGACAGAAAACAACATACTGTGTTAGAAATTGAATAAAAAGTTGTTGATTGGTAGCCTGTAATGCTAAGTTAGAATGTTCACTTGGTGCAACATTAAAAAATATTGTCAAGGAAGTATTTTTATCAAGTCCACACATCTTCCATGAAGTTGCATTTCCCTGACCAATCACAATGTCTATTGAAGATGGCCCTTTCTGCAAAATTATCCATGTAAATGGCATTATTAACTGATAGATTATTTCAAAATAGAACTATATAGGTTAGGCTACTTTCTCAATGCTCTATCAATGCTTTGATAAAAGTGATATAATTAAAATATACTAAAGATGAAATCAGGGTTCCAATTCCAAAGACCTTAAAATATTTATTACAAGATAGGAGAAGAGTATTAATTGGGACCCAAACTTAATGTATCTAGGAATTACCTCAGTTTATCATATATTTGCACATTAGCTAAGCATCATACTAAACAAACAATCTTCTGAAACAACAAAAATAATATATCAATTATAGAAAGGAAAAACTGAGCAAGGATAAACCTTTTCCAAAGATGAACAAGGTCCTATAATACCTTGAATCTTTACAGCCTTAGAACAATTTACTTCAAAGGTGCCACTGCAATAAACATAGTATGTCAACTTTAATTTAGCACAAATTTTCTTACTTGCAAAAGCTTGTCAAATCATCAAATGTGAGTTGAGACACATTTTGAAAATCATGTAGAAACTTCTAACAAATTAATATGTTTTAGAAATAAAACTACAGTACGATTCTTCTCTTTTAATAAGAAAACTACAGAATTTCCACTAGTTGGATGGTAGATATCATCAAGTTCTCATTCAAACACAATATTTCAACATAATCAATAAACAATTACAAACACACAGGTATGAGAGATTTAAACATGTGATTTTGTTAAAATGAAGGAAAAAACTATATTAGCATACATAATGAGTCATGTCAAAAAATGCAAAAAAAATTATATATAGATAATGATTATGTTAACAGAATAGTGTTGACTCCTAGTATTGATCACAAACTGAATAAAATATATCATCAAGTTCTCATTCTAAATCATTATAGCAAAGTCTCCAACTCTTCAGACACATTCTTTCAACACAATCAATGATGAATTATAACCAACACATAAGTGTGCCAGATTAAAAGCAATTAAAAAGAAAAAAAAATAGTATTAGCATACATAAAGACATGTAAAAAAAAAGCAACAAAAATATTATGAACAAAATAACAATGATACCTAGTGCCGATCATTGAACATTGCTTGGTGCAAATCATGTTAATGACTTGATGTACTGTGAATGGCTGACATCCATAGATCTGGCTCTGATATGTACATCAAATATTATTAATTAAGGTGAGTCTTCCTAGCAATTATCAAGTGTGTGCTCTACCACAAAGCTAATAGCACATTTGCATTTTTGTCCTGCTATACCAAAAGCAAGAGAAGCCCTGTCCCTCTCTTTCTCTTTTGACCTCAAAAGGATATAAAAGCTCATTAATTAGGTCCTACTTCACTGTCCTCTCCTAGCTTAAGCTTTAAATGTGGCACACTCTCTTTTGAATGTCAAGCAACACCAAACCAAACAACAAAGTAGATATGAGCTCTCCTTAGAAAGGATGTTCTATTGCCACAAATTCCAATAGGGAAACCCAGTACCTTGTTACAACTCCATTCCTATAAATCACTTTGACTCCAGCATCAAATCCATTTTGATTAAGATAGCAACTACAGGAATGGTCAATGCCCATACCGTAGTGTGCTACATGAACAAGTTTTGGGTATGAATATGCTACAGTACTACTGCTCATGAAAGTAAGTTGTGGCCTGTAATAAAAACTAAGGGCGGGTTTCTGGTTTAAGCTTTTCCTTGTAAAGGTGCAATAATCCTTTTTCCTGGTCCTAATCACATGTGACACCTGGATAAATGGTACATGACGACTTGACATCCTTACATTACTCCATCTTATCACAGGTAATATCAATCAAAGGTTCTAACATCAATAGCTTCCATTACTTTACTAAACACATTATGGCACAACATTTTTCTTCAAATCATATACCATTAGTCTTTACTCCTTGTGTCCTACTAGAATCCTAGGCAGATAGCTCCTTACCCCTTAGGAAACAAGCCTTTTATGGCCCGCACACCTTCAATCATTGTAGTGAACTCTACAAGTTGTCAAGACGATTATGATGCCAATAAAGCCAGCAATTTTGTACCAAAGTTATATGACAAGGGAATGGCTCAGAGGCCAATCCAATTTTTATTGATATTGATGAATATAAAACTTGAGTTGGGTGTTCCCCTCTAAGAACATGATTGAAACCTGGGTGCAAGGTGATCAGAATCCCATGGATCCAACACACAATAACCAAGTGATTAGCTTGGGTCAGTGGAGTGTAGGATTGTGTTTATTGTATTCTCTCAGGGGATTGAGGACTTCTCAACTAATAAAAATGTCAAGTTGCATTGTCTCATCAGCATGGAGTTTCTCAACTTGCCTCTCCAGTTTTGGCCCTTCTCAGAGTAGTTTTCCTAACCCACTGGTAAATTCCTTTGCCAAGAACCATCGTGAACATTTAAAATACCATCCAAATAGGCACCATCTGCATTGAGGTCAACCTCAACCTGTCAAATACATTATGCCTCCAAATACCTAATTCCAATGTCATAGGCTGAACAGACAGGTCAACCTAAATAATAAGATTAAGGACTGCCCACTATTTGGTGAAAATGATGAGGTTTAGGCTCACCCCCCTTTAGCTCAAGATGCCCCTAAAGAAAAATAAGTATGTTGGACAACACTAGTAACTATTCACAACAAACAGGTACAAGCCAAAACATCTACATACCTAAAGGCAACAAAGCTCTGCCAACCAAGGGAGTAATATGACTAAAATGAAATAGTCCTTGGGCTCCACTACAAAGTAACAAGGAAGCCACCCTGAGCTCTTAATCCACAGGCCATCATAGCCTTCTCCTAGGCATACCTAATGACTTACTTCTTATTAGAACATTCAAAGGAAATCCTCTAAGTAGGAAATGCAAAGCAATGACTCTACAATTTTATGATCAAGCCCACTAACACGATCTCCAAAACTAGTTCAAGGCTCTGCAAGAAATACACAAGGAGGGCATGAGCATAGAAACCCTCGCTCAGAATTTTCGATGGAAGTAGTCTACTGCAATGTTCAGAAACCCTAAAGGAAAATCATGATTAGATGGGTTCCAAACCTATTAGTTTTCTAGATACTATTTACTTGTGGGAAGTTATTAGGTTTGAGGCTACAAAATGTCCTGAGACATAACTGATAAACTACTAATATTGCATGTTAGTCTTATGTTAGAAAAGTTGGTGAACAACACAACCATCTTGACCAAACAACCAAACACTAGTGTTATGTTAGCCCTCTACTACTGAAATGACAAAATACCAGCTTAGCAACAAACCAAGTTGGCATGTAAAAGATATATTTAATGTTACAACTAACAAAAAATTTGTATCTCCACTGTCTTGCCTAGTACCCATTAGAATCTTTCTACATGCTCCTAATTTCTATCTTTCCCAAAAGAGATTAATAAAGCCTTCGTTAGAAATTTAGAGAGAATACCTACAAACCACCAAAACTTCCCCTCTAGAGGTCTCAACCTACATTCCTTCAAGCAATTTTTACTATCTGAAATGATTTTATAATTTCACTAAAGCATCTTCATCTCCATTCAATCCCTGATTTGATATCTCCCCTTATCAAAATTGGCTACAAAACAAAGGTTGAGTCCATATGATCTCAGGATTGCCCCATATGATAATTATGGTCATTAAAGGTTGAGACCAACAGAACATGTGTCTCTTCCGTGGAGATCACGGGTTCAAAACTAGAGAGGGGTCGAGCATGTACATGCTGAATGATTAATATTGGCCCACTGCAATGAGGCTCTAAGGGTTGGCATCCCCCTGGAGTGGGACCCCCATATGAGACTGTCTCCAGACATCTTGGCCCTTGCCAAGTCACAAGTTCCTGCTAATACTGGTTTGCAGGCTGTCAGTACTAGCTACACAATTTATTGTAAAAGAAAAAGAGAAGCACCAGGTGCACATATAGCTAATGTAATAAGTTATTTATTATTTAACCACTTCCATAACTAAGTGATAGCTGATGTGGATCAATAACACTAATTAAGATCCTCAACCTTAGGGCAACTAACAACACTATTTAACATTAGGAGACTCCTAACAAAACTTCATTGAGTGTTTCTAGTACCACTATAAACCACTTGAGATATAGAGAGATATGTTTTATCAAACAAGACAACCTTACTATTTTATGAGGACAATCAACTGTGTTGCATTGTTCCTTCGCATGCTCTTTCTTCCCAGACAAAGAAGGAAAGAAAGGTTAATAGAAACAAAAAATAGGATAGGCAGAGGGTAGTGCAAGACATCTTGCCCCACCTTTGTACATGAAAATCACCAGGCTCCAACCACTCATGCAAAACTACCAGACACTATATTGATATGTGAATTTCAAGAAATAACCCTCCACATCAGGGCAGGAAAACATCAGATGGATGAAACTACCATGATAGAGCACAAATACTTACAAGTATAGCTTTTTAAATATTTGTTGTACATGATTCCTATCATATTGCAACTACTACACTTTAACTTAAGGCAGTTGTGTGCAGAACACACCCATATTTCGCTTTTAAATGAACCACTTCTGAGAATCACATATTTTCTCCACACTACATTGGAGAAACTCAAAAATCCTTGCATAAAATTATAAATACTACAATGCAATGTTTAGCCAATGCCTCAGCTTCAGGGGTTGAGAAACTTGATAGAAAATTATGTTGGAGGAGTTGTTCTGGATAAAAAGTTGCACTCAAAGTTGTCCTGATTTTTTTTATTTTCTTAGGCCTCCTCTTGAGAAAGGCGAGCAACAATGCACATGTAGGAGCCTAATAATCATGGAGTAACATCTGAGCCCAATGCTTTGCGAACTCAAAATAAAAAACTAGCCCTGATTGTGGTAAAATTTCTAGAATTTGCAGGTAATCTCAACAAAAATCCATCAACTCATAGTCTGACAAGTTACATACAAGTAAGTTGTGCCTATATTCCTCACTTTGGTGTAGAAAAACCATGTTGGAAATGTAACCTGGAGGTGAGATTAGAGAGTATACTACGATAATTTTACAAGAAAACACCCAAAACAGTGATGCCATCAGAGTGCACCTCACAGTGAAACTGCAAGGAAGCTACAACAACCAACTATGCTTGGGGGTTAATTCAAGATGCTCCAAGATAAACAAGCCTCTAGCATGCCACATGAGCACAATTCCAAACATGAGATTATCATTTCATGTAAGTCACCTCAGACCTGAAAGTTCCATTTCTTTCAAAACTAGTGATGAATGTTCATTGATAAAGTCATAATACCTCTTGGATATAATTTTCATCCCCTTGTATTTAGGTGTTTCAACCTTCTATGAAGCTTCCCACCTTTCTGCCAATCCATCACCTTCCAACATCCTAACCACTTCATACATCTTCGGATGATGACTAGGGTTAAACTGAGTACATAACAGTGCTACCTGCACCATCTCCTCAAGTTCAACTGTCATAATTGGGTTTAATATCCTTGTCTATCATTATGTCAAACCTTTTTAATCCAATCAAGCATCACTCCTTTCTGGTTTGCTGCCCAACCAAAATCCAAAGCCTTTTTCCTAGTTATAAGTTCCAATAATAATATGCCAAAACCAAATACATCAGTCTTCTCAAAGGACTGACCCATTGAAAGGTACTCAAGGGCTATGTGCCCAACAATACCCCTAATAGTTGAAGTCACATGTGAATCCCTGTGATCCAGAATGTTTTGCTAATCCAAAGTCACCCACAACAGCTTCAAAATATTCATCCAGTAAGATGTTGGATGCTTTTACATCACGCTGAATTATCTTGGGATCACACTTCTCATGTAGGTACTGAAGTCCCCTAGTAGCTCCTCTTCCTTGTAGCCCAATCCAATGTAGGTTTTCCATTAATGGTATCTCTCAAACGAGATGCAACACTTTTGTTCAACATGTATGGATAAACCAATAGTCTTTCTGTGGATGTCATGCAAAATCCACGTAATCTCAACAAATTCCTATGCACAGCCAAGATTATCATCTCAAATTTTGTCTAAAATTGGACTTCTCCCCCTACTACATTAGCATCTTTCAATCTTTTTACGGCTACAAGAGTGCCATCTTGTAGGCATCCCTTGTACACATTCCCAAATCCTCTTGAACCTAGAATATTCTTGCTACTAAAATTATCAGTGGCAACCTGAAGCTCTTTGAAATGGAATCTCTCTAAATGTCCCAAGAAAACTTTTGCATCATGCTGCTCACTGACATAAAAAAAAAACTTGTTGATAGTGTCTCTGTCTCCACCAAAGGAAAATTCCAATTGCAAGGCCAATTTCACCCAGAAAACCAAGACTCGCGCCTAAATCTAAAGGAATTGTATACTTTCTAGAAACTCCAGAAGGAGCTAAAATAGTCACTGATGTATTGGTAGTCAAAGGCATAGGTGTTATAGCTTCTCCAGGGAAAAGGTGTACAACACCTGACCCACATAGCAGAGGGTTTCCTTGAATATAGAAGGTCATTGCATGAATAGCTGGGATTGAACCACTGAGATTGTTGTAGGACAAGTCCAGAAATTACAACACATAGATGGTCACCAGTGATCCAGGAAATGGTCCATAAAGGTTGTTGTTATTCAACCTTAGGTTCTTGAGGTTCTTTAGTTGGCCTAATGAAGTGGGTATAATGCTATTGAAATGATTGATGGAGAGGTCTAGTGTTTGAAGCTTTCCAAGCTTCCCTAACACTTCAGGAAGAGGTCCTGACATGTCATTATTCTGTAGAATCACAAACTGAAGATTGGTGAGGTTCCCAATGCCTGCAGATAATGTCCCTGACAGGTTATGTCTGGAGAATCCCAATGCAGTGAATAAGTTATCAACATTACAGGTGACCATGTTTCAACTATAGGGATCCACAGAACTGCCATCCCAATTCTCCATTATATTGTGTGGGTCATTCAATCCACTCTTGATATTAATCAGAGCAAAAAGTTCTAGATTCACATTGTTTGGGGAGAGTGCTGCTACCTGCAAAGGTGGTAGTGACACCCATAACTACCATAATACAAAACATGCCAAACAACCTACCCATCTGCATTACAGAAGTTGTACACCAAGACTGACACATTCTCATTCACAATTGTGGAGGAGGTGCAATGAAGGAAAGGATAGTTAGGAAGAAGAAGAACAAATGTTTTTGGATATATGTATTGAGAACCAGAGAACAACAGTCATACTTAGCACAAATACATATGATGAATAGGAAAGAAAGCAAACTTATCCCCACATCCTTTAAGGGTTGCAATGAACAATAATAAACAACACCATGCAATGATCAATTCCCCTCAAAGGTGAAATGACAACAAGAAAACACAGACATGGTAACATTAAAATCTCTCATTCCCTTCTTCCTTTTTCTCAATAACTGTTGGTCTTATTTGTTACATTGAATTTCCCAAATTCCTCTAGACAGCTCGTACTTCACGCTTGCAAGGAGATTTGATCCCATCTCATCTCAAAGTATATCTCCACCATCATAGCCCACTTCTCAAATAAACTTGTAAAAAAGGAGAAAAAAGAAGGTAGGCTTAGGCAATCCCCTCCATAGCCAGTCACTCTCTATACATATACGCCACCTGATTCACTTGTTAGGAAAGCCCTGTACTATACCATGATACTGCTTTACTTTCTTCTTCAAACTACTAATGCTTTATGGGCAGTCATCACCATCTCTCAATCATCACTCTACCATATATTATTTCAATTTCTATTGGGAGTTTGACTTTCAAATCCCAACCCATCCAACATTCTGTTGTAGTTATGTTTCTACAACACTCTTACAAATTCCTAATATAGATATTCCCCTTATAATACCCCAACCCCTTTCACTCCATGGCCCTCTATGATTCCAACAACTACTAAATTCATGAGATTCCATTCCATTCCATAAGTATTTTCAATCTCATTTCCCCACACACACAAGCATCATGAGCAAAAATCACTTACAAGTCTAGCTACATGCCCAATTCAACAAGATGTCACACTACATATAAAGGGTCAACCATCAAAACACGTAAATAAAATAAATATGGGGTCGTGTACAATAAAATTTTTGGGAGAAAGAAAACTAATATGAGATCTGAAGATCTGCAAGGTACCCCTCCTATCAGTTAGACCAAGAAGGTTTGGCTTAATCCAACTTTATTTTGAGGTCGATTGAGGAAAACATATAATTGCCAATTTTAGTTTAGAATTGGACATGTTCAAGATGTGAGTGATCATTCTTGTGCTGCTCATAATGAATTGAGCACAACTTATGGTGAGAAACTTCAAAGTTCACGAGGCTAAAAGAAAAATAAGTTGGGAAATGGCTTTGGAATAACCATCTATCTTCCCTTTTTGAAAATGACATTAAAAGGAAAAGAGAAACCTGTCACCATTAGAGAAAAATGTCCCTATAAAAAGAATGATATGTGTTTGTGTAGGATAGGAAGAAATGTATAGTAGATGATATCATATCCAACCCAAAATGCCACTAGTACTTACTTGAACAAAAGACCAAGGGATTGATTTCCAGCCTCAAAAATACGTTTGAAAGAGTCCTTGAACATAGAATGACAAAAGCTTTATGCTAACACAACAAGGCCACCTGTTCTTTCAAATGCTACTTTCATTTCAACAACCCCAACCTGAAATGCAAAAGTTTAATAAAAACAATCATTAAACAAGTACTGATAACTTCCTACAAACATATTCATCTCAGCCATAAAGAAAAAATTTCAGCAATGAACTATGTATTATGCTCATTTCTAGTTGTACTAACCAGTACAACATAATATTGGAAAACAATCGAGCAGACATTTTTGAAACCAGAAACTAAGCACTTTAGCATATATATACCAAACTAAGTCACCTGAAACTGGGACATGAGGATTAGAGTGTCCACTACTGACACGTAGACCCCCAAAAACAGGACAAAGAGAAAATAATATTGTATAGTAATAATGATATAATCTAAGAGAATATAATATTGTATAATAATAATCTAAGTCCATAGCTCGACACCAAGTTGACATATAAGATCCCCTTGTTTGTGGGACAAAGCACCCCCTCTGTGAAGTAATTTGACTGCTTAGTCTATGGAGGTGTACACACTACACACCCTACCCTTGTCTAGATTCGAACCTGTGACCTCCAAAGAGAACATGTTCTTAATTGTTAAGCCCATTCAGCTTGTGTGCAAGTGTGTGCATTAAAATTACAGAAAGAAAATATTAAGATAAAGATGTAAATATTTTGAACATTCAGATATAAGAACACCAATAAAGTATAGATCATAAACACATGATAACATAAAAAAAAACTTCGAAGTCAAAACAATTGTTTATTTTTTTCAATGCCAAAAAATGTATTAAATAAATACAATGATACCATAGATAGGATTGCCAAAAGACAATACAAAATAGGGTAGATTCATTGAAGTATCTCATGAGTGATGAGCCATATGCTATACTCTATCCTCCTGCATCATATAATCAAAACCATCAAGATCACCACCATTTCCATTGTTGTTGTGATCTTCCCATTTCTCTATATCGAGTGAAGATCTGCATATATTGACATGGGCCATCATCAGTGCACAACTGTAAGATTGGTGAATTAAGATCCGCATCTGGTAGTGTGGAATGTCATCAAAAGTGACCAACTCTAGAGCCAAAGCAAGGTTACTTGGGAGTAGGAGTGAAAACGGGGAGCGACATTTTCAGAAGCTCCCAGTTTAGGAGTGCTTCGGGGAGCGGTTTTTATATCATATATATATATATATATATATATATATATATATATATATATATATATATATATATATATATATATATATATAGATATATATTTTTATATTTTTATGCATTTATGTCAACAAAAGCATGTAGAATGATGAATTAGATATAAAAATCATAAAAAACATAGATTGAACCATATAACAACAATCATCTAAAAGGGAGCAGGAGTGAAAACGGGGAGCGACATTTTCAGAAGCTCCCAGTTTAGGAGCGCTTCGGGGAGCGGTTTATATATATATATATATATATATGCATTTATGTCAAAAAAAGCATGTAGAATGATGAATTAGATATAAAAATCATAAAAAACATAGATTGAGCCGTATAACAACAATCATCTAAAAGTTATAATCTTCATCAACCACGTCCACTGTTATGAATAAAATATATATAAATAATATAAATATAAATAATGATGATAATTGTAATAATTATTAGTTAATTAGTAATTAGTACTGAAGGGGTATGTCTAAATGGGAAATGACCTTCCACGAAGAGGCACTGCCTAGGGTATATAAGCAGGCCCTCATTCTCATTTGTAACATCATTCTCAATCATACATTTTAATATATATTCTTGTATCTTCAATGAAGATCTACATATTCCAAGTCTTCTAGAGTATTTAACTTGAAGAAAGAACTTTGTTCGTTCCATTTGGTATCAGAGCATTCCTCTGAGTATACAAACTTTGCTCGTTACATCCACAGTAACATAGTAACATACAACATATTGAGTCTCATGTTTCATCAATCTTAAAGTTTCAAGCTTTCAAAATTCAATATATAACATTTATCATCATTGATCACCAAATTTGTACTTGTAAGCTAAGTGTAACCATTACAACAAATAATATCTAACTTGAAATGAAATGAAATGAAACAACTTTCAACTTCCGCGAAGCATCATATTCATAATTCATTACCAATGAGTTATAATTTCCAACTTCAAACTTCAAACTTAAATTGGCATATATTGTTTACAAAAAATATCATAATAAATATGAAAGAGTCAACAACTATAAAAACTACTAGAAACTAGAAAAGACAAGTAAATATATTATCTATTGCTAATGCTTGGGCCTCTTGCCGCCATGAGAAATGTCAAATTTTTTAGTGTTGTTGGAAAATCAGGATCTTTGTGATTAATATAGACCTCCAAGAATTAATATCCAAAGGTATCTTTGTCATTACCTATGGAGATGTATAGTGATCTTTGTCATTAATATCACCCTCTAAGCATTAACACAAGATAGAAAAAACATAGCATGTCAAGTCAATATTTTGTTTGAGTGATCGGTATGTTTTTAGTAGGGTCATGATAGAGGAGTTCGAAAACCAATGTCACTAACATCAAGGTACATAGAGGGATTGGTGCTCTTGATTAAATACGAGTTCCATACCTTAATACATGAAAAAATCCAATGGAAACATTGCAGTCCACCCAATCCTGAAAAACTGATAAGTCTCCTGGATTTTGAATGAGATCTAAAATTTTACTTTCTCCATATGAAATCCAATGAGGTCGGAACCACTCTCAAACATCCTGAGTCATTTCATGGTAATATTAAAAATTTAAGTAAAAGGATGAAAATGAAGATTAAGGAGAATGTCACTTTATTCTTAAGCATTACCATGAATCACATATCAATACTAGGGCCATAGGCTTGATCATTAGGCTACCCCACTCAAAAATTATTTATTTCTTTGAAAAAAAATTTCATTTGGAATGTTACTACAATTTCTTTTTTTTGCAAAAAAGACTTGGGAGCTCCCCTAATCGCTCCATAAGAAGCAGGGAGCATTTTTTTTAAAGGGAGCATGCTCCTGAAATTGCTCCCCCTTTGGGAGCTATTTCAGGAGCACACTCCTGAAACTGCTCCCCCTTCGGGAGCTGTTTCAGGAGTGCGCTCCCGAGTGGAGAACGAATTAGGAGCGGGTTCGTGGGGGGGGGGGGAGGCGGGGGCGACGCTCACCTGCAATCTTGAGCGAGAGTATTAAGATCAAAGTTGGTCAATGCTAGTAGACAATACAAAATAGGGTAGATTCATTGAAGGATATCAAAGTGACAAGTCATAAGCTATAGCCTGTGCTCTTGCATCTCATAATCAAAACCATCAAGATCACCACCATTGTCATTGTTGATGTGCTCTCCTCCCTTCTCCTCTATATCAAGTTGAGATCTGCATCTACTAGTGTAGGCCATCATCAAAAGTGAGTAGCTCTAGAACTAGTGCATTAAGATCCTCATCCACTAGTGTGGACCATCATCAAAAGGGACTAGCACTAGGGCCAGAGTATCAAGATCAAAGTTGAACAATGCAAATTCAAGGTAGGTCTCCAAAACCATATCATCAAGAAATACACCCTACATATTTTCCCTTCCTTACTTTACAAGGAGGTTAGTGTACATATACACCAATGTCTCCACTGTAGAGTATAGACTACTCAAGCATGTTCTTCATAGTCCACACATTCTTGATGCTCCAATCCATCTAGAAAGAAGAGGATGAAGTAACCTGAGATAAGATCTTAATGACTCTCTACTATGGAATAGTGTACACTGGCACAGGTGTCACCCACCAAGCATAGGACTTCTTAATCTACTTGACATAGCCTTTGAATTTGAGAATTGAGATGAAAACTCAATGAAGACCACCTCTTGAGATTAGCTTTATCCTAATATATCCTGCTATACACAATCTTCCTCCCCTATAAAATTCCCTCTCCATGTGTGCAGGGAATCTACATGATAAGCCCAACATTGAGCCATTGTTGTTTGTAGCAATTGGGATTCAACAAATGAGCTAAGAAAAGTGGAGATGTCCAATTCTTCTCCTACATGCTAAAAACACTACAACAAAAAAGGTCATTGGTGAGGGTCATACTTGTGATGGACCTTTAAGGTTCGTCACCAATGTCACATATGGTGACGGTCCTTAAAAAAATTTGTTGTAAGTGTATATAGTGATTGTCCTTTAAGGTTTGTCACCAAAGCCATTTTCAATGACACTTTTGGTGAGGGTCATTAAAGGCCCATCACTAATTCTCTCTTTGGTGACACTTCTAGTGGTGATACTTTATTGACCCTCACCAATGCACTTTTCGGTTACTTTTGGTGGCAGTTAAAAAATGTTTGTTATCATTGATCAATCCAATGAGTTTTTTATGATGCTATGTGATTGTTACTATTTTTTTTTTCAAAAGATAATGATGTAAGACTATTGTTATGGATTCTTTTTCATTATGTGTCCAAGGCCATAGTGGTTAGAGTCAGTCAATTTGTTAAGAAGTAATTAGTGTGTATCATTTCCCTCAAGTAATGAGAATAGAGTTCCCCTATGAGTCAACACATGATTTATCTCTATTAGGTTTATTATCTAGCAAATTCCCTTTAGATAAATTTCCACTAGTGTGTGTAGGAAATATATTATTTAATACATAATCAAGCTTTGTCAATTCTATTAATGAGAGAGACCTAACACTCTTCAACAATCATGGCACACCTTAAATTTTTTTGGCACACACTAACAGTTTTTAGCACCTCGCATGTATTGGAACATATTTATACCTAGAACATCTTGCATGACTAGGACACTCAAGCACATGTCGACATGCCATAGCACAACATAGCACTCTCCTAGCATGTGTTTCCATGCATGTAGTCCCTAGTATGACCTCGAACACCTTGACATGCATTAACATACCAGGGAAAATTTTAAGGATGAAAAATTATCTTAAATTTTAAAATTCTTATCGAATCTCACTCGTCCATGATATGGAATCTATAAAAGGTTCAGTGATATTTTTGTAAAAATATTTAATTTTATAATAACTGTATATGGTGTCTATCTAAAATTCTGGTGAATTTTAAGGTAAATTTATTTTTATTCTATAATATTTGAGTGAAACATTTTTAGGAAAACATAGAAATTAACGATTCTTTTTTTTGGAAAAGCATGGAAAATTAGCCCACCTGCGAATATTAGCCCCTAAAATTTTCACTGCAACATACATTAGCATGACTTGGAACATATTGGCACTTAGAATGTATTAGAACCTATTATTAGTGTGCCTAGCATGACCCTTTTGACAAAGATAAAGCCCTGACTTATTAACCCTCTTATGTGTTCATTTCCTTGCATTTTAGCTTGGTTCTTCCTTTTGTTGCCTTGACACTCCTTGACACATATTGACATACCTTGGCACCCTACACATCCTAGCATGCCTTAGAACTTGGCATGTCTTGGCATACCTTGGCACTATTTAGCACATGCTACCACACCCTGGAACTCCCTAGCACACTTTTGCACTTCTTGACATTCCCTGATATTCCATAGGATGCCTTACCAGTGCTTAGCATACCTTGTCACTCTCTCCTTGGCATGAAAACTAGCACTCATTGACACTCCCTGGAACACCCTCATATTCATTCACTTCCATCAATTTTGATCTAGTGCTCCTAAACACTCCTCAACATGCACTAACACTCTCTAGCACACAACTCTTCGACATGCTCTGCCACTTCATAGCATGAATAACACTCCCATATTGGTGCTTGGAAAGTATTAGCATGTCTAGAATGCGTTGAGAAACCTTGGTATGATTTGGCATGGTTTATTATTATATTTATTTGAGATCAATTATTGGAAAGTAGATGAGAAGCAACAAAGGAATATTTGGCACTTAGAATGCACTAAGACTTGGCACTTTGCACCTATTGGCACCTAGTGTTTGTGTGTCTAGCATGCCCCTCTTGGAAAAGGTAAATTTATGACTTATTAACCCTCTTATGTGTTCATTTACTTGTATTTTAACTTGTTTCTCCATTTTTTCACCTTGACAGTCGTTGGAACGCATTGTCACACCCTTGCACATCTTGGCATCCCTTAGCACTTTGTACATCTTGACATGTTTGACATGCCTTCACATGATCTGGTACATGTTAGAATTCACTAGAATGTCTTGGCACTCATTCCCTCATAGCTAGCCTTAAATTTTTTCACGACTTGGGAACCCAATCAAGTCCTTGGCTACTACAGTTCATGTGACATTGGCCTGCTTCAACCACAACAACTTGAACAATTGAACCTACTACAAATAGATTGTGCCTTCTTCACCTAAGAACTTCCTATAACTCATCTTAGGCCACCCATGTCCAAGCTCAACTATTCCCACTTAACTAGTTACCAAGACAAGGATCACATCTAGCCAGGGCCATAAAACAACTAAGCAACATAGCTTACATAGGAAATATTTCACATGTGTGTTCAGTGCATATAAACACTAGAGCATTAACTGAGAGATTGAAAGAACCACAAGATGCACAAGACACACAAGATATAAGCCAACACAAGTTGAGTGCCCCAAAAATTATACACAACAATGTACAATATGCAATTATCTAGAATAGTTTAAAACATGAGCATACGACCAAAGTGTGCCACATCTCATATAAAAATAAAATATAAAGGAAAAACAATGTTGTGCCTAGCACAAAGTCTCCATTTGTCTAAAAATTCTATGTTGACCCCCTTATCATAACTGTAGGCTTGCCTCCTATAAATCCTATTATGAACTTCTCCTAACACACTTCATCCTTGGCACACTTGAATTCATTGACACTCCCTGGCACACACTCTTATTTGTTCCTTTCCATGCATTTTGACCTAGTTCTCCCTTGTGATGCCCCAACACTCCCTAACACTCCTCAACATGCATTGAAATTGTCCAACATGTGTTAGCATGCCTTTTCATTCCTTGGCATGCCCTAACCCTCCCTAGCTATCATGCCCTCACAACTACCCTTACTTAATTTGTAACTTGGGAACCCAACCAAGTCCTCGCTTGACTATAAGAGCTTGACCAAGTTACAGTTACAACAAATAGACTATGTTGTTGAATTTTATAGTTTGGGAGGTACTCCACAAGCCTAGTGAGACGGGTTTGTGTGAGTTTGGTCACAAAAGGCTGTGTGGGAAAAGAACCCAGGTGAAGGGGTTTTGGACCCAAGATGGGGTTGAAAATATTAAAGAAAATTAAAAATGAAAATTAATATTTCCTAATGTCTAAGTGGATAAAACCCGTAAGTTTTAGAGGGTTCCTAAGAGGTATATGAAAAACTATTTAAGGAGGCCTTAGTATGAAGGAAAGAACATCAAGTGAGAAGGATCTCATTTGATCAAAGACTATGCCAAGAGAGATGTAGTCCTAAAGTAGGTCGAGTTAGAGCGCCGAGTAAGGGTTGCTAAAGGGACACCATGATCATCCACCAAGAGAAAGATTATCATGTGAGGGTTCAAAAGAATGTTTCATGCCTTAATGGGTTCAAAAGAATGTTGCATACCTTAATGGATTGACATGAAGAAGATTTGATTTTGGTGAAATTTTCATAGATTTGTAGATGAAGATCTGAAGCAACCTATAAACAATTAGTCAATGGACTGTTAGTGGATGATTTGTGACCCTAGTTCAGTCATCTACAAATTGTTAGAAGGATGATAAGAGGAGTAGTTCAGATCTATTCATAGATTGGACAACAAATAAATTGGTACACAAGAACAATGATTTTGAGAGGACTCAAATCATTGTTAGGTGGCAGATTTGAATAGCCCTAGATGACAACAATATTCTGGGCCCTAGATCAATAAAAGAATTGACTGTGGTTGGGAAGATTGATGGTAGTCCAAGAACAGTTGGAGGGTTGTTAGGTGATTGTCAAAGAATAGCCCTAATTCTTGTACTCGTGAAGGACAACAAGACTGGTAGAAGGGCAGGTGTATAGGGCCTAAGGGTGTGCAGAATTTGAAGGACTAAAGTAGCAGTCAAGTGAGCCATCCAACTAGCCTTAGTTCACTGTATTGCAGAGGATTGATTCAGTGAGAAGAAGGGAAGCCTCCATAGCCATAGAATTTTCATCTCGGAGCCATAGTATGGAAAAAGTGGGCAGACCAAAGAGTTGTTCACAAACGGAGTTGTGAACAGTTGATCGAAGACACTAAGTGTTGCTGACCTTGAAGGGAAAATGAGATAGCTAGAGGGTGGATTTTGTTGATCTAAGTTTAGTAACCTAAAGGAGTTGAGCTCATTGATAGAGGCAGATTGAGGAGTTGCATAATGGGAGGCAAGAGGACCTACTAGATGTGTTCAAGATACATGGACTGAAAGGGTTGTGTGTGGCCACCATCAACAAGTAGGTCAAGTGTTGTCTTGTTTAGGATATATTGGTTGTCAAAGGACTAACACCAAGCCCTAGTTGTATTCCTTGTATCAATATGATTTTAAAGGGTCACGATCCCCGATACAGGAGCTCTAGCATGTTGTATTATAGTTTGTAATATAATGAAGAAGGGTTTGAAAAAGGTAAAAATTATCATGTGCACTATTTTATTCCTTAACGTGTGTATATTTCATTGTGCATTAAAGTAGATGTCTTGTGGCACTTGAGTGTATATGCATCAAAGATTCTAAGACCAAACACAGATTCTCATGTGTTGTGGAAATTCAACATATGTATTGTTCACCTAAAAAATACCTATAGCTCATCTTAGGCTACTCGTGTCCAATCTCAACTCATCCCACTTAACAATTTACCATGACAAGGCTCACATCCAACCATGGCAGTGAAAAAACTAAGCAACACAATTTACATCTTGGCATGCCATATCACTTGGCATGTCTTAGAATGCCTTGACATTATTTGCCAAGTGTTAGTATCCACTACATTCCTTGACATGCTTTGGAACTACCTAACACACATTACCAATCCCTGACATGCCTTGTCACTCTATCATGCCTTGGCACTGCCTAGCATATAACCTTGTCACTCCCTCCTTAGCACACCTAAAAATCACTGACACTCCCTATCACACACTCTTATTCATTCATTTCCATGCATTTTGAACTAGTTATCCCTTGTGTTTCCATGGAACTCCATAACACTCCTTGTCATGCATTAACACACCCTAGCACTTGGCACATCTTGGCATGTCGCCTTGGCACTCTAGCATTCCTTGGGACTACCTAACATACCTTGTCGCTCCCTCCTTAGCACACCTAGAACTTGCTAACACTCCCTGCTACACACTATTATTCATTAATTTCCATGCATTTGAGACTAAGGCTCCCTTGTTTTTCCCTGGCACTCTCAAAAGCTCCCTAACGTGCATTGGCACACCCTGGCACCTAACCCATATTGGCACATTTCTCTGGCCTCTAGCATTCCTTAACACTACCTAGAATACCTTTTCACTCCCTCCTCAGTACACCCAAAACTCATAGACACTTCTTGTCACAAACTCTTAATCATTCATTTCCATGCATTAATTTGACCTAGTTCTCCCTTGTGTGTCCCTGGAACTCCCTAACACTTTCTAGCATGTGTTGGCACACCCTGACACCTAACACATCTTGGTCGCATGCTACCATGACACTCTACCATTCCTTAGAATTGACTAGCATACCATTTCACTCCCTGATTAGCACACATAGAACTCACTAACACTCCTTGTCACACACTCTTATTCATTCATTTCCATGTATTTTCACCTAGTGATCCCTTGAGTTTCCCTAGCACTTACTAACAGTCCTTAGCACACATTGGCACAACTTGGAACTTGGTACATCTTGGCATGCCTCCTTATCACTCTAACATGCCTTTTCATTGCCTAACTTACATTGTCACTCCCTCATTAGCACATTGGAACTCGCTAACACTCCCTATGACATACTCTTATTCATTGATTTCCATGCAATTGAAATGGGTTCTCCCTTTTGTTTCCCTGACACTCCCTAACACTCCCTAGCATGCGTTGGTACCACACACTAGCACCTTTCACATCTTGAAATCATGCCTTAGCAATTGGCATGTCTTGGCATCTAGCATGTGTTAGCACTTATTGACATTCCTTAAGAGTACATCTTGGCACTCCCTAGTTTTCATGCCCTTAGAGATAGTGTTGTGCCTAGCCCAAAGTCTCCCTTTTCCTTAAAATACTTTTTCCAGCCCTTTATCACAATCGTAAGCTTTCCTTCTGCAAGTCCTATTCTAAAATTCTCCTAGCACACTCTTTTTCATTCATTTCCATGAATTTTGACCTAGTTCTCCCTTGTGGATGCTTGGCGCTCCCTAACACTTCCTAGCACATGTTATAGAGTACCCTGACACATATTGAATGCATGTTGCCCAGACACTCAAGCATGACTTAGCGTTGACTAGCATACCATATCACTCCTTCCTTAGCACACTTGGAACTCATTGACACTCCCTGTCACACACTCTTATTCATTCATTTCCATGCATTTTGACCTACTGGTCCCTTGTGTTTCCCTAGCACTCCCTAACACTCCTTAGCACACATTGACACACCTTGGTACTTGGAACATATTGGTATGCTTCCCTAACACTCTTAGCATGCCTTAACACTTCCTAGCATACCTTGTCACTCCCTCCTTAGCATGCCTGGAACTCACTAACACTTCATTTCCATGCATTTGAAACTAGTGCTCCCTTGTGTTTCCCTGACACTTGGCCCTCACACTCCGTAGCATGCATTCGTGCCACACCCTGACACCTAATGCATCTTTCGATGCCTTAGCACTTGGCTTGTCTTGGAATGCCTGTCATGCCTTGGAATAGTATAACATGTGTTAGTACTTCTTGGCATTCCTTGGCACACCTTGGTACTCCCTAGTTATCATGCTCTCATAGATAGCCTTACTTTTTTTGCGACTTGGGAACCCAACCAAGTCATTGACAAAACAAGGTTGCGCACAACCCAAAGTATCCCTTTGTCTAAAACCTCTTTATCCAACCCCTTCTTGTAACCATAAGCTTGCCTCCTACAATTCCTATTTTGACCTTCTCCTAACAAACTTTATCCTTGAGACACCTAGAATTTATTAACACTCCTTGGCACACACTCTTATTTGTTCATTTCCATACATTTTGACCTAGTTATCCCTTGTGATGTTCTGGCACTCCCTAACATTCCTCGACATGCATTGACACTATTCGGAATGTGTTAGCACACCTTTTCATTCCTTATCACTCCTTAGCTATCATGCCCTCACAACTACCCTTACTTTTTTTGGGGCTTGGGAACCTAACCAAGTCTTGCTCTGACTACAACAACATGACCAAGTTACGGTTACTACAACTAGATTGTGTCATGTTCACCTAAGAATTGACTATAACTAATCTTAGGCTACTCATGTCCAATTTCAACTTATCCCACTTAACAAGTTACAATTTACCAATTCAAGGCTCACGCTCAACTGTGACCATAAAACAACTAAGCAACATAGTTTACATCTTGACATGCCATAGCACTTGGCACGTCTAACAATCCCTTTGGCATTATGTGGCACACATTAGTAGTAGCACCCCCTACATTCCTTGGCATGCTTTGGCACTCCCTAGCACACACTTTCACTCCCCGACATACCCTAACACTCTAGCATGCCTTTGTACTGCCTAGCATATATCCTTGTAATTTCATTTCCATGCATTTTGAACTAGTTCTCCCTTATGTTTCCATAGCACTCCACAACACTCCCTGACATGCATTGACACACCCTAGCACTTGGCACATCTTGGCATGTCGCCGTGACACTGTAGCATTCCTTGGCACTACCTAGAATATCTTGTCACTCCCTCCTTAGCACACTTAGAACTCACTTACACTCCCTGTCACCCACTCTTATTCTTTCATTTCCATGCATTTGAGAATAGTGTTCCCTTGTTTTTCCTTGGCACTCCCAAACACTCCTCGACATGCATTGGCACAACTTGCCAGCTGTCACATATTGGCATGTTTCCCTGGCCTCTAGCATACCTTAACACTACCTAGCAGATCTTGTCACTCCCTCCTTAGCACACCTGAAAATCACTGACACTTCCTATCAAAAACTATTATTCATTCATTTCCATATATTAATTTGACTTAGTTCTCTGTTGTGTTTCCTTGGAACTCCCTAACAATTCTTAGCATGTGTTGGCACAACCTAGCACCTAGCACATTTTGGCCGCATGCTGCCTTGACACTCTAACATGCCTTAGCACTGCCTAGCATACCATGTCACTCCCTCCTTAGCACACCTGGAACTTATTGACACTCCGTATCACACACTCTTATGCATTCATTTCCATGCGTTTTGACCTAGTGCTCCCTTGAGTTTCCCTAGCACTCACTAACACTCCTTAGCACACATTGGTACGCCTTGGCACTTGGTACATCTTGGCATGCTTCCCTAGCACTCTAGCATGTCGTAACATTTCCTAACATATCTTGTGACTCCCTCCTCATTAAACATGGAACTCGCTAACACTCTCTATCACACACTCTTATTCATTCATTTCCATGCAATTGAAACTAGTGTTCCCTTTTGTTTCCTTGAAACTCCCAAACACTCCCTAGCATGTGTTGGCACCACACCCTAGCACCTGGCACATCTTGTCATGCCTTAGCACTTGGCATGTCTTGGCATGCCTAACATGCCTTGTAATTGTCTAACATGTGTTAGCAATTCTTGGCATTCCCTTGCACACCTTGACACTCTCTAGTTGTCATTCCCTTATAGATAGAATTACTTTTTTTGCAACTTGGGAACCTAACCAAGTCATTGAAAAAATAGTGTTGTGCCTAGCCTAAAGTCTACCTTTTTTCTAAAACTACTTTCTCCATCCCCTTAACGCAATCATAGGCTTTCCTCCTACAAGTCCTATTCTAAAATTCTCCTAACACACTTCGTCCTTGGGACACCTAGAATTCACTAACACTCCATGGCACACACTCTTATTCGTTCATTTCCATACATTTTGACCTAGTTCTCCCTTATGATGCCTTGACGTTCCCCAACACTCCTTGACATGCATTGACACTAACTGGAATTTTTTAACACGCCTTTTCATTCTTTGGCAATCCCTAGCTCTCCTTATCTATCATGCCCTCATAACTACCCTTACTTTTTTTGCAACTTGGGAACCCAACCAAATCCTTCCTTGACTACAATAACTTAATCAAGTTACAGTTACTACAACTAGACTATTCCTTGTTCACCTAAGAACTTCATATAACTCATGTTAGCCTACTCATGTCGAATCTCAAATCATACAACTTAACAAGTTCAAAGACAAAGCTCACAACCAAACATGGTCATAACACAACTAAGCAACATAGTTTACATCTTGACATGCCATAACACCTGACACGTCTAACAATCCCTTGGCACTATGTGGCACATTTTAGCATCCCCTGCAGTCCTTAGCATGCTTTGGCACTTCCCAGCACATCCTAGCACTCCATAACACCTTGCACACCTAGAACTCGCCGACACTCCCCGTCACACTCTTATTCATTCATGTTGATGCATTTGAAACTAGTGCTCTCTTGTGTTTCCCTGACACTTGGCCCTAACACACCCTAGAATGCGTTGGAGGCATACCCTAGCACCTTACACATATTTTCATGCCTTATCACTTGGCATGTCTTGGCATGCCTAACATGCCTTGGAATTGTCTAGCATGTGTTAGTACTTCTTGACATTCCCTGGAACACCTTGGCATTCCCTCATAGATAACCTTACTTTTTTTGCGACTTTGGAACCTAACCAAGTCATTGGAAAAACAATTTTATGCCCAACCCAAAGTCTCCCTTTCTCTAAAATTGCTTTTTCCATGCCTTATCACAACCATAGGCTTGCCTCCTGCAAGTCCTATTCTGAGCTTCTCCTAAAACACTTCATCCTTCGATCACCTAGAATTCGCTAACAGTGCTTGGCACACACTCTTATTCATTCATTTCCAAGCATTTTGACCTAGTTCTCCCTTGTGTTCCCCTGAAACTCCATAACACTCCTCAACATGCATTGACACTATTAGGCAAGTGTTAACACACTTTTTCATTCCTTGACATGCCCTAATACTCCTTAGCTATCATGCCCTCACAACTACCATTACTGTTTTTGAGACTTATGAACCCAACCAAGTCATGCCTCGACTAGAACAACTTGACCAAGTTACAATTACTATAGCTATATTGTGCCTTGTTCACCTAAGAACTACATATAACTCATCTTAGGCTACTCATGTCCAATCTTAACTCATCCCACTTAACGAGTTACCAAGTCAAGGCTCACGTTCAACTGTAGCCATAAAACAACTAAGAAACATAGTTTACATCTTGACACGCCATAATACCTGGCACGTCTAAAAATCCCTTGGGACTATGTGGGGTGTGTTAGCATCCCCTACATTCCTTGTCATGCTTTGGCACTCCCTAGCACACCCTAGCACTCCCTAACATGCCCTCACACTCTAGCATGCCTTGGCACTGCCTAACATATAACTTTGTCACTCCCTCCTTAGCACACTTGGAACTCGCTGATAATCCCTATCACACACTCTTATCCATTCATTTCCATGCATTTTGAACTAGTTATCCCTTGTGTTTCTGCGGCACTCCCTAACACTCCCTGGCACACATTGGCACACCTTGACATTAGCACATCTTGGCATGTCGTCCTGGCACTCTAGCATTCCTTGACACTACCTAGCATACCTTGTCACTCCCTCCTTAACACACATATAACTCACTGACAATCCTTGTCACGCACTCTTATTCATTCATTTCCATGCATTTGAAACTACTGCTCCCTTGTGTTTCCCTAGCACTCCATAACACTCCCTAGTATGCATTGGCACACCCTAGCACTTGGAACAACTTGACATGTTTCTTTAGGATCTAGCATGCCTTAACACTACCTAACATACCTTGTCACTCCCTCCTTAGCACACCTGGAACTCACTGACACTTCCTGTCACAAACTCTTATTCATTCATTTGCATGCATTAATTTGACCTAGTGCTCCCTTGTGTTTCTGTGGAAATCCCTAAAACTTCCTAGCATATGTTGGCACACCCTGGAACCTAGCACATCTTGGTCACATGTCACCCTAGTACTCTAACATGACTTAGCGCTACCTAACATACCATGTCACTCCCTCCTTAACACACCTAAAGCTCATAGACACTCCTTGTCACACACTCTTATTCATTCACTTCCATGTATTTTGACCTAGTACTCCCTTGTGTTTCCCTGGCACTCCCTAACACTTCCTAGCACATGTTGGCACACCCTGGCACCTGGCACATCTTGGACGCATGTCGCCCTAGCACCCAAGCATGACTTAACGCTGCCTAGCATACCATGTCACTCCCTCCTTAATACACCTGGAACTTGCTGACACTCCCCGTCACACACTCTTATTCATTCATTTCCATGCATTTTGACCTAGTGCTCCCTTGTGTTTCCCTGGCACTCCCTAACACTCCTTAGAATGCATTGGCACACCTTGTCACTTGAAAAATCCTGGTATGCTTCCCTAGCACTCTAGCATGTCTTGGCATTGCCTAACATACCTTGCCACTCCCTCCTTAACACACATGGAACTTGCTGACACTTCATTTCCATGCATTTAAAACTAGTGCTCCCTTGTGTTTCCTTGGAACTTGGCCCTCACACTCCCTAGCATGTGTTCGTGCCACACCTTGGCACCTGAAACATCTTGGTATGCCTTATCACTTGTCTTGTCCTGGAATGCCTATCATGCCTTGGAAATTTCTAGCATGTGTTAGTACTTCCTGACATTCCCTGGCACACCTTAGTACTCCCTAGTGGTGATGTCCTCATGGATACCCTTACTTTTTTTGCGACTTGGCAACCCAACCAAGTCATTGACAGAACAATGTTGTGCCCAAATTAAAGTCTCCCTTTGCCTAAAGCTACTTTGTCCAGTCCCTTATTCTAACCATAGGCTTGCCTCCTTCAAGTCCTATTCTTACAACAATAACCAAAGTTGCATTTGTCATTTGACAAAATAAGTTATTACATAGGTGAGCCTAGGCTAGCCCCTTAAAAATAACCATAAGGCATTTCTCTTTTGCAAATCCTTGACCAAAAGGGCTCTAATTAAAAAACACATAGTTCCTTTAACTATTTATAGGTTGATGCAACCACTTCAAGGCCTTGAACTTCAAGATAACCCAATATTTACAATTTTTGACAATAATAATAATAATAATAATAATAATAATAATAATAATAATAATAATAATAATAAGATGGGCAGAGGTTTTAGAGGCCAGGAAAGACTTTTTCCCAGATAGTAGCAGACTAGATGGCTTGAGGATAAGTTCGTTCAAGCTTAATGCGTAAGTAACTACACTAGGGTGACACAGTAGCTGCGTAGAGCCAGTTTGGATGGCTCAACTTGAGCTGAGGTCAGCAACTGGATTTGCTTGTGGAGTGAGGAAATTCCTCACTAGAATTTTCTTGCCAGTTTTTCTTTGTAGGATTTCCAGTTTCGGCATCCAGCTATACTCATATTATTTCACTATTGCATAATAGTAAAACCCTCAGTTGCTACACCAGTTTTCCCAAGTTGGGTTTTTCCGGGGACATTGGTCCAAAAATAATTGTGTCATTTTATGTGTGTGTGCTAGTATTTCTTCTAGTGTTTATTTCTTTCACAATTTTATTTGTGTAGGTTTCATTGTGATAGATTCAATATTTGTTGTAGCACACAGTAAATAAATTGTTAAGAATTAATTTAACAATTAGGAGAATTATTTCTAGTTGCTGCAATAGGAATTAGGTTGCTGATTTTTCATAGACCTTATCCTTTGCAACCTTTGCCCAAGCGAATCTATCTAATGGATTAGCTTGAATATGTCAGGTCTTGGATTTCTCGAGTACCCAACCAATGATTTTGAGGCAAACTCCCTAACTCCAACTAAAATTTAGTCCTATTGAAGAGGAAACTTGAAAAATCTTACTAATAGGAGACAATTTTTCCTTCCTTTTGATTGATTTACAACAAAACTGAGTGCCTCTCCTTTCTTATCTTCCTTTTCCATTCTCCAACAAAAGATCATTAATCTTATAGCATAAATGCTTTATATAGGTAAGCATTGGAATCATTTTCCTTAACTCATCGGGCACCTTTACACATCAACCCATGCAAGTGGACCTAAGTCCATTGTACAATCCATCCTACTCTGAGACCATTCGAATTATTTCCTCAAAACTAGGGCATAACACATCTTACAATGCCAAATGGTTAAGCCAACTCAAGCGCTTAGATTACACCTCCATAAAATATTGCACCTTCAACTTTAGATGCCCCAAAACAGTAATATCCTTTAAACCCAATATGAACTATTTGTTAGGTTTGTGTAATTCGCTCCTTATCATATCCTTGGACCTCCTTGACACTCGCTGACAAATCTACTCCAATGGTCACCTTCCAAGTTCCAATAGCTCCTTTTGAAACATGAGAAAACCACCTATATAAGTTGCAACAACCTTTCCAACTTCTTTAGTGGGTTGCACATATATTTCACATTTCTTCTTCGTCTTACAAAGTGGTAGTGCCAAGGAGAGAGTATCAACTTCGATCAAGGAAATTTCAATTAGTACCACTACCAAGTTTCCTTCATGCAACTCATCAAATATCTTAAGTTTGCTTCAAAACTTCTCATGGTGCTTAACTTGCTTGTCTACACCTCTAAGTGAGACTACAATCCCCCAACCTCTCTAAGTATTCCACCTCTTCAACCCTTGTTAGAGTCTTCTTAGACGTGCACTCATGCCTCAAGAAAAACATAACACTAGCATCATAAATGTGCATGTGTGTTCCATCTTTTAATGCCTCGCTGAAACCACATTATCACACTACCTAAAATGAAATGTTCACATCTTAAGGCAAAGCACCTATTTTTCTTATGGCAACCTAAACTATGAGAGTGACTAGGAGAGGACTCCATTTTCTCAAGATGAAAACATAGGGTCTTAAAACCCCATTCACACAATAATTTGAATATATTTAACCTAAAGAAGGGTACATACCCTACTCCTTCCAAATTTTTCATATGACTTTTAAGAGACTAACACTTTTTAACTATTAAACCCACTTACTATATACTCTCTTTTGTTGGCACCCACCTAATATGCAAGAAAACTTAAATGTTTTCAATACAACCAAGTTAAGAGTACTTTCATATTAAAATTCCAAAAGTACAACATGCATACCTCCACAAACTTTAACAACAAAATCATTGCATAAAATAAGTAATCTTAAAATTAGATTTTATTATTATTATGATAAATATACAAGAAATGCTTTCAAACACAACTTAAAAACATGCAATAGGGTGTTATTTTTTCAAATACAACTAAAAACTTAATATATAAGTGGAAATAAAATATTGTATTTATTGTTTTATTTTTTATAAGAATTTTTAAAAAAGTTTAGTGTTAATTTTGATTTGAAAAACTCGTCCCAACCCAAATCTTCATATATTGTTCAAAACTCTTTTCTCTTCCCAACCCAAATCTTTGTATATTGTTCAGAACACTTTTCACTTTTGACAGGGCAAGCGAAAAAATGAGATTGAAGAGACTTGCGACTTAGTCGTTTACTAGTTGCAGACCCGATATTGAGACCCACCATCAGATCTTCAGTCCATTGATAGCGCCAAGGTTGGTTCCATTTTTAACTTCACTGCAATTCCACCCCATTTTCAGTTTTCCAATCAGAGAGGAGTACACGCACCTCAGGTATCTGATTCAAAATACACTATTTTTTGCATCCATGCTTGTTTGTTTCAACTTTAATCTCTGTGATGCATTTGTTACTATTTTCAGGGATGACATTGACATTTGATGATTTCAGGAGGTCATTTACCAAAATAAACTAGTAAGAGAAGAAGACCTGAATGAGAGACTTAGATGAAGGCCATTATTGCGGCCACCAGCAGGGTTGCTGTGAGAATCCTCCGCACCTCACTTATCCTCAAGGGGATAGAAAATATGCTCCAAAGCCCCGACGACGATGTCACGATCAATAAGATTCCATTCTATTTATTCATTCTCTATTTCTGGATCGGTGAAAACTCATAAATTATGACAATAAGTAGAATTTAATTTTAAAAAAGTATGATTCATAAGTAGAAATTAATTTTTTGTAGATATTCTGCAAAGAGTGAAATAAGAAAATACTCTGTGATCTTCTCATTCTTTCTCACAAAATGCAAGGCCCAATTCCACAAACCTTTGGAATGTGAAGGGGTAATGAATCAGTGATTAAAAGAGAAAACCAAACCTGGAGTGATTCTGCAAAACTTGTGGATATACAAGAGTAGTCAATTAGCCAGTAAAAGATCATAGTCGCTGACAACCTCCTTCAACAAACTGTATGAGGCATCTTCAAATACTAGACTACACTAGTTTATAAATTTTCCCTATTAAGAAGAACTATCTACTTAATTCATATACCACACACTTCATAGTCTATGCAGGAATTCTGCAAAACTTTTGTTTTTGAAAAAACAAAAACCACACTAAATATGAATCTCCCTTTCCTTCAAAAGGCTCCCAGCTACAATGTGAATGAAAGCCATTCTACCAAGTAACAAGGATAAAAAATTTAGAGTACAAAACCCCTTGACAAGTACTAAGGTCGTGACTGCAGCTATTGATTGATTAGTCACAACAAATAAGGGGAACTGTAATGCATGTTGTCTTTTCACCTTTTGAATGTTTTGGAAAATTATCTTGAATGTTGGTATGTCCTTCTTTCCTTTCCAAATGGTTAGTGTTCTTCCCAACCCTTTAACTTTTGTTGCTACCACTTCCTTTTAGGGATCGTAGTTGTTGAAGGGAATGTAACTAGGTTTGTTCTTCATAAATTTACTTTTTAAATTTGTACTTATTCAAGAAAAGAAACATTATTTTTATAATATATGTCAATGATTTTCTTGCTCATTGAAATAGGTCTAGCACATGTTAAGTGCTATAGGCGAGTCAGGAGTCAAAAATAAAATGTTGAAGACCTTAAGGGCATGTTACACCATGTATATAATGGTATTAGAGTCAAAAGGAATACCTCCAAGAAAGGGCAAAGTCTCCTCCTTGCAACGACATCCTTCAAGTAGCAAAATGATGAAGAAATAGACAAGTCGGCCTAAAGGAGGGACAATCCTCTATATATAGAGGTTGTCCACTCCACCAATGACAAGCAACTCACCTCTAAAATCAGCGTGCAAGAGAAGTCAAGAAAAGGGTGAAAGAAGCCGAGTACAAGGAGCCTCTAGTGCAGCGAATAAGGAGAAGACATGGCTGAAGTTTAAGGATTTGTTCTAAGGGTTAAACACAATCACATGTGCAAGAAAAAAAGGCCTCTACAATCATAAAAATAACAACATATCAGTCACATATATCTCATTTTTTCAGCTAGTAACTTAGGCCTATAAGGCCTCCCACTAGAGCGAAGAAGAGCCTCTCCCAATCGAAGATAAAAGAAGTTAAATACTCAAGGAAACCACCCACATGTGTGAGAAACTAGGGTTCTTATGATGTCACATCAAGCCTACAACTACAAATCAAGAAAAAACTCAGTTAGTCAAGAAAAGGGAAGGTGTCTCCATAGTTGAAGGATCTCACTAAGTATAAAAGACAAGTATCTCTTCTAGAACTCACATAAATAAGGTCTATCTCTAGTAGAAGAAGGAAGGAGGACGAAGTGCTGGGAAACGAAGTACAAGAATAAGGAAGGATTTGACTTATGCTTAGAGGATATTCTTGTCAAGAGTCTAGGGTTTGTCATTGCTCAATAAGAAGCTTCAATAAGAGAAACTTACTAAAGGGTTTTCCTCTCAAGAGAAGAGAGGTTTTGGCCCTGGCAGAGAGCCAACATCTTGTGTTATTATTATTATGTTTTGATAGAAGTTTAATGAAGTACACACACATGCATTAATAAGAAGAAGAAGAGTAAGCTAACAAGAAAAGTAAAAAAACTCCACAAATTGTTATCAATTCAAGAAGAATCACACTACACCTAATTTCCCTAGATTCTTCAATAGTAGTGTTGTTTGCCGTAATTGAAGCATTGTGAGCATGCTCACAACTAGTAGTGAAAGCTTTGCTACTACACTGTCCATTCTATGAAGTGGCTTTGAATTCTTCAATAATTGGATACTAAAATTAAGAAAACAAGTAAGGCCATTTTGGCATTTGTTTTGTAAGTTTTTACTATTTTCATTGGTTTTGTCATTTTAGTACAACATACTGTTTTATTTACTTCTCTAGTTGAAGAATTTTGGTGAGCACAATGGTTTGAATGTATATCCTCTTCCTCATATCTGTCACTAGCAAATTCTATAACTTCTTGGATAACAATTAATTCCCTACCAAGATGTTCTCTGAGCCTTCTTAGAAGCATGAGCCAACTTTCTTCCAAACGCATTAGAGTTGCATCTTTATCTGCGCTTTGCTACAATTGCAAGGTCTATTCAAGAAAATATAGGTTTAGACTGCAGCTCTTATAGAATACATTTTGTTGTAAGTGCAATGGCAAAAAGTTGAAGACCATTTTAGAAAGCCTGTGTTATTAGGTAAAGAAATATTTCAGAAAACAATGATGGAGAAACGCCCTCCTGAATAGATCTTCCACGTTGAAAAGCTAGTCTGCAAAGATTCCCATTTTGTCAAGATAACACTTATCCTATCTATGAAAGTTATTGTTATCCTAAAAGTATTAGAAAAGTCTAAATCAAAATAAAACCTTATGTTCGAGAAACAAACAACATCACAAATCTAGTTCAAGAAAAATGTCGTATAGAAAACTCAAATTGAACAATCTAGTGATTGTAAAACTTGGAAAGATTGACCCAAATTTAAATATAACAATCACAAATTCAAAGAAGAAAGCAATTCAAGAAATTTATTAAATTGGAAGGATAATTCAGAGACCTGTCGAACCTACTACCTGATGTTTTATCAAATACGAAACATCAACATTTTAGGCATACAAAGGAGTGAATGAAACAACGGTTTGTTCCAATGGATCTGTAAAAAAGTTGGTATAGGTTTTAGATTTCTCAAAGAAATGTTTGTCTAAATAGACCATCTGTATGAACCAGAAGGAGTGGGTGAAGTGTTATTGTTCTACATTTTTGCCCTTTTCATTGAACACTGGCAATAAATTCTTGGTGAGGTTGTTATTTTTCATTGTTTAGAATGCCTTATTGAAAAGATAAATGTATTCAAAGTCCTGAAAAATGCCTGGGGCACTCAGCCTTTACAAATTTAACAAATTAAATCTGTTAGTCGAACAATTTTAGGTTGTATTTTGAGAAAAACTCATCAAAGAATATGTCGAAAGAAAAGGAAAAAATGTAGAAGGTTTAGACAATCTACATTTAGAGTGAGAGAAAGTGGTGTCTAATGTTTCAGGTGGACACTCCACCGATCATCAAGGGAATTGAAGTTAAAAAGGAAATGAATGGAGTGTTCACCTGTAACATCAGACTCTGCTTTTTCTCACCCACAGTCTAAATACAAAAGCAATATCTAACATGAATAACTATGGAAACTTGTGTTTATATATAGGTTTAGGCTATGATGAAAGAAAGGAATATGGGAGCCCCAAGGGTTAGCTCAATCAGTCAAGTCGGGGCCTTGCAAGATGGGAGGTCACAGGATCAACTCCCGAAAGCTCTTGGGGCCAGGTCTTGCAGTAGGCCAAGGGGCGTTAGCCCATATTTTTCCAGTGGACGTAGCGCTACCTGTTGACAGAAGGTGTCCGTGAACCACGCGCAAAAAAAAAATAAAGAAAGGAATATGGGATAATTGCTAAAAAATTTGTCTGATCTACAAATTCAACAAAGTATTTTAACCTTAGGAATATTTTGTAAGCCATTCAAATTGTTTTTCTTGAAAAGGCCATGTTTTTATTTCTAGAGCGGAGGGGGAGGGGGATGACTACTTGGGATGTTGACTTGTTTGGGGGAAGCCATGGATTTTGAAGATGGAAAGTAAGGGAAACGGTACGATGTGGCACATTAGTGATTGGGATGCAATATTTTAGCAGGCATACCAAGGATGACAAAGAAAACAAACAAAAAAATCAAGTGAAAAAGGGTCAGGTGGAACAACATTACAAGGAATAAGAGGGGGAAGGATTTCGATAAAAAAAGGATGAAGCTTTTGAATGTATCATACATAGGAAAGAAATCATTCAAAACTGAACCAACATTCAAAAACATGCCTCCAATAGAAAATGATGATCCATGTATGCATGTATGTAATGTCAAGAAGGGGAGAGTAGCGCAATAGTGTAGGAGGATCGAGGAGAAATTAAGGAAAGGAAATTGGTAATGAATGAGAGTTGAATAGTCCCCTGGAGCCTCTCTTATATCTAGTTATGTGGTTTAATCCCATAAGCATGACCCCTCACTCATGCTCTAGAATCTGGATCGGGGTGACAACTAGAAGTGAATCTAGCTACAACTTGTCTACGGTTGGGTAGAAAAACAAATTCCCCACCTTAATTTCCAAAACCATCATTAGAAGATGAGTATTCTTTTACCTGGTATGCCTTTGCATTAGTTTTATTAGTATTCAAATGCATAATCTATTGACGATATGGGCCTTTCCTAATGACATTTAGTAATATATTTGTTCCTATTTATTGATGCATTAATACCTTCATGATCCACCACCCATGATGCACTTGGAACATGTTCTTCTTAATAACAAGGATTAATAATTTACAAGAATTCATCATCTCAATGTTTTCTTAAGTCTTTCATTGTCCAACATCGAGTTGTAGGATTTCTCCCTCTGCAAGGATGGGTTTAAAATTTTGTTGTGTTTGAAAGTTGGACAATGGTATTGCTATCTCTGCAGGACTTGTCTATGGAAACAACCTTAGGGATCTAATAGATAAGTATTTACAAATTTTAAATATTATAAATGTTATGTTCATAATACAACTTTAAAGAATATCTCATACATTGTTGAGAAATATCTATGTCATTGTTTGCTTCTAAAGACACTCATTCTAAAAAATAATTGTCCTCACCAACCCTAGGGTAGTCCCAACCCTCATAAACATCTCCCAATATGGCATGGGTCTATATTTTCAAACTACAACAAAGAAATATAGGATCCATGATCATAACTATAAGATGAATTGTCAACCACCAACAATCATCCAACACTATCTCCATGATCTTCTTTGAAACATTTACATTGTGCTTTCTCCAAAAAGCCCAATAATTCAAAATAGCCACAGATACAAGAGTGGTTCTAACCTCCCTTAACCACATAAGAATGATGAAAGAGGCCAAAACAAATAGCATCTACACTTTTTAGCAATGATAAATTTGCAAAGGTTTTATAGATTATGAGCACACAGGTATGGTTTGGTATGAAATTGTGAATATGGCATGCATAATCAATTAACTCTCCCATCCATGTCACATAAAAAGTAATAGATTTAAGTGATAAATTCAAAGAATGCACAATGAAAGGTGTCCAAAATACTTGTGGGTATTTAGTTTCCACAATTATGTCAACAACCTTGCAAACAAGTGCATTATTTGTGATAATTTTCACACAAGTCAACACTTCAATAACTTTAACGAACAATCCACCCATATATTGTGCACCCAAAGCATCTATCACTTTCAAGAAACCCAATGCATTCTTTAATGACACCACAAAATTGATGTGGGAATAGTGTGCTCAATCCATTCATCCATAAGAAAAAATATTGATTGTTTTCATCAATGAAACAATACTAACTTTGACAGAATACATGTTGATTTTGAAGGTTGTAGGAGTTTATCCTTAACCAACAATGTGGGTCTACACTTCTATGAACAAGAGGTACATAACCAATGAAAGCTTGTTCAACTAGAGCTCCACATATATCGATATATACAATAGTGTGTGCTATAATAATAAAAAGAAAAACTTTATTGCAAGATCCATCTCCTCTTGCAAATCTAATTGAGAGATCGTGACCATTGGACCATAGGGAGTATGCATGTTGTTGTTATTGCTTGACCCACTACCAAATTTGTCTACACTTCTATGAACAAGACATACATAACCAATGAAATCTTGTTCAACTAGAGCTCCACATATATCGATATATACAATAGTGTGTGCTATAATAATAAAAAGAAAAACTTTATTGCAAGATCCATCTCCTCTCGCAAATCTAATTGAGAGATCCTGACCATTGGACCACTGGGAGTATGCATCTTGTTGTTATTGCTTGACCCACTACCAAATTTAAACCCACTACCACTCCCATTGGATGCCTTAAAATATGAAACGTGATCCTCATCTCTATGTACCATATATGTTGCCACATTCATCATACCAAAGAATCCACTTTTGACTTTCTTTTTATTTCAATGGGAGAAATCCCTTTTCATGTTCTGACTCCATAAAAAGCAATCAAAAGATACACAATATGCTATTATAATTACAAGGAAAAACAAACATCCAAAATATAGCATGAACGAATACATTTTCAAAGTATTGTTTAGAGTGTTATTTCCCTAGTCATGATCTAGAGGAGTCCCACATGAAGAGAAGCACATCACTTCTATAATGACATTTTATACTAACTTTAGTCACATTGCCACTTCAAGATATATTCTCATAGAGTATAGAAATTACCACTTAAAGATATATTCTCATAAAGTATATAAATTACCACTTAAAGATATATTTCATAGAGGATTGCTTCAAATTGGCACTTCAACACCCACATTACATCTAAGGATACCCACAAATCCTTATTCCAAGTGTTTACATTCAAATATATTGCTTCATGAGTAAAATATTATCTCAGCGAAATCTTTGTGCCCAACTAATTGCAATCCCATTACCTCTTAATTCCAATTTCTAGATGGATCTAATCACAAGAGGCCTCATGAACAAATTTCCAATTAGTAAGGGAGAACAAACTCTAGAGCACCCAACCATTTACAATAAGAATCTCATCACTAGCTTATTTTTTAAATATATATGTACATCATGAGCAACATGCCCTGGGGCCACAAAGAATTCATGTTAAGTCCCCCTACCTACATAAGAAAGGAGAGCTAGACCTCATCCCCATGCATTTCTTGCATGGGTTGGTTAAGATATGCTATTTTAAGGCAATAATGCCTTGACATGCTTAATTTTATGACATGACAATTGCATCCCTTTTAGTGATGTAAGATTCAAGTTTTTTCCAATTATAATGAAGGTTATGTTTACTTTTCAATCCTTTTCCACCTACTTGGTCTATAAGACCTCTTCTCTTAGAATCAAAGTTGAATATAAAAACTTCTTCTCTTAGAATCAAAGTTGAATATAAAAAAATTTTAATCAGAGAATTGGATGAATGACATTGAATTTTCAACATCTTGTTTATGCAATCAAACAACTCAGTTATAAGATTTTCAAGATCAATATGGTTTTCATGAAAAAGTATAGGCTAAAATACAAAAGTAAAGAGGTTGATCTGCTATCTGGATAAGAAATTCTGGCTACTCCCTCAGAGATAAAAAACAAAACACTAAAAGGGGCACAAATGTCTAACTGCATTAAGAAAAATATGAGAAAAAATAGAGATAGGAATTAGATCTCGTGTGATTGCTTTATTTGCATGGGTAGGTTGGCGAAAGTCTATTTTGATGTAATTATTGATGTAACAATGGCTTGACATGTTCACTTTAAAGCACGAAGTATCGGGCTTCCAAAATGAATGAAATGGAACCCAATTCAAACAAACTCCATCAGAGATCAAAAGAAAAAACAATCAAGGACCACAGGTACACACAAAATTCAATGTGTATTCGCAATCTAACACCACAAGCAAGAACCGATTGAAACCCCAGCATTAACACCATTCAAAACCCCTCCACCTGGAATCCCACCGATAGTCGCTTACTTTAGAAATCTAGGTCGAGGCCACGTAAGCCCTAGCTGATCCCAAATTTGTTCTTTCGAAATCTCCTTTGAATCGCTAAAAACATAAGTTTTGAATAGATATGAAAACCCCAATTTTCATACATGAACATGAGTCCCGAATGTAATCAACCCCGCCAGAGCATTCTCTAGAAGCAAATTTACGGCCTGGCATAGGACCGATTTCACGCACCCCAATTCCTCTTCGATCACATAGGTATCCAACATGAACAGAAAGATGGGGTTCAGGTTCGAAGCCTAGTCGCTGGGAATCGCATACTCTATGGTCATATAATACAGGAAAATCTTGGAAGGGACATTGCTCTCTTTGATCATGGAATTGTGTCAGGGAAAATGGTTCCGCTGGTAACAAAAGGAGCATAGGAAATTCTGTTGGAAATAATACTGAGAGGGGGGGGGGGTGAATCAGTATTATTAAATCAATAAAACTTTTTCATTTCCATATTAAGATTCATATACGCTACTTCAGTTAAGACAAACTGCGTGTATACGCAACTGTGTGTAATGCAAAAAGTGTATATCCAGTAAACTTATGATTCAATTAGTTGACCCTTAATGAGTGCATCAGAACATTATTAACCATATGAACAGTAAACAAGAGTAGTAAAATAGAATAGATCATCACACACAAGAAGCACACATGAACACCATGATGTAAGGTGGAAACCCAATGTGGGTGAAAACCACCTGCTGCAAGTCGTCTCAATCTTCTTTTTAATAAGAAACTTCTTTTACAATGGTTCTGTATTGGTGCAGTCTTATACTAGTACGCAGGCCTCTACCTGTAGAAGGCTACAACCTTCTCTCGTTCTTTAGACTCTCCTGGAAGGGAGCTACAACCCCCTTAGCTCTTGTACTAGCCGATCCATTTACTAGTACGTAGGTGCTGGCCTACTGAAATGCTCCAACCTTAACTCATTTTCCAGCTGCTACTAGAAGGGAGCTATCACCCCCTTAGCTCTTGTACTAGCTGATGTACTAGTACATAGGTGCCGACCTACAGAAGGCTACAACCTTCTCTTTCTTCCTCCAGGTACCACATTTCATAAATTTTCAGACTGGATACTCGTGGACCACAACATCATAATCTGAAGGCCACTTTTCATCTAATTTTCATACTGGACCCATCAATATCATTGAAGCACACAATCAATCAACACTAGTATCATCAATCTATGAATCACCCAATACTGAATCACTGAAACCCTGTCAACAAAATGTAGTCACCAGAACACAGAGCAGAACACTGAATTCTGCAACAATATTCAGAACCAACTATATCATCAAAAATCATGCATCAGAGTGCATACGCTACTTGGAAGTACCGAACCAGCATGTATATGAAACTTCACCAGCGTATATGTCATTAATTACTTACTTATAACTTCGCTCCACTTCCTGACTTCAGACATACCCAGATCATTACATATACAAATATAATATGTATGTTAGCAACCAGATCTAGTTAATCAGATCACATAAACATAAGTCATTTTGATCCTGATCCATTGTAGATCTCATCCATCAATACTGAAGCTAAACATAATCAACCAATCTGAATATGTAGAATACTGACACCAATAAACAGTCATCAGAACTCATCAACAACCAGAAACACCTGTAACTTCAAACATCATAGCTCATATGGTATACACTACTTAGATCTATCTAACCTGCGTATGTATGCTCTTTTATCATAGTCAACCAGCGTATACATCTGTAAATATTCATTCATGATTTGCAGCTATTCCAAACTTGAGTTATACCCAGATCATAACATTTATAGAACATTACATGCATCAGTATACAGATCTAGACTAAACAAGATCAAACCGTATAGAGATGATTCATTCCATGCCATTAGATCCCAATCTTTCCTTAGATCTTGTTCTCCATCAACCGTTGAGACTCCTCCTTATCTTAGATCAAGCAATGCATCATGAACCCATAACCTGCATACTGGATCTCATACTTCATCAGATATTCAAGACTTTCTCAATGCATTTGCCTAATGATCTTCTTCTCCTTTTATAGTCTTAGGCCTTACTCAATACCATGGTCCAAAACCATTGAGAACCAATACTAGGGACCCAATACTTGGGTTCAACACTTCAGATGCAATACCAAGGACCAAAACCATAGGTCTAAATACCACGGACCCAAAAATAAGCTTTCCCACATGTACATACTTTTCCATGCATGAAAGTGTGTGCATACGCATACGCGACTTTTGATCAGCAATCTCGCATGTATACGCGCCTTTGTATATAGTGAACCTGTGTGTATACCCTACTTGGTTTATAGCGAACCTGCGTATATACGTGACTGGGTACATAGTAAGCCTGCATATAACCTACATATGTACGCGACTTGGTATATAGTGAACCTGCGTATATACTCTTCTTTCTTCATTCTTTGTAGTCTGATCATCAACTCTTTGCTATTGACCTGCTGCACTATGATCTGTCATTTGTGTGAGTTGCCATCAAGGACAACACTTGTATCATAATGCCAACAATCTCCCCCTTTGGACTTGATGGCAAAGCTAACTTGTCGTATTGAGAACTGTCATCTGATTCCTTTGAGCTGTCCTGCATCCCATGTATTCTGTCACATCTGATATCTCTTCTGTAGATTCATCTAGTTATATATAAGTGAGTTGTTCTTCTATGAGTGGGTTGCCATCAAGTACAACACATGCATCATAATGCCAACAATCTCCCCCTTTGGACTTGATGGCAACAACACCAAATCACTCTCCCCCTTTGACATCAAGGGCAAAGGGTGGACCAAGATATTCTCTTTCCTTGATAAACATTCCGTTGTCCATACTCCCCTTGAGTACCTGCTGAAATCTCTGAATGAGCTGCCCCTTTGTATATGCCAAGGTGTACCAATCTGTCCATGCTCCCTCTGAGTACATGCTGAAATCTCTGCTCTGCTGAAGTGTGCTGTTCATGCTCCCCCTGACTGTAAACAAGGTCTGCAAAAAGATGTTCTACAAGAAGAGCATGACTCTATCATAAATGACCTTCCTATCACCAAAGACTCATACATACATCCATCACCCATTGATATTCCTCCTTAGCTTAGATCAAGCAATGCATCATGAACCCATAACCTGCATACTGGATCTCATACTTCATCAGATATTCAAGACTTTCTCAATGCATTTTCCTAATGATCTTCTTCTCCTTTTATAGTCTTAGGCCTTACTCAATACCATGGTCCAAAACCATTGAGAAATAATACTAGGGACCCAATACCTGGGTTCAACACTTTGGACGCAACACTAAGGACCAAAACCATAGGTCTAAATACCATGGACCCAAAAATAATCTTTCCCACAAGTATGCGCTTTTCCGTGCATGAAAGTGCGTGCATACGCATACGCGACTTTTGATCAGCAATCTTGCGTGTATACACGCCTTTGTATATAGTGAACCTGCGTGTATAACCTGCGTGTATATCCTACTTGGTATATAGCGAACCTACGTATATACGCGACTTGGTACATAGTGAACCTGCGTATAACCTGCATATGTACACGACTTGGTATATAGTGAACCTGCGTATATACTCTTCTTTATTCATTCTTTGTAGTCTGATCATCAACTCTTTGCTACTGACCTGCTGCACTATGATCTGTCATCTGTGTGAGTTGCCATCAAGGACAACACTTGTATCATAATGTCAACAATCTCCCCCTTTGGACTTGATGGCAAAGCTAACTTGTCGTACTGAGAACTGTCATCTGATTCCTTTGAGCTGTCTTGCATCCCATGTATTTTTTCACATCTGATATCTCTTCTATAGATTCATCTAGTTATATATAAGTGAGTTGTTCTTCTACGAGTGGGTTGCCATCAAGTACAACACATGCATCATAATTCCAACAATCTCCCCCTTTGGACTTGATGGCAACAACACCAAATCACTCTCCCCGTTTGACATCAAGGGAAAGGGGCGGACCAAGATATTCTCTTTCCTTGATAAACATTTCGCTGTCCATACTCCCCCTAAGTACCTGCTGAAATCTCTGAACGAGCTGCCCCTTTGTATATGCCAAGGTGTACCAATCTGTCCATGCTCCCTCTGAGTACATGCTGAAATCTCTGCTCTGCTGTAGTGTGTTGTTCATGCTCCCCCTGATTGTAAACAAGGTTTGCAAGAAGATGTTCTACAAGAAGAGCATGAATCTATCATAAATGACCTTCCTATCACCAAAGACTCATACGTACATCCATCACCCAACCAAGTGGGGATACACCAGATACCAATTGTTTATACATGACTGAAATATTACATCATCTTTCCCATGCATTGTGGGGGTACAAATTACATCATATGACCAAAAGGGATTCATCAAGTGACTACAATAGATAGAGACAAACTATTACATCATGAGTTTTGATATGACCTTTACATGTCATTTATAATAGTGATCAATCATCTAAATAAGACCATGATAGTCATCAGCAACTATCATACACAATGTATGATCTGCTCCATAAGCATCTGTCAACAACATCTAGACTAGCAACAAAATCATTCACATTATATCATATGTGAAAAACACCATAGATGTCTCATCAAGATCTGTATGATCCAAGTATCATCACTTTGGGAACATCTGCATCAATCAACATATGTAAATATCAACCTATCATCATATAGGTAAGAACTCATCATCATCATATCTCCAACAATGCAACTTTGAGTAATCATTCATGTAGCCAGCACTATGTATCTTGCGCTCAAGATCATTTGTCAAGACTTCTTGATATCATCAATCAGCAACAATCCTCATCCACATGAGCGCCAAGAACTATAGGAATCCTGCATCATAACTATATTATATGATCTTTATGCATATGATGACAACATCATATGAGTGACTCATCATCGAGTAATGAAGATGTGTATTCAAGCTTTGTACTTCTCCTTATTCTTATGAAGATCACCATTTAAGCAAAATATATGCATCATCAAAGAATCAACCACAAATCTGATCTGAACATCAACTATGTAACCCCAAGAATCATATGAGATTCTGTCATGGATAACTCATAACCATATCATAGCAAGATATATCATTTAGCCATATAAGCATCATTACTAAGGACTACTAACCATAATGCCAACAATGCATTATTAAAAGCATATGCTCCCCCTGAACCTGTGCCATAAGTGTCAAGACATTTTCCACACATCATCAGTAGATTGTAAGCATTATCAAACAGAGCAAATAATGGACTAAATCATATCAGACCCTTTTTCTGAGCCTGTCCCTACTGCTTTTCCTCAAAATAACATATACACGACTGTGCAGTAACTAACTCACGTATATACGCGACTTCTCTTTTTGAAACTTGCGTATGAGATTTAGGACACTGAAGTTTTACACTTTTAGCTCCCTCTGAGTCTGTTATGTCTGTATATTGTGCTGTGCCACATCTTTCTGACAGAACTTCCTTCTTCTTCCATATCTTCAAGTGTGATGATGTTTTCTCCTTTTGGTATGGTGCCCGTACTTTGTTCCTGCAATCCTTAGCTATATGTCCAAGCATGTTACATGCATAACATCTCACATGTTTCATATTCCTTATGTAGTAATCAATAGCTCTGTGACCAAACATATTACAAGCAAAGCAATATCCCTTAAAGTACCTAGAATGTGATGGTATTTCTGTGTGATTGTCTTGAACCATTCTTCTTCTACATCTGGCTGCAACATGTCCAAGATTATGACATACATAACATTCAACATTATTCATAGGAGGAGTAACAGAATTTCTTTGAAGAATTTCTTTCCTTGGCTGTTGATGGGGTTGTCCTCTAATCTCCTTGTTGATTATTTTAGATTTCTCATTAGAATTCCTTGCCTCTCCTTGTGAGCTAGATTCATCTTCAACAGATTCATAAAAACCAAGGCCATTTTTGATAGCAGAGAACTTTGACTACTAAGAATATCATCCAAGATCTTAGTACTATCTTGAAATCGTAAGAGCTTATCCTTTTCTTCTAAGTTATCTTTTAGAATATTTACCTCAATCTGATGTTGCTCCTCCTTTTCATGACACTGCTTCTTCATGTTTTCTTCAGCTTTTCTTCCTTCTTCCGACTGATGTCTTAGTTCAAGAACTTCATTTTCTTGTTTTTAAAGAGCTTGGAGTAGTTCTTTATTCTGCTTATTTGATTCTTCAAGATCTTCTTTTAGCGAGAGGATCATAGCTTCAAGACTTTCATAGTAACTAGATCTATCTCTGAGTTTCTTGATTGTTGTGCTCCTTTCATTGATTTCATTTCATAATGATGTCACTTCATCCTGCACCTTTTGACATTGATCTTCCTTGTCCTTGAATAACTTTATTACCTTGTTTCCTTCCTCTAGTTGATCTTTTAGTTTGGTAGCTTCTTATTTGAAGGCACATTCCCTTTTGTTCAATAGATCTTGTTGATCTCTAATTTTGTCTGTAAGCCTTTTAAATTCTGCCTCTATTTGATATCTTTCTTGCTCACCCATAAGAGAAAATTCAATTGTTTCACTATCACTTTCATCATCTTCAAATGGATGGATAAATGTATCACCAGAGTATAACAAATTCATACCTGCTAGTTCTTTTGCTTGTTCATCTTCATTCTGAAGTGATTCTGAATCTGAGGTGCTTCTTCCACATATTAACCAATCGATTCTCCCACTGTCATAGCTCTTCTGCGATGTCTTCTTCTTCTTAGGCTCTTTCTTCTTAAGCTTCTTTCCCATTGGTCTATGGATCTCCTTCAAGTGATCAAGCTTCTACAAAAGGACCTGCTCTGAAACCAATTGTTGGAAATAATACTGAGGGGGGGGGGGGGGTGAGTCAGTATTATTAAATCAATAAAACTTTTTCATTTCCATATTAAGATTCATATACGCTACTTCAGTTAAGGTAAACCGCGTGTATATGCAACTGTGTGTAATGAAAAAAGCGTATTTCTAGTAAACTTATGATTCAGTTAGTTGATCCTTAATGAGTGCATCAGAACATTATTAACCATATGAACAATAAACAGGAGCAGTAAAATAGAATAGATCATCACACACAAGAAGCACACATGAACACCATGATGTAAGGTGGAAACCCAATGTGGGTGAAAACCACCTGCTGCAAGTTGTCTCAATCTTATTTTTAATAAGAAACTTCTTTTACAATGGTTCTGTACTGGTGCAGTCTTATACCAGTACGTAGGCTTCTACCTGCAGAAGGCTACAACCTTCTCTCGTTCTCCAGACTCTCCTTGAAGGGAGCTACAACCCCCTTAGCTCTTGTACTAGCCGATCCATTTACTAGTATGTAGGTGCCGGCCTACTGAAATTCTCCAACCTTAACTCATTTTCCAGCTGCTACTGGAATGGAGCTATCACCCCCTTAGCTCTTGTACTAGCTAATGTACTAGTACGTAGGTGCTGACCTACAGAAGGCTACAACCTTCTCTTTCTTCCTCCAGGTACCCCATTTCATAAATTTTCAGATTGGATACTCATGGAATACAACTTCATAATCTGAAGGCCACTTTTCATCTAGTTTTCATACTGGACCCATCAATATCATTGAAGCACACAATCAATCAACACTAGCATCATCAATCTCTGAATCACCCAATACTGAATCACTGAAACCCTATCAACAAAATGCAATCACCAGAACACAGAGTAGAACACTGAACTCTGCAACAATATTCAAAACCAACTCTATCATCAAAAATCATGCATCGGAGTGCATACGCTACTTGGAAGTGCCGAACCAGCATGTATACGCAACTTCACCAGCGTATATGTCATTAATTACTTACTTATAAATTCGCTCCACTTCCTCACTTCAGACATACCCAGATCATTACATATACAAAGATAATATGTATGTTAGCAACCAGATCTAGTTCATCAGATCACATAAACATAAGTCATTCTGATCTTGATCCATTATAGATCTCATCCATCAATACTGAAGCTAAACATAATCAACCAATCTGAATATGCAGAATACTGACACCAATAAACAGTCATCAGAACTCATCAACAACCAGAAACACCTATAACTTCAAACATCATATCTCATATGGTATATGCTACTTAAATGTATCTAACCTGCATATGTACGCTCTTTTATCATAGTCAACCAACGTATACATCTGTAAATATTCATTCATGATTTGCAGCTATTCCAAACTTGAGTTATACCCAGATCATAACATTTACAGAAAATTACATGCGTCAGTATACAGATCTAGACTAAACAAGATCAAACCGTATAGAGATGATTCATTCCATGCCATTAGATCCCGATCTTTCCTTAGATCTTGTTCTCCATCAATCGTTGAGATTCCTCCTTAGCTTAGATCAAGCAATGCATCATGAACCCATAACCTGCATACTGGATCTCATACTTCATCATATATTCAAGACTTTCTCAATGCATTTGCCTAATGATCTTCTTCTCCTTTTATAGTCTTAGGCCTTACTCAATACCATGGTCCAAAACCATTGAGAACCAATACTAGGGACCCAATACCTGGGTTCAACACTTTGGACGCAATACCAAGGACCAAAAGCATAGGTCTAAATACCACGGACCCAAAAATAATCTTTCCCACATGTACGCACTTTTCCATGCATGAAAGTGCGTGCATATGTATACGCGACTTTTGATCAACAATCTCGCGTGTATATGTGCCTTTGTATATAGTGAACCTGCGTGTATACCCTACTTGGTATATAGCGTATATATGCGACTTGGTACATAGTGAACCTGCGTATAACCTGCATATGTATGCGACTTGGTATATAGTGAACCTGCGTATATACTCTTCTTTCTTCATTCTTTGTAGTCTGATCATCAAATCTTTGCTACTGACCTGCTGCACTATGATTTGTCATCTGTGTGAGTTGCCATCAAGGACAAAACTTATATCATAATGCCAACAATCTCCCCCTTTGGACATGATGGCAAAGCTAACTTTTCGTACTGAGAACTGTCATCTGATTCCTTTGAGCTGTCCTGCATCCCATGTATTCTGTCACATCTGATATCTCTTCTGTAGATTCATCTAGTTATATATAAGTGAGTTGTTCTTCTACGAGTGGGTTGCCATCAAGTACAACACATGCATCATAATGCCAACAATCTCCCCCTTTGGACTTGATGGCAACAACACCAAATCACTCTCCCCCTTTGACATCAAGGGCAAAGGGCGGACCAAGATATTCTCTTTCCTTGATAAACATTCCACTGTCCATACTCCCCTTGAGTACCTGCTGAAATCTCTGAATGAGCTACCCCTTTGTATATGCCAAGGTGTACCAATCTGTCCATGCTCCCTCTGAGTACATGCTGAAATCTCTGCTCTGCTGAAGTGTGCTGTTCATGCTCCACCTGACTGTAAACAAGGTCTGCAAGAAGATGTTCTACAAGAAGATCATGACTCTATCATAAATGACCTTCCTATCACCAAAGACTCATACATACATCCATCACCCAACCAAGTGGGGATACACCAGATACCAATTGTTTATACATGACTGAAATATTACATCATCTTTCCCATGCATTGTGGGGGTACAAATTACATCATATGACCAAAAGGGATTCATCAAGTGACTACAATAGATAGAGACAAACTATTACATCATGAGTTTTGATATGACCTTTACATGTCATTTATAACAGTGGCCAATCATCTAAATAAGACCATGATAGTCATCAGCAACTATCATACACAATGTATGATCTGCTCTATAAGCATCTATCAACAACATCTAGACCAGCAACAAAATCATTCACATTATATCATGTGTGAAAAACACCATAGCTGTCTCATCAAGATCTGTATGATCCAAGTATTATCACTTTGGGAACATCTGCATCAATCAACATATGTAAATATCAACCTATCATCACATAGGTAAGAACTCATCATCATCATGTCTCCAACAATGCAACTTTGAGTAATCATTCATGTAGCCAGCACTATGTATCTTGAGTTCAAGATCATTTGTCAAGACTTCTTGATATCATCAATCAGTAGCAATCCTCATCCACATGAGTGCCAAGAACTATAGGAATCCTGCATCATGACTGTATTATATGATCTTTATGCATATAATGACAGCAACATATGAGTGACTCATCATCGAGTAATGAAGATGTGTATTCAAGATTTGTACTTCTCGTTATCCTTATGAAGATCACCATGTAAGCACCATATTAGCATCATCAGAGAATCAACCACAAATCTGATATGAACATCAACTATGTAACCCTAAGAATCATATGAGATTTTGTCATGGATAACTCATAACCACATCATAGCAAGATATATCATTTAGCCATATAAGCATCATTACCAAGGACTACTAACCATAATGCCAACAATGCATTATTAAAAGCATATGCTCCCCCTGAACCTGTGCCATAAGTGTCAAGACATTTTCCACACATCATCAGTAGATTGTAACTGTTATCAAATAGAGAAAATAATGGACTGAATCATATCAGACCCTTTTTCTAAGCCTGTCCCTACTGCTTTTCCTCAAACTAAAATATATGCGACTGTGTAGTAACTAACTTACGTATATACGTGACTTCCCTTTATGAAACTTGCGTATGAGATTTAGGACACTGAAGTTTTACACTTTCAGCTCCCTCTGAGTCTGTTATGTCTGTATATTGTGCTGTACCACATCTTTCTGACTGAACTTCCTTCTTCTTCCATATCTTCAAGTGTGATGATGTTTTCTCCTTTTGGTATGGTGCCCGTACTTTGTTCGTGCAATCCTTAGCTATATGTCCAAGCTTGTTACATGCATAACATCTCACATGTTTCATATTCCTTATGTAGCAATCAACAGCTTTGTGACCAAACATATTGCAAGTAAAGCAATATCCCTTAAAGTACTTGGAACGTGATGGTCTTTCTGTGTGATGGTCTTGAACCATTCTTCTTCTGCATCTGGCTGCAACATGTCCAAGACTATGACATACATAACATTCAACATTATTCATAGGAGGAGTAAAAGAATTTCTTTGAAGAACTTCTTTCCTTGGTTGTTGATGGGGTTGTCCTCTCATCTCCTTGTTGATTATTTTAGATTTCTCATTAGAATTCCTTGCCTCTCCTTGTGAGCTAGATTCATCTTCAACAGATTCATAAAAACCAAGGCTAGTTTTGATAGCATGAGACCCTTGACTACTAAGAATATCACCCAAGATCTTAGTACTATCTTGAAATCGTAAGAGCTTATCCTTTTCTTCTAAGTTATCTTTTAGAATATTTACCTCAATCTGATGTTGCTCCTCCTTTTCATGACACTGATTCTTCATGTTTTCTTCAGCTTTTCTTCCTTCTTCCAACTGATGTCTTAGTTCAAGAACTTTGTTTTCTTGTTTTTCAAGAGCTTGGGGTAGTTCTTTATTCTGCTTATTTGATTCTTCAAGATCTTCTTTTAGCGAGAGGATAGTAGCTTCAAGACTTTCATAGTAACTGGATCTATCTCTGAGTTTCTTGATTGTTGTGCTCCTTTCATTGACTTCATTTCTTAATGATGTCACTTCATCCTACAACTTTTGACATTAATCTTCCTTGTCCTTGAATAACTTTCTTACCTTGTTTCCTTCCTTTAGTTGATCTTTTAGTTTGGTAGCTTCTTCTTTGAAGGCACATTCCCTTTTGTTCAATAGATCTTGTTGATCTCTAATTTTGTCTGTAAGCCTTTTAAATTCTGCCTCTATTTGATATCTTTCTTTCTCACCTATAAGAGCAAATGCAGTTGTTTCGCTATCACTTTCATCATCTTCAAATGGATGGATAAATGTATCACCAGAGTATAACAAATTCATACCTGCTAGTTCTTTTGCTTGTTCATCTTCATTCTGAAGTGATTCTGAATCTGAGGTGCTTCTTCCACATATTCCCCAATCGATTCTCCCACTGTCATAGCTTTTCTGCGATGTCTTCTTCTTCTTAGGCGCTTTCTTCTTAAGCTTCTTTCCCATTGATCTACGGATCTCCTTCAAGCGATCAAGATTCTACAAAAGGACCTGCTCTGAAACCAATTGTTGGAAATAATACTGAGAAGGGGGGGGGGGGGTGAATCAGTATTATTAAATCAATAAAACTTTTTCATTTCCATATTAAGATTCATATACGCTACTTCAGTTAAGGCAAACTGTGTGTATATGCAACTGTGTGTAATGCAAAAAGCGTATATCCAGTAAACTTATGATTCAGTTAGTTGATCCTTAATGAGTGCATCAAACATTATTAACCATATGAACAGTAAACAGGAGCAGTAAAATAGAATAGATCATCACACACAAGAAGCACACATGAACACCATGATGTAAGGTGGAAACACAATGTGGGTGAAAACCACCTGCTGCAAGTCGTCTCAATCTTCTTTTTAATAAGAAACTTCTTTTACAATGGTTTTGTACTCGTGCAGTCTTATACCAGTACACAGGCTTCTATCTGCAGAAGGCTACAACCTTCTCTCGTTCTCCAGACTCTCCTGGAAGGGAGCTACAACCCCCTTAGCTCTTGTACTAGCCAATCCATTTACTAGTACGTAGGTGCCGGCCTACTGAAATGCTCCAACCTTTACTCGTTTTCCAGCTGCTACTGGAAGGGAGCTATCACCCCCTTAGCTCTTGTACTAGCTGATGTACTAGTACGTAGGTGCTGACCTACAGAAGGCTACAACCTTCTCTTTCTTCCTCTAGGTACCACGTTTCATAAATTTTCAGACTGGATACTCATGGACCACAACATCATAATCTGAAGGCCACTTTTCATCTAATTTTCATACTGGACCCATCAATATCATTGAAGCACACAATCAATCAACACTAGCATCATCAATCTCTGAATCACCCAATACTGAATCACTGAAACCCTGTCAACAAAATGCAGTCACCAGAACACAGAGTAGAACACTGAACTCTGCAACAATATTCAAAACCAACTGTATCATCAAAAATCATGCATCAGAGTGCATACGCTACTTGGAAGTGTCGAACCAGCATGTATACGCAACTTCACCAGTGTATATGTCATTAATTACTTACTTATAACTTCGCTCCACTTCCTAACTTTAGACATACCCAGATCATTACATATACAAAGATAATATGTATGTTAGCAACCAGATCTAGTTCATCAGATCACATAAACATAAGTCATTCTGATCTTGATCCATTATAGATCTCATCCATCAATACTGAAGCTAAACATAATCAACCAATCTGAATATGTAGAATACTGACACCAATAAATAGTCATCAGAACTCATCAACAACCAGAAACACCTGTAACTTCAAACATCATAGCTCATATGGTATACGCTACTTAGATGTATGTAACCTGCGTATGTACGCTCTTTTATCATAGTCAACTAGCATATACATCTGTAAATATTCATTCATGATTTGCAGCTATTCCAAACTTGAGTTATACCCAGATCATAACATTTACAGAACATTACATGCGTCAGTATATAGATCTAGACTAAACAAGATCAAACCGTATAGAGATGATTCATTCCATGCCATTAGATCCTGATCTTTCCTTAGATCTTGTTCTCCATCAACCGTTGAGATTCCTCCTTAGCTTAGATCAAGCAATGCATCATGAACCCATAACCTACATACTGGATCTCATACTTCATCAGATATTCAAGACTTTCTCAATGCATTTTTCTAATGATCTTCTTCTCCTTTTATAGTCTTAGGCCTTACTCAATACCATGGTCCAAAACCATTGAGAACCAATACTAGGGACCCAATACCTGGGTTCAACACTTCGGACACAATACCAAGGACCAAAACCATAGGTCTAAATACCACGGACCCAAAAAAAGCTTTCCCACATGTACGCGCTTTTCCAAGCATGAAAGTGCATGCATACGCATATGCGAATTTTGATCAGCAATCTCGCGTGTATACGCGCTTTTGTATATAGTGAACCTGCATGTATACCCTACTTGGTATATAGCAAACCTGCGTATATACCCGACTTGGTACACAGTGAACCTGCGTATAACATACATATGTATGCGACTTGGTATATAGTGAACCTGCGTATATACTCTTCTTTCTTCATTCTTTGTAGTGTGATCATCAACTCTTTGCTACTGACCTGCTGCATTATGATCTGTCATCTGTGTGAGTTTCCATCAAGGACAACAATTGTATCATAATGCCAACAAAATCTTGGCCATGTAATCCACGTGGCTGTAAGGGTTTAGAATGTAGAGACAGGATTTGCAGCAGAGAGGAGGGTAATGCAGCATGAGCATCTCCGATGTTGTGTGGAGAGGGTTGTAGATGACTGCCAACTGAATTAAATACTTATTGGCTTCAATCTTGGAGCTCAGACACATGTTCCAGGTCATTCTTATGCCATCCCTACTCTCCATCTCTAGGAAGTCTGCCATTGTTGAAGGCGTTCTCAACTCAACTTTACGAATCGATCAGGGGTCAAGGAGGTCCTAGGTTCTCTACATCTGTTTAGTTATGAATTGTAAGATATGTTGTGGATCGAACTCTAGTTGGGCCATCATGGATCCACTGAGCCAAGATTATCCACGCTGAATTTGTAGTGTGTAGTGTTTTTTTCTCGGTTTGTTTTTGTATTTGGCACCTCCTTTTTTTGGTGGGGTGTTCCCAGTGGTTTAATGGGTGACTACAACGCACTTTGGAAAGAGTATGAAGTGAATTGTTGAGGCAATTTTTTTTTATGTGGAGTGTGGGTCGTTATGGGTTGTTGATGGTGATATTGATGTGGGTATTTTTAGTTAATGTTTAGGATAATTAATTGGCTTTTATCATTTATAAATTAGCTAAGTTTGGGATAATTAATGTGCTTTTATCATTTAATTAGCTAATTTTGGGATAATTAATGGGTTTTATCATTTAATTGTAAGTGTAAGTGTGTGGTTATGTCAAAACACTCTATGTGGAGTGTGGGTTTCTATGGGTTGTTGAGGGCGATATTGGTGTGGGTATTTTCAGTTAATGTTAGCTAAGTTTGGGATAATTAATGGGTTTTTATCATTTAATTATATGTGTAAGTGTGTGGTTATGTCAAAACATTCTTTGGTTTGTGTTTGTAAGTCAAAATTATAAATTAATTAAATATAATTATTATATTGATAAATGTTTGATGAGAATTTTATGATTTTTAGCTACTCACTTGTTAAATGATTAAATAGAGAAAAAAATAGAAAATAGTTTATTAATATTTCAGAAATGCCTAATAAATAATAAGTAACAATGAGTCTCTTTATTTTTTTTCTTCTCAAATCCCTTCCACATGTCATAAAAGAAGAAAAGTCATTGAGTGGTTGGAAAGATAAACACGAGGAATATCACAAAGGCCAAATTGTGTTTATCATAGAGAAATAGGTACTTCTCAACAAAAACCCTAGTAATCTCAACAATATCATAACATCCAAATGCTAATGTTAGAAGCAAAGAAAGTAATGTTTACATGGTGTCTAATTATGAGGGATATGCATATAAATAAGAGATAGTCATACTTAGTTGTCCAAAGCTTGCATTGTCCACAATGTGGCGAAGTGAAAACCCGTAAAAATATTTTTCAATTTGCCTTCTAGCCAAGTCTACTTGAGCATGGGTTGAGTCTTGTGTCTATAGTATTTTCCTATCTCTCTTACATGGAGCACTTCCTTGTTAGGAAATGAACATTATTAGGGTTAAAGTATTTTTTTTAACTATATAAAGGTTGCAATAATGTTTTTCTTTTACAATATAAAGGTTGAAATAGGGTTTCTATAACCATCATCATCATCACCAATGCTATAATTGTCTTCATAATCATTGTCTCCTATATTTAATGTATGTTTAACATAGTCTAGATCATCATCTTTGGGATAATTACCTATAGCATTCTTCAAAAAAAGAAATATTACATGTTAGTATTAGTTACATAGCATAATGCATATTTTGGTTACATTGCTAACCATAAAATGAGGTAGGATACAATAACATATAATAGTACTAAAAAATAAAATGAAACTTTGGTTTAAGATATACTGGACATCCAACTAAGATTATGCTTGTAATTCACATTAAGTAGTAGAAGCAATTTTTAATGCATATGAAGTAGGTACCCAATTGTTCTTCATATTTTATTGTGAATGTTTCTTATGATGTCCATGCACCATTGGTAAATTAAAAGTTACTAGAAGCTTTAGTTCAAACTACAATTGTAATTTGGAATTGCATATGCTTCTTAATCACAAATTGTGAACATTCTACACAATGGACTCACAACAAGGATTCACCACCATGCTTTAGGTTATCATCACTGGGTTAAGAATCAAGATGAAAACAATCATCCCATTCATAATTTTAAAGGAAAACAATCGACCTCAACTTATACAATAAATTGGTAACTAATTTAATTTATCATCGGTCTCAACTAGCTTACATGATACAATAGATTACATGATACAATAGTGTCATCCTAGAGAAGCTAGATTACATGATACAACAATCTTAGCCTAGAGAAGTTGTAGGATATTCAAGAAAATATGTCCATGGAAATGCAAGTCACCAACAATGCAATAGGAAAACCCTACATTAAAGAGGTCAACATGCTAAATCTTAGACCATGCCACATATGAAAGGGTATATCATAATTGCAGAGTACACAACTATTTAAAAATGGTTTGTGAATATTATCATAGCTCCATCACAGAGATATCAGAAGATAACAACAGAAACAATTACTGAATATCTTGTACCATACCTGTAACACCCCCTCCTAAATTATTATTATTATTATTATTGGTCTAAATTTAGCATTGGTGAGGCTATATCATGGTCATGGCATAGTTCTAATTCGAGTAGGTTTTATTTTACACTTGGGTTACTCATTTTGTAACACCATTCCTTGAAGGACTAGATGTGTAAATTATGGAGATGACTCCCGCCCCATAACTATTGATGTTGTAAGTCATATGGTGATGACTACGTTAAATACATAGAGGGTGTATCGCATACTAACAACCCTCATACACATTTGTAACATAGATGTTCTTGAAGCTTACAATGTAATCCATATGATTTCATGAGGTGTACTCTATAACCTAAGTGAATTTTAATTTGTTTTTGGTGTGAACATATTTTATACAACCATATGGATATTTAGAGTGTGATTTTATTTCCATTACAAATTTTAATCACCTAGTTTTATTAAGGGCACAACCCCTTTGTGGCTTCATGTTGTGGGCCTCCTGTTTTTATGACTCATATGACATAAGGAGAAACTATAACATTGATGCAATGGCTGCTACAGGCCCAAATAAACCCTGCAATTTCAACCTATATGTTGGTTGTACATGTGCTAATTGTAGAATGGTTTTAACTTGTAGACTCATGTGCTAGTTAGAATAAATAATTGTAATCAGGGAACAATTGTATGTGTATGTACATAGATGTATGTATAATCCACTAGATTGCCAAATGCACAATTCATGAATAAATTCTCTTCACATATATGAATATATGGAAATCAATAATGGTGCTTGTGATGAAAACCTAGGTTTTGTTTGCATATTTAAGAAATAGTTAGAGGTAATTTCCATATTCCAAAGCTCCACATGCTAGCACTTAAAGCGACTAGGGAAATTTTCACCCTAATATAAGCTTGAAGTGATAGAAAAAGATGTTATGCAGGTTCTATACACAAAGCCTTTAAGGCAACATACCATCATAGTAACCTTTAGAAATCAATCTCTAAGGAACCTGAGACCAACATTAAGGATAGGATGTGATACACCTAGTTCAAATCAGTATACAGAGAATATATATTAAGTATGGTTGTACCACTTGGCCTGTGAAAAGACAGACAATATCTATACCTATATTGTTCTATGTTACAATCCATATGCGTTATTGAAATTGAACCATGAGTTAACATTCTAATTTCCTAATGCTACAGATACCATATCAAGAATTGATTGTCTATGTATTGGTGCTTAGCATGGTTACACACTCAAGTGATGGATATCTCTCATACAAATATCAACCTATGCATATGAAATTACACAAAATGTTCAAATTAGTCTTAAGCTACTATTATAGTTTAAAAGATTCCATGACTCAACTATCTTTTGCAAAATTTGTAAGCATAATGCACATCTAATTTCAATGGATTAACATGAACATACCAAAGTTTGGATAGTCCACTAGTTTGGTTATCAATGGGAAACACATTGGTGACAATAATAGTGTTGATCCACTAGATGAGCAATTCAATGATGATCATTTCCCTACTACTATAGCAAGACATTTTTCCCAGTAACAAAACATGACTACATAGGTTTGGTAACATCATTTTATACCCAATAATAATGTAAATAATAACATCATGCTTAACCAGAAAGGAAACCAAATCTGGAAACAATATGTTTCGATTACTTATGACATCATAGCCAATGAGAAATACATCATGACATCACTTTGACATCATGCCCAACCGTGATTACACAAGGATAGCCTATTTGATCTATCATTTGTCTATAGAAATGCTTGTAATAAAGTAATGCATAACAATTTCACTCGATGGCTACACAATTAGAAAGCTACAAAAATTGCATACATTCCCGAGTTTATTTGTTGTCTATGAAGGGAGTCTAGTAAAATTATAGCCAATAATATAGTACAAGCTCCTCTTCTCAATTTTATACATATGTATGAGAAGACTAGTAGTTGTGCATTTATTAGAGAGGTCGCATAAAAATGAATTCTAGGAACAGTAGTAATAATAATTGATCTTATACAAGGAACTAATAGGGACAGAGTTATCATAGGCCACCTTCAATCAATGCTACATCGGAACAAAGTTATAGCAAGCCACCACTATTGTGCATAAAATAAGTAATTTCACTCAAGATGTCCTCAGAAAACTAGGTTATTTTCCTATGAACCTCACGAATTGCAATCGAGGAAATAAGGAATATTCTATCCTAATATCATAAGGTTTGTTAAAGTGCCTAGTCTTAATGAGACTTAAGACCTTGCCAAACCTTTCCTTAGGTTTAATGTTCCCTAAGAACAATATCGACCCAGAGGTCATGTAAAATATCTCGCTTGGGGAAATACATTTATCATATAGGGTAGCCACGATGACTATTTGTACAACATTGTCCATGACTACAAATTCAGCCATAGTACCTAAATGGACAACATTTTCCATGATTGTAAATTTTCCACGCCTATATATGGCTTCAAAGTAACTACCAAATATCATGCAATTTTGTAACCATGATATATGGTGAACTCTCTAGATGAATTCTGAGCATCATAGTTAGTAGGATACCTCCGAATGGACATATGGATCGGCTTCATGATTTTCCTCCCAACCATTGACAACTACCAACCATGCAGCTGTCGCCCCCTAGCTTGTAAAACCTATCCCAATGATTATACCAGGGATTCCAAAGTTCTGTCCCACCCCACCCTGCATATTGTTATTTAATTGAAGGATTATATAGGGCTTCCAGAGGTATTTTTTGCTCCACCCATCAACCAACAAGGGACTCTAGAGATAAAAAACACCACCCATCAGTTAGTAAGCGATTCTGAAGATAAAAATATCCACCCATCAGCCAGTAAGGGATTCTAGAGATAAAAATCTCCACCCTCATCTCAAGGGTTCCAGATATTTGCCTCCACCTTGAGGTTTCTCAACAACTCCACCCAATGTTGGGAATATAGAGTATTCCAACTATGAGAACTCAACAAGGAAATGGAAAGGAAACTAATCTAGGGTAGCATGAGGCCTCACCCTTTTATCCAACGAGTGACTCCAAAGATGGAGAATCTCCACCCTTAGTCAACTCGAATAACCTAGAGAAATTGGCTAATAATTTTATTTACAGCAACTGAGACTTTATGTCTTTGGTGTAATGGTATAAAGGTTGACCCAGGGTTTTTCCCACCAAACCAACTGAACAATGATTAAACTAACATGTCATTACTGCAAGTTCTTATTTCTGAGTAGTAGATGAGCATTAGTGACTTTTTGGAAAACATGAAACTTTGAGTGCTTGTAAGCTGAAGGGTTTATCGTTTCTTGTAAGCTGAATGGTTTGACGTTCCAACCACTCACAACATTGGATACCTTTCAAATTGTGAATTCAATCGATATGTTATGTATGCTCTCAGGTAACTAGAACCATGACTTGCACGAAATAGAAGTAAAAGTTGTCAACAAGAGTGACGATCCTAAATTAACCCTTGCGATATTTTCAGTAAGAATGATACTCATTGTCACTTTGAAGATGTGATTCATCTTGATGATTGTAAGAATAATACTTATCAAAATTTATATGTGCATAGGTAGGTCGATCCCTGACTACCCAATACATAGGTTCTGGGATGCAAACATATTAATCCTTTTGAATTCTCTTCTGGACTCAGCCAGTCTTGATAGAATAAGAATTAGCAGTGTCAATGGTTGTAAATTTTGTTGAAGCTTGTTCCTTACGCTATAGGAAGAGTAGCAGACCTGTTTGATGTTCTATATGCACTAGAAGGAGAGTACACAAAACCCTTGGATGACTTGGAATACGTCACCCACAGTAAAAGAGTGAAGAATGTCTAAGCTTAGAAGATTCAATGTTGACGCTCTTGTTTCAAAAGGGAAGGATAACCAACCATTTATGATGCAACCACTTCCTCAAGATAGTTTGATAGGAAGATGCAGAATGCCTGTACTCCATAACTACTACTTCGACAAGAAACACAATAATAACATTTGCAGTATAAAAGTGTTTCAGATGAAGTAGTCCTGGCTTAGAAATATATTGAGTAGGGGTCAGTTTAGTGTCTTAAATGCTGCTAGAATCTAGAGGAAACACGAGATCAACATTGTTAAGTTGCACACTATTTATGGAAAAGGACTCTCTTAGCCCAAGTAGGTTGATAGTTTCAGATTAGAAAGGTCCATGAATCTTGAGCATGGTAATGATGAATGATTTATTTTATACTTGCATTTGAAGATGAAAATAATATGGCAATTGATAAGGTATATCCAAAGAAACCTTGAAGCTAGGACAATGATTGGATTCCCCAAGTATCTACAAGCTTGTCACTTAGAGTTTTATGTGCAGGCTTGTTGTTAAGTTTTAGCCACTAGTGTTCGTTGCGGCCTTATAATGATTAGGGTAGACTGTGGGATAATTACATCTCTAATGAGAATATATCAGATTATACTATCCTTGTGATAAGGTTTCAGCTAGAGATTCAACAACAAAAACTCGAACAATATTTAACATCTTCAAGTAACAAAAATAAATTACCATGGCTGGTGATAGAAAAAAAGGATATTAAATATGTAATAACTAACACAACATTAACCTGGAGGTAACATATATATATATATATATATATATATACTTTTTCCTAAAAGTTTGCACTAGATATCAATTGTTTACCATTTAAATTTAGTTTTTATTCTTCTTGCCTATAAAAACCCATATAGGGAAGTTACTTTGACTCTTATTGCAAGGATCAACTGCTTTTATAGGTATTGTCCCATTTTGTGCAATGTTGTTTTGTAATAAGTGTCACAACCATCTAAATATGTACTTTCTCTATAATATCTCAATTACAAACATCATTATCTCTCCAAAGATGCATGCTTTGACACAATGAACAGTGGAAAAAATAATTCCATTAATTAGTATAAGGTTACAGAAACCAAGTACTGGTCCCATTGCTTATGTGCTATGCAGTAATATAATAGGGGTAACAACCATATAAGAATGCACTTTTTCTCTATCTTAATTACAAAAATGTTCATTCCTCCATAGATGCAAACTTTGACATTGATGAACACTCTATAGAATCATTCCATTAATTGGTATAAAGAACCAAGTATTGGTAAAGGAAAGTAAGGGCTAACCTGTTATTTTCATTACTTGCTTCAAGTTTCTCAAAAGGAAATGAGTGAGGCTTCAAATTTAATTTTGGTCACTCACTAGATATGTTCTCCTCCTCAAAGTCAGATTCCCCCAAAGACTTTATAGTTGGCTAAGTGTTGTTTCCTACAACTTCGCTGGAAACCTCAATAGGAAATGAACCAATAGTAGAATGACATTCATATGAATTTCTCATCAATATACTATGTGAATTTTTCCATTAAATGTCGAGGAATTGATAGAATGCATTAAACAAATTTAAAGACACAACTTATGCATGATGACTATATAAAAATCCAGATTTTGCAATACCTCTTGAACTTCCAATATTGCAGTTTGAGAAGTAGCATCCAATGGCTTAGTTCGTGGAAGTAGCTTTAACTTGGGCCGCACCAAAATGTCAGATTGCACATGACCTAAAGCATCTGTGGCATTTATTGCAGAAGCATGTTTTTTTCACTCAATGGTGGTTTTTGGCCACTTTAAAGGGGGCTTGATACATGAACAATTTCTATTGCAAACCAGTTTCTAGTAGCTTCATTATCAGAATTGTGAGCAGCGTTTCTCCCCAATTTAAATTCTAAATAAAATGTTCTCTTTGCATCCACATACTTGAAAGAATCCATAGAAGTGCCCATACTCCATGACTCATGAGCACTTTTGGAATTATAGTAAGACCAAGCACCTTCGCAACCATTTTCAGCTTGAGGAGATAGTAAGGTCCTCCCTTTGAGGTAATTTTTAACATGGCTACCTTCCATAAGTTCAAATAAAAGAGACATTTGCCTTGTGACTGTGTTTGCACGAATTTTTTTTTCATTCTTATCCATGGTTGCAAGGCCTTCAACATTATTCCCGCTAACATCTCCATAACTAGAGTATTCTACATTACGACCAATCTTTGCATGTGAAAACTCTCCATAATTTTCTCTACTAATTTCTGCAAAGACAAATATGTCGTTGTCTTTATTTCTAAGACAAGGTTCAACTACATTATTCCATGCCAGACCAGTTGGAAAATCTCTGATAGTATCTGGAAAAGTGTCCTTGTAATTATTTCTTTTGCAATCATAAAAAATATACTTCTCTTTTTCATTGTAGAAATTTTTCTCTACATTAGTTGGGGTTTTATCTCATCAGCCAATGTTATTGCACTCACTAATCAAATAGGTAAAATTTCCAGAATCCAATCCAACTTTTCTAGTTTTGTGCAATGAATCTAAACATTGATTATAGTTTCTAAATTACTCAGAACTAGTTTAACACTTGAAGGTTGTCTAGACCTCCATATGCAAGATGAAACTTTGTCAAATTCACTGGCCTGAGTGAACCTTGACGGAATTGTCTGTGCAAACAAAGGTGGATCCAATACATTATCATTTCTTGAAAATTCATATCTTGATGAATCTATTTATCGGGGAGTAGTGCAGGCATTTGAAGTTGTTGTAGCATATAAAAAGGAATGTCCATCAGATCTACTAACTACAGATTATTGAGCTACCATGATCCATCCTAAACTTGACACCAGTTTCACTATTTTTTGCAATGGGGCAAAAAATTGGTGACCAAATGGTGTATGATGATGGGAGGCTAGGTTTGAACCATGGTCCTAATTAGTAGCTAATCCAAGATCATGCTGGAAAGGAGGATAATACTAAGGCGGCTGAGTAGGAGAATACTTTGTCTTCAAAACCTTGTTGTAGATTGGTTGCAGAACCCTGCCTACCATGATGATCAGCTACAACATAAACCTGGTTAATAGAACCACCCCAACTTGTTCCATTTTTTTCTTCTTGTGTATGCTCCTATTTGCGCCCTTTAAAACTCTACAAAAAAAGGATATATACACACTTTAGATCAAACCCTAAGAAAAAAATAGCAATGACCATAACAATAGACTGTAAAGACAAATTTTCTTCTCCCAATGACTTGTATATAGGTTCCCTTATCAGGTCAATTTTCCCTAATATTTACGCATGTCATCTAATGAGAGTTTCGAACCATTTCTAAGCCCACAAATTTCATTGTAAATCATTATTTCACGTACCCTTAAAGGAGAAGAAATGAAAATAATAATAATAAAAAAAACCCTAAAAAAGAAATGAAGAATGAACTCACCCGATGTTAGGGGCCGAGGGCAGGGGAAGATCCGATGGAATGGAACCACCATGGAAGTACTTGAGTGTCATCGCGGATCCTCTAAAATCCTCATTCTTTGACATCATTCTTCTATTTCACATGTTTGAAAAGTGAAAATGGATGTTATGTGATTTTTTGGCGCGTTTCAATTTTATTTTTCACTTATGTGAGCATCACTTGATACCAAAAGAAATGCTAAATAGATTATTTAACCTCATAAGAAGCTCATTATTAGTGAAGGAGGAACATTGGATATCTGTTATAGATTAATGGATTCAAATATGCAATTAATATTATAATAATGGTATTTCATAATGTTGGAATGTTGAAACTATTTGTTTATATAAAGAGAAATAAGCTTTAAGTGAATAGTTTATAAGGCATGATGATTGTTAATAATTTGTGGGTGGGGTAGCAAGCTAGGTGGGGTAGCAAGCTAAGTGATCTTGATTATTGAGAAAAGATCATGGTTAATTCTATTAGATTTGGAGGAATCTTGGCATGGGTGACCTCCCTATGAATTCTTGGTTATATGGCACTAGACCTAAAGGTGACAATTGATGATATGTGATTCATTTTACTGATTTCAATCCCCCTTATTCACCTTATGAACATGATATATTGAAATGAATGTTAAGTAGAATATTCAATTTCGTGGAAGATGGGTTATAGATGAATGAATTTAAATATTCAATCAATATCAAAATAAAATATTTGATTGTAAATTATGATTGTAATAGTTTTAGTGACTTATAGTATTTTACATACATTTTTAAATAACAAGTATCTAATTATATTTAATGAAATGAAAGCCCCAAGTATTAGCTTAATTGGTTTTGAGCTAGACGTGAGATCTATCCCTCAAAGGTTGGGGAGATCATGGGTCTGACTCTTTTGATCCCCTTCGAGATAGGCCCCATAATTAAGGCCGATGGTTGCTAGGGAGTGTCAAGGAAACAAAGTGTCAGGGAAACACAATAGAGTATTGGGTCAAAATGCATGGAAATGAATGAATTAGAGGGTGTGTTAAGGATGAATTTAATAAAGAAATTTGGGAAACATGGAGGCAAAGGTATTATGAGGAAGTTACAACAACAACAAAAACATCAAGAAAAACCCTAGTCTTACCATTTTTTAGTTTATCTAGCCAGGGGTTTCGATCTCCATGCGGCGGGGTTGGATCTCCCAGTATTAAGTTACATGATTTTATCAACTGGCACTGTATATGTATCTTAAATGGTATTTGCAAGAACTCCTGATGGAATTAGGTCAATCAGTGAAACTTAAACTGGACTTGTCACTCAATCTTGATCCGTCATATTTTCTACCTTTGTATTCTATACCTTAGATGTTGTCAGCATGGGATCTATATTCTAGCGAAGGGGTGCTTGGGCAAGAACTTAGTGAAGAGATGTTAGAACTAGCACTTGACAGAATCAACAGAAACAGGTAGGGGTTGTGAAATGGTGAAGTGGGACAATAGAGCAGTGTTTAGGTATCATGAATACTTTGTACCAAGTGCGCCCACCAAATGTTTAAATCCTTCTACTTAGCATGGCCATGCGTAACTTTAACTTATTTTGAAAAGGATAGAAACATATATGGTGGTATCATTCATAGGGGATAAAGGTTTAAATTCGCTTTCTAAAGTCATCCATCAGTAATTTGTTACCATATTCTTCTACTAGTCTAATTTGGGACTCTTCCACATTTAGTATGACAAAATATGATAAAATATTATTAATAAATTCTTATATTGCATACCATTATTTCGCCTTTTAATTTTTCTTTTCACCACAATAATTATGATTTATGTTATGTTTTCCAATAAAACTTTTATAGGATACTTTTTGTAATAGTATTCAATATAAATTTGCACATATGATAATGGAAATAATAACACATATATAAATAACATTAAATAACATATGTGAAATGTATATAACATATATATAACTGGATTTAAACCAAAATAAAAACATATATATAATGTTTGTCACAATTGCAAAAACAGATGCGATTCATCGCACTTGCGGCCAAATTTTCAACAACATTACTTTCTCTACAACAAGAGGGGCTTCAAGACGTAATTTATATATGCAAACCAATTTTCAGCACCCCTTGTTGCAACTCTGAATTTCAGAGCTTTGACCAAAATTGGAGCAATTTGACCAACATTGACATTAAATCATGGAGGTGACTCGGAGGAGGGTTGGACTTATTATCTTGGTGGCAATTTTGTCTTAGTCTTGGTCTTGGTATTGGATATTTCTCATTTTGATATGATTCTATAAGAGAAGGATTGTTGGGTTTTTCCCCTAGCTAGTAGCCTAATTTTGGTGTCTCTTGTCTCTTTGTGATCTATATATTTTCCTGAAATATTGAACATTTGCATAATTTCTTGATGATGAAGAAAAAAGAAGTAATAATAAGACATATAAATTATCAATAATAAAAATTAGGTGTTAAACATCACTACACTTGGTTTTTCAACACTTGGTTGCTTCTGCATCTGCCACATACTTTGCCTCTGTTGTGGAATCTGATGGAACTGATTGTTTATGTGACCTCCAAGTGACAAATCCTGATCCAACACTCATAACATAACCTGAAGTAGATACTATGTTTTCCTTTTCTCCATCAAAATTTGAATTAGAGTATCCAGTCAAGCTAAAGTCATCTACTCGTGTATATTTGAGTCATTAAATGAACCATATTTAATATTTTCATGTTCATTCTTTCACCTACGCCATTCTATTGAGGATTATAAGGCACCGTTGATTGATGTTGAATCCCATGCTAGCAAAGATAATTTTCAAATTCATTTGAAGAATATTATTTTCCATTATCAATACAATAGAGCCAATACGATATTATGTATCATTTTCAATCCATACATGAAAGTTTCAAAAGATTTAGATTTATTCTTCAATAGATATACCCAACACATTCTAGCATAGTCATCATATATTTATTTCCATTTGCAGAAGGAATAGGCTTAGGTCCACACAAGTCAGAATGAATTTGTTCAATCTTTCTATGTGCTCTAGAAATAGAATCATGGAATGTTTATTTGTTATGTTTTCCTAAGATACAAGCATCACATTGCTTAAGTTTCCTTGGAATGGCTGGAAAACTAGTAACATCATTTCTCTTCAATACATGAAGATTGTCATAGTTCATATTGTTAGAAAATTATATATTACAGAGCAATGGAACACATAGAATATTGCATAAATATAAACACAGAAAACGCATAAAACCAAAGAGGCAAAAATATACGTGGTTCACCAAGTTTGGGCTACGTCCACCCCGAACAGCCAGTGCTTCCTTTCTACTATCTAGCAAAAATGAAGAGATACAACCTACAGCAGATCCGCTGTAATATCCTCTGTTTTCTCTCACAGTCTCACCTCTCTGTTTCTCGCTCGGAGAATACACATCTATTACACAACCTCAATACAATGCCCTCATACAAAGAGAGGGGTTGCCTTCTAGGGCAAAAAACCTAAACTAAACATAAGTTCTATCGTCAGATCATCCGCCTAATGAATGACCCAGATTGACTAGAAATTACTATACTTTTACAAGGCAATTTTACATCTGTTTTTAGCTTCGGGGGAGGGGTGTACAAAGTTCCTGGGGTATACATCCGGTTGGAACAAAGACCTCTAAATAATCATGCTCCACACCCAACACATATGTCCAAATATTTCATGCCATAAAATACTAGATGGAAATGTACCTTCATTATTCTAATATTTGTATGCATGGTTATGTGGACGAGTAGACGTTCCTTGCACCTCCAAGATTCTTTCTTCTTCTATTACCAACATGACAAGTGAGTTTTTTGATGGTTTTCTCACTTCAACTTTTCCATCAAACATGTGAATGGAGTGTACTTGCTAGCAGATGTGAACCAAGGACAAAAAGTTTCTTTGCAGCTATGGGAGGTAGAGAACATCATGTAGAAGAAAGTTAGGGAGTCCAAGAAGTTTGAGCATGATGGTGCCAATTTTGGATGGCTTGAGTTTTGAATTTTTTGCAAAGTAGACTGCTCCATCTACATTGTCACTGAAATATTCAAAGAAATCTTTGTGAAAGGTCATGTGGTAGGTTGCACCTGTATGAAGCAACCATGCATCTTTCCATGAAGAAAATTAATTATTAAACATGTCTTTAGTTACTCCAATATTGCAATGTACCACAATATAATGACCAGATTCAGGTGCTTCACCTTTCCCTACCTTTCTCTTCATTTCTTTATTTCTTGATTCTATCCCAAGAGAGATTGCATGTGGATGCATCATGTCCATTTTTGCTGCAGCGTATACAATGAAGATCATGTCTTCCTCCTTGGTAATGTTTTCCCCCCTTGCCTCTGTTATTCTTCTTTCCATGTCTTCTTTTGTCACCTCTTCCTCTAGAATAATCATGTGTATGATTCTTCTCTTTCTATGCAAGGCACGTAACTTCTCCAAAAATACTGAGCAATTATTTTCCTCTTCCCAAAAACTTTCTCTCTTTCTACAAAATTCTTCACGAGAGTGTCAAAAGTAATCTCTTTAAGTTGGCCACTAGCTTGTAATTATTTAAGAGAATATGTGGGATATAGACATGATATAGCGCCTTGAAATTTTTTTTGAGAGAAACATCCATTTTAACTTTGGTGGCTTCTACATCATGCATAATAACTTTGATTTCAGAGGTTAGGGAAAGGGGATCATCATCTTTCAATTATAGATTGAAGAGTTTGATCATTAGTTGGACTACCTCAAGCTCTGAGTGTGATTCATATAAGTCTTTCAACTTCTTTAAAGCATTAAAAGCACTAGATGTAATTGGTGCAATGTGACGACTCACCTCTTCATTTATTAATTTAGCAATCAATGCATAGGCCTTGTTGTTCTTGTTCTCCCATATGGAAAAATCTTTGTCTAATGTTGGCTTTGCAAACGGATTGTCATCTCCTCCTTCACATTCTCTTTTCCATAATTCATTGAAAATGAGGATATGATTTATCTTTCTGGACCATTCATGGTAGTTCTCTTTACGAGTGAGAACTAATTCACTAATGGATATGAGTGAATGCATCTCTACAAAATTCTGAGTTGGGCCTTGAATAGTCAAAATACTTGCAACAATAGACTTTGATAAAAAAATATAATATATATCTACAAACAATAGAGACTCATCATACATATTAGATCCAATTCTCTTTAATCAAAATAACCCAAAAAATATTATGCAGACTCTCGATCTCAAATAGCCTCTTTGATGTAAACCAACTCTCATATAAAATAAATCAACTCAATACACTAATGAGTATTCAACGCAGATATAAATGGACCAACACTAGAATTACAATTATCATGTAATATATATATATATATATATATATATATATATATATATATATATATATATCCTCGAAATAGCTATGACTAATGGGAAATATTATTTTTGTCTCTTGTGGGCATCTAAAGATGAATATTCAATACTTTGATGAGGCTTATCCTTCTTCATCACTGCTCACAATATTATAATATAAAACAATGTGTTCTTCCATTCACAAATATGAAAAGATATACAAATTACATATATTTTCAACGTTATATTATTTTTTGAAACTATGGAATGACCATCACTGCATATACGAATGGACCAATTCTTAATTATAATTCAATGAAATGCAACATATATTATTGGTGATACCCACACAACAATTTGTGGTGAAGGAAGTTGTGATATTGAGGGAGTCTTCAAATATTTTCTAGAGATTTCCTTATGCTATCTGCAATGCTCACATTACACTCAAAAAAATTCACAACACCAACACTCAAAAACAATGCCAATGCCAACACTCAACACCAATGCCAACACCAACCAATAATTGCAGATAAACGCAGGGATGTTTAAACACAAGTAAATGTAGGTTTAGTTACACTACCACCATGGCCTTTCAAGCTGGACCCGAGTGATGAAATATCATCTGCAACCTTGTTACAGCATGTGCAATGTGTATCAACTAATGGAGGGCCTCCACCCATGTGTACAATTCGTAAAATGACTACATAAATGTTATAGTCAGGAAACAAAAGGAGAATTCATTAAGTTCAATGTGGATGAATTTGAATTTTCTATAGCGCAAATGGTTCTACCAAGGAAAGGAATGATATAGGGACATGTTAGACTAATGGAAAAGGAGTTACAAAGGAAAAAGGATGCCAAACTTGGGACCTGTAGACCTACGCTCTAATACCATGTCAAGCCAAGTATATTGCAACTCCAGAAAATTTAAATTTTATATTAAAAAGAACATTAATATATACACATAGGAGAGAAACCCGAAGAACATTAATATATACATATAGGAGAGAGACCCTTGGGATTAAAATTCCAAGGTCTCTTCATTTTCTTATTTTGTATTTACATACTTACACCATATTTTCCCAATCTCGGAGGATCAAGTGTCCATAATATACTAAGAACTAAAATCAAAACATAGTAACACATCATAGTATAAATTCAACCCCTAATTTGTGTGTGCATTTGTTCCATGAAAACCACAACCCAAGGTAAAAGGGTGATGTGCCATCTTAATCATGAATAGAATGTGGGAAGGGTGCTATAATGAAATGTGTTATATTGTATGATTTGTCCAACAACTATATGATATCAAAAGGAGTCATATAGTATGACTAAGTTATAAAGCCATATATTCCTAGCGTAAATAAACTAAAGTGTTTTGGTTAAAAATAAAAAACTCAAATGGAGAATCACCTTTCTTCGAACAAGAGGATATGTATAGGCTATAACATGCAGAAAATGAAAACTTATTAGAAAGAGATGTTGAGGACCATCAAATGTGTGGGGAAGTAGGAAAAGACAAGAAATAAGCCATGTATTCCCCAACTGGAGAGTGATTATTGTCTACTATATTTCAAAACATTTTTTTGTGTGTAAATTGAGGTACATGAAAATTGTGTGTAATATGTATGCAAAAGATGGTCTTGAAACTAGTAAGTTCATGAATCCATAAGACTGTAAGGTCATTGGCATCATCATAATCATTATCATCATCAACACCACCATCATTGTTATCACTATTGTCATCATTAGCATTATCATCATAATCACCATTCATGTCATCATCATCATCTTCATCATCATGATTATCAACATTATCGTCAATTGTTCATAATTATTAGCGTCGTAAGAAATATCATCAACCCAAAAAATGTGATGAGTGTTAGAAAAGGGTTGTTTAGGACACATGATATATGCATGAGAAATAACAACTCTATTTTTGAGAGATGATGATGATGATCATCACCACCATTATCATCGTCATTATCATTGTCATCATCCCCATCATCATCATTAATGTAATTTCTATCATCATTGTTGTCATCGTCGTCATGGACATCATGATCATCGACATCGTCATCATCATTCATGCCATTATTATTGTTGATGATGACCTAGATGACAATGATAATAATGATGATCAGGTGATGATGACTTGGATGATGATGCCAAAGATAATGATTATGATTATGACAATGAAAACATTTAAAATTGGGAAGATTTTCTAAGGTCATTAGCTCATCATCATCATAATCATTGTCGTCATCATCATCATCATTATCATTGTCATTGTAACCACCATCATCTTTATCATCATTGTCATTATCATCATAATCACCATTCATGTCATCATTGTCATTATCATCATAATCACCATTCATGTCATCATCATCATCTTCATTATCATCATTGTAATGATTATTGGCATTGTCATCAGTTGTTCATAATTGTCAATGTCATAAGAAATACCATCAATGCAAAAAAATTGATGAGTGTTGGAAAATGGATTCAAAAGTAGACACAAAAATGGGTGCAACAATGGATGTAAAATTGTTGCAAAAGCATACTCAATAGAAGTAGATGCAAAATAAGATGCAAACCCCAACACAAAAGTGGATGAAAAAAAAAGATGCAATAATCAATACAAACATGGACAAAAAATATGATGCAAATGTAGATTAAAAAGTGGAAGCAAACATGGGTGCAATAGTAGGTTCAAAACTTGGCACAAATTGTGGTGAAACAAAAGTGGATGGAAGAATGGATGTAGAAAGGGACATAAACTTGGATGCAAAAAGGAGGTAGAATTATATGCAAAATAAGATGCAATAAAGGATATAAACATGGACTCAAACATGGGTGCAAAATGGACACAAAATCAGATGCAAAAGTGGATGCAATAGAAGTAGGTGCAAAAGTATGTAAAATGAGATGCAAAACTTGACATAAAAGTGGATGCAAAAACATACACAACATTCAATGCAAACTCAGACACAAAATAGGATGCAAATGTGGGTGCAAAAGTAGATGCAAATGTGGGTGCAATGGTAGGTGCAAAACATGTCATAAATTGTGGCACAACAAAATTGGATGAAATAGTAGACAAAAAAAGGATGCAAGCTTGGATGCAAAATGAGATGCAAAAAAGGATGCAAAAATAGACGTAAACATGGGTGCAACTGTGGACACAAAATTGGATGAAAAAATGGATGCAACAGAAGTAGATGAAAAAGTAGATACAAAACAAGACACAAAATTTGATGCATAAACATAACAAAAAAGTGGATGAAAAAAAATGCAATATTTGATGAAAACTTGGATGAAAAATGGGATGGAAATGTGGATGAAAAAGTGGAAGAAAACGTGGGTACAATAGTAGATGAAAAACATGGCGCAAATTGTGACACAACAAAAGTGGATTTAAAAGTGGGTGCACTGATAGATGTGAAAAAAGAAGAAAATTTTGATTCAAAAAGGGATGAAAAAGTGAATGTAAAAATGGGTGCAACAGTGGATGCAAAATTGGATACAAAAAAGGATGCAAAAATAGATGCAAAATTGGATGCAAAATTAGAAGCAAAAGTGGGTGCAAAGGTAGGCGCCAAACTAGGTGTAAATTGTGGCACAACAAAAGTGGATGCAATAGTGGACACAATAATGAATGCAATAGAAGATGCAAATGTGGATGCAAAACAAGATGAAAATATGGATGAAACAAAAGTAGATGAAAAAATAGATGCAAAACTAGGCACAAACCTCGACGCAAAACATTGCGCAAAGGGTGATGCAACGAAGGATGTCAAAATGGATGCAAAAAATGGAGCAAAAGATGATGAAAAAAATTATGCAAAAGTTGACGCAAGTGTAGGCACAAAAAAATGGATGCAATAGAGGATGCAAAAGTAGGTGAAACAAAATTAGGTGCCAAACTTGACGCAAAACCTAACACAAAACTTGGTGCAAAGGATGGCACAAAACTTGGTGCAAAACCTCATGCAAAACTTGGTGCAACACTTGGTGCTAAACTTGGTGCAAAACTCAGTGCAATTTTTACGCCAAGTTTTGAAGCATATTTGATAAATGGATGCAAATAACACCAAAAATGGGTTCTAGATGAAAAAAAGGAAGCAAAAAGGGATGCTAATCACATGGTTTTGTTGTAGTGATTCATGTTTTTGCATCTTTGTCGTAAAGGATACTTGACAAATGGTCCAGCCCTACCTTTAGCTTACCAGGCTTCACTATCACCTCGAAATCATATTCTTAGAACAACATTATTCACCTGCATATCCTTGCCCCCAACACTAACTTGTTGACCAGGAAGCGTAATGTAGGATGGTGAATATACAACTTAAAAAGTGATCCCAACAGGTAATGCCTAAATTTATTTAGAGTGTACACCATCACCAATACTCCATGCTCCATTATGGTGTAGTTTTTCTCTATCAAAGATAGATTCCTGCTAGCAAAAGAGATTCTGTGATCCATCTCATCCTCTCTTGGTTGTTCCAGTATAAATCCTAGTGATATTTATAATGCATCCACATGAACATGAAACACTTTCCTCCAATTGGGAAAATCTAGGATCAACACATATACTAAATTTTCCTTTAATGTATCCAATGCTTGTTGGCACTCCTCAGTCCATTTAAACATAGCCTATTTATTTAATAATTTTTCCAGTGGTGTAGTAATCTGCACATATCAATGGATAAATTTCCTGTAATATCCAATGTGTCCCAATAACACATGTAGTTGTCACATTGAATTTTTAGGTGGAAGGTTCATGATCATGATGATCTTCTTTAGATCTGCTGGAAGTCCTTATTTGCAAATGTGTCCTAACAAAATTTCTATTGGAAGATAAAAGTACATTTCTTCATATTCAGGAAAATATGTAATTGTCTACATCTGTCCAACATGAGTCACAGTACTTCAATGTGCTTATATAAAAATGGTCCAATAATCCAAGTAAACTTCCAAAAATTTATGAAGAAAATCCTTAAATGTTTCCACCACCACTCGAGAAAACTTTGTTAGTGCATTCTTCAATTCGAAGGGCATGATAGTATAATGGAATGGTGCCCACTCTATTGCAATTATTTTCTTATGATCATCCTCATTGGAAATCTTAATGTGATGGTATCTTAAGAAACCATCTGTGAAGGAGTAAGCCTCCTATCCTCCAACATTCTCCAAAAAAATATATGTGAATGGTGTGGGGAATGAGTCATGAACACAAGCATCATTCATTTTTCTTATATCTAAAAAAAATATATCTCTCCCATTTTATTCAGTTGGATGACCATTGGACTGATCCACTCAGACTCCTCGATGGGTTCTATTGTACATTCCTTCAACATCTTGTTAAGCTCCTCTCTGACTTTCTGCTTGCATATGGGGTTAAGGTGGTAGGGTCTCTATCGTACTAGATTTGCACCTGGTTTCAATGTAATATTCAACTCCCCTAACTTTCCCACTATGACCTTCATCTCTACAAAAGCGTTGGGGAATAATTCTTGGTACTAACATAGCAGGTCAAATATTTATCCAACTATTTCCTCATCCTAATAGTCTCCAATCACCGTGAACATAGGATTTCCTTCTATGCCAATATTCACTTTGCGTGTTTTTATGGGTTTAGTGTAGCCTGATGCATTGGAGTCTAGTTTCAGCCCAATGACTTCATGTTATCCCTTGGACTTCAAAATATGTAGATCTTTAGGATCTTCATCGCCATTGATCTCTTTTCCAATGACACAACACTCTGCGAGTTTCTTTGTAGTTTGAAAATTCTAGTGAAATGTGCAAAGTGGTACCTCCTTCGGCATAGTCCCTGGTCTTGGTGCAAATATTTTATCCTTTATATTTCACAATGCTTCACTAACCAATTATTATCATATTCAAACTAAAAATTTAATATGAAATTCTGTGTCATTGCTACCCAATCTGCAATACCCCGTCACATCTCTAGTTGTGTATACCAATTTCGATGCAAAGTGTCTAACATGTGTACAAAATGGTGTACCTAATAAAACTCTAAAATCTTCTCCTCCCTCCACCAGAGAATGAGGATTCCTTATTAATGTATCGTTCTTCCAATCCCTAACATCTAATCCAAACCAGATCTACAACAGGTACCTACACTACTATCAAGTTTTTGTTTGCCCCTTATGCATTGCCCACCAATGTTTTAGAGTATATTTGAGAGAAATATCTAGTACTGACATTCTAAGGTGATATGAAACTTGCATTTCAAATTCCTTAACACAAGTAAAAATATTTATGTGTCCATCAAACTATAAAGGTTCCAAAACTTCTAATGGAACTTGCATTTCAAATTCCTTAACACAAGTAAAAATATTTATGTGTCCATCAAACTATAAAGGTTCCAAAAATTCTATGTTGATCCACCATACTGAATTGGTTATATGTGCACATACCCTCTTTGAAACCTCATGGAGGCACTGCTGCCAATTCTCCAATGCGTCATCTGAGTTCGATGAATAAGAACTAATACTATTCCAACTCAATGTACCATCTATTTTTGGGTTTACATAGCTGTTGTGTTACATTGTTATGTTATAAATGTTATCGAGGTCTACCACATCAAGTTCCTTTCTCAAAGGCTTGATGTAGCGTTCCCTTTCCTTAGTTTCTAGGGACATGACTACTCACACATGTCCAGACTTAAAGATCATCTGTCATTTCTTCAAATTTATAATAGCTTGATTATCAAAATCCCCTCAATACCAAGCAATGTCTGATAAGGGTCTATGTTACCCACAACCTCACTAACTTCAAAATCTGCCGAACTCCTCACTTCGTCAATATTGACTTCAACATATGCTAATTCTCCAATAGGAAATATTCTACATTGATTGGAAAGACGCAATTGAATCGATAACCACACTATCTTTGGCTTACCCATTAGTTCCCATGTCTTCTTTACATTAGAGAAATTTTGAGGTAAAAAATGGGCCTTAAAAATGTACAACAAAAATGAACTTTATAAGAACTAATATGATTCAATATGATGATGTCAACCATGGGGGGTGATTAACCATTTTTGAGGTTAAAAGGTGAAAAGATAAATAAATAAAAAACTATTTTTTCAACTTGTCTCCTATGATTTTACTCAAATTTTGAGCGAGAGCACTTGTTGGATGCAGAATTTAATTTTGCATCCAAGGAGTGCCCATGTTTCATACTTTTGATGGACCCTACTACACAAAAAGTGAAAACATGAATCACTTTTTTTTATTATATGTATTTCACATTATTTGTGTAGTAGGGTCCATCGAAAGTATGCAACATGGTTACTCCTTGGATGCAAAATTAAATTTTTCATCCACTGTGCGCTCTTGCTCGAAATTTGAGTAAAATCATAGGACATAAGTTGAAAATATGAGTTTAAAAAAGTAGTTTTTTTATTTTTTCCCTCCAAAAATTGATGAGGTAAACTAATAGTATTTTATTATTTCCACTATTATTTTATAATATTCCTCAGGAGGCTCATTAAAAACCTCAAAATTTCTCTAATGGTAGTATATTTACATCAGATGCTACATCCAATACAATGTTGTCCATGTCATAGTCTGTAATGAGGGCATTCAAGTAGAATTATCCAATTATGTGCCTCATGTAACACTTGCTTTACCGTCCTCTAGGTTACCTGCACGGGACCAACTTCCCTCTCCTGCACGTATTGATCAGTTCTTTCATACATGCAATGACCAATCATCCAATGAAATTTCTCTAGAGCACATTCATCCTTCATCAAATCTAAACAATTTTTCAAAATGTTTTGAATGAGGCTTACCTCCCATATAGTCACTTCAGGTGGAGTCTCATCATATATCAATGGAGCATCATAAATTTGTATCCCCTATTGTGGCCTTGTTGAGCTTGACGCCCCCCATTCAGCTGCTAGGAAATCTCTTCTTGCATCCTTATAGGTATGTTTTTCTTTGGTGGGGTTGAACCTTGGAGGTGGATCGATAGCCTTTTGGACCCACTAGTGAGGCTACTGAAGTGGATTTATAACATCCATGCTAGTTCTAGTTCCTCCTCTAGTCACCATGCACACCTTAGGTCAATCTCGTCAAGCTTTCGTTATAACCATAAGTACATTTTTCCCCCATTTCTCCTACCACTTCGTCAAGAAATGTGGTCAATCCTCCAAAGCATGCTCTAGTTTCATGTAGCATGTACAAGTAGTGTAGGGGTTCGTGTAGTGTTTTTCCAAATGTCTCGGTTGGCCACAATTATAGCACATCATTGTTCCCTCTGCCACACCCAAGGCCTCCTTTCCTTTTATAGGGAAGCCCTATCCTCTCCTTGGCAGTCCTTGTCCTTGGATTGGAACAAGATAGTCTTTGGATTGATACTATTGTGTGCCACCATCACCTCCCTTTGTCTCTTGCATGATATAAGCTTCAAAGGTCCTATTACACATCAATTCCATACTTGCATCGAAAGAATGAATGTCATGTTTGATAAACTTTCAAAAATCACGAAGGGAGTTTGTGTCGAACTTTGGTATTTTTTCATCATGGGCTAGTTGGTATTCAAGTTCCACCACACTTGGAAAACCTTGCACCATCATCCTCTTCCATGGGCTAAGGTATTTGTGGCTCCTATATAAATATAGTGTGTCACTATCAGGCATTCATTTTGGTGGTGACCTTCTCTCCTACATATAGTACACCACACCTCCTCACATTTGTCTTTGCCCTTTGTCGGGTCTTTTATATGTAATGTCATAGAAACCAACTATGGATACACACAATGCCTGCACCAATGTCTTCGCATGTAGGTGTAGCCTCCAATCACATGGTTATCTCCAATGCCTCTGGCTAAGAAGTCACATTCTATTGCATCAACGGAATTCAAATATATGGTAAAAAACTTGTTATTACCATTCTCGATGTTGTGCATCGGGAATTGGAAATGTTCGTCTATCCATCAACACTTTAAAGCACTGGTCATAATACCAAATAGATTCACCAACATTCTGTTTTATTTCCTTTATCTTTGTTATGCATTGTGATTCAAACTTCGACTTCTTAAATTCTTTCAACAATGCTTACTTGATATTTGTTAATATCCTAGGTTATCTTCGGGGCATGGTAGCCTTATAGTTCATGTACCGTGCTAACGTGTGGTCTCAAAAGGTCATTTCTAATTGGCAAGTATTCATCCCCTCATCCATAATTTTATTGACCATCCAAATTTCCTCACAAACAAACCAATGTTGTTTAGGATCTTCTGTCCTAGTCCCATGGAACACTAATAACCTTATTGTATAATTAACATCAACCATTGCCTGTCATATGGTGTCTACTTGTTCAGATTTTAATATCTTTGTCACATATGGGATAACTTTAGCTACTTCACCTACATGTACTTCTTGTTCTCCTCCTTTAATTTCTACTTCTTCGTCCCTACTATCGCTTTCTCTATCAAATTGTTTATGATGTCCTAACTCTCATGACTGAGAAAATCTAGAAAATATTGAAGAATTTACCTTGGATTTTGAAGATGCACGAGGGGTCATTGGTTTGATCCAGGGGATGGCCATGGGTTGGACAACATGATGCAATGAATCTTCTACATCGATTTCATCTTCTTCCTCCTCTATCCCTCCTCCACCGATACTTGGACAATGTACTTCCCAAATGTTTCTTCCATCATGATAACCTTATCCTCTATCTCGGGTGGAGGGCCCTCTCCATGGCACAAATCTACTCTTAGAGCAGACACTCCTCCTCTGCACCACTCTACTCTTTCTTCCTCTCAGTATTTGCAATGAACAAAACCATCTCTACCTTGAATACTTTGATTCTACACAACATGCCTCCTTTTGAGTCTTTTATCAAAGATAGAATCTATTACAGTTCTCTTACTTCTGTCTAATCTATGGAATATCTTTTCCTACTAGGAAAAGTTCCAAGTAGGTTTCTCACCTCGCCCTCCCTTAGCGATAATGTGTGGGTCTCCACTACTTCTGGATTGAGATAATGTGTGGGTCTCCACTACTTCTGGATTGACTACACCACTGACACTCCTACATGGCTTGGGAGATCTTCACCCCCTTTGCCAATATTCTTCTCGTGGCGAATCGGTTGCATCTCCAATTGTTGTCTCTTTCTTGGGATCCTTCCTTGTCTCTCCTCTGAGCCCTTAGCTCTTGTACTATGCACCACTTCGTTTCTTTACTGGTATTTGCATCTCTTGTTTGTTTTTCGGTTTATGTCAACCTCAAATTAGTTCCTTGGTTCACTACATCACACAGAGGTTTAGCCACTCATCCTACTAGATTCCAGTGACATGACACCTTTGTCGCAAAGTAACATTTTCATCCAAGTTGATAACGTCCTCAAATATCACCCCCAAAGTTCCCTAAATAAGTCTCTTTCTGCTTCATTAAAGGACTGGGTGGACTCTACCGCAAATTCAACTACGTAGCCTTCTATCACACTAGTTAACCAAAAATCAACATCTCTAGATATTGGGCTACTTACCATCTTCACCCTTCATAACAATTTTGGTGTCTAGTTGTACGGATCCAACTAAGTCCATAGTCCTCTTCACTCTACCTATAGCTTGAACCACTCCCAAAGGATGATAGGGAACTCTATAAATAAAATCTCATTGACATTAGAAAAAATGAACCTCTGCAACTATTCTTTTGGACTAATATGCAGATTCCTAGAGCATTCCACCATGAACTCATGCTATCTATGGTCCAACCACCATTCTAGTTCTTCTTTGGTTGGCCTCAACATCCCCTCTCTAACATAGACCTTTAGGTATCAACAATGAAACCATTTGTTGGTGTGCAGGGTTAACCTAGTTTTAGAAGTATGCCAACAAATCCCCCTCAAATACTGACATTTTCAACACTCGCGAGTAGGTAAGGTCTCACCTGAGGTATATTGATGGGTTTACAAAACCTTTGAAGCTTGTGTAAGGAAACCAGGTAAATAGAGATGAATTTGGTTCAAGGTACCCCACCCCAAACTAGCGTAACCACCATATGTCGCATATATACTCATTGAGCAAAAATGAATTCGTACACCCTTAATGCATACAATGAAACATTCCTGGCAAATACAACGTGAATTGGGTGAGAATAATACATTGTTTTACCAGAAACATAAGAATAATAGGAATTCATTATGTGAGTGTAAATCCAACTCTGACACAGAACAAGGAAATTGAGTTCATTCATTTATACAATGACACAATTATTTACAGTACACTTCAACCATTGACTATTCACAAAAAACATTTGCTAGAAATCCTGCAAATACTCTATAACTTATTCATTGATCCCACCATCGATACAATATAACACATAAGAAACAAAACCATGGAACTAGAACAAAACCTTTGTATATTTCATATTTATACCAAGCATTAGTAGTACAAGTTATACAAAATATCCATATACTTGAATGTGGGAGCTCATAGTATGATCATTCATATTACACTATTTGGCCAACGCCATTACAATAAACATAGTGGTTATTAAAAAATATTAATAGACTATCTAATCCGCATTAAAACCAAAACAACATAACTATCATCCAACGATAGGAAAAAAAAAAATAACATCTAATAAAACCCATAAAATAACTACCGATTAGACAACATAACCCATAGGATAACCACCGATCATACAACAAAACCCTCTATCATTGGTAGAAACTCCTTATAAATATTTTTTCTTTAGCATCTGGCTCCAGAGAATCTTCAACTAGCTCACCTAGCCAACTCACCCTGATGAGTTATCCTCATACATGTTGAGCCACAACCATTCACTAGACCAAATCAGGTTGAATTTTCACCACTTCCCATATCTAACCAACTTGCATAGATTGATGACACATTATTGAATGAAGAATCCTTTATTTATGGTACGGTCTTCTTGACCTCTGTTGCATGCATATGCATGGTCTATTGGATATCTGCACGGCATGCCATGCGCTGTGTCCACCACCCTCTACATGGAATCTCCACATCTTAGGTAAAATTTCAAAAATATTCTCCCACCTATGATCGATGGGCGTAGATGGGGAAAAATATTTCTTCATAAACTCAATTTTGTTAATTTTCGAGACTTAAAAACTTCTAGGCTAAATAAATTCTTCCTTGATATATGGGTTTTGGCCCTAGGAATCCAAAACCAAACTTTTTTGTTAACTTAAGACTTACATTGCGGTCCATTATAATCTCTGGGATTGATAACAAAGGATTATATTGTAACCTGATAATGAGTTGAACTACTCCAAAAACAATTAATCACATGACCAATCAAGCTCACTTAACGGCAAGCAATAGTGCAAAGATCAATGTTCTACTTCAGGGGCCAACAAAGGGGTTTTGTTGTAGTCTAGCCTACACTAGAATTTTCAATCTTTTGCAAGGGAAGAAGGTCTCACCTGAAGCAATGTCAGTATTTTGAGTATGTTGATAGGGTTTTGTGAATGTGAGTGAGTTAATTTAACATTTAGATAAGTCATCAACCATTATAAGATAGTGAGACATTATACATTAACTTAATCAGAAACTAAAAGAAAATTTTAAATAGAGAATGGATCACAGCCATTACACCAGATATTTCCTTGCAAAATATCTCATTTCATTAATACTAGGCTAGGAATAATGTACAAGTTCATTTCCGTTGATCCGTAGAGTTATAGTTATTCTTTATACATCAAATATTATCAGAGCCATAATTACATATATAAAAGAACATGATCATAACATGAATATAATTTTCGACTGCATATTGGTTCTTTCCTCCAGCTTTTCACTCTGTCCCACAACTTTCCTTGCAACTTCTTTTATACATTTTCCCTCTTGACATTTTCAATCAACCTGGTCCTTTGATATTTTCAAAATTTAATCTTATGCTTTGACAAAATCAATCTAACTCCCGCTCACTTGACAGTGTCAGTTCTTCTTCCACGCTCGCTTGACAATTTCCAAAATACAACAACTCAATCTAGCTATCCTTTTTCCAGTTCTTGCTTTCTTTTTTTCCGCCATTAATTTCTGATCAAAATTGGTCAATAAACAAATGAAGGACCCAATAGGCCCGACCACATCTCATTTTCTAGTCCCCAAGTCAATATTTTACTTGTGCATATGATCCTTCAACCAATGAAGGATTCCACTCATGAACAACTTGGATAATTGATGGTCAGAAGGAGTTGTATGTGTCCAAGTGGTCTTGCCACTTCTGCAACAAAGTGTTGGCCTGATCAACAAAATTTTGAGTGATGGTGTCATGTGGGGATTTGGTCGAGTTGTAAGTAAGCCATTCCATTTGGTGTTTGTGGTTGAATTAAGCTGATGCAACCGGAGAAATTGGTCCTAAACACTGGACTTAAGATCCTGAATAATTTGTTTAACTTGGTGAGACTCATCCTCTTGTGTAGTAATTTGAACATCCTTTTGTTTAATTTGAGACTCAGTAATAGTAGCTTGAAGAGGTATTTTGGAAGAAGCCAAAAATTTCCAAGCGTCTACAAGTAAAGCCAGACGTTCAAGTGGTTCATAAGTGTTATCGAGAAAACTAGTGTCCATTCAGAGCTGCTAGTCCCACTAAGATGGGTAGCTATCTTAGAAACAAACAGATTAAAGTTACTTATGTTTTCCTTTATGAGAGATAGATGAGAGAGAAGCAGAGAGCACCAACCTCAGTTTCGCTAGTCTCCTTGCTTGTTTCCTCTCTCCTTTGATGAAGCTTTCGCCACTCTTTTCTTGCTTGTCCTACTTCAAAGAACACATGTAGAGTCAAGGCAGCAAAATACCATCAAAGAATAGAGATCTATAACCATAAATAATGTAGGATCAGATGTACATTAACCATATAAATGCATACATAAACAAGATTCAGAGATATACAAGAATATGGAGGAAAATTCAAATAGCTTTATTACTAGAAGTAGTAGAAGAGAGGATTACAACCAGGCTGTCTGATCCAGCATCATCCTCCCAGCATGAAATCCCTCTTCACCTCATACAAAGCAAGATCACCCAACAATGTCTTCAAAGAGAAACCAACAACACTTCCTTGCAAATTACAAAATTCTAGCCTCTGGATCTCTTGGATGAGGGATCCATATATAGATGTTTTCAGGAGAGTGAGTTAGCTTCTAGGATTTTGATTAGTGTCATTTCACTGATAGTTCTTGTTTCCACTTGGATATTTTAGATCTATTACTCATCCTTGGGCAAATTCAGAGAGGCAAGTGTCATATGAGCAATTTCTAGAAGATTCTTTGGGTTCCCACCTAGCACACTTCTTTTGCCATTTGTTTGCTCTCACTCATCGCACCCTACAGAAGGGCTTTCCAGTATGCATCACACCCCCCATGTGTAATAGGTGAGATGCATCGCACCCTATGCATGGAGCAGTCTGTATGGTCCTGTTTTGACCAGTTCTGAGTAGTTTTTCATGGAGAACTTCTGGGAGATGATGTAATCAGATGACCTTGTTCCTTTAGGGTATGAAACAACACTTTTAGGGGTTTAGAAGCCCTTGGTTATGGACATATGTGATTGGGGTTGCAGTGCCCAAATATGTCTATAACAGTTGCCCCCTAAAGCATGAGGTCGTAAATCCTTTTGATGTCGGGTGAAATGCTTTATAATGAGGATCCAAGGTTTTTCGAACTGGAAGGTGACCTGTAATAAGATACATTACAATACATTATCTTCATAATATTTTCATGATTTAGCTGAGGCAGGCATTCCCATGCTCATCTTTATAAATTCATACTCATGTACATAAGACAGACAATCGTCTGTGTGGCAGACTGATGATTCTGGTAGAGCCATCATCCTTTAGTTTGGATGATTATCTGTGCAGCTATGATGTACATTTGATGTCTTTATTTTCCTGAATATAGCGTAGCCCGGATGGATGAAACTAGATCCGGGGTATTCAAACTCGTTCAATCTTCACCCGAAGTACAAGTCGATCCATGTGAAAAGATGTTTTGATGTCGAACATGGAAAGACATCACCTAATTAGCAGCCAACGATGTGAGCTATTAACAGGAATGAGAGGAATCACCGATAATGATGATGACCCTCAAGGTACTGCAGTACAATTCACGTGGTGTGAATACATGAGCTGATGTCGAACACCACGTAAAATATTTTGGTCGAAGGCCATTGATGTGAACCTGTCGCCAGAAGTGAGAAACTTGCCATTGAGGCATGCAAGCTTCAAAGTACTGAAAGGGTTGTCCCTAAGTCAAATTCATGGATAATGAGCTGATGTCAACAAGAAGTGACCCGTCGTAGGAGGGCCTTAATGAATCCCACATCTACGACATGGAATAGAGCAAATGATTTTGTGGAGGTGAAAATGGTTTGATGATACAAGGTTTAGGGTGGCAGTCATGAAAAATAGAGAGTGAAGGTATTGCAACGGATGAGAAGTTGGCTAGGCTGGTGAATTCTTTGAGCGACTTCTCTTGAACATACCAGCAACACTGAAATGGATTGGTAGCATTAACCCCAAGGTGGATGGTACAGTGGACCAATGGTGATGTGACCGGTGAACGGAAGAACCCAACCCGACTCAATCATGGTGACAGAGTGAAAGTGTCATGTTCAAGAGTGACTTGCTACCAATGAAGCTATTCAAGTTTTCTTCCCTTTTTCCCCAGTCATTGTTGACCAGTACCTCTTTATTTTTGTCAAGCTTGAGGAGGATAACATATGCTTGTTCTATAATTTGCCCTTCGGGCAAACCTGTTGCTATGTTTTAACGAGCCTAGCAACAATGAAACTTGCTCTTGTCTGCATGGACAAGTTTGTCGCTATTGTTTTAACGAGTTTAATGACAAAGATAACTCGGTCCTTTTCAATTTTAGAAAGTCTAAAAAGGGATAGAAAGGAAACTCCAGTGGTCCTTTTTCGTAATGCAATCCCTTAAGTCCAAAAAAGTGTAAAATAATGCGAAATGGATGACTTTTCGATAGTTTTAACGAGCCGATCAAGACAAGCGCTTGATCTTTTTGTGTAATAATCCCTCAGGTCCAAAAAGATTAAAATCTAGAAGAGGGATAACACTTCCGGTCACTTTATCGAGCTAGAGAGGCCAATTGCTTGGCAATCTTTTCATATTTTACAAGTCAAATGAAAAGAGCTTAAAGGAGACTCGTTTTTTGAGGAATGAGTGATGTTTTTGGATAGCAACTGGTTCTAGGAAAGGCTTGGAACTTTTCAATCACATCAATGGAAAGAGGGTGGCTAATAAAATCACTCGTCACAGCTGTTCCTCAAAAGGGTAATCAATCAAATGGAGGTGTATGATCAGCTAAAAAAGAGTGGAGGTGATGGTAAGAACATGACCAAAGTTCAAAAGCTGATAGTCATGTGAATAGTTATTTACTGGAGGTGGGGTTCATTTTTTAATGAGCTTGAACTCTATGGAAACATTTTCTCATTGCTAGGTTTATTTTTTGATGAGCTTGAACTTCACGTAAAACTTCTCATGGCGAGGTTTATTTTTTAACAAGCTTGAACTTTGCGTAAAACTGCTCGTGGCGAGGTTTATTTTTTTAACAAGCTTGAACTTTGCGTAAAACTGCTCATGCCAGTCGTATAATAAGGATGTCTCATCAGTAGGTTCATTTTTTAGGGAGCTTGCCCCATGCGCAACTTTGCTCCTGAGCCTTTCGTTATGCAAGTTATGAACGAACAACCTACGAGTCTAAAGGGTTGAGAGCCTACAAACTAAGCAAATAAATGGTCTCTTTTCACTTGCATGCAAAAAGGTTTGCATGCCCCCAGGTATAATGAAATAGAGTTTCCAGGTTACCATTCGGAAGTTCTTGCATTAGCAAGATTGTTTCACCCACATGTGCAGACAAAACACTTCCTTGGATCTATCCATCGAAATGGATGAAGGTGATTCTAGCTCCAATCACCTAACCTTTGACGGAGGAATCTTTTTCTAGATTGTTCCATTATCCTAAACGGATAGCATTGTTAGACTAGTCATATTCCTACGCGGAAACCTATCTTATATCTGGGGTTTTTCTGTTGAAGCAAACCAGGGTGCATGCCTCCTGGGTCTCAATCACAATCACCGAATCACTCGCAATCATCAGGTGGATGGACTGGAGATTGATGAGACATTCCTTGTGAAAAAAGACCAATTAGGGATGGCATTTGACTAATAGCTTTGTTTTAACCAGGGAATGAAAGCTGGTCAACGAGCTGGACCACTTGCCTTCATGCAGAAAACACATCACTCGAAAGAGTGAAGAAATGATAGCTCCCATGTTATAAATGTAGTCACGCCCAAGGAGTAGATTGTAATCTAGAGGTCCTTGAACTACCATTATGTTTAGATGAACGGTTTTCCTTCTCAAATTTATAGGCAAATTTGGAAGGATCCCTAACGGTTGACTGGTTCCTTTGTTGAAGCCTGTCAGATTTCGAATCTTAGGCAGAAGCAATGGTGAACCAAGCACTTTCCAAGCAGTTGAGGAAAGGATACTCATAGAAGCCCCTTCATCTATAATAGTACCAACCATGATCATTCTGTAGGCTTGTACTATGATTCGGAATGGTACATTAGATGGTAGGCAGGGTCTGCCTAGTAGATTCCAATCAAAGGAAATGACTAGATTTCTTGGAGGAAGGACTGAATAAACGGCTGGATACATCTCTAACAAACTTCCTTCATGTGGTAAAGGAACGGATAGATTTCCCCCATGTTCATCGGAGTCTGTGTTTACGAAAAGAATTTGAATGGTGTCGTTCTCATTCTCTTCAGTGATAGTATCATCTGAAGGTGGGTCCTTTGAAGACAAGATTGGGTCGACTGCCGTCTCGACTTGTTGACTTTGGTCTGGTGTGGACTCAGAGGGTCTATCTTCAATGATAGGTGCTTCGACTGACAACAATGGTGTGTCAGTCAGATTTTCAACTAGCAATGGACTCGGCAAGAGTTTCTTGTATCCAAGAGGAAGTCACTGTGGTGATGCAAGACGGTTATCCAAGACTCTTTTAGCTTCGTCTAAGAAGGGAAAACGATGGAGGGCATGATTACCTTCACACGATCTACAAGGAAATTTGGATCTTCCTTTTTGTCCATTGACTTCATTTTCACTAGTTGACGGTGTGCTTTCAACATGATCGTCAGCGGTTGAAGACACCAGATTGTGCAAGCGGGGAGACCAGTCCCTCAAGATCTGTGGGATGCAGGGACAATCTTGATGATAGTGGTCTCCCTTGCAAATGACACATGGAGATTTAATTTTGGAAGGTGTGGTGCGTGGATTTTCACCAGATAATGTACGGTTGCCCCCTTTTGTTGTTGGGTTCTTCTTCTTCTTCTCCTTCCCTTTCTTCTTCTTCTCAGTTACTTGGTTTTTAGCATTGCTAGCTTCACCAAGAAAAGAGGAAGAAGGAGAGGGAGAAACAAACGAAGTAGAAGGTTGGGAAGCAACTTCATCTGGTTGCTGATTGGATTGCTGAGGAATTGCGGTGTTTTGAATGAAAGAGGTCAAGAAAAGCCATACTGGCAGGCCAATTGTGAGTCTTGGAAGGGACAATGTGGCCATGTGTGCAGCACCAACATCCCCCCAAGAGGAGAAGGGACTAGGATTTCCCCCAAGGGGAAATCCTTGATTGGTAGACTCCATTTCTCAACCCAAAGACCAACGAGGGAATAGTGACGTTATTCCGATTGAAATAAGTTTTATGACGCTTTGACACAACTTGCTTTTTCAATTTTTAAGAGTCGAGAAAAAGCTAAAGATGACTCTAGTTTCCTTCGATTTTTAATGAGCCTGAAGTGACAAGTGCTCAAATGGACCTTTTCTTTTAAGGAGTCTGAAAAGGAACGAAAGTGACTGCTTTGGAAACCTAGATAGAGGGATTACCAAACCAATCGCAAAACTACAGAATACTTTTTACGGTACGGCAATCAATCTTCTCGAATGTTGTGTTCAGTGCATTGCGATCGATAGGGCAGCAGACACGGCTTCCTAAGGATAAAGGATGTAGCCTATTGTGGTCTCCCAATATATACTCAATGGTACGTGGGAGCACAAGTCCGTACTGGCACTTGTCATCTCAAAGAGGAGGAATCACCCAACCTACGATGAAAGCGATAGTTACCAGGCTTTATGACGCCGAAATACGTCTCTAGCCTAGACTTCTAAATGTTGTGCGTTAGGTTCCAAAGCGTTTTTATGTTCATTGAAATTTATTTTACAGTTGATCTTTCTTAAGAAGTTTGCCTTTAAGATTCACCACGTGATGTAGATATACAATTCCTAAATATGAAATCTAAGATGATAAACAGTCATTTACTTTCTTTTTGCAATGAAAATCCTAGCTACTAAGGAATGAGAAATGAAATTCTTTCAACATAGAGCAGAGAGCAACACTAGATGCACTTTTACTAAATCAACTTCAGCATGCAGTGTTAATGCAAATGCACATGCATGTATTGTTTTTCAGTTTCCTTAATGTGAAGATGATAGAAAGAGAACTACGTATAGATCTGAAATATCTTCGTTCAAAGAGACAGTACTAATAATTTTCTTTTTAAAAAACAAAAGTAAAGTCAAGACGACACTTTGCGATTTCGAATTCAAACTGTTTTCGACACTTGAAATACTAATGATTCAAATCAAATACAATGGTAAAAGTGTAATTGACTATCTAAAAGAGAAATGCTTTGTAATACTCTTTTTGTTGACTGAAAATGACACTTGCGACACTTTCAAATCAAAATACGACAGTTCGATTAAGCTACTATTTGCAAAGGAGAACTGTAAATGATGAAAAAATACATAAAAAACATTCACAATTCCTTCTAATGGAGGCTAAATAATGCAAAGGAAGATGGTTTCAACAGAGATATATTGATCACAGATAGCAAAACTACTGAATAAAGCTGAAGACAATGAAGAAAAAACCAAAATCTGGAGGCAGAAACAGTCTCATCTGATCATCGCACCTGTAACACAGGGAAATAGGGATGCATCTCACCTACAGCACATGGGAGGTGTGATGCATCCAGACTGCCAAGAAGAGACAGTGCGATGGTCCAGGGATGAGACTGAGCTTGGTTTTTGCTCACAGTTTGCAGCTAAGTTCAGGGATTTAGGCTGAGCTAATGATTGTTAGTAAACACAAAGTATAGGGGCTGATCTAATGAGGTTATTTGAGCTACCACCAGGGCACTTAGGATGTTTGCAAGCTAGATGTTCAGTTCATAAACCAACTCAGAGATTGACTGAAGTAGCGTTGATCTACTTTGCAGTTGCATAGCAAAAGCAATTCGAAGGCTAGCTGGCTTGACTTCAGGCTCCGTCTGTGGTTTATAAAGCAAACAACAGTAACAAAACAAACAAACTATTCGCTCCCCAGCGGAGTCGCCATTTTGTTATCGGGAAAACTAGTGTCCATTCAGAGCTACTAGTCCCACTAAGATGGGTAGCTATCTTAGAAACAAACAGATTAAAGTTACTTATGTTTTCCTTTATGAGAGATAGATGAGAGAGAAGCAGAGAGCACCAACCTCAGTTTCACTAGTCTCCTTGCTTGTTTCCTCTCTCCTTTGATGAAGCTTTCACTGCTCTTTTCTCACTTGTCCCGCTTCAAAGAACACCTGTAGAGTCAAGGCAGCAAAATACCATCAAAGCATAGAGATCTATAACCATAAATAATGTAGGATCAGATGTACATTAACCATATAAATTCATACATAAACAAGATTCAGAGATATACAAGCATATGGAGGAAAACTCAAATAGCTTTATTGATAGAAGTAGTAGAAGAGAGGATTACAACCAGGCTGTCTGATCCAGCATCATCCTCCTAGCATGAAAGCCCTCTTCACCTCATACAAAGCAAGATCACCCAACAATGTCTTCAAAGAGAAACCAATAGAACTTCCTTGCAAATTACAAAATTCTAGCCTCTGGATCTCTTGGATGAGGGATCCATATATAGATGTTTTCAGGAGAGTGAGTCAGCTTCTAGGATTTTGATTAGTGTCATTTCACTGATAGTTCTTGTTTCCACTTGGAGATTTCAGATCTCTTACTCATCCCTGGGCGAATTCAGAGAGGCAAGTGTCGTATGAGCAGTTTCTAGAAGATTCTTTGGGTTCCCACCTAGCACACTGCTTCTGCCATTTGTCTGCTCTCGCTCATCACACCCTATAGAAGGGCTTTCCAGTATGCATCACACCCCCCGTGTGTAATAGGTGAGATGCATTGCACCCTATGTATGGAGCAGTCTGTATGGTCCTGTTTTAACCAGTTTTGAGTAGTTTTTCATGGAGAACTTCTGGGAGATGATGTAATCAGCTGACCTTGTTCCTTTAGGGCATGAAACAACACTTTTAGAGGTTTATAAGCCCTTGGTTTATGGACATATGTGATTGGGGTTGCAATGCCAAAATATGTCTATAACAATAAGACAATATGTCTCGAGATAACATAGGATTTGTTTCCACAAAATTATTCCACATATATATGAGCTTAAGATTGACTTCAACTAATTCTTGTTCATTTTTACCATTCTTCTATTGGAACAAATCTCGTTCTTTTGTGACCTGAATAAGTTGCTGCTGTAGCTGCTTATGAGCTTGTGTGAGGCCAAGTTTTTCTTTTCTACGAGAACCATACATTGTTCCAAATATTCTAAGGAAACCTTCATAAATAGAAATGGTTGGGAAAATGGCCATTGTTGAAGATCTTCAACTGAAATAGCATAAATAGGTGGAAGTCTTGACTGCAAGGGTTGACCACTAGCAACCGATTTGTCAGGCTAGCCCTATGTTGAAGTCTTTAGAGCATCTCCTTTTTCATGATGAATACCATGTCAAACATGATCATATACTTTAGAAGGTAACAATAGAACTATATCAAATGACTAAGCACACATCTGCAATACTTTATTACAATTGTCTGGGTGACGAATAAACTTGGACAATGCATCATTGAAAGGGACATTACTACCTGTAGGAGGGCTTGTTATATGTTGTGAAAGCTATGTAGCCTACAAATTAATAGAGTGAGTGGATGGCATGTATCAATCAATATAAAAAATATTGGTCTACTGCAGAGAAGGTAGTGTGTAGGATTGAATTGTAACAAGAAGAGTAGAAGGTCCAAACTCTTTCACTATTGGGATCAACTAAATGGTCTTAGTGGGATTATCATCATCAATCCATATGAATTTAGGGATATCTAAAATGGAAGGCAATGGTTGAGTGATTAGAGTAGAAGCAACTGACACAACTGGAATGAAATATGGTGTCACCAAGGAAGGCATTAGGAAGAGGAGCTAAATGAAAGGTTGCAGTCTGAAGAGGAACAAACATGGGAATAGATGAAATTCTAACTTGCAAAAAAACACTAGGTCTAGAAGTAGATATAGGGTTTTGGATAGAAGTGGAATAGATCAAAGCCTTTTAATCATAGGTTGAGAGTCTTCTGGATTAGAGGTAGAAGGTGGTGGCGTAGTTGCATGCCTGTGGGTAGATGATGTAACAAGTGTAGGTGATTCTCGCTAGATTAAACTTCCAAGAAAATAGAAGGTTCTGTTGGGTTTGTGGATTTGATGGACTCTGGGCCAACTCATGAATTCCTTATGGAATGTCTTCTATGAAATAGAGAATGAAAAAGGTCGGTTCTAAAATTTATCTTTTTCTGCAGCCTTAGGGAGGACATAACAATGGTGGTGATCAAAACCAAACCAAATGTGATAGGAATGCTTGTCAAGGAGGGATTGTGAGACTCTAAGGACCTGGGTAGAATAAATAATTTGGTTGTACCAGGCATCAAATACTTTTTCATTGAAAACAACATTAGGGGCATCAGGACGGACCTTCTAGGGGTTGAAGCTACAAGCTAGGGCCTGTCGATCTAAGGGGGATGCAAAGCACAACCTTGAAGGGCACGTCATTTCATCATGGTGAAAGAAAGTAGGAGGTACCCATAAATGAAATAATCCCCCTTTCTGTAAACATCTTCACACACTTGGAAAAAATCATCAATGAGATATTTACACCAATTGAGTTGAATTCCTTGTGCACAAAATTCAACAACACAAATGATATCGAGTGTGCACTCACATTTTTTATAATGTCAGGTGACTTTTTCGTGATGAGACAATAGGAAAATTTGATCTGGTCATCATTGATGAGGTCAATGGATGGTCCCTGTCCTCAATGTTTAGTACTGTACTTGGTATATAGATTGGTAGAGCCCATTTTCTTACTGTGTTTGAACATCCCTTGGAATGCAGTTGAAATGACTTCTCCCATTATCGATAACCTTGTAAACTTATGGATATCATGTACATGTATAGGATGTTCCCTAGCTAGCCAAAGTGAGCCATGGTGAACTGTACTGATTAATAATTTTGTACACTAGACAACCTCTCCAGTAATTCCAAACATTGACAATTCCTAAAGCATGGGGAGGGTAGACTTTTGTGATGATTGGAGCATGAGTTTCACTTTTGGAACAACATTTCCTAAAATAAATGGGGTGTACTCCATAAAAAATTATTATCTTAGGGTTGGAAAGAGGGAAAGATTAGGGAATTCATTATCCACTAGAATGGCTTTCTCATATTTTCCCTGCAAGTCATCAATAGGTTTGAATCGAGGGTTGAACAATTTGTGAGGAATAGTGGACTTGAGAGTGTTACCCTTATTGAGACTCTTGCATTAATAGACATGGGTAATAGGTGGACGATGGAAGAAAATGGGAACCAAAGGCTCAGACTCAAGCGTCAAGGTAGAAACTCGACCAAGAATTCGAAAACAAATGAGTGACAAAGACACAACTCACAATACTCATGGACAACTCCCATCAAATCTCGATAACCAATTTCCCAATTATGCATTCAGTAAGGTAGGTATGGCCCTAGCCTATATGGCCTAGAGTATATCTGAGTTGCTTAATTCTCATTGGAGGTGGCACGTTAATAATTACAACAACTTTAGGTGGATCAATTGATACACCAGCTTTATAGACAATATGTCCCAACAAATTCCCAAATGGCACACAAAAAATACATTTCTTTAAATTAAGGAAAATTTGTAGTTGTCTACATTGGTCAAACATTACCTTGAGAAGACTTGCATGTTTCTTCAATAGATTATAGATTGTTTAATCATCTGTATACACTTCCATAAAATTATGTATGTATTCTCTAAAAGTTGCAATGACAATATTGGAGAAAACTGTAGGATCATTCTTGAGTCCAAATGGCATTACATGGTATGCATAAGATCCCCATTTTGTAGTAAAAGTGGTCTTCTTTTTATCTTCTTCTACAATCCTAACTTGATGATAGCCTAAAAATCCATCTATAAAAGAATAGGCCTCGTATCCCACAACATTGTCCAAGACCTCATCACTAAAGGGAGTAGGGAAGGGGTCATGAACACATGCATTATTCAAACTTCGATAGTATACACAAACCTTTATATCATTAGAATCCTCATTTTCTTGGATAGTTGTAGGAATTATCCAATCAACATCATCTATAGGAAAAATAACGCCTACTGCTAGCATTTTGTCAATCTCTTTCTTAACCTTCTCCTTAACTTTGGGATTCAGCTGATATGGGTGATGTTTCATCAGTCACACATTTGGTTTCAAAACTATCTTCATTATGCCTAAATAGCATTTGATTCCTTTTAGTTATGAAATAGATGCAATAAATAAGTCTTCATACTCCTTGACAAGATCAAATATCTCTTTAGTTGTTTTCTCATCCCAATAATCTCCTATGGATGCTAATTTAGGTTTCTCATCGGAACTAATATTAAATTTCTGCAACTTAAGGGGTTGTAAATGAGGAGCATCTTGAGGAGGATCATCTTTGATACTCTATTCTCCTTCAGATTATTTAAAATACAAATGTATCAGTCCCTCCAAATCATCATCATCTAGTTCTTTATCAATCTTCCCATAAGTGACAACCATCTGAAAATTAGAATTAACTAGAGTACCACAACTTATATTTTCAAAGGATTCTGAAAGGGGATTTCCAGTAGGAAACAAAATTCGCTTAACCAATTTCAAGACTTCCATAATATGAGAATATTCATCTAAAAATTTAAAGTCAATATAGAACTGGAAAATTAACTCATCCCAATCATAGGTTTGTCTTTTCATTTCCTCTTTGAAAAACCAAGCCTTGGGGATAGCTCCTAGAGTGTGAATAAATTGATGCACCCATAATTCAACAGGTAACTTTCTCTTTTTCCAGGCTGTGACACAAGCTTGAGCACATTTTTTAGGATTGTTGTGACCTTGATATAAAGGAATTGAATTTTCTCCTTTCTCTAGTTCAACAAATCTACATAGAAGGGAAGACTTGGCTATCTCCCAAGATAAAATATTGTTGCAATGGGTTACCCATCACCAAGAAAGAGTAACTTGCAATGCAACCTCCATTAAAGGAAATATTTGTTGTTCCACAACAATAATTTTAATATCTCTTACAAAAACGTCTATGGAAAAAGATCATAAAAAATGGGATAGTTTCTCATCTCCATCCCAATCCATTGAGTCCTTAAGATAGCTGCGTATATTCAAGAATATAGTTCATGAGCTTATCACTACCACTCTTCTAGTGCAAAAATATAACCTTCTTTTATGTTCTGGAGACTCCTCCAGTGAATAAATCCATCTATTGTAAGGTTGATGTAATCTTTCATTTTTCCTGTAGTCATTTGATACAATTGATCAAGGCCATTAGGATCTTTCTCATCATCAATATGTTATGTGAATATGGGACCTTGATAAGGATCCAAGGGTTGAATAACTCTAGTCCCATCAACTTCAAAGGTCATGGTCTTCGTCTTCAAATCAATAATAGCATAATTTTCAAAGGCCCAACTAACCCCTAGTAAAGTAGGATATGGATCTTTGTCTTCGATAATGTAAATAACTTCAAAGTTTGCATAAGTTTCAATATGCGCAACATCCACTTATACATATTCCAATTGACGGATAGGAAAATATGTAATATTGATTTACCATTCACAACTTAATTAGAGAAAATACAAACTTAGGTTGTCCTAACACATCCTAGGTTTTATTGGGAAAAATATTGACATCAAATTTAAGGTTCAACATGGTGTCCTTAAGTTGATATTGCAACCTGAGCATATATCCTGAATTCCTTCCTACTTCTCATTTTATTATGCCTAACCCTTCGACCATGGCATTCTGATAGGTTTACAGAGATAGGTCATTGAAACAACCCTTCATCTCTCATTATGCCCTTCAACTTCTTCTGCAACTAATTAAAGAGTTCATCATTCAGAATATCTAGGAACAACTGAAACCACATTGCAACAGGTTGTGAAGATTCTTGAGAAAAATTATGACTAGCTTATGGTCTCTTATTAGGGAATAAAGTTTGTCCTTTCTCTAGTTTTGCAACTCTAGGACTGTAAGAAGAGGAAGCTAGTTCCCTGAAAATATTAGTGGAATATTTAAAGCACCCCTTTGTTGAATGGGATCATACTTGGCTCATGGAGGTTAAAAATTCCTCATCATGGGTTGTTTGAAAGTGTCCTTATTAGCACTAGTCTAAGTGCCTCCTCAAGTAACAACATTAATGATTGGTTGTTAGACTTGTTCTAGTTACTATGGCTTTGAATTAATTAAATTAGCCCCTCTCTATCAATTTTTCTCCTCCCATCAGGAAATCAGTGCATGACAATCCTTTGTTGCATGCGAATTAACACGACTATGTGAACACCATGATATTTTTGGTAGTAGACAATCCCTGCCTACATGTCCCTCTTCATCACAATTGTAACATATGACTGGCCCTCTTCAGCTAGTTCTTCGTCCTCTATACCTTGCACCTCCCCTTCTGCAAGTGGTTTCATTCACTCGGAAGGAAGAATGATCCCACCGATTAGCTAGAGTACCCAAAGCTATGCATTGGTCAGTAATATGTGCAGCAGATCCACATAACTCGCAAAATATGGAATTAGGAACATTTGAAAATTTATGCAATATGGGGCATAACTATGACATCCCCTGACTTGAGGCTTTTATGTAAATAATTGTATATATGTGTTTTCCATTTTGAATGTTTAATGTTTGAAATACATATGAATAATTTAACTATTGGTACTTTACTATTATTAATGAATGATTCTAAATATGTATTTAACATGTTTATAATAAATAAAGAGGTCTGGAAAATTAATGTTGGAATAGACTTTTCTGAAATAGATGAGGCTGAAAATTGATGATTAATATTAATCACGCAGTAATAATGCCTAAGAATCTAATCTAGATGATTAGATATATTGTGAATTATGGAATTGACCAATTTATTGTTTCCTTAAAAGATAGGATGGTGTCTTTGGGAGTGGGAAACAAAATCTCATTAACGAGCTAGTAACTACCTTTTCGTGAGGTGGAGGTAATTACAAACTACCAAAATGAATGGTAGATGGGTAATGGAGGTTACTTTTATTTTTTTCTTCTTGTTGAAAGAGGTTCGCACTGTCTTAGACAGAAAAAAGGAGCAACAAGTGAATAGGACAAAAAGGAGAAAAATAATTTGAAAACCTGTTATGCTTAGGGGGAACTTGAGTCTTGTAATATTAATTTTCTAGAATTCACAAACTTCAAGTCAATATTCTGAACCTTGCTTAAGTTTAAGACTTGTAAAGTAAAATAGTATGGATTTAGGGTTTATAACTAGTTATGCATACAAGTTGATTCTTAGCTATTCTGTGCAAAAAGCTTCAAAAATACTAAATAGAGTAAAAATATTCTAGAAAAATATACAGTGTGAATATATGTATATTGAAATTGTTGCACACAAAATAAGAAATAAAATTGTTCCATTAAATGTTTTTATTTTCTAAGCATTGTGATTACATGTATGTTGCATTCTGCATAAAAATGTGTGTCTTTAGTAACATAATTACTATATAGAGAAGAAAAAAAAAGAGAGTTCCAGTAATAATAAGTGGTTGTCATTCTATTGTATTATTAATAAGTCTATAAAGAACTACAAAAATCAAGATTTAGAAAGATTGTTATATTTTGAGAAGAAGACTTTATATATATATATATATATATATATCAAAACAATGTGAGTAAGAATTTGTACAAGGGTACATGTAAATATTAAAGATAATTTTAAACACATAAACACTTTCAAAAGGATGTCTTAAAGAAATTAAGGGAAATAATAAAGACTTCTTATATTTCTAATGTACTCCTAGAAAAATTTAAAGAGAAGAAATGGTATTATAACATGTTGACAGTGCTGGAAATCCTTCAACCAAGGGGTCTCCCCGATGTGAAGTCCCAATTAGACCTTGCACCATTTGGGATAGGAACCCCATCTGGAATATGTCATGGTTTCCAGTTGTCTTAAAGATATGCCTTGGCTCTAACTGTCAACAAGAGAGAGGAGTGAAAATGTGCCTTCGAAAAGCAAGGGAGGTGTTCCTGGTGGGTTTTCGGTCGTATCTATGTCAAAGTTATTTTACTGTGGAAGGGGAGGAGAAGTGAGCCTCTAAGAGATAGGTAATAGTACCACCCTAGTAGAGATTCACATAAACAAGAATAATTTGTTCAACATCAAGCATAATAGTCCACAGAGATGCGATGATCATTATAACCAATACAACAAGGAAGATCTGTCTAATATTCAATGGAACAGTCCACAAAGGATGTGACAATGATAATAACCATTACAACACATTCTCAATATGATAAGTACCAAAATAACCAAAATAACCAAAATAGTTCAACTACTTTAGCAAAAATGAAGAAAACATGAATTAGAAACATTCACAAAATAGTCTTACAAATATCCATAATCCATGAATGAAGAACGTGATGGCCATAAGGCTTTTTATATTAAGAAAAAATTCTAAGACACATGTATAGAATGAACACCACTAGCTCCAGTAATGGAGCATTAGAGCCACTCGTTGCTCCTCAAAAGAACTAGTTTGTCTCTCTAATGCCTTGATGGAGGAGCCAAGGTGAAAATTCCTTTGTTCATACAATGAGGGTGTATATATAACAAATGGGAAGGGGAGGCTTCACCATCCTTGTGACTCTTTGACTACCCTCATGGCTGTTTGACTTCCCATGAATTTTTGAATTTACATGACTCTTCATATTCTATACATGTCCTTTGGAATTCCACTTTACAATACATTTCTCCAATATTGAATTACATATTCCACAAAATGATGTGGCACATGATGACTCATGACACTGATGACATGGAAATGTCAAACCATTATTTGATGTTGATTTCTTTATGTCTTCTCGAAAATATGGTGCATGTTCTTCTTCTTCCTCCTCCTTATGACTTGAAGATAAGGGGTCTTCCATGTGATCTTGATCTTTCACCTTTTGTTATAGTCTAGTGTTCCTTCGCCTTCTCACTCGATGATCATCTTAGCCCTTCAGCTCCATATGTTTCTTCTAGCATTTCCTCCTTCTCCATATCCTTCTTCATAATCTTTCCATAGCATGATAGAGTTCCTTCATTAGCAATCCACCCATGACAAGACGACATCAATCAGACAGACCCCTAGTCTAAGATGGTGCATGATGATCCACTGATTGAGATGGAAATGGGTGGAAAGCTGAGGGAGAGGTTCAGCGACTACCCAAATATGTAGCTCAAGAAGTCAAGTGTTAGGCTTGAGCCTTGAGACTATGCAATGCACAGTGCAGGCTTGGACTGAGAAAAATGATTGTGCAGTTGGGGAGCTCAAGGAGCCAGCACAAGGGCTTGACCACTGATTTTACCCATTACATAGTTCTGGAAGACAGAGGAGCCCAGGTGATTGTTTAATTTCATAGACTAAGAGATTAGGGATAATGTTTGAGGCTTGAGACGACACAATGTGCAGTTCACGATAGACTATTAAGGCAGATTGTGCAGTTTTGTGGCTTAGTGAGTAAGACTAAAGGGTTGATTTGTGCAATTTTGGGGGCCAAAGCTTGGGATACTCATTTACACAAGGGTAACCTCTTGAAACCACCAAAACAATCTTGTGTACATTTTGTGATACTTAACATGCCAGAAGATGACAAGTGCTAAAGTGCGAAGGACACTTGGGATATGTGAACGTTAGTGAAAAAAACACATGCCAGAGAAAAGATAACATGAAAACCACACTAATTAGAGTGAAATAAATCAAAAGAAAAAACCATAAACATGAAAATGACACTTGCAAAAACAAAGGTGCGCGAAAGCGACAGTTTGCAAAAATCATCAAAATAGAAGTACAAAAACAACTAGCAATGAGAAACTATCGATGTCAGTGTGCACTGACTGTCGACATTGATTGGACATGGCATATGCACAGTCTTGATGGACCGTGATATGCTTGTCCAAGCTTGTGTAAAAGAGTGTGCTCATGAACTTGCAATGGACTAAGCATGTGTGAGAAAGTGACTTCGACACTTGTGATCCAAGAAGGGAGCTCAAAAAGCACCAGCAAACCAAGAAGTGACTATGGAAAGATCGATCGCAAGATCCACAACAGGCTCCAAAATTTGAGTGTACACAAAATTTTGGAGGGTGTATGTCGTAGCGACAACATAACACAAAATACAAACATGGGTCCTTCTTTGGAACCTTGTCATTTGCAAAATTCGCTACGAGTAGAAAAGTTCATAAACATATACAAAGATATTCATTCTAGTTATAAACAGATATTCCAGTCATGATAGATTACAGTAAGAAATATAATGATGGTTAGGAATAACCATATAGTCAAAAGAACTCGAATTTTAATCACAAATTGAGTGCGAGATTAAATTCCCAACAACTCTGTGTAATTTAGGCAGACACCTTAAATGTTTTACTACCTTACATGAAGTAACATCTTAAACAAAAGAAGACAAATATTCAATAGAGAAAGTCTTGAAATCATGTGTCTGACCATGACAACAAAAAATCATGCTTATGAAGATGGAACAACCAAGAGTTCGGGTTCTCTGACCCAGTAAATGCCAGTGAACAAAAATATGTGAGAAGGAAAGTACACTCTGAATCTCTTTACAATTATTGTTATAGTACACTATGAATCACTTTGTAAGTTATATTTACTCACAATGTTATGCCAAAACATATCATATCTTAAAATTTACGTATTCCTATACAATTTTTTTATTAATAAATATATAAAGGATTTCTAAATAAACTGTGGAAGTAAATGCAAGAAAAAATACCTAAACAAAGCCTAGAAAACATAGAAGACATTGTCTCTCATATGAATTAAGAGAAATTTTAAGTCAATATGTATTTATACTAGTAATATGGGTAATGTACATCATATAAATAAATATCATAAGTAAACATAGCATATGCAAATTAAATGAAAGAGTGAGACCAATACAAAGGGTTTCTTTTACTCAAAGAATTTGGGGAGAAAACCCTAGATAACCTTAGGGGTTAGGATTTGTAGTATGGCTAATGAACATAATGGGAAGACTTCCATAGGATCACCTAGAGGTGGTGAGGAACCCGACACTGAGATTGGAATGATGGGTGGAGGAACTGGTAATACAAAAAATGAAGAATTTGTGATATTGCAAGTAATCTGTAGCTTGAAGGAAAATTTAGAAAATATAGTTTCCAATCAATAAAGATTGTCCAAAGTTAAAGAAGAATGAGAGGAGATTAATGGTTATTTGTTGACAAAATTAGAAGAAGATAGAGGTAATACAAATATATCAAAAACACATAAGAAGAGAACTAGGAGTGAATCAACTGGTACAACTGACTCCATAACTTCTAGTGAAAGTAATACCCTATATTTCGAACTGCTTTTGTGCTCTTAAGACTCCTCCAGCTAATAAATCCATCTATTGTGATATTGATGTAATCTTACCTTTTTCCTTTAGTCATTTGATACAACTAATCAAGGCCATTAGGATTTTATGCATCATCAATAGGTTATGTGAATCTGGGACCTTGATAAGGATCCAAGTGTTGAATAACTCTAGTCCCATCAACTTCAAAGGTCATGGTCTCTATCTTCAAATCAATAATAGAATAATTTTCAAAGGCCCAACCAAGCCCTAGTAAAGTAGGATATTTATTTTTGTCTTCGATAATGTCAGTAACTTCAAAGTTTGCATAGGTTTTGATATGTGAAATATCCACTTATACATCCTCTAATCGACCAATAGGAAAATATGTAACATTGATTTACCATTCACAGTTGAATTAGAGAAAATACTAACTTAGGTTGTCCTAACACCTCCTAGGTTTTCTTGGGAAAATTATTGACATCATATCTAAGGTCCAACATGGTTTCCTTAAGCTGATTCTGCAACCTAATAATATATCCTAAATTATTTCCTACTTCTCCTTTTATTATGCCCAACCCTTTGACTATGGTGTTTTGGTAGGTTTGCAAAGCCTTAGGTCATTCAAATAACTCTTCATCTCTCACTATGCCCTTAAACTTCTTCTACAACTAATTAGAGAGTTGCTCATCATTCAGAATATCTAGGAACAACTAAAACCACATTACAATAGGTTTTGAAGATTCTTGGGAAAAATGAGGACTAGTTGATGGTCTCTTATCAGGGAATAATTTTTTTCCTTTATCTAGTTCTACAACTCTAGTACTGTAAGAAGAGGAAGCTAGTACCCTGAAAATATTAATGAAATCTTTAAATTAACCCCTCTATTGAATGGGATCATACTTGGCTCATGGAGGTTCAACCTTCCTAATGATGGGTTGTTAGAAAGTGCCCTTATTAGCACCAGTCTGAGTGCCTCCTCGAATAACGACATTAATGATTGGTTTCTAGACTTGTTTTGGTTTCTACGGCTTTGAATTAATTAAATTGGCCCCTTTGTATCAATTTTTATGCTCCCATCAAGAAATTAGTTCAGGACAGTTCTCTATTGCATGGGAATTAACACAACTATGTGAACACCATGGTATTTTTGCTACCAGACAATCCCTAGCTACATGTCCCTATTCATCACAACTGTAACATATGACTGGCCCTCTTCAACTAGTTCTTCCTCCTCTATACCTTGCACCTCCCCTTCTGCAAGTGGTTTCATTCACGTAGAAGGAATAATGATCCCACCGATTAGCTAGATCACCCAAAGTTATGCATTGGTCAGTACTATGTGTAGGAGATCCACATAACTCGCAAAAGATGGAATTGGGAACATTTGAAAATTTATGCAATATGAGGCATAACTATGACATCCCTTGAATTGAGGTTTTTATGTAAATAATTGTATATATGTGGTTTCCATTTTGAATGTTTAAAGTTTGAAATACATATGAAGAATTTAATTATCAGTACTTTACTATAAATAATCAATGACTGTAAATTTGTATCTAACATGTTTATAAAGAATAAAGAGGTATGGAAAATTAATGTTGGAATACACTTGGCTGAAAGAGATAAGGTTGAAAATTGATGATGAATATTAATTACCCAGTAATAATTCCTAAGAATCTAATCTAGTTTATTAGATATATTGTGAATTATGGAATTGGCTAATTTATTGTTTCCTAAAAGATAGAATGGTGTCTTTGGGAGTGGGAAACAAAATCTCATTAATGAGCTAGTAACTACCTGCTGGTGAGGTGGAGGTAGTTACAAACTACCAAAATGAGTGGTAGATGTGTAATGGATGATACTTTTATTTTTTCTTCTTGCTGAAATAGGTTGACATTGTCTTAGACAAATAAAAGGAGCAACATGTGAATAGAACAAAAATGAGAAAAATAATTTGCAAACCTGTTATGCTAAGGAGGGAACATCCTAGATGCAATATAATGGTTGGGGGGACCTGAGTCATTTAATATTAAATTTCCAGAATTCACAAACTTCAGGTCAATATTCTGAACCTTGCTTAAGTTTAACACTTGTAAAGTGAAATAGTATGGATTCTGGGTTTATAACTAGTTATGCATACAAGTTGATTCTTAACTATTTTGTGTAAAAGCTTCAAAAAGAATGATTAGAGTAAAAATATTATGGAAAAATATATAGTGTGGATATATGTATATTGAAATTATTGTATTGAAAATAAGAAATGAAAGTGTTACATTAAATGTTTTTTATTTTCTAAACATTGTGATTACATGTATGTTGCATTTTGCATAAAAAAATTGTGTTTTCAGTAGCATAATTATTATATAGAGAAGAATAAAAAAGAGAGCTTCAGTAGTAATAAGTGGTTGTTATTCTATTGTATTATTAATAATTCTATAAAGAACTACAAAAATTAATATTTAGAAAGAAAGACTGTTATATTTTGAGAAGAAGTTAATTATAGTAAAGATGTATATATATATATATAAGATATATGTATATTTAACACTTTCTATATATATATATATATGGAAAACAATGTGGGTAAGAGTCTATACAAGGGTACATGTAAATATCAAAGATAAGTATAAACACAAAAAAACAATCGGAAGAATGTCTGTTACAGATCCATTTGGGCACATCAATCCCAACATTTAGATCAGTGTTTTAGGGTTCATCAAACCCTAATTTCAGTTGCTTCATGCCCTAAACAAGTCACCCCTTTGAATGCCTCCTTTCCAAAAAGTTTCATGACTTGAAGACATCCAAAAATAGCCTCTAGAGGGACCAACGCAGGTAAGTCCTTGTAAAGGTGTGTTGTAGAGCAGTTGAGTCCACTGCCAGGGTGCTCTGCAGAGCACTTAGGCTTCCTTTCACCTGCACTGGTCAAGAATGAGAGAAATTCACATAGGGTTTGTGGAATATTCTTATCTTTTGGAGTCATCTAGAAGGTTCCCTCACTTATCAACTCCTATGAGCTCGAAAATGGATGACGATTGAGTTAAGGTGCATCCTATCCTCTCATCCCTTCCTCCATGGAACTAATTCTAAGTATGGAAGGCCATTCAATGCCACCATTTATGACAAAACCTCCTTAATATTCCTATAAATTGACCAATCATCTAAGTGATCAGGGGTTGGATTATGTTGAATTGTAAGGAGATAATGCTGCTATGAGATTTGGCTTTGAAGCAAGTATTGTAATGCTACAAGTTTGTCATACTTTTGATGTGATGTGTATGGGATCCAAGCTAGAGGAATGGCTTTGAATCAGACACCAATGGTTGTAATTCCTTCTTCTATCTAATAAAGTGTTTGAACCTTTTTCCCATATGTTTGTATTGTTTCATAATGCTTATATGTGTGAATTATATTTGATTCCTTTCACTTATATTCAATAGATTGTGTGCTTTGATCGTTTCTTTGTTCCCTGTTGTATTTATAGGGTACTTCTCAAGCGTATTAAGTACGGGAAGGAGCCACAGGATCGATACAAGGGAGACAAGAGGAAAGTGGAACTACAAGTAGGTGTTCTTATCTTCTGATCTTATCTAATGCTTATAGGAAAAGTCTAAAACACTTTAAACTATTGTTCTAGATACAACTACTTATCTAGGGAATTAGTATTTATCTGTAGATACCAAATTCTCCAAAACAAATTGGCGACTCCGCTGGGGAAATATCCTCTTTCCTAGTAGCTTATCCACCTCCTAGGACATCCTTACAGACCTTAATTGTGTTCATAGATTTTAATTTAGCTCTTTGCATTGAAAAATTGGTCAAAAGTGTGTCAAATTGCCTCTTGAAATGGCTTACTATCACCAGCGCAGGCTTGTGAGGGACACAGTGTGCTGCAGAGCACCCCTGGCTTAGGTACAATGCTCTAAAGTGCACTGTCTCCCACTCTGGGTTGCGTTGATCCTCATAGGGTCAGTTTCCCACCTTTGGAAAGTGTTTTTGCCAACTTTTCTCTATTTATTTGTTTGCTAATTGATCAATGAATGTTATCTCGTAGAAAATAAGTTTATATCTCCTGGTCTAGCCCAAATTTGATTGGATTGATTAATGTTTCTTAATGTTTTCTTTGTCATTATCGATCGATAGTCAATGTTAGAATATAGTTGATTAATCTTCATTTGACAGAAAGTGTTGTAAAGTCTTCTCTTCCTTCGAATTAGAACTGTCGTAAAAGTCTTCATTCTTATGAAATATTGATTGATTGTATGTGCATATTTCCTTTCGTTCATATTCACATTAAGGAAATCGAAAAGAAATACATGCATGTTGCATTGAAAAAGTTTTTGTGTGCTCATAGGAATAGTGTAGGGAAATTGCATTAGATTGTGCTCTTTGCTCTTTGATCAAAAGAAATTTGATTGCTCTATCCCTAAGTAGTTAGGATTTTCATCATTAAATTGAATGGAAAGAATGCTTATCATGATAGTTGCATTCCTAGGAATTTCATATACATCATGTGGTGAACTTGAAAGGAAAATTCCTAAGCAAGATCAACTTAAAATTAACATCAATTTACCTAATGGAGCATTGTCATTAACGAGAACATTTAGTGGTTCTAGGCTAGAGACGTGTTCCAACGTCGTAAAACAAAGCAGCTATCGCTAACTTGTCTGCAATACATCCCGAGTGTGATACCTCGTTCCATGTATGTGAGTATATCGTAGCTCGTCCACGTACCTTCGGATATATAAGGCAGTGTTACAGTACATAAAGTATATGGGAATGCTCTCATTGTGCGGTTTTGCATTAGACAACGCTTATACGGACTGGGCCTCCACGTACCTTCGGGTATATATGGGAGGACAACTCTAGGTTTCTATCCATCCTTAAGTAACCGAGTTGGCCACCTTGTACACTGTGATACACCGAACATAGCATTCGGGGAGATTTCTTGCCCGTACTTCTTGGTTCGCTGGGAGGTATTCTGTAGTTCATAGTTGCTTGGTAAACCTTTTGCCTAGTTTACCCCTTTTTGTTTATTTCTTTTTTGATAATAAAATTAATCAGCAATCGTGGAGGAACATCGACCCTTACCCTGTTGTTTACGGAGAACATAGAGAAAACCGCCTTTGCTGCCCAAAGCTACACCTATTCGAACAAAGTGGTCACACTTAACTAAGTCAAGTACATCAAGAACTCCTAGTTCTTCATCTGAATTACCTGAATTATCTATTTCGGTAAGTACTGAGACTCCAGTTACTCCAACCATTTCTGGTACATCCGTTTCTAAAGGAGAAGTTTCACAATTACCTGAGGACATTAGCATTGATCCTAGTGAAACAGTAACTGAAGTTGTTCAACAACAAGTTGATCCTCAACTTGAAGTTGCTCAACAAGAAATTACTTTTGAACTTGAATCAGTTCAACCAGAAGTTAATCCAGAACCTATCATAGTTCAAACAGAAGTTACATCTGAACCTAAAGTTGTTCAGGAACCTCTTTCTGAAACTGTTGTTCATTTACTTGAACATCTGGACTTCGAATTTGAACATTCAGAAGTTGTTACTTTACTGGAAAATGATCAACCGGTTACCCCTCAGACATCCGTAACTACTAAAACTTCAACTTTATCAACACCAGAAATATTTTACAGACCAGATGGTGAAGTTCTTCCACTAGGTTTAATTGTTATAGAGGAAGAATTGGAAGAAGATTCTACACCTAGAACCCCATTCCACTTTGGAGATGGGCTTTATCTTTACCCTCATACTCCTCATTTTACCGTTCCGTTTGATCCTGCTTATTTTCAAGTACCCATCGATTCTTTAGGACAAATTTTGGGTCAGTTAACTATGGCTGAACAACTGTCAACATCCCAGACTGTATCATCTAATGTAGTTGCAGTAGAATCTTTTGTTACAACCGCTTCAATGTTTTCTACCACACCTGAGTCACACCTATATGGTGAATCATCCATCTCGGTTGGTTACCAATCTTTATCTGGAACCCACTCAGGGGTTGCTTCTACACCATGGTCATCACCCATGTCCTCAACCAAAATTTTACCTGGTTCTTCTTTAATGAGAACTCAATAGTTTGATCCTACATATCAATTTCAAGCTGGGAAATCTGGTCAACAAAGACCTACGTATCCATTAAATACTGTATTGCCACCATATGAAGAGAAATATGCTTATTCACCGTATCTTCCTTATTCTGGAGGACCGTCATATGGTAATATCTTGCATTATTCAGGTCAACCTGGAATTTGAGTTTGTTAAAGGAAACCAACAATGCCAGTTCAACCAAGACTTGTGTATCCAACACAACCAATGCAAACTATGTCAACTATTCCTACTACACCTGTTGTTACTACTGTACCATAATCACAAGTTCAAACTGTTGTATCTCAATCAGTACAAACTGGTCCTTCCACCTCGCAACCACAAATTTTGGGTCAAGAAGATCAAGTTTCTCAAGTTGTTGTACAACCACCACTTGTTTCTGGGGTTCAACAACAACCTCAGGTTAGTATACCCTTATCTGGACTGACCCAAGCTTACACTGGTATAGTTTATTCACAACCTGGCCAACCTTTCATTGCTGGGCAACAACAACCATTAAATCAACAATAGTCGTACAAACAACAACAACAGTTGATTCAAAATCATGGCAACCTCAGTTTCAACAACCTCAATGCCAGAAATTTCAACCCCAATTTGGACTTGCCCAACAAGCTCAACTTGGGTTTGGACAATATCAAGCTTACCAAGGTCTTGGTCAACAAGGCTTTGCAGGTTATGGACAACCACAAATTCAACCTGGTTATCAACAACCACCTTATGCCAGATTTGTTCAACAACAACCTTACCAAGGTTACCAAATGTAGATGCCCTATGTTGGTATGCAAAGACCTATTTCTTAGGAAATTCCATCATATCCTGGGTATGTTCAACCTGACCTGAATCGACAATTGCCATTTGTAGCAACTTTAGAATTACCAAATTTAAATTGGCTCACTAATGATCCAATCTTATATGCACCTTGGTGGCCAATAATTCTGCATAAGTTATCTTCTGACATTCCGAAATTCAATGGAAATCCCAGAGAAGACCCATCAAATCATGTCATGACCTTTCATTTATGGTGTTCATCAAACTCCTTAAATGATGATTCAGTTAGACTCCGTCTTTTCCAAAGAACACTTACTGGTTCGACTGCTAAATGGTACATTGAGTTACCAAGATCTTCTTTTGACAACTTTATGACTTTAGCCACCACATTTCTAACCCAATTTCAGTTACCTATCATATATGAGATTGGAATGGAACTCCTAACAAAATTTAAACAGAGTACTGCTACCCATATATCAGATCATATTCATGAGTGGCGGTGTCATCGTCGAATGGTTAAGACATATGTTCCCGATCATCTTTTAGCTGAGTGGTTCATAAAATACTTGTTGCCATCAATCACTAAGGACATGGAAAAAGGTGGAGTTGTCATGGAAGAGCAAGTAATTTCTCATGCCCAATACTTGGATTTGATTTACACACTGTTATCACTCAGGTTGTCCTTAAGCTCGTGAAAGGATACGGCCGAGGTAACCACAAACCAATCTTTGGACTGCAGGTTCTAGCCCACCTGCAATCAGAGAGGGATCTCTCTTTCAAATTTAGCTTTGTTGAAGATGATTTTAGGCTAGTTATTGAGTTCAAGGGGTTTTGTTTTGATTTTGGTGGGATGATTGATGCTTTCAAGTAGAGAGGCAAAATATAACGTGGTAAGTTTCAAACCATTGGGCATGGAGTCATGGAGTAAGACTGCTGGTGCATTTTCTTGGTCACAGGAGAGTAAAATGGAGCAAGACAGCTGGATATGAAACTATCATTTAAGGTAAAGAGATGGATTGAAAGGCTAAGGAATGAGAGGCAATTAAGAATTTCTCATTCAGGTTAGTAGAGGGAAGATAAATGAGCCCTATCTAGGAGCAGCTAAGAATTCCTAGATAACAGTCATTCACATGCGAAATAGATCAAACATGAGCCATAAAAGAATTCATATTTATGCCTAAATCAAGAGGAAAAACATTAAGAAGCCACAGAAACTGAGCATAGAGTGCAGCTAAGCAAGTTCTAAACCAATCCTTCGTTCTGTAACTTGAGCATATATGAAATTGAAATAACAGAGGTGAGGAACACTTATTGATTCATATGGCAGCACAAGAATTCCAAATTCATCCTTCAGAAACCATTAACAACACATCAGACAGTCCATTCTCCAAACTTTCAACAATCTTTGATTAAGGAAAACATATCAGATATACAGTGCGAGTCTCTAATGAGGATTATCAACCAACCAACCCCTAAAACAGTACAGAGGGTGGTATAAATAGGGAAAATTATCCAAGATTAATCTATTACAGCCGACCCAAATAGGTCTGAAAGAAAATGATTACTTTAACCTAATCTTATCCAGAAATAAATGCATGAAAATATCTTTGAGCTGCGCTAAGGGTAGCTGTATCAAACTGAGTTAACGTCTGTCCTGGGTGCCTCAGTGCAGTCTTTCTGTAATAACTGTGATTTGTCTTTTATCTCCACATCTAACTTGGTTCTGTTGCTGTTTGGTGGCATTAATGTGCACTAATCCCAACCAGATAAGCTTTTAAATGGCCTTAATTGCTTTGCTGACTTTGATGGAGGTTTTTAATTTTTACCTGCTTTGATGTTGCCAAACTGATACTCTTTGCCACTTCCTGATACTCTTTGACATGAAACTGGGCTTTATCTCTCCTCTGATACTTTTTGAACTGTCCCATCGATCTTTCAAGGCAGTTGTTAGGCCCTCTGTTGCTTTAAAAACTGTCTTTGCCCCTTTTGAATGTTGTGCGAAGAAATTCTGGTCATTTTGCGCCTTTCGGGCATGCTGGAGGCTGAGTCACGAAGGGGCTTTCCATTTTGGCCTATTTCCCGTAGCCATGCGCGATTAATCGCGCATGAAAAACTGCCTCAGATTCTGATTCCGGGCTTCCTAGGCTGCGATTTGTGCCTTTTGCACTTTTTGATGGTGATGTCAGCATGACATCAGCTTGACGTCAGCAGGCGGGTCCCAGTACGGCGGTGACGTGGCAGGGTGACGTCAGCAGGGTGACGTCAGCAGTACGGCCGGGTGACGTGGCGGTACGGCGGAGGAGGTGACGTGGTAGTACGGTGGCAGCTACGTGGCAAGGACACGGTGGCAGGAGGCCGACGCGGGACGGTGACATCAGCATGGCGTGGCGCTGACGTAGGAGGGGGGAAAGCGGTATCCGGTTTCGGGTGCACCGCTTTTGAGCAAAAGTGGTTTCGGCAGAAGGGGCTCCACCACAGTTGAGTGGGTGACGCATGGCGGGAGTACGACGGGAAAACCGCCCATCTCCCGGGCGCTAACCATCGACAGGTTCGAGTGGAAAGGACCCGCCCACCGTAGATCTGTGGTGCGGGTGATCGGACGGTTGGCAAGATGGATAGGGCGGCGGAAGGTTAAAGACAGGGGTTCGCGCGAATATTCGAATATTAATACAATTCCGCGGGGGGTTTAAACTTTGGAAATGCGGGTTTTTTGCATGTTTTGCGCGCCGGGGGGTAAAGTTTAATGTTTATTCAAACATTTTAACACTAAACTTTAAACAATAAGTGAGAGAGGGTGAGAATAATGAAATGTTTATGGGTAAAGGGGTGAGGGAAAAGGTTATTAACTTAACCAGATGTCAAGTTAATCCCAGGGTTAGGACGCGGAAGGCTATTGCTAAGCTCCAGGTGAACTCAGCATTTCCTAGACTGATATTATATGGCTATAGTGCCAGGGGATGGGAATATGTACATAGGGGAATTTTATACATAGTTTTAGTAGGGGAAGGGGGAACAGATAGGGAGCTACATAGTAAAAATTAGTAGTTAATATGATAAGTGATAAGAAAGTGCTAAGTATGTGATTTCTTAGGCTATTAGGGGGAAAAAGATTCATAGAGGAAGTGTGAACATTCATTGAGTAAAGCAGATCTTTACCAAGGCAAATGATATGGAGAATGATGAAACTAAGAGGTATCAAGCAGATCTTGACCTCTTTAGGGAAGTTAGTGAGTGATTTAGGGAGTAAGAGGAAGAGGGAGTTAGTCATGCCTCACTTGAGCTCCTCCAAATGAAAACTGCCTTGTACCTGTAATCTGAAGTACAGTATCACTTTGAAACACAAAATTGATCACAAATCAACATTCTGCAACCTCAAAAACTACCTACCCAACCTACTTACCTAGCATTTTTTCTTCTTTTTGGTTTGGGTGCACTTAGACTTGCAGACCCTGCTTTACAATTTTTCTTTTGACTGCCCTCCTATCTAAATCTACACTTATTTCTTCCAAGGGCCCAGATTAAGCAGTTGGGCTCCTTTGTTTCTCTACCTATCTACAAATTTGCCAAGATTAAGCTGTTTGGACAGATATTCATTCTCTACATTCTAAAACAAGAAATTGAAACCTAGGGAAGCCAAGATTAGACTGTTTGGCCTTCCCTTAACAGAAAATTCTTCAAAAAGGAATAACTCATCAAAATTTGGAATACAGCAGTGGCATTTAGACTGGCACACTTTCATGGCCCCTTCTTTGGCCTCTTTAGGAAATATGGAGCATTGCAGCATGCAAAGTATGACATATTTGGCATGTAAAAATTGTCAATCATGAAAGATGATCACCTGTTGCAACAGGAGGCTAACAGTGGCTCCACTTGGGGATGGCTTTTCCTTGTGAAAAGCCAAGAACATCAGGTCAGACTGCCTTGATCTTCTATTGTTGCTGTAGATTGAAAAAATTCTTTATGCTGGCTGTTAAGAGTGTGAAACTTTTGAAATATGAACAGCCTTCTCCTCAACTGAAATATTGTGAAATACATAGCACTGCTGCTTTCTTCTGCGTGCTTGATACTATATACAATGTTGCTTGAGTATTGCCTTTGAAATAGATCCAACATATGGATCAAAGCTGATGTATTTCTCTTAGCCTCTGGTCTAGAAACAGTTGCTGATGTGAAAAAATATGCTCCTCTAACACTCAGACTGCTTACAAAAAATAAAAACAAAGTGTTGATATATACAAATATCAATGTACAAAGAGATATGTACAGAGCTGCATTGTATCCCTTTAAAAGGGATCATGGTAATGTTTCAGCATTCGGCCATTTACAGGGCCTTCTTCAGCCATGCTACCCTCTATAGATTTGAGAAAATATGTGTTATTCCCCTGAACAGCAGAAATAACAAATGGCCCTTTCCATAAAAAATCAAACTTTGCATGTTTTCCCTTGTCTTCTCTTCATGAATCCCACCTTAGAACTTTGTCGCCAATGTAGAAATCCTCAGCCTTAGCTCTCTTATCAAACATCTTTTTGAGCTTTTCTTGCAAAATTTGAGCTCTGTCATAAACTTGCTCTCTGGTTTGCTGAAGATGAATGGTCTGGTTGATTCTTCGTTGAATGTCATTTGGTTCAGCCTGGATCTCCTGTAACAGTCTGATAGTAGGGATGCCCAAAGATGAAGGAAACCTGGCCTCCATGCCATATACTAGCTCATAAGGGCTCATCCCAATGGATTTCTTTGTTGAAAGTCTATCTGCCCATATGGCATTTGTGAGTTTTCTATGCCAGTTCTTCTTGTTCTCTTCTAAGATCTTCTTGATAATATTAATGAGACTTTTATTTGAGGATTCGGCCAAGCCATTACCTTGAGGGTAATAGGCTGTAGAGTGGCCCAAGGTAATGTGAAATTTATGGCAAAAGTTGATCATCCTTTTGGATTTGAAGGCAGCGGCATTGTCGGTAATGATCTTCTCAGGGCAGCCAAATCTAGAAAGGATATTGCACTCAAGGAATTGGATAATGATGGTGTCATTGGCTTGCCTGCATGGGATGGCCTCAACCCACTTGGTGAAATAGTCGGTGGCTGTTAGAATCCATTTGTGTTGGCCTGAGGAAGAGGGATGGATTTCTCCAATGAAGTCAAGGCCCCATTGTTGAAAAGGATTTTCGGTTGAGATGGGTTTAAGGGGCAGGGGAAACAACTTTCTTTTGCCCTCAAAGATTTGGCATTTGTGACAAGCAATGGCAAACTTTTTTACGTCTGCAAAAAGAGAGGGCCAATAAAAACCAGCCCTTAAAATTTTATCAGCAGTGGACTTCCAATATAGATGTCCTCCACAGTCCCCTGCATGGAATTCTCTCATGACATTGTTAGTTTCATTCATAGTTAAACAATTAAGCAATATGCCTTCATGATTTTTCCAAAATAATGCACCATCTATGACACAAAACTTTAAAGCTTTCATTTTCAAAAATCTTTTCTTGGTTCTGGACAATCCTGGGGGAGCAAATAGGTTTAACAATACAAAGCATATATCAGCATACCATGGAGATTGCAAAAAGGTTTCACTGATCTGTGGAGTCGCCAGCTCCTGTTCATTGTCCAATTGGTTAATGTCTAAGGCTTGAAAGTTTGTTTCGGACATCAGTTTGGCTAAACCTTGTCCCTTTATCAGTTTGATTAGTTTTATTTCTATGTCATACTCAAGGATGTTAGCAATCCACTTGCCTCTTTTGCCCTCTAACCCCTCTTGGGTTAATATGTCTTTTACAACAGCGTTTGGTACATAAGCAATCACATGTGAATATAAAATGTAGACTCGGAAATCTTTGATTGCTTTGACCAGGGCATAGGCCTGCTTCTCCATGATTGGGTACTTCAAAGGGGCATCTCTTAAGGCTCGGCTGAAAAATGCAATTGGCTTTTCAGCTCCCTGGTCATCCTTTTGCAAAAGGACAGCAGTTATGGTGTGATCAGATGCAAAAGAAAATATGATAAAGTCCCTATCAAATTGTGGACTTGTGAGGACAGGGGCTTGGGTTAAGGCAGATTTGATGCTCTCAAAGGCCTGCTTGGTTTCAAGAGACCATTTTACCTTGGCATCCTTTTTTAACATGTTGCTTAACAGTCGTATCAGTTCAGCTAGATTTGGAATAAATCTTCTTAGGAAGTTGATTTTTCCAAGGAATGCTTGCAACTCTTTTATGTTTCTTGGATATGGGATTTGGAGGATGGCTTGGATTCTTTCAGGATCAATTCTAATCCTATCCTTCGATATGATATGGCCAAGAAGTTTGCCTTCTTCAAGGCCAAAGAGAGACTTCTTGGGGTTCAAGGAAATGCCATATTTCCTACATGTCATGAATATTTGCCTCAAATGTTTTAGGTGCTCTTGATCAGATTTAGAGAAAGGGGTTAAGTCATCAAGGTAGACAACTAAAAAATCATGTATTTCTTTGGCAAATGCAATATCCATTGCCCTTTGAAAGGTGGCACCAGCGTTTTTAAGTCCGAAAGGCATCTTCACATACTTAAATGTTCCCCACGGTGTGGTAAAGGCTATCTTGTCTTGGTCATCCGGGTGAACCAGTATTTGATTGAAACCTGAAAAGCCATCTAGCAAAGAGATTCTAGATGACCCCACTACTCTCTGCAGAATATGATCCATTTTGGGCAATGGGTAGTGGTCTTTTAGGGAGACTTGGTTTAAATTTCTTAGGTCTACACATAGCCTAATCTCACCTGTCTTTTTTCTTGTAGGAACAAGATTGGATACCCATTCAGAAAATCTGATGGGTGCTATTATGCCTGCTTCAAACATTCTTTTCACTTCCTTTTCAATCAAAGGGAGAAGTACCGGGTTGATTCTCCTCAGTTTCTGTTTGAAGGGTTTCTGGTTTGGTTTTAAGGGAATGGTGTGTTGGATCATTGAGGTGTCATAGGACTTCAAGTCCTCATAACTCCAAGCAAATACATCTTGGAATTCTTTGAACAAATCAATATATTTGGGTTTCTGATCGGGGGGCAGATTTTTGGACAATTTAATCATTTTGGGCTTCTCTGCTGTTCCAATGTTGTGCTCTTCTATATCAGTGTTCAAGGGCTGCATTTTTGGTTTTTTGGGAACATCATTTGCATCAAACATATCTTCTAATGGAGTTAGCCCAGCAGGCAAAAAGTTATCCTTTAAGTCAATGATCTCGGCCTCTGTTTTGGCTATTTCCTCCAAACGCATTTGTCTCAGCTCTTCTATGTTTGTTTTGTCAAAAATGGTTGGGTTCAAGATTTGTTTGGCTGTTACAGCTGTTACAGCCTGTTGATTTTCATTTGCTTGCTATTGTTCATTTGTCATAGCATCCATGTCAATATTAATATTTGAAAACTCATGCTCAAGAGTGAGGAAATTGTTAATCTGGGCATCATCTTCAAATACTTGCCAGTCTTTGACGTTATTAGGGATAGCGGGCCTATGTTTTATCTCAGCAGTAAAGTGGTGATTTGGCTCGAAGGGGAGCTTGCATGTACTAGCAAAAGTGGCTAGGTTGTGTGCATGAATGTTATGATTTCTTGAAATCTTGGCAAGCTTGGATTCAGTGAATGCATTGAGTATATTAGTGGCAGCAGTCCTATAGGCCCTCATTCTATTGTCATTGGTAACAAAGTTACCTTTCATTTGTTGTATGATTAAATCAGAGTCACCTAGAATAGACACTTTTGCAGCTCCTAGAGCTTTGAGCAATTTAAGGCCTAACAGGAGAGCCTCATACTCTGCCATGTTATTGGTGCATTTGAAATTCAGTCTGTAGGCATGGCCTTCTGCATGATTGTTATGTGTATCGTGAATCTAGACACCTGCCCCTGCTCCTAACTTGTTAACAGAGCCATCAAACTCTAAATACCATGTGATTTCTTGCTTGTGGTTAGTACTAAGAGTTTCAGCCATCCTAGGATTGGGCAGATTTGAAATTTTTGTTTGGGGCAGTTCCTCTTGTATGCTGGTCACCTTGATTGTTTTGACAGTTTCATCAGTATGGGCAACCGATTCTTCATTGGTGTGTGTGTTTAGTTCTAAAGCCAAAGGCTTATCATCAGTTGGAGGATTTATTTCCTCATTAAATAAAATAAAAGAATCCATATCAGAATGGATTGCGTAAATGGGAAAATTTTCAGGCTTGTCCTCGCTACTTACCACATACTTCATCAGTGTTTCTCTATATAGTCTCTTTGGTTGCCCAAAGACAGATATGGTGGCATAAGAGAGGTCTAATTGGAGGGACCCTTGGAGTTTTTCTCCCCAAGATCTTGACAATAGCATGCCATACTTTGGTGGAATGTCAGCAACCACCACATCCATGAGGATGGTTTTGTTGGGATATTGGACTAAGGAGACACACAAGTCTTTGATGAGGCCTAAACACTTGACTTGACTTGAGTCAAATGAGAATAGATCTTTGTATGGCCTAGTGACTTCAAGGTTTAGCTTTTCCATTACAGCTTTGGGCATAAGATTGTGTGAGGCCCCTGAGTCAAACATAGCATTGTGCAAAACTTTGTCATGTATATGCAAACTGACATAAAATGGTAGAACAGATCCATATGTTGATTTTCCATTAACTTCTGGACCAAACAGCAGCTCAGGGGTATCATCTAAAACATTGACATCATCCTTGACCTCTGGCATTTGAAGTGATCTTTGAATTTGTTGCCTATAGATGTCATGTTTTGCAAGTTCAGATAAAGGGATGGATATTTTCAGTTTTCCAATCTCTGCCTCTAAATTAAATGGCTTTTCCAATGGAGTCTTGGTGTTGACAGTGGCAAATTTCTCTTTTTCATTTGAATTATCAGCGTTGTGGGAAGTTATTGCTTGCGGTTTTTCAGTTTTAGGAGGGCTTTTTGGAACGCTGTTCGAATTCTCTTTCGAGGAAGAAGGTGGCAGAGGCTGATCAATAGAAGGTTGCATTTCTGTTATGTCCTCTACAGTCACTTGATGTGGGTTTGGGATAGTTGTATCAGCTGGTTTTGTTATGACAGCCTTGCCTTTAATCCTGTTGGACTGTTTACCATCCTTTGGTTTGCTAGGCTCAGAAATATCAATGGTCCTAGTTCTCAGCTTATATTGTTTGTGGACCTCATACACAGCAGTATCATAACCTTGTTTAAAATCAAAAGACTCACCAGACTTAGTTTGAAATTGATTAAATTCATGCTCATCTTGGTTTTGTTGAGTTAGGAAAATTTGTTGCTCAGCCCTTGAATCCACTAAGTTGATGTGAGTGTCCTCTGTGGGCTCACTAGACGTGGATGCCTCGGCATAATTTTCATGAAAAGGGGGCCTTACATCATGGTCTGGGCTAGACCTGCCAGCATTTGTGTTCTGCGTTTTCCTGAAATTTGGGTTCCTTATGGCATTAGGTTGTTGTCCATCCCATGAAGATTTTCTCTCAACACTTTCTACTCTGTCTCCCAGCCTGTGCATGCCACTGATAATAGCATCCAGCTTTTGATCTAAGGCTGAGGGTTCTTCCTTAAAGGTGGTTCTTCTCTCCATTCTAGCTCTGTTTCTTTTGGCAATTAGGTTGGCCTCTATGCTAACAGCAACATTTTGCATGTCTGCAAGGGTTTGAGGGGCTCTTTCCTTTAACTGGTAAGCCATATCCGGGTCGAATCCATCAGGGAATTTATACAAGGCAAGGTCAGGTGGAGGTCTTAAGTTCTGTGGTATTGCATTATAGACATTATTGAATCTTGCACAGTAATCTAAGACAGACTCTTGAGGTCCTCTTTTTATGGTGTCGTACTCAGCTAGTATGTGCAAGGGGTCTTTCTTTTTCTCCCATCTGTTGATAAAGGATTGGTAAAGCTCATCCGGAGTGGTTATGGAATTTGCAGCAAGTGCTCTGAACCAAGTTCTAACATCACCTGTTAAACTTTGGACAAAAATTTTCATTCTGACGCTATCATCATCTATTTCGTAGTTCTCAAAATAGTCTTGCATCTTCTTGGTATGCTGAAGGGCTGTGCAAGAACCAGTTCCATCAAAATATGTGATTTTAGTTTGATAATCCTGAGGCATAGCCCCAGGATTTGCAGGTAATTGCAGGGGTGCATATCTATTAGCCATATTGACGGGGATAAGTGGAACAACAGGAGCGACTGGAACAATAGGAACAACTGGAACAACAGGGATAGCAGTAGTGGTAGAAGTAGTATGTGCAGTGAATGGGGGTGTGGAAGGATTGCTATGAGAGGTGGATGATGAACAAGGGGAAGTCGGGGTTGAACGAAATAAAACTTTGACTGGGGTTGGAACACAGCTTGGGTGAACTGCTTCAGGACTATTATCAGCAGAATCTTCTTGCTTCCTAAGAATCTTTGGGATTAAGTTGGGATTGTCAAAAACAACTGGAGGGTCTGGGTCGGGATTTGACCTAGTATAACGAGTTTTCCTCTTTGGAGCCAACTTCTGAATTTTGTTTTTTGGTATTTTCCTGGGAATGTTTCTAGTTTAGGAAGGAATTGGTTAAATTTTTGAGACCGTTGTTTAGAGCTTAAAGCTAGAATGAAGATTGACTGAAGCAGCATTTATTTAATCCTGTAAGTGCAAAGCAAGAACAGTTTCAAAGGCTTCCTGGCTGACATTCAGGCTTCATCTGTAGTTTTAAGAAATAGACAGCAATCAGAAAAATTAGTTCGAGTTCCCTAATCGAGCTTTCTAACTTGATTCGTGAAATTAACTGAGGATTTCCCCAGTGGAGTCGCCATTATGTTATCACTCTGGTTGTCCTTAAGCTCGTGAAAGGGTACGGCCGAGGTAACCACAAACCAATCTTTGGACTGCAGGTTCTAGCCCACCTGCAATCAGAGAGGGCTCTCTCTTTCTGATTTAGCTTTGTTGAAGATGATTTTAGGCTAGTTATTGAGTTCAAGGGGTTTTGTTTTGATTTTGGTGGGATGATTGATGCTTTCAAGTAGAGAGGCAAAACATAGCGTGGTAAGTTTCAAACCATTGGGCATGGAGTCATGGAGTAAGACTGCTGGTGTGTTTTCTTGGTCACAGGAGAAGAAAATGGAGCAAGACAGCTGGATATGAAACAATCATTTAAGGTAAAGAGATGGATTGAAAGGCTAAGGAATGAGAGGCAATTAAGAATTTCTCATTCAGGTTAGCAGAGGGAAGATAAATGAGCCCTATCTAGGAGCAGCTAAGAATTCCTAGATAACAGTCATTCATATGCGAAATAGATCAAACATGAGCCATAAAAGAATTCATATTTATGCCTAAATCAAGAGGAAAAACATTAAGAAGCCACAAAAACTGAGCATAGAGTGTAGCTAAGCAAGTTCTAAACCAATCCTTCATTCTGTAACTTGAGCATATATGAAATTGAAATAACAGAGGTGAGGAACACTTATTGATTCATATGGCAGCACAAGAATTCCAAATTCATCCTTCAGAAACCATTAACAACACATTAGACAGTCCATTCTCCAAACTTTCAGCAATCTTTGATTAAGGAAAACATATCAAATATACAGTGCGAGTCTCTAATGAGGATTATCAACCAACCAACCCCTAAAACAGTACAGAGGGTGGTATAAATAGGGAAAATTATCCAAGATTAATCTATTACAGCCGACCTAAACAGGTCTGAAAGAAAATGATTACTTTAACCTAATCTTATCCAGAAATAAATGCATGAAAATATCTTTGAGCTGCGCTAAGGGCAGCTGTATCAAACTGAGTTAACGTCTGTCCTGGGTGCCTCGGTGCAATCTTTCTGTAATAACTGTGATTTGTCTTTTATCTCCACCTCTAACTTGGTTCTGCTACTGTTTGGTGGCATTAATGTGCACTAATCCTGACCAGATAAGCTTTTAAATGGCCTTAATTGCTTTGTTGACTTTGATGGAGGTTTTTAATTTTTACCTGCTTTGATGTTGCCGAACTGATACTCTTTGCTGCTTCCTGATACTCTTTGACATGAAACTGGGCTTTATCTCTCCTCTGATACTTTTTGAACTGTCCCATAGATCTTTCAAGGCAGCTGTTCGGCCCTCTGTTGCTTTAAAAACTGTCTTTGCCCCTTTCTGAATGCTGCGCGAAGAAATTCTGGTCATTTTGCGCCTTTTGGGCATGCTGGAGGCCGAGTCACGAAGGGGCTTTCCATTTTGGCCTATTTCTCGTAGCCTAGCGCGATTAGGCGCTAATCGCGCATGAAAAACTGCCTCAGATTTTGATTCCGGGCTTCCTAGGCTGCGATTTGCGCCTTTCGCACTTTTGGACGGTGACGTCAGCAGGTGGGTCCCAGTACGACGGTGATGTGGCAGGGTGACGTCAGCGGGGTGACGTCAGCAGTACGGTCGGGTGATGTGGTGGTATGGCAGAGGAGGTGATGTGGTAGTACGGTGGCAGCTACGTGGCAAGGACACGGTGGCAGGAGGCCGACGCGGGACGGTGAGGTCAGCATGACGTGGCGCTGACGTAGGAGGGGGGAGAGTGGTATCTTGTTTCGGGCGCACCGCTTTTGAGCAGAAGTGGTTTTGGCAGAAGGGGCTCCGCCACAGTCAAGAGGGTGACGCGTGGCGGGAGTACGACGGGAAAACTGCCCATCTCCCGGGCGCTAACCATCGACAGGTTCGGAGTGGAAAGGACCCACCCACCATAGATCTGTGGTGCGGGTGATCGGACGGTTGGCGGGACGGATAGGGCGGCGGAAGGTTAAAGACGGGGGCCCGCGTGAATATTCGAATATTAATACAATGCCGCGGGGGGGTTTAAACTTTGGAAATGTGGGTTTTTTGCATGGTTTGCGCGCCGGGGGGTAAAGTTTAATGTTTATTCAAACATTTTAACACTAAACTTTAAACAATAAGCGAGAGAGGGTGAGAATAATGAAATGTTTATGGGTAAAGGGGTGAGGGAAAAGGTTATTAACTTAACCAGATGTCAAGTTAATCCCAGGGTTAGGACGCGGAAGGCTAATGCTAAGCTCCAGGTGAACTCAGCATTTCCTAAACTGATATTATATGGCTATAGTGCCAGGGGATGGGAATATGTACATAGGGGAATTTTATACATAGTTTTAGTAGGGGAAGGGGGAACAGATAGGGAGCTACATAGTAAAAATTAGTAGTTAATATGATAAGTGATAAGAAAGCGCTAAGTATGTGATTTCTTAGGCTATTAGGGGGAAAAAGATTCATAGAGGAAGTGTGAACATTCCTTGAGTAAAGCAGATCTTTACCAAGGCAAATGATATGGAGAATGATGAAACTAAGAGGTATCAAGCAGATCTTGACCTCTTCAGGGAAGTTAGTGAGTGATTTAGGGAGTAAGAGGAAGAGGGAGTTAGTCATGCCTCGCTTGAGCTCCTCCAAATGAAAACTGCCTTGTACCTATAATCTGAAGTACAATATTACTTTGAAACAGAAAATTGATCACAAATCAACATTCTGCAACCTCAAAAACTACCTACCCAGCCTACTTACCTAGCATTTTTTCTTCCTTTTGGTTTGGGTGCACTTAGACTTGCAGACCCTGCTTTACAATTTTTCTTTTGACTGCCCTCCTATCTAAATCTACACTTATTTCTTCCAAGGGCCCAGATTAAGCAGTTGGGCTCCTTTGTTTCTCTACCTATCTACAAATCTTCCAAGATTAAGCTGTTTGGACAGATATTCATTCTCTACATTCTAAAACAAGAAATTGAAACCTAGGGAAGCCAAGATTAGACTATTTGGCCTTCCCTTAGCAAAAAATTCTTCAAAAAGGAATAACTCATCAAAATTTGGAATACAGCAGTGGCATTTAGACTGGCACACTTTCATGGCCCCTTCTTTGGCCTCTTTAGGAAATATGGAGCATTGCAGCATGCAAAGTATGACATATTTGGCATGTAAAAATTGTCAATCATGAAATATGAACACCTGTTGCAACAGGAGGCTAACACACACAATCTGGCACGCTCTACGACAAAATTCCCAATGCACCCAGACCAACTTTCATTTTTCCTCCTCCTCTACAATCGAGTAAGGACTCTCATGCCAGCGATGGTGTGATCGGTTCTTCGAGCACGCAAACGGCAAGAAGACCATCTGGTCAAACTCTTGCCATTACCAATCAAACTACCAATGCATCAGAAAACACTCTTGCTTCCGAAGTTAATGCCGTGTCATTTGACAAAGGCAAAAATCAAAAGCAACTAGGAGGCAAGAAAAAGGGGAAAAACAAAAAGAAACAAGATAATTCCCCTCAAGAGAAATCATCTGATTCCTCTACTTCGGCAAGGAAACCTCATTATCCATGTCTAATCTGTAATGACGAGCATTTTACAAGAGATTGTCCACACCACTCAGAGGTCTCTAAACTTTTAAAGACTTCAAACACATCTGCAGTGTTGACTAATTCGTTTCCAAACCCGGAGACACATTTGGTTGTGACAAACCATGCTTCCATATCCCAAGTACTCATGTTATCCATCACAAAGCCACAAAATGAAGCTTTAGTGTCAACGATAAATAAAGATTATGAAAATCCACTGTCATCATCAAATAATCACACCATTGATCAACCTAATCCTTCAACTTCGACTTCATCTGAAAATATTCCACCTATCGTACCAGAATTGACAATAAAACCACCAAAGGGAGTTGTGCATAATCGACATTTAACCCTCGAGCTCGAGCAGCTTAGAACTATGACATAGTGGAAGATCTTGCTCAATCGCCTTCTACTATGTCGACACTCGAGGTGTTACAAAATTGTCCCTCCTAGAAGCAAGCTTTACTGTCATCAATTGGTGGAATAGACCCTATGGACTCCAATCTTGTGGTTTTTAACCATGTAGGATATATAGCATAGTTACCGGTGCAATTAGCTTTCCTAATTCAAGTAAAATCTTTCAATAAGAATGTTCACCGAACTATTATTGATGAGGGGGCATCTACTTGCATTATGTCAATGAGCTGCTGGAAAACACTTGGTTCACCACTGTTGTCATGATCACCAACCACGTTAAAAGATTTTGACGGAAGAACATATACTCCTTATGGGATTTTGAGTAACCTACAAATTGAAATAGGGGGCAAAACAATTACTATTGAAGTTGAGGTAGTTGACAGACCCCTTGATTACAACATTTTACTGGGAAGGCCATGGGTATATGCTATGGCTATTGTGGTTTCCACGTACTTTCGTACTATTGCATTCCCTCATAAGGGTGGAATCACAGTCATCGATCAGCTAGCCTTCTTTGCCAATAGTTCACAGGCTACGGGAAGAATTCTGTTGGTACATAGACCCCCGCTATCACTTCAAAGTGTTGGAGTAGGTCTCTTTAAAGATCCTTCCCTAATGGGTACTTTTATACTACCGTCACCATCTGATTTGGCGAAAGTGACAAGAGTAGAGACTTGCAACATGATTTCCTCCACCTCATCTGATTTAAGGAGGATTACCAACAAGTTTGAAGTTGATAGAAAAATTGAGGTAATGCCGCTAAGCCCCATTGAACTAGCATAGCAATCAATTTTTCGAGCTTGTGCAGAAAACCCAAATCTGGATTCACCAATTGTATGGGTAGACCGTTTGTTAGAATATGGTACTTCTTTGGATCCTTTCTCTCGTATACATTCTACGGATGAAGGAATCATCCAATCAATGATGATAGGAGAAGAACCTTGGGAAGATTATCATCATCATTCCCATCTTCCAGATGACATCAAAGATTATTCAAATGACCTAAACCAGCCTTCAGTTGTTGATTTCCTTTTGAATTTAGTTTTCATAGACACAATAGAATCTGAGCGAAACCTGTCAAATATTGAAGAAATGATTTATATTAATATTTCAACCAAGCCTAATATTGTAGAGAACATTCATGTTGGCAAATCTTGTTCAGCATCAGAACTCGATAGTTACTGTACTCTCTTTCATGAATTTAGAGATATCTTTGCATGGTCTTATGAGGAGATGCCAAGCATTGACTCTAGTATTGTTGAACACGAAATCAAAATGTACCCTGATGTCAAGCCAGTTCGACAGCAACTTCAACCTGTTCATCCAAAGAAAGCCGCTGCAATTAAAGAAGAAGTTGAAAAACTCTTGCGGGCTGGTTTTATTTATCCTATACCTCTTACTGACTGGGTTTCCAACCTTGTTCCTGTCATGAAGAAATAAGGGACAATTCGAGTGTGCATCGATTATAGGGATGTAAATCAGGCTTGTTCAAAGGACAATTATCCTACTCCTTTTATTGACCAGATTATTGACAAATGTGCTGGATGCGAAATATACTCATTTATGGATGGATTTTCCGGCTACAATCAAATCAATATCCACCCACAAGACCAATCGAAAACAACTTTTATTTGTCCATGGGGCACATTCTCCTATATGAAACTCCCTTTCGGTTTGAAGAATGCAAGGGCTACATTTCAGAGGGAAATGAACTATGCCTTCCATGACATCAAGCACATTGTTCAACCTTACCTTGACGATTTACCTGCTCATTCATGAAAGCGGATTGATCACCCGCAACATCCGAGAGCAATATTTTTACAGTGCCGACACTACAAGATACCAGTCAATCCACACAAATGTGTGTCTTGTGTTTGTTCTGGTCGATTGCTTGGATTTGTAGTGTCTAGAGAGGGGATTCGACTCGATCCATTAAAGGTTCAGGCAATTCTAGATTTGCCTCCACCTTGAAATATTTTACAGTTACAGAGACTCCAAGGGAAAGAAAACTTTCTGAGGAGGTTCATTCCTAATTACGCTAATATGGCTAAAGGTTTTACACATCTTTTGAAAAAGGAGATACCCTTCCATTGGGATCAGGTTGCGCAAGCTTCCTTTGATGCTATTAAAGATACCTTGATTCGAGCTTCATTAATATATTCTCCAAATTACCAAAATGACTATTACCTGTATCTCGCCACTGCAGATACAACCATTGGCATGGTTTTAGTCTAGGAAGAAAATGGGATTGAACATCCAATTTATTACTTGAGCTGTAATCTCAACGATACAGAAAGTAAGTACTCTTATGTCGAAAAACTAGCTTTGGCAGTTGTGCAAGTTGTTCAAAGATTTCGCCATTACATCCTGCTACGGAAAACAACTATCATTTTGGATTGCAACCCTATGACATATATTTTGTCACATCAATTTCTGGGGGGCAAATACTCAAAATGGATAGTTATTTTACAGGAACTTTATTTGGAATTCATCGAGTCCAAATCAAAGAAATCTCTAGTTTTCGCAGAGTTACTTTGTGACCTTCCCTCGACCTCCATTGATTCAACATCTAAACCATCGATTTTGGATGAGTCTTTATTTCTGATATTTTCATCTGACGCATGGTATGGAGATATACTGATCTATCTCTAGACCCAAACTTTCTGGCCTGATACCTCTCACTCGCAACAACGACGTATTCGATACCAAGCCAAAGATTATCTGATCATTGGCGACACTCTTTACCGTCATGGCATCGATATAGTTTTACGGAGGTGTCTCACACATGAGGAAGCCGAGAACGCATTGAATGATTTCCATTTAGGTGTTTGTGGTGGACACTTATTTGGATATGTAACTGCATAAAGAATTCTCCGTGCTGGTTACTTCTGGTCAACTATATTCAAAGATTGTATTATTGTTGTCATAAGTTGTCACGCATGCCAGATATATGACAGAAAAATCAGATTACCACCTGCACCATTGCATTCGGTCATTGCTGTTAACCCATTCGTCAAATGTGGCATGGAATTTATGACATGTAACCCCACCTCGGTCGGGGGGCATGGGTATATTATAGTTGTCGTTGACTATTTTACCAAATGGGTTGAGGCGATGCCAACATTGAACAACAGTGGCAAAACGGTTGCTCTTTTCTTTTTTAACCATGTGGTTGCCCAGTTTGTTGTAACACAAGGCATAGTTACAGATCATGGGTCACATTTTCACAATCACATGATGGTTGTGTTGACTGCTAAGTTAGGACTGTCACATGATAGTTCTACCCCTTATTACCCGCAAGCAAATGGACAAGTTGAGGTCATCAACAAATCCTGAAGCGGATGTTGCAGAGAATGATAGGGGTTCATAAGAGAAACTGGCACTTAATCCTGTACTCTGCCTTGTGGGCATATCGAACCTCAGTGAGAAATGCAACTGGATTCACAACCTTTTAGTTGGTGTATGGTTTAGAAGAAATCTTACCAATACAATGTGAAATTTCATCGCTCAAACTCGCGATTGACCTGTTACCTGACACTTCTAAAGAAGAAACACGTTTTGTGGAATTAATCCATTTGGATGAAACCCGTCGTGATGTCGCATTGGCTAATGAAGCACATAAGAAACATATTAAGGCACAATATGATAGAAATGTCAAGCCTCATATCTTCTTAGAAGGAGACCTAGTCTTGCTTTACGATCAGGAAGTTTATAAACTTGGAGCAAGGAAATTCGAGCCAATGTGGATGGGTCCTTATATTGTCAAGCGTGTTCTAGAAAAAGGTGCTTATGAGTTAGTAGATTATGATGGGATTCCATTGTCCCAGCTCTGAAATGGGTTGTACCTCAAACATTACTATGCTTGATTAAGTGTAGTAAAACTCACTATATATATGCTTTCATTGCATGTGTGTGTGTATCTTCTAGAGATTTTTATCTGGTTAGTAATCCGCTTTGCATTTGTTGCAGATGTCGAAGTCTTTGGAACCTTTTGTTGGTTATGCCGATGGTCCTAGTCGTAGTACATAGAACTTGTCCTCTGCAACATGGGCTATTTTCGCTCCAAGTGGCGAGTTAGTGAGTTTCCAAGGGATTTGTATCAGTCGATCGATGAACAACATCGCTGAGTATAACGTGTTGATTGATATACTCTCTGATGCCATTTCACTCGGCATTCGCCAAATCATCGTTAGGCTGGACTCGCAACTCGTTGTGCTACAACTAACAAACATTTATACTGTCTGAAATCCAACAATTTTTCGTATGTTCCTTAGAGTTCGTATTTTGGAAAGACGTTTTGAACACATTCAATATCAACATATTTCCAGAAATCTTAACACATTAATTGATTCTCTAGCGAATTATGTGTTAAATAGACATTTTTGAAACATGTAAAAGTAATATTTTCAATTCACATCATCAGTTGAATAGGATTGCATATAACCATAGAAAATTCTGAAAGTAAAATAGATAGGTGTTTTAAAAGTTTTTACAAAATTTGTGTCCAAGACACATTTGGTCATTTGACCTAAAAACTCAAAATGCATGCAAAACATCCTAAGTAGATCTAGTGGTGCTCATGGTAACAGGTCATAGCCTGTGCTATCATGCGCAAAAGCCTAGCCCAGCGGCTAGGAACACCAATAATGTGGCGTTGCAACCTCATAGGTAACTCCTCGATCTAGACATCTAGAATACCAAGGGTTAATACCTCTATGTGACCCTGCAACTCTACTATGGTCTCAGCCAAATCCAAGTCCTAGAGAACTTCTCTCCCAATGTTTCTCCGCACTGGCCCACCTACAACCTGTTGGTGTCCCACAAGTCAAACAGTACCCACATCTGCATGCATAAGAGTAATTTTAGTTTAGTCTTGGAAACATTAAAAACACAAAAAACATGTAGAAACTTGAAAAATCAAAAAACACTTTGGTCAAACAACTTACCCATAGCACCCCATTGTGCTCCAACTGGTAGAATCAAATCTGGATCTCCATGGAAATCCATCCCTGAGTATGGATGCTCCTCGATGACAAGGTGTTGTTGCTCGAGCCAACTGAAGAATGCAGTGGAAAAAATGATTATTGACTAACCCGCATGTCGAGCCATCAATTCAACCCACCTCTGCATACGTGGATCTCTAGGACCAGCTACACCCAGTGATACATGTTGTGGTTGCATCAATGGGATTCTCTCTAAGGTAAAAGTGATTAAGATCGAACCATAGCATAAATTCTTCGTCTTACCACTTTTTACCTTGGTAAGTTTTTCTTTCAGTGAGGAAAGCACAGCCTCGCACCAGTTGAAAAAATTTGGCTCTAGACACTCCAGTGCATATTGCATATAAGATATGTTCGCCAAATGTAGTGTCACACTGCCAACCAATTTTGTGATTGTGAAGAGGATTGTTCTCAAAGGAAAATCACCTACATCCCTGACATTTATTTTCCCATCCTTGCTAGGTTGTGTACCTAGCCGACAAAACTGTCTAATATAATCTCTCACCGAATCACCTCCACGGGCAAATCTAGAAAGTGAGATGGGGGCACCTTGCCTCGATAGTCTGGTAAGAAAGTAAATATCATCAATGGTAATAGGGACCATCTTGTCCCTAATGTGAAATGTCTAATCTGTCGAATCCCATGCATGAGCAAGGAACTACAGTAGTTCTATTTGTTTCCTCATTCTGGACAACTTAAAGTATTTGATTAACCCGCGGTTTTTGAGGGCCTCAACTATACCCGAATTGTTTAGGGAAACCATGTCTTGTTCTTTGTGCTCTCTTTCTCACCATGTAATTGATATTCTGATTGGATGAAAGCCTGAAACACAATCATAAGCTTAATTAGGATCCTTTCCATGCAAAAAACAGGACAAATTTTGGAGCAAATAGCTAAATCAAACTTGGGAAACTCACCCAGCGCATCCCATGCACAAAGAAGGTGTGTTGTAGAGCATGCAACCTTCTATCTAGGTGCTCTTCAGTGCAGTTTTCGATGTGAAAGCCTGCACTAATCCTGGGGCAAAAAATGAAACCCCGGGGGCCCCAAAAAACCCTAAAACTTGCATGAAATGACAAAAGAATGACTTGAAAAGAAAGTAGAGAGGTTTAGCTCCTACCTGGTCTGGACGGCTCGAGAAATGGTCCGCAGAATCTCTCGCAATCAGCTGGTGAAAATCGAGGTAAAAACTAGCTCAGAGCACAAAACTGAATGGTAAGTTCCAAATGGTAAAATTGTCATGGTAAAAACTTGTTTTATGTTTATTTCATGTTCATTAATCGAGTAAACATTAGTATTTACCTATTTTTTTCCTATGAAATAGGTATTTTTAATCCATTTGGTGGTGTTTTGAGCAGGGTTTACAACTGACTTACAGAATTCAATGTGCTTGATTGTAAATTGTACCTTTGACCACAGAGCACACTTTTATCTCTTTTTCGAGCTCTGTTAAAAACAAAAAAGGAACCCCCTTGGAGTCCTCTTTAAGCTCCTTTCAAACTCTCTAAACATGAAAATATTGCCAAACACTTGTCCTTTCCAGCACATTAACGGATTGGAAACGATATCTCTCTTGTTTTATTTTACACTTTTTCAGGCTTAAGAGACTAATTTACGAAAAAGAACTTGTGGATTTTTCTTTTTGTCCCTTTTCAAACTCTCTAAACATGAAAAGTACTAAGTTATCTTTGTCGTTAAACTCGTTAAAACATCAAATAGCAACAAACTTGTTCATCTAGACAAGATCGAGTTTCACCTTCGCTAGACTCGTTAAAACATCAAATAGCGTTGGATTTGCCCAAAGGGTGAAATTATACAACAAGCATATGTTATCCTCCTCAAGCTTGATAAAAATAAAGAGGTATTGGTTAGCAATGACTGGGGAAAATGGGAAAAAGGGGAAAACCACTTTATGGTAGCAGGTCGCTCTTGAAAATGACACTTTCACTCCATCACCGTGACTATATGGGTTGGGTTATTAGCTTGATGGTTATGACACCATTGGTCTATCATACCATCCATCAACTTTTTTGGGTCAATGCTACCAATTCATTTTAGTGCCACCGACATGTTCAAGAGAAGTCATTTAGTAAAAATTCATCCTTTGTAATACCACAAACCTTCATTTTCATGACCTCCATTCTTGAACCTTGTATCGTTAGTCAAATTCCATCTCTAAAATCACTACATTCATTTCATGTCGTTGATTTGGGATATGTTAAGGCCCTCCTACGATGAGTCACTTCTTGTTGACATCAACACATTATCCAAGAAGTTGACTTAGAAACACCCTTCCAATACCTTAAGGCTTGCATGCATCAATGACAAGTTTCTCACTTCCGGTGATAGGCATACTCAATGGCCTTCAACCGAAAGACTTTGTATGGTGTTCGACATCAAATCATCCATTTACACCATGCAGAATGTACTGCAGTACCTTGAGGATAATTTTCATTATCGGTGATTTCTCTCGCATCTATTAATAGCTTACATCATTGGCTGGTAATCAGATGGTGTCTTCCCATGTTCGACTTCAGATCGCATATTCACATGGTTAGAATCATACTTGAGCAAACAATTGAACGAGATAAAATACCCCAGATCTAGTTTCATCCATCCAAGCTACGATTTCAGGAGTACTAAATCATATGTACAATGGCTTTACATTGATGGTCATTTCAATCATGGGTCTATATCTGTAGACAATTATTTATGTACATGTAATGAAAGTTTATAAGTTGAGCATGGGTATGCCTTCCCTCGGCAATTCATGTAAAATCAAATATCATGATATATGTATTGTAATTGATGCAGGTCGCCTTCCACTTTGATACCTCCTCATCACATCGTAAAGCATTTCATTCTACATTGGCATTTTTTTGACTTCATGCTTTAGGGGGCAGCTGTTACAGATCCATTTGGGCACATCAATCCCAACATTCAGATTAGTGTTTTAGGGCTCATCAAACCCTAATTTCAGTTGCTTCATGCCCTAAACAAGTCACCCCTTTGAATGCCTCCTTCCCAGACAGTTTCATGACTTGAAGACATCCAGAAATAGCCTCTAAAGGGACCAGCGTAAGTAAACCCTTGTAAAGGTGAATTGCAGAGTAGTTGAGTCCATTGCCAGGGTGCTCTATAGAGCACTTAGGCTTCCTTTCACCTGAGCTGGGCGAGAATGAGCGAAATTCACATAGGGTTTGGGGAATATTCTTATTTTTTGGAGTCATCTAGAAGGTTCCCTCACTTATCAACTCTTATAAGCTTGAAATGGATGAGGAATGAGTTAAGGTGCATCCTATCCTCTCATCCCTTCCTCCATGGAACTAATTCTAAGTATGGAAGGCCATTTAATGCCACCATTTATGACAAAACCTCCTTCATATTCCTATAAATTGACCACTCATCTAAGTGATCAGGGGTTGGATTATGTTAAATTGTAAGGAGATAATTCTGCTATGAGATTTGGCTTTGAAGCAAGTATTGTAATGTTACAAGTTTGTCATACTTTTGATGTGATGTGGATGTGATCCAAGCTAGAGGAATGGCTTTGAATCAGACACCCATGGTTGTAATTCCTTCTTATATCTAATAAAGTGTTTGAACTTTTTTCCCATATGTTTTTATTGTTTCATAATGCTTATATGTGTGAATTGTATCTGATTCCTTTCACTTATATTCAATAGATCATGTGCTTTGAGCGGTTCTTTGTTTTCTATTGTGTTTACAGGGTACTTCTTAAGTGTATTAAGTACTAGAAGGAGTGACATGATCGATACAAGGGAGACGAGAGGAAAGCAGAACTACAAGTAGGTATTCTTATCTTCTCATCTTATCTATTGCTTATAGGAAAAGTCTAAAACACTTTAAACTGTTGTTCTAGATACATCTGTAGAGCATTGGAAAGGTATGTTTTAACGAATAACTTAGTGGTGTTTCAAGCAATAGTTGTAACCTTTTCTTTGTTATAAAATAAGGAGAATGTAATGAGAATGAGCACGAATGACCCAATCACTAATAGTTATCTTCTCTATGCAGGAAAAGACAAAAGTAGGAAGGCGCGGTACAAAACGAGAGTTCCATGAGGAGATAACGGCTGTCCCTCCAAAACCAAATAAAATCCAGACCAGGGCGAGTGAATCAAGGCAGATCAATCTGAGACGAGATGAAGGACTGTCAGTTCGGAAGGCTAGGCAGAGAAAAGAGAGGAGTTAACAGTTTAACAGATCCCTCAGGATCTTTGATCCTGAGGGATCGTTACTTTCAATTATTTTGTTGTTTAGTTAACTCCGCCATTACTTGTATAAAAAGGGGCAGCATTGAAGACTTCAGGGACTTTTGATTATCTTGTATCTTTACTTTCTGTTTACAGACTTCACAGTTGGTTAAACTCAGACTATCGAGTCTCTTTGAGACTTAGTTTTGCTGTACTATCATCGATGCGTTAATATAATATATTTGGTGTTACTTTCTCCCTGCATCTGAAGTAAGTTACGGCGGTGTGCCATTGGAAGCTAAGGGCCCGGCTCCAACGGACACTGGCTGATTGTATCATTACAGTTTGGCTTTGTGTGGTTTGTTTATTGTTCTTAATAATCTGATATACTTACATGCTGTTCCATACTCGTTCATCAGTAGTTTTCCTTTTGTAAATCTTTGTAACAAGTTTACATCATATTTCCAGAATTGATCACATAACATTGTTCTGAGTTGTTCACTTCTGTTACAGAATTTATAAGTGGAATGTTTTAGCTACATATGGTTGGAGTGACGATCATAAGAAGATGGAATTAACGTTGTGTGTGGACTACTAGTGATCATTTCAGATTATGTGTACATATGATTGACGTTTCCTGTTTATGGTGGTTTGCTGTTCCATTTGATTAAGCTGTCTACTTGTACAAAAGATTGCTCTTTCTTTGTATGTAAGTTGATGCCAAGAATTGGGAGTGTTGAACTCGCGAGATTTAGTTTCTTTACTGCCGTTCCTTTTACTGCTGTTCCATTTCTGAATTGTCGTTCCATTCTGCTTTCTTGCTGTTCCTTTTTACTTGCATTCATTGGTTTGGTGTGGGAGGAGGATCAAGGCTGTCGTGAGACATAGAAGACGCTATTATGCTCCCAGATCCATGATCCATACTCTAATTCCTTTTCCTTCATCAGTTTCTAGAGGGATGGGTTACTATTTCCATACCCTTGACTGATAAAGTTGTCGCGTGTGATTTCTTTATGCAAAAGTAATTTAGCCATAGCTTAGCATCCGTTTACTCTTGTATTTCTTAGACCTATACTACTAAGCATTACTCTGACAAATAGCCTCAAATTGAGATACCCTTTACAATAACAAAACGCTCCCGGATTGACTTGTAATGTGAGATAACTAGAGGTGAAAAAGACCCTTGTTACAGCTCTACATTTTGGCGCCGTTGCCGGGGAAAGGGTATAGCCATTTGTCTTTTAAACAGGGTAGTGTACGAATCTGCTAGGGGAGAGTTGGATTTTAAAAACGGAAGGTAAGAACCTGCGTACGGAGCATGTAAAAGCCCTGCTCCACCGTCCGCTTTCCTAGCAGAATTGATTGGTTAAATAGGATTTAGCAGTTTAATTGGAGTGCATGACTAAGCAGAAAAAGCCAGAGAAAGATCAAAAGCCTCCATCCAAAGCCAAGGGGCCGGTGACCCTTGGACGAACGACCTTCATAGACGAAATCTATAAGAAAGCCGAATCTCAGCCAACAGTAGGTTATAGGAAAATCAATTCTAAACAGCCTATTAGTTCCCTTCAAGCCTCGGGATCACCATCTAAAGCCTTTGCTGAAGTGCACAGTCAAACAGAGGAGCAGGACTTTCAAGAAATTGAAAATTTGACTCCTGGACTATTGCACGAAGGGAATCTTAGTAACCTTTGCGAAGGAGGAAGAGAAACAGGGGAAATCAGGGAACCTAGATCTCCTATTGAACCAAACCAGCCTTTAAATAGCCCGGATAAAGGAAGCGCTGCAAAAATCCTCGTTGAAGGAATTCATTCACCTCAGACAGTTGGGACCATCATTATCCCTAATAAAGGGAGTGTTGTCAAAACAATCCCTGTTAAGACTACCCCTTCTCAACCAAGGAACACTCTCTTGGAAATTCCTGAAGATTACTGGCATATATTCGATCCCATGGCGCAAAGTCAGCCAAACACCCAGACCTCCACATTGCAATATCCTATAGTAGATTCTGCAGCAAATGCGCCCATGAAAGCTATCCCTCTCCAGCATATCCCCACATTTCATGGCCTTACATCAGAAGATCCGGATGCATTCTTGTTCGAATTTGATGTATTATGCAGAGGATACGATTACACCACCGATCCCTAGAAATTAAAATTGTCCCCCTCCACATTAAAAGGGGCTGCTTTAAGATGGTTTATGGGCTTAGGTGGTGGGGTTATTAACAATTGGGATCAAATGAAAGAAGCCTTTTTAAAGAAATATCAGGATCACTGTAGGTCAAGAGAACTAAAAGATGAAATTTTTCAAATGTCAGCCAGACCAAACGAAACTCTAGAAGAATATGTGGAACGTTTCCAATATAACTTGCGAAGATCTCCCTATGCATCGTTACCTCTGCCTGATAACGTGTTGAAAACCGCATTAATTAGAGGTATGAAAGAACAATGGATTGAAACGTTGAATATTATGGGGAAAGGAGACATTTATTAGGAAAATTTTGCTGATATCATTGATCTGTGTATCAGGAGCTCAAGAGGCAGCACGAGGATAAAACCAGCAGAATATGATCGCTTTACCAGAGATAACAGAACATCTACAGAGGGAGTAACACGTGTGGAACTTGGAAATTTGCTAGAAAATTTTAAAACTGATATCCTGGGGACATTAACTACACAGCTTGATATTGTGCAGGCTAAACAGAAGCAAGCAGAGGCGGAACAGAATCTAGCGGTTTTCTGCCCTCGATGCAGGAAGAAACATAGCCACAAGGAATGCCCGCTGGATACAGTCCAAATATGTGCTATCTGTACTAAGGACCACCTGACTGAAAGCTGCCCCTCACTTCCTGGTTTGAAGGCAGTATACAAAGAAGCAGAAGAGGAGCCAGAATCAGCATATTTTATTAACCAGCGTCGTCAATGGTAGCCTAGGCAATCTGGTATGTTTTCAGACCCCTCCTCTTCTTTTCAACCCCCGCAGTTCAATGCTCAGCAACAGAATATGTGGCAAAACCAGTCTCAGCCCCCGTTTTCGAATTGGTCACCTCAAATGTTTCCTACTCCGAATCCTTGGATGACCCAATTTGGTTGGCCAAACTTCCCTTATCCCCCACCATATTGGCAGAATAATTCATATCCTCCGCAGTGGACCCCTTCTACTTCGCAAGGTTCACCCTGGCAGACAAGCTGGCCAAAATCGACATATCAGCCAGCAGGATCAATTCCACTCCCTCAACCAACTCTGCCAGCCTTACAACAAAATCCCCAGCCTAATCTGAGACCGCAGCTCCCAGCCCAACCCAACCCCAATCCAAATAATAGACCAGTTCAATCTCTTCAAATTATAGAATCCTCAGAGATTGAATTTGATCTGCGGGAGTGCAATGACCTTCAGTTAAGATCTAGGCGAATAATAGAAACTGAGGGACATAGAACAACTCACATTGAAGATCAGTTACCTATAGAACAGCCGTCACAACAGGAAGATGTAAATAAAGACCAGGCTCATCAGCAAGTAATTACATCTCCTCCACCTTTCCCAGAACGATTGGCCATTCCACGACCAACGCAATATCCAGATTTTGATATTCTGGGAGAACTACAAAACTTGTATATAAGAATTCCATTCCTTCAAGCTATACAGGATATCCCCATATATGCAAAAACCATAAAAGACCTGTGTAGCAGAAAATCAAAAAGAAATGTAACCTCTAACCCAAGAGTCCAGGTAGTCGGCACCTTATCCGACCTCCTATCAGGAAAAGAAACACCAGTTAAATACGAGGACCCTGGAAACCCAATTGTCACTGTTCAAATCTATGGGCAGACCTTGGCCAACGTCTTAGTTGATCTAGGGGCTGCAATTAACATCCTGACAACATCGACTTGCCAGAAGCTCGGAATTACGTCGGTAGAACCTACTTCCACTTTGTTAGAACTAGCTGACCAATCAGTAATTAGACCAGAAGGCACCTTGTATGATGTCATGGTTTCAGTGGATTCCTGGGAATACCCGACCGATTTCCTAATAATTAATCCAAAAACCCGACTAGATGGACATCCGCTAATTCTAGGTAGACTGTGGCTCGCAACTGCTGACGCCTACATTGGTTGCCGGCAGGGAAACATGACCATAACCAGAGGGCCGGATATCAAAAATTTAATCTTGTACCCTCCAGCGCAGCCAAGCATCACGATGATGAGAACCAACCTGCGCCTTGCCTCATATATCACTGACAATATTAGACCCCCATTAACAGTCCAGGAAGCGCTAGATTTCAAAGATCAAACGGAAGACGATGCCATCAATAAATTCATTAATCAAACAGAATCCACATCGTATACACAATGTTTTATGATAAAAGCGGCATTTGATAACGAATTAGAGGAGGATCCTCTGAAAGACGAACATGACCAAATTATACCTGTGACTTCTGTCGCTAATAGCAAAGTAGTGCAAATTGAACCGGGGAAAACTTTAAATATTAACGCTAATCTGACACCATATCAAGAGACAAAACTCATCCAGCTGTTACGAAAGTATCAGGAGGCATTTGCATGGGACTATCCCGATATGAAAGGGATTGATCCCCAGCTATGCACACATCATATTTATATCGAAAAAGATGCAAGACCTGTTCGTCAACCGCAAAGAAGACTCAACCCCCATTTAAAAGATGTTGTAAAAGCTGAGCTTCAGAAACTTTTAGATGTTGATTTTATTTATCCTATTTCTGACAGCAAATGGGTCTCTCCACTTGTGGTAGTACCTAAAAGAACGGGAAATGGAGGATCTGTGTGGATTATAGAGAATTAAACAAAGCCACACAAAAGGATCACTTCCCTCTTCCATTCATAGATCAGGTACTGGACACCTTAGCAGGCAAGAAATTCTTTTCTTTCTTGGATGGCTTCAGCGGATACAATCAGATTCAGATTGCCCCTGAAGACCAGGATAAGACTACCTTTACTTGTCCCTGGGGAACGTTCGCTTATCGAGTCTTACCTTTTGGTTTATGTAATGCTCCAGCCACATTCCAAAGGGCTGTTCTTAGCATCTTTGCAGATTTAATTAATGATGGATTGGAAGTCTACATGGATGACTTCACACCATATGGAGATGACTTTGATCCAGCTCTAGATACTCTCGAAAAAGTCCTACAGCGCTGCATCGCTACCAGACTTTGCTTGAGTCATGAAAAGTGTTACATGATGATGACCGAAGGACTCATTCTGGGACACTATATTTTAGCAGTTGGTATTCAGGTAGACCCGGCTAAAATTCAAATACTTTTGCTTATTCCGACCCCCACTAATCAAACAGAGGTACGCAGTTTTCTTGGTTTTTCTGGGTATTATAGACGATTCATACAACATTATTCACATATTTCCGCACTTTTACATGCATTAACTGGAAATGTTGACTTCTTATGGACAGAGAAATGTGATCGAGCCTTCAAAGAATTAAAGAAGCTGGTATCTACAGCTCCAGTTCTTTGAGGACCTAATTGGAATTTACCATTCCAAATTTCAACTGACGCCTCAGACACAGCAATCGGTGCAGTTTTGGGCCAAGAAGAGGATAAAAGACCATACGCCATATATTACATCAGCAAAAATTTGGCTCCGGCTAAATTAAATTACACTGTCACTGAAAAAGAATTTTTAGCTGTGATACACGCTGTTAATAAATTTAGACACTATATTACAGGCTATCCCGTTATTTTGTATACAGACCATTCTGCTATTAAGTATTTAGCAAATAAGCCTGTTACAAATGGAAGAATAACTAGGTGGTTGATCCTGTTGCAGGAGTTTGATATTACAATCAGAGATCGACCGGGGAAGGAGAACCCTGTAGCTGATTTCCTCTCATGAATACCAAAATCAGTTGAAGCAGCAGCAGTCGAGGACCAATTTCCAGACGAACACTTATTTGCTGTCGCTGTTCAGACTCCCTGGTACGCTGATGTTGCTAACTATCTTGCAGTAGGTAAGCTTCCAAAACATTTAACCCCCAATGAACGGAAGCAGATTGTTCAGAAAAGCAATCGATTTTCGTGGGTTGGGGGCTATTTGTTTCACACAGGAGCAGATATGGAAATAAGAAGATGTATTCGAGAGGACGAAATCTTTGATATCTTGAAAGCCTGCCATGACGGGCCATGTGGAGGACATTTTGTTGAACGAAGAACAGCACATAAAGTATTACAAACGGGATATTACTGGCCTACAATTTTCAAGGATGCGAAAAAATTTGTCCAGGCCTGTGATAGCTGTCAGCGTGCAGGACGACCTGGTCCAGCCGACGAAATGCCTTTGCGGCCTCAATTAGTGATCGAACGTTTCGAACGTTGGGCTCTGGACTTCGTCGGACCCATCAGCCCGCCATCAAACCAAAGAACCTACATTTTGGTGGCAACTGAATATGTTACCAAATGGGTTGAAGCGGAGGCATTGCCTAGAGCTACAGAAGATTCGGTAATACAGTTCTTGTTCCATTTGTTTGTACGTTATGGTCTTCCGAGGGAAGTAATTACAGACGGAGGACCACAATTTGTGGGGCATAAATTAGCTGCAACACTCAATAACTATTGTGTCCAGCATAAAATTACTACCCCATACCATCCTCAGGCAAATGGGCAAGTGGAGAGCAACAATAAGGTAATAGAGTCTATTTTGACAAAAACCGTTGCCTCACATCGGCGTGATTGGGCTGCCCGACTACCCAAGGCACTGTGGGCTTATCGAACCACATGGAGAAGCACCACCGGCTATTCACCATATCACTTAGTGTTTGGAAAGCAGCCCATTTTTCCTATAGAATTCGAGATCCAAACGCTGCGAACGGCCCAAGAAGTCGGATTGGATTTAAGTGAAGCACAGAAAAATCGATTACAGCAAATTAATGAATTAGATGAAATAAGGCTCTCTGCATTACAGAATACAGCACTCATTCAACAGCAGCGAGCCAAATGGCATGATGCGCTTATCAAAAACAAGATATTTCATGAAGGAGACTGGGCTCTGTTATATGATTCTAGATTTCAGGATTTCCCGGGGAAGCTTCAGACTCGTTGGTTGGGACCATACGAGATTCAAAAAGTCCATGACAATGGGACCCTTACTCTGATCACAATCGATGGGTCTGGATATACATTTAAGGTAAACGGCCACCGAGTTCGTCTGTACCGCAAACCGCTCACTCGGGAATCTTTTTGTCAGCAGCTACGCCAAGATACTAACATTGAGATTATGGGCAAGGAAGCAAAAACTTCCTCACCTATAGATCAGTAAGAAATTCATCTTTTATTACCACATCTTGTATATAAGATTGTAAATTTTGTATATATGTTTTTAGTATTTGTGCGTGCTGTTCCTTTTCAAAAGGAACAGCACTTGAGTGTTTTTGCTATTCCTTTTCAAAAGGAACAGCACTTGTGTGTTTTTGCTGTTCCTTTTCAAAAGGAACAACACTTGTGTGTTTTTGTTGTTCCTTTTCAAAAGGAACAGCACTTTTGGGTTTTTGCTGTTCCTTTTCAAAAGGAACATCACTTGTGTGTTTTTGCTGTTCCTTTTCAAAAGGAACAGCACTTGTGTGTTTTTGCTGTTCCTTTTCAAAAGGAACAACACTTTTGGGTTTTTGCTGTTCCTTTTCAAAAGGAACATCACTTGTGGGTTTTTGCTGTTCCTTTTCAAAAGGAACAGCACTTGTGTGTTTTTGCTGTTCCTTTTCAAAAGGAACAACACTCGAGTGTTTTTGCTGTTCCTTTTCAAAAGGAACAGCACTCGAGTGTTTTTGTTGTTCCTTTTCAAAAGGAACATCACTCGAGTGTTTTTGCTGTTCCTTTTCAAAGGAACAGCACTTGTGTGTTTTTGCTGTTCCTTTTCAAAAGGAACATCACTTGTGTGTTTTTGCTGTTCCTTTTCAAAGGAACAACACTTGTGTGTTTTTGCTGTTCCTTTTCAAAAGGAACAGCACTTGAGTATTTTTGGCTGTTCCTTTTTCAAAGGAAACAGCATTTGTGTGCTTTTGCTGCCTTTTTTTTTAAGGCAATGCATCAGATGAACTCCTCCTTACCCTCCCTTTCAAAAAGGAGTAGTATGCTCTTGTCCCTTTCATATAAAGGATGTGTTGTCCATCCTCTTTCCAAGGCCATAAGTAGCAGCTATACATTTATGCAATGAATATAAAATTCAGGATATATCGAGATCACCATATCATAAATCGCTATCTTTAACAGCCCTAGTATTGATGCAACAACAAAGGAAGCATCCACACACTCATCATTTTTGCTGTCATGATCTCACCTCCTCTGCCTTGTTGGAAAATTTCATCATGTTGAGTTCCTACAATTTTCTCTATTATTACTTGGAAATAAGAACAGAAGATTTATATCTTCCTATTGGGATGACAAGACTTCTTCCGCCATTCCCACTCTTAAGGAGGGCTGAACCACCCTTATGTGTAATTACACAAGAGCAAAGTCTGTTTCAAAAAAAAAAAAAAAAGAGGCAAAAGCAAAATAAAAAGAAATTATTTGTCAAATGCAGGATAGGGGGTTTCATTAAAGAACCAGCCTACTATGATCATAAGATTGGAAGCGAAGTGGCATTCCCATCATGGCCACCACACCAGGGATATGGTCCAATGGGTTCACTACATAAACAAACCTTGGAACAGGGGGTCTCATTACGAGCCGGCCTGCCCACGTTTCGCGCCTCTCTGGTGAATGGCATCATGGTTATCTGGTTACCAAGCCAGCATGATGGCCTGCATTTTGACAAGAGTTGCTCTTCAAAAATACACAAAGGACCATGGTTCCAGGGTGAAATAAACAACTCTGCCAAGGTTATGAACACCTGTCGGCAGCAGAGCTCTGTTAATGGTATCGGAGTCGTAATATATACACCAATTTGGATCATATCAAATACTTCTTTCTATCCTCGTAATAATTATATCTTACACTCTGATGGATACGTCGCATGAATATCTATCACCACCAATCATGGCAAAGGTATTGACTATGACTACCTCAGACCTTATATGAGTGCCAGACGTCCTATCCTCCTGTTTTGCATCACATCACGCAGGCTTATGCAAAACGTGATCTACCTTTTGCCTCGATCTCGGTATTTCTTTGTCTAATCTGAAACATGGCAAAACTCTATATGATGTTCCTTTATGACTTGGTGACGGGACGACGGCTCCTCCTCCATTTGACGGCTGGGACAGCCTATCATATTGCGAGGGGGGAGGTGACCTCATTACTCCGCCGGCCACGTGTTAGCACATCATTCTGAAATGATATGGTACGAAGGTACGGTATGGGTTAACGGCATGACAATGCTATTTTTGCAAAAAGTTGTTATTTACAATCAATTTTCATGCATGCTCTGTGTTTTTTTCTTGCTGCGATTACGTTCTTTGCGACAGGTAATTGCTGTTCCATCTAGGATCCCGAAACAGAACCATGGGAGGCAAGGCTATCAGAAGCGAGCCTAGTGAGCTAGTAGTCTCCGAAGCTACTCGGGAGATCCTAGAAAGTGCGGGGTGGCTAACTTATTTTAGCCGCCTGCGTGAATCAAATGAAACTGTGGCCATGGAATTCCTGCAGAATTTGCAGGAAGAACACTCCGTAGTGGGTGGGAAGCAGATAATGGTCACGAAGGAAATAATCGCGGAAGTAACAGGATTACCAGCCTCAGGACCAATATGGACGATAAAGAAAGAGAGGTTGCAAAAGATCATAGAAATTTTCCAAGACGAAGGACATAATCTAACAGTAAAGGGAAAAGGAGTGCTGCCGGCAACGCTAGGAGAACCCTGGAGCGAATTGGCAAAGGTGGTGCAGAGCTACATCACCTGCGAGGGGTGAAAAGATGTAGTAAGACCGTGTCACCTTAAGCTCCTGGCTGTGTTAAAAGGAAAATGTTCTGTGAATCTCCCTGCATTGTTAAATTCATTACTGCATGATGCCTCTCGGAGCCTGAAAAAGGCACACCATGAAGACGCAGTGGTTAGCCACCATGGGTTGATCCGCCTGATAGTGAGCTACAGTCTCACTCAGCAGCAGAGTAGCTGGGGGGAGCTTATTACAGCAATTGGAGGAGGAGTGGCATCACCATCCCCAAAGGCTAAGCATCCTGCTAGTACCTCTGAAGCACCCAAGGAGCCCAGAGAATCACCAAAACCCAAGCATCCCTCGGATACACCCGAGCAACCCAAGAAATGCACGGAGTCAGTAAAATGAAAACGTTCCTCTAGAGCATCTGGACATGCAGAAAAACATAAGGAACTGGCCACAGAAGAGCGTGCTGCCTCGAAACGTAGGCATTCCTCTGGCACGCCAGAACAATCTGAAAAACGCAGAAAGGTGGTGGTGGAAGAACAGGTGGCCAGCACACCTGAACAGCCCGAGAGGCCTAGGAAGTTAGCTCGGTTGGCAAGAATAAAAGGCAGGCTGGAGAAAATCCAGCTAAGCATTGACCAGCCGATCAAAATAACAGATGAGCCACCAGTGCCAGAACAGGAACCCTTGAGGGAAAATGTGGAACAAATTGAGAACGAAGCAGAAGCCGAGGAAGGAAATGAACATTCTGACTCTGAGGCCAAGGCCGACTATCCGGAGGCAGCCACTGAGCAGCCAATTCAGGAGGAGGAGATGGAACAATTGGGGGACAGCCCTCCACAGGTCCCCGTGGAGGAAGAAGAGCTGGCCACCATCTTGGCCAGCCTGGGAGATTATGCTTCACCTTCCAGTCCAGCAGACCCTCCTGAAGGACCCTCTGGGGAAGAGACGCATGAAGAATTGCATGAAGAAATGGCAGGAGGAGAAAACCTCCCTGTTGTTGACAAAGAAAATGTAAATACCAACCGGGAACAATCCGTTCCCAAGACACCAGAAGAAAACCCACCTGCTGATGACGTGGAGAATGAAAATGCTTGTCGGGAACAGTTCGTTCCCAGAATGCCAGAAGAAACCCTCGATGAAAGAGGAGCAGAACTGAGGGCCACTCATGAGCCCACTGCCGAGGCAAGAGAAATTAAGAAATTGAGGAAGAAACAGCAGAGACTGTTGAATATTATAGCCCAGCTTCGGCAGAAAATTCGAAGTTTGAAAGCCAGTCTGAGAATAAGAAGGACCATAAGGAGAAAAAGAAGGACAAATGAAGCAGGGTCCTGTCAGATGAGAAGGCAAGGGGCTTATAGGCGTCTCGTAGGTCAATACTCCGCTGATAGACCTACGACTGTTCCAACCAGCACTGAGGAACAAAATGTAGTTCCATCTGATATGGAACATCAGAATGCCGTTCCTATTGACGCTGAGGAACAGACTGCTGTTCCAAATAGCCCATTGGGACCAACTGTCGTTCCAATCAAAACCGAGCCGCAAGACGACATTCCATTTACAGAGGGGCCATCGTACCCCTTTATTCATGTTAAGAAAGAAAGGGAAAACAAAGCAGTCCAAACTGAGGCACCACCTTTAGGGATAATTAGGGATACGAATTCCAGGCAGCGAAACGTGAAGGTCCAGGTAAAACTCCCTGCCTCTGAGAAATCATGGAAAAAGGATCCAAAAACCAAGGCCTTGCACCACGAGATGAAGCAAGCCCAACAGGAGGCTGACCAGCTAAGGGAACAAATGATCCCTCGGGAAAAATACGAGGAGTTGCAGCAGGAAGCTGAGCAGTTAAAGGAACAAATGATCCCTCGGGAAAAACATGAAGAACTGTAGCAGCAACTGCGGAACATGAGTCAATCAGAGAGTCAGGCCTGTGAAGGATGGCAGAAGGAACAGGAAAAGGTTGCCAAGGTAACACGTCGACTAGATGCTGTTATTAAACAATTGGACACTGTATGTTCGCTGTATAATGATGTTTTGACTTGCAGGGCCCCTACAAAGAATTATGCTTTATTTCTCCTTGAAAGATACTTAAGATTGAAAATAAAAGCTGTCAGGGTAGGTGCCCCTATTCAGATTAATACTGTTAATGATTTTATTGATTGTTGCAAACATTATGGGGTTAAGGTCCAACGGTTACTATGTGAATTTTATTTGCACAATATGGTGCTTGAGCAGGAAACTGATTTAAACCCTGGCCCTTTCGTGGGAGATATACAGCTACAAGCCTTTGTTTCATTTGGGGTCAATCAGTTAAAGTGGCTCAGGGCTTACAATGCCTTTCAGAGGCAGGAGAACAGCCTAGATCTATGGGTCAGGGCCGAGCCTAGAGACCCAGTTCACCTATGGCAATCACACAAAAGCCTTATGAGAACCCCGGGCGTCATAGAACTGCTAGGACCCATGCATGAGGATTTGATCCGAAATAGCTTGGAATACTTTCTGGCTATTAAGGATTCTGCCCTGGATGCTGCCAAATTCCGCTATCGGATTTCTACCCCAAGCATCCAGCTCAGGGAGCCATTCAAATACGAGAATTTTGAGCTGGCTGCTGAACGGTTGAGCCTTTATGGCCAGCGCATTCTGCAAGCTGGGCCGTCTTGGTTAGGATACCGGTTCCGTAGCCCAATTATTTGGCACCCTGCACCTGGGTACCAGGCCTTGTATAATATGCCTGCAGATCAATTGAATCAATTCTTTGATAATCTGGTTGCTCACCATGGTTGCAGACCTCCTCACGAGGTGCCCTCTCCCGCCTATTCTCTTACCGCTCTCCATGTTAATTATAACGTTTTCATGAGGCCATGAAACAGAGTAAGCCGGGGGGTGTGTAGAGCATTGGAAAGGTATGTTTTAACGAATAACTTAGTGGTGTTTCAAGCAATAGTTGTAACCTTTTCTTTGTTATAAAATAAGGAGAATGTAATGAGAATGAGCACGAATGACCCAATCACTAATAGTTATCTTCTCTATGCAGGAAAAGACAAAAGTAGGAAGGCGCGGTGCAAAACGAGAGTTCCATGAGGAGATAACGCCTGTCCCTCCAAAACCAAATAAAATCCAGACCAGGGCGAGTGAATCAAGGCAGATCAATCTGGGACGAGATGAAGGACTGTCAGTTCGGAAGGCTAGGCAGAGAAAAGAGAGGAGTTAACAGTTTAACAGATCCCTCAGGATCTTTGATCCTGAGGGATCGTTACTTTCAATTATTTTGTTGTTTAGTTAACTCCGCCATTACTTGTATAAAAAGGGGCAGCATTGAAGACTTCAGGGACTTTTGATTATCTTGTATCTTTACTTTCTGTTTACAGACTTCACAGTTGGTTAAACTCAGACTATCGAGTCTCTTTGAGACTTAGTTTTGCTGTACTATCATCGATGCGTTAATATAATATATTTGGTGTTACTTTCTCCCTGCATCTGAAGTAAGTTACGGTGATGTGCCATTGGAAGCTAAGGGCCCGGCTCCAACGGACACTGGCTGATTGTATCATTACAGTTTGGCTTTGTGTGGTTTGTTTATTGTTCTTAATAATCTAATATACTTACATGCTGTTCCATACTCGTTCATCAGTAGTTTTCCTTTTGTAAATCTTTGTAACAAGTTTACATCATATTTCCAGAATTGATCACATAACATTGTTCTGAGTTGTTCACTTCTGTTACAGAATTTATAAGTGGAATGTTTTAGCTACATATGGTTGGAGTGACGATCATAAGAAGATGGAATTAACGTTGTGTGTGGACTACTGGTGATCATTTCAGATTATGTGTACATATGATTGACGTTTCCTGTTTGTGGTGGTTTGCTGTTCCATTTGATTAAGCTGTCTACTTGTACAAAAGATTGCTCTTTCTTTGTATGTAAGTTGATGCCAAGAATTGGGAGTGTTGAACTCGCGAGATTTAGTTTCTTTACTGTCGTTCCTTTTACTGTTGTTCCATTTCTGAATTGCCGTTCCATTCTGCTTTCTTGCTGTTCCTTTTTACTTGCATTCATTGGTTTGGTGTGGGAGGAGGATCAAGGCTGTCGTGAGACACAGTAGACGCTATTATGCTCCCAGATCCATGATCCATACTCTAATTCCTTTTCCTTCATCAGTTTCTAGAGGGATGGGTTACTATTTCCGTACCCTTGACTGATAAAGTTGCCGCGTGTGATTTCTTTATGCAAAAGTAATTTAGCCATAGCTTAGCATCCGTTTACTCTTGTATTTCTTAGACCTATACTACTAAGCATTACTCTGACAAATAGCCTCAAATTGAGATACCCTTTACAATAACAAAACGCTCCCGGATTGACTTGTAATGTGAGATAACTAGAGGTGAAAAAGACCCTTGTTACAGCTCTACAACATCTACTTATCTACGGAATTAGTATTTATCCGTAGATACCAAATTATCCAAAACAATGTCTTAAAGAAATTAAGGGAAACAATAAAGAATTTTTATATTTCTAATGTACTCTCAGCAAAATTTAAAGATAAGAAATGGTATTATAACATGTTGACGGTGTTGGAAATCTATCAACCAAGGCGTCTCCCCGATGTGAAGGCTCAATTAGACCTTGCACTATTTGGGATAGGAGCCCCATCTGGAATATGTCTTTGTTGCCAGTTATCTTAAAGATATGCCTTGGCTCTAACTGTCAGCAAGAGAGAGGAGTGCAAATATGCCTTCGAAAAGAAAGGGAGGTGTGCCTGGTGAGTGTTAAGTCGTATGTTTGTCAAAGTTATTTTACTGTGGAAGGGGAGGAGAAATGAGCCTCTAAAGGATAGGTAATAGTAGCACCCTAGTAGAGATGAACATAAATAAGAAGAATTCGTTCAACATCAAGCATAATAGTCCACAAAGATGCGATGATCATTATAACCAATACAACAAGGAATATTTGTGTAATATTCAATGGAATAGTCCACGAAGGATGCGACAATTATAATAACCATTACAACACATTCTCAATATGATAAGTACCAAAATAACCGAAATAGTTCAACTATTTTAGCATAAATGAAAGCAAACATGAATTAAAAACATTCACAGAATAGTCTTACAAATATCCATAATCCATGCATGAAGAATGTGTTGGCCATAAGGTTCCAATAAACATGTATACAATGAACACCACTAGCTCCAGTAGTGGAGAATTGGAGCCACTCCTTGCTCCTCAAAAGAACCAGTATGTCTCTCTAATGCCTTGGGGGAGGAGCGAAGGTGAAAACTCATTTTCTCATATAATGAGTGTGTATATATAACCAATGGGGAGGTGATGCTTCACCTTCCTTGTGACTCTCTGACTACCCTCATGTTTGTTTGACTTCCCATGACTTTTCGACTTTACATGACTCTTCATATTCTATACATGTCCTTTGGAATTCCACTTTACAATGTATTTCTCCAATATTGAATTACATATTCCACAAAATGATGTGGCACATGATGACTCATGACACGACATGACATGACATTGATGACATGGACTACATGATGACATAGAAATGTCAAGCCATTCTTTGATGTTGCTTTCTTTATGCCTTCTCAAAAATATGGTGCGTGTTCTTCTTCTTCCTCCTCCTTATGAATTGAAGATAAGGAGTCTTCCATGTGAACTTGATCTTTCATCTTTTGTTATAGTCTAGTCTTCCTTCGCCTTCTCGCTTGATGATCATCTTATCTCTTCAGCTCCATATGTTTCTTCTAGCATGTTCTTCTTCTCCATCTCCTTCTTCATCATCTTGCCATAGCATGATTGAGTTCCTTCATGTGCATTCCACCCATGACAAGACGACATCAATCAGACAAACCCCTAGACTAATATGTTGCATGATGATCCACTCACTGAGTCGGAACGAGGTGGCAAGTTGAGGGAGAGGCTTGGTGACTGCAAAAATGTGTATCTTACGCAGTCAAGTGTTAGGCTTGAACCTTCAAACTATGAAATGTGTAGTGTAGGCTTGGACTGAGCAAAAATATTTTGCAGTTGGGTAGCTCAGGGAGCCAATATGAGGGCTTGAACATTGATTTTTCCCAATGCATAGTTCAGGAAGATAGAGGAGCCTAGGTGACTATGTAATTGCACAAACCAGGACAGTGGGGATAAGGCTTGAGCCTTGAGATGGAACCTTGCACAATTCAGGAAGATTGCACAGTTTTAAGGATCAATGAGTCAGGTTGAAAGGTTGAATTGCACAATTTTGGAGGCTATGGCTCGGGCTTGAGCACTGAAACTACGCAATGCATAGTCCTGGAAGGAATTAATTATGCATTGTGTTGTGTCTAGAGGGAAGGTTGCAACTTGAGGACTGGTACTGCGCAGTGCACAGTTCAGGAAGGCCGGATGAGATTGAGTTGCTGGGAATTTTCCAAAATTTGGCTAAGTGTGAGGTCATTGAAACTGATGTGAGTAGTGATAGGAATTGAATGTGATAACACACTTAGAGTAATTTATGACACAAAATAGATCATTTGTAACATATTAACACATACTTCCCTTAGTGCGACAACCTTTAGACAGCTTACAATAAGTGTGACATTAAAGATAAAGCTTTGCGACCATTGTGATGACCCTTGTGTGACAATGCTTAAAACATTGAAAATGAGTGGGGCAAAGGTTTACATGGTAAAATCGACTCATTTACACAATATAACCTCTTAAAACCACCAAACCAATATTATATACATTGTGTGACACTTGACATTCCAAAAGACGACAACTGCTAAAATGCGAACAACACTTGCAATATGTGAATGGTAGTTAAAAGAACACATTCCAGAGAAAAGATAACATGAAAAACACACTAATTAGAGTGAAATAAAGAAAAAGAAAAAATTGGAAACATGAAAATGACACTCGCAAAAACAAAGGTTCACAAAAGTAACAGTTTGCAAAAATCACCGAAATAAAAGCACAGACACAGATAGAATTGAGAAACTATCGATGTAGTGTGCACTAACTGATGGCATTGATTGGACATTGGATAGGCATATTCTTGATGGGTCGTGCTATGCTTGTTCAAGTTTGCATAAAATAGTTTGTTCATGAACTTTTTGTGGACTAAGAATGTGTGAGAATTTGACTTCGACACTTTTGATCCAAGAAGGGACCTCAAAAAGCATCAATAGACGAAGAAGTGACAATGGAACGACAGATCACAAGATCCACAGTAGGCACCAAAATTTGAGTGTATGCAAAATTTTGGAGGGTGTTTTTCGTAGCGACAACATAGCACAAAATACACAAACTACAAACACAGGTTGTTCTTTGGAACCTCGTTATCTACAAAATTGACTATGAGTGGAAAAACTTCGTAAACATATATAAACATATTCATTCCAGTTATAAACAAATATTTCAGTCATGATATGTTACATTAAGAAATATAGTGATGGTTAAGAATAACCATACAATCAAAAGAATTAGAATTTTAATCACAAATTAAGTGCGAGATTAAACTTCCCAACAACTCTGTACAATTTAGGCAGACACCTTAAATGTTTTACTACCTTACATGAAGTAAGTTCTTAAACAAAACAAGACAAATATTCAATAGAGAAATTCTTGAAATCATGTGTCTGACCACGACAACACAACATTCATGCCTATGAAGATGGAAAAACCAAGGGTTTGGGTTATCCGACCCAGTAAATGTCAATGAACAAAAATTTTATTACTGAATATATAAAGAATTTATAAATAAATCGTGGAAGTAAATGCAAGAACCATTACCTGAACAGAGCCTAGAAAACATGGAACATGTTGTCTATCATATGAGTTAAGATAAATTTGAAGCCAATATGTATTTATACTAGTAATTTGAGTAATGTAAATCAAATACATAAATATCATAAGTAAACATAGCATATGTAAATTAAATGAAATAGTGAGACCAATAGACAATGTTTCTTTTATTGAAATAATTTAGGGAGAATACCCTAGATAGCCTTAAGGGTTAGGATTTGCAATATGGATGATGAACATAATGGGAATACTTCCATAGGTCCACCTAAAGGTGGTGAGGAACCCGATACTAAGATTGGAATGATGGGTGGAGGAACTGGTAATACCAAAAATCAAGAATCGTGATATTGCAAGTAATGTGTAGCTTTAAGGCAAATTTAGATAATATAGTTTCCAATCAAGAAAGACTGTCAAAAGTTAAAGAAGAACAAGAGGATATTAATGGTTATTTGTTGAGAAAATTAGAAGGAGATAGAGGTAATACAAATATAGTAGAAACACATAAGAAGAGAACTAGGAGTGAATCAATTGATACAACTGACTCCATAACTTCTAGTGAAAGTAAGACCTAATATTTTGAAGATGGAGAAGAGAAAAAATCAGAAAGTAGTAATTTTGTGTCTAAGAAGAAGAGAACTACATTTTTTTTTTGCTAAAGCAAGTGTCGATAATTCTATTTCATTAAGCCGAAAAATAGTTTACAATAAATACAAACGTCTCCCCGATGCCAAGGAGACAGAAAAAATTAGAAAAAAAGCCACCTAGGGCAAAACCCCTTAGCCTTACAAAGATAATCACCTAACCCAAGGAAAATAAACCAAATTTGCATCCCCGCCCCCGGAAAGCCCGCGAAATCTCCCACATCCTAGCCCCCGGATGAGCCCCTTTGATCTGAGCCATCCATTTCCGCACTCCAACCAACGGCCAAGGATGAAATCGCTCAACAAAGACAACCGAAGTTTAACGGTTCTACCCCTCCAAGCTGCACGATCAAACTTGACCATTGATCCACACTACGAAATCCTACGTTGAGATTAATATTGCACCGAACAAGCTGACCAGACGTTAGTGTGCGATGAAGGGTGGTTTACAAAACCATCTCCCTGCCACGTGTAGGAGGCTGAATGGGATCGCTGCAAAAACGCTAAAATTGTTTCCCGCTTAAGAGCAGTGCAATCAGCCAAAAACCGCCTAGGAAGCTGTTTTACTCTCCAAATCCCAAAAATCTAAATATTCCGACTGCTGGAAAAACCTGGATTCCTCCCTCACCTGTTTTTCTTCCTTGCCTAAACCTGGAACCCAGAAAGGAAGAGAGGCTCTCCATTAATGAAGGAAATGTGGTGTCCATTTCACTCACCCCGATGAACTATGATATCCATCTCACTAACTTTGGGAATTTTAGCAGCCAGCGGTATTCTGCCCCCCGCCAAAGACCAGTTTGCAAGATACTGATGACGCATACGGAGGACAAAATATTACGGGCTTGCCTCCATGGCTTTGTGTCTAAACACTCTCCTATCCTCTTCCGCTTGCTCGCAGCAAAGAGCTCTCAGTCTACTTTGACGCAACTCCTGCCACTCCATCGAAACCTTATCATCTATACAGCTGACTCCCTGGTTGGCAAGAAGATCCACCAGCTTATTGGCCTTTCTGCGAACATGATGGAAACTGACAGTGCGAAGGTTTTGGAGATGACCCTGAATTCTTTGGAAAACCTGGATTAATTTCCAGTGTTTGGAGACTTTCTCCGACGCTATTCCACTATTTATTTTTTTCACTGAGTTAATGATTAACTCAGAGTCCATTTCTATCATAACATTGCAATAGTTATCTTGACTCAGAAGATCCAGGGATTGCTCCAAATCCATTAGTTCATCCATGTTGTGGGTGGCTTTTCCTAGGTGACAATGGAAGATGAAGATAATACTTCCCTCAGCATCCCTAAGGACTCCTCCATACCCAGCAGTTCCCGGGTTTCCTTTTGAAGCCCCATCAATGTTGTATTTCAAATATCCTTCCGGGGGAGGATGCCAGAAAGCCTTCTCCATGTCCATTGATATAACCTTCCTATTTAGGCCTTGAGGAGTGAGCTCCTGCATCCCTAGCTGCCTGAGAATTTTTAAATCCATATCTGAGGGAGGATTTTTAGGGTAGTTACGAACAGTGGTTCCTATTGTCTCCTTAAGCTGTTTCAGGATTATCTCAAATAGATGGTGTGGGGGATTCTTTTCATCCTTAAATATTCTTTTGTTCCTCTCCTTCCAAACATTCCATATAATGAAGCTTGGTGTAAGGGCCCAAGCTGAGCTAAGAATTTCATAATCCGAAAAATTTCTTCTCCAATTATTGAGGGTATTAATGATGCTCCCTCTGTCCCTGTCAGATTGTTGAAAGATTGTGGCAAATATGTCCCATAACTAGGAGGTGAAAATGCAGCTGTTGAGTAAATGCTCCATTGTTTCCTCTTGAGCCTCACAGAGCTGGCATCTTGAAGGCCCCAGAACACCCCTCTTCCTAATATTGTCCCAAGTCAAGATTTTCTTGTGGTATACCAACCACATGAAGAGTTTGATTTTCATCCACCCTTGGTGCCTCCAAAGGTTTTGCTAGATTTTGTCCAGAACCTGGGGATCCAACTCAAGGAGAATGCCTTTTGCCTCCTTAAGATTAAAGGTGCCCTCTTTGTTATCGCCCCATCTTAGTTGGTCTTGCCCCCCTGAAACTAAGATCTTCCTTTGTTCCACCATTTTCATGAGCGCCTCTGCTTTTGTTTTCAAGGGATTGTTATTTCTGCAATCAATGTTTCTCCACATTCTCCACTTTTCTGTATGCTGAGTATGATCCCAGAAGTCCTTTACCTTAATTAATCCTTGGGAATCTATCTCATGCTTAAGGTCGAAGAAGTCTTCTTTTAACAAAATTGGTTCTTGTTGCCACTTATCTTCCCAAAAAAGAGCTAGATCCCCTTCTCTGATTTCCCAGAAACTATTTTCTTGAACTAGGCTTCTATTCTCCCAGGCTTTGTTCCAGATGTATGAGCCCTTTATATTTCCTGACATTCTTATGAGATCACTGGTTTGCCAGGAGCTTGCATATTTTTCTTTCCAGATATTTTCCCATTGAGTCTCTGGATTCTGAACCCAACGCCACCATAGTTTGGCCCCTAAAACTTTGCTGAGTATTTCCTGATCATCCAAGCCTAGCCCTCCATGGTTCTTGGGTCTACAAATTTTTTCCCAAGACACTAAGGCCCATTTCTTCCTTGTCTCCTCCTTACCCCAAAGGAAGTTTCTTTGGATATTTCTGAATTGTTGTAGGACTCCTTTTGGAGCTGGGAGGGTTGATAACATAAAAATAGGGAATGCTTGCAGAACAGCTTTTGTAAGAACCAACCTGCCAGCAAGATTTAAAGATCTTATGGTCCATTTACGAAATTTATCCTGCAACTTATTGATCAAGGGTTCCCAAATGCTTTTTAGAATCAGTTTAGCAGTTAGAGGAACTCCCAAATATTTGGAGGGAAGGGAATCCCTTTGAAAGCCAAGAATTCTGGAGATATTTTTCTGAATAGCAATATTGGTATTGAAGAAAAAGTTTTTTGATTTGGAGAGATTAACTTCCATACTTGAAGCCAAGGCAAAGAGATTCAGTATTTTTTTGTAGGCTGAAGCTTCTTTGACTGTGGGGATTCCCTGTAACATGGTGTCATCTATAAATTGTTGGTGAGTCAAGGCCTGTCCATTCTCAGTTAGTTGCGGTCCCTTAATCTTTCTTGTTACTTTAGCATGCTTTATTGACCGACCCAATCCTTCCATCATAAGGATGAAAAGAAAGGGAGAGCAGATCTCCCTATCTGAGGCCTCTTGAAGGACTGAAAATCTTCGAGGGAGATCCATTAACTAATATAGAAAAACTGGAGGAAGTCACTAGTGCCATTACCCATCTGACCCAGTTGTGATCAAATCCAAAAGCAATAAGAACTTTTTTGATATAGGTCCAGTTCACCTTGTCATAAGCTTTGGCAATATCTAATTGCATGATCATGCCTGCCTGCCTCTTGTTGGTTAATGAGTGAACCACCTCTTGATCTTGAATAATTTTGTCCAGAATTTCTCTGCCTTCCACATAACCTGATTGTTCCCCTGAAACCAGAACAGGAAGTAAAGGTTTGAGTTTGTTAGCCACTACCTTGGATATTATCTTGTAGACCACATTGCATAGGGCTATGGGTCTATAATTATTCGGTGTTTGAGCAATGTCCTGTTTGGGGATTAGGGAGATGAAGGAGGTATTGATCACTTTCAGAATGGTTCTGTTCAACCTGGAGTCCTCCACTACCTGCAAAATGTCTTGTTTAACAATATTCCAGCAAGCTTTGAAAAAATCCACATTGAAACCATCCGGACCTGGTGCTTTTCCATTCTGCATATCTTTGAGGACTTCACCAACCTCCTCTTTCGTCACTGGCCTATTAAGGTTGAAATTATCCTCTTTGGACACCAGTTTCGGTATGTTACTAGTTACCTCCTTGAAGAAGTGCTCTCTATCTGAATTGTTCTCCTGAGTTATACCTTGGAAGTGCTGGACTAACATAGCTTCTATCGCTTCATGGGAGATATGAAGCTCCCCCTCCTCATTCTTGATCGAAGAGATTCTATTGTGAGCTCTATTGGTAATGGTGGATTTGTGAAAAATTTAGTGTTATGCTCTCCTTCTTTGATCCATTGAACTCTAGACTTTTGTCTCCAAAATATTTCCTCTTGTCTACATAGATTCTCCCATTCTGGATGATGTTTATCCACTTGATCACTTATGGCTTTATCAAAGCCTTCTGTGATCAGAGCTTGGTTGAGAACCTGCATTTTGTTTTCAACAGATTTTTTCTCCACAAAAATATTACCAAAATCCTTCTTGTTCCAATCTTTAAGTCGAAGCTTGATGTGCTTTAGTCTTTTGTGAAGTAGGAACATTCTTGTCCCCTGAATCTGCAAATCTTCTAACCACCATTTCTCAATGTTGCTGATGAAGTCTGGGTGGGACAGCCAGATATTCTCAAATCTGAAAGGTTTGTTCCTGGGAGTTCCAATGCCCTTAATCTCCAATTAAACCGACCAGTGATCTGAGCCTCCAAAGGGAAGAACTCTCGCTGTTACTTCCTTATCTGCTAGCATAAGATCTTCAGATATTAGAAATCTATCTAACTTTGAGGCTACATGGGACTCTCCTCCTCTTTTATTATTCCAAGTAAAGAGGCTAGTATTCCTATTACTGTCAACAAGATTCATATTTTCTGAAAAGGTTTGAAATGCTAAAGAGTCTTTACTTAGAGCTTTGGTCCCCCCTTTTTTCTCTGAAAGAGATTTGATCATGTTGAAGTCACCTCCCATGATCCAGGGTATTTCTGTATGTCTGTCCCTGAGATCCTCAAGGGAGTCTAGAAACCTGAGTTTGTCATCTATTCTTTGAGGGCCATAAACATTTGTGACCAGAAAGGTATCCCTATCTCCTACCGGTTGAATAATTACTGATAAATAATTCCTGGAAGCCTCAGCATCTAAAATGCCAATTTTTTGGGGGTTCCAAAGAGTGAGTATGCCCCTCGATGTATTCTCTGCTTTGACTTCTAGAAAATCAAATCTACTGAGCCATTTGCTATGAATTTGTCTTAATTTTTGAATGGAACATTTTGTTTCTTGGATGAAGATAATATCCGACGTTTCTTGTTTCATTCTATTACTAAGAATTCTTTGCTTTCTCTTACTCCCTATACCTCTAATATTCCATGATGTAGAATTTATTATCAAAGATTTGTAAAGGATTAGCTGGCTAGGTCTTTCATCTTACCTGAATCTATCATTAGCTTTCCACACTCCATCAAGAGTTCATTCTACTTTTTCCTGCCTCTTTTCTTGCCTGGGTTTCTAGTAGCTAATCCCGGAGTCGTTTTCATTGTTTTCACGCCTCTGTTGTCCTGCTTGTTGATGATTTTTCCTTTTTCCAACACCTTAGCCTGCGTTTTCCATAGAAACAATTGTTGTATTCTATTGAGCTCTTCTTGAGGTGACGAATCTACTCCTCCTGTGGTTCCCTGTATCAAGAACCCTTCTAGATCTAGGTTTTCTTTATCAATAATTTCCTATAGTTCATGGTCCTCCAGGTCCATCTCATTCTGGGCCATTTCCTGATCCATCTCTAGTTCTACATCACTCATTAAAGTTTCTTTCTGATAATCGATGTCCTGTGTTTGTTCTCGATATTCTTCTTTCTCCTTATCCACAGCACTTCCTTCCATTGCTTGATCTTCTTTTGAGATCTCTTCATCTTCCTTAAGAACTTGGAATTTGTTCTGACTAATCTATTGTCCTTCATCTTGATGTTGTTTTGGTCCTCTTTCGTCGCCTTTTCCTCGATTCACCACTTTCTGAAAGCTGTCTGTTTCCTTCATTGTGTTAGTTTTGTTCTTGTTTACTACTTTATTGAGCGAACAATCTCTAAATGGGTGTCCATGTTCATGACATCTGCGACTTGTGAACGGAATGTGCTCATAGTCTACTGTTTGCACCCATTCTTCATCAAAAACTTCCAAGATCACCTCATCCGGTAGAGCTCCTGATAGATCCATTTCCACACATATTCTGGCAAAGGAAGTATATTTTCCACTTCTTGTGGCTTCAGAAGCTTTAACAAAACAACCTAATTTGTTGCCTATGGTAGCTAACGATTCATTTTGCCAATAATCAAGAGGTAGAGAATAAAGCCTTACCCAGACTGGTACTGAAGTAAAATTTTCACGTTCTGGAACAAAATTCATCATCAATGGCCGCATGTAGAGTCCAGCTACGGCATAGAAGTATGGCAATCCTTCAAATACTCTGTCCTTGTCTTCAATATTCGTGAACACCATAGTAAAGAATCCCTTTGACCCAAGAAGTAGGTCAATGCTACCTTTAGGTTTCCAGTGGTATTTGATCCACGAGTGTAAAGCTTTTTCAGTGGGCCATAATCCCATGAATTTACAGATGATGGCATACATCCGCATGTGATCCCTATGCGCTTGCAGAGCCAGATCATTTAAAATAACTCTGGGTGTGATCTCTGCTTTGGGTTTGCAGGGTCCCTTTTGCTTTTTGTCTTTAGTTCCCTATTTTTTGTCTTCTACCTCCTTGTCTTTTGTGCCATTATTTTCCTTATTTATGGCTCCTCCTATCTCCTCTTCCATGTTTCTTTTCCCTTCCTCCACAGTACCTCTAGCCTTTTCTAGAGGTTTCTTGCCTCTACTGGCTACGGCCCCCTTATAGGAGGGAGTGGAGCTCCCTCCTCTGGGGCCCTCCATATGGATCACCGACTACAACTATCTGAAACCCTCGTTATTCGCCCTTGCTGTTTGTCGTTCGCCTTAGCGGGGAGAGTCAAAAAAAGAAAAAAAGGGAACTACATTTAATCTACAAGGTGAATTAAAAAAGATTTGGCCTCCAAATTTTGATCATGAATCCAAAGGAGTAGAATCATGGATTCTTAATATGTATAAGTATTTCTAGGTCTACAATTATCCAAGAAATTTGAAGGCCAGATTGACAACTTACTGGTTGACTGGTAAATCAACCTTATGGTGGGAGGAGAAAATTTCCATAAAAGAATTAGAAGTAAAAATATGACATGGAAACTCTTTAGAAAACAATTTAAAAAGAAATATCTAATTGAAAGGTATTTTGATGAAAAAGCTAGAGAATTCCATGAGTTAAGATTGGAACAATATACCATGGATGAATTTGTTAATAAGTTTATGAGTTTGTTGAGATATGTATCGTACCTAAAGGAGGAAAACTCCAACATACAAAGGTCATTAGTTGTTTTCCTTTTTCATATAGGGAAATGATCGAGTTGGATAATCCAAAGACCATAGATGATACTACAAGGAAGGAAAAACCATGTTTTAATCAAAACTAAAAGAAAGGTGACAATTCTAAAGGTTGGATGCCCAAGAAACATGAGAAGTTCAACACTAAGAAAAATGGTTTTAAGAAAACTGCCTTTTCAAACACTTTTAAAACTAATCCAGGAGGGACTCTATAGCAGAAGTGTGAACCAACCAATAAATTTAAGATAGAAAAGTGGACAAGGGGTTGGAGCAAGAAATATTTTTTTTTGCAGAATCAACCAAACCACCAACTAAATATTGGGGTCGCAACAAAAATCCTTTGTGGAGAGACTGTCCAAAAAATCCAGTAAATAAAAGGGGATTAGTAAATAACCTACAAGAAGCCTCTACAGTCAATGATATTGCCTGTAAAATTCTGAGGATCAGTGCAACATTTGATGGAAGACAAGCATACCACTAGTCCGCTATGGTGGAATTTCAAGGTAAAATTTTTGAGAAAGGTGTTTCAGTATTAATAGACCCTAGATCTACTTTAAGTTACATTTCCTCAACTACAATTAAAAAATGTGAACTTAAAAAGGAAAAATAGAACTGACACTAGTTAGTACAACTAGCCACATGAAAAAAAAATAAAGTGAAAAAAATAAGCAAAGATTGTTTATTAAACTTGAATGGAATGAACACTCAACTAAGTTTGAATGTTTCACCTTTGGGGTCATATGATGTGCTCATTGGGATGGATTGGTTATAATCTCACAAAATAATTCTGAATTGATTGGAAAAGTCTTTCACTTGTATTAATGATGAGGGAGAGAACTATGTAGTTAAAGAAGTGCCAAGAGCTATTTCTGGGAGGAAGATTTCTGCCTTACAATTAAATAAGTGCACTCATAAAGGTTTCCAAATGTTTTAAGTTCAATTTGAAGATCTATTTGATAACAAACAAAAATTTTCTTTATAAGACTATCCTATTTTGAAGAAGTATAAAAATTTATTTCCTAAAGAGATGCCAAGACTTCCTCCAAGGAGATATATAGATTTCACTATTGATCTCATCCCTGGAACAATTCTAGTGTCCAAAGCTCCATATAGAATGAGAACAAAATGGACATTACTTTAAGCAGAAAATAAAGTCATATATGTACAATTTCAACAACCAATTGGCATACAAATTTGATAGAAAAGAAAAAAACAACAACAAATTTTGATGAGGAATACATTCAAATTAAAAGAAAAATGCATAGAATTGAATTGTTAAGTGAAGAAGAAATTGATTTTTTAGTAAATAATCAAGATTCGTTGTTGTTCAAGGGAATAATTTATTTGCCTAATGATTCAAAATTGAAAACATTTTTTTTATATGAATTACATAAGAAACCTATAGCTAGTCAACCTGGGTATCAAAGATTCATAAATGTGTTGAGGAAGGATTACTATTGTTCTAATATGAAAACTGAGACAAGAGAATATTTGGCTAGATACCTAGAGTGCCAACAAGTGAAGGCTTCACATCAATACCCAATAGGATTATTGCCACCTTTTCCTATTCCATAATGGAAATGGGAAACCACATTGATGGATATTATTACTAGACTACCAAGGACTAGGAGGCAACATGACTCTATCATGGTAGTGGTAGATAATCTTAGCAAGGCTACACATTTATTCCTATTAAATCTACCTTTAAGGTTATTAATATAGCAAAAATATTCATGAAGGAGATATTTAGACTTCATGGGATGCCCAAAACTATGATTTGAAACTATGATGCCAAATTTACTTCAAAATTTTGGAAGGGATTATTTGAAGGTATGGGAACAAAGTTAAACTTTAGCACAACCTACCAGCCTCAAAAAAATGGTCAAATAGAAAGAACTAATAATATCTTAGAAGATATGTTTAATGTATGTTATGGACAAACCAACTAAGTGGGAAGATTATCTTCACTTAGTTTAATTCACTTATAATAATGGGTACCAAACTTATTTGAAGAAGAGTTCCTTTGAGGTAATATATGGAAGAAGATGAAAAGTACCTCTAAGTTGGGATCATCTTGAAGATTAGTTAGTACTAGGGCCAGATATGTTAAAGGAGATGCAAGATGTGGTTAAACAGGTCAAACATAATTTAAAAACAACACAATATCGACAAACAAGTTATGCAGACATGAAAAGAGATCAGAAAGAATTCAATGAGATCATGTATATTTAAAAGTGAAACCAAAGAAAATCACACTTAGACTTGGAAATTGTGCTAATTTATCACCTAGATATTGTGGACCTTTTGAAGTTTTAGCCAAAACTGGACCATTTTCTTATCATCTTATCCTTGCAACAAACATAAAAGTTCACAATGTTTTTCGTGTATCTTTATTAAATAAATATACACATGACCTAGCTCATATCATTGATTGGAACGTTGCACAGGTCGAACCAAAGGGAGAGTTCCTATGAGAACCATTACATATTCTAGACTGGATAGTAGTCACACTTCAAAATAAAGACATAGCCCAAGTAAAGGTTCAATGTAAACATTTCGGTCTGGAAGAGGTGACTTGGGAGTTGGAGGATGCTTTTAAAGAAGCATATCCTTCTCTATCTTAGCAAGCTGGAATGAATTCTAGAGGCTATGATCAGACATAGGGATGGTGTCAAATTTGAGCGGGGGAGGATGTGACATCCCTTGACTTGAGGTTTTTATGTAAATAATTGTATATATATGTTTTCCTTTTTGAATTCTTAAAATTTTAAAGACATATGAAGAATTTAATTGTGAATACTTTATTACTGATAATGAATTATCATAAATTGATGTTGAATATTAATTACCTAGTAATAAGTCCTAGGGCTCTAATCTGAATTATTAAATTTATCGTGAATTATGGAATTGACCAATTTATTGTTTCCCTAAAAAACATGATCCTATCTTTGGGAGTGGGAAACAAAAGCTCATTAATTAGATAGCCACTACTTATCACCTATTGGTGAGGTGGAGGTATTACAAACTACCAAAATGAGTGGTAGATGGGTAATGGAGGATACTTTTATTTTTTTGTTCTTGCTGAAAGAGGTTCACATTGTCTTAGAGACATAAAAGGAGTAGCAAGTGAATAGGACAAAAAGGAAAAATATAATTTTCAAGCTTGTTATGCTCGGGGGGATACATGTTGGATGTAGTATCATGGTTGGGAGGAGTTGAGTGATTTGACATTAATTTTCTGGAATTTACAAACTTCAAGTCAATATTTTTAACCTTGCTTAAGTGTAATATTTGTAAAGTGAAACAGTAAGGATTCTAGTTTCATAACTAGTTATGCATATAGGTTGATTCTTAGTTATTCTATGCAAAAGTTTAAAAAAGAAAGATTAGAGTAAAAGTACTCTCGAAAAATATATAGTGTGAATATATGTATATTAAAACCATTGTATAAAAAATGAGAAACAAAATGTTTACATTATATGTTTTTATTTTCTAAGCACGGTGATTACATATCTGTTTCATTTTGCATAAAAATATGTGTTTTCAGTAGCATAATTACTATACATAGAAGAATAAAAAAATAACTTTAGTAGTAATAAGTGGTTGTAATTCTATTGTATTATTAATAATTCTATAAAGAACTACAAAAATTAACATTTTTAAAGATTGTTATCTTTTGAGAAGAAGTTAAGTATAGTAGAGATGTATATATAAAAAGATATATGTATATTTGAAAATTGTGTGTGTGTGTGTCTATATATATATATATGAAAACTATATGAGTAATAATCTATACAATGGTACATGTAAATATTAGAGATAAGTATAAACACATAATAAATTTAGGAATAATGTCTTAAAGAAATTATGGGAAATAATAAAGATTTCTTATATTTCTAATGTACACTTAGAAAAAATTAAAAACAAGAAATGGTATTATAGGCAAAATACACAAACTACAGATATGGTTTCTTATTTGGAACCTCGTCATCTGCAAAATTGAATATGAGTAGAAAAAGTTCATAATCATATATAAACATTTTCATTCCAGTTATAAACATTGAATATGAGTAGAAAAAGTTCATAATCATATATAAACATTTTCATTCCAGTTATAAACAAATATTTCAATCACGAGAAGTTATAGTGAGAAATAGAGTGATGGTTAAGAATAACCATATTTTCAAAAGAACTAGAGTTTTAAGCACAAATTGAGTGTGCGATTAAACTTCCCAACAAATATGTACAATTTAGGAAGAAGCCTTAAATGTTTTGTTTTGTTACAAGAATTAATTTCTTAAACAAAACAAGACAAATATTCAATAGTGAAATTCTTGAAACTCTATATCCGCCCACAGCAACAGAACATTCATGCTTATGAAGATGGAGCAACCAAGGGTTCAGTTTATCTGACGTAGTAAATGCCAGGGAATAGAACTCCATGAGCAGGAAAGTACTCTTTGAATCTCTTTATCGCTAAAATTAGGGTACACTTTGAATCTCTTTGCAAGTTATAGTTACATGCGAGTTAATGCCAACAAATATTCTATGTTAAATTTTACATATTCCTGTATGAAAAGTTTATTACTGAATATATAAAGAATTTATAAATAAATTGTGGAAGTAATAGCAAGAAGCATTACCTGAATAGAGTCTAGAAAACAAAATATACCTTGTCTCTCATTTGTGTTAAGAGAAATTTGAATTTGAAGTCAATATGCATTTATACTAGTAATATGGGTTATATAAATCATATGAATAAATATCAGAAGTAAACTTACCATATGAAAATTAAATGAAATAATGAGACCAATACCTAAAGTTTCTTTTACCCAAAGAATTTAGGGAGGAAACCCTGGATAAAATTAGGGGTTAGGGTTTGTAATTACACGAAAATGAATTCAAATATAATAATAATAAAGGCAACATTATAAAAAAAACAAAGTTAAGCTCAAATCAAAAGATGAGCCAAAATTGATAAATACCTGAAGAATGGTTAGGGTTGGAAGAAAAATCCTATTTCCAAATTACCTTTTTCTATATCTAAGAAACAACAAAAATTCATTTACATATTTAAATAACAACCTATATAGACTAGTCATCACATAAAGGATTTAAAATATTTATGACCCTAAGGGTTAGTAGAACTGAATAGATATACTTGAAAATCGAGAGGGAATTATAATGAATGAAAACATAACTACAAAATCTTGTTCTGGAATTGGAGACATGATAATAGAGAAGCTGGAAAGAAGCTATATATGTCCATATGGTTTACTTGGGGGTCGTAAAGTTGGTAGTAGAGAGTAGAAAACGCTAGATTACTCACGACTCATATAAACTTGTAAATAATTTCAAAATATAGACTTGAGAAACTCAAAAACTTCAGACTGAAACAAATATGAAAAATTAAGAAGTATGTGAGGGTTTGTTTTAAATATTACCCTTAAAAGTGTTACTTGGCAGGAAAATGAAGAACAATTTCGTGAATAAGAAATTTATGAGTATGTTAGAGATAAATTACAAATATCTTGTGTGTTGACAACCAAATTATTCCAAAGAAATCATTTATAGAGTAAAATTTGTGTTGTAATTGCAAATACCTATTAAAACCAAGACACATAGAAAGAGAATTAGTATTTTTATATAAAAACCCAACAAATTACCTAATCATCATCGATTTGAAGAGCATACACCAAAATCATCCATTTGGTAGGTAGATTAATTACTCGTGTTGACATCAAAGAATAACAATTATAATCTAGGTTATGGAATAATCTAGATAGAACTTCATCCATACCTTGTTCCACATCGAAGTCAAAAACTCATCGACAATGAATTATGTGTATACCACATAGGTTCTATGGTTTGAATTATGAAAGTTATTAACATGTGGGAGTGGTAATATAACCATTATTCACATATATGTATATATGCTTCTGATATGGTTGATACATGGTAATGGTTCAATTGCAAATGAGACATAAATTTTATAACCATCTTTCTTAACATGTCTCTAGAAATGATATCAATGTATTAAAAGGAAAAAGAGGGTAATAAAATATGTATAAACTTAAGTGAATTAAGAAAATTAAAACATATTTTGATAACAAGAATAACATTTTATATGTAACACCCCCCTTGTCTAACCAGAGGTGGTTACTAGGTTACCCAACTCTCGATGCATGGTTATGAGAATGGGGTAAAAAGAAATTGTGCAAGGAGTTTATAAAGTGCATTATGACTTGGGGCTTGAATAAAAAATCACCGATTCAATAAAAAATCAAGGCAAGACCATAAACTAAACCATTTCAATCTTCACAACTAATGAAAAAGGTTCAAAACAACAACTTTTCCAAGTGGACAATAAAACATGACCTTTTTAAAGGAACATCACTACTTATCATGTCACAAAATGTTAATTGAACTTCCAAAAAGTTTCATGTTTCACAATGGAAGGTTCCTCCCAATGATTTCCATGGCGTTATTTTCATCATGGAAACCTTTTGGCAATTGGATGTCCACACATACCATCAATTGAGAACACATTCATTCACTAGCATGAAATTATCACACCTTGTCTGGATTTATGGTAGGTAAATCATTGTTAAAGAAATCATTCCTTCAACAATTTTTTAAGGTAAATGCAATACTAGTGACAATATATGTATTGTTGTTAATATGCGCTTATTATGAGATGAGAGGCTTAGAATAATTTTTGAATTTGCTCCACTGTAACACAACTTCCAAGAAGGTGAATGTAATGCATGCTGACAATTGCCATGTTATTTGAAGGTCATCCATACGGAACTTATAAACTTAAACCCAGTTAGATAGAAGGCATAGAACATGAAACATATAACATAAAAAAATCCATCTGAAAAACCTCAAAAACCCTAAGATCACATTTAAAATTGCAATATTGGCTGCTAAGGTGAGGAGTAGTATCTTACCAAGTCAAGTGTGAACATCATAGTGTGCTCCATTTATTGGTGATTAAATATAATTGACTGAGGCCATAAGAAAAAATATGCCATGTTATGCATTCATTATTCAGTTGTGAAAAGAATAATAATGTTCTAAATGTCGTATGGTTCAATCACATCCCTAAAAATGATCTCCTTCCACATTGATCAATATATTAACATTAATTGATTCCTCTCTTGTTGGTGTACAATACATTCTATTTCTTCAACTTATTTGTTCCTTGACAATGCCAATAGGTCAAAAGACAAGACATGACATAATAGGCTTAAAATCATGTTGTCACAACAAATTTCCTTTCACAAACTTACCCGATGGACTGGTCCATCTAGATGTTTGTTTGTTTGAATTGCAATCCTTCTAGTTATGGTCTTCTGCAAGGATTTAGTTATGAAAAATGGAATGAATCCAACCTACAATGCATTAATGCAATATGATATGCAACTAATTAAGTCATAGCTAGGGGTGGTAACAAGAGTTGGCCGTTCAATTGATGGTAAGGGAAATAAGCTATTGTCACCACTATAATTGATCCAGAATTAGACCCTTTCAACTTCATACTTGGAAAATCTTCTATGTTGAACTTTTCTTTATTGTGAACCCTCCAATTATGGACTTGGTGTATCTCTAACATCATCCCATATCATGTTTTGAGATGATGGAGCCACAATTTAATGTTTAGGGACCACATGTGTCTTTTGTCGCATGAAAAATAATAATGAAAGTTAAGTGGCACTAACAATGTATGTCTCTCTCCATATCGGAGATGTGATAATGGGCATACCCTATTCACACACTCAAGGTACTCAATATGAATGTTGAATCACCAATTACCTTAGTAGTTTCTTGGATTCATGGATGAGAGTTGAGAGAATGGACTGTAACAACAAGAATATTGTTGGACACCTAATCCTCTATGGGTTGGTGTAGAATGTGAACAGCCGTGAGAGTCCAAGAGACCTTGGGATGTGGAACCCAATGGTCACACGAATTCACTATAAATGTATATCATTGTCAATAATAAATATAATCTCATGTTTATCTTTCCTATTTTGTCTCTGCCATGTGTGTGTTTAACATGGTATCAAAGCTTCCGTTAGGCCTGGGCATTTTCAGAGATTATCAACGATGCATTCTTTCCAGAATTTGTCTGCCATTTCTAGAAAGGCACTAATTTCGTGGCCTTTCTCTTTGTGTCAGTTCTACCCTACATTCATCAAAATTGTTGCAATAGTCTCTCTTTTCATCAAAGCTATTGCCCTCGACCAGAACTACTACTCGTCATAATTGTTGCACTAGATTCCATCTTTCTTGACTATGCTTCCTATTTTGTGATCATACTCGGCTCTAGGTAGCTCTATCTCATTCGCTGTGAATTGGGGTGTTGAATCTTTCGAGTAAGAAAAATTGCACTTCGAATTGGGAGAACCTAGAAAGCAATGATAATCCTGCAGTGAGATTGACGTCGAAAAACAATTATTAACAACCACGGGAATTGTGGGCACAACTAAAGAAGTTGAATGTGTCGACACAATGTTTATATCGCATCCACTCTGTGTGAGATGTTCTTTAGATAGGTGTTCTATATATTATTTATCTCGTTATCTGTTCTTCCTGAATGTAGATGAACACACTGAGGGATTCCTCTAGACGTTTATGTGCAACCATTTCTTTGTCTCTACATATGATTTGATCTCTAACGTTACCGAGAAGAGATTCTAAGGCTTTCTTGCACTGTTTGAGAACATGTTGCAACATTTGTCTCTTCAAATTTGTTCGTGTTTTGTGGCGCTCCTAGTGAGGAGGTGGTGGCAATTAGTGTTTGAATTATATTTAATTGTGAGAAAGTATGAAGGCTAGAATTGAACCTCGTATACCGGAGATCTAAATGGAGATCATGTGATTGAAGGCTTCAAGTCTGCGAATTTGTTGGCTTGGAGATTGTATGTAGGTTTTTATGATGTTCAACAGAAAAGAGATGATGTATTTGCATGTGGTCTCCAACTGATTTTCGTTGGACAAATGTTCATCATCATATAGAGGGATGAAATAGTGTGAATATTAAAGTATAGTGAAGAATTTGTAACTGAATTTTCATGCGTTTCTCTTATGTGTGTGCCTGCTCAGAACATCCACGCACTTATCGTTTCATGTCTCTGCATACATGTCCATTGGTTAAGCAAATGCTCCTCTCCCTTACAAAATTGCTACCAACACTCTTTCTAACGTCTTTGTGACCTTCCTACCCTACCATAACACTCCTCGCCTCTTGTGGTATCTAGACTCCTAGTCATAACGCTTAACTCCTACTCGACTCAATTGCATTGAATACTGCTATACCATACCTCGGATACTGCCTTCGGTTGTGCCGATACCGCCCATACTCCCATACCACCTGGATCTGAATGAATTGGATGCAGAAAACATGGTATGCAGAAAAGTTTTATATTGTATCAAGGTTTCAAGGTGTATCTCCCTGAAATGCCAACAAGCAGAGTAAGAGTTGAAGCCGAGGGTCCTGGGGAGTCGACAGAGAGGTGAGATACCGCAACACGGTAAGGAGTCGAACGAGACAGTGAGGACTAGTATGGGAGTTGAACCAACTCTGCAGGTGTCAACTGTTATTTCCCTTTTTCTTTAGGGTGGAAGAATAAAGGCTTGGATGCCGAAAGGGATAAATATTGAAGTTTAATATATTGATCTCGACAATTGCATCTCTGAGTGCTCACATGGAATCAGAGTTGTTGCTAAGTGAATTTAACGCATGAATCCGACTGTCTGATATTTGCTTGGTAAGGTGTTTGTTGGAAGTATGGTGCAAGCACCTGGAGAAAAAAGAACGACTATGGATTGATGGGCGTCGTGATGAAGCTAGCTGGCTTTTTGAGCATTGTGGCAGATCAGGCCGACTTTTATATTGTCTTTGGAAACAGTCCTCTGTATTTATTGGGAGTGTAAAGGATTTCAGTGTCTTTGGATTGAAGTAAGGGGCAGCTGAGGGGTATTCCTCTTTAGAGGATGCTTATGTTATATACGGGTTGAAACCTGAATCTGAGGGAGTATTAACAGAGTTTCGATCATGATCAGGCAGAAAGGGAGGGCTCAATCACTGTGGCTCACGAAAGCTGGCTGACAAGGTTGTTTCGGGAATATTTAGTGTTCTTGGACAAATGCCTAACCCTCTAGATCTAGTCGCAGGTCTAGAAACAACAGACAAAGTAATCTCTACCTTTTCTATAATCAACAGATAAAACAAGAGAGAAGAGAAACCTACTTGTAGTTTTCGCTAGCTCCTTGTCTCCCTCGATCGATCTTGCTGCTCCTTTCCGTACTTAAGCCGCTTGGAAAGTACCTGCACAAACACAGAAACAAAAACCCATCAAGGCAAATGATAATGATCTATTGCTTATAAATAACATGGAATTGAGAACATGATATACATATGAAAGCATTAACATATAACACAAGCATAAGGAAAAAGTCTTGAAAACTTTATTGATAAGAGTAAAGATTACAACCCATATGTGCTCGATCCAGTGACACTCTTCCAATTCAATCCCTCTTCACCTCATGACAAGCAAGATAATCCAACACTATTAGAATACTTGCATTCAATTCTAATCTCATATCACCAGCATCTCCTTACAACTCAATATTTTTCAGTCCCCTGATCTCTTAGATGAGTGATCTTTTTATAGGTAAGTGAAGGATGTTATGCCATCAATGGTGATAATGAATTCCTTTCTAAATTTAGAAATCAGTTCCATGGAAGAAGGGATGGGGGATTGATGTTTCCTAATTCTCCTCCTCATCCAAATGCGAACTCAAAGGTGTAGGTGGCATTGAGAAACTTCTAGAGGCTTCCAATGGATAAGGAATCTTCAAACCCTCACAGAAGTTCACTCAAATTCACTCAGCATAGACCAAAGAGGGACCAAGTGCACTGCATAGCACCCTGTCAATGTATGGTTTGCATTGCAGCGCACCCTAATGAAGGCCTACCTACGCTGATCTTCTTAGAGGTAGTTTTTTGGATGTTTTCAGTGATGGAACTTCTTAGGAAGTGAGGCATTCTGATGACTAACTTCTTTAGGGCATGTAACAACTGCACTAGAGGTTGATGGGCCCTAATAGTATCGATCTGTAATTTGGGGTTGATGTGCCCAAATGGATTTGTAACAGTTTCCCCCTAAAGCATGAAGTCGTAAATATATATATGTCGAGTGAAATGCTTTATCACGAGGAGAGGAGGTTTCGAAACGGAAGGTGACCTACATCAATTACAATACATATATCATGATAATTTGATTTTTCCCATGATCAAGCTAAGGGAAGGCATACCCATGCTCAGCTTATAAACTTTCATTACATGTACAAATATAGTCATCTACAGATATAGACCCATGAATAGTTGACCATGAATGTAAGGCCATTGTACATTTGATTTAGTACTCTTGAAAATATCACAGCCCGGAGGGATGAAACTAGATCCGGGGTCTTCAATCTCATTCAATCTTTAGCTCAAGTACAAGTCTAACCATGTGAATAGATGTTTTGAAGTCGAACATGGAAAGACATCGTTTGATTACCAATGAATGATGTAAGTCATTAACAGACGCGAGGGGAATCACTTATCATGATAATGACCCTCAAGGTACTACAGTACATTTCGCATGGTGTGAATAAATGATTTGATGTCGAACACCATACAAAGTCTTTCGATCGAAGGCCATTGATGTCAACCTATCATCGGAAGCGAGAAACCTGCCATTGATGTATGCAAGCTTCAAGGTACTAAAGGGGTGTTTCTAAGTCAACTTCTTGGATGATGTGTTGATGTCGACAAGAAGCAACTTTGTTGCAGGAGGGCCTTGATGTATCCCACATCTATGGCATGAAACGAGGTAAATGATTTTGGAGATGAGAATCGACTGACAACACAAGGTTCAAGAATGGCGGTCATGAAAATGAAGGTTTTCGGTATTGTAAAGGGTGAAGTTTGAACTGAATGACTTCTCTTGAACATGTCGGTGACACTGAGATGAATTGGTAGCATTGACCCACAACAAAGTAATGGGTGGTATGATAGACCAATGGTGTGATAACCATCAAGCTGAATGACCCAACCCACATAGTCACGGTGATGAGGTGAAAGTGTCATGTTCAAGAGCAACTTGCTACCATAAAGTTTTCTTGGCTTTTTCCCATTTTCCCCAGTCATTGCTGACCAATACCTCTTTATTTTTTATCAAGCTTGAGGAGGATAACATATGCTTGTTGTATAATTTCACCCTTCGGGCAAATCCATCGCTATTTGATGCTTTAACGAGTCTAGCGAAGGTGAAACTTGGCCTTGTCTAGATGGACAAGTTTGTCGTTATTTGATGTTTTTAATGAGTTTAACAACAAATACAACTCAATCCTTTTCCTGTTTAGAGAGTTTGAAAAGGGATGAAAAGGAAACTCCATATGTTCTTTTTCACAAAATAATCTCTTAAGTCCGAAAAGCATAAAATAATACAAGAGAGATGTCGTTTCCAATCCTTTAACGAACTGGAATAGACAAGCACTTGGAAATATTTTCATATTTAGAGAGTCTCAAAAGAGTTAAAGAGGACTCTAAGGGGGTTTCTTTTCATTTTTAACAAAGCTCAAAAAATAAACAAAAGTTTGTTTTGTGGTAAAAGATGTTCAATTTACACTTAAGCACATTGAATTCTACTTTTAGCTGTTAAACCTGCTCAAAAATCCATCAAAGAGGATTAAAAATACATGTTCATGGATAAAATGAATAAAAACTAACATTTACTCGATTAATATGCAAGAAATAAACATAAAAACAAGTTTTATTATTCATTTTCACCATTTCACTTTTACCCTTTGACTTTGGTGCTCTGGAGCAGTTTTTCACCTCAAAGTTCACTAGCTGATTACGGAGGATTCAGTGGACTGTTTCTCGTTCCATCTAGACCAGGTAGGAGCTATCCCTATTCTCTTCCATTTTATTCCATTTATTTTCAGTTTTAAGCAAAAAAATTTGGTTTTTGAGGCCCCTAGGGTTTCATTTTGCACACTCTGGATCAGTGCACCCTTTCAATATCGAAAGGTGCGCTGCATTGCATACACCTAGAAGGTAGTATGCATTGCAGCACACTGTCTCTAATGGAGGGGTGCGATGGGCGCAAAAACCAAATTTTGACAGCTGTTTTCTCCCAAATTTTCAACTATTTTTTGCAAAAAATGGATCCTAATTTGTCTAATGGTTGCATTTCATACATTCATCGGATCAAAATGGTGATTATATGGAGAGAACGAGAGCATGAAGAACAAGATATGATTGCCCTAAATAATCAAGGAACAGTTGATGCCCTTAGGAATTGTGGGTTATTGAAGTATTTTCGATTATCCAGCATGCGGCAAGAAATTTAACTTTTACAGTACCTTGTTCATTCTTGGGATCCTACCGATCAGGTTTTCACATTAGGGGCAATGTGATCTCATTTACCATCGATGATATTTACTTTCTGACTGGACTGTCGAGGCGAGGTGCCCCCATATCATTATCAGGATTTACCAGAGGAGGTGAATCAGTGAGAGATTATATACGACAGTTCTTATAAGAAGGAGCTCAACCTAGCAGAGACGGAAAGATCAACATCAGAGATGTTAGTGATTTACCATTGAGAACAATCCTTTTTACCCTCGCCAAACTAGCTAGCAGCACAACTTTACACTTGGAAAACAGGTCATATATGCAGTATGCTTTAGAGTGCTTGGAGCCAAAGGTGTTCAACTGGTGTGAGGCAATTCTTTCATCCATGAAAGAACAACTAACCAAGGTAAAGAATGGAAGGAAATTTTTTTTTGGCTGTGGTTCTATCTTGATTTCTTTTTCCTTGGAGATAATTCCACTCATGCAGCCACAACACATCTCACTCGGAGTACCTGGACCTAGAGACCCACGGATGCAGAGGTGGGTAGATCTTATGGCTAGGCATGCTGGCGAATCATTGATCTCATTTATCCCTGCTTTCTTTGAGTGGTTTAACCGACAGGACATGGCCTTCTCAGAATATCCATATTCAGGAATGGATTTCCGTGGTGATCCAGATCTGGCGTTGCTGGTTGGAGCACAGTGGAGTGCTAATTGTAAATTGTTTGACCACAGTGTTTTTCTTTTTAAAGTTTCTACTTTTTTTATGTTTTTTTATTATTGCCAAGACTAAACAAACATTTTTTTATATCTATGCAGATGTTGGATCTGTTTGACTTGTGGGAAGCCAATGAGAGGCAGGTGCGCCAGTATAGAGAGCTATTGGGAGAGCAGTTCTCCGAGACTTGGATTTAGCAGAGACATTGGCTAAGATATAGGATCGCATAGAGGGTTTGACCCTAGGTATTCTGGATGTCAAGATTGAGGAGTTACCTATGTGATATACCATTGGCATGTCGAGTCGTTGGATGAGACTCCTACACATGATAGCATAGGTTGTGACCTGTTATCATGAACAACACTAGTCTACTTGGATATTTTCTGCATACATTTTGAGTTTTTTGGGTCAGATAACCAATTTTTGTCTTGGACACAAACTATTTGTAAAAACTTATATACAGCTATCTATTTGACTTTTAGAGTTTTATTATGGTTAAGTGATGCAATCCTATTCAAATGATGATGTGAATTGAAAATGTTTACTTTACATATGTCGCAAATGTCTATTTAACACATAATTCGCTAGAGAGTCAGTTAATGTGTTTAGATTTCTGGAAATATGCTAATATTGAATAAACTCAAAATATCTTTCCAAAATATGAACTCTAAGGAACATGCGATGAATTTCTAGGTTTCGGATGGTATAGACGCCAGTAAGTTGTAGTACAACAAGTTGTGAGTCTAGCCTAATGATGATTCGGCGTATGCCAAGTGAAATGGCATCAGAGAGGAGTTCAATCAATGCACTATACTCAACGATATTGTTTGTTGATTGTCCAATACATATCCCTCTAAAACTCACTAACTCGCCACTTGGAGCGAAAATGGCCCATGCTGCAGAAGATAAATTCTGCGTACTACGACTAGCTCCATCGGCATAACCAACAAATGGTTCCAAAAAGTTCGACATCTGCAACAAATGCGAAGTGGATTACCTAACCAAATAAAAACTCTAAAATAAACACACACACAAATGCAATCAAAGCATATATACAGTGAGTTTTACTACACTTAACTAAGCATAGTAATGTTTAAGGTACAACCCATTTCGGGGCTACAACAATGGAATCCCATCATAGTCCACTAACTTGTAGGCACCTTTTGTCAACACACATTTAAAAATATAAGGGCCCATCCATAGCGGTTCAAATTTTCCCGCTCCAAGTTTATCAGAATCCTAATCATAAAGCAAGACTAGGTCACCTTCTGAGAAGACATAAGGCTTAACATTTTTATCATATTGCGCCTTGATGTGTTTTTTATGCGCCTTGTTAGCCACTGCAGCATCATGACGGGTTTCATCCAGATGGATTAACTCCAAGAAATGTGCTTCTTCTTTAGAAGTGTCAGGTAGCAGGTCAATCGCGAGTTTGAGAGACGAGATTTCACATTGAATTGGTAAGACTGCTTCCAAACCATACACCAACTGAAAAGGCGTAAATCCGGTCACATTTGTCACCGAGGTTTGATATGCCCACAAAGTCGAGTATAGGATTAAATGCCAATTCCTTTTATGAACTCCAATCATTCTTTGCAAAATGCGCTTAAGGACTTTGTTGATAGCTTCAACTTTTCCATTAGCTTGTGGGTAGTATGGAGTAGAACTATCATGTGACAGTCCTAATTTGGCAGTTAATTCGACCATCATGTGATTGTGAAAATGCGACCCATGATCTGTAACTATAGCTTGTGGTACACCAAACCTGGCAACCACATGGTTGAAAAAAAACAGAGCAGTCGTTTCGCCACTGTTGTTCAATGTTGGCATCGCCTCGGCCCATTTGGTAAAATAGTCAACGATGACTATAATATACCCATGCCCCCCGGCTGAGGTGGGGTTACATGTCATGAAGTCAGTGCCCCATTTTGTGAATGTGCCAACAGCAACGACTGGATGCAGTGGTGCAGGTGGTAATCTGGTTTTACGGTCAAATATTTGGCAAGCATGGCAACTTCTCACAGCAAGAGTGCAATCATTGAATATGGTTGGCCAAAAGTAACCAGCACGAAGAATTTTCTATGCAGTTGCATAACCATATAAATGCCCCCCACAACTTGAATGACACTCATTCAGAGCTTTTTCAGCCTCCTCATGAGTAAGGAACCTACGTAAGATCGTATCAACACCACGACGATAAAGTGTATCACCAATGATCATATAATCTTTGGCTTGGTATCGAGTACGTCGCTATTCAGATCAGGAGGTATTAGGCCAAAAATCTTGGGTCTGGAGATACACCAGTATATCTCCATACCATGGATCACTTGACGAGATAAGAAACAAAGACTCATCCAAGATTGATGCTTTTGATGTAAAATCATTGTAGGATGAGGGAAGCTGGCAAAGTAACTCAACAAAGACAAGAGATTTCTTTGATTTAGATTTTATGAATTCCAAATCAAACTCCTGCAAGATAACTATCCATTTAGAATATTTTCCCCCTAGCAATTGACGTGCCAAGATGTATGTTAAGGGTTGCAATCTGATACAATGGTAGTTTTGTGGAGGAGGATGTAATGACAAAATATCTGCACAGCTTGAACGGCTGCCAAGGCTAACTTTTCGACATGTGAATACTTACTTTCTATATCATTGAGATTATGACTCAAATAGTAAATATGATGTTCAATTCCACTTTCTTCTTGAACTAAAACCATACCAATGGTTGTATCTGCAGCGGCGAGATACATGTAAAAGTCTTTTTGATTGTTTGAGGCATACATTAATGATGCTAGATTAATCAGGGAATCTTTGAGAGCATCAAAAGAAGCTTGTGCAACTTGGTCCCAATGGAAGGGTACCCATTTCTTTAATAGACGTGTATAACCTTTAGCTAATTCAACATAGTTTGGAATGAACCTCCTCAGAAAGTTTGCCTTCCCTTGAAGTCTCTGTATCTGTAACAAGTTTGAAGGTAGAGGCAAGTCAAGGATTGCCTGAACCTTAATTGGATCAAGTCGAATTCCATCTTTCGAAACTACGAATCCAAGAAATCGACCAGAGCCAACACAAAACACACATTTTTGGGGATTGAGTCTTATATTGTAGTGTCGACATTGTAAGAATATTGCTCTCAAATGCGAGTGATCAGTCCGTTTTCGTGAATGAGCAGGAAAATCATCAAGATAAGGTTGAACAATGTGCTTGATGTCATGGAAATCATAATTCATTGCCCTCTGAAATGTAGCCCCTGCATTCTTCAAACCAAAAGGTAGCTTTCGATAAGCGAATGTGCCCCATGGACATATAAAAGTGGTTTTTGATTGGTCCTGTGGGTGGATATTGATTTGATTGTAGCCAGAAAATCCATCCATAAATGAAAAGATTTCACATTCGGCACATTCGTCAATAATCTGGTCGATAAAAGGTGTAGGATAATTGTCCTTTGGACATGCTTGGTTTACATCCCTATAATCGATGCACACTTGAATTGTCCCTTGTTTTTTCATCACTGGAACAATATTAGATACCCAATCAGTAAGAGGTACAGGGAAAATGAAGCCAGCACGCAAAAGTTTTTCAACCTCTGCTTTAATGGAAACAGCTTTCTTAGGATGAACAGGTCGAAGCCGCTATCGTACTGGTTTGACATCAGGGTACATTTTAATCTCATGTTCAACAATACTTGAGTCAATGCTTGGCATCTCCTCATAAGACCATGCAAAGATATCTCAAAATTCGCAAAAAAGAGCACAGTAATTATCAAGTTCCAATGGAGAACAGGATTTGCCGACATGAATGTTTTCTACAATGTTAGGCTTGGTCGAAATGTTTATAGAAATCGTTTCTTCTATGTTGGACAAATTACGCTCAGAATCTACAGTATTTATAGAATTTGACAAAAAATCAACGATCGATGGGTGATTTAGTTCATTTGAATAATCTTCATTGTCATCTAGAAGGTGGGAACGATGATGATAATCCTCCCACGATGTCTCTCTTATCATCATTAATTGGATGATTCCTTCATCTGTAGAGTGTATACGTGAAAAGGGATCTGAAGAGGTACCATATTCTAATGATCTATCTACCCATACAATTGTTGAGTGTGAATTAGGGTTTTCCACACAAGCCCGAAAAATTGATTGCTATGATGATTCAATGGGGCTTAACGGCAACGCCTCACTATGACCATCAGTTTCAAAGTAGTTGGAATTCTTCATAAAATCAGATGATGTAGAAGAAATCATGTTGCAAGTATCTACTCTTGCCACTTCTGCCAAACCAGATGGTGACGAGAGGGTAAAAGTGCCCATCAGGGAAGGATCTTTAAGAGACCTACTCCAACACTTGAAGTGACAGTGGGTTTCCGTGTATCAATGGAATGCTTCTCATAGCCTGTGAACTATTGGCAAAGAAGGCTAGTTGATAAATGACTATGATTCCACCCTTGAAAGGGAATGCAATTGTACGAAAGTATGTGGAAATGTGGCCATAGCATATACCCAAGGCCTTCCTAGTAAAATGTTGTAATCAAGGAGTCCATCAACTACCTCGACACCAACAATAACTGTCTTGCCCCCTAGTTCGATTTGCAGGTTACTCAAAATCCCATATGGAGTATATGTTCTTCCATCAAAGTCTTTTAACGTAGTTGGTGATTGTGACAATGGCGGTGAACCAAGTGTTTTCCAACAGCTCATGGACATAATGCAAGTAGATGCCCCCTCATCAATAATAGTTTGGTGAACATTCTTATTGAGAGCTTTTACTTGTATTAGGAAAGCTAATTGTGCCAGTAACTGTGGCGAATATCCCACATGATTAAAAACCACAAGAATTGAATCCGTAGGATCTATTCCACCTATTGTTGACAATAAAGCTTGTTTCTGGGAGGGATAGTTTTGCAACACCTTGAGTGTCAACATAGCGAAAGGTGATTGAGCCAAATCTTCCACTATCTTATAGTTTTGAGTTGCTTGAGCATGAGGATTAAATGTTTATTTTTGCACAACTCCCTTTGGTGGCTTTATCATCAATTTAGGTACAATTGGTGGAACAACTTCTGATGAAGTCAAGGTCGAAGTACGAGGTTGATTAGTGGCCTGGTTATTCGACGACGATGGATTTCCATAATCTTTGTTTCTTGTTGACACCAAAACATTATTTTGTGGATTTGTGATGGATAACATGAGTACTTGGGATGTGGAAGCATGGTCATTTGCAACCAAATGTGTCTCTAGGGTTGGAAATGGATCTATCAACACTGCTGATGTGGTTGAAGTCTTTAAAAATTTAGAGACCTCAAAGTGATGTGGACAATCTCTTGTATAATGCTCGTCATTACATATCAGACATGGATAACGAGGTTTCCTGGCCGCGGTAGGGGAATCAGATGATTTCTCTGGAGTGGAATTTTCTTGTTTCTTTTTATTATTCTTCCCCTTTTTCTTACCTCCTGGTTGCTTTGGATTTTTTCCTTTGTCAGATGACACAGCATTAATCTCTGAGGCATGAGTGTTTTCTAATGCATTTGCAGCTTGATTAGAAATAACAAGATTTTGACCAAATGGTTTTCCTATTTCTTGTGTGCTTGAAGAACCAATCACATCGTCACTGGCATGAGAGTCCTTACTCGATTGTGGGGGTGGTGGAATAGTGTAAGCTAGTCTAGGTGCATTGGGGATTTTATCATAGAGCGTGCCAGATTGTGTGTAAATCAAATCCAAGTATTGGGAACGAGTGATAACTTGCTCTTCTGTGACAACTCCACCTTTTTCCACATCCTTGGTGATTGATGGCAACAAGGACTTTATGAACCACTCAGTTAAATGCTGATCGGGAATGTATGTCTTAACCATTCGACAATGACACCGCCACTCATGAATATGATTTGATATATGGGTAGAGGTAGTCTGTTTAAAGTTGGTCAAGAGTTTTGTTCCAGTCTCGTATCTGATAGGTAACTGGAAGTGGGTCTAAAAGGTAGTGGCTAAAGTGGTGAAGTTACCGAAAGAAGCTCTTGGTAATTCAATGTACCATTTAGCAGCTGGACTAGTAAGTGTTCTTTGGAAAAGACAAATTCTAACCGAATCATCATTCAAAGTGTTAGATGAACACCATAAATGAAAGGTCATAACATGATTCGATGGTCTTCTCTAGGATTTCTTTTAAACTTCGGAATATCAGATGGTAACTTGTGTGGAATTACCAACCACCAAGGTACATATGTGATTGGATCATTGGTGAGTCAGTTTAAATCTGGTAATTCTAAAGTTGCTACGAATGACAATTGTTGATTCAAGTCAGGTTGAGCATACCCAGGATATGATGGAATTTTCTATGCAATAGGTCTTTGCAGACCATCGTAGGGAATCTGCATTTGGTATCCTTGGTATGGTTGTTGAAGAAAACCAGTATAAGGTGGTTGTTGATAACCATATTGAATTTGTGGTTGTCCATAACCTGCAAAGCTTTGTTGCCCAGGACCTTGGTAAGCTTGATATTGACCAAAACCAGGTTGAGCTTGTGAACCAAGTCCAAACTAAGGTTGGAACTAATGGAAATGGGATGTTGTAATTGTGGCAGTCATGGTTGTTGAACCAACTGTGGTTGCCCAACATTGAAAGGTTGACCAGATTGTGAATCAACTATACCAGTGTAAGCCTGGGTTAATCCAAATAAAGGTATACTAACCTTAGGTTGTTTTTGAGCTCCAGAAACAAGTGGCTATTGTATAACAACTTGAGAAACTTGAACATCTTGACTTGAAACTTATGGTTGCAAGAGAGAAAGATTAGTTTGTACCAGTTGAGATACAATAGTTTGAGCTTGTGACTGTGGCACAATAGTAACAATAGGTGTAGTAGGAATAGATGACATAGTTTGCATTGGTTGTGTTGGATACACAAGCCTTGGTTGAGTTGGCATTACTGGTTGCCATTGACAAACTCTAATTCCAGTTTGACTTGAATATTGTGGGAAATTACCATATGGTTGTCCTCCAGAATAAGGAGGATACGATGAATAAGCATATTGCTCTCCATATGGTGGAAATCCAGTATTTAATGGATACACAGGTCTTTGTTGACCAGATTGCCTAGCATGATACTGATGTGCAGGATCAAACTGTTGAGTTCCCATTAGAGAAGAACCAGGTAGAATTCTAGTTGAGGACATGGGTGATGACCATGGTGCAGAAGCAACCCCTGAGTGGGTTCCAGACAATGATTGGTAACCAATCGGGATGGACGATTCACCATACAGGTGTGACTCAGGTGTGGTAGAAAACATCGAAGGAGTTACAACAAAAGATTCTGCTGCAGCTGCATCAAATGATACAGTCTGAGATGTTAACGGTTGTTCAGCCATAGTTAACTGGCCCAACAGTTGTCCTAAATATTCGACAGGTACTTGAAGAGAAGAAGGATTAGATGAAGTAGAATAATTAGGAGTAGTAGGATAAAGATTAAGCCCAGTTCCAAAATGAAACGAGGTTCCAAGTGTGGAATCTTCTACTAATTCCTCCTCTATGGCAATCAAATCTGGTGGAAGAACTTAACCGTCGGGTCTATAAAATATTTCTGGTGTTGATGGAAGTGTAGTTTCAATAGCAACTGACGTCTAAGGGGTAACAACTTATGAATTTCAAAATTCAAAGTCCAGATGTTTAGGTAAATGAATAGCAGTTTCAAAGGGAGGTTCCTGAACAATTTCAGGTTCAGATGTAACTTCTATTCGAACTAGAATTGATTCTGGACTAACTTTTGGTTGAGTTGTTTCGAGTTCGGAAGCACTTTCTTGTTGAAAAATTTCAAGTTGAGTATCAACTTGTTGTTGGACAACCTCGGTTACCGTTTCACTAGGATCAATGCTAATGTCCTCAGGTAATTGTGAAACTTCTTCTTTAGGAACATACGTACCAAAAATAGTCGGAGTAACTGGAGTCTCTATAGCTACCGAAACAAATGTTTCAGGTAATACAGATGAAGAACTAGGAGTTCTTGATGTACTAGACTCAGTTAAACGAGACGACTTTGTCCGAATTGGTGTTGCTTCGGGAGGCAAAGGCGGATGGCTTGTTGTTCTTCGTGAATGATGGGGTTTGGGTTGATGTTCCTCCATGATTGATGATTGATTCTATCAATTTAAAATAAAATAAGGAAAGAGGATGTTATTCGTGGTCAATTAATTTTTACGACACTAGAACACAACTTTGCTTTTCGTTTTTAAAGAGTCGAGAAAAAGCAAAAGATGACTCTAGTCGCCTTCGATGTTTAATGAGCCTGAAAGGATAAGTGCTCAAATGATCCTTTTACTTTTAAAGAGTCGAAAAGGAACAAAAGTGACTGCTCTAGAGATTCTAGACAAGAGGGTTTATTAGACAAATCAAAAAACTGCAATATACACCTTGGTGTTAAATGAAAGAGAAATGACCAAGGACTTTACATATGGCAGTCAATCTTCCCGAATGCTATGTTCGGTGCGTTAAGATTGGTAAGGCAGCAGACTTGGCTTCCTAGGGATAAATGATTTCAACCTATTGGGGTCTCCCACCATATACTCAACGGTACAGGGAGCACAAGTCCGTACTATCACTTATCGAATCAGAGAGGAGGAATCACCCAACCTCAGTGAAAACGACAGCCACTAGGTTTAAAGACGTCGGAACACGTCTCTAGCCTAGACCTCTAGATGTTTTTCGTTAAGTTCCAATGCGTTATTAGATTAATTGATGTAAATTTTAGGTTGATCTTGCTTAAAATTTGCCTTTGAAGGTTCACCACGAGATGTTTTCTGAAATTCCTAAGAATGCAACTAGAATGAGAAGCACTCTTTCCATTTAATTTCAGCAATGAAAATCCTAGCTATGAGGGATAGAGCATACAAGTACTTTTTGAACAAGCAACAAAGAGCACAAACTAATGCAATTCCCTAAACCATTCCTTTTGAACACACAAACTCAAACTCTAAAATGCAAATTGCATGTATTTCTTTTCAGTTTCTCTTAATGTGAATGATGCAATAAGAAAAACTAATGCACAAATGATTCAGAACTCTTTTCATAAAAAATGATGATTTGTGACAATTTCTTTTAAAAGGGAAAGGAAGACTATATGACACTTTCGATTTTAAAGAAATGAAGATTTTCGACACTTTAAATGAAAATAAAAATCAAATGCACAAATAAATCAATCAATTATTTATGAAGGAAGACTTTACAACACTTCATTTTTCGAAGAAAATGACGATTTTACGACACTTTTCTATTGACAAAACAATCAATCAAAACTACCTTTCGATAGTGGATTGCAAATGATAAAACAAATACATAAAAAACATCCAACAATCCAGTCTAAATAGGGCCAAATTCAAGAGATGAAAACTGTTTTCAGAGAAAAAACATCATTGACATTCAGCAACTCATTCAAACAAGAGAAAATTGGCAAAAACGTTCAGTTCCTAGATGGGAAACTGACCCTGAAGGGATCAACACAAGTAGCAGTTAGAGACAGTGTGATGAATAGCACTGTATCTATGTAGGAAGTGCACTGCAGCACACTGTGTCCTTCATCAGAATGCGCTGATAACAGTAAGCAATTCTGAAGCCAATTTTGTTACAGTTTAGACTCAATTTTCAAATAAAGAGGACTGAAATCAATAAACGACCACAAGTAGAGTATGTAGAAATGTCTTAAGAGGCTGATAAGCTACTAAGATGGATAAACAATCCCCAGTATGGTCGCCAATTTGTTTCGGGAATATTTAATGTTCTTGGACAAACGCTTAACCCTTTAGAACTAGTAGCAAGTCTATAAACAACAGACAAAGTAATCTCTACCTTTTCTATAATCAACAGATAAAACAAGAGAGAAGAGAAACCTAATTGTAGTTTTCGCTAGCTCCTTGTCTCCCTTGATCGATCTTGCTGCTCCTTTCCGTACTTAAGTCGCTTGGAAAGTACCTGCACAAACACAGAAACAAAAACCCATCAAGGCAAATGATAATGATCTATTGCTTATAAATAACATGGAATCGAGAACATGATATACATATGAAATCATTAACATATAACACAAGCATAAGGAAAACGTCTTGAAAAATTTGTTGATAAGAGGAAAGATTACAACCCATATGTGCTCGATCCAGTGACACTCTTCCAATTCAATCCCTCTTCACCTCATGACAAGCAAGACACTCCAACACTATTAGAATACTTGCATTCAATTCTAATCTCATATCACCAACATCTCCTTACAACTCAATATTTTTCAGCCCCATGATCTCTTAGATGAGTGATATTTTTATAGGTGAGTGAAGAAGGTTATGCCATCAATGGTGATAATGAATGCCTTTCTAAATTTAGAAATTAGTTCCATGGAAGAAGGGATGGGGGATTGATGTTTCCTAATTCCCTTCCTCATCCAAATGTGAACTCAAAGGTGTAGGTGGCATTGAGAAACTTCTAGAGGCTTCTAATGGATAATGAATCTTCAAACCCTCATGGAAGTTCGCTCAAATTCGCTCAGCAGAGGCCAAAGAGGGACCAAGTGCGCTGCATAACACCCTGTGAGTGTATGGTTTGCATTGCAGCGCACCCTAATGAAGGCCTACCTGCGTTGATCTTCTTAGAGGTAGTTTTTTGGATGTTTTCAGTGATGGAACTTCTTGGGAAGTGAGGCATTCTGATGACTAACTTCTTTAGGGCATGTAACAACTGCACTAGGGGTTGATGGGCCCTAATAGTATCAATCTGTAATTTGGGGTTAATGTGCCCAAATGGATCTGTAACAAAGGGGCTTGAATCAACCGAACCATTTCCAGAAAAATTGCTTTGATGGTTCGTATGACGAAAGCTCGCAGCTCGGCTTCCTCTGCTGCTCGATGAAAGGGTCCTTTGAAATTGCATGCAATTTCCTGGGCCTGTGACATCTTCGACCTGCGATTTATACTCATGGTGAGATGAAAGAATCTCTGGCAGTGTAGCCAACCATCCATCCTTATCCAACCTTGAACCCTGTGGCCACAACAAGAAGACCCCGTCTTTGCAAATTTTATATATCCAGCTAAGGGCCACGTTGGATACGCTTACCGATTAAGAAAAATCAGGACTAAAGCCAAGCCAGCACCACGACCACCTCGTAAATCTGAACAACATATATTTTCATTGCAAAGTCAGTTCTACGACCCTTATGGACTGTAGAACGATGCTCCTGCCACGGACTTGAACTCGCTCGGATCGACCTCGAGGTCTCTGATGAGGATAACGATTTTATTTTGATAGATAAGTTGTTGGCTCCTTCTGAGCATTGAAATAAATAGTGGCCACTAGCAAACCAAGGTTGTTAGAGCATGTGAAATTTCTGGTATTGAAATTGAGGTGAGAACCTAGAAGGTAAACTGTCTGTTGGGCCATCTGTAGGTTTTGTGATCCATGCTATATATAATTGTGTCCAGCATTGGTGATGTTTATATTCTTTAAAGTTGCAGATATTTATCATTGTGTGAGATATCCGTGCAACATTGTCATGAAATGGAGCAAATTAATGATGCATTATAGATATTGAATAGTCTAATCTATTCCACTGTTGATGGGATGGTAAAATTCAGTAAGGAAACTCTTTTTAACATTCAAACTTGCTTGCAAAATGTACAAGACAAAATTGTTTTTTTGCAGCTTGAATCATAGCTACAGCAAGAAGAGCTACATCAAAATAGACATCATTCTAAACCTATTTTTTTCAGAACATTGAGACAACCACCCATCAACAGCAAGTCAATAAAGTAGATCCAGTGCCTAATAAAGCAGCAGAGTTACATGCAGATGTAGGAGTTCAGTTTGCACTTCCCAAGCCCATCATTAGACTTTGAGAAGAGCTTGTCCACAACAAGCATAGAACTGGTCTTGGATATGACAAGGATGTTTCCTTTGATATTCCAGATTACTCAAATCCCATTTAGTTTCAGAGTGCAGGATTCCTTCATGACAGTTCAACTTCAGCTGTTCCAAATTTTGCTCCTCTTCCATAGCAACAACAACAGATTGTGAAATACCAACATTGTGACCGAGTTGGCCATTTTAAAGATCACTGTTTTGATCTTCATCCATGTAAGAACTGTCATAAAATGAACCATTCTTCAAATAGATGCTTCAAAAACAAACTTCCTGCAAGAACAAAGATTCATCTTGGATGGATCGCTTCTTGGCAATGGGCATCAGCAACCAAGAAGATATTCCAGTCATATGTCAGAACTTTTTCTAGAGTATTGAAAAGTCTTGCAGTTGAGTTTTCTCCATCATCTCACCTTGTATCTGACAAGGGGGGAAATGATGGTCATCTACAAGCTTCAAAGCCACATCAAGTGAGCCTGAGCCATAACCTGCCATACCAGATTCAGAGTTGTAGAAAAAGACAAAGATGCCCCTGAGTATGCCTTCAGTCGGTGCTACCTCTTCAAAGAATTGGGGACACTTCCTCTAGCAGAAGACTTCATCTTCTTGCCAGTTTTGGAAGAGTTCCAGGAATTGCATTAAGCATTCCAGAGTTGTTGGTCATCCTTAAACCATCACAGGTTGAGACCTCCCTTTTTAGGTTGAGGTTCTCCCTTTTATGCGGGGTGAGACCTCCCTTTCATGGTTGAAGGTTTCCCTATTCAAAACATCAGGAGAACTTCCTCTAGCAGAAGACGTGAGCTTCATGCCAGACTTGGAAGAGTTCTGGGAATTGCACTAAGCGTTCCAATGTTGGTGGTCATCCTTAAACCACCGCCCTTTATACCAACATTTCAGAGAACACATTTAGCCTAGTGCTGCCATGCTTTTTTGCACATTTTGTATTATAGCTCTCTTCTTGGACTCATACATAACCCTTCAGATTAAGGGGGGGAATGTTGGACACCTAATCCTTTATGGGTTGGTGTAGAATGTGAACAACCATGAGAGTCTAAGAGACCTTGGTATGTGGAACCCAACGGTCACAAGAATGCTATAAATGTATATCATTGTCAATAATAAATATAATCTCATGTTTATCTTTCCTATTTTATCTCTGCCATGTGTGTGTTTAACAAATGACCACCACACAAAGTATTGGATTTGATCATAGCTATAACATACTTTTCTTGCTTTCATAGGAATGGATCTGTGTTATCTTTTAAATGCTCTCTTGTATCTATTTGTTTTAGATAGAATAAATATTTCCTAATGATCAACCACACTAAAAAAGGTTTAAACCAAAGAATCTCCACATTTGTATGAGAAATAATGTAAGGTTTTCAACTGGATACAATGTACCTGATCTATATTGACCATAATATTGGCTTGATAAGAGCCGAGAAAAAACACCAATGATTAGTTGGCATAGTTAACAATCAATTCACACCTATTGTAGATTCCATTGACACATGTAATGCATTACTTTACAAAAAAGCTATTTAAATAAAAAAAAGGAAGAACACCTGATTTTTTTGTCTTTTCATAGGATTAGGTCCATCAAAAGGCCATATTTTTGTCTTGAATTTATCTACATCAACCCAATGATGAGGCAAGCTATGAAGGTTCCACAATGAAATAAAAATATCCTTATGCTTATTAATAGGGTATCCACCAAACACATCATGTTCAAGAGACCTATGGATCAACACTGGTGGTTGAGGGTAGAGTCATAATCCCTCATTAATAACACGAGTTGTGTACTTGAAAGGTGTGCAATGTAGTGTTGAATTGACACACATAAAATTAGTATCCAAAGTAATTTTCTAGAAATTTGAAGTGTATCTGGGTTGTTTTCCTAAGTGCCAGTGGATGAAAGTATCTCCATAGTGTTATTGGTTGTTCACTATGTGTATTAGTATTTGGCCCAATGATAAGTTGGTCCAGAGCTAGTATAGGTATGATGATCCAAAAGTGTGTGGAATCATATTTAATAGACAAGATCAAATTATATTTGATGGACATGAAGAATTGAAAGTACAAACTAAAATTTGATATTCATGAAGCCAAGGAAGAGAAGAGACATATTCAAAGGACCACGACCTTGATGATTTCTAAGGATGAATTGGCATGATTATAAACATATACATAACAAGTTCTAAAGCCAAAGTGACACTCGTGGCATATATTTACACTGATTCTTTAAAGTGTTATGCTTAATATGATTTTGTATTAAGTGAGAAAACATAATTCAAAAGGAGCATTGTGTGAGAAAACAATCGACAGTATTAGCAGTTACACAAACAAGAGTCTTAACCCTCTACCTAGAATATTACTTTTGGGTTGAACCCATCAATTATATTACCTTGTTCCAAGGTTTCTAGCTTATATAATGCACTGAGAGCACATTCTAGGCATGCCCAACAATCATTGCGGTCCAAATTTACCATACCCACTGATCATACCATTTCATGAGATCAAACATAAACTCATTTTTTGGGGAGAGGGCTAAAGAAACAAGTTGATTCATGGAGGATACAACCCCAAAAAGGGCACTAAAATGCAATGCAAAAATTACCATAATTGCATAGATAGGGTTGGAAATTCCACCCAAATGAGACTGCAAAGTTGGGCAGACTTCTCAACTGAGAAGTCTAGAACTCACAAAGATAAACCCACTAAGGTATTACCACCAAAACCAATGGTCTCCAAAAACAATATCAGTGTAATGTGATTCGTCAATAAATGAAAACAATAAACACCTTCTACTCACATTACGGGTTCCCAAACTTTGTCATCCATGTGGATCCTAGAGTTCCTTAACCTAGGTCCAAATAATGAACTTAGGTGGAATTCAACTAGCCAACTCCCCAATTGCATCTCCTTTAAGCTAATCACCAACACTCGAATATTCTCAATTGAAATATCCATGGGAGTTTCAGCAAAAGGAATCCCATTACCTCATGGAAAACCTATGGTACAAACCTTCATGGATCCTTCCAGGGAGCTGTGGTTGTAGCCAATGGATGAATTACTTTTGTGAATAACTAAATTTGTCCTCCAATTATAAAATCTGACTTCAAGGTGCCAATAGGGCTTGTGACAAGGGTGATTAGTTGTGTTGGACCACTATAGGATAGCCATGCTCTCAAGATGGAGAGTTGAAGAAAAAGCAATGGGAAATCAAGGAAATTAGTTCCAAACCATCACACCATATAATCTTAGTTGAGATCCATAAGTTATTGTAGCATATTTGAAAATGATTGTTCCAGATGTAAAATCTCATTACCTGGAATAATAGAGTTGTCTTCATGATTTGCACAGTATGGCAACTGCTCTAATTTTGAGAAGAGCATGGGTCATGCACACAGATTTCCCAAATAACTATAGTTTTTATGTTCACAAGTTGAACCTCATAAGCCTATAACTACATCCTTTCACTGCACAGAGGATAATAGATATACAAAATTGCAGCTAAATCATACCTCGACTCTTGCAATGTATCTGCAATATTAATATTACATCTGAACAACCACCCTATACATTCGACAACAACATAGCAGTTCAAATAAAATTTATTATAGGTATCAGAGATGCAAATTTACTATTTGGATTAGGCATGCGAGGTACTTATCTCAATGTAGATCTAGCAAGAAACTGAGTTGGGGACTGCCACTTTCCACACAACCTTAGATTGGGCAGCATTGTGGTATTTCTTGCTGCCCAATCACCCCTGTGTTAGACTCCAAAGAATGAATGAGGTGAGCTAGCTAGAATAAAGGTTCCAAGGGCCTGATTAGTTTCTTTCCATTACTAGCTACTTCTGTTCAAATTTTTCATCAATCCTCCTTCCCTTTCGCGCAACTCTCCCCATCTTGAATTTACATACCTGCATACAAGGATCGACCTTCGCTATTGAAGGCATATTTTTATGAATGTTGGTTCCATCCTAAACGATTTCATTCATGTGTATCATGCTTGCATAAGCTCCATTATCTCCCCTCTTATTCTTGTAACTCTTTGAATCCCACCTCTCTAGTGGTTGTTTTTCCTTTTTAGTCTGGCCTTGTAATGTTTCTCCACCTGTCCCTTTTTCCCTTGATTTTTTTTTCTTTGTCATCCTTATTCTACCTGCTAGAAGCTTCTAAACTAATCACTAATGTGCACTTTGTCCCCTGTCCCTTTTTTGCCACCTGTCAGCCTTCATGGATTCCACTAAGCTAATCAACATCCCAATTGATCTTCCCCCTCCACCTCAGTTCTGGAAGCTATGCCCCCAACTCAGCCCATTAAATTTACAATGTTTATAATAAATATAAGGCTATCCTGGGCTATTACAAACCACTCCCCCTTGGGGGAACACCATCCTTGGTGTTTAATGACCATATACAATATACAATAACTACTTAAAAGACTCAACACAATTGATATGGAGCTTTATATATACAACTCATTTCAACTTTTTACAATAAAATTTATAAGCAGTAAACTTTATTTTATGAAATTAACCATTTTCCAATGGCCCCTTTTGTTGTCCTTTGATTCAATCCAATCTTGGATTTATTCCCTTTTCCTTGGAGTGTTGTCTACCTCTAATATCTAGCACTAATACCCTTACTCTCATTGTTCCTTCAACGAGCAGTTCTCAACTCATTGTTTCTAGGCACATCGCTAATGTGCTTCTCAACTCATTGTTTCTAGGCACATACCTAATGTGCTTCTAATTCTAACCAGTTATGATCCTAACCAAAAACCAATTTATTTTCCTTCCTTCCCTTCTCTGTTTCCGAGTCTCTCTAGCAATCCAGTCCCCCCCCTTCTTCCATGCTTCCTCACATCGAAGGATTTTCAAACCCAAGGCATATCCTTGCCTTAAAACTATTGTACCAGTCATAACATGTTTTATGGAAATCAGTTGGCACCATTGGTGCTAGTGTCCCACAATGGCCATGTTTCCTAAAATATTTCTCTTTTGAACACTATTATTGCTCCATCTTGTGGCAAACTTTGTTCATCTAAAGTGAGCAGTCTCATGTCTATTCCTGCATCATAAACATATAGATCCCATGAAACTCATCATAAAGAAAAATGAAATAAATGTAAATTATAACTCATTAGCAGTCTATGTTTGCAGTAAACTCAGAATTCTCCATAATTCCTACAACAAACATGGTTATTGCATAATCAAATCATCATAAACTAAAAAATATCATCAAGTTACCTCAAAAATCCAAGCTATCATAAATCATGTTCATAATTTAAATATTCAGAAGATCAATAAAGCATTGGTATTTATCTTAATTTGTGACTTCTTCTTTTCTCATACACACATGGGATTGATTGTCTATCCAAGCAGGCATCCTAACAACAACATGTTCTCCACCGCTAAAGTGTCAATCCAAAGTGGTTGCTCCAAGGCTCTAGTTACCCTGCAGAGTATTGTCAAGGTACTAGCTCAAAATTCATGTTGCTCTAGAGCTCCAAGTACCCTCCAGGATAGATGCTCAGGTACCCACCCCATAGTCATGTTGGATTGGTTACTAAAGCAACAAGGGAATCGAGAGGCTCACCTCCACCTTGAAGCCCATTCTTGACCATGGGCACTATTAAACTAGGTAGTGTTTTGTTAAACAAAATATTGGAAGTGTAGAGGCTATCCTACCTCCACCCAGAAAAAATACATAGCACGCGAGCTCAGATAAGTAACAAACACATATATATATATACACGTGGCAGCACACCACTTACACATAACATGATGCCACACACACACATAGCACAAACACACATTGACATTATATAACATATACACATTTACACATGTACGACACATGCACATATACACAAAGAATAAGGGCATCTAGAGGCTTATACCTCCACCCTCAAATCAATAAGGAATCCAAAATTGTATTCAAGTTCAACCTAGTACAAAAAAGGAGTCCAAAGCACTTGCTCCATCCACGTGTTTTTTTTCCTCATTGTACCGCATGCATCCATATTGGCATTGTTAGCTTTGCTATGCAATGCTGATTTTCCAAGGTAAGAGACAAACTTGGTTTGCTTGGTTGTGCTCAAATGGATTCCACATTGGTCATTTCCTCCCTCTTCCTCCACCCCACTCACCTCTAAACCCTTTCCATTCCCTGAATAAACCCCCGAAATCCGACAAAGCCCCTTTTTAAGCCCCAGTCCTAAGCGCAAAGCTCAAACCTATCATAAAACCTCAACTATATGACTTTGCACCTTTATAACTCATCGCCTTTTATCTCCGCCGTTGATCTTCCCCACCAAATCTAATGGCTCCCATCACATCCAAAAAAGCAACCCGCCTGATCATTTCCCACCATCGGATCATCTCCGTAAAGATCCGATGGCATTCGTTCTTATCGCGCCTGCAACCCAATCGAACGTTAGCACGCGATGAGAGCAATTTTTCTCTCTTATTTGCCGCTACGTGTCGATCGCTGAGTGGAATCGCGCGACTTTCAGTTCTTACCGCTTAGGGCCTGAAAGCGGTGCGATAAAAACCATTACCGCCCATCCAAACCGCTCATGCCCGTTAAACAACTGCGCAGCTCCGTAGCCCGATCACCGTCCGATCTACCCACCAAAGATCCAATGGCCCCAACTGACCCCGGTCTCACCATGGCCGATAACCTCCGCCAAGCCATCTCCGCCGTCCATTCCCTCGATCCGATGGCTATTCTTCCCTCTCATCCAAATCGTCCATTCGCCCATGCATTCCACTTCCTTTGTCCATTCTGTTTGCTCGAAGAGAAGGAAATGACCAGCTCTGTCAGTACCAGTCACAGTCATTCCCCAACAATCATATTCAACAGAAAGCATGGCCAAAGGGAAAAGGACGCAGCACGACTCTGTGACTGCATTGATTAGTTATGGAACCCCACTGGTACAAGCACTCCAACTGCCTAAGAGGACAGCAGAACACCTGAGCAGATCGGATTCACTCACTGCAGCAAGCAAACATAGTCAGAGACTCCATCAGGTAGTTAAATGTTGTTGGTGGTCAATTATGACCCCTCTATGCCTAAACGGCCAAGTTCCCTTGTAATGTAAATCTATAAATACCCAGAAGAAAGATGTAATCATGGTTGATGGTTGGCATTTGATGTAAGGTTCAACTTCTAGATACTGTAGATATTTTGTCACTTGCAGCGTCTCGTCTTCATTTTCAGCTAATACAAGCTTCTTTTGCTGTTAACTGCTAACTTTCCATTTTCCTCTGTTCTAAGATGTGCCTGATACGCTGTTTTCTTGAGCTCTTGATGTTTAGCATTAGATAGCTGTCATCCTATCTCTGTGTTAAAATCTTGTATGCATCATTGAATAGGTGGTCCAAGTTTCTTTCTAGCTAATGCAGGAGAGTTGTCATCATGTCTTTGCATTAGTATATTAGATTTGTGGACTTCTTTACTAGTTGCAGCCAGCCATCACATGGTCTTGTGCATCTACTAGTGTGGTTAGTATTCTCCATATTCACCTTATACCTCAAACTGTGAGCAGTTGGTGGTCTAAATCCTTGTAGCCTGGGGGTGTTCATGCATGTCTAGAGTGAAACAAAGTAGAAGTGGTTATCTGGCTTGGACAAGCATCATTCCTTCCATTCATCCATTGCAACAATAGTTGAATTTATATGTTACTAGGCATCTCCGAACTACAACCTAGGAGAGTTTCTTGGAACCCTAACAAGCATTAAATGACTGTAGTCCGTCATTCTTCCACAAAAATGATTCTTGACAAATCCTATTAGTAAAAATGGCATCCTCATATATACATATGCATCAACATAATCATGTATACAATTTATAAGCACATGTGAAACTAAAATTAGGGTTAATAGAACTCCCTATTTTGTTGTCCATCACCTTTATGGACTTGACCAACCTACTTAGCTGTCATATCATATCCTATTGACCATTTTATTTTACATATTCATTTTTCCATGTTTCTTCCATCTTGCCTCATGGTGTTCCATGTTACCCTTTTTCCTTAACATGTTCTTATCCATGCGAACCATACATTACATCTTCCTTAGAAATCCATGGCTTCCTTGCCACCCAGCCATCTTGGCCCAAGGTCCCCAAGTATATAAATCAAGGGATAGTTATAAGATCAATAGGAAATGCACGATCCAAAATCAAAGACAACATTGAAAAAGAAAAATAAAATCTGCAATCAAAATCATCAAGTAAAACCTCACACAAAGAACATGGCTATCCCACCTCCACCCAAAAACAATACATAGCACGCGGGCCAAGATAAGTAACAAACACATACACATATACACCTGGCACCACACCATGTACACATAACATGATGCCACACACACATAGCACAAACACACATTAACCTTATATAACGTATACACATTTACACATGCACGACACATGCACATATACACAAAGAATAAGGGAATCCAGAGGCTTATACCTCCACCATCAAATACAATAAGGAATCCAAAACTCTATTAAAGTTCCACCTAGTACACAGCAAGAGTCTAGAGCACTTGCTCCACCCACGTGTTTTTTTCCTCATTGTACCGCGCGCATCCATATTGGAATTAAATGATTGTAGTCCATCATTCTTCCATAAGAATGATTATTGACAATTCCTGTCAGTAAAAATGGCATCCTCATATATACATATGCATCAACATAATCATGTATACAATTTATAAGCACATGTGAAACTAAAATTCGGGTTAACATAACTCCCTATTTTTCTTTCCATCACCTTTATGGACTCAACCAACCTACTTAGTTGTCGTATCATATCCTATTGACCCTTTTATTTTGCATATTCTTGTTTCCATGTTTCTGCCATCTTGCCTCATGGTGTTCCATGTTACCCTTTTTCCTTATCATGTTCTTATCCATGCAAACCATACATTACATCTTGCTTAGAAATCCATGGCTTCCTTGCCACCCAACCATCTTGTCCCAAGGTCCCCAAGTATATAAATCAAGGGATAGTTATAAAATCAATAGGCAATGCATGATGCAAAATCAAAGACAACACTGAAAAAGAAAAATAAAATCTACAATCACAATCATCAAGTAAAACCTCACACAAACAACATGGCCATGCATATTCATAAATCAATTGCATAATTAAGGTTCAAAATCATAACACATCAACCATCAAGTAAAATAGTCCCAATTATTAACTCAATGTCCCGAGTCGAGTATTCATGGCACTCTCTACCATCATACCATGCATATATATGTGTAACAAAATTAGCTTCCTTTCCTTATCTCTGCCAGTAGGTCTTCCCATGTGAAAGTAGACTCAACCTGTTATCTTGCAGTTGATCATGCATCCATAGGATTGTCAACAACTATATATATATATATATATATCTATATATATATATATATATATCTATATATATATATATATATATATATATATATATATATATATATATATATATATATATATATATATATATATATATATATATATATATATACATATATATATATCACAAATAAAAAATAACATCTACCTAAGTTTTCTTTCAAATTCAGGAGCTCATATGCGCATTGGTCATAACTATTATCCTGCATTTGCAAATGTTAGATCCATGTTAATAAGGTAATCATAATCAAGGTCTTTTTCAAAATCACCATTTAAAACTAGTTGTTTAAACACTTAGCAAGATTCAACCTTCTTACTATAGCACCTGCAACCTCATAGAGTTAGTTATAACACCATAAGTTTTTTCCAAAGGAAAAAACAGTAACTTTTTATTAAAAAGATAATGAAAAGTTACAACTGCATATGCACTGAAATATTCTGTAAACCACCACAAAGGCCCGAGTGCTTTTGCACCCAACGCATCGTTAGAAATCTAACGAGCACAAAGAAAAAAGAAAGAAAAAAAGAGATAAGAAGAGAAGAGAAAGGAAGAGGCAGGAAACTGAAATTGAGTAAAAACCTCACTTCAAGTTTTCCTCCCCTTTTTCTTTTCGACCTTACGCCACTCTCCTTGAGTGGGCTCGATCGAAGCAATAACTATCTGGGTTTCTGCATTCTGTGGACCAGTTTCTTTGTCTGAATCTGAAGTGTCAGAGTGGTGCTGTCGTTTGATGCCTCCCATGCTTGGATCCACTCTTGTCATCTCTGTCTTGTAATTCGGTGTGGCTTCCTTCTAATTCTCCATTTCTTGAGGTGTCTCAGTCTTCTTCGCAGGGGCCTCTTCCACCTCTGCTTCTGATTCTTCTTCCTCTGAGTCTGGGGGTGAAAATTTCCATCCTTTCTTCTGCTTCCCTTTCTGCTTCTTTTTATTGTTTACTTTCTTGTCTTCTGGACATGAACTTTGCAGGTGTCCTGTCTGTCTACAGAGCCTGCATCTGAATGCCGTGTTTTCATAATCTAGTACTTGCAACCAGTTTTGTTGTTTGTAGATCAGCCTTATGTTGTCCGGCAACCCTTTGCTTAAATCTACTTCCACACAGATACGTGCGAATGTGTAGATCCTTTCATCAATCCTTTCCAGATCCGTTTTGATATATTTCCCTAACCTGTTTCCAATGCCTTCCAAGACTTGTTCATTCCAAAAGTGCAGAGGAAGATTGTATAGTCTGACCCAGACCGACATTTTGGTGACAGTCATTTTGTTTGGGTCAAAATCAGGAAACCATGCGGTCATAAAAAGCCCCGATCTTCCCCAAAACCATGGCCCTGTACTAATGACTGTGTCTCTGACCTCCTTGGATGTAAATTTGACTATAAAGAACCCCTTTGAGCATAGGTGAATATCACATTCCATGGTCCAGCTGGTGAAGATCCAATGGAATAGATCCAAAGGTTTTGGCCAAAAGCTGTTGAAACGGCATATTAGGGCTTGCGTTTCGTAGGAATTTACGAAATCGTCAAGCCCTGAAGAATCTAAATTTAAGGCTGGTGTTTGCTCTGACTGATCTACTATGTATGGCCTGGGTATGTTTTCGCCTTGATCTGAAGAAGGCCCTATGTCTCTGCTGCCCTGAAGAATGTTTTTGTAGGATACACCTCCTTTGGGTTGCTGCTGGGGTGTAGATTTTTTCCCCTTTTCCCCCCCCAAGGAGCTTGGCTGTCCCTGAGGCAGAGCCCCTCCTCTCAATCTAAAGTTTAATGTAATGGTTGATCCAGGCCCAATCTCATAGCTATCAATCGATCTGAGATCTTAGAGAGTCCGCCTGCCACTGATCAGATGTTGGATCTGAACTGGGTAACCCATTTCAGCCCAAATCTGTTGTTTCAGCTGTAGGGAGGTGCTTCTTGCATGAACCCAAACTAAACGAGATTTTCCTTGAGGGGGTTTAATCAGAATCTGAAAACAAGAAATTTTTACCTGCTCTGGCTGTAAGCCGGCCTCCAGATTTGACCCAGATTTTGATTGTTTTTCCTTGAACTTATCTGGATCTGCTAAAGATTTGACCAAATCAGGAAGATCCACCCCGGATCTGCAAGTTTTTGTCCGATCTGATGTGCTATTTGCCGGATCGGGGCTCCTATTTGGGATGTTGCTCTTTTGCATGATATGCTCTTCGAGCCCTTTGTTAAGATGCAGCGTCGGGAGGATATGTGCCCAGATCTGTGCTGCCAAGAGCAGAAGAAACTCCACACATCACGGATCCCCTACTTGATCTACGGCTCTACCAATCAAAGACCGCCCTAAGTCGGCAGATCGAATCCACAGCGCCTCGAACTGAGGCATGGGAACTGCCGGACGCCTCTTTTCTCCATGATCGTAAACAGATTTGCCATACCAATGTATAGCATTCACTAAGGAGGGCGTATCATTAAGGTACAAGGTAAGAACCTGTTGTTTTGGAGTGAAAAGCTCCGAGCAAACGTTTTCTGGTGCCGCCCTGACGTATACTACCTGCATCCTGAAAGAGGGAAAGCACACCAGTTGCATGTTATTTTGGTTCGACCCATAAAAAATCTTCTCCTCAGCAGATCCGGCCCAGGACCGAAGAGGGACAACAAATTCAGGGTATCCATCGGCCATACGACTAGCCGATCCATAGCCAGTCAGGTCTTTTAGGGCCGTGACGGCGCAGAAAACCTTCTCTGAAACCCTAGTTGCCAGAAACGCCTCCATCGCTCTCCAGATTAATTCATTTCTTCATAACACCATAAGTTACATTAGCATTACATTTTAATTTTCACATTCATAAAAGAATTGCGTCACAAGACGTGCAGGAAATATCAAGTGAGAATCTTCAAGCAAAGTGATTCCTTCCAGAAGATACAAAGATTAGTGGAATATATTTTTATGGAGGCACAAGAATTTACGTAAAGGCATTTAGAGTGAACAAATTTCTTTGTTATCGAAATGTGCATCAAACTAAACAAGAAGATCTAGAAGCATTGGCATTTCTGGATGACAATAACATAACAGATGCCTTAAAGAAATGTATTTTCCTTGTAATCTGTAGTACTATAGAACAATGACCCGGCATAGAATTTGCTTAGATCTACAAAAACTCAAACCTATATTAGTAAGTACTGAAGAAATCAACGTATTTATGATTTATTGATCACTTTTGAACTCTCCAAAAGTGTGGTTCTATGACAATAGTGATAAATTCTTGTTATTGAAGGAAAAATAAAGACTTAGTGAAGGAAATAAGTACTCCAGCAACAAATGCAAAGGGCCTTCATTTGTTTGCTCAACATTCTTGGAGGCAACTTGTAGTCTGTCTATGGATGAAATATTGGGCATATTGGAAAAGTCATTGTTACAATTTAACCTGTTTATTTTTCACTTTCATTTTAGCAATAATGTTTGGCACCATCTATTGGCAACAAGGGACAAAAATTTCAATCAACTTAATGTTATTTACTAATCAATTTGTGTATTTGTGAATTCTCTTAAGAAAATCCTAGTTTGAAGTCTTTGATATCATTACTTCCTTTGCTTAAAACTCCAAATTGGAAGTTTTTCATATTTTATTTTTCATTCTCTAACCTCTAACTGTATTACTGATGCTCAAGCTAAGGGATCATGTATATTCAAGTTTAGGACAAGCCATGTCCATGTATGACAGGTTACTTTCCGTTGAACAAAACTCAAATATGTTTTTTAGTCATATATTATCATATGCTCACACACCCAACAAGAAATATGAAAAAAAATTCTAAGAGGAGCTCATAGGTCCAAAATCGTTTGACATTTTGGAAAGAACAAAACCTTGGCTAATTTGCAAAGGTTCTGAAGTTGGCTATAAGTACAAGACAATGCAAAGAAATTTGCACATGTTTAATTACTATATATTCATTCAAAGCGAACAATTGAGAGTAGGGATTATACACTCCACTCTATCTTCCTTCAAGGCACTGGGAAAACAATCCTATGGGTTTCTAAGAATATTTCCCAAATACCAGCTGAGGAAATGACAATTTATTAGCCATCATTGTTAGAGACAACAAGATGACAAGTTTTATTTTCTTCCAATAGACTAGATTCATGCAACAGGCAACAAAACTCTTTTTTTTTCTAGATATGTATGGGTACGCTTAGGGTTGTCTACTTCTAAAATATCTAGCACAAATAATCGTCTATAGATTCATAAGTATCTTTTAACAATTTTCTTAAATAATTTAATACTATCATCTATATCTCTGAGCCCATACAATCCCTAGTGTTGTGACTTGGCTCTGATACCAATTGTAAGGCCCGCCTTACTCAACTCTCGATGCATGGTTACAAGAATGGGGTAATTTTTTTTTCTATTTTTTTTTTCGAGTTTATAAAGTGCATTCTACCTTGGGTGATCCGAATGGAAATTCAACCATGGTGTTTAACCATGGTAATGAAACTAAAGGTTATAAATAACTCACCCATGGTGTTTTCCCACCCATGGTATTTACACATGGTAATGTAACTAAAAAAAAGTTATAAATAGCAAGCCTTCTTTTGTAAAAGGGAAAATTATCTAGCACAATGTAGTTGCAATCGTCAGTTTCTAATCTAATAAAAGTTATTTCCTGACTTATTTTCTGATATAATAAAAGTTATTTCCTAACTTATTTTCTAGTTTGGTTTGCTTTTGTTCCTTTAGTGACGCAGAAATTACTCAAATCTTGTCCCCCCAAGATCTAGATCAGTGGTATCAAAACGGGTTATGACTCCATAGAAATCAAATTTTAAAGGTTTTCAATGGGAGTTCTTATATCTACTCATAATCCTTCGTTTTTTATTTAGTGAAAGGACCCTGCCAAAGTGAGATATTTGTTCTAAGAAGAAGTTTTTCAAGATTTTATCGAGTCCTAAAGAGGGATTTTTGCTTTATGAAACACCCATCTGGGATTAGTGAGTTCAGTTGCTTGTCTTAGATTTCTAGCATGGGATAATGATTTGCTTGATATTAACAAAAAAAATGGCCCTGATTTACTATGAATGGATGTGATATCCACTTTTCCAAGGTGCCTACATGGTCTTCCTCTTGGCCTTCTCGTTGATCTCCACAAACTTTGTAAAAGGAAACTAGTCAATGAACTGTCACTCCTCCTTGTCAATAAACTGATTAGAGAGATCCCAATCCAGCAAGCTGCGATTCTCCCCCTTGACCTCCTTTGCCTACAACGCTCAACGCATCCCTCCTGGTCCCAATGCATCCCTCCTGGTATAAATGGGTGGTATTTCAGTAATGGCGACTTTGAAAATCGGGCTTATGGTCTCCTACATCCTCAACCCCTTGCAGTTCAATTAGGGTGCCTTCTTTGGCATCTGGTTGACACTTTCTGTCTTGCAGTTGGCGTTCATGCTCAAGGGTTAGACCATATTTTGCATAGATTCATGGTCATTGTACATACTAGCCATTCTCATGTGTTGTGAGGTGAATTTTCTAATAGAGCTGTGGGCTGTGCTTCAATTCTAGTGGCTCCATCTCGAGAATCCGTCCATAATCATAACCCTAGAGTGGCTCCTATTCACCTGTATTCCATCCATAACATTTGTAATTTGGACGTGGTGGGTTGTAGGAATGGCTCACGTGCCCTATTATTTTATGAAGATTCTCTATGTCTTCTACTAGTCGTATTCTCTACCCTGACATTCATCTTTTGGTACCAAAGCCGAAAAATGATATTGTAGTAAGCTTGCAGATGTGTTAAGGGACAAATTCCCCTAGGGTCTTTGGGTTGAAACCCTAGCAGATCAGAGGTTGTCTATACAGAGAAACACACATTCGATACAGCCATAATGCTAAGATAAACAAACTATATGATAAGAGGCGTACCTGGGGGTCCTACATCCGAGAAGATCCTTCCAGGGTCCAAACCCTCTTGGAGTTCCTTTTGCTCCTTCAACCTGCAAAACAATCAATTCAAGAAAGTACAACAGTATATGGAATGAACATCATAAAGAAATCATCTTCATAATATATTGAAAGGTAGATAGTTATGCAATTAAACAACCATTCACACATGAATCATAACATAGATATCATAAACATGAAGAAGATTTATGTCAGGAACAAAGACAAGTGTTTCTTTTATTATAGACAAATAAAGTACAGAAAGGAATAATTTCACCTGATTCGTCCTTTCACAGGCTCCAGGCAGAACCGTCCTCCGGATTCATCCAGTCTCAAGCATTTAACAAACTCCTTCCATGACTTACTCCATGATATCTCAAATGGTAGATAGACATCATCACACAAGGAAACACGGGTTTCCTGTAAATGTGGGAAATGCAGGAGGCACTAAGATCTTCAGACTTGGTCAGGGAAATCTCAACATAATAACCTTTCTCTCTCTTCTCTCCTCCCTTAGGCCTTCCCATTGAAGCCTTTTTATACTTCTCCCAAATTAGTTTTTTAGTTGGGAATTTGTTGGGAACAGTTGGGCCACGGGCACTAATAGGTGATCAGTAGGTAAAACCCACGATCTCCGCCCGAAATTAAGGAGATTTAATTTTTTTAAGTGTTTTAAGACATATACGCAGGTTGGGTATACACAGACCCACGTATACACGCGTTTAGCTCAGGGTAATGTCACGTATAGGGAATAAAACACTGTTTTTTAAATTTTGGACCAGGTCTGGAAGGAGGGGTTGCCCTGGGCCATGAGTGCAACATCACATACCTCAAGAGTGAGATTTGGAGCTATTACATATGCCCCCTAATATATGAGGTCAGAAGGGGTACATGATGGCCGAAATGTATTAAGCAAGTTCATGGAAAGGAAATCTGTCAAAAACTGAGAAGGACTTCACCAGAGTTTAGCCTGCCAAGCCACAAAAGGAGATCAGAAAGAAACATTGTCTGAGGCGGGCATACCCATGCTCAGAGAAAGTAAAGCATGTCCGCATATCAAGTACAAGCGGATCCACTAAGTATACAAGTATAAAGAACTAGAAAATACATAATGGATCATCTGATCATGATTGAACAAGTACATGTCTGAATATCACATATAAGAATGTCAATGATGTTGAAGAATAAACCGGATCACTGATATCAAAGACTGATCACAAAAGGTACCAACTGAACATGATGGAATAGGATGGTACTACACTGCAAACTCAGGTGCCAGCATATAGAATGTCGCCATGAATGACTGCAACATATAAGGTGGGGTGGTATCAACTAGCAGCAACAGGAGCAACTGTCAAGTGAACCAATGAATGTTGATGCAACCTGAGGTCTTCACCAACTGCCGTGGTACATTTTTGCACTATGGGAATAAATGATCTGGATTCGACCATGTGAGAAATCGTTTGATTACCGGTCATTGACGTATACCATTAACAAACGTGAGACTACTCACCGATAATGATAATGAGTGTCAAGGTACCCAGTACAATCTAACAAGTGTGAATAGATGAGCTGGAGTCGAACACCTGTAAGAATCTATCAATCAGGAGACAATGATGGTTTCCCACTATCGATAGTGAAGGATCTACCACTAATGACTGCAAACCCCAAGGTACTACCAAATGGACTCTAGATCTTTGCCCCAGAGCAATGAGTCAGAGTCGATAGGGAAAGATCCGCTAGAAGGAAGGCATTAAGGCATCCTTCATCAATCTAGCGCGAGTGTAACTCGTAGGCCAATAATGTGGAAGGAATTGGACGAAAAAGATGTAGTAACCCGACTGAAGTACGTTTCCGGTGTACACAAGATGTGGCTAGCGCATGACAGAAACCCTCTGAACCAACCAATAATGAAAGCTGACATAGAGGCGAGGTATCCACCAATAGGGTCAATTGGAAACCAAGGTACTGCACGAATGTCGAACACAAGGGAAACCACTCAGTCAAAGACCCATGATACTGATCGATGCTAAGCACAAGGTGACCTATCAATAATGAAAATAGGGCCAAGGTGCAGCTCTAGGCCTATCCTCAGAGCAAGATGTCACTGTCGATAAGGACAAGACCTGCCAGCAAGAAGTCAATGGGGACCTTCTCAAACCGACATGAGTAAAGGACCAATATAGTTGATGTGATGATACTGACAATCAGGGATGGCTGACTGAAAAATGAGTCAAGAGACACCACAGAGAGGCTGACTCAGGCTAACTTCCCTTGAACAAAAGCACGACTCAATGTGACTATGTGGTAGCATATGATGACTCTGTATAAGTTCGTCATGCAGGAGGCACGAACAAACCCTTTATATGATTGGAAGAGATAACCAATTGAGGGAGAACTGACTAAATAACAAGGTTAAGGTGTACCTAAGTCAAACTAAATCCCGCCCAAATGGAGGAGACTTTGCTTTGAGTGCTTTGTTCAAGGGTGACACAACTGACTCTAGCTGCCAACAATAAATGGAAATATTGTCCCGTTCCCGCTCTTTTTGGAATATGTAATTTTTTTTGTCTTTTTATTTTAAGCTGGAAAAAGAATAAAAGAATGTTATAGTATAGTGGAAAGAACGAGTGTCGGTGAAACAGATGATCTAGTTCCTCGGATTGGAATGTTCCTATGCTCAATGCAGGGAGGTGAAAATTGGTCGATGACACTCAAAGGTGTGTTCCTTCCATGGGTTAAGGTGTGTCAAGTTGCAGAGGCCAAAGGTATGCAAGTTTGATTTTGCAGTCGTCATGGTCAAAAGTTGGCTTAAACACGAGTCCAAGTGAAGTCGACTAAAGGCCAAAAGGTGCAAATGGTCAAAATGTAATGCAGTAGTACAACTCAACACAAAGGAGCCTCTAGGGTATAAGGCCAGAACAAAGCGAAGAAGCAAAGAGGAATGAGTCTTCATCGCATAAGTCATGGCGGGACTACAGAGGACTCCCGAGCCTACTCAAATCGGAGCAGCATGGGCAACAAATGTCAGTGAGGTGCTAACTACGATGCCCATGTAAAGGATGGCTTCTACCATTGTGTCATGATTTAAAGAATTGGCGAGTGAAGATGGTTTATGAACCATAACATGATGGGATCGACCCTATGGCAAATGTATCGACAGATGGAGGCTAGTATGCATAATGCAATGGAAAAATGGCTTCCCTAACCTATATGCCAGTGAGAAAATGATACCTGCCATGACGGGTCAGCAGTCATGGAACCGTCGAAAAACATCCAAAATGTCCTGAAAATCAAACCATTCTCGACATTCCAAGCTCCCAAGTTAAAAGTTACATGAGGCCAAACAAAATAAAATTTTGAAAAAATTTTGCATTTTCAAAACCTATAAAAGAGTTTTTGGACTCACCATTTTCACCATTTGAGTTTGAGAGTAGAGAAGTGGAGCAAAAGAAGCAACTTTTCCATACGCCAAATTCAACCATTCAGATTCTTCCAAAATCCCCAGGTAACTCTTATACTTGACTTGCAATCAATTGTGACTAGTTTTAGAATTTTTAATTTATGTTTTACCATTGAATTTCTTGTCAAAAATTTCACTGCGGTGTATACACGGGTTGGAAATATGAAACCCGCGTACACACGGGCCCTATACGTGACTGTGTACAAATGGACCCGTGTATATGCCACGAACATTTCAAACAAAAAAACTAACGGTTCAAAATCATTTTTTCCTCAGGATGCCAGTCACTTGGTGAGAAAGAGAGCATACCGCAGTGGATGATGAGGTCATGAATGATCCTGATGCTTTGGATGCCTTACAGGGATGTGGTTTGCTAAAATTCTTCAAATTGCCAAATATGAAAGCAAACACATGTCTGCTTGAGATGCTTATTGATTACTAGAGTATCGATAATGATTTGTTTATGATTGACCAGATGCCACTCAGGATAGAAGTGGATGACATTTATTTCATCACGAGCCTTTCCCGAGGGGGAGAGGTAGTACATTCTAGGGGCAGGACATGAGGTAGTCTCTCGATCGAGGACTACGTACATATCTATTGCTCGGGACATCCAAAAAAGGTTGGAAGTTAGATCTCAATCACACATGTGGAGAGTTTATCGCTGAGGATAATCTTGTTCACCATAGCTAGAGTGAATGGATCAACTTCTCTGCACCAGGCATCACGGCTAACCATGAGCTTGGCAGTGGACTGTCTCACCACCGTGTTTGACTAGTGTACTCCTCTTCTGGCCAGCTTGAAAAGCCAGCTCACTTCCATCAAGAGAGGGCAGACCAAAAACTTCGGATATGGGACTATTTTGTGTTCTTTCTTTTTTGAGAGGGTCCCTGCACTCCGCCCTAGGGTAGCGGTTTCCATCAGCACCCCACGAGATCCATGCATGGGTAGGTGGGCTGACCTAATGAAACGTCTAGGCGGTGGGGATGTCCCACAAATTGCATTTGATGATGACTTCTTCTCCTAGTGGGATCAGCAGATCATCGCCATAGATGACTACCCTTATCCTGGGTTGGATTTCTGAGGAAATCCCGATCTAGCATTACCATTGACCGCAACATGGGGTGACATTGGTAAGTATTTTTTGATTTTATGATTTTTTTGGATTTTTCAAATATAATAATGAATTTTGAAAAATGTTTTTGATAGGATTCAAGTGACTAATATGATGATCATGTTCCAGATATTGGGCCGATATGACCAGATGTTTTCCCATGACACAGATGTCGTGGTTGAGGAGCTGAAGAGGTAGCTGCAGACACAAAGCAACTACTTCACACAATCTAGCGGCACTTGGTGAGACTCACTCATGGAGTACCGATGGCGGTGGTAGAGGATCTTCTAATGCTTGATTAGCGATAGAATTAGCTAACCAATTATGAGACCTTGGAATGTGCAAATAATTAATATAAGTAAATGATCTTTGCAACAACCTTACCCTTAAATACTGTCGATATAAACATGGATCCCTTACCCGATAAATGTTATTCAATTGTGACACTATCAATTGTGAATCAAGATAGACTACCAATGAGTCGATTCCGTGAGAAATTGCCTCGGATAGTAAATTAATGACAGCAGTATACTCAGCCATATTATTTGAAGTAGGACCAATGCATATTCCCCTTGATACCATCAACTGACCAGTTGGATAGTAGAGTACCCAAGATGTGGAAGCAATGTTCTGAGTGTGCCGACTAGCACCATCGGCGAATCCAAAATAGACCAAGTCATCCATCAACACCTGCCACAGCAGACCAAAAAGTGTTGATATCAAAAACTCTCGATGAGATATGTACAAACATACACAATGTATAAAGAAGCCATTGCCTAGCGGCTACTTAAGAAAAGTACTTCTTGAGGTAGAGCCCATTTCGGGGCTCTGCCAACTTGTTTCCATCAAAATCGATTAACTCATACGACCCTTTTTCTAAAACTCATTTAATAATGAAGGGACCGTACCACATAGGCTTAAACTTGCCTGCCCCCAAGGTGTCCTTATCTTGGTCATAGACCAAGACAAGGTCACCTTCAGAAAAGACTCGAGGATGGACAGCTTTATCATACTGCATTTTAACCCTTTTCTTATGAGCCTCATTCATTGTGGTAGCATCTTGATGCTACTCATCGAGATGTTCCAAATGAAGGAGGTGCTCCTCAAGACCAGAAGTCTCTGGAAGGAGCTCAACAACTAACTTAAGAGATGGAATTTCACATTCGATAGGAAACATAGATTCCATCCCATAAACTAACTGAAAAGGTGTAAAACCAGTAGTAGTCTTCACGGAGGTTCGGTATGCCCAAAGAGCTAGATACAACATAAGATACCAATTGGACTGATTTTTGTCAATTGTCCGTTGTAGGATCGTCTTAAGAGTTTTATTGACTACCTCAACCTGTCCATTGGCCTGAGGATAATAAGGAGACGAATGTTCCTACCAGAAACCCAATTTAAGAGCCAATTCGGACATAAGTTGATTCTGGAAATGACTTCCATGGTCAGTGACAATCTCTCTCGAGATACCGAACCTTGAGATAATCTGATTAAAAAGGAACAATGCCATCGTTTCACTATCGTTTTTATAAGTGGGCATGGCCTCGACCCACTTTGTAAAGTAGTCTACAACCACGATGATGTACTTGTGATTCGCCGCTGAAGGCAGATTACAAGTTGTAAAATCGATACCCCACTTAGTAAAAGGACCGACAGTGACAACGGGAAAAAGAGGAGCTGGATGTGCACGCATCTTTTGAGTATAGATTTGACAGGGGTAATAGCGTTTGACCGCTTCAACACAGTATTTAAAGAGCGAAGGCCAAAAATAGCTGGCACGCAAGATGCGCTGGGCTGTAGCAAGCCCTGATAGATGACCACCACAAGCTCCACTATGGCAGTCATTGATCACTGACTCTACTTCCTCTAAGGTTAAACAGCGCTAAAGGATTGAATCAACCCCTCAACGATATAATGTATCACCTATGATAACATAGTTCTTAGCTAGGTGACATAATTTCCGGCGTTCATCCTTAGAGAAAGTAGAGGGAAACTTCGAAGTCTGGAGATAGACAATGATATCTCCATACCAAGGGTCGAGTGAAGAGATGAGGAATAAATGTTCGTCGGGAAAACTTTCCTCATAAATAGTATCCTCTCCACAAGGCAGCTCGGAAATTAGCTTGGCGAAAACCATGGATTTCTTAGACTTGGCGGACAAGAATTCGAGATCAAATTCTTGTAAAATGACTATCCATCGATTATATTTTCCCCCAATCACTCGCCTACTAAGGAAAAATTGAAATGGATTGACCACCGCTAAGACAAAAGTTTTGCGTAGCAAGATATAATGACGGAGCCACTGGACAGCATGGATAGCTGCCAAAGCCAACTTCTCAACTGGAGAATAGCGAAGTTCAGGACCTATTAAGCCTCAGCTCAAATAATAAATCACATGCTCCATGAGAGCATCGTCTTCCTGAACGAGAACCATACCAATGGTTGATTCTGCTACAGCGAGATATAAAAGGAAGTCCCTACCATAATCCGGTGGACTCAAAAGCGGGGCAGAGACTAATGCCTTTTTCAAAGCATCGAACGACCACTGCGCAAAGTCGTCCCATACAAATGGAACTCCTTTGCGTAGCAAACGCATAAACCCTTTAGTGATCTCGGCATAGTTTGCTATAAACTGTCTTAGGAAATTAGCCTTCCCTTGAAGACTTTGAAGTTGTCAAATTGAGGACGGGGGAGGCAACTGAATTATTGCCTCAACCTTGAAGGGATCAACCCAATCCCTTCATTTGACACGATGAACCCTAATAACTGACCGGACGTAACCGCGAAAACGCACTTGTTGGGATTCAACCAGATTTTATAAAAATGACATCGCTCAAAGACCAATCAAAGATGACTAGGGTGATCAGTTCTCTTTCGAGAACGAGCAGTGAGATCGTCCAAGTATGCTTCGATGATATGTTTAATGTCGTGGAAAGCATATGACATGGCCCGCTAGAAAGTGGCTCCAACGTTTTTAAGACCAAAAGGCATCTTTCTGTATGCAAAGGTACCCCAGGGACATATAAAAGTTGTCTTATGTTGATCTTCAGGATGGATAGAGATCTGATTATACCCAGAAAAACCATCCATGAAGGAAAAAATCTCATTACCTGCACACTCGTCAATAATCTGATCGATGAATGGTGTGGGGTAATTATCTTTTGGACAAGCTTTGTTTAGGTCTCTAAAGTCGATGCATACTCTGATTGTTCCTTGCTTTTTATCCACAGGGACTGGATTAGACACCCAATCGGTAAGAGGAATAGGATATATGAAACCCCCTTGAGTAGCTTCTCTACTTCAGCTTTAATGGCTGCTGCTTTCCTAGGATTAACCAGCCGAAGCCTTTGACGAACCGGTTTGGCATTTTCATATGTCTTGATCTCATGTTGAACTATAGATGGATCAATGCCAGGCATTTCTTCATAAGACCAAGCGAATACATCTCGAAATTCCTTGAAAAGGTCAGTGTAAACTTGAATTTCTTCAGGGGAACATTCAATTCCGATGAAGATATTCTCGATCACGTTAGGGTTCGTAGAGATGTTTATAGGTATCGTTTTTGAAATCACTGACATATTACCTTCGGCACGAAAGTGTGTTGGAGCCAAAGGATTGATACCGTATAAGCATCACTAGTAAAGAGCTCAGAGAACCTAGACTCTACTTCCTGCAATGGAGGAAGAAAATATGAACGATGGTGTAAGTCTTCCCAAGGTCGATCTACACCCATCATTACTTCTAGGATTGCTTCTTCAGAAGGTAAAACCATATCTAAGCAGTCCAAGGCAGAGGTAGAATCAAGGGTCCAGGTCGGGCCACATCACCATCTAGCTCCTCTTCAGAAAAAGGAGTAGAGTGGTCGTCTGCAGAGTTAACGATAGACTGATATCTAAGCTCAGCTACAGACATAGGGAATGCCATTCCATTAACTTGTCCTTCAGCTAATGTGGTCATAGGTGAAGGCAAGGTCCAAGGGTCCAAAAAATAATGAGTTCGGAAGAAATCTTTTCGAGGAGACTCCTTAGATGATGAAACGACATTGATTCTAGCGATAGGAGAGGGAAAATCAGAGGTACCCATCAATGAGGAATACATCCCAACTCCTAGATTCTCAGTAGGCGGACGAGGATTATCCATTAACGGAATAGTAGAGTCAGATATTGCTTGAGGATTGACTAGACAATAATCTAATTGATAAACCTTAATGATTTTCCCTTCATGAGGAAAGCAAATGACACGAAACAGAGTCGAAACAATGGCGTCCATTTCGTATACCCAGTTTCTTCCTAAGAGGAGATTGTAGTCCAGGTTAGCATCAATCACTTCTACTTAAATATTAACGACCTTCCCCCCAACACATATGGGAAAGGCGGGGATAATCCCATGTGGCTTATGAGAATGCCCATCAAATGCAGTCAGGACAGTAGGTGAAGGAACAGCCGAAGGCGATCCAATAGCCTTCCAGCATGACATCGACATGACACACGTGGAAGCTCCTTCATCAATAATGGTACGAAAAATGTTAATTTTCTGGTATGTAGACTTTATTTGGAAAGCCATATGATGAGGGAGTCACTTTTTGACATTTAACATGTCGAAAATGAGCACTAAAGAGTTAGTTGGATCAACTGCCCCAATCGCCGAAAGTAAAGCACTTCGTTGAGCCGGACACGACTGGAGAATCTCTAAAGCAGACATGGCACATGGACTCTAAGCTAGATCCTCCACAATGGAGTAATTATGGGCGGCCCTAGCATTAGGATTAACAGTCATGCATTTAGCAGAACCTTTCGGTATCCGTGGTATAGTCTCGACAGGGGGTCGCTCAATATGAAGGTCGGTATTTCCAGGAGTAGTTTTGTCCTTGGAAGTTTCAGCTTCACCATAATCACATGACCAAGTGGCCACATGGACATTGGAACCCATCATGAAAACATTTGATGACTTTTCCCCTTCCTGGTTGCCCCTTGCGAAGGTTCCAGGGTTTGAACTCGTGCCAGCAAGAAGTTGCTACCCTTGGGGAAAAGGGTTGGTTAACACATCTTGAGAACTAGAAGTCCCTTGCTGCCCTAACAAGCGCTGAACGTCTTCAATCTTGGGGCATAGATGAGTTAAATGGTCTCCACCACATAGCTTGCATGGAAACTTGACTTTCTTTTTAGACTCATTTCTACCACCACCAGCATTATTGCCAAGATTATTTGCATCAGTCTTCCCATCTTGACTCTTTTTCTTACCTCATCCTTTCTTCTTCCCATTGGAATTTTGATTTCCTTTGGGGTTGGTTGATTGGACGGCATTGACTGAAGAGGGTTGGGAAGACGAAGGGTTAGATGATGTGACTTGGTTGTTAGAAGCAGTTTGTAAATACAACTCCTGCAATTGGCTTAACAAGTTCACCGCATTTGTGTCTACCGATCCAACGATACCATCCGCATGGGGACCAGGCTTCGACTTGGCTATATCAACCTTAGACCCAGGAGCATCCGGCAATATTTTTTGAAGTATCCGAGACTGAGAGTAAATCAATTCTAATTGCTGGGCCCTAAAAATAGCCTGCTCCTCAGAATAGACTCCAGACATGGAGACATCCTTAGAGATTTCAGGTTTTAAAGATTTCAAAAACCATTCGAGACGGTGTTCTGGAGGGATTTCGGCTTTAATGAGCCTCTTTCTCTGTCTCCATTCCTAAATATGGTCAAAAATGTGAGTTGCCGTGTCCTGACGGAAATTGGCCAGAAGTTCTGTTCCGGCATCATAACGGACGGGCAAATGGAAATGATTTAAGAAAATATTAGCTAAGTTAGTGAAAGATGTAAAGTTGCCCCCTGGCAACTCTATATACCACTTGGCCGCATTACCAATCAAGGTGTGTTGAAAAAGTCTCAACCTAATCGAGTCATCAATAAAGGAGTTTGATGAGCACCACAAATAGAATGTGGTTACATGGTCGCCTGGGTCTTCACCGCCCTTCCCTTCGAATTTTGGAATGTCCAAAGGGAGTTTGGTTGGGACCGAAGGCCAGGCCGGGTTGTATTTGATTGGATCGTTTGTTAATTTCATGAGATCTGGCAAGTTCAAAGTTGCCAGAAAAGGAAGCCTAGGAGGACCCTGGGGGTTCCACCCTGACTGGGTGAAGCTCCCAAAGTTCTGAAAAGATTGGCTTGGATTTTGGAAGGCACCAGGCTGCTCGAAGTAACCTACAGAACCAGTTGAACCAAAATGCAAGCCTTGTGATCCAGCAAAACTCGAAGTTTGACCAACTCCGGCTGCCAAACCTCCATGACTAGCGAAGCTTCCTCCTAAAGGATTATAAGGAGTGGATAACCCCTGATAAGGATTCCAAGCAGTAGCTAAGGGAGGAATACTTCGAAACAAACTAACTATGGAGTATGGCCCATTCCCTTGTTGGCCGAAAAATGGATTCCCAGTTCCCATGCCACTAACCGCAGGGTTAGTCCAACCTTGGAAAGGATTGTTGCTTTGTCCTGTAGAAGAAAAAGGCATAGATCCTACTGTCGGGTTGGAATGTGGTATATGACCACTTCCGAAAGGAAAACCCTGGAATGAAGCCGATCCACCCATCATGGATGTGGAGGCACTAAACGGAACTGATGGAATACCCTGTGAATGGGTGCCAAATGGGAAGAATCCACTACTAAAATCATTGGCTTGTTAATTTCCACTCGTAGAAGGAATGGAGGTAGACCCAACAAAAGTTGTGCTAGCAAAAGACCCAAATAAAGATGCAGAGGGGATGGAAATAGTTCCTCCCCCTTGTACTGATGTTGGAGTCTGCATAGTTGTAGCACTTGTAGTAGAAGCCATGCTTCCAATAGTGGTCATCGATGGTAAGTGCGTAGTGTGACCTGGACTTGACGGTCTATGCGTCGGAGTCCCAACGTATCGTAATACTTCCGGATAGCTAGAAGGTAAGGGAGAATTTGGAGCCACTAACGACTCTTGAAATTCTTCTACTTCTATGTTATCTTCCATCTGAAAGAGAACTCGAGAAAGAACTGGAGTGTTCCTCTCTTGTTCTGTGGAAGTACCAGGCCTATTCTGAACACTAATGTCTCTGTGAGGAGGATCAATCCCCGATGCGTCAGCTGCCACGGGACGAAACCCACTGGCAGTATTACCTCTGTGCCTTCTAGGAGAAGGCTCTAAACTTGGTGGTGAAAGACCACGAAGTCTTCGAGACCGTCTAGGTGATCGGTCAACCACTTTGAATTTTTTATTAAGATCTAGCTAAAGACTCAAAAAATTGAAAGCTAGGCCAACTAGGAGCACAGAGCACACACTAAAAAGTCCCTAAAAGATATCAGCCAGTCAAACAACTTTCAAGTATTTCCACTCTGGGTGATGAGGAATGGACACCAAAATACAAGAAAGTGAAGTAAGGGGCCTTCCGAAGATAGTCTGGGATAATGACAGCCTAGTCTTATCAGTGAAGGTAACAGAGGAAGTTACATTGACCTCCTAACAACAGCCTGTGCCGGTGTAAGCCCCCAAGCTTCGCAAGGGTGCCCTCCAGTAGTACCGCTGAGAATGATACAACATCGACCCCAGGTGCCACGGGATTCCCCTCCGCAGCCATCTGTGTAGATCCCTAGGAGTAGCAACTAAGGTTACCAACTCATATCAGAAGCCAGGCGGAACAGTCTTGAGGTTAGATCCGACAAGTAGGAGAGGGGGTATCTCTCTTCCATGTCTTCAAAAACCCTTGTGCTTAACTCCCAGATCTGGAGCTTTCCTGGTCTCCCTAACACTATTGGATTTTCACTCACTATTCAGACTCCTATGTTTGATAGTTTAAATGGCCTTGGAGAGTTATCTCTCCACTCGCCTAATCCAAGGCCCTAAAATATCCTAAAACTTGTTAGTGTGTCTAACTTGACAATTATAAAAAGTCCTAGTATATTTTAATTAGCGCTTGTTTTTAAATAGGTTGTTCTTTAAGTCAAGGGATAAGCGGAAGTGAAACTAGTGGTGTTTTGACGCAAAAGAAATTAATAAAAACCAAACTACATGCAAAAGCACTTGTTTTCATTTTTCGATGAAAGAAATTTCTACTGGGTTCAGAGGAACTTCAAAAAAAACAATGAATTTTCCTTTTCTTTTCTTTTACTCACGCTCCACACTCACAAAAGTTAACAAAACTATGGATGCCTAAAAAGATGTGCAACTCTATCCTAATGCAATAAGTACATGCTGATGCAAGACTTAAGACTACTCTAAATCAAGAAATGAAAGTTACTTGTTTATCAATTTCTAATTTGCCACTTAAAATGTTTAGATAGAATATGAGTTGCTACCATTCATTTCATCTAAACACTAAAAACAAGTTTCAAGACAAACAAAAATGCACTTTCATTCACTAAAAGGAAACTAAATCAAAACAAAGTTCAAGAAAGCAAAACTAAGTTTTTCAAAAAGTTTTCTTCAAAAGCAAAAGCAAAAACATCTTTTCAAAAGTGCTCTCAACAAGACTGAAACTTTATGATCGAAGAATAGGCAATGAAACACTTCGCGAGTTTGCAACACAAAACAAGTGAGAACCCAACAAAATGTGTTTCCAAATGCTCTTAACAATCAAAAAGCAGCAACAAGAGTTTGGCAATGAAGACCAAAAGATTGAAAAGACAACTTTCAAGAAAGTGTAAATCAACAACTTTCGAAAGCAAGAAAAGTAGATGGTCACCAAACACAAAAGGTCACCAAAACAAGATTTGACACAAAGACTGAGATCAGCCTTTCTTCTCTGGCAAAATAGAGCAGCCAAGACTCCTAACAAGAAATCTTGTGTGCTTGACAAAACGATTACGCTTGCAACAAAACCAATAAGACCAACACTTTCCAAAATCAGAGAGAATTCGAAATCAGATACTTGCTATAAAACTAAAAACTGACACAGAAAAGTAACTGTTCAGGACTGAATCAAACCAGCAGAGAGACCTTTAGAAACAAAAAGATTTGAAAAATCTTGAAAATTGCAAGATATGCGCGACTTTATTGATGTACAGCTGCGTGTATACGTGACTGAGCCTAAGGAAACCTGCATATATGCGGGTTTACTTAAGGAAACATGCGTATATTTGCTTCTGTAAACAAGAAAAACAGCGTATATAAAAGATTTCAAGAAAAAAAAACAGTCTGAAGAAACTGACCAAACTTACAACTCAAGTTCCTACAGGAACAGACTACACAGCAACAACAAGCAAACAGACAGCTGAGACCTGATTGGCTTGAATAAACCCAAACTAGGAATAACAATATTGTTGTCCCCAGTGGAGTCGACAATTCTGTTAAGGGACAAATTCCCCTAGGGTCTTCGGGTTGAAACCCTAGCAGATCAAAGGTTGTCTATACAGAGAAACACACATTCCATACAACCATAATGCTAAGATAAGAAAACTATACGATAAGGGGCATACCTGGGGGTCCTACGTCCGAGAAGATCCTTCCAGGGTCCAAACCCTCTTGGAGTTCCTTTTGCTCCTTCAACCTGCAAAACAATCAATTCAAGAAAGTACAGTAATATATGGACTAAACATCATAAAGAAATCATCTTCATAATATATTGAAAGGTAGTCAGTTATGCAATTAAACAACCATTCACACATGAATCATAACATAGATATCATAAACATGAAGAAGATTTATGTCAAGAACAAAGACAAGTGTTTCTTTTATTATAGACAAATAAAGTATAGAAAGGAATAATTTCACCTGATTCGTCCTTTCGCAGGCTCCAGGTGGAACCGTCCTCTGGATTTGTCCAGTCTCAAGCCTTTAACAAACTCCTTCCATGACTTACTCCATGATATCTCAAATGGTAGATAGACATCATCACACAAGGAAGCAAGGGTTTCCTGTAAATGGGGGAAGTGCAGGAGGCACTAGGATCTTCAGACCTGGTCAGGGAAATTTCAGCATAATAACCTTTCTCTCTCTTCTCTCCTCCCTTAGGCCTTCCCATTGAAGCCTTTTTATACTTCTCCCAAAGTATTTTTTTAGTTGGGAATTCGTTGGGAACAGTTGGGCCACGGGCACTAACAGGTGATCAGCAGGTAAAACCCGTGATCTCTGCCTGAAATTAAGGAGATTTAATTTTTTTAAGTGTTTTAAGACATATACATGGGTTGGGTATACACAAACCCGCGTATACACACGTTTAGCTCAGGGAAATGTCGCGTATAGGGAATAAAACACTGTTTTTTAAATTTTGGACCAGGTCTAGAAGGAGGGGTTGCCCTGGGCCATGAGTGCAGCATCACAAATCTCAAGAGTGAGATTTGGAGCTATAACAAGATGAAGCTCTGATTCTTAGAATTCTCGAATGCATACTTCGTACCCTAACTTTGTTATTGTTTCCTCTGTTTCTATACATCTGATCTCATCATTCCATCATTTTTCTTCCATGACCACCATCTATGACCTCTTCTTGTTATTTTTTGTGCCTCTGTTATTTCAGTTATATGCATCGACGTTTGATGCATTGTGGTAAATTTCGAAGGATCTTGCTTCTCTTCAGCAGATTTAGACCATCAAAGGTGCAATTGCACTTATGGTTATGATTGTATGTCTGGAAATCAAAGTTGTATTTTAATCCTCTTGGCGATATTTTCACATTGCGCCTCCATGGAATTATGTGTTAGTGACAGTTACCATGCTAGGAGGTGCCTTGGAAGCAAGAGGTTATGGGATTGGTCTGGTTAACGATGATTTTGGCTTGACTGATTTTACTAGTTTGTCAATTTCGATTACTTCAACAAGGTCGATTTCAATCGGCATACCAATCAAGTTCTTGCTTGCACCAACTATTGTTGGTTTTTATATATCCCTGTTTTTCATCAAGAAGAACCTATCATCTTATTTCATATTTTTTATCTCACCAAGCTTCCCAATTACATGGTTTATTGTGCACAACTACTGGAATCTCAATATTTGGTTAGCTAGTATGGCACTCAGATCCATGGGCAAGTTCATCATTGCAAGTTTTGTGCTAGCCATGGTGCTTCCATGCCTAGCCCTTCTTCCTCCAAAGGATCCTATCATGAAAGAATGTGGTCTTATAATCCACACATTTCTAGTGTGTTATATTGAGAATCGATTATTTAGCTATACCAACATCTATTACTTTGGTTTTGAGCATGATTTTATTTACCCTATCACAATGACAGTTTTAGGTTTGGCTTTGGTCAGAATATTGGCCTTGGACAATCAAATTGGTCCCAAGGCAGTTTGGATTTTGACGTGATAGTATGTAGTAAAATTGCCAATGCTTGTTCTCACTTCAAAGAATATTATGTGGGATACTTTCATCCTATTATTGGTTGAGTCTCCTTCATTGCTTCTTTACAAAGACAAGGGTAAAACCGCTCTAAGAATGAAACCATGGAAAGGTTTTCACATGTTTTTGTTGTTATTATGTTTATGTAGAACTATCAGAAAACAATCTTTGAAGGTCTTCAGTGGTGGAATGGAAGACCACAATCAGATGGTCTTCTTTAGAGATGTATTGTATTGTTATAAGGCCTAACATGTGTTAGTAATTGTTGCACAAAATTTCTCCCACATCTAGTTAGTAAAGCATGTGCTACTTCTAGTGGTGGTTATTGGTGATCTCATGCTAGTTTCAAAAGCATAAGAAAACATAGGGGACCCGACATCAACCTATATGGCTTACCTAGAAATGGTGTTCCATTTAAGCGTAATAGTGGCACTTGGATTTCTTTATACAGTTATTTCAAAGGGTCCTGTGAGAATTTACAAAGATAAGCCACCAGATCTCCACCAGACTCAGATCAGAAAGCGATCTCAAAGTTCATTACAGGGTGTCTCTATCATCGAACCCTTGTTCATCATGGTTATGGGTCAACCACATAAAATCCTTTGCCAACGAAGTCCATTTGCTAGGCTACACATTGTCAACCTCACAGTTGGTTGACCAAAATTACAGGGTATCTATATCCTTGGCCCTTCGTTCATCATGGTTATGGGTCAACCACGTAAAAACCTTGCCATCAAAATCCATTTGCTTGTACACACACTATCAATATCATAGTTGGCTCACAAGCGTTGCAGGGTCTCTCTATCCTCATATCTTCATACATCATGGTTATGGTTCATCCACAAACCCTCGGTTATGGGTCAACCACGCAAAACCATTGTCTTCAACAACACCTGGTCATCCACGACTCATCTTCGACAAAGGCTTCTCCAAAGGAAACTTCACGTAATGGGGATTGTTTCTTCCTAAGGGGGGAGGAATGGTCCGAATGGAATTCAACCATGGTTTTTAACCATGGTAATTTAACTAAAGACTATAAATAACTCACCCATGGTATTTACCCATGGAAATGTACCTAAAAAAAGGATATAAATAACAAGCCTCCTTTTGTAAGAGGGTAGATTGTCCAACATAATGTAGTTGCAATCGTCATTTTCTGGTCTAATAAAAGTTAGTACTTGACTTATTTTCTGGTTTGGTTTACTTTGTTTCTTTTCTTGGTGGGGCAATTACTCAGATCTTGCCCCCCCCCCCCCCCCCACAAGATCCAAATCATTGGGGCTTGAATATAGAAGCATCAATTCAATAAAAATCAAGGCAAGACCATAACCTAAACCATTTCAATCTTCACAACTAATGAAAAAGGCTCAAAACAACAACTTTGTCCTAGTGGACAATAAAACATGACCTTTTTAAAGGGGCATCACTACTTATCATGTCACAAGATATTAATTGCACTTTGGATCATTTTCTTGTTGCACAATGGCATGTTCCTCACTATGATTGCCATGACATCATGTTCATTAGGGAAACCTTTTGGAATTAGGTTTTCCACACATACCACCAATTGAGAACGCATTCAGTCACTGGGATGAAATTATCACACCTTCGCTAGATTTATGGCAGTTAAATATTTGTTAAGGAATTCATTCCATCAACAATTTCTGAAGGTAAATGCACTATTGGTGACAATATATGTATTGTTGTTAATGTGCACTTATTATGATATGAGAGGTTTAGAATCATTTCCGAATTTGCTCCACTATAACACAACTTCCAAGAAGGTGAATGTACTACATGGTGACAATTGCCATGTTATTTGAAGGTCAACCATATGCAACTTATAAACTCTCAAACCAAGTAAGATAGAAAGCATATAACATGTAACATATAGCATAAAACCAATATAACTTCAAAAACTCAAAACCCCTAAGAGCACATTAAATATTGCAATAACGGTTGCTAAGGTGAGTGGCAATATCTTACCAAGTCAAATGTGGACATCACATTGTGCTCCATTTATTGGTGATTAAACATAATGAATTGAGGTCATAAGAAAAAATATGTCATTTTATGCATTCATTATTCATTTGTGAAAAGAATAATAATTTTCTCAATGTTGAACGGTTCAATCACATACTTAAAGATTCTCGCCTTCCACATTGATTAGTATATTAGCATTAATTAATTCCTCTCTTGTTGGTGTACAATACATTCTATTTCTTCACCTTCTTTATTCCTAAATAATGCTAATATGTCAAAAGAAAAGACATGACAAAATACGCGCCTGCAATTATTTGCAGAATGCGTGTACACGCGACTGTAACTAAGGAAACCTGCGTATACGCGGGTTTACTTAGTGCAACTTGCGTATATACGCTTCTGTAATCCAGAAAAAGTGCGTATATGAAGTGTTTCAAGAAAAATAAAAAAAAACACAAACTGAAAAACTGGAACAGCTTGGAGTTCAAGAAAATATCAAACAGTCAGAACCAACAAACAGAGGGACTGAGCCTAGATTGGCTTGAGGACTACCCAAACTAGGAACAACAAGAATGTTGTCCCCAGTGGAGTCGCCAATTCTGGTTGAAGGGAAAGTACCCCTAGAGTCCTTTGGGCTGAGACTCTACCAGACTGAAAATTGCTTATACAAAGAAACACACACACACAGCCATCTTTTTTACTTTTAAGCAAATTCTAATGTTTAGGGTACATACCTAAGGTCCTACGTCCGAGAAGACCGTTAGGGTGCAAACCCTTCTTGGAGTTCCCTTCTTCTTTCTCTGACCTGCAAGACAAACAAATCAAAGAACACAACAGTACATGTATAGAAGTTTATGTATAAATCATCTTTATGCTATAAAGTTAGTTATAAATAATCTTTAAGTAACTACTTTCATAAGAATTCAACACAAGAATCTCATAAGCATAAAGAAAGATTATTCGGGAACAAAGACGTGTTTCTTTATATATAAAGGCAAATAAAGTACATATATCGGAAAGATATCACCTGAACACCCTCAGCAGGCTCCAAGCAAGCTTCCTCCCGGATTCGTTCCAGCCTCCAGCCTTCAACAAGAGCTCCTTCCAAGTCTTACTCAATGATGATATCAAGGATGAATGATCACCAATACACATGGAAACAAGGGTTTCCTATGCAAAATGGGGAAGTGCAGGATGCACCAAGGACTTCAGACCTGGTCTAAGGGAAAAATCTCAGCATAATAATCTTGCTCTCCTTTCTCTCTCCCCTTGGCCTTCCCTTTGATGTCTTTTTATACCCTCTCCAAAGTAGTTTTTTAGTTAGGAGTTGGTTGGGAACAGTTGGGCCACGGGCACTAACAGGTGATCCAGCAGGTAAACCCGCGATCACCGCCCGAAAAAGAGGAAATTATATTTTTTTAAGTGTTTTAATAGATACACGCGGGTTGGGTATGACAGACCCGCGTGTACACGCGTTTAACACAGGGCAAAGTCGCGTACAGGGAATAAAACACTGTTTTTTAAATTTTTGGACCAGGTCTGGAAGGAGGGGTTGCCCTAGGCCATAAGTGCAGCATCACAAACCATAAGAGTGAGATTTGGAGCTATAACAGTCATAAGAAAAAATATGTCATTTTATGCATTCATTATTCATTTGTGAAAAGAATAATAATTTTCTCAATGTTGAACGGTTCAATCACATACTTAAAGATTCTCGCCTTCCACATTGATTAGTATATTAGCATTAATTAATTCCTCTCTTGTTGGTGTACAATACATTCTATTTCTTCACCTTCTTTATTCCTAAATAATGCTAATATGTCAAAAGAAAAGACATGACAAAATAGGCTTAATGTCATGCTATCATAGAAAATTTCCTTTAAGAGACTTACCTAGTGGACCGATTCATTTAGATCTTTGTTTCTTTGAACGGAAAGCCTTCTGGTTATGGCCTGTCTACAAGGATTTGGTTATTTGGAAAAATGGAATGCAACTAACTTGTAATTCATTAATGCAATATGAGATGTAACTAATTAATTCCTAGCTAGGGGTGGTAACAAGACCTGTCCATTTAATTGATGGTAGGGGAAATAATCTATTGTCACCACTAGAATTGATCCATAATTAAACCCTTTCAACCTCATACTTGGACAATCTTCTATGTTGAACCTTGCTTTAGTGTGGACCCTCCAATTATGGACTTTGTAGATCTCTAACTTCATCTCAGATCATATTTTGAGATTATGGAGGCACACTTTAATGTTCAAGGACCACATGTGTCTTGTTGCATGAAAAATAACAATGAAAGTTAAGTGGTGCTAACCATGTATGTCTCTCACCATATGGGAGATTTGATAATGGGTATACCCTATTCACACACTCAAGGTACTCAATATGAAGGTTGAATCACCAATTACCCTAGTAGTTTCTTGGATGTGTGGCCGAGAGTTAAGAGAATGGTCAGTAACAACAACAATACCCACCATACATAGTATTGGATTCAATTATAATTATAACATATTTTTCTTGCTTTCATAGGCATGGATCCATGCTATATTTTAAATTATCTCTCGTCTATATTTGTTTTAGATAAGAAGAAATATTTCCTAATGATAAACCACACTAAAAAAAGGGTAAACCAAAGAACCTCCACATTTGTATGAGAAATAAGGTTAGGTTTTCAACTCGATACATTGTACCTAATATGTGTTAACCATATTATTGGCATGGTTAGATCCAAGAGAAACACCAATGATTAGTTGGTGTAGTTAACAATCAATTCAAACCTATTGCAGATCCCATTGACACATGTAATGAATTACTTTACAACAAAGATATTTAAATAAAAACAAGGAAGAACACCTTGAATTTTCCGTATTTTCATTGGATTAGGTCCATCAATAGGCCATGTTTTTGGCTTTAATTTATCTACATCAACCCAATTATAAGGTGATCTATGAAGGTTCCACAGTGAAATAAAAATATCATCATCCTTCTTAATAGGGTATCCACCAAGCGCATCATCTTCAAGAGACCTACATATCAACACTGGTGGTTGAGGGTAGAGTCGTCGTCCCTCATTAATAACACAAGTTGTGTACTTGAAAGGTGTTCAATGCAATGTTGAATTGACACACATAAATTGATATACAGAGTAATTTTCTAGAAAGTTGACGAGTATCTAGGTTGGTTTCCTAAGTGTCGGTAGATGAAGGTGTCTCCATAGTGTTACTGGTTGTTCACTACATGTACTAGTATTTGGCCCAAAGATAAGTTGGCTCTAAGCTAGTATAGATATGATGATAAAAAAATGTGTGGAATCATATTTAACTAATAGGATCAAATTGTATTTGATGGACATGAAGAATTGCAAGTACAAACTAAAATTTTAGATTCTTGAAGCCAAGGAAGAGAAGAGACATATTCCAAGGACCATGACCTTGAAGATATCTAAGAATGAATTGGCATGATTATAAACATATATATAATAAGCCGTAAAACCCAAAGTGACACTTGTGACATATATTTACACTGATTCTTTAAAGCGTTATGCTTAATATGCTTTTGTATTAGGTGAGAAAACATAATTCAAATAAGTGTTGTGTGAGAAAACAATCAACAGTCTTATCAGTGACAAAAACAAGAGTATTATCCCTCTACCCAGAATATGACTTTTGGGTTGAACTCGTCAATTATATTACCTTGTTCCAAGGTTTATAGATTATTTAATGCACTGAGAGCACATTATAGGCATGTCCAACAATCATTGCAATCTAGGTTTGCCATATCCACAGATTATACTAGTTCATGAGATCAAACACAGACTCATTTTTGGGGGATAGGGCTAAAGATGCCAGTTGATTCATGGAAGATAAATCCCCAAATATGCACTAAACTATAGTGCATAAATAACCAGAATTGCATAGATAGGGTGCAAATTCTACCCAAATGAGGCTGTAAAGTTGGGCAGACTGCTAAACTGAGAAGTCTTGAACTCACAATGACAAAATCAATAAGGTATTACCACAAAAACCAATGGTCTCTAGAAACGATAGTAGTGTAATGTGATTCATCTATAAATGAGAACAATAAATGCCTTCTATTCACACTATGGATTCCCAAACTTTGTCATCTATGTGGCTTCTAAAGTTCCTTAACCCGAGCCTAAATGATGGACTTAGCTGTGTTAATTTTTGACAACTCGAGGATAAGTTCCCTCCTTTGGAAAGTCTTCCTCATCAAGTGAAACCCCTCCTAACCCTTGGAAGAATTTAATTTGGTTAAGGAAAAATATATTTTAATATGGAAACCCACAAGTGCACAAAAAGGACAAGTTGGCCCAAAAGGAAAATTGACACCCATGCATGGCTATAAATACAAGTCAAGTGACCCTCATTTGAAGATCATCAATCATTCTTCTTTCTTTGGTTTGGCTCGCACAGGTCAGAATTTGATTGACGATAGTTGGTTCACATAGGTATGAAATTTTAGGGTTGAAAGCTCAAACATGTGATTAGGATTTTGGTTCCCGGTTGCAGGCATGCTACAGGAAATTTTTTGTTGTAACTGTAGAATTTTGTAGAATTTTTCTACAAATCAGCTAGCTCTGATACCATGTAGAAATTCTGTATAATTTTTCTACAAATCAGTCAACTCTGATACCATGTAGAAATTTCCCACCTATAGATCAACCTGGTAATGCAATGTACTAAAGAAAAACACTTGATCTACTTCTACAAACAATTTAGTGGAAGCTTAATCAACCATGACCAACATCAATAAGAACACATATAACTGATAAAAAGGAATCAATCACACATAACATAGAAGAATTTACCCAGGGAAAGCACTTGCCTAAAACCCCATCTCTGTATTATCATACAAGTGGAAATATAGTCTGGATTACACAAAACCTTAGCTCAGAAGCTATCCAGCTCTCAATACAATCCCTCTATTGCTCATAGACATTCAAAGCCTTCTCACAAACCTTCTCCTCTGCCCTCCAAGCCTCCTATGTCCTTGTGCAGTTTCCTTGGGGTCCAATGCTGCCACCTGTGTGAATTGGCCTCTTCACACACTCGCTAACCTCTTATCTAACTGCACAAACCTAAAGGAGATCAATCCTCATCATGGATGAACTTCCTTTATAGGAAAAATATTCATCCAATTGATAGTACATTGTCCCTTCTTTGATCTCAACTGGGTCTCTGACAGAACTGACATACATCAGTTATCCATGAGTGAATACACAGTTATCTAAAAATAATAGTTGTCACATGCATGCAAGCATCAACAAACTATATCTCATTAATTTAACAACTTGTTAAATTAATCTAACTGAACTTGACTAAGTTAAACTAAGTCAACTGATCCTCTCAATATAGAACTCATCCTTAATTCCTCAATCAGTGGAGCAAATCAAGGACACATTCTCCAATTAGTGGAGAAATAATTGCATATTCTCACAAAGACTTCAAGTTTGCTTTTCCTTAACTAATTAACTCATGGAGAATTAATTAATTAATATTCCAAACTGTTGGTAAGACCAAATTCGAATTTACTTCCTATAGATAGAACAGGGACTTCTATAAATAGGAAGGGACCCAGAAATGTTATTTTTAGAAGATGTTATTTTTACCAGTTTCACCTCTCACCCAAGGTGGCCAAACTGCTATTTTTAAAAGTGCTATTTTTAGCAGTTCTATTTTTAGCACTTCTTAAATTTAGCATTTCTTGTTGCACACATTTCAACACTCCCTCTCAACAAGAAAGGCTTCCTATCGAACCTGATCCTGTAACTCTGGAATGTTTTGCATGCAACACATCTACCAAGTGCGGTTGCTCCAGCAACACTCAGAACAAAAAAACTCCCAACTGACCACTCTGTTGGGCTGAAGACATACTCTGATGCTGAAGCTCTACCTACTGCTGACAAGTGATCCCTCTCTGACCTCTACGCTACTGCAACATCCCCATGCATCTCGCATCATTGCACCCTTCTCTATGCTACCCTACACTGTGCAACACACTTGTGCCTCTCGCATTGTTGCAGCCTGCATGCTCTGCGTTGTCCTGGGATTCCCTACATTGTAGCTCTCTCTACCGCTCCATCTGCATCTGTCTCTACCCAATCAGTCAGTTCTTGCTACTCCACATCAGGGCTCCCATAGCAAGGTCTCATCCAAGAGGTTGGGTACCTCAAGGATCCTACCCCTCCTCCTTGGGATGATCACTCTATATCGCCCCACCTCCTACTTGGAGGTATGGCTGCATGTGATCCCTGCCAACCTGGCTCGAAGTTTCCCCCTGCTAGAGGTCTCTGCATGAGTAGATGTCTCTACTCGATCTCCACTCAGCTTCCCCTGCTGTGGCTGCTCGACAACCTCTTGAAGCTGCTGCACCAATCGTGGCTCCTCCACAATCGTCTGAGACTTCTTCTAGTGCTGCATGTTGAGAGGTAATTTACCCTCCCTCTCAACCACCAAGTATCTAACCTTTTCCTTACTCCTCAAGACTTTGCATGCATCTTGTACCTCAAGTGCATATAGGTTCTTGGCTAGCACACCAATCTATTTTCACTTTTTCGTCGTCATGAATTTTTTTAGAAAAAGAACTGATTTTAAATCAGTGATATCTCCCTCATCTGAACTCTTATTCAGTTGATTTTTTTTTTTTGATTTTGGGTATTTTTCCGCAAGGAATCCAAATCTACTATTTATTTTTGAAAATTTTGTACAGAAATTTTCATATCTGCTCTGCAAACTCTCGGCCCAAAACTCGAAACTTTGAAATCTGCTCTAGTATATTGTTCTTCCTTGATCACCTGTGCTCCGATACCATGTAAAATTTTGTAGAATTTTTCTACAAATCAGCTAGCTCTGATACCATGTAGAAATTCTATAGAATTTTTCTACAAATCAGTCAACTCTGATACCATGTAGAAATTTCCCACCTATAGATCAACCTGGTAATGCAATGTACTAAAGCAAAACACTTGATCTACTTCTACAAACAATTTAGTGGAAGCTTAATCAACCATGACCAACATAATTAAGAACACATATAACTGATAAGAAGGAATCAATCACACATAACACAAAAGAATTTACCCGGGGAAAGCACCTGCCTAAAACCCCATCTTTGTATTATCATACAAGTGGAAATATAGTCCGGATTACACAAAGCCTTAGCTCGGAAGCTATCCAGCTCTCAGTACAATCCCTCTGCTGCTCATAGACAGTCAAAGGCTTCTCACAAACCTTCTCCTCTACCCTCCAAGCCTCCTATTTCCTTGTGCAGTTTCCTTGGGGTTCAGTGCTGCCACCTGTGTGAATTGGCCTCTTCACACACTCTCTAACCTCTGATCTAACTGCACAAACCTAGAGGAGATCAATCATCATCATGGATGAGCTTCCTTTATAGGAAAAATATTCATCCAACTGATAGTACACTGTCCCTTCTCTGATCTCAACTGGGTCTCTGACAGAACTGCCATGCATTAGTTATCCATGAGTGAATACACAATTATCTGAAAATAATAGTTGTTACATGAATGCAAGCATCAACAAACTATATCTCATTAATTTAACAACTTGTTAAATTAATCTAACTGAACTTGACTAAGTTAAACTAAGTCAACTGATCCTCTCAATATAGAACTCATCCTTAATTCCTCAATCAGTGGAGCAAATCAAGGACACATTCCCCAATTAGTGGAGAAATAATTGCATGTTATTACAAAGACTTCAAATTTGTTTTTCCTTAACTAATTAACTCATGGAGAATTAATTAATTAATATTCCAAACTACTGGTAAGACCAAATTTGAATTTACTTCCTATAGATAGACCAGGGACTGCTATAAATAGGAAGGGACCCAGAAATGTTATTTTTAGAAGATGCTATTTTTACCAGTTTCACCTTTCACCCAAGGTGGCCAAAATTCTCATTGGCCAAACTACTATTTTTAGAAGTGCTATTTTTAGCACTTCCTAAATTTAGTATTTCTTGTTGCACACTTTTCAACAGTAACCGTAGGCATGGAAGCTTATGAGTGCAGTTGGAGGGTTTCAGCCACACACTTATCACTCTCTCCCTACGATTGGATCTTATGGTGTGATTTGTATAGTTAATCACAGAATCCAACAATTGATGACAGTTGATCGTAGGCTTCTGAATGATGGTTTTGATTATTAGTATTATTGGGTTCATCTCTTGGATGTTGTTTAGTTGATTTTGCTGGATAGTTTTGTGGTTGAAGATATGGATCATTGTACTCTATCTTTTTTGAAACATTCAATGACAATATAATAAGAATAAGAATTTGAAAGGGTTTTTCCCCTTGTGGGGTTTTTCCTTGGTCTCAAACTAATCCTGGTGTCTCTATGTGTGAATGATTTTCTTCTATTATTCCTTTATGTTCCACTGCATTGATGATGATATTGTTCTTTCTATACAATTTAATATGTTGTTAAATAATGTTATGATGCTATGGGGTGAATTCAATGTGTAAATAATGAAATGCAATTATCCAAAGCAAAGAACAATATAACCCTAAGAAAAATTAACATGGTTTTAGAGATGGGCTAAAGAAAAGTATTTGAAATCACCCTTGTTAAGACACCATTTATGACAAAAAGAGAAGATGGAGGAGACCTAAAAGAATACAAAGGTTTCAAGGAAACCCTAGGAAATTTGGTTGCTAGGGTTTGATGGATATCATGAGGTTAGGGTTCAGAAGAAACCCTGGGATAAGATAAAGGCTTGAGTTTTGCAGTTTAGAAACCCTAGCGTGATCATTGAGGAATTGTTCTAGCATAACCCTAGATGGGTTAGTCTCAATTAGGCCTTGGTTTTTAATGAAGAAAATTGGATATTTTGAAGGAAACAATGTTATATGGACAATGGATAGCTCAAGAGGGAGATGACCACTTCTCATTGAAAGATAAGTACTTTTTAATTTTATGTTACTACTTGTGACACTATTCTATTTTTGACTTATTGTTTTGATTATTTCTTATACTTAAAGCATGAATATTTGAGTATATGTATAATTCTAACCTCTAAATGAGATGTGAAAATCTGATCCTTTTGTGGATCATTTGAGTTGCGAGAAAAGAGAGCTAGTGCAGGAAGAGTGTTACAGCTGCCAATGACAAATAAGTGTTACAAGCTGCAAAGGTACATGAATACTACAAGGTATGTATAATACATTATTAGCTGTAATAGTGGATGATAAGGTAAACCTTGAGTTCTAATGAATGACTCATGCATACATATGAAACTAAGTTTGATTTCTAGTACATGCAATATATTGGTACCCTTGATATTTGGCAAGATATGGTGAATTTCCTTATTTTATAAAGTTGACTAGAAACATTGATTTTGACATATGGTAACTTGATCCTATTGTTAATGCTTGTGATAAGCATGATGAAAGTGTGACAATAAGATTGATTCTCTTGTTGATCTTGGTAAGGTTTTGTTAAGCTTAGTAAATTTGACAAGTGGTAAAATTGGATGCCCTTACTTGATGTTGTGATTATGATCCTTGAAGTATGAAGATACATTTATATGACACTAACCCTTAATGAATGTTTGATGGCATGTTCATATGTGATGATGAAGAAACTGATGATGACTTGTTATGATATATGTATGAGAACTTGATATAGTTTGTGATCTAATAATTTTGTTGTAGCATGACAATATTATGATAGACAGGTTGATGTCGTGAATAATGATGATTGAAGAGGCTTCCCATTCAGAGGGACAAACTCTTGATGAGATCCCAACACCTATCATTATTTGAAAACAAGACAATTGATTGTTGAAGGAAGAATTTTCATCATGAATAACAATCTGATGTTGTTGAAGAAGTTTTGGCAAGTTTTGGTCTAAGTAGAGAAGGTTTCTCCTAATCCAAGCCCCAAATGCTCGGAGAAAGGCTTAAAGTTACAGTTATAAGCCTCCAAACCACATGGAAGAAGGCCTATGGGTGTGGTTGAGCCTATAGGTTACAAAATAGAAACCCTTATGCACGAGACCAGGAGAGCACCAAGTGTATGGAATACCTACATACATAAAGCGGATGATAGAGAGTTTTATGAGGAGGGAAGTTTGAGGAATAATGAGTTCTACTTAATGTTTGACTTATTATAGAGAATGTGAATGTCTTAACTTATATTGTGTTTATATGGGTTTGTAGTATGCAATTATTTTTATTCTGAATGAATGGATGGAAGAAACTTATATGACTTATCCATGGTGTATGCATTTACATTTAGTAACATAAATAATTCATATTATGATCATGTGGATGACTTAATGAAGTTTGAGATTGCTTGGTAAATGACAATTGTTGGCATGATGATAGATAAGGTTTGGTTGATTGGATTACACAATATTGATTTGTTTGAGGCCATGTATATTGGTTTGGTCAACGTTATGATTGCAGAAAGCATTATATGGTTTGTAACAAGCTCCCCGATCTTGACATGTCTACATTGATAGTTATCTGGTGAAGCGTGGAACCAGTTCTGATCTAAACCTCTAAGTTGGTCCAAGGTATTCCTTTGATTTTGGTTTTATATGTTCACGATCTACTCTTAACCGGTAGTGAGCCTCTAATGATTGAGCATAAGAGGGATTTGGCCTCTAAGTTCAAGATGAAAGATTGTGATATATACTTCTAGAGATATGATTCTGCATGGATACACTGATGATTGGGATAGAAACAAAAAGAGCACATCTGAGTGTTTCTTTACCTTGGGATCTACAATGATATCATGGAAGAGAAGGAAATAGATGGCATAGCTTTATGCACAACAGAGGTTGAGTACATTGTTTGTAGCATGATTAGTTGTGGGGTAGTTTGGTTAAGGAAGCTCTTCGGAAATTTGTTTAAGAAGGTTCTGGATATGCCAATGATATATCACGATAACAAGAGAAGGATTCAATTGGCAGATAATCTCATATATAGTTGGGACAAAGATATCTTCATAGATTGAGAAAATGTTATTATATGAGACAAGCTTAGGCTTGTGGTTGTTGTCTCTGTGAGAGGGAGGATGAATAAGGTATCCTTTTGTGACATGTATTTATTCTAACATACTATTTGATCTAATGTCCTGCATGAATAGGAAAACAGAGGACTGCTTCTCTTGGTGACGTTTGAGGCAACTCTTTAATGAGTTGGTTAAGCTAGTACCGGATATGATCACATTGATATTTTTACGATCTTCAAAGAGAGAAACATGGATTAATGGATGTGACTATCCAAAGTAAGGGTATGTGTTGATTGAGGACATTGAGTCATCTCTTCCCCCATGTCTAAGCGTCTAGGGTGAGGAATTGATATTGTTAGGTTCCTATACCAATAGGTTTCATTTTTCATGATTGACTATGGAAGAGCCAAATATGTTCATCCTTTCATGCTGCAAAGGTTCCATATTTTGTAAACAAATGAAGAAAATTAAAAATGAAAAGAGGGTATGCCCTAAAAGAAAAATCAAAGGGCAAAAAGAGTAAATTGGTCAGAAAAAATGATGAAAATGAACCCCAAACCAAAAGACCAAGAAAGTGTGCTAGTTTAAATGCCACTACTGTTCCATTGTTGCAGGACTTCATTGTGCACAGATGGTAGATTTTGCATACAGTTGATGAATGGCCAGACAGTCCAATCTTGGCTAGATCATGTTTGAATTTACTTGTCTTTAGAATAGAGAATAAAGGTATGTCCAAACAGGTCAAGCTTGGCAGATGAGTAGACAAGTAGAGAAACAAAGGAGCCCAACTGCTTAATCTGGGCCCTTGGAGGAGATAAGGGTAGATTTAGATAGGAAGGCAGTCAAAAGAAAAGAGGAAAATCAGGGTTTGCTAGTCCAAATGCACCCAATCCAAAGGAAGAAAAAAAAAAACTAGGTGTAGGCTGGGTAGGCAGTTTGAGGTTGCAGAAGCAAGTTTGTGATCATTTTTGTCTTGTCAAGAAAGATTTATCTCATCAATGACACAAGTACCATCCCCGTTGTTTGGTTGTAAATCAGTGGAAGCATGACTAATTTCCCCCATCATTCCCCCAGAAATCATTTACTAACATCCCCTCAAGGACCTTAGGATCTGCCCAATAGTCCTATCTTCACTTCATTTTATGAGGAATGCTAAGTTGAACCCTGAGTTTACTTAGTCGAAAGAAGCCACATTTCTTGTGTAAAAATCATCATTCCATACTCCTTTCATTTCCCTATGCCTAAGTTTTCACTCTATAAACTTAGCATTTATTCATGCAGTTTCATTCCATATATTCATATTGACATCCTAACTTCTTATATAGCTCCTTTAATTATTTCCCCACCCCTATTTTACAAAAAATTATATAAAAAACCCAAAAAAAAATATAAATTTCCCTACCCATTGGCAATTATAGCCATACAATACAAGTTTGGGGAATATTAAGTTCATTTGGGACTTTATATTAACCCTTCTGCGTTCATAAAACCTTTGGGGTTTATTTAACACCAGGTTAAATAAATAACCGTGCTAACCCTCCCACCTAAAAACCATATACTATAACTCGTGCGCATGCATATAATGGTATTTGTTTAAAAGTTGGTTAAACAAATAACCATGGCGCCCACGTAAACTCATAAGCTAAGTCTTATACCCCCCGGTGCATTATTAAAACATTTAAATATTACGCGGGCCCCCCTCATTCCAAATCCTGCAGCTTTAAACGCCCGACGACCGTCCGATCCCGCGCCGTAGATCTGACGGCTGGCGGCGATATCACAAGCTCTTATCCTCCGAAGGTTAGCATCCGGGGGATGGGCGGTATTGCTGTCGTACCCCTGCCATGCGTCAATCTCCCGGCGTGATTGGAGCCCCTCCCTGCAAAACCACCCTGGGCCAAAGGCGGTGCGGGGAAAACTGCTTACCGCCCGCCGCCTGCCCCCTGATGTCAAGCTCACGTCACCGCATGACGTTGCATCCACGTCGCCAGCCATCGCTCTGCATCAGCGCCAGGTCATCCGCTGACATCACCACCTCACCACTGTGTCATCCACCACATCATCTGACATGCCAGCTGCCATGTCATCCTACGTACCCACTACATGACAAAAATACGTCAGGATGACGTCATCATTAAAAAGCGCCAAAAGGCGCTAAAATGTCCAAATCTTGTTAAAAGTCATGAAAATGACGCTTTTTTTCTATTGTTGTTTATGCGCTAGTGGAGACGCTTGCATGCGATTTTACGATTAATCTGCCACTAAACGTGCACAGTCCATCACCCTGCGAATTTGTCTCCATAGCTCGACCCCGCAGCTCGAGTTGCACCTGCTAATTGCCCTCTGCGCCATCAAAAATAGGTATTTACCCATTGTTCACCCATAAACCCTGTTTTTTCGAAAATTCGCCATTAAAATCGACTCAGGAACTAGAATTCAAAGAAAATTGCACTCCTACCTATGCATGACCACCTGTTAATTTACTATGTGAGCCATTGTTCAAAAGCAAACCGGCAAACTTTGCCCTCCTCTGCAAACTGGCCATTAAAACGCACTTTGAGCCCATTTCCGCCAGTAGATTCTCCAAACTCCCCATGCATTGAGTTCATTTGTCAAAATCCTCTGCAAAATTTCGCTCGCTTGGCTAAATTCAAGCCCATTTCCTCTGCATTCTGCTCACAGAGCGTGCAATCCAGCAAATTCATTTAAAGACCTTGCTAGACTCTGCAACATTTGTTTTTTACCATAAATTTTACACAGTGAGGTCAGTTCTAGATAAGCTCAATCTGCAAATTCCCTGACAAGAGCTCCAAGGCCAGTATCTTGTTTTCTGTTGTTGAATACACCAGAATTCCAAACTACAAACATAGAGAAGTTAAAAATGGCCACTGCAGCAGCACTGAATATCACTCCTCTCAATGCACCCCACAAGGAACTGGAAGCATTACCTTTGGCTGATAGGGACCACTTAATTCAAGACTTGGTTGGTGACAGAAACCACCTGCAGACCTTCTGTGAGTTGAGGAAAATTTATTTGAACAACAGTGACATTTATGGGATATGGGAATCAAACTTGCCCATCTACTTCCTCACTTCTGTCAATGTCTTCCCTGAAATTATTCGCCTCTGCTGTGAAAACTATGACCCAACTCAAAGGGCAGTCAAGTCTCCATCTGGGAGCATTCTCTTCCATATAACTCCTGACTCCATCAACCAAATGCTAAACTTCAAGCAAACTCAGCTTCTGGTCCCTCTTTCTATGAAATTCCTGCTTGATGAAGGTCCCAAACTCTCTAGATCAGAGATAGCCCGAATTGCCAAAGTATTCATGAGAGCAGACCGCCAGCCTACAGGGCCACCTCCTTTCCTCTATGTATGCTTCAATGAAGTGGGTAAATTACTGGTTGATATGATATCCTATGTGCTGGGTTTCAAAACAAGTGAACATATTGATCATACTATATTGGTCTTGCTGTCTGCATTTACCCCAGGACAGTCCCCTGCTGTCAAATACAACTATGCCAAATTGTTGCCAATAAGATACATGACCAACTGCTGAAACTGGATAGGGAGGGAGTCTTCAAATACTCATCTTACATCTATCATCTATTCATGTATTACCAGCTAGACTGCTTCCAATGCCCCATCAAAAGATTGGACTCCAAAGGAGAAAAGAGGTCTGTGATTTTTTGGAACTCAGTCTTTCATGAAGTCTGCAGCTCACCCTACTCTTACTGTGAGTTCATTGACCTATTTGTCTATCTAGTCTCTTGTCTCCTGATGAGAACTCCTCCTGCTAGGCTATCCTATGACATGCAGAAAATATTGCAGCTTTCAAAGAACTACAAAATAGGTGACTGGTACTTTTACCAGAATCACATTGTCATTAGGATGTATGGCTGTGAGCTCTGTCCCTACAGGTTGCCAAGATATGTGCCAATGAGACTACTTGCCTTGGAATATTACAGGCAACTCATCAACTCAGATTTAACTCATTTTCATAGTGCCAAGAAAAAGGCTCGGTTGAAATTAAAAGACCAACTAGGCCCCTTTGTCATGAACAAAAAAGAAGGATGGCAAGATGTTGATCAAATATTGGGGGAAAAAATCAAGTTAAAAAGAAGTTTTTGGTGGGTCCCTTATGACCCAGATGGCTTTATCAATGCTAGAAAAATAAAATATAGGCTGTCAGCCTATGAACATTGCAAAATCCCACAGATTGAACAATTTGCTAATCAAGATGAGTGGGTGCAAGGCACACTAGTTGAAGAGTTCACTCAGGAAGAAATAATGGAGCAAAATGTCAAAGATTTGGAAAAGACTCTTGACTTGGATTCTTTTGAGCAGGTAACATTCAAACTGCCACAACAAGTCGGAGAGGGCACATCAACTACTGCAGCTTCACAAGATGCCCAAGAAAGGTCTACACCAGCAACAGGAAAAACAAAAGGCAAGGAGCTAATGGATGCAGAACAGCCAACCATCTCAAAGGAGTAGAGTCAAGGGCAAGCCCCTCCACAGCAAACTGAGGCACCACAGATTCCAGCATTGCAAACTCCTCTCAATGAGGAAAGAAGCAAGAAACGGGACAGGGAAGAGACCACACCTGCAAGTGGGTCAACACAGCAACCAGAAGCCAAAAGACAGAGAGTTGATCCTCAAGTTGAGGAGGAAATTAGTGAAGAAGTCATAGAGAGTCCAAGGAGGGAGAGAGAAACTAGCCAGCAAACACCTACTAGCTCATTCCAGCAAGAGCAAGAGAGGCAACATGGTATGGAGGTGTCTTCCTCAAGACAGCAAAGCAAGCAACTGCCTGGTATTAAAGGAACTTTCATGGAAATCAAGGCCCAAAATGAGTTGTTAAGAGTACAGCTATATGATCAATTTCTCAAGACAACACCCTCCAAACAACAGAGATTAATGGCAGCTTATGATTTTAAGGAGGAGAAAATGATTTTAAGTCATTTCAAGCCTAAGATACCACAGCCACAGACCGCTGTAGATTACATAAAAACAAACTTAGAGGTCCTCGCCAATGACATACACCCGATGGACCAAATTGAACTGCACAAGAAAACAGGTGAAATAGTCTATGCCACACTAGCAGACAAGGCAATGTTGGCCCATCAATTGAAGGAATCATTGAAAAATACAAATACTCAATTGGATTTGGAGAGAATGTCTTCCTCGACCAAAGATAACAGAATAAAGACATTGGAAGAAATCATTATGGAACTAGGGCATGATCCTAAGAAGGATGCCAAAGGCATCTGGCCCTCATAAAGAAAAAAGAAGAAGATATTGCTGCACTTAGAAAGCAATTGAGGCTGCCTGCAACCATTCACCCTCAAACAACAGAACTTGTACAAGAGAAGGAAGGTGAAGATATGATGGATCTGATAATGAAGATGAATCAAAGAATAATTCAAATGGAGCAAGAGTTGGAGAAAGCATTGCAAGGCAAGCAGGGAGAGTTGGCCTCCCAACCATCTATAACAGCTCCAATGGTCTCCACTGCCCTTCCCACAGTAGCAGCAACAATTCCTCCTGTCATTCCAGCATCCACAACAGCTACATCAACTACAGATGCTACAACAGCAGCAGCAACAACAGCACCAGAATCTAGCATGAGTATGGAAGAAATGATGAAAGCATTCAAAGAGCTAGAAGTTCAGGTGACAGAGGTGAAAGAGGCCAAAGAAAAGTTGGCCAAGCTGGAGACAAGCTATGACAAGTCCAAGATGACAGTGGCTGAAAAAACAAGAGAAATAAAGGCCTTGAATGATAAAATAAAGTCTTTAGAGAAAGAGCTTACTCTAGATAAAACTCTAGCTGAGATCAAGAAAATTTTGTGGGCCAAGATTGGCCAATCTATCACTAACCAATGGCAATCAATCCAGACTATACATGAGCAAGTAGATTTGATAGGCCAAGCTCAATTTGATACTCAAAAGGCTAGAGCAGCATTGGGAAACATGCCTGAACAGGCTAACAGAATGATTCAGTTTCTGAACACTCATACCAAAGAGCAGCTGGCAGCTCTGGATATCAGTAGCAGGATAGATACTATTCTGACAGTGAAAAAGGTGCTGACCCTGAGGAATTTTGTACAGACTCTAGAAAGAAAGTGCCAAGAAATGCAGGCAGAAATAAATGACTTCAAGCTAAAGTTTGCAGCATTGCAGAGCAGAGGGTTACCCAGCTTATTGACCAGTAGTGGGAGACTGCTAACCCATGAACAGTATACTAACAGGATAAATAACTATGTTTCCAATAAAATTACAGCATCCTCTAGCACATCAGAAGAAACAGGGCCTCCCTCTGGACAGAGTCTTTATGACAAATTAGAAAATCTGTTTTACATTGAACATGAGATAAATCACCTTTTTGAGGTTCAGCCCAACTTTTATAGATATACTGAAGCTGATGAAACACGGATAAAAATACAAAGACATCAGCTACCTACAGAGGATTGGTGGCAGGCAATGCTGGAAATTTTACCCAGGTGATTTGATTTCTGTTCCTTTTTTAGTCAGCTACAGGTCAGCAACTCCACATACACGAGCCACTTGCCAAAGTGTCAAAATAGCAGAAAAATAAGGTTAGATGTAATGGCAACTCATTAAAAGAAAATCAAACACAAGTGGCAAAAGACAGTACATCAGGGACGCCAACCAAAGCTACAGCTATCAGCCGAAAAAAGGAGCCTAAAAGTCAACAAAAGCAAAACACCTAAGGCAGCCAGTACAACCTAATTACTTCCGCATGTTGCGCGGACTTCCACATCAGTTATTGCTATTTGCCAGAGTAGATAGATAAATTTATTACTAGATATTTTCCTACGGGATATTTTTGTGAAAAATTCTCTTATATATACTCCCAATTGATATGTATTGTTGTTGGTGATTTTCTCTCTGGACTGCGCTGTAAATTTTGAGACTATCTAATACAAATGGCCATTCAATTTCACTGTTGCTGCACCGTCTGAATGTGGATTTAATGTTCTGGGAACCGCTACAGAATTCCTGTGTCTTTCTATGGATCAATAAGTTGCTCTAACCTGTGTTTATGTCTTTTGTGTTTGCAAATATCATATATGTTTCATAGTCTTAGTAACAGAGAAAAGGAATAACCTAGGATTTGTTTAAATGCACCCTGTGTTCAATCTCTGCTATTAATTATGTTTTCTTCAGAATTAGTCATAAATATGAATTCTTAGCTGCTCATGTTTACACTAATTCTTTCATTTTGAATACTATTTAGGAATTCTTAATTGCTTCTAGATAATATTCAAGCACCTTCCCTCTGCCAGCATGATTAAGAATTCTTGATTGCCCTTCATCCAATGGCCTGCATTCCACCAATTTCCAGATTTGAAAATTGTTCTAAGAACTGCCTATCTTGCTCTGTAGCATTACCATTTACCCAAAAAACACTTTCAGCAGTACCCTATCATTGACTCCATTGCCCAATAGTATAAACTGTTTTGGACCTGCATCCCAGCTCTATTTGAGATCACCATCCAAAAAACTAAAAGCCAAATTCTGTGCATCATAACTAGCCTAAAATACTCCAAAACAAAGCTAAATTACAAAGAGAGAGCCCTCTCTGGTTGTAGGTAGGCTAGAACCTGCAGCTAAAAGACTGGTTAATGGTTACCTCGGTCGTATTCCCTCTTGGAGGCAGGGAACAACCTGAGTGATAACATCATTGGCGACTCCACTGGGAATCTGAATGACTGTTTGTTACTACTGCCTATTTCCTAAAGCTACAGATGGAGCCTGAAGTTAGCCAGGTAGTCTCTGCAACTGTTCTTGCTCTACATTTACAGGAGTAAGTAAAAGCTGCTTCAGTCAATCTCCAGTATAGCTTTAGGCTTTAAACAGCTGTCCCAAATATTTGATCAGTCTCCCTGTTTCAACATATTTAAGGGAAAGCCCAAAGCCTCCTACATTTCAAAGAATTTCCTGTAGAATATTGTCAAAGACTGTGACCTTTAAAAACATTCCCAGAAAATACCAAAAACACATTTAGAAGTTGGCTCTGAAGAAGAAAACTCGGTACACCAGGTCAAATCCTGACCCAAATCCTCCAGCTTTTTTTGAAAATCCTAACTTGATCTCTAAGGACCTTAGAAAATGAGAAACTCAAGAAAACTCTGCTGATTTAAACCTTGAATCAGTTCAGCAGAACTATATCCCAACTCCTGCTAAAGCGTCAGTCCGTCCTCACATTACTGTTGCTTCTCCTAGTTCTTCATCCACCTCTCAAAGCACTTTCTCCACTCCCCCATCCACTGCACATATTTCCACTATTCTCCCTGTTGTTCCAGCTGTCTTATTTCTTCCTGCAGTCCCATTTATCCTTGTAAATATGGCAAACCGTTATGCTCCTCTACAGTTGCCTGGAAATCCAGGGGCTATGCCTCAGGATTATCATAGCAAAATCACATATTTTGATGGTACTGGCTCCTATACAGCCTAGCAACACACTAAGAAGATGCAAGATTATTTTGAGAATTATGAAATTGATGATGATGATGTGAGAATGAAGATCTTTGTCCAAAGTCTAACTGGTGATGTAAGGATTTGGTTTAGAGCACTTGCTGCAAATTCTATAGCTGATTCAGAATCTCTTTATCAATCCTTCTTAAACAGATGGGAAAAGAAGAAAGACCCTTTACACATTTTAACAGAATATGACAATTTGAAAAGAAGACCACAAGAAACAGTCCAAGACTACTGTGCTAGGTTCAACAATGTCTATAATGCTATTCCTCAAAACCTTAGACCTCCACCTGATTTGGCCTTAATCAAATTCCCTGATGGATTTGATTCTAACATGGCATATCAACTGAGGGAAAGATCCCCCCCAAGCTTAGCAGACATGAAAAATATAGCTGTTAATGTGGAGGCAAACCTGATTGCTAAACGAAATAGGGCAAGAGCTGAAAGAAGAACAACTTTCAAAGAAGATCCTTCAGCATTTGAACAAAAACTTGATGCAATCATCAAAGGTATGGACAAACTTGTAGATAGAGTGGAAGCTATTGAAAGGAAATCATCTTGGGAAGGTCAACCGAGTAACACTGCGAGAAATCCAAACTTTAGAAAAAATCACAATCCAAATGTTGGAAGGGTTGCCCCTGACCAGAACATCAGACCTCCATTTCAAGAGAACTATGTCGAGGCCTCAGCATCTAGTGAACCAACAGAGGACACCCAAATCAATCTAATGGGATTGAACAGTGAGCAACAAATCTTCCTAACCCAAGATGACCAAGAAACTCATAATTTTAACCAATTTCAAACCAAATCCGAAGAGTCATTTGATTTCAGAGAAGGTTATGCTGCAGTAGTTTATGAGGTCCATAAACAGTACAAATTAAGAAGCAGAACCATAGATGTGCCTGAACCTGCCAAGCTGAAGGATACCAAGTAGCCAAAGAAAACAAAGCATAACGCTGTCTTGATAGAACCCTCCACTAAAATAGACCCAGACCCAAAGGAAGTCACTGTGGAAGTTATATCAGACTTACAGCCTTCAAAGAACCAGTCATTCACATCCCATTCTTCAAAAGAAAATGTGAATCACCCTCCTGAAAATAATTTCAAATCCGATGTACCTCAAAACAATACCCATGATCAAGAGAAGGTCAATGAAAATTCAGCTGAAAAGGAAAAATTTGCTATCCACAATACAAAAATTCAGATAGAAAAACCTTTTAACTTAGAAATAGAAATTGGCAAGCTAAAAATAGCCATTCCTCTATCTAAATTGGCTAAGCATGAAGTTTACAGATAGCAAATCAATATGTCACTACAAATACCAGAGAATAGGGATGCAGTCAATGTTTTAGATGACCAACCAGAACTGATTTTTGGTCCTGAAGTCAATGATAAAACAATAGATGGAGGGGTTCCTCCATTCTATGTGAGCTTAAACATTCATGACAAGGTGCTGCATAATGCAATGTTTGACTCAGGAGCTTCCCGCAACCTAATGCCCAAATCTGTGATGGAAAGACTAGACCTAGATATTACAAGGCCATATAAAGATTTGTTCTCATTTGATTCCAGCCAGGTCAGGTGTCTAGGCCTAATCAAAGACCTTTGTGTATCTTTAGTCCAATATCCAGCTAAAACAATCTTGATGGATGTGGTGGTAGCTGATATCCCACCTAAATATGGCATGCTTCTATCCAGATCTTGGGGTGCAAAACTCCAAGGATCTTTGCAGCTGGACATGTCCTATGCCACCATTTCAGTCTTTGGACAGCCAAAGAGATTGTACCGGGAAACATTAATGAAATATGTGGTTAGCAGTCAAGACAAACCCCAAAACTTCCCCATCTATGCAATGCATTCCGACATGGATTCATTCATTTTATATAATGCTGAGATGTGTCCCAAAAGTGATGTCAAACTCCTGAAAACAGTACAAACAGAAAGCATGAATGAACAATCTAATGCCCAAGATCAAAAGGTCCTTGATATGATTGATACGACAAATGAAAATGACATATCATATGAGTTACAAGAACCAAATCTGCCCACTAAACAAGCTTCCAAAACTCTTAAGGCTAGTCATAACCAAGAAATATTATGGTACTTGGAGTTTGATGGCTCTATGAACAAATTGGGAGCAGGGACAGGGGTCTGGACACACAATATGCAAAATGACCATACTGAAGGTCATGCATATAGGTTAAATTTCAGATGCACAAACAATATGGCCGAGTATGAAGCCCTTTTGTTAGGACTCAAACTGATCAGGGGTCTAGGGGCAACTAAGGTTTCGATTCTAGGGGATTCAGATTTGATTATCCAGCAAATGAAGGGAAATTTTGTTACTAATGATCTCAAGTTGAGAGCTTACAGAGGGGCATCCATTGAAATACTTAACACTTTCTCAGAATCTCAACTCACCAAAATTCCTAGAAAGCACAATTTACATGCACATAGCTTGGCAACTTTTGCCAGCACTTGCAAGCTACCATTTGAGCCCAACCACCACTTCACTGCTGAAATCAAACACAGACCTGTTGTCCCAGATAATGTCAAAAATTGGCAGGTCTTTGAGAATGATACACAGATAAATAACTTCTTGAATCTGAAAGAGGAATTCTCAAGTATAAACATTGATACTAGCACCATTGATGAACAACAACAAATAGACAAAAGTGAGCAAACTATATCAGTTGAAACAACAAATCTGATTTTGCACCCAACAAAGTTTGATGACAAAAATTTACAAGAGCTGAAGCAAACAGACCTTGATGAATTGGCTGAGGCAGAGTCTGAAGTAATTGAACTAAAGGATAATTTTCTGCCTACGGGCTTAACTCCTTTAGAGGACATATTTGATTCAAATGATATTTCAAGAAAGCCAAAAATGCAACCACTGAATGCAGAAATTGAGGACTGCAACATTGGAACCACAGAAAATCCCAAAATGGTAAAACTGTCCAAAACATTGCCCCCTGATCAAAAGCTGAAATACATTGAGTTGTTTAAGGAGTTCCAAGATGTCTTTGCCTGGAGTTATGAGGACCTCAAGTCCTATGATACTTCGGTCATCCAACATACTATACCCTTGAAAGAGAATCAAAAACCTTTTAAACAAAAGCTTAGAAGGGTGAATCATGTCCTCCTTCCCCTGATTGAAAAGGAAGTTAAACGAATGTATGAAGCTGGAATAATTGCACCAATCAGGTTCTCAGAGTGGATTTCAAATCTAGTGCCTACTAGGAAGAAAACCGGAGAGATAACACTGTGTGTTGACCTAAGAAATTTGAATAAAGTCTCCCTCAAAGACCACTACCCCTTACCAAAAATGGATCATATCCTACAAAGGGTAGTGGGGGCTTCTAGGATCTCATTGTTAGATGGATTCTTAGGATTCAATCAGATTTTAGTCCACCCAGATGATCAGGATAAAACTGCCTTCACAACACCTTGGGGAACCTTCAAATATGTCAAAATGCCTTTTGGACTCAAAAATGCAGGGGCCACATTTCAAAGAGCAATGGACATAGCCTTTGCCAAGGAGATCCATGATTTCTTGGTCATATACCTCGATGATCTCACTGCTTTTTCAAAATCAGACCAAGAACATTTAGAGCATTTGAGACAAGTGTTCCTAATTTGCAGAAAATATGGCATATCATTGAATCCAAAGAAATCACTGTTTGGCCTAGAATAAGGCAAACTCCTAGGTCATATAATCTCAAAAGATGGCATTAGAATTGACCCGGACAGAATACAAGCTATTCTCCAAGTGCCTCACCCAAGAAACATCAAAGAACTGCAAGCTTTTTTAGGAAAGATCAATTTCCTAAGGAGATTCATTCCCAATTTGGCCGAGCTAATAACTCTGTTGAATAATATGCTGAAGAAAGATTCTAAAGTCAAATGGACCATGGAAGCTAAACAAGCCTTTGAGGACATCAAAATAGCTTTAACAAAAACACCAGTCCTCACCAGCCCCAAGTTTGATAGAGACTTCATCATTTTTTCCTTTGCATCTCAGCATACTATTGCTGCTGTCCTATTGCAGAAAGATGACCAAGGATGTGAGAAGCCCATTGCTTTTTTCAACAAAGCCCTTAGAGATGCTCCACTAAAATATCAGATCATGGAAAAACAAGCTTATGCCCTTGTAAAATCCATCAAGGATTTCAGAGTTTATATCTTGTACTCACTTGTCATTGCTTATGTTCCAAATGTTGTGGTTAAAGACATTCTGACTCAAGAAGGAATTGAGGGTAAAAGGGGCAAATGGATAGCCAACATCTTAGAGTATGACATTGAAATTAAGCCAACAAAACTAATAAAAGGACAAGGGCTAGCCAAACTGATGACTGAAACTAATTTTCAAGCCCTTGACATCAATGAACTGGATAACAAACAGGAGATGGTGACTCCACAGATCAATCAAACCTTTTTACAATCACCTTGGTATGCTGAAATATGTTTTGTATTGTTAAACCTGCAAGTTCCTCCAGGGTTATCCAGGACTAAAAAGAGATTCTTGAAAATGAAGGCATCAAAGTTTTGTATTATAGACAATGTTTTATTTTGGAAAAACCATGAAGGTATTTTGCTAAATTGCCTAATTCAGGATGAAACTGACAAAGTACTCAAGGAATTTCATGCAGGAGACTGTGGAGGGAACTTGTATTGGAAGTCAACAACTGATAAAATTCTAAGAGCTGGTTTTTATTGGCCATCCCTGTTTGCTGATGTGAAAAAATTTGTAGTTTCATGCCACAAATGCCAGATCTTTGAAGGCAAGAAAAAGCTGCTCCCTTTTCCCCTCAAACCTATTTCAACTGAAAGGCCATTTCAGCAATGGGGTTTAGACTTCATTGGGGAAATCCACCCTTCCTCCTCTGGCCAGCATAGGTGGATTTTGACAGCCACAGACTATTTTACCAAGTGGACAGAAGCTTCCCCTTGAAGACAAGCCAATGACTCAATCATCATGCAATTCTTAGAAACCAACATCTTGTCTAGATTTCGCTGTCCAGAAAAGATTATTATAGACAATGCAGCAGCCTTCAAATCCAAAAGAATGATCAGTTTTTGCCACAAGTACCACATTACCTTGGGCCATTCCACAGCCTATTACCCTCAAGGTAATGGCCTAGCTGAGTCTTCCAACAAGAGCTTAATCAACATTATCAAAAAGGTCTTGGAGGAGAATAAAAAGAATTGGCATAAGAAGCTTGTAACTGCACTATGGGCAGACAGATTGACCACCAAAAGATCTATTGGGACAAGTCCATATGAATTGGTTTATGGCATGGAGGCAAAATTCCCTTCATCTTTGGGAATCCCAGTGATAAAGTTGCTGCAAGAAATACAAGCAGAACCTAATGATATTCAAAGAAGGATCAATCAAACTATCCACTTGCAGCAGACTAGAGAGGAGGTATATCAGAGAAGTCAGGTTCTACAAGAGAAACTGAAAAAGATGTTTGATAAAAGAACCAAAGTAGAGGATTTCTTCATTGGGGATAAAGTTTTAAAGTGGGATTCTAGAAGAGAGGATAAAGGAAAACATGGAAAATTTGATTTTCTTTGGAAAGGACCATTTGTCATTCAGACTGTGCAAGGAAATAACACCTATTTTCTGAAAATCTTGGATGGTACACAGGAAGATGAAGGGCTAGTAAATGGTCGAATGCTAAAACATTATTTTGACCCTGCTTATTGAAAAAATCAGCACTGTTGTTTGTACATAATAGTGTTTTCTTTCTGAAAATTTAGTACAGCAATTAGATAGGGAATCAGATGTAGCAGATTTTGAGGAGAAAATCAAGGAATCACACTACCTTTTGTGTACATTTTGCATTTACCAGAAGAGGTCAAGAAGAAAACCTGGGAATTATAAGGATGATGATAAATACTCAGACAAACTAGCAAGAATAGAGCAGCAATTTTGTACAGATCAGCTCATGAGAAAAGCACACATGCCATAAAAGTTAAGATTATTGGTCTCCAGGAGAAGGAAGTTTTAGATTACAACAGCCAACTGGGAATAAGGCCATTTGACCTGTTGTTCTTGACTTTTCACCAGGAAAAGCCATCCCCGTGGAGCCATTGTTAGGTTCCTATACCAATAGGTTTCATTTTTCATGATTGACTGTGGAAGAGCCAAATATGTTCATCCTTTCATGCTGCAAAGGTTCCATATTTTGTAAACAAATGAAGAAAATTAAAAATGAAAAGAGGGTATGCCCTAAAAGAAAAATCAAAGGGCAAAAAGAGTAAATTGGTCAGAAAAAATGATGAAAATGAACCCCAAACCAAAAGACCAAGAAAGTGTGCTAGTTTAAATGCCACTACTGTTCCATTGTTGCAAGACTTCATTGTGTACAGATGGTAGATTTTGCATACAGTTGATGAATAGCCAGACAGTCCAATCCTGGCTAGATCATGTTTGAATTTACTTGTCTTTAGAATAGAGAATAAAGGTCTGTCCAAATAGTTCAAGCTTGGCAGATGAGTAGACAGGTAGAGAAACAAAGGAGCCCAACTGCTTAATCTGGGCCCTTGGAGGAGATAAGGGTAGATTTAGATAGGAAGGCAGTCAAAAGAAAAGAGGAAAATCAGGGTTTTCTAGTCCAAATGCACCCAATCCAAAGGAAGAAAAAAAAAATGCTAGGTGTAGGCTGGGTAGGCAATTTGAGGTTGCAGAAGCAAGTTTGTGATCATTTTTGTCTTGTCAAGAAAGATTTATCTCATCAATGACACAAGTACCATGGCAGTTGTTTGGTTGTAAATCAGTGGAAGCATGACTAATTTCCTCCATCATTCCCCCAGAAATCATTTACTAACATCCCCTCAAGGACCTTGGGATCTGCCCAATAGTCCTATCTTCACTTCATTTTATGAGGAATGCTAAGTTGAACTCTGAGTTTACTTAGTTGAAAGAAGCCACATTTCTTGTGTAAAAATCATCATTCCATACTCCTTTCATTTCCCTATGCCTAAGTTTTCACTCTATAAACTTAGCATTTATTCATGCAGTTTCATTCCATACATTCATATTGACATCCTAACTTATTATATAGCTCCTTTAATTATTTCCCCACCCCTATTTTAAAAAAAATTATATAAAAAACCCAAAAAAAAATATAAATATCCCTACCCATTGGCAATTATAGCCATACAATACAAGTTCGGGGAATATTAAGTTCATTTGGGACTTTATATTAACCCTTCCGCGTTCATAAAACCTTTGGGGTTTATTTAACGCCAGGTTAAATAAATAACCGTGCTAACCCTCCCACCTAAAAACCATACTATAACCCGCGCGCATGCATATAATGGTATTTGTTTAAAAGTTGGTTAAACAAATAACTGTAGCGCCCACGTAAACTCATAACCTAAGTCTTATACCCCCCAGCGCATTATTAAAACATTTAAATATTATGCGGGCCCCCCTCATTCCAAATCCCGCAACTTTAAACTCCCGACGACTGTCCGATCCCACGCCGTAGATCTGACGGCTGGCGGCAATATCGCAAGCTCTTATCCACCGAAGGTTAGCGTCCGGGGGATGGGCGGTATTGTTGTTGTACCCCTGCCATGCGTCAATCTCCCGGCGTGATCGGAGCCCCTCCCTGCAAAACCACCCTGGGCCAAAGGCGGTGCGGGGAAAACCGCTTACCGCCCGCCGCCTACCCCTTGACATCAAGCTCACGTCACTGCATGACGTTGCATCCACGTTGCCAGCCACCGCTCCGCATCAGCGCCAGGTCATCCGCTGACATCACCACCCCGCCACCATGTCATCTGCCACGTCATCCGACACGCCAACTGCCATGTCATCCTCCATACCCACTACACGAGAAAAATACGTCAGGATGACGTCATCATTAAAAAGCGCCAAAAAGCGCTAAAATGTCCAAATATTGTTAAAAGTCGTGAAAACGACGCTTTTTGTCTATTGTTGTTTATGCGCTAGTGGAGACGCTTGCATGCAATTTTACGATCAATCTGCCATCAAACGTGCACAGTCCATCACCCTGCGAATTTGGCTCCATAGCTCAACCCCGCAGCTCGAGTTGCACCTGCTAATTGCCCTCTGCGCCATCAAAAACAGGTATTTACCCATTGTTCACCCATAAACCCTGTTTTTTCAAAAATTCGCCATTAAAATCGACTGAGGAACTAGAATTCAAAAGAAAATTGCACTCCTACTTGTGCATCACCACCTGTTAATTTACTATGTGAGCCATTGTTCAAAAGCAAACCGGCAAACTTTGCCCTCCTCTGCAAACTGGCCATTAAAACGCACTTTGAGCCCATTTCCGCCGGCAGATTCTCCAAACTGCCCATGCATTGAGTTCATTTGTCAAAATCCTCTGCAAAATTTCGCTCGCTTGGCTAAATTCAAGCCCATTTCCTCTGCATTCTGCTCACAGAGCGTGCAATCTAGCAAATTCATTTAAATACCCTGCTAGACTCTACAACATTTGTTTTTGACCATAAATTTTATACAGTGAGGTCAGTTCTAGATAAGCTCAATTTGCAAATTCCCTGACAAGAGCTCCAAGGCCAGTATCCTGTTTTCTGCTGTTGAATACACCGGAATTCCAAACTACAAACACAGAGAAGTTAAAAATGGCCACTCCAGCAGCACTGAATATCACTCCTCTCAATGCACCCCACAAGGAACTGGAAGCATTACTTTTGGCTGATAGGGACCACTTAATTCAAGACTTGGTTGGTGACAGAAACCACCTGCAGACCTTCTGTGAGCTGAGGAACAGTTATTTGAACAACAGTGACATTTATGGGATATGGGAATCAAACTTGCCCATCTACTTCCTCCCTTCTATCAATGTCTTCCCTGAAATTATTCACCTCTGCTGTGAAAAATATGACCCAACTCAAAGGGCAGTCAAGTCTCCATCTGGGAGCATTCTCTTCCATATAACTCTTGACTCCATCAACCAAATGCTAAACTTCAAGCAAACTCAGCTTCTGGTCCCTCTTTCTATGAAATTCCTGCTTGATGAAGGTCCCAAACTCTCTAGCTCAGAGATAGCCCGAATTGCCAAAGTATTCATGAGAACAGACCGCCAGCCTACAGGGCCACCTCCTTTCCTCTATGTATGCTTCAATGAAGTGGGTAAATTACTGGTTGATATGATATCCTATGTGTTGGGTTTCAAAACAAGTGAACATATTGATCATACTATATTGGTCTTGCTGTCTGCATTTACCCCATGACAGCCCCCTGCTGTCAAATACAACTATGCCAAATTCATTGTCAATAATATACATGACCAACTGCTGAAACTAGATAGGGAGGGAGTCTTCAAATACTCATCTTACATCTATCATCTATTCATGTATTACCAGCCAGATTGCTTCCAATGCCCCATCAAAAGATTGGACTCCAAAGGAGAAAGGAGGTCTGTGATTTTTTGGACCTCAGTCTTTCATGAAGTCTGCAGCTCACCCTACTCTTACTGTGAGTTCATTGACCTGTTTGTCTATCTAGTCTCTTGTCTCCTGATGAGAACTCCTCCTGCTAGGCTATCCTATGACATGCAGAAAATATTGCAGCTTTCAAAGAACTACAAAATAGGTGACTGGTACTTTTACCAGAATCACACTGTCATTAGGATATATGGCTGTGAGCTTTGTCCCTACAGGCTGCCAAGATATGTGCCAATGAGACTATTTACCTTGGAATATTACAGGCAACTCATCAACTCAGACTTAACTCATTTTCATAGTGCCAAGAAAAAGGCTCGGTTGAAATTCAAAGACCAACTAGGCCCCTTTGTCATGAACAAAAAAGAAGGATGGCAAGATGCTGATCAAATATTGGGGGAAAAACTCAAGTTAAAAAGAAGTTTTTGGTGGGTCCCTTATGACCCAAATGGTTTTATCAATGCCAGAAAAATAAAATATAGGTTGTCAGCCTATGAACATTGCAAAATCCCACAGATTGAACAATTTGCTAATCAAGATGAGTGGGTGCAAGGCACACTAGTTGAAGAGTTCACTCAGGAAGAAATAATGGAGCAAAATGTCAAAGATTTGGAAAAGACTCTTGACTTGGATTCTTTTGAGCAGGTAACATTCAAACTGCCACAACAAGTCGGAGAGGGCACATCAACTGCTGCAGCTTCACAAGCTGCCCAAGAAAGGTCTACACCAGCAACAGGAACAGCAAAAGGCAAGGAGCTAATGGATGCAGAACAAGAAACAATGACAGAACAGCCAACCACCTCAAAGGAGCAGAGTCAAGGGCAAGCCCCTCCACAGCAGACTGAGGCACCACAGATTCCAGCATTGCAAACTCCTCTCAATGAGGAAAGAAGCAAGAAACAGGACAGGGAAGAGACCACACCTGCAAGTGGGTCAACACAGCAACCAGAAGCCAAAAGACAGAGAGTTGATCCTCAAGTTGAGGAGGAAATTAGTGAAGAAGTCATAGAGAGTCCAAGGAGGGAGAGAGAAACTAGCCAACAAACACCTACTAGCTCATTCCAGCAAGAGCAAGAGAGGCAACATGGTATGGAGGTGTCTTCCTCAAGGCAGCAAAGCAAGCAACCGCCTGGTATTAAAGGAACTTTCATGGAAATCAAGGCCCAAAATGAGTTGTTAAGAGTACAACTATATGATCAATTTCTCAAGACAACACGCTCCAAAAGCAGAGATTAATGGCAGCTTATGATTTTAAGGAGGAGAAAATGATTTTAAGTCATTTCAAGCCTAAGATACCACAGCCACAGACAACTACAGATTACATAAAAACAAACTTAGAGGTCCTCGCCAAGGACATACACCCGATGGACCAAATTGAATTGCACAAGCAAACAGGTGAAATGGTCTATGCCACACTAGCAGACAAGGCAATGCTGGCCCATCAATTGAAGGAATCGTTGAAAAATACAAATACTCAATTGGATTTGGAGAGAATGTCTTCCTCGGCCAAAGATAACAGAATAAAGACATTGGAGGAAATCATTGTGGAACTAGGGCATGATCCTAAGAAGGATGCCAAAGGCATCCAGGCCCTCATAAAGAAAAAAGAAGAAGATATTGCTGCACTTAGAAAGCAATTGAGGCTACCTGCAACCATGCACCCTCAAACAACAGAACTTGTACAAGAGAAGGAAGGTGAAGATATGATGGATCTGCTAATGAAGATGAATCAAAGAATAATTCAAATGGAGCAAGAGTTGGAGAAAGCATTGCAAGGCAAGCAGGGAGAGTTGGCCTCCCAACCATCTATAACAGCTCCAACAGTCCCCACTGCCCTTCCCACAGTAGCAGCAACAATTCCTCCTATCATTCCAGCATCCACAACAGCTACATCAACTACAGATGCTACAGCAGCAGCAGCAACAACAACACCAGAATCTAGCATGAGTATGGAAGAAATGATGAAAGCAGTCAAAGAGCTAGAAGTTCAGGTGACAGAGGTGAAAGAGGCCAAAGAAAAGTTGGCCAAGCTGGAGACAAGCTATGACAAGTCCAAGATGACAGTGGCTGAAAAAACAAGAGAAATAAAAGCCTTGAATGATAAAATAAAGTCTTTAGAGAAAGAGCTTACTCTAGATAAAACTCTAGCTGAGATCAAGAAAATTTTGTGGGCCAAGATTGGCCAATCTATCACTGACCAATGGCAATCAATCCAGACTATACATGAGCAAGTAGATTTGATAGGCCAAGCTCAATTTGATACTCAAAAGGCTAGAGCAGCATTGGGAAACATGCCTGAACAGGCTAACAGAATGATTCAGTTTCTGAACACTCATACCAAAGAGCAGTTGGCAGCTCTGGATATCAGTAGCAGGACAGATACTATTCTGACAGTGAAAAAGGTGTTGACCCTGAGGAATTTTGTACAGACTCTAGAAAGAAAGTGCCAAGAAATGCAGGAAGAAATAAATGACTTCAAGCTAAAGTTTGCAGCATTGCAGAGCAGAGGGTTACCCAGCTTATTGACCAGTAGTGGGAGACTGCTAACCCGTGAACAGTATACTAACAGGATAAATAACTATGTTTCCAATCAAATTACAGCATCCTCAAGCACCTCAGAAGAAACAGGGCCTCCCTCTGGACAGAGTCTTTATGACAAATTAGAAAATCTGTTTTACATTGAACATGAGATACATCACCTTTTTGAGGTTAAACCCAACTTTTATAGATATACTGAAGCTGATGAAACACAGATAAAAATACAAAGACATCAGTTGCCTACAGAGGATTGGTGGCAGGCAATGCTGGAAATTTTACCCAGGTGATTTGATTTCTGTTCCTTTTTTAGTCAGCTACAGGTCAGCAACTCCACATACACGGGCCACTTTCCAAAGTGTCAAAATAGTAGAAAAAGAAGGTTAGATGTAATGGAAACTCATTAAAAGAAAATCAAACACAAGTGGCAAAAGACAGCACATCAGGGACGCCAACCAAAGCTACAGCTATCAGCTGAAAAAAGGAGCCTAAAATTCAACAAAAGCAAAACACCTAAGGCGGCCAGTATAGCCTAATTACTTTCGCATGTTGCACGGACTTCCACATCAGTTATTGCTATTTGCCAGAGTAGATAGATAAATTTATTACTATATATTTTCCTATGGGATATTTTTGTAAAAAATTCTCTTATATATACTCCCAATTGATATGTATTATTGTTGGTGATTTTCTCTCTGGACTGCGCTGTAAATTTCGAGACTGTCTAATACAAATGGCCATTCAAGTTCACTGTTGCTGCACCGTCTGAATGTGGATTTAATGTTCTGGGAACCGCTACAGAATTCCTGTGTCTTTCTATGGATCAATAAGTTGCTCTAACCTGTGTTTATGTCTTCTGTGTTTGCAAATATCATATATGTTTCATAGTCTTAGTAACAGAGAAAAGGAATAACCCAGGATTTGTTTAAATGCACCCTGTGTTGAATCTCTGCTATTAATTATGTTTTCTTTAGAATTAGTCATAAATATGAATTCTTAGCTGCTCATGTTTACACTAATTCTTTCATTTTGAATGCTATTTAGGAATTCTTAATTGCTCCTAGATAATATTCAAGCACCTTCCCTCTGCCAGCATGATCAAGGATTCTTGATTGCCCTTCATCCACTGGCCTGCATTCCACCAATTTCCAGATTTGAAAATTGTTCTAAGAATTGCCTATCTTGCTCTGTAGCATTACCATTTACCCAAAAAACACTTTCAGCAGTACCCCATCATTGATTCCATTGCCCAATAGTATAAACTGTTTTGGACCTGCATCCCAGCTCTATTTGAGATCACCATCCAACAAACTAAAAACCAAATTCTGTGCATCATAACTAGCCTAAAATACTCCAAAACAAAGCTAAATTACAAAGAGAGAGCCCTCTCTGGTTGCAGGTAGGCTAGAACCTGCAGCTAAAAGACTGGTTAGTGGTTACCTCGGCCATATTCCCTCCTGGAGGTAGGGAACAACCTGAGTGATAACAGATATGTAGGGCTCTTGGGGATGAGGGATCTCTGCACAATAGGATATCATCCCTATGTTAGGTCCCTATTATACTAGTGTATCCCCCTAATTGTTATTGTTAGTGTAGCCCCCTATTGTTATTTTTGTGCCCATGTATACCCCAATTTGTTATTTTTGTGCCCCATAGAAGCCCAATATTGTTATTGTTGTGCCCTTACATTATTATTGTTATGTAGGCTCTGATTATATATGTGACCCCAGAGACTCCTATATATACAAAGGATGTATTATAATTTGTATCATCCAAGAATTGTTCATGTATGTGATGTAAAGGAGGTTTCCCCCTTGAAGAGACTATTTTTCAAGTCGTTAATCTATCTTTTATTCTGTTTTATGAGCTAGTTTCATAACATTTGGTATCAGAGCTTCGAATTCTATGGTTTTGCTACTTCAAATAGACCACCTTGGAATTTTTGCCATAATTATTTTTCTACGACGCTTCAGAAGCTAAAATTTTGACCACATGGAGCCAAAATACAGTGAACGTCATGTAAATTTTTTAGATATTTCTTCACTATAGTTTTTGACATATGGTCTGAAGAAAATGGAGTTTTTGTAGGCTCCATAATTCAATCTCAAACAGGTGACCGAGGGAAAATTGTCATAAATTTCTCTCTGAGGATTAGATTTGGATTTTTTTAAATGTAACTAAACTTGCACGGATTGTGGTTTTTTTTGTATCATTTTTAGGTCTGAAGGTCGAAATAGTGACACGTGGAATTTCATACAATTTTGCTCTACTCAACTAGTCTACAATCAGGTCATCATGGGAGATTGGGCATAAATATTTTTTGAAGAATCCAATCTTGGTCTGACTTATGGGGTTGGAAATAAGACTCCAAAGGCTACCACAGGATGAAATTTTAGAGCTTGGGGAGCCTAAATTACATATTTACAACCATTTCAAGATCAAGCTCCTAAAAGCAATAAAAAAGTGTGTATTTTTTAAAAATTGCATAACTTTTGTTTGAAAAATCAGTGTGAAGTGATTCCAAGGACATGTTGAGAAGAGATATCAGCTTTTGGTTCTAAAATTCCTCCTAAACAAAAGAATTATACACCTTTTAAGCCCTCAGAAATCTCTACTATGATGCATGAAGAGGAAGAATTGCAACTTGGGATATCCAAATTACGAGACCAAGTGCAACAAAATTCATTCTCACAAAGAGAAACCAAAGAGGAACTAAAAGGGGACATGTATGGTTTAAAAGCATAAATAAAAGGTGACATGAATGGTTTAAAATCAAACATGGAAGGCTTGAAGGAAAGTTTGACAAAGTTGTTGCAAGAAATGCTTCCCAATGGTGACAAGGTATCCCATGAAAATCATAATGAGGACAAAAGGAATATGAATTATGATTTTAGAGACTCCAATGTTTGGTTTAAAACCCACCACATTCCCAATATAGATATGAATAAGTTTGATGGCAAGGATTCGATAACATGGATATTACAGACGGAGTTGATCTCCATGATGTGCAACACACACAAAAGGTATGCATCACATCTTTATATTTAGAACCAAATAAGTTTGTATGGTATCGATGGCTTTGTTCTCGTAAACCACTTGTCACTTGGTCAAATTTTATGGAGGAAATGATAGCACACTATGAGGATACAAAGAGAAACACCTTATTTAGCAATTGATAAATCTCAAACAAAAGGGTTCAATGGCAAAGCACATTAAGAACTTCCAAAAATTGAATATCAGGGTAATTGATATTCCAGAGGAGCATAGGATTGATGTCTTCATAGGGACTTCAAAGGATAACATCTAACATGAAGTTTTCCTTTGGGAACCTGATTCATTGTAGAAGGCATTCAGGGTGGCAAGAAAAGTTGAAAGCAAAATTATGACAAGAAGTAAGTCTACCACTCACAACTATAAAGCTCGAAGTGTTTTTGATCCTAGCCTTCCACAACGTACAAGGTGACACCACAAAAATTGGAAAAAAAAATAGCAAAATGGATTTGTTACAGTTGTGATAGAAAATATACTAAAGGTCATAAGTGTGCTGAAAATAAATTATTTAACATAGATTGTGAGGAGGAGGAAGAAAAGGAACAAGAAAAATCAAAAGAAGATGATATACACCATGAACCAACCCCATAGAAAGAATAAATGAATCTGACCATATCTTGTAATGCATTGGCAAGAATTACCACTCCTCAAACTCTCAAGATAGAAGGATATATCAAGAAGAAAAAGGTAACAGTGTTGATTGATTTGGGTAGTACCCATAATTTTATTCGTTGTAATATAGCCAAGGAATTGAATTGCTTCCTATATCCAGCTCCAGATTTTCAAGCGATGGTTGGAAATGGAGGAACTATAAATTTATCTGAAAGGTGCCATAATATCAATCTAACCATGGGGGAATATGTGTTGAATATTCCAATGCTTTCCATTCTAATGGGTGGTGCTGATGTTGTACTAGGAGTCCAATGATTACAATCTTTTGGTACGATAACTTTTAATTTTCATGAACTTTTCTTGAAAAAAAATGGAAGGAAAGGAAATCGAATTAAGAGGTATCATAGGGAAACCAAGAAATATAATCAAATCTAATGGCATGACAAGATTTTGAAGAAATAACAATAGGGCGTAGTTGCACAATTATGCTCACTAGAGGTTCAAACATTGAAATAATCTATTTCTCTAGTTTTCCAAAAAGCCTTGGACAATCATTCCAAGGTATTTGATACTCTCAAAGGCCTCCCACCTATTCATGATCATGATCATGATGTTAATTTGATTCCAGGAATTGTTCCACCAAACATCAAGCCTTATAGATATCCATATGCCAAAAAGAGTGAAATTGAACATATGTTTGCAGAAATGCTAGAGGCCAGTATAATTCAACCTAGTCAACATTATTTTTCTGCTCCAGTAGTATTGGTGCCCAAGAAAGATGGATCATGGTGTATGTGTCTGGATTATAGGGAGCTCAAAAAGCTCACTATTAAAGATAAATTTCCCATTCATGTCATCGATGAATTATTGGATGAATTACATGGAGAAATTTACTTCACCAAGTTGGATCTTCATTCAATATATCATCAAATTAGAATGACGATTGAAGACATTCTGAAAACAACATTTAGAACTCCTGAGGGTCATTATGAATTTTTTATCTTTTCATTTGGTCGCTTGGCCTTACTTGAAGGTACTATTGTACCTTCAAGTTTTTATGAATTCCATTTTCAAACCCTTCTTAGAAATTTTGTGTTAGTATTTTTCGATGATATACTAATCTACAGCAAGTCTTGGAAGGATCATGTTCAACATGTTGACAGGGTGCTCAAACTATTGGAGGAGTAACAATTATATGCAAAAGCATGCAAATGCTTATTTTGAGTAAAAGAGGTGGAATATTTGGGTCATATTATATCTCATGAGGGTGTTAAGGTAGACCCTAACAAAATTCAAGACATTAAGGAATGGAAAATCCCCACAACCATAAAGAATCTTCGAGGATTTCTCGGGTTGACAAGGTATTATCGCAAGTTTGTTAATAATTATGGGAGAATAACATCACCTCTAACAACATTACTAAATAAAGATGCATTTTCTTGGACTCCAGAAGCAACTAAGTTCTTTGAACATCTTAAAGAGGCAATGTGCTAAGCATCGGTCTTAGCTACGCTAGACTTTACAAAACCTTTATTATGGAATGTGATTCCTCAGGAAATGGATTTGGTGTTCTTTTAATGCAATAAGGAAGACTTGTTTCTTTTGAAAGTCATTAATCAAAGGAAAGTATTTACACAAACCTATTTATGAGAAGGAAATGTTGGCAATACTTCATGTGCTATACCAATGCCGACCTTACCTAATGGGAGGACACTTCAAGGTAACAATAGATCATGATAGTCTTAAATACTTTTTGAAACAAAGATTATCTTCAGAAGAGTAGCAAAAATGGGTCACAAAGATGTTGGGTTATGAATTTGAAATCATCTACAAAAAAGGGAAGCAAAATGTTGTTGCAAATGCACTCTTATGAAAGGATGAGGATGTGGAAGCACTTCTTTGTTCCATTTCTATTATCCAACCTAATTGGATAATCGAAGCAAGGCATGAATGGAGGAATGAAAAAGAGGTGTGTAAATTCATTCAAAAGTTGCAACAAGATCCCAATACATCTGATACATTTAGCTGGAAAAATGATTAATTATGGTACAAAGATTGCTCATATCTTTGTAATAATTCCCAACTCAAACAAAAGATTCTTTTGGAATTGCACACATTCCTATTAGGAGGGCATTCAAGATTTTTAAAAGCTTACCACAGGGTCAAGAAGGAATTTTTTTAGGATGGAATTAAATCTAATATTCAAACGTTTGCGGTAGAATGTTTGGTTTTCCAAAAAATAAAAAAGAGACAATTAAGACCCCAGGTCTATTACAACCTTTATCCATTCCAAGTCAGCATTGGGAGGAGGTCTCAATGGATTTTATCACAGGTTTACCCAAGTCTGTAGGAAAGAGTTTCATCATGGTGGTAGTTGATAGAATTAACAAGTATGCACACTTTTGTGCATTATCTCATCCTTTTAAAGCCAATACATTTGCTACAACAATTATGGAAATAATTCAAAAGCTACATGGAAACCCAAAGATTATTGTAAGTGACAGAGATCCCATTTTCACTGGAAATTTTTGGACAGAATTATTTTCTTGTCTTGGTACTCAATTATCTCATAGCTCATCTTATCATCCTCAATCTGGTGGGCTAAATGAGATAATGAAAATTTTTTTGGAAGGATATCTTCGTTGCATTATATCTAATAAACAAACACAATGGGTCAAGTGGTTACTGTTGGGAAAAATACTGAGAGGGGGGGTAGGGGGGTGAATCAATATTTTAAACTCACTTCAAATTTTTGAATTTCTTATTCTAAATTATGTACTCTCTTGTTATTTAAGCAACCAACGTATGTACATGACTTCAATGAAAGACAATTGTGTATATCTAGTTAATCAATTCTTCATAAGTTCCATCAGATCTTTATCTTTAACCAATGCATTATTAATTCCATCAGACTTAAGTATGTAGTAAATATAAGAATAAATCATCATAGATAAGAAACACAACAACACATGAGGACACCAAGATTTTTAGGTGGAAACCCAATGTGGGAGAAAACCACCATTGTCATCATATTTATTTTCTTCTTTTATTATAAAGGAAAACATCTTACAATATTGTACTAGTGCAGACTCTTACCAGCATGTAGGAACCCACCTATAGAAGGCTACAACCTTCTCTCATTCTCCAGCACCCACTGGAAGGGAGCTAAACCCCCTTATCTCATCTACCTGCTCCTGCCGGAAGGGGGCTCCTACCCCCTAAAAAAATTTACCAGCTACCACTAGAAGGAATTTTTGACTCCCTTACTGAAGGCTCCAACCCTCAACACCTCTTGTGGACCAAATTTCATAATATTTCATACTAGATCCACCTGAATCAAAACATAAAACTTTTAGGCCAACTTTCATTATATTTTCATACTAGACCCACTTCCAACATTAAGCCCAATACCGTGTAACAATTATGAAACCAAATACTTAATCAAATCATCCAATCACTAAACCAACTGAATCACTATAACATTAGCAAACAAATCAATCAATCTCATCCAACTATTGTAACAAAAAAAAAATCCATAATAGATATTATTATCACTCCAGGAAGCTCTCCTATGTTGTAGCGTGGAGATGCCTGGTAACATATAATCTTCAATATTGTTCTCTGAACTATTGGAATGGATGATGGTTTGGATCAAGCCAGATAACCATTTCAACTTTGTTTTTACTCAAAACATGCATGAACACCCTCAGCTTATAAGGCTTACAAGGCTTTAGACCACTAATGCTCAATAGTTTGTAGATTCAATGAATAGATGGAGAATACTGATTGTACCTGCAGATGCATATATAAACACATATGAATGGCTAGCTACATGCAGTAAAAGAAGCTTGCAAATATAATTTATCAACGCAGAGATAAGATGACAGTTATCTGGCATTAGATATAGAAGAAACCTGAACAACCTGTTCAAGTGCAAGCTTAGAACAGAAGATAAAATATAATATTGAACATATAATAGCAAAAGAAGCTTATATTTGCTAATGAATGGAGATGAGATGCTTGAGTAGCAAAGTATCTACAGTCTCCAGAAGTTGAACCCTTGTTACATCTTTCTTTCAGCCATTTATAGGCCTTTTACAATGCTCCTAAGCTCTCAAAGGCTCGGAGTGTCTTAATCTATCCTCTCTGTCATTTTAATGGTTTGATGCCCTAACTAGGAAAGCATGGGCTTGGAGGCTCCTTTTTCTGACAGAAGAGTAATTTCTTTATGGTATGTTTGTTGTGCTATCTGGGAGCTCTCTCATGCCAGAGATGCTCCACGATGTTTGTTTTGGTTGTGTTGCGTTGTTGATGCTCCATGATCATTTGCTGGTTGTTGCTACATTGTGCTAGGCCCTTTTGTTTCCCTTTCTGGTCTCTGTTTCCCGGCAATCTGTCTCTCGGCCTCTATTTTGTGATGGAATGGGTCTTTGGGCCTTTATAATCCCTTTAAATGTTTCAAATGATTGTTTTATGTTTTTATACAGAAAACACTGTAATACTGTAAATCCCACCCATTTTTGTTCTTCCAGACTTCAAAAGTCCTTACATATGGCTTATCCTTCTATCGGGTCCACCCTTTGGGTCATTGTCACCTATCGCAGACGGCCTGTTCCCAGTCTTCCCTTTGTATTTGAAAATATGTCAAAAACACTAAAAACTATGAAAAATCGTCTTTGGCGGACTCGAAATATTATAATTTTTCATTCTCGAACCCTTTCGGGTCTGAGTCTTATCGCATCATTGTTGCCCAAGGCTCCCTTTGTATTTCGTTATATAACAAAAATACACGACAATGCATTAAAAATGACCTTCTCACGAACTTCAAATATTATGCAATATCATTCAGAAACCCATCGGGTCCAGTTCTTATTGCATCGGCGTCGCTCCTTAATGTTTCCTCGATTGCGATCTGTCGATGCGATGTGGGCCATTGATCTGCGCACTTGATCGACGGTCCACATTGCATCACTAATCGCAATCTCAACTTCCACTCTGTAATTGCCAATACCCACTGACTTGCCTCCGCTGATAGCGACCCGCCGATCCGATCATCGGAGATCGCTGATCGGGGGTGTCTTGCACCGATTGTGACCGCCAATCAGATCTGCCGATGTGATTCACTGATCAGATCTAGACCGTTGATCGGCCAGATCGGACGGCTGCTGTGCTTTTTCAGTTTAAGCCTCCGATATGTGGTTTTTCACTGTTTTTTCAACGTTTTAGCCTCCCGATAGTATTTTTCCTCCCTTTTAAGGGCTCTCCTCTTGCACTTGTTTCGATCTTTGAATGATCCTTAAGAAAATTTCAAAGACTTCAAGAGCATATTTGGGTCCATTGGCATGATTTTGCTGGCTTATGGAGACTTTAAAGAGCATATTTGGATCCATTAGTGGGCCATTTTCCAACAAGGCTAACACTGGATCCTTCTAGGGATGAAAGCCTCCTTGTGAGGTTTCAAGAACTACAGAACAATGCCTTTCCTATAAAAACAAGATCAAATCTTCCTCCCAGTGTTCCATTGGGCATGGTGTATATTTTGTAATGAAATAAAAACTGGAAAAAACATATTTACAATACCAAGGATTTAAAGCCTTAACTGAAATAATGTTTGAAGAACAACCCATTAATTGGGCTATCAAAAACATCTCCTCCTTCCAGACTGTGCAGAATGAAAATGTTTCCCATCTGAACTTGAGCGATGACAAACAGACCTTTCCATAAGGCATCATGGTTGCCTTTCTTTTCCTTCAACGTATCCCATTTAAGAACATAGTCACCAAATTGAAAATTGACCCTTTTCTCCTTTCTGTCAAAGGTTTCTTTTTCTTGGTCAATGTGCATATCAACAAATTCATCAAAGACTTGAAAAAGCCTATTAATTTGATCATGCTTTTTAAAAAATTTCCAGTATTCGACATTGTCAGGCAGAGATGGTCTATATTTCACCTCATCTTTGTATGCTTTTAGCCTTGGATGTTTTGCTTGGAAGGTTTTGTTCACCTGCAGAATGATAAGGTTTGCTTCGTACTCTGTTGTGTTATTTGTGACCTGAAAAGTTAATATGAAAGATAAATGAATGCATTCCTGTGTGGGGGACACAAGGAGTACACCTACCCCTGCAGCTTCTTTAGAGCAAGCTCCATCAAAGAACATGTCCCAAATTTGTGGGCCTTCTTCCTCTATGATCTAGAAAACTAGTTTTTTGAGCTGCGTGGAGGTCAACTGAGATTCTTTAATCTGAAGAAAACAAGCTCCAAAATTAGTGTCAACAGCATAGATGGGATGATTAGTTGGATTCCTTTCATCACTGATGCTATAAGCCAATTGAGCCTCTCTGTACAATCTCCTATTTTCACCTCCAAAAATTGGGACAGTAGCATAGGATAGATCATTTTGCAATGTTCCACCTAATCTCTTGATCCAGCCTCTGGAAAGCAACATGCCAAACTTGGGGGGTACATCTACTACCACAATATCCATCATCATGCTCTTCATGGGCAGCTGAGACAAAGTGATGGCTAGGTCCTTGATTAATCCCAGACATTTCACCTTTCTAGAGTCAAAAGAAAACAGGTCATGATAAGGCTTGGTAATGTCAAGACCCAGCTTATCCATGATAGCCTTAGGCATTAGATTATGGCTAGCTCCAATGTCTAGAAGGCAGTTGTGAAGGATTTTATCATGAATAGTCAGAGAGACATAGAATGATGGGGAGCTGTCTTCACAATTTTCAATCATTGGGCTGAGAATAATAGCTGGTTGGTGATCTTGCAGATTTACATAGTCAGTGGAGGCTTGGATGGCCTTAGGCTCAAGGGCCTCGAGGATGGATCTTTTGAAGGACTCATTCTTTACTAGTTCAATCAGAGGCATAGGTATTCTTAGCTTCTGAATTTCTGATTGAAAACTAAAAGGAGAAGGAGACTTGTCAAGGCCTCTTACCTCTATCATTGGAGCTTTGAGGATGATAGGATCAACTGCTAGTGGCTTCTGCTTATTAGCTTGCTATAATGCAGGGACAATGCTCTTTGAGCAGGAGTTTCCTTGGCATTATTCATCTTTGACCTCAGATTATCTTTTTTGATCTTCAGTTTGTAGAACAGCTTCACTGTCCCACTCTTGGTTGATCTGGTCATTGAATAATGACTTTTGATAGGCAGCTTTGGTAAAAAAGGGGAACTGCCTTTGTCTTCCATACAATGGATCTCATCATCTTCTTCAAATTTCTCTTCTTCCATCACTACATTTTGGAAAGGGGTCTTCACCCTTTGGTCTTCATTGGCATCTTTGCTTCTTTACAAGATCTGCAACTTCTCATTAGCTCTTCTATATGGTTTTGGATCTCTAGGAACAAAGGTATTAGGAACCCTTCCTTTCCCAGAGTGTTACTCAACCTTTAATTTGGAGATTTCAGAGGCTAATGACTCTATCATCTTGGTCATTTTATCTATCTTGGGATCTGAGGATGATGAAGAGTCGCCCCTCTGTCTCCTTCTATCAACATTTCCCTTAAGCTTCTCTGCAGCCATGATGTTTGATTCTACTTCCAAGGTTGCATCCTGCATATCAACCAAAGTAACACATCGCCTCTCCCTCAATAGTAAACAGAAGTCAGAATCAAAGGCACTGACATAGATGAGTCTAGCAGAGGTAGTGGTGGGATTTACTTCAACTGGTATCTTGTTGTACATGTGGTTAAACCTCTTATTAAAATCAAACAGCAACCCACAATTTTCCCTCTTTAAGTTCCCAAACTCATTGTGGTAGTAGAGGAGATCTTTCTTATCCCCCCAATGCTTTAGAAATGCATCATTTAAAGCCTCAATATCTGCTATAGATCTTTGGGTCAGTTCTCTGAACCATTTTCTAACCTCTCCATCTAGGCTTTGGACAAAGACTCTCATCCAGACATCATCTTCACTAATGTCCAGGTTATCAGCATAGCTATAGAATGACTCAAGATGTTCTTCAGCGGAAACAACTTCAGTCCCAGTGAACTTAGGAATATACTTATGATATTCTCCAGTAGGCATGGCATTCAAAGGAGTGGGCAGTACTAGCAGTCCATACCTAGCAGCTATGATTCTTTCCATTTTGGTGGGTGCTTGTAGACCTGCCATAGCTATGGTGGCTATAAGAGTACTGGTAGTCTGAATGATAGAGGGCTGAGGAGTGAATGATAAGACTAAAGGAGTATGATGGATAGGAGGTGAAGTTTCCTTTGGGCTTACAACAAAAGGAGAACCTAAAGAATAAGGAGCTTTATGAATCTATGAGAGTTTTTCTTCACTGCAAGTATTAGATGCTATACTCTCAACATGTATTTGTTCTATTATAGGATTTTCTTGAAGAGATATAGGAGATTGTTTAGGTTTACCTTAACCTGATGCTCCTTTCTCCAATACCTTTCTTTCTTTGATGATTTTTTTAGGGTCAGGTACTGGGTCAGCTTGTGACTTCTGAGGATTTCTCTAAGTAAGCCTCACAAACTGAGCCAGAACTATGAAGTGGAGTCACCAAGAGGTTCGTCCTTTAGTAGAGTCGCCAGATAGATGATTACAACCAAAAAAGTTCCCAAACTTTTTCTATCATCAAAGCTGGATCTGTGTCGTCTCCCAGGGAAGCTCAGCTTCAGTCTCCTCTCCCCGGCAACGGTGCCAATTATGTTATCACTCTAGGAAGCTCTCCTAGGTTGTAGCCCAGAGATGCCTAGTAACATATAATATTCAATATTGTTCTTTGATCTATTGGAATGTATGATGGTTTGGATCAAGCTAGATAACCATTTCAACTCTATTTTTACTCAAGACATGCATGAACACCCTCAGCTTGCAAGGCTTTAGACCACTAATGCTCAATAGTTTGTAGATTCAATGAATAGATGGAGAATACTGACTGTACCGACAGATGCATATATAAACACATATGAATGGCTAGCTATAGGCAGTAAAAGAAGCTTGCAAATATAATTTATCAATGCAGAGATAAGATGACAGTTATCTGGCATTAGATACAGAAGAAACATGAACAACCTGTTCAAGTGCAAGCTTAGAACAGAAGAGAAAATGGAATATTGAACATATAACAACAAAAGAAGCTTATATTTGCTAATGAATGAAGATGAGATGCTTGAGTAGCAAAGTCTCTACAATATCCAGAAGTTGAACCCTTGTTACATCTTTCTTTCAACCATTTATAAGCCTTTTACAATGCTCTTGAGCTCTCAAAGGGTCGGAGTGTCTTAATCTATCCTCTCTATCATTTTAACAGTTTGATGCCTTGACTAGGAAAGCATGGGCTCAGAGGTTCCTTCTTCTGACAGAAGAGTAACTTCTTTCTAGCATGTTTGTTGTGCTGTCTGGGAGCTCTCACATGCCAGATATGCTCCCTAATGTTTGTTTTGGTTGTGTTGCACTGTTGATGCTCCATGATCATTTGCTGGTTGTGGTTGCATCATGCTAGGCCCTTTTGTTTCCCTTTCCAGTCTATGTTTCCCGACAATCTATCTCCCGGCCTCTGTTTTGTGATGGAATGGGTCTTTGGACCTTTATAATCCCTTTAAATGTTTCAAATGACTATTTTCTGTTTTTATACAGAAAATGTTGTAATAATGTAAATCCCACCCATTTCTGTTCTTCCATACTTCAAAAGTCCTTACATATGGCTTATCCTTCTATCGAGTCTGCCCTTTGGGTCACCATCGCCTATCGCAGACGGCCTGTTCCCAGTCTTCCCTTTGTATTTGAAAATATGTCAAAAACACTAAAAACTATGAAAAATAAGTTTTGGCGGACTTGAAATATTATAAATTTTCATTCTCGAACCCTTTCGAGTCTGGGCCTTATTGCATCGGCACTGCCCAAGGCTCCCTTTGTATTTCGTTATATAACAAAAATACACGAAAATGCATTAAAAATGACCTTCTCGCGGACTTCAAATATTATGCAATATCATTTAGAAACCTGTCGGCTCTAGTTCTTATCGCATCGGTGCCACTCCTTAATGTTTCCCCAATTGTGATCTGCCGATGTAATGTGGGCCGTCGATCTGTGCACTTGATTGACGATCCACATTGCATCGTTGATCGCAATCGCAACTTCCGCTCTGTAATCGCCAATACCCGCCAACTTGCCTTCGCCGACAGCGACCCGCCGATCCGATCATTGGAGATCGTTGATCGGGGATGTCTTGCACCGATTGTGACTGCCGATCAGATCCGCTGATGCAATCCGCCGATCAAATCTGGATCATTGCTTGGCCAGATCAGACAGTGGTTGTGCTTTTTCAGTTTAAGCCTCCGATATGTGGTTTTTCACTATTTTTTCAGTGTTTTAGCCTCCCGATAGTGTTTTTCCTCCCTTTTAAGGGCTCTCCTCTTGCACTTGTTTCGATCTTTGAATGATCCTTAAGAAAATTTTGAAGACTTTAAGAGAATATTTGGGTCCATTGGCATGATTTTATTGGCTTATGGAGACTTTAAAGAGCATATTTGGATCCATTAGTGGGCCATTTGCCAACAAGGCTAACAGATATAAACCATCAAAATCAAGACATCATAGAAAATACACAAAACTCATAAACTATCATCAACTAACAACCCTGCAAACCCTGACTAGAATTAACTTCAAATTGTATACCTATTTTTCTGAAGCAGACTTGCGTATATACACACTTCCTCTGTATAAGACTTATGTACATATCTCAAATCACTGACAACTGAATATGAATCATTGTAATATTAAAACAGTCAGTGAATCATGTATGGAATCGATCACAGATTACTGAACCAATCACAGACCATATTGTAGCATCATTCCCAATCAACTTTCCATTCCACAATCAATTCCACCCAATCAATATTTTCAAACATGGATTATCATGATAGAGAAATCATTGACAAATAGTAAAAAACAAAAAAGAACTTATCAAATGTCATAAATAAGTCATACTGCAAAACCTTAGTATATATACGTGACTTCTACGAAACATATCAATGTATGTATGCTTCAACCATGCATAACACCTGTGTGAAAATTTGATCATACTAAGAAAAACATTTTAAAGAATATATACACGACCCTAAAAAAATGGATCCACATATGTTTGCAACTATTCCCAAACACACCTACGTAGAGATCTGAATTTTTTTGTTGTAATCACAATTTCACTTTCCGCAACCTTTACTATCAATACTACAAACTTCTGAATAATTTATTTAGGCCATAGTATTACCATCATCACAGTTTAATCAATTTTAGCTACTTATACATTTTCAACAAGTTAATCAATCAAGCATATATGTCAACATACTTTAGATCTTTCAGATATGAGTCTTCTCCTTTCTCCCTAGTGCAAACATGTTTCAGATCAAATCACATTTGAAGAACCCATTACATGCACACATAACACCTTGATCTCCATCTCCTTATACATCTTTAGCACTAGCCAATGCCTTAGGCCAATCTCTTAGTAATGTCATTGGTATTCTTTGACAGGATCAAATAATCATTGTTGCTCCCATTATTATGGCTAATACCATGATAAAGACACCTGGTATCCAAATTACCATGGTGTGGATTATGTACGTGACTCTTTTGCTCAAAACTTGTGTATTTAAGCAACCTTGCTTCACAGGGATCACGTATACCTTCTCAAACATCATTGCTATCATTCATTCGTATCTAAACTGCCATTTCTCTATCTTTAGCATCTATAACATCTGCATTAGTTCCATAATCACTTGCAAACACACCTGCAAATACCAAGACTTCTCACCAAGAATTATTCTACAAACACTAAGCTTCTCTCCCCCTTTGAAATCAAGGGAAAAGATATGACCAATGTTGAATGAAGACTTATCTTTCCCTTTGTAGAGAGGATCATTGTAGGTCTGATCTTTTGAATATGATAATTGCATACTGACCATGCTCCCCCTAAGCATATGCTGAATTTTATAAAGATATAAAATGAAAGCACAAGGATTTATGACTCAACCAATTATGACCTTTCCTATCACCAATGAATCAATATTACGCCAATCACCCAACACAGTGGGGTTGCATATTTGAACCAACATTACAGCAATTGCCCAAAATAATGAGATGGCATACATAGCCCATACATGACTAAATTTTACAATGATTACAAAATGGGTATTTTCATGACCATTACATTAAGAGATAGATAAGAGACTTGTAACCAAAACAAGAACCTCCACCATAAGGTAGTAAGACCATGATAGTCATCAACAACCATCATTCTCCATATATGAATCTGAAACATAAGCATATGATAGTCGCAACATGAACATCCTCATCATCAAGAAGTAATATAAGATAAGCCAATGTAGCATCAGTCATCAACATGTGTCCAAATATGTAGTGCTTCCAAGCATTGCCAACCAACTGTAGCATAAGCATAATATTATTTCGTAGAGTTTTGTCATCAACTCATCCCCTTGACCTCATTAAGGTCAACTTTCTCTTTCCATTTGTCGGAAGAGCCACAATCAACAAATACCAAATACATAACAATCTCTTGTATCATAGGCATCATATACATATTATTTCCATGTACCAAAAACATATGTGAGAACCAACAATACCTCCAGCATCACAAGCCATAGAATTGATCAGCAACATCATATCTTCAGTATGCATATCTTCAAGCAACTTTACCAAACTTGAGAAATATATAGGCATATGACATAATGACAGTAGCATATCAATGTCAACAAGTAGTGAGTGAATCATAAAATAATCATCACTAACAAACGACCATAGCATACACATCCTCTTCATAAAGTGTATCAATAGGATTAACAACTTCACTAAGTGCAACTCAAGCATCATCCATGACTTAATCAAAAAATGACAGTAGCATATGTATCTTCAGCAATAATCATAGCAAAAATTATACATCTCTAATGATATGTACTCATCATAAACCACATGCAACAATAAATTCTTAAGAAACCATAATGCCAACAATGGACCATTTAGAGGCATAGAAAATTCTCCCCTTGAACCCATGCCAACTATTCACTGTCAAATCTGGTCATATCCACCTCATCAATCAAAAAATACATCAAATAACCATAGCAACAATAGCATTTTGTAACAACTCATGAATCGACATCATTCCTAAGCATCATCATTAGGAGAATTTTGAGGTCTAGAATGGCCCTCCTAAGGAAATTATAAAATAATAGTGGAAATAATAAAATAAGATTAGATTACATCATCAAATTTTAGAGGGAAAAAAGAAAAAACTATTTTTTCAACTCATATTTTCAACTTATCTCCCTATGGGTTTACTCAAATTTTGAGTGGAAACACTCATTGGATGCAGAATTTGATTCCTCATCCAACGAGTACCCATCTTGCATACTTTCAATGGACCCTACTACACGAAAAATAATAAATACATGAAAAGCATAATTGCAATCACATCTTTTCATGTATTTCACATTTTTCATGTAGCATGGTCCATCAAAAGTATGCAACATGGATACTCCTTGGATGAGGAATTGAATTTTGCATCCAACGAGTACTCCCACTCGATATTTGAGTAAAACCTTAGGGAGATAAGTTGAAAATACGAGTTGAAAAAGTAGTTTTATTATTTTGTTATTTTTTAATTTTTTACTTTTTTACTCCAAAAATGGTGAATCATCCCCCATGGTTGACATCATCATCTTCAATCCTATTGGTTCTTATAAAGTTTATTTTGGTTTTACATTTTTCTTAGGAAGCCCATTTTAGACCTCAAAATTCCCCTAATGATGGGCATTATTAACAATTTGCAATAAACCATTATGAGTACCATAAAGCCAATAATAATTTGATGGAATCATATGAGAAGCTCCCCCTAAATCTATGTCATTCATTTATCATTACAGGGAACCATACACGACTATCTAAATCAAAACTCGTGTATATACATGACTTTCCTTCATCAAATCCACGTATAGAAAGTAAGTCGTTGATTCTTTATAGTCATGACTTCCCCTAAACCTGTACTGTTTGTTCCTGTTCACTGTTACTTATTCAGATGTAATGTCAATTATACCAAAACATCATAAAAAAGAATATCAAACCAAAAAACAGAACCATCACCAAGATAATCATGCATAGCTCCCTCTGAGATCATACATCAGTGATCTTGTGGACCTAATAACATCACTTTCCCTTCATTAGATCATGAACCTCACATTACTTCTATAGTCACTGTTAGAAGTATGCTTTAAACAAAATAGACTATAGTGGAAACTATCCTTTTATTCTGAATATGAAGAAGATGAATTATTCCTCTTATTTATGTCAGACATATTCTCTAGAAACACTTATAATTTGTCGAGATCTTTGTATCCTCTTTCTATGACCTTCCCAATTTCTTCTTCTATGAATTTGCATTTGGTTGATGTAAACAAAATTATATTTCCTTTATCAACCATTTTACCTACACTTAGAATATTTTTATTTATCCCTTTTACTAATCATGTATAAGATTCTCTTTTATACTTATTAATTTTGGCTTGTGGATCCATCTTTCTCAAGTATTTTGGTAGCAATTTTCTTATCTGGTTACTTGCCATGTTGTCTGTGAAGAGCCATTGATTTGTTCCCGCATTCTTTTGTTACATGCCTAAACTTGTTACAAGCATAACATCTTATATGACCAAAAAATGGAGCTGACTAGTTATAATATTTATGTTTCATATTCCTCCTATTGCAATCAATAGCTTTGTGACCAAATATGTTGCATGTAAAAAAATTTCCCTTAAAGAAACCTGAGTACCTGGGAGTTGATGAACTTCCTGTGAAGTGGCTATTTGCTTGAGATCAAAAACAAATTCTTCTGCAATTGGCTACAACATGTCCATAGTTATGACATATAAAGCATTCAAAATTATTGATCAGAGGAGAGAATCGATTAATGCTTCTATTATTGGGAGAAAATTATTTCTTTTGAAAATTCATCTAACTTGGATGTTGATATGGTTGACTTCTTATCTCTTTAATAGGAATTTCAGATTTCATATTGTTATCCTTCAAGATCCTTCCACGAGCCTGTGAACTAGATTATGCTTTTACAATTTCATGAAAACCAAGACCAGATTTAATGGAAAGATACCTTTGAATACTAAGAATGTTATCCAAAATCTTAGTACTATCTTGAAATCTCAAGTGTTTATCCTTTGCTTCTAATTTACCTTTCATACCTCAACCTCCATTCTTTGGTATTATTCTTCCTTTTCTAGATACTGCTTCATCATTCCTTCTTCAAATGTTTTTCCTTCTTCCACTTTCTCCTTTAATTCGATAATCTCTTCCTTCATCCCATTCTCTTGTTCTTTAAATACTTGAAGTAGCTCTTCACTTCACTTGTTTGACTTTTCAAGGTATGCTCATAGAGAGAGACGATTTCCACATCAAGTCCTTCACAATAATTGGTTCTTTCTCTAAGTTCTTTAATTGTTGCATCAGTTTTTTTTGCCTCTTGTAGTTGGGAGTTTTTATTCCTGATTTCATCCTTCAGTTTTTGACACTAATCTTCCTTTTCTTTACAATGCTTCCTTCTTCCTTGTTCAATTTTCCTTCCTTCTTTCAGCTGGGTTTTTAATGTGACAATATATTCTTTGTAGGCACTCTCCTTTACATCAAATTGTTGAAGTAACTTTTGTTGCTCTCTATTTTCATTTGTAAGCCTTTTAATTTCTGCTTCTAGGGCCATTAGTTTTGAATCTATTTTTCTACAGAATGATTACTTTCACTTTTACCCATAAGAGAAAATTCAGTTGATTCACTATCATCTTCACTATCATTATAATTACACAAACAAGGAAATGGACCACAATTAGAATAAAAACCAGTACCTGATAATTCTTTGTTACTATATTCTTCATTCTTGATCAATAGAAAGAGGGGTGCTCCCAAAGTTGAATATTTGTTGACATCTATTATTGCATCTGATATATCACTTTCACTGCCACATTTTTCTTGAGTTGTCTTCTTCCTTTGAACTGCCTTCTTATTTTTCTTCTTTCCCATCGTCCCTAATCCACTTCAAGTGGTTAATCTTTAACTGGAGTGACCAGCTTTGATACGGGGGGGTGGGTGAATCAATATTTTAAAATGACTTCAACTTTTCCAATTTTTTATTCTGAATTATGTACGCTACTATTATTTAAGAAAACAACATATGTACACAACTTTAGTGAAAGACAACTACGTATATCCAATTAATCAATTCTTCATAAGTTCCATCATATCTTTATCTTTAACTGGTGCATTATTAATTTCACCACACATAAGTATGCTGTAAAGAACAAAATAAATCATCATAGATAAGCAACATACAACACATGAGGACACCAAGATTTTTAGGTGCAAACCCAATGTGGGAGAAAACCACTCCCACCGTCATCTTTGTCTTTTTCTTTTATTATAAAGGAAAAAATCTTACAATCGTGTATTGGCACATACTCTTACCAGCATGTAGGAATCCACCTGTAGAAGGCTACAACCTTCTCTCATTGTCTAGCACCAACTAGAAGGGAGTTACAACCCCCTGATCTTGTTTATCATCTCCTAGCGGAAGGGAGCTCCTACCCCTTAAACAAATTTACCAGCTACAACTAGAAGGAAGCTTTGACTCCATTACCGAAGGCTCCAACCCTCAGCACCTCTTGTGTACCACGTCTCATAATATTTCATATTGGGTTCACCTGAATCAAAACATCAAAATTGCAGGTCACCTTACATCATATTTTCAGACCGAACCCACTTCCAACATTAAGCCCAATACCAAGTAACAATTTTGAAACCAAATAATGAATCAAATCATTCAATCACTGAACCAACTAAATCACTATAACATCAGCAAACCAATCAATGAATCTCATCCAACTATTGCAACCAAAACAAATCCATAACATATATAAACCATCAAGCTTAAGACATCATAGAAATACACAAAACTCATAAACTTTCATCAAATAGCAGCCCTACAAACCCTGACCATAATTAACTTCAAATTGTATATGCTACTATTTTGAAGTAGACTTGTGTATATGTGTGCTTCCTCTGTTTAAGACCTGCGTACAAATCTCAAATCACTGATAACTGAATCTGAATCATTGTAATGTTGAAACAACCATTGAATCATGTACGGAATCAATCACAGATTACTGAACCAATCAAAGATCATATTGCAACATCATTCCCAATCAATATTCCATTCCAAAATCAATTCAACCCAATCAGTATTGTCAAACACAGATTATCATAATAGTGACATCATTGGCAGACAACAACAAATAGAGAAGAATTGAACAAATGTCATAAAAAATTCATACTACAAAACCTTAGTATATATACGTGAATTCTATGAAAATGTATGCATCAACCATGTATAACACCCTTGTAGAGCTTTGATCATACTGAGAAAAACATTTTGTGTAATATACACACGACCCTACAAAGATGGATCCACGTATGTACACAACTATTCCCAAACATACCTGCGTAGAGATTTGAAAAACTTTCATTACAATTGCAATTTCACTTTCCACAACATTTACTGTCAATACTATAGAATTATGAATAATTCGTTTAGGCCACAGTATTACCATCATCACAGTTTAATCAATGTTAGCTAGTTATAGATTTGCAACAAGTAAATTAATTAAGAATATATGTCAACATAATTTAGATCTTTTAGATCTAAGTCTTCTCCTTGCTCCCTGGTGCACACTTTTCTTAGATCAGATCACTTAAGATTAACCCATTACATGCACACATAACACCTTGATATCCATATCCTTATATAGCTTTAGCCTTAGCTAATACCTTAGGCCACACTCTTAGTAATGTCATTGGTATTATTGGACGAGATCAAATAATTGTTTTCGCTCCCATTACCATATGCCAATACCATGTTAAAGACCCTGGTATCCATATTACCATGGTGTGAATTATGTACGTGACTCTTCTTCTCAAACCCTGTGTATACCTTCTGAAACATCATCGTTATCATTCATCTGTCTCTAAACTACCATTTCTCTATCCTTAGCATCTGTAACATTTGCATTAGTTCCATAATCATCATGTTAACAAAATGTTGATATCTTTATTAAGTAGGTTTCCATCAAGGAAAACACATTAGCCATAATACCAACAATTACCTCTAGCTGAATGGTGGTATAACACTTCTTCCATACCATAGCAAAAATGACCCCATTTATGGCACTTTATGGATATCATCCACCATCAATCACATAATATTTAAGAGAAAATTCTAAGGTTGAAGCAATGGAAGATCACATTGAGCATAAAAAAAAAGTTCCCCAACTCTTAAAGGATAACCTCACTCTAGTGCAGAATCGAATGAAATAATAGGAATATCAACATCGCAGTGAAAGAAGTTTTGATGTAGGTGACTAGGTATTTTTATGGCTGCAAAAATACAAACAAATGTCCCTTAAGCAAGCTAAGAAGGATAATAAATTATCACCCAAGTACTATGTTCCTTACAAGGTGTTGCAAAAGATTGTTACTATGGCTTACAAATTGAAGTTGCTTGCATCTTCCCCAGTACACCTTGTTTTCCATGTTCCATGTTTAAAGAAGGTTATGAATCATAAGATCCTAGTTAAAGCAGTGCTGTCAAACTTGACGAAGAAAGAAAAATCATATTTGAGCCTGAAGCATTCATGGAAACAAGAACCCGACAACTATGGAATCGGTTAATTTCAGAGTATCTCATTAAGTGAAAGAACTTACCAGTTAAATATTTTACATGGGAGGATGATAATTTTTTATAGAAGCATCCGAAACTACTCAAAAATTGAGGACAACACTTTTTTGAAGGAGAGGGGCATGTTAGGTTCCTATAATACTAGTGTATCCCCCTTATTGTTATTTTTATTGTAGCCCTCTATTGTTATTGTTGTGCCCATGTATCCCCCATATTGTTATTGTTGTGCGCCATAGAAGCCCAGTATTGTTATTGTTGTTTCCATTACATTATTATTGTTATGTAGGCACTGATTATGTTGTGACCCCTTATAATCCCATATATACAAATGAGGTCTTATCATTTGTATCATTAAATAATTGCTCATTTATGTGACGTAAAGGAGGTTTCCCCCTCGAAGAGGCTACTTTGCAAGTCATTGATCTATCTTTTCTTCTATTTTATGAGTTGGTTGTAAAACACCCTATTTGTTACCCATAGGGTGGAAGATGTAACTCCCCTATCTTGGTCTATGTAGAGTATACCCCAGTTGGCTTCTATCTTTCCCACTCATCTGGCTAATGGTTTTGGCTACTTGATTTAGGTGTGATCCTTACTATTTAAGATAAGTGGCATTTCGCTCAAGCTAGAGATGCAGGTGTTCTAGTACTTGACTCTTCAAGGTCCTATTAGGAAGATCAACAAAGAATATGATAGACACGATCCTTACCATTTATAGTAAATGGTATCCTTCCTGTTACTTCCAGGTAATGGGATAGGTGTGATCCTTACCTCATAGGGTAAGTGGCATTCCTCCTATTGTTTGTGATTTCTTGGGTGGTAGCATTTGGCTCCTTGCTGGGCGATTTTCCCAAGTCATAGCATTGGATCCCTGCTGTAAGAGTTTCCCGTGTCATAGCATTGACTCCCCGCTAGTAGAGATTCCTAGGTAGAAACATTAGCTTCCCGCTTGCATTGATTTCAGGTGGTAGAAGTGGCTTATCGATGGATAGAGGGTGGTATATTGAGCTCCCCTTAGATGTCAAATTCTTCTTCTTTTAGATTCGAGAGTGTTCAACATATGAGTAGAGTAGAGATGAGCAAAGATGAGTAGGGATGAACAGAGATGAGCAGGGATGAGCAGAGATGAGTAGATTGAGCAAAGATGGCATTCGACGATGATGAGACACTTGTGATGAGGCATATGTTGCAATAGTTAATTTCTCCCTAGCAGAGAGGGAGTGTTAATTTTTGACAGCTCAGGGATAATTTCCCTCCTTTGCATAGTCTTTCTCATCAAGAAAAACCCCTCCTAGCCCTTTGAAGAATTTAATTTGGTTAAGGAAAATTATGTTTTAATATGGATTGAACCCACATGTGCACAAAAAGGATAGGTTGGACCAAAAGGAAATTGGACATCCATGGATGGTTATAAATACAAGTCAAGTGACCCTCATTTGGAGATCATCATTCATTCTTCTTTCTTTGGTTTGGCTCGTGCAAGTTTGAAGTTTATTTGCAGTAGTTGGTAAATATAGGTTCGAAATTGCTGGGTTTGAAGCTCGCACGTGTGATTAGGGCTTTTGGTTCCCAGCCATAGGAATTCTACAATAAATTTTCAGTTGTAACTGCATGCATGTAAGATTATGAGTGTGGTTGGAGGGTTTCAGCTACACACACATCACTCTCTCCCTGCAGTTGGAACTTAGGGCTTGATTTTTTTCAGTTGACCATAGTTGACTGTAGAATCCGATAGTTGATGACAATCATTAGAGAATTTTTGAGGTATAAAATGGGCCTCCTAAGAAAAATGTACAACCAAAACAAAATTTGTAAGAATCAATAGGATTCAAGATGATGATGTCAACCATGGGGGATGATTCACCATTTTTGGGGTATAAAAATAAAAAGATTAAAAATTAATAAAATAATAAAACTACTTTTTCAACTTGTATTTTGAACTTATCTCCCTAAGATTTTACTCAAATTGCGAGCCGGAGTACATGTTGGATGCAAAATTTAGTTCCTCATCCAAGGAGAAATACATGAAAATATGTTATTGCAATCACGTTTCCATGTATTTATAATTTTTAGTGTAGCAGGGTCCATCAAAAGTATAAAACATGGGTACTCCTTAGATTAGGAATCAAATTCTGCATCCAACGAGTGTTCCCTCTTGAAACTTGAGTAAAACCATAGGGAGATAAGTTGAAAATACGAGTTGAAAAACTAGTTTTTCTTTTTTCCCTCTAAAATTTGATGATGTAATCTAATCTTATTTTATTATTTCCATTATTATTTTATAATTTCCTTAGAAGGCCCATTTTATACCTCAAAATTCCCCCAATGTAACCGCAGGCTTCTAAATCAGGGTTTTGACTATTTACATTATTGGTTTCATCTCTTGGATGTTCTTTAGTTGATTTTGTTGGATAGTTTTGTGATTGAAGATATGGATCATTGTACTCTATCTTTGTTGAAACATTCAATGAAAATCTAATAATAAGAATAATTTTAAAGGGTTTTCCCCCTTATGGGGTTTTTCCCTGGTCTTTGACCAATCCTGATGTCTCTCTGTGTGAATGATTTTCTTCTATTATTCCTTTATGTTCCATTGCATTGATGATGATATAATTCTTTCTATATAATTTCATATGTTGTTGAATAATTTTATGATGCTATGGATTTAATTCAATGTGTAAATAATGAAATGAAATTATCTAAAGCAAAGAACAATACATCCCTAAGAAAAATTAACAATATGGAATTCAACTGGCCAACTCCCCAATTTTGTGTCCTTTAAGTTAATCACCAACACTCGAATATTCTCAATTGAAATATCCATGGGAGTTTCAGCAAAATAAATCTCATTACCTCATGCAAAACCTATGGAATAAACCTTCATGGATCCTTCTAGGGAGCCATGGTTGTAATCAAGACATATTATGGAAATACTGTAATATCATGAAGCTTTATCATTACACACAGGTCTAATAGTTCTACTAGATGAATTGTTTCTATGAATAGTCAAAGTTGTCCTCCAATCAGAAAATCTGACTTCAAGGTGCTAATAGGGCTTGTGACAAGCATGATTGGCTTTGTAGTATCACTATAGGATAGCTACACTTTTAGGACTAAGAGTTAAAGAAAGAGGGATGGGGAATCAAGGCAATCAGATCCAAACCATGACGCCATTAATCATAGCTGAGATCCATCAAATATTGCAGCAGATTTGAAAATGATTGTTCTAGATGTAAGATCTTGTTACCAAGAAATTGACACTTGTAATAGAGTTGTCTTCATGATTTGCATGGTATGGTCATTACTTTGATTTGGAGAAGAAAATGGGTCATGCACACAAATTTCCCACATAACTATAGTTTGTATGTTCCCAAGTTGAACCTCACGAGTCTATAACTACATCCTTTCACTACACAGAGGAGAATAGATATAAAAAAATGTAGCTAAATCATACCTAGACTCTTGCAATGTATGTGCAATATTAATATTACATCTGAACAACAGCCTACATGTTCGACAACAACATAATAGTTCAACTGAAATTCACTTTATGTATCAGGCATGCAAATTTACTATTTGTATCAAGCATGTGAGGTACTTATCTTAATGTAGAGAAAGTGAGGTACTTTATCTTTGTTTGGTTTGTAATCCTTGTTCTGCTTGCAATAGTCTTGTAGGCTAATCACTAATGTACCACTTGGTCCCCTATCCCCTGATTGGCATCTATCAACCTCCATGGTTACCAGCAAGTTAGTCAACATCCCAAGTGGTCTTCCCCCTCCAACTCAGCTCCAGAATCCGTTTCCCCAACCCAACCCATTAAATTTACAATGTTTATAATAATTATAAGGGTAGCCTGGGTTATTACAATATAGAAATATGTTGTGTATTTTAGTAGTATTAAATGGATATAAAAGTTATGGGTTAGGATTCATGCAAAGATGTTTGTGTTGCTAGTAAAAATTTCAAGTTAAGATTTATTATGGAACACCTTGAAAATCAAGAAAATAGACTAAATCTATAAGGAAAAAACATTCCTTAGTATATAGTATAAGATATACTAATTAGAAATGATCAAATGAACCATGATTTGGAGTTACAAATAAAAGGATAACAAGTAAACGTTAAAGAAATATAATGTAAAAGAAAAAGAAAAGATACTTCAGATAGGAAATGAGTGAATAGGATAAAAGCTTTTAATGTCTTAGGAAAATTAAAAAATACATTTATATATATAGTTTATTAATGTATGGATTATCTGGAAAAAAATAGAATAGTGGAAGAGAAAAAGTATGTCTAACTAATTAGTTATATAAAATATTATTGTATTAGAGGAGGTACATTACCAGTGGTATTAGAGTTGTAGGTTACAACATTTGGCCTTTTATGGGTCCTAAACGTAAACATTTTTTTTATTAATGTCATGATCAAATAATCAAAGGTCTGTTAGAAAATTTTGAAACATTTCTGAAGAACATAATGGCAGACTTCCATAGGATCACCTAGAGGTGGTGAAGAACCGGTTACTGAGATTGGAATGATGGGTAGAGGAACTGGTAATACATAAAATCAAGAATCTGATACATTGCGAGTAATGCATATCTTGAAGGAAGATTTAGATAATATAAAGTCTAATCAAGAAATATTGTCTAAAGCTAAAGAAGAACACAAGGAGACTGATGGCTATTTTCTGAGAAAATTAGAAGAAGATAGAGGTAATAATAAAACAATAAAAACACATAAGAAGATAACTAGGAGTGAATCAACTGATACAACTGACTCCATAACTTCTAGTGAAAGTTGACCTAATATTTTGAAGGGGGGAGGAGAAAAAATCTAAAAGTAGTACTTTTTTGTCCAAGAAGAAGAGAACTACATCTCAATGACAAAGTGAATTTAAAAAGATTAGGCATCCAAATTTTGGCGGTGAATCCAAGGAAGGAATAGAAGCATGGATTCATAATATGTCCAAGCATTTCAAGGTCTGCAATTATGCATCCAATTTGAAGGCTAGATTGGAAACTTACTAGTTTACTAGTAACGCAACCTTATGGTGGGAGGAGAAAAAATCTGTAAAAAGAATTAGAAGTAAAAAAATGACATGGAAACTACTTAGTAAAGAATTTAAAAATAAACATCTAGCTCAAAGGTATTTTGATGAAAAATCTAGAGAGTTCCATCAATTAAGATTAAGAAAATATACCGTGGATGAATTTGTTAATAATTTTATAAGTTTCCTAAGATATGTATTGTACATGAAGGAGGAAAAAACCAAAATATAAAGGTTCATTGGCTATTTAACTTTTTCATATAGTGAAATGATTGAGTTTGACCATCCAAAGACCATGGACGAGACCATAAGGAAGGAAAAACTTTGATTTAATCGGAAGCAGAAGAAAGGTGAAAACTCTAAAGGTTTGATGGACAAGAAACATGAGAAGTTCAACTCTAAGAAAAAGGGCTTTAAGAGAACTACCTTTTCAAACACTTTTAAAGGTAACCAAGGAGGGAATTATATCATAAGTGTGAACCAACCAATAAATTTGGGAAAGAAAAGTAGACAAGGGTTGGAGCAGGACATATTTTTTTTTGTAGAAGCAACCAGATCACTGATTAAATGTTGGGGTTGCAGTGAAAATCATTTGTGGAGAGTCTGCACACAAAATCTAGTAAATAAAAATGGAATAGTAAATAACGTGTAAGAAGCCTCTATAATCAATTATATTTCTTGCAACATTCCAAGGATTAGTTCAACATTGGATGGAAGACAAAAAAACCACTAGTCCACTATGGTGGAAGTTCAAGGTAAAATTTATGAGAAAGATGTTTCAGTATTAATAGACATTGGATCTACTTTAAGTTACATTTCCCCTGCTATAATTGAAAAATGTGAACTTAAAAAGGAAAAATAGAATAGATCTTGGTTAGTACAACTAGCCATAGGAACAAAAAAGAAAGTGACAAAAATAAGAAAAGACTATTTATTAAACTTGAATGGAATGAACACTCAACTAATTCTAAAAGTTGTACCTTTGGGGTCATATGATGTGCTCATTGGGATGGACTGGTTAGAATCTCACAAAGTAATTTTGAATTTCTTGGCAAAGTCTTTCACTTGTACTAATGATGAGGGAGAGGACTATCTAGTTAAAGGAGTGTCAAGAGCTATTTTTGTGAAGTAGATTTCTGCCTTACAATTACAGAAGTGTACTTGTAAAGGCTTCCAAATGTTTGCAGTTAAATTTGAAGATCTATCTGATAGAAAATAGAAGATTTCTTTGGAAGACTAACCTATTTTGAAGTTGTATAAAGATGTCTTTCCAAAAGAGATATTAGGACTTCCTCCTAGGAGAGATATATATTTCAGTATTGATCTCATTCTTGGAGTAGTTTCAGTGTCCAAAGCTCCTTATAGAATGAGTATTCCTAAGTTAATGGAATTGAAGATTGAATTCCAATAGATGTTAGATAAGAAGTACATAAGACCTAGTGTGTCTCCTTGGGGTGCACTAGTTTTATTTGTCAATAATAAAGGTGGGACTCTTAGGCTTTATATTGACTATAAGGAGTTGAACAAAATGACCAGTATAAACAAATACCCTTTACCCCATATTGATGACTTGTTTGACCAAGTCGAAGGAGCTTTAAGCTCTTCAAAATTTGATTTAGGGTCTGGATATCATCGAATTAGGATCAAAGATGAAGATATACATAAAACAACATTTAGAACAAGATATGGACACTATGAATTTGTGGTCTTTCCATTTGGACTTGTTACACACCATTTTGTTGGTGATATCCCTAGGAGAATTGTTTTCTCCAAGATGGTCCTCAGCCAACAGCCAACGACCCCTTGTAGTCACCAACTATCTCATTATGCCATTTATTCGCCACCTGAGCCAGCCATGTGGTCTCTCACCCATCTGCCATGATCGTATGTTTGAAGGTGGGCCTCCCAAACCTAAAGGTATGCCTTCTCATTTGGTAATTGAGTATTGTAGTTTCCTTATCATGGAAACTTTTGGGCATGGATTAATGGGAGGATTTGGTAGAAAGATTGGGCTAGGTCTAAACTATTGTCCCCTAGACCCCTTTTGGATATTAACCTTAGATTATAGTCTCGTGGGATCTCTTTTACTGACTATTTGGATTTAGGGATGGTATTTCATGGGAAACCCCAATTTTGGTTGAGTGTACATGATCCCTCATCCGTAAATATTACCCCCTTTTCACTCATTACTACCCCATTAATCATTTCTCCCACCTGGGTCCACATTCCTCCACTGGATACACATAGGGCTAGTTCTCCCCTTCCCCTTGCCCACACTTTGGGTCAGGCCTGGAATGATGCCCCGGAGGTTGATGCAGGTAAAAATAAAATTAAAAGCATAATTGGCCACATTCAACAAGAAAATGTACCACAAAATGCAAAATATGGCTGGGACAAACACATTTAGCAGTTGGGAAAAATCCAATACATGAGCTCTACCCCATCATCATGGCCATCACCTTGATTCCTACAGGTTCTATGAGCCTCCTTCATCATATAGGAACCCATGATTGTCCCAATGCCTGGGGGCCAATGAACTTCCCTACCTTAAAAGGGGGTATCCACTGCTATATCTCACACATCATGCTCTTACCCCTTCAGCCTTGAGTAGTTAATTAAATAAAAATCATAAAAGGATAAATTCATATAAAGAAGGGTGTAAAAATCAAGGTCAGAGCACATCATATACCACGATTTCTCCCTCCCATACATTATATAACAAAGTGTAGGATTCCATTTTATTAGCTACCCTTGTACACCAGCATATGGCCCAAGGCCACCCCTTCTCATCCCCTTCTCCATTCACCTCTTTATCACATACCACCACATTCTAAAGGATGCACCTTGAACGTACTGTCCACTTTAGAAGTGGAAACCACCTAATAGGGTACTTGGTTAACCCCATTTGGAGTTTCGAGACATTAGCACAAGCCAAAGCCCATTATGAAAGGTAAGGCCATTATGAAGTCCCCACTTATAGTCCATGGTTTGTAAGCTCTTCTACTTGATTCCCTTGATGACTTGTTGTATTGGAAGGCTAGGGACACAATAGATATTATGCAGAATTGTAGGTGGTCTCCATATTGGGTTTGGTCTCCCTATACAGGGTCCTAACCCTCCATAGGGATACATTGGCACATGTAGGTTCTGTGTTGAGATTCATGGGCCTCCAAAATAGTATACAACACTCCATGGATCCCTGGGGATGTAGAAAGATTGCTCAAGATTCGCCTATTGGACGAGGAAGATGCACCTAGTTCACCTTTTTCCAACCAATCCCATAGATGTACCATGCACTTGGCACTTGAACCAGGACTTGTAGGATGATGTGGCTTCACCTACACCATTAGTGGATCCCTTACATATGATCAACATGCATCTTCGACTCATTTGGATATCGATGAGGTTATTATTGTGCCCCCACACCCATTGGGAGCACCAAGGGTTTATTTTTTGGAGAACAAGGGGCCAACACCTTGTCCATCACTTTTGAGGGTCCTATTCTTAATTATGGAACCTATGGACCTCATCAGGCCTCTTAGAGAGCCCTACGACATGTATTATTGATCATTTGACCTCTTAAGAGGCTTATTATTTCATGTATGAGCTAGTTTGGTGGGCTTGTCACAAAAAGTTGGGTTATTAGCACATTATTTTATTTTTGGGGCTTATGTAGGCCTAATGGACTAATTACAACTCCTAATTAGTGTATAAATACAAGTGAGATGAGTTCATTTTCTCATCATCATTTTGGATTGGATCTCTCTTCTCTTTAGAGAATTTCACACCATTTATGGGATGAAGAATTGGAGCATGGATGAATTTTGATGTTTGGATTGGAGTATTTTTATCTTGGAGCTTATCTATTGTCAAATTTTTGATGTTCGGATATGTTATATTACATGTAAGTACACACTTTTAATGTTATTCTTTTTTACTTTTTTGATATGCATTGAATGGTATTTTTGATATAATAGGGCTAATTGTTGCATTGCATAATTGAAAATTTGTGGAATTATTGTTTCTGTTATCAAAAAACCTTCTCCTGATAGGCTACTGATCAGGAAGACCTTGAGTAACTATTTCAAACCAATTTTTGGCTGAGGCTTAGCCTCCTCAACCTGAGAGGGCTCTCTCACTTGGTTAAAGATTTTAGTAAAAGATTAGATGGCTAACTCTATGAAACAAGTAAAGGAGTATGAATGGTTGAAAAACAGTCAATAAACATCCATTGGGCTTATGGAGTCAGAAAATGTTTAGTATGACAACAATATTAGCTTAACATGGAAGTTAGGGCATCAAGAGTTCAATATATCAGTAACACATAAGAACATGTAGGAAACACAGTCTACAAATGCATGAAGGAAGTTAGAGCATTGTCAATGAGTTCTAAGTAACATACATTCATACCACTGCAAATGAGGAAATGAGGACAATCATAAGACAATCAAGCATTGAACTCTCTTCTGAATCCTGAGTAGAAAAGCCAAACTCTGTATTACATAAAAAACATGGTCTTCTACAATGAAACAATATGAGTGTTTTTCTCCAAAATTTCCAATCCTTAGTGCATTACACCTCTTGTCATATATAGAGTCAATTACAATCTTGGATTCCTTCCTCAAACATGAGGGGAATTCGAATTTTTCTTGACCTGACACCCATTGATACTTAAAACAAACTATTAATTACAACTAGCTGTTAACTAACAGTCCTAGAGTCCTAATACAACTAGGAGTGTAACTCCTTATTATGCTAGCAACAACCTAGGATGTCGAATAAATTTGGTTTTTGATAGCTTCTCCTTCTTAACTTCGAAATTGGTGATGTCCATAAACCCGCAGCTGGCCTTCAATGGCTTCTCCTTCATCTGCCCTAAAAACTAGGAAATTGTCCCCTGCTCTATTTTGGAAGAAAAATAGGTGTTGGGATAGAGCTTTTTATCTCCTCTTCAAAAATGTATTTTAAAAAAATGAAGGAGGATTTTATAGAGAACTTTGTTTTGAACAAAAACCTCTCTTTTTTTTTTCAATACCTTTCCTACTGCCCAAAAACGTTCTTTGAATATCAGGTGTAAACTGGAAAATTGTGATTTCTGAAAAACTGCTCCTACAACAGTTTCGTAGCGCAATTTGAGTCATCAACTTCTCCTAGATAATAATGAATTTGAAGAAATTGAAAGAGGTTTTTTTAGATAGGTATGTTAGGAAGAAGAACCTCTTTCATTTTTCCAAAATAGTCTTTCAGTTGCTCAAGTGATCTCTTGGAAGTTGACTACTTAAAACAGTTTTTCTACTGAAAAAGGCTGCTTCAGTGATTTCATAGTGCAAAACTTTGTTCTTGCAAACATTTTTCATTTTGTGAATTTTTCCTTTACTTGGGCTTTAAACCTTCTCAAATTCCCTCCTCATATTCTCCAGCAGCATCCTCTTTCAAAAATATCCCCTTCTTTCCTTTGAAGATTGATAAAAAAGAGCAAAACTGCACCTACAGCAGTTTCATAGCGTGCTACGAAACTGTTGTGTATTGCATGTTACCTACAACAGTTTTTTTCCAAAAAAATTCCTCCTTAGGACTCTTCTCAGCTATTTCCTTATTCCAATATGCCACATATACTTGAGATTACCCATCCATAAAACAACTTCAAAAGTAATGTCCTAGCTTCAATCAAAATTGTGTTAAGGTTTCATCACTTACTGCCCTATTCCTTTGTGTTGAGGCTATCCTCCAAATTTGCTCAGTTGAATCTCCAGGTCCTCAATTTGCCTTTTCATCACTCTGATATTGGTTCTAAGCCTGTCATTAATCCATCTGATGTATCTTGCCTCTTTAATGGCAGGGATAGTCCAGGTGAAGTATTGGGCCTTTCTGCTCACTACTTGAGGTTTTGAATTTCTTTCATGTTCCCACAGTGCCTTCATTTTGTTGAAGTTGGCTATCTCAATTGCATGTTTCCTTGCCCTTTTCTTAAGTTTTGCAATCTCAAGATTGGCAAACTTCAATTTCTTCTTTCTTCCGACATTTCTCCTTTGAAATCCCTGTAAAGGAGACTTGGAAAAACTTGCCCTATTTTAGTTTGAACACTACCTCGCTTGAGTTGAAATGGAGAACTACCTCGCTTGAGCCTTCAAAGAACTCTGATGTATGCTGACCCTGAGCTTGCCAAGTGCTTCTTATGCATAAAAGGAACATGAAAATGACCAAGGCCAATTCACCCTTACCTTTTCTTTTTGAAATTTGAAAACAATGCATACAAAGACCCCTAATGAATCTAATGATGAGAGTGAATGGCTGCATGTGATGGGTAAGGTTCATGGACTGACACCTAATGATGAAACATTAATGAATTCAAGTTGATTTGACAACTAGACTCGATTTGACACGAATCCCCGATTTCGTAGTGCATCCAGTGTGAATTCTAGGTTTTGCGCTACGAAAAATCCTAACTACGAATCCCCGATTTCATAGCGCATATAGCGCATTTTCTGATTTTTGCACTACGAAAACTCCTAGGAAATTTTGTAGCGCATGTCAATTTCGAAACAACCTAACACATGACACTTTCGAAATAATGTGGAATCTATGATAGTAGAAATAAGGTTGTTGACCTTTATTTAATAATGGAAACAAGACTCCAACTCTATGATTTAGACTCTAAAACAAAAACAATAAAAAATGACTTGACCATGTTTAACATAAAAACTTTGGAACCATGCGGGCTATCCAAAATTTTAAAAACTTTTACAGTGATAACAGTGGCTCCACTTGGGATAGTGTGCCCTTGTGGTACACTAAGAACCTGCAGTTCCAGTGCTGCTATCCATCCTTTAGAATAAAATTCTGAAATGCTGCCCAATCTGCTCCCCAAGCTTTAATGATTTCTGCAAGAGGGACTCAACCTGCACCTACTAAAAAATGCTCATTCAACCTACCCTGAGCTTATTTTCACATTCCTACCTACCCTATCAGCTGCAATTTCCACTTTAGGTCAGGCAACATGATATTTCCAATAAAGCCAATCAATTGTCTTTTCTGATATTTGAGGCTCTTGACTGCATTCGACCTCAAAATAACCATGATAGTGAGATGACCAAATCAACTTATAATGTATCTGATCTTCATAATGCAAATGAAAATGAAATACTGGTGTGCAAAGCTTTGCCATGTATTCATTTATAGGGTCAAAGAGGACATGGTTATTTTGATGATCATCATAACATTCTATATCTTCAGACAACTAATTTTTAGCCACACATGATTCCTTTGATATGCTATCCAACTGCTTTTCTGAATGATTCCCACAAACAATGTAATTTTCCTCATTATTAAGATCATTCATTGATGTAAGCTGCTGCAAAGTATGACATAAAAAATCAACCTTTTCCTCTGCCTGAGGGTTATAAAAGCTATCTTCCAATACTTCTTCTTGGTGTTTGCAATCATTTTCATACTCTTTATGATCAAAATACTGGCAAGTTTGCTACATCTTTACATTAATCTCAGAGGATGTAACATGATTTTCATAAGTAAACCCCTACTGATTTTCATGTTGCATGTCATGGGATGTTATCCTTTCTTCTAGTTGTTGAAATGTATTGTTATGAAGAGCCTCTAAAATTTCTTCATCCATAAATTCATCATCATCATAACAATCCTCCAAATATTGAATAAAACACACAAAATTTTTACAGCAATCTTCGACCAGCAATAAGGAGGGATGACACTCTTTATACATGTCATAGAATACATCATGGAAATTAGCAAGAGAGTATAATGAACCATTTTCCAAGCTTTTATACCAAGACCATGCTTTTCCTTCTAAAGTGGTCATAAACATCTTCATGAGACAATTTTCAGGGAACTGAACCTTAAGACTACGTACATGCATATGGAACCTAACCAAATGAGGAACAGCATTGTCTTTCTTTTCATCTTTGAATATTGGAAGATCATCTAACCAATCAACCTTTGGCATAGGATTTGGAAAACCAGGGATATGAGACCGATTCATAGGGGCATACCTGGCATTCATTCTTGCAATGGAACTCATCTTGAAACTTCATCAAGCTACTGATCTTCTAGCAGTGGAGTCACCTTCCAGTTTGTTATTTGATGTGTGGAGTCGCCAAGGTAGTCTTGTAGCATCGAACAGATTCTGAAGCTCCTGCTACCTTCAAGAGTTCAGCTTCATAATTTTTTCGGGATATGTATATCTTTAGACTGCGGGCAGACACACCAAAATGTTATGAAAAAACATTCTCCTGATAGGTTGTTGATCAAGAAGACCTTAAGTAATTGTTTCAAACCAACTTTTGGCTGAGGATTAGCCTCCTCAACCTGAGAGGGCTCTCTCACTAGATTAAAGATTTTAGTAAAAGATTAGATGGCTAACTCTATGAAACAAGTAAAGGAGTATGAATGGTTGAAACACAGTCAATAAACATCCATTGGGCTTATGGAGTTAGAAAATTTTTAGTATGACAACAATATTAGCTTAACATGGAAGTCAGGGCATCAAGAGTTCAATATATCAGTAACACATAAGAACATGTAGGAAACATAGTCTACAAATGCATGAAGGAAGTTAGAGCATTGCCAATGAGTTCTAAGTAACATACATTCATACCACTACAAATGAGGAAATGAGGACAATCATAAGACAATCAAGCATTGAACTCTCTTCTGAATCCTGAGTAGAAAAGCCAAACTCTGTATTACATAAAAAACATAGTCTTCTACAATGACACAATATGAGTGTTTTTCTCCAAAATTTCCAACCCTTGGTGCATTACACCTCTTGTCATATATAGAGTCAATTACAATCTTGTATTCCTTCCTCAAACATGAGGGGAATTCTAATTTTACTTGACCTGACACCTATTGATACTTAAAACAGACTATTAATTACAACTAGTTGTTAACTAACAGTCCTAGAGTCCTAATACAACTAGGAGTGTAACTCCTTATTATTATAGCAACAACCTAGGATGTTGAATAAATTCAGTTTTTTACAGTTGCTCCTTCTTAAATTCGAACTTGGTGATGTCCATAACCCCCCAGCTAACCTTCAATAGCTTCTCCTTCATCTGCCTTGAAAACTAGGAAACTGTTCCCTGCTCTGTTCTGGATGAAAAATAGGCGTTGAGACAGAGCTTTTTTTCTCCTCATCAAAAATGTATTTTGCAAAACTGAAGGAGGCTTTTGTAGACCACTTTGTGTTGAACAAAAAACTCTCTTGGTTTTTTTCAATACCTTTCCTACTGCCCAGAAACTATCTTTGAATATCAGGTGTAAACTGGAAAATTGTGATTTCTGAAAAACTGCTCCTACAGCAGTTTCGTAGCGCAATTTGAGTCATTAGCTTCTCCCAGATCATAATGAATTTGAAGAAAATGAAAGAGGTTTTTGTAGATAGTTTTGTTAGGAAGAAGAAATTCTTTCATTTTTTGAAAATATGCTTTCAGTTGCTCAAGAGACCTCCTGGAAGTTGACTACTTAAAACAGTTTTTCTGTTGAAAAAGGTTGCTTCAGTGATTTTGTAGCGCAAAACTTTGTTCTTGCAAACATTTTTCATTTTGTGAATTTTTCCTTCACTTGGGCTTTAAACCTTCTCAAATTCCCTCCTCATATTCTCCAGTAGCATCCTCTTTCAAAAATATTCCCTTCTTTCCTTTGAATATTGATCAAAAAGAGCAAAATTGCACCTACAGCAGTTTCGTAGTGTGCTATGAAACTGCTGTGTATTGCATGTTACCTACAGCAGTTTTTTTCCAAAAACTTTCCTCCTTAGGATTCTTCTCAGCTATTTCCTTATTCCAATATGCCACATATACTTGAGATTACCCATCCATAAAACAACTTCAAAAGTAATGTCCTAGCTTCAATCAAAATTGTGTTAAGGTTTCATCACTTACTGCCCTATTCCTTTGTGTTGAGGCTATCCTCCAGATTTGTTCAATTGAATCTCCAGGTCCTCAATTTTCCTTTTCATCACTTTGATATTGGTTCTAAGCCTGTCATTAATCCATATGATGTATCTTGCCTCTTTAATGGCAGGGACAGTCCAGGTGAAGTATTGGGCCTTTCTGCTCACTACTTGAGGTTTTGAATTTCTTTCATGTTCCCACAGGGCCTTCATTTTGTTGAAGTTGGCTATCTCAACTGCATGTTTCCTTGCCCTTTTCTTAAGTTTGGCAATCTCAAGATTGGAAAGCTTCAATTTCTTCTTTCTTTCGACATTTCTCCTTTGAAATCCCTGTAAAGGAGACTTGGAAAAACTTGCCCTGTTTTAGTTTGAACACTGCCTCGCTTGACTTGAAATGGAGAACTACCTCACTTGAGTCTTCAAAGAAATGTATGCTGACCCTGAGCTTGCCAAGTGTTTCTTATGCATAAAAGGAACATGAAAATGACCAGGACCAATTCACCCTTACCTTTTCTTTTTGAAATTTGGAAAGAATGCATACAAAGACCCCTAACAAATCTAATGATGAGAGTGAATGGTTGCATGTGATGGGTAAGGTTCATGGACTGACACCTAATGATGAAACATTAATGAATTCAGGTTGATTTGACAACTAGACTCGATTTGACACGAATCCCCGATTTCGTAGCGCATCTAGTGCAAATTTTGGGTTTTGCGCTACAAAAACTCCTAACTACGAATCCCCGATTTTGTAGCGCATATAGTGCATTTTCTGAGTTTTGCGCTACGAAAACTCCTAGGCAATTTCGTAGCGCATGTCAATTTTGAAACAACCTAACACATGACACTTTTGAAATAATGTGGAATCTATGATAGTAGAAATAAGGTTGTTGACCTTTATTTAATAATGGAAACAAGACTCCAACTCTATGATTTAGACTCTAAAACAAAAACAATAAAAAATGACTTGACCATGTTTAACATAAAAACTTTGGAACCATGCAGGCTATCCAAAATTTTAAAAATCTTTTACAGTGATAACAGTTTCTATATAAAATATCTCAATGTTTGGGCCATGTATGTGAATAAAATCTCCTATGGATAATTCCATCAGGAAATTTATCTTGATAAGACATCTCCTTGGTCAAGCAAAGTATAAAATCTTTTAGGTCTCTTCCTCTTGTCCTAAAAGGCTAAGCGAAGAAGTCCTCAAGGCCTCCTTGACCAAAATATAGGTTCATTTCTCATCATTCTCCTAGACTCCATTCTCCCTAAGGGATTAAGGTATTGGTCCTCCAATAGGTGATCACTCAAATAATACTTTTCTTCACCTTTCCCTCTCTCTTCTAGATCTAGCCAAGATGGGTCACCTAGGGAATCAATTTTCCAAAAAAATAGCCCAAGAAAAAGTTCGATTTCCTAGCCTCTCCTGTGCTAGTGTGTCCTCAAGTCCTCCTCCAATTTTGAAGCCATTTCGACCATGGAGTTGTGAGATAACCCAAGCCCTAACTCTGAGATCAAACTTTGCCCTAGTGCTCCCAAGGATAGTGCCTCATAGGATAAATTTTACACATTTAAGTGGAAATTATTGCTTTGATCATTTACCCCTCCTTATCTGGGTTAGGAACATCATTGGTTGCTAGATTCTTTCCCCTTAACTTAGGTTGGGTCCACTTGGTCCCATGTGGTCCCACACTTTTGAAAAATCAAATCTTCAAGAACCATTCAGGAAGTTAAGTCCAATAAGGATTTTAGGATTGGGAAACCCATTCATAAGGAATATTCCTCTAACATAACCCTAAAATCCTCTCCTCCTTATCCTAGAAATATTTGTACCTTGCTTAACAAGCAAAAAAGATCTATTCTTAAACCCCTTCTAGGAAAAGGATTATAAAATTCACTTCACCTCAATTGGTTGATTCATCATTCACAAGCGAATTTCGATATATTGGATCTCCTTTCATCGATGAAAGTCAGTAAAGAGTAGGGAGTCTTAGTTGATGTGACAGTGGGCTAAGCCTCCATTGTTTCCTTTTGATCTAGTAGTTGTCCCTTAGGAGTCCCTTTCATGCCCCCTTGCCAGTTTGAGCGGTAACATTTTCGCACCGTTGTTGGGGACATAAAACGTGTGCTTTGTTCCCCATATGACATATTGACATATCATTATTGGCAATTCCATTGGAAGAACGAAGCCCTAGTTCTTCATTAAGCTTTAAAGTTAATGTTTGTAAGGTGAAGCAAGCATCTATCAAAGCACTTTAATTCGGCCTGGTGACTCCATTTCAATCCTAATATGAAAGATCATAGAAAATGGACTATATTAAAAGAAATATTGATCTTGGTCCTACATTTGCAAAACTCACTGACCAAGACATTCAATAACAACAAAAGAATGGGAATAAACATGCATAATCTTATCAAAATGTATTGGAAGGTATGGATATGGAACTCGTGCTTAGGTTTTATAGATCACAACAAGTGCAACTTGACATAATTAGGGATTTATATAAGGGGGATCCTAGTCACCTCTTTGACCTTGCTCACCAAAACCTATCCTTTGAATATTTTGACTAACCTAATCAATGATAAATTTCATAGTCAACAAAAAGGTCCCATGATGGAAAATAAATTGGATGAAATTGAAGAAAGCTCAAGTGTGGGTGAGGATGATGAGAAAATGTCAGCTATAGAATTGGAAGACTATGTCGATGAGAAGAGGAACACCTCCTTTGATGATTAAGAGTTGGATCCTCTAATCCTCCAATTCATGCAAGAAAGAATGCATGAATACAGTAGGTCATGTAGGGAGGTAGTAAGTGAATATAATTCTAATTAAATTTTCTCTCATTTCTATGATGAAGAGGTGAAGCTTCATAAGATGAAATGTGAATATAAAGATAAACCTACCAATGCTCTCCTCTTAGAAGCATATTACCAAAATCATGTAACAAATACCTTATCCATTGTTCTTTAAGAGAAGAGAGAAGAAGAGAGGTCTCATTTGTAAACCAGTTAATATGAAGATGACCTTGAGGATCTCGGTGATGAGCAGGAAGATGAGTCCTCATTGGGGCCATAGGATGGACATTGATTTTGAGAGCACATGTGTTGAGGAGAATGAGACTAGGGAAAGTAAGGTCGAGACTGACCTTACCTTTCTCAAGGGTATCACTCCTGATGAATCTCCTTTTGAGAACCTTGAGGAAGGTGATCCCATGAGCTCCTTGGAAGATGAAATTGGATATTATTTCCACATTGAAAAGGAGAAATGGGAGATTTTTGGGCCTCAATTTGATTGTGCTCCCATTTATGATACTGGCAAAGAAGATGAGATTAAGATTGTTTTTTCCCTTATCCCGGGCATTACCTGTGATTTCGATACTCTTGGGAAGGAGAATTATTATTTTCCCTTGCATGAAGAAGGACAGTTGGAAGTGATTGATTCTCATTTTAATGAAAGCCCAATCATTGATTCTTATAATGAGAAAAGAAATAAGGCTCCTACCTACCCACCTTATGATTATGTATTCAAATCACTTGAGCCTTTAGATTATGGGGAAGGAAAACCTGTTGAATATGACACTTCACCCTCACCTTTTCCTTTCCCTCTTGTTCATCACCTTGAGTCTTCCTCAAGTGAGTCCCTAGTCCCTTTTGGTATGACCTTGAGTGACCGTGCCTATTGTCCCCTTTCTGAATATGGTGTCAAGGAAGAACCCTTCATTGAATATACTTTATCCCCTTTGACTCATCCTCAAAATTATGATCACTCTACAACCTCCCCTCCCTAATGTGACCATCACCATGGGACACCTATTTGTTGCACTCCTCCTATCCCTCATCCTTTGTTCCCTTCTCTTCACGACCTTGTGGCATCTACATAGCATAATATTACAAGCCATGATTGCAATAGAAAGTTCTTGAGAGTTATCTTTCATTCCATCATTGTGTACTTAGAGGTAAATCCCCACACTTCTAGACTGACCTATCCCCCTTCTCATAGGGCTTCCTTTTACATCAAATGGAGATCATGTTTTCCCACCTCCCACCCACTTCACCCTCCATTTGATTATGTCCACTTTTGCCTTGGGTTTTATTTCACGAGTAATCATACTGGAAGACATATGTATAGTGATATGATGATATCTTGTTTGTATTGGCATTATGATTACACTTAGTGTTGGTGTTACTATATGCATGTTAGGATAGGATGCATTGCACCCTCATTTTTGCATTAGAACTAACATCATATGATATTTCTCATGGTAGAGTAGATGCATCTTTGCGTATTTTATTTTTCTGTTGATTTTTATGGCCTAACATTAAGCATGTGTGATCATGAGACGCCACAAAATCATGTTGCCTCGTATTCTTATGTGTGTAGGTAACAGATCTATGGTAACCAAGAGATTGTTGTACTTATCGTGATCTCCCATTCAAGTAGCTTCATCCACTTCTTCGAGAGATCACGTCCCAGTTGGAACTAGTTGTTACCCACCATTTTGTGGGTGATATCCCTAGGAGAAATTTTTTCTCTAAGATGGTCCTCAGCCAATAGCTAGTAGCCCCTTGCAGCCACCAACTAGCTCATTGTGCCATTTCTCCACCACTTGCGCCAACCATGTGGTCCCTCACCCATTTTCCATGATCGTATGTTTGAAGGTGGGCCTCCCAAACCTAAAGGTATGACTTGTCATTTTGTAATTGAGTATTGTAGTCTGCTTATCATGGACACTTTTCAGCATGGATTAATGGGGAGATTCAACAGAAAGAATGGGTTAGGTTTGTTCTCTTGTCCCCTATACCCCTTTTGGATATTAACCTCGGATTCTAGTCTAGTGGGATATCTTTTACTGACCATTTGGCTTTAGGGATGGTATTTCATGGGAAACCCCGATTTTGGTTGCATGGTCCTACTCCCTCATCTGCATATATTACTCGCTTTCCACTTATTATTACCCCATTCATAATTTCTCCCACCTTGGTCCACATTCCTCCATTAGGTACACATAGGGCTAGTTCTCCCCTTCCCCTTTCCCACACTTTGGGCCAGGCCTGGAATGATGCCCCAGAGGTTGATGCAGCTAAAAAGAAAAGTAAAATCATAATTAGCCACATTCAATAGGAAAATGTACCACAAAATGAAAAATATGGCTGGGACAAACACGTTTAGCACATGGGAAAAAGCCAATACATGAGCTCTACCCCATCATCATGGCCATCACCTAGGTTCCTACAGATTCTATGAGCCTCCTTCATCATATAGGAAACCATGATTGTCCCAATCCCTGGGGGCCAATGAACTGCCCTACCTTAAAAGGGGGTATCCATTGATATATCTCACACATCATGCTCTTACCCCTTCAACCCCAAGAAATTAATTAAAGAAAAATAATAAAAGGAAAGAGGCATATAAATAAGTGTGGAAAAATCAAGGTCATGGCACCTCATGTACCACGATTTCTCCCTCTCGTACATTATATAACCAAGTGTGGGCTTCCCTTTTATTAGCTACCCTTGTACACCAGCATGTGGCCCAGGGCTGCCCCTTCTCATCCCCTACTCCACTCACCTGTTTATCACATACCACCACCTTTTAAAGGTTGTACCTTGAACATATTATCCCCTTTAGAAGTAGAAACCACCTAATAGGGTACTTGGTTAACCCTAATTGGAGTTTCGAGACATTAAAACATGCCAAAGCCCATTATGGAAGGGTAGGCCATTATGAAGTCCCCACTTGTGGTCCATGATATGTAAGCTCTTCTACTTGATTTCCTTGATGGCTTGTTGTACTAGAAGGATAGGGGACGCATTAGATCTTATGCAAGATTATAGGTGGTCTCCATCTTGGGTTTGGTATCCCTATACGGTGTCCTAACTCTCTAGTGGGCTACATTGGCACATGTAGGGTGTGTTTTGAGAGCCATGGGCCTCCACAATAGTAGAAATCACTCCATGGATCCCCAAGGATGTTCAAATATTTCTCAATATTCGCCTATTGGATGAGGAAGATGCACCTGGTTCATCTTTTCTTAGCCATCCCCACAGATGTACAATGCACTTAGCAACTGACCCAGGACTTGTAGGATCATGTGACATCACCTACACCATCATCGGCACCTTTACATATGATCTGAAGGAATATTCGACTCTTTAATAGATCCTTGAAGTTATTATTGTGCCCCCACACCCACTTGGAGCACCACAAGTTTATTGTTTGGAGAACAAGGGGCCAACCCCTTGTCCATCACTTTTTAGGGTCATATTCTTCATTATGGCACCTCTGGACCTCATTAGGCCTCTTGGAGGACCCTATGGCATATATTATTTATCGGAATTCTTAAGAGCTTATTATTTCATTTATGAGCTAGTTTGGTGGGCTTATCACAAAAATTTAGGTTATTAACACATTATTTTATTTCTGGGGCTTATGTAGGCCTAATGGACTAATTAGAACTCCTAATTAGTGTATAAATAGAAGTGATATGAGTTCATTTTCTCATCATAATTTTGGATTGGATCTCTCTTCTCTTTAGCAAATTTCACACTTTTTCTGGGATGAAGAATTGGAGCATGGATGAATTTTGATGTTTCGATTGGAGTATTTTTATCTTGGAGCTTCTTTATTATCAAATTGTTGATGGTTAGATATGTTCTATTACATAAGTACACATTTTAATGTTATTCTTTTTTTACTTTTGTCATATGCTTGAATGGGATTTTATCTATAATAGGGCTAGTTATTGTATTGCATATTTATGGAATTATTGTTTCTGTATAACATCTCTAAATGTTTGGGCCATGTATGTGAATGAAATCTCCAAGGGATAATTCCATCAGGGAATTTATCTTGATAAGCCGTATCCTTTCCCAAGCGAAGTATAAAATCTTTGAGGTCTCTTCCTCTTGTCCTAAAAGGCTTTGCGAAGATGTCCTTGAGGCCTCCTTGACCGAAATACAAGTTCCTTTCTCACCATTCTCCTAGACTCCATTCTCCCTAAGGGATTAAGGCACTAGTCCTCCAATAGGTGATCACTCAAAGAATACCTTCACCTTTCCCTCTCTCTTCTAGGTCTAGCCAAGTTGTGTTACCCAAGGCATCATTTTCTCAAAAAAATATCCCAAGAAAAAGTTTGATTTCATAGCCTCTCCTACAATGGTGTGTCCTCAAGGCCTCCTCTAATTTTGAACCCATTTCGACGCTGGAGTTATGATATAACCAAAGCCTTAGCTCCGAGATCAAAATTTTCCCTACTGTTCCCAAGGCTAGTGCCTCGTAGGATCAATTTGACGCCTTTAAGTGAAAATTGTTGATTTGATCCTTTCACCATCCTTATCTGGGTTAAGAACATCATTGGTTGCTAGATTCTTCCCCCTTAACCTAGGTTGGGTCCACCTGGTCCCATGTGGTCCCACACTTTCGAAAAATAAAATCTTCAAGAAACATTTGGGAAGTCAAGTCCAATAAGTATTTTAGGATTGGGAAACCCCTTCACAAGGCATATTCCTTGAACCTAACCCTCAAACCCTCACCTCCTTATCCTATAAATATTTGTACCTTTATTAACAAGCAAGAAAGCTCTATTCTTAAACCCCTTCTAGGAAAAGGCTTATAAAGGTCACTTCACATCAATTGGTCGATTCATCCTTCACAAGTGAGTTTCTATATGTCGAGTATCCTATCGGTGAAAGTCCATAAAGAGTAGGGAGTCTTAGCTGAGGTGATAGTGGGATAAGTCTCCATTGTTTCCCTTTAATCTAGCAGTTGTCCCTTATGAGTCCCTTCATGCCCCCTTGCTAGTTTGAGTGGTAACAAGACTCACTAATGCACCAACAACTTTTTTGTGCTTGATGAAAAGTGTGTTGAGTCCTTTTCTTGACAAATTTATCATAGTATTCATAGATGATATTCTGGTTTACTAAAAGCGTAAAGAAGAACATGATCAACACTTGCATATTTTTCTTCAAACACTTAGATAGAATGAGCTATACACTAAGTTTATAAAATGCTTATTTTATCAAGAACAAATTTAGTATTTGGGATGTGTAGTGTCTAAGGAAGGGATTGTTATGGATCTAGAAAACATTAGGGCTATTACTGAGTGGTCAGTTCTAAATATGTAACTGATGTTAGGTCATTTATGGGAATTACAGGTCATTACATAAGATTTATAGAGTGTTTATCTAAATTAGCATATCTTATTACTTATTTGCAAAAGAAGGGGACAAAATTTGGATGGAGTTAGAAGTGCAAGTATCGGTTTGAGAAACTAAAGCAACAATTAACCATTTCTCCAATCCTGAAACTAGTTGATCCTAATAAAGGCTTTGTTGTATGCATAGATGCTTGTAAAGAAGGATTGGGAGGTGTTTTAATGAAAGAGGGTCATGTAATCAACCACGAGTCTAGGAAATTAAAGGATTATGAAAATAATTATATCACTCATGATCTAGAATTAGAAGTTATAATCCATGCTATAAAAATGTGGAGACATTACCTAATATGAAGGAAATTTCAGTTAAAGATAGATAATGTTAGCCTCAAATATATTTTTGACCAACCAAACCTGAATGTTAGGGAAGCTAGATGGTTGACATTCCTTAATGAGTATGATTTTTAAATCATACACATTAAGGGGAAAGAGAAAAAAGTTGTTGATGCTTTTAGTAACTAGTAAGTCATACTTGTAGAATTTTAGCAAACAGTAGGCATACAAATTTGATATAAAAGATAAAAACAACAATAGATTTTGATGAGGAATACATGCATATTAGAAGAAAAACGCTGAAAACTGAGCTGTTAAGCGAAAAATAAATTGATTTTTTAGTAAATAATCAAGTTTTTTTGTTGTTAAAATGAATAATTTAATTTCCTAATGATTCATAATTAAAAATATTTGTTTTAGATGAATTACATAAGAAACCAACAGTTGTCCATCCTAGGTATCAACAATTGATAACTGTGTTGAGGAAGGATAATTATTGGCCTAATATGAAAAATAAGAAAATGAAATATGTGGCTATATGCCTATAATTCCAAGAGGTTAAGGCTTCCCATCAACACCCATCAAGATTATTGCAACCTTTCCCTATTTTAGAATGGAAATTGGAAACCATATCCATGGATTTTATTATTAGACTACTCAGGACTAGGATGAAATTTACTTCAAAATTTTGGAAGGGATTATTTAAAGGTATGGGAACAAATTTAAAATTTATCACAACCTACCATACTCAAACGGATGGTCAAACATAAAGAATTAATCATATCTTAGAAGATATGTTAAGAATGTATGTTATGGACAAACAAATAAGTGGGAAGATTATCTTCACTTAGTTGAACTCACTTATAATAACGGGTACCAAAATTATTTGAAGATGAGTCCCTTTGAGGTATTAAATGGAAGAAGATGCAAAGTAACACTAAGTTAGGATCATCTAGAAGATCAATTATTATTGGAGCTAGATATGTGTAAGGAGATGCAAGAAGCAGTTAAACAGGTCGAACAAAATTTGAAAACAGCCCAAGATCAACAAAAGATTTGTGCGGACTTGAAAAGAGTTAAAAAGGAATTCAATGTGGGAGATCATGTATAATTAAAAGTGAAAGTAAAGAAAATCACACCTAGACTTGGAAATTGTGCCAAGTTATCGCCTAGATATTATGGACCTTTTGAGGTTTTAGATAGAATTTGGCCAGTTTCTTATCAACTTGCCTTTCCAGCAAACATAAAAGTTCATAGTTTTTTTCATATATATTTATTAAAGAAATATCTACATGGTTTGGCTCATATCATTGATTGGAATGTTGTGCAGGTGGAACCATAGAGAGATTTCTTGGCATAACTGTTATGTATTCTAGATTGAAGGGTAATCACACTTTGGAATAGGGACACAACCCAATTCAAGGTTCAACGGAAACATTTCAATCTGGAAGAGGTGACTTGGCAGTTGGAGGATGATTTTAAAGAAGCATATCCTTCTCTGTTTTAACAAGATAGAATGAATTCCAGAGACTATGATCAGATAATGGGATGATGTCAAATTGGGGGAGGATGTGACATCTGTAATTTTTTCAACTAGGGTCAAATCCCATCTTATATAGCTTAGATGGCCAATATTATTCTTGAATTAAATTCCTCTTTTTGAGAGGACCAAAATCAACCTAACGATCACCCTATTTGGTCAAGCGGAAGTTGAGTTTTGAATTATTTTATTCATACATGCATTATGGAATGGGTTGACCCTAAGCACATGTGAAATTGGTTAGGTGAGCCTCAACCCCAAGTGGACCCTCAAGAAATCCTATAAATAGAAGCGACCTCAAGCTTATTTCAACACATTGATTAAGCCATCTTCTATTCTTCTCTTTTGTCTTAGTTTGCACAGGTCTGATGGAATGAGTTCGCATAACTATCTGAAATCACTGGGTGGAGCTTGCACTGATCTAGGGTTTTCTGATTCCTAGACGCTGGCAAAAAACTGGGCACTTTAGTCCCTAGACATTGGCACACAATGTTCATGAAAGCATCCAAAGACCCCTAAATGTTGGCACAGAATATTAAGGGAGTGTCTAGGGTTTCAGAGGCAGATCTATAGGTGTTGGTCCCCAAACACTCGCACAGAGTGGTCTTGAGTGCATCCAGGTAGTCTCGGATGCACGCATAGTAATTGAAAGAGAGTGTTCGAGGTTTTTGGAGTAGATATAGTGAGTTTTACCCAAAAAACATGCACAAAGTCTTCCTGAGAGTGTCCAAGAAGTCACAAATGCCCTCACACAGTGTCTGAGAGAGCGTCCAGAGAGTTTCAGACGCACACAGTCAGTTTTGTTGAGAGTTTCTAGGGTTTTTATTTTGGGTTTGATAGTTTCCTTTAGTTGGAATTAGTGATCTAGTAGATATGGGTTTTTATTTACTCGTATATAGATCTATAGATCTGTTTTTTAAATCTTTGTTGCAAATATATGTATTGGGCTCATTGTATTCTCTGCTGAATTTTTTTTATGGCGATCTATTAAAGAAGGAGATTTGAAAGAAATTCCCCCTTGTGGGATTTTTCCCTGATCTTGGACCAATCTGTTGTCTCTTATGGTTGTGCTATTGTCTTCTTTGTCATTACATATATTGTTCTGTCTTCAGTTACAATTTATGATTTGTTACATTGCTAATAATTGGATGCATTGTTAATAAAGAAGTAAATTGGGCTAAAGTAATTGATACAACATAGAAAAATCTGAAAAATTAACATGGTATCAGAGCTAAGGTGAAGGACAAGCCCAAAAGAAGACAAGCATTGAATCTCTCTCTATCAGAAAGAATATTTCCTAGTCAAGGTCAAGATGTCTTCCTCTACCTTCAAGGAGCATGAAAAGTTGGGTGATGCATAAAACTTTTCTACATGGAAATTCAGATTGGAGATCATCGCTGACAACAATGATGTGCTAGAATACATCCAGGGAAGGATGTTTGAGCCTTCAAAAAATGCATCTGCTTCCCTCAAGAACAGGTAAAAGAAAGGTGAGTCCAAAAGAAAAACAAATTATAATTGATGATTTACAAGATCATTTACTTGCATATGTTGGGAATTTAAGAAAGTCTAAAGAGATGTATGACAAGATAGTCAACATGTATGAAATCAAAAACTTGAATGAGATTAGCACCTTGAAATATCAACTTAAGGAAACCAATATGAACAAAGGATAAGTTATTTAGTCCTACATTATGAGGATCTCTTGCCTTAGAGATCAATTGCAAAGCATTGGAGAAAATGTGTCTGACAAGGAACTAGTAGTTGTGACTCTTAAAGGTCTCCCTCCTATTTTGGAAACCTTCGTGCTAGGATCAGCAACAACAATGTCCTTCCGTCATTTGATGAAATTGTTGGGAAGCTTACTCAAGAATAATCGAGGATGATAGCAAGAGGAAGGATTCAAAAGCATGAAGAGGGAGAGCCTACTGCATATATCACTCATGACAAAAGGAAGAAGGAAAAAGGAGGTCCATCAAGGAAGCCTCCTTCTCAAAATACAAAAGGAAGGAATGACATATCATTATCTCATATTGAATGCTTCAATTTCCACAAGAAATGTCATTATGCTCGAGACTGTCTCAAGAAGAGAAAGAGGCCACGTTACAACACTAGAAGAAACAACAATAAAAAAAGAAGAAAAGACAATCAAAGGAATAACCATGATATAAGATATGAAAAAAGAAGAAGAGACTCCTCAAGCGATCGTGAAGAATATAACCCTCCTAAAAAGAAGACAAGGGCTCCTAGGTACGAAAGTAATGCTGTAAATAAATCTGAATAAGTTATTTATACCCTTACTAGTTCTTCTCCACCGGATTCATGGGATAGTTGGTTGGTTGATACTGGGGCCAGTCATCATTTCTCTGGATATAAGTAAGTCCTCTCTAATCTGGTAGAGAGGGAGACTAAGCTTAAGAGAATTATTAGAGACAACTCCACTCATCCCGTGAAAGGCTTTGGGTCTGTCGAATTTTAGCTGAATTCTAGGGAATCAGTTCTTTTGCATGATGTTATGTATGTACTGGGATTAATGAAGAATTTGGTATTTATATCCGCATTGGAAGATAAAGGGATGAGGGTTGCCTAAATTAAAGGAAAATTTTTGACTTGGCCTATTGATTCACCTATGAGATGCATTCACATTAGGATCGAGATTTGAAGGACTCTATAGAGTCACTGGAATGCCACTTCTAGCATTAGTTCATAATACCATTCATCTGAGCAAGTTATGGCACTGTACGTTGGCTCATCTACACTATGATGTACTTTCGAAGTTGAATAAATTGGTCTAAGGTATCCCCGGTTTTCAACCTCATCATGATGGAGTTTGTCTAGGTTGTGCAAGTGTAAAGAAAATGAGGAGACCATTCCCCTCTAGTAAGAACAAGACAAATGACATCCTCCATCTCATTCACTATGATATATGTGGTATGATGACTGTGAATTCTATTGGTGGTCATCTCTACTACATCACCTTCATTAAAAACTTGTCAAGAAATACATGGATATACTACCTTAAGCACAAAGATGAAGCCTTTGAAATGTTCAAAGAATTCAAAGCCTTGATAAAAAATCAAACAGGAAAGAGAATCAAAGTCTTTAGGTCTAACAATGGAGGGGAATACATGTCAAATGAATTCATATAATTTTGCAAGAAAGAAGGGATCAAGAGGGAAATAATTGTGCCAGATTCTCCTGAACATAATGGTTTAGCTGAAAGAAAGAACAGGTCTATAGTAGAAGCTACCCTTGCCATGCTCCATGATCAAAAGGTGCCAAAGTTTGTTTGGGCATAAGCCACATATGCTGTTGTATATGTTCAAAATAGGTTTCCTCATCAAACATTAGAAAAAAAGACCCCCTAGGAAATATTCACAAGAGTCAAGCCCAATATTAGTCGTCTTTGTGTATTTTGATGCCACATATATTTTCGTGTGTTGAAGGACAAAAGGAACAAATTGGAAGCTACAGGAAGAAAAGGTATGTATGTGGGTTATTGTGAAAATTCTAAAGAATATAGAATATATATTCCTGGTCAGAGGAAGGTCAAAATTAGAAGGGACATAACTTTCGATGAAGATGTTGCTCTTGGAAAAGCAAGAGATCTTCCTCTGCCTCCTCCTCCCAAGAAAGAGAATGATGACTGGATATTCTAGATGGTCCTTCCATGGCCGAGTCTGATATGGTTGATCCTCCTACTAGGAAGAGGCCACTTTGGCTCTGTGATACTCTACAGAATGCTGAAAGAAATTTTCCCATTCATAGATCATTTAGAAAAAGGCAAAAACCATGTAGGTATCAGGGATATCTTGTAGCCATGAGCACTATGATTCAATTCGAACCTTCCTCATTCGAAGAAGAAGTAAAAGAAAAAATTTGGAAGGATGCTATGGCTAAGGAATATGAATCAATTGTGAAAAAATATGTATGGGATGTTGTGCCAAGACCAAATGACAAAATTTATTGTGACTTCAAAGTGGCTATTCAAGATAAAACATGGAATTGATGGAAACATTGAGATACACAAAGCAAGGTTCGTAGCTCAAGGATTCTCTTAGAAAGAGGGAGAATATTATGATGACATATTTTCTCCCATGGCTCGATATACAACCACTCATTTGATAGTTTCCCTTGCTTCCAATCAAGGATGAATTCTTTCTCAGATGGATGTAAAGATCACTTTCCTAGATGGTATGTTACAGGAAGAAGTATATGTTGAACAACCACAGGGATTTGAAGTGGAAGATTGAAGAACACATGTTTGCATGTTGAAGAAGGAATTATATGGTTTTAAGCAAGCTCCCCGAGCTTGGTATGCACGCAATGACAATTACTTAATGAAGTTGGGATTCACAAGAAGCAATGTTGATTATAACCTCTATTTCAAGGTATGCCATTTATTTTTTATTTATATGTTGATGATATGTTCTTGATAGGTAGTAAGCCTCTGATGATCGAGTGTAAGAGGTAGCTAGCCTTTGAATTTTAGATGAAGGACATTGGTCCCATGCACTACTTTCTAGGCCTTGAGTTGTGGAAAAAGCCTGGTGAGATTTTCCTTTCACTAGGAAAATACGTTGTGAAGCTTCTAGAAATATTTGGAATGACAGAATGAAAATCCATGGCTACACCAATGGAAATGAACTTTAAAAAGTTATGTGGAGAACCTGCCAGACTTGATTTGGAAAATCCATCCGAGTATAGACAACTGATTGGGGCTCTGATGTTCCTTGTGAACACCCGTCCAGATTTATGCTATGCAGTAAACACATTGAGTCAATTCGTGATCGAACCCCTCCATAAACATTGGATAACTACCAAACACGTATTGAGATATTTGCATGGGTCGATCACACTTGGTTTGAGATATTCTATTAGAGATGTTCAACTTCATGGATACACTGATGCTGACTAGGTAGGAAATATTATCGATCAAAACAGTACATCTGGATTTTGTTTTAGCCTTGGATCTTCCATGATATCCTAGATGAGTAGGAAACACAAGTTTTTAGCATTGAGCACTATCGAAGCAAAATACATTGCTGCTAGCATGGCTAGCTATGGAGCAGTTTGGTTGAGGAAGCTCTTTAGAGAGCTATTTGAGTAGGTCCTAGAGACTACGATGATATATTGTGACAACAAGAGTGGGATCTATTTGGAAGAGAATATTGTGTTCCATGACAAGTCTAGGCACATTGAGATTCGATATCACTTTATTCGAGACATGGTGCAAAGAGGATTTGTTAGACTCCATCACATATTGATAGATGAACAGATTTTAGATATTTTCACCAAGGAATTACTGAAAGGAAAGTTCTTGGTCTTCAGATAACAACTTATCCTAATGGATGTGGCCCCTCTAGATAAGGGGTAGCATTGATCGAGGACACTAAGCCAACTCTTCCTACGCTATTTGAGCTCCTAGGGTGAGGAATTGAGATAGAGGGCTCCTAGGGTTGAGGGATCTCTGGACAATAGGGTACTCCCCTATCTGTTACCAATAGGATTGAAGATGTTTCTCCCCTATCTTCATAGGGTCAGATAATGTTTCTCCCCTGTCTAGTATTTACAGAGTACACCCTAGTTGGCATCATACCCACATGCAAGGCTTGTCGAGAATATCTCTCCTCATTTGGCTAACGAGTTGAGTGTGTACTTGGAGTGTACAACCCAAGTCAATTATGATGCAGCTGTTCTACCACATGACTATTGAGATTCAATGATGATAATATTGGTAGGAAACAGGATTGGGCTGATATTTTCTTCCCTTTTGATGTTCTAGGTTGAGGATGAACTCCCTAATGAGATTCCAGGGTCAAAGATGTGCTCCCCTGTATGATGAGTTATCCTATTTCTCAGTATGGGTGGAAGCTATTTCTCCCCGATTCTTCTTCTTTTAGATCTGAGAAAGTTTCAGTAGATAGAGTTGAGCAAAGACAGTCAAAGCATGACCATAACATGACAAGATGATGTGAAGATCAATTGATGGATATTGGTGGGTGGAATTCTTCCTAGTTGAGAGGATTGTTAATTTTTGAAACAAGGGTCAAATTCCACCTTGGAAAACTTAGATGACTGATATGATGCTTGCATTGAATTCCTCTTTTTGAGAGAACCAAAATAGACCTAAAGATCACCCTATTTGGTCAAGTGGAAGCTGAGTTTTGAATTATTTTATTCATACATGCATTATGCAATGGGTCAGTCCTAAGCACATGTGAAATTGGTTAGGTTGGCCTCCACCCCAAGTGGACCCTCAGGAAATCCTATAAATAGAAGCATACTCAAGCTCATTTCAACACATTGATCAAGCCCAGGGAAAATTTTAAGAACCACCCTAAATTTATATGTATAATAAATGGGCGAATCCCCATGATACATAGGAAAAATGGGAGGCGATTTTATCACTAATATAATATGTATATATATTTGTTTTGGCGAATCTCTCACCAGATTATATTATCTTGTAAAGTCATGGAAAATCTTTCACTGAATTATAAAATCTTGTAAGATCTTGGAAAATCTTTCATTGAATAATAAAACATTATGAAGTCTTGGCGAATGTTTTGTTAAAGTATGAAACCATATATCATAATAATAAAACATATTCATTAAACTGTAATATACTAACATACATGTTTGGAAAAAGAAACATTGTCATGGTAGGAGAGATTAATGTTTTCTCTACCATTTTTGTCAAGCTACCACTTTTTCCAAGATATCAAATTTCTTCCTTATTCCATAGACTCCAATTGCGAGATTAAAAAAAAAAAAAAAAAACACATCAAGTTTGTTTACCCCAACACGCCAACAAATAGCAAGCCCTAACTATATAATATAATGAAGTAGTAGGTATCCCAAAGGCCTGAAGGGGATCTAATGGAAAGAAGTGACCGTTGTCAGAAGCCTTCCAATCAATATATAAATATATAAATGTAGATTTATTAATATTTTAACTGGAAATCTTCAGTTAAATAATAAAATTTAATTACGTCTCTCCCTATCTAAATTTCTTATTAGCATAATTCACTACCTTCATACCATTTTTAACAGCGTTGTAACATGTGGATTAATTTCCTTTTTGGTGCACAATCTCCGCCTTTTAGGACAATATGGTGCAATGACCCAACCCCTACAGATCATTATGACAAACTAAGAATAGGAGAACATGAAAACCAGCATATTTTTCAAACAACTAATCCAAGATCAATACCTTAACTTTTTCATAAAGATATCATATTGATAATGTTTGAAAAATGGTGGGAAATCTAGGCAGCGACTATCTCTCTTCTACGAGGGTGATGCAGAAAGAGTTAAGATTTCATTGTTTTGAATTTTTTTTTGTTAAATCAGAAAAACCAATATTAATGGAGATATCAGTATTTTTTACTAAATTTTGTGAAATGACTAAATTTAGCTTTAACCATTCACCTTAAGATTTTTTTTACAATATAATTTCCTAAGTCTATTTAATATCTTCATTATCATAAAAACCAACTTATATCCATGTTAACTCCAAATCTATTTATCCCTCCCAGCACTTGGTAGACCCGGAATTAAGATGGATCTAAGCTGATAGAATTTCCCCTTTAAATTGTCTATGCTCACATGAATACCATGGTATTACCATGGGTCAATACCATGGGTTATCATAAACCTGGAGCTTAAAAACTACTATTAGTAGTTTATAAAAATTAATAAAATTAATAATTGATTTTTATTTTATTTTTTTATTTTAACCAAGTTAAAATGTTTAAGTGACATTAAATTACAAGATCCATTTTTATTCTTGATTGAGCGAGCCCCGAGAGGGATCAAATATTTTTTCACTCTATGTTAGTTTGTATATCACGATATTTGATCCAAAGTAAAGATGGATCTATGCTAGTTTAATTCCCCCCTTTAAATAGGTGGCATTCAATGTGAATACCATGGGTCAATACCATGTGCCATCTTTATTTTATTAATACTAATATTAGGGTTAATAATATTTTTTTGCATGGTATTAATAATAATTTGGCCCATGGTATTTGACCCATAGGATTCACCTAAATATAACACATTTTTTTAGTGTTCTTAAATATAAGGTGGCTTATGGAGTAAATATAAAAAATGTTTTATTTATTTACCATACCTCTGGTTTATTTATATTTTTATTAATTTACAATACCTCTTTTATAAATATAGTATTTGGCCCATAGGATTCAATTAAATGAAATAGAAAGAGGGTTATGGACTAAATATAGAAAGAGGTTTTATTTATTTACCATACTTATAGTTTATTTATATTTTTATTTATTTACCATACCTTTGAAGTATAAAAAGAGGTTTTATTTTTTACCATACCTCCACTTTATTTATATTTTTATTTATTTACACGCTTGCGTTTCATAAATATAAGGTGACATATGGAGTAAATATAATTTATTTATTTACCATACCTCTCATTTATTTATATTTTTATAAATTTACCATACCTCTTTTATGAATATGGTATTTGGCCCATAGGATTCACTTAAATGAAACCTCGTTTTTGAGCCTTCTTAAATAGAAAGAGGGTTATGGACCAAATATAAAAAGAGGTTTTATTTATTTACCATATCTCTAGTTTATTTGTATTTTTATTTATTTACCATACCTCCACTGTATTTATATTTTTATTTATAACTATCATTTTCTCGAAAATGAGGGCGAATGGAAGATTGTAACTCCTAATTGCAAGGGCTAAATTTACTTTTTTTACCCTCTCCCTTAAAATAAGGTAGGCTAACCTCCATACCTAATTTTTTTATAAAATAAATTTGAGGCATGAGGGCGAATGGAAGATTGTAACTCCTAATTGCAAGGGCTAAATTTACTTTTTTTACCCTCTCCCTTAAAATAAGGTAGGCTAACCTCCATACCTAATTTTTTTATAAAATAAATTTGAGGCAATTTGTAACAACGTACTATGATACAAAATATTCGCCCAATAAAAATATAAAACCCCTTAATTCAGCCCAAGGGCGAAATTCACCCTAAAATTTTCCATGATCAAGCCAGCTTTTATTCTTCTCTTTTGTCTTGGTTCACACAGGTCTGACAGCGTAAGGGTCCAAAATCACAGGGGTGGAGCTCGCACTGATATAGGGTTTTCTGATTCCTAGACGCTGGCACAAAAATAGGAATTTTGTTCCTTGGAAACTGGTATACATTGGTCAATACAACATCCAAAGACCCCTAGACAGTGGCACAAAATCTTAAGGGAGTGTTCAGGGTTTCATAGGAATATCTACTGGTGTTGGTCCTCAGACGCTCGCACAGAGTGGTCCTGAGTGTGTCCATGCAGTCCCGGATGTAGGCATAGTAACTAGAATAGAGTGTTCAAGGGTTTTGGAGGAGATCTAGTGATTTTAACCCTAGATGCACACACAAAGTCTTCTTGAGAGCATATGAGTAGTCACATATGCCCTCACACAGTGTCCAAGAGAGCGTCTAGAGAATTTCAGACGCACGCAGTCAGTTTTGCTGAGAGAGTCCATGGTTTTTGACTTTGTGTTTGATAGTTGGCTTCAGTTGGATTCAATGATCTGGGTTTCTCTCTACTAGTATATAAATTTGTAAATCTGTATATCTGTTTTGTAAATCTCCACTACAAATTTATATATTGTGCTCATTGTACTCTCTGCTAAAAACTTTTTTTGATGATCTATTAAAGAAGAATATTTGAAAGGGTTTCCCCTTGTGGGTATTTTCCCTGGTCTTGAACCAATCTGCTATCTCTTATGGTTTGTTGTTGTATTCTTTGTCATGATATATATTATTATATCTTTAATTACAGTTTATGATTGGTTACATTGCTAATAATTGGATGCATTGTTAATAAAAAGGTAAATTGGGCTAAAGTAATTGATACAACATAGAACAATTTGAAAAATTAACAACGTCCACTAAATTGAGGTTTTTATGTAAAAGATTGTATATATGTACTTTCCATTTTGAATGTTTAAATTTGAAAGACATGAAGAATTGAAATATCAATACTTTATTACTAATAATGAATGATTGTAGATATGTATTTAAGAGGTTTACAATAAATAAAGAGGTTTGGAAAATCAACGTTGGAATACACTTGGATGAAAGAGATGAGGCTGCAAATTGATGATGAATGTTAACTACCTAGTAATAAGTACTAAGAATCTAATATGAATTATTAGATTTATTGTGAATTATGGAATTGGCCAATTTATTGTTTCCCTAAAAGATAGGATGTTGTCTTTGGGAGTGGGAAACAAAAGCTCATTAATGAGCTAGTAACTACCTGCCACTTATTCATGAGGTGGAGGTGTATAAAATTTGGTGTAGTTTAACCCGATAATGTAATATAAATCAAAGAAGAATACTATAATCTACTTCTACTATCAATTTTGTGAAAGCTTAAAGATCGAGCTGAACAATATAACTAGAAGAAGAATAATCAATGGAACAATACATATGAAAATACTTTGGGGAAAGCCTCAGCTAAAAACCCCACACTATCTATATTATCATACAAGTGCAAATACATAGGAATTATGCAAAGCCTTAGCTCTCACAGCTAGTCAGCTCTCAGTATAATCCTCACAGATGCTCACAGGCAATCTTGGTTTCTCTTCTGCCTTCATCTCTACCCTCCAAGCTCCTATTTCCTTGTGCTATTCCTTGTGGATGTTTTTCTCTTACCAAGTGGAAAACCCAACTACCAAGTGGATTATAACCTTCCAAAACTACGCAATCCTTAAGGATTAAATCCTTGACTTCATGCATGAGTTTTCTCTTTGATAAAACACATACAACTGATAATACATTGTCCTTGACTTTAATCTCAACTAGGTATTTCTCAGAATAGACATGCATGAGTTTTTGATGAGGGAATCTTCAGTTAACTGGAGTAGCACTAGTTGAATGCATGCATGCATCAACTGACTGTTAACTCACTATTAGTTCCTAAAACAGTTTGGAACTAATTTAACTGGACTTAACTCAGTAAATTGAGTTAACTAATTACAACTCAAATATAACTCAATCTTATCTCCTTAATTTAAGGGATAACTCTTGCATGACTTCATAAAGACTTCTAACTTGAATCTCTCCAACTAATTAATTCAAAATAGATTAATTAATTATTTCCAAGTCGCTGTTAAGACTAAATTCGATTTTAATTCATAATTTAATTCAAAGACAAATTAAATTGGAATATTCTTGTTGCCATATTTCAACACTCCCTCTCACCAAGAAAGGGATCACCTGCCACCCCGATCCTATCTCTATGGAACTCAAATTTACACTTTGACAATGCCTTTGTCAAAATGTCAGCATCTTGCTCCACTGTCGAAATATATACTGCAGCAACATGATCCTCCTCAACCTGTGAAAATCCACATGCAACAAATCTTGCCTTATGCTTCTCCACACTACCATCAGTAGCTTGCTTTACCTGGTAAAGCCAACGGGAACTCACAACTAACTTGTTCTTCGATCTCAGAACCATGTCCCAAACACTGTTACAATGGAGTCATACTCCTCCACCATAGCATCAACCCAAATCAGCTGTTGCACTACTTCCTCAAAGGAATATGGTTTGGTCTCAACATATTCCCCAGTAAGGGCCATGTATTCAGTGTAGCTCTCAAGTGACCTCCTTTGTCTACGCTGAGAAGATGGTGCTCCCACATTCTCTCTCGCATCCTCCAACAATCTGTCAGCTTCTCTTGTGTGCTTCCTTCCATCTCTGGAAGACTCAGCTTGAGTGGATGTCTCCACTCTAGGAACCTCTATATGTGGCTGCTCTGCATCAGACTGAGGCTCCTCCTCCTTAGGAACCAACAGTTCCTCCACAGCCTATAGTTGGAGCTCCCTCTCAAGGGAAACTCACATGGCCTTCTGTTCATCAAACTTGAGATCTCTATGAACCACTGTCCTCTGATTGGTAGACAAGTACAAGCAATAGTTTTGAGTTCTATCAGTGTACCCCACAAGTATCCCCAACTTTGCTGTCGGCTCAAGCTTCTTCTGTGCATCCTTTGTCACATGGAAATATGTCGATGAGCCAAAGATCCTGAAGTGACCCACATCTGGTCTCTTACCAGAGAAAGCTTCCTCTAGTGTCTCCATCCCAAGTATATGATGTGGGCTTCTATTCTACAAATAGACTGTTTTGTTGCATGCCTCGGCCCACAAGTGAAGTGGTAGGCCTTGGTCATGTAGCATTGGCCGTGCTGCCCCTACAATAGTTCTGTTCTTCCTCTTGGCCACCCCATTCTGTTGTGGGTTATGAGGTGCTGTCAAATCTCGTTTAATTCCTTCCGCTACACAGAAGTCCTTAAACTCTCGAGAGACATATTCTCCACCGTTGTTGCTTCTCAAGGCCTTGATCTTTTTCCCTGACTCTTTCTCGACAAGAGCTTTGAAATCACAAAACTTTGTGAAAGTTTGGTCCTTCTTCTGCATGAAATAAATCCAGCATTCACGAGAATAGTCATCAATGAAAATCACATAATACCTTTGCTTCGATGTGGATGCTGTCGAGAATAGTCCACACACATCAGTATGAACTCGCTCTAAGATAGCCTCTGCTCGACTATCTCGATCATGAAATGAAGACTTGGTGTACTTTCCCAAGGTACAACCTTTGCATGTGTCAACTTGCTCAAGTTTACCTTTGGGAAGTCCTGTAGATATCTGCTGCATTATCTTCAAAGCCCCATGATGCAAATGGCCCGACCACCTGTGCTACAACTCGCCAATTCTTGGCTTTGCACCAATTCTGCTTTTGTACTCAATGTTGCACAATCATCTACCTCTAGTTTATAAAGATTCTTCACCCGAATCCTTATCCTCTTGGTTTGACCCGTGTTTATGTGTCTTAGGAATGCCTTTCCTTTACTGAAGACAACATCGTAGCCTTTGTCCTCCAACATCATGATCGATACCAAGTTCTTCTTCATTCCAAGCACATACATCACATCTGTCAAGGTGAGAGGAGCTCCATGCTCCCTCTAAAATGCAACTGTGCCCACTCTTGAAACACTATACCTTTCATCATCATCTATCTCTATGTGCATCTTGAGGTCTATCTCCTCCAAGGCACTGAATAAATTTTTACCACCGTCATGTGGAATGAGGTTCCACTGTCAAGATACCAGACACAACCCATCATCAATGACACCATGCATGCGATGAGAGTAAAGTCCATTTCAAACTGAGAGGCTAATGCCTCACCTTCTAATCCTTCCGAGGATCCCTTCTTGGACTTCTTCTATGGGCAATTAGTCTCATAATGTCCCATCTCGTGACAATTAAAGCACCTTACTTTAGAAATATCACCCTTCTTCCCTCCATGAGAAGAATTCGATTTGAAATGGGAAGCCTTCCCCTTCCCTTTCCTTACATTACTTGCTAAGGCCAGATTTTCTTCATCAGCATTATTGGATGAAGAACCATCTCGTGTGCTCCTCCTGATCTCCTCCTGCATAAGATCCAACCACAGTCGTTCCCAATCCGGCAGTTTCTCCCTTCCATTCATAGAGTCCTGGTAGTTATTCCAACTCTTTGGAAGGCCAAGGAGAAGGAGGCTCACCATATCATCATCGGCAATAGTTATTCCCACACTGCCACGCTCATCTCTGTAAGTGGTGAGATTGTTCAGATATGTGGAAATAGTATCGCCCTTCTCCATCTTGATTCTTCGAAGCTTATCCTTGAGCACCAATTTCCTTTGGTCGCTACTGTTCTGGTAGAGGTCCTTCAATGTCTTCCACATTGAAAATGGAGTATCCTTCCCATGGAGACTCAAGACAATATGGTCTCGAACTCCCTCAAGGATGATCTGTCTCGCCTTCGCCACACACTTCTTCCACTCAGCCAACTCTTGTGCATTAGTTGAAGCTGGCTTTGGGATTTCTTGATCAATGAATTCCTTCAAGCCATTGTCTTCTAATACAACCTCCATTCTATATTTCCATGCTATGTAATTCAAGCTACCTTCCAAGGCATACTCGAGTCTCAAGCCATAGAACGCCATTGGCCAACCTTGAAGTATGATATGAATTTGATTTGCACCTGCAACCCCGAACTTCAAACTTTGAATTCTCTTCTCAGTATACTGTTCACAGCTCCGATACCATGTAGAAAATTTCTACAAATCCAGCTCTGATACCATGTAGAAAATTTCTACAAACCTAGCTCTGATACCATGTAGAAAATTTGGTGTAGTTTAACCCAATAATGCAATATAAATCAAAGCAAAATACTATAACCTACTTCTACTATCAATTTTGCGGAAGCTTAAAGATCAAGCTGAACAATATAACTAGAAGAAGAAGAATCAATGGCACAATACATATGAAAATACTTTGGGAAAAGCCTCAGCTAAAAACCCCACACTATCCGTATTATCATACAAGTGGAAATACATAGGAATTATACAAAGCCTTAGCTCTCACAACTAGCCAGCTCTCAGTACAATCCTCACAGATGCTCACAAGCAATCTTGGCTTCTCTTCTGCCTTCCTCTCTGCCCTCCAAGCTCCTATTTCCTTGTGCTATTCCTTGTGGATGATTTCCTCTTACCAAGTGGAAAACCCATCTACCAAGTGGATGATAACCTTCCAAAAACTACGCAATCCTCAAGGATTAAATCCTTGACTGCATGCATGAGTTTTCTCTTTGAGAAAACACATACAACTGATAGTACACTATCCTTGACTTTAATCTCAACTAGGTCTTTCTCAGAATAGACATCCATGAGTTTCTGATGAGGGAATATTCATTTAACTAGAGTAGCACTAGTTGAGTGCATGCATGCATCAACTGATTGTTAACTCATTATTAGTTCCTCAAATAGTTTGGAACTAATTTAATTGGACTTAACTCAGTAAACTAAATTAATGAATTACAACTCAAATATAACTCAATCTTATCTCCTTAATTTAAGGGATAACTCTTGCATGACTTTAGAAAGACTTTTAACTTGAATTTCTCCAACTAATTAATTAATTAATTATTTCCAAGTAGCTGTTAAGAATAAATTCGATTTTAATTCACAATTTAATTCAAGGACAAATTAAATTGGAAGTGATGATTGATGCTATGTGATTCGTTCTCCACATTTCACTAGTTTCAATCCCACTTCTTCACCCCTGTGAGCATCACCCGATGCAATGAGTGCTAAGTGAACTATTCAAAAATCATGAGAAATTAGTCAGTTACGACTACCTCTCATGGAAATGGTCATACGTTTGAATGACTTACTTAACGCAGTTGAATCCCAAAAATGATATCTAATATTCTTGTTGCCATATTTCAACAGGAGGTAGTTACAAACTACTAAAATGAGCAGTAGATGGGTAATGGAGGATACTCTTATATTTTTCTTCTTGCTGAAAGAGGCTCACGTTGTCTTGGAGAGAGAAAAGGAAAAACAAGTGAATAAGACAGAAAGGAGAAAAAATAATTTGTAGACCTATTATGCTTGGGGACATACATGATGGATGTAGTATAATGGTTGGTGGGAGCTAAGTGATTCAAAATTAATTTTCCATAATTCACAAACTTCAAGTCAGTATTTTGAACCACAAAAAAAGAGGAAATTGTATTATAACACAAAATACACAAACTACAAATAGGGGTTCTTCTTTGGAACCTCCCCATCTGCAAAATTGACTATGAGTAGAAAAAGTTCCTAAACATATCTAAACAAATTAATTCAAGTTATAAACAAATATTTCAGTCACGAGAGGTTACATTAATAAATGTGGTGATGATTAAGAATAACCATATTGTCAAAATAACTGGAATTTTAAGCACAAATTGAGTGTAGGATTAAACTTCCCAACATCTTTGTACAATTTAGGCAGAAGCCTTAAATGTTTTACTTCCTTACACGATGTAATTTCTTAAACAAAACAAGACAAATATTAAACAGAGAAAGTCTTGAAATCATGTATTTGACCATGACAACACAACATTCATACTTATGAAGATGGAACAACCAAGGGTTTGGGTTATCTGACCTAGTAAATGCTAGTGAAAAAATTCCTTGAGCAAGAAAGTACACTTTGAATCCTTTTATAGTTATAGTTATAATACACTCTGAATCTCTTTGCAAGTTATATTTACCTACAAATTTATGGCAAAACATATTTTATGTTAAAATTTACATATTCCTGTACAAAAGGTTTATTATTAAAAATATAAATATTTTATAAATAAACCGTGGAAGTAAAATCAAGAAACATTACTTGAATAGAGCCTAGAAAATAGAGAAGACCTTGCCTTTCATCTGTGTTAAGAAAAATTTGAAGTTAGTATGCATTTATACTAGTAATCTAGGTAATATAAATAATATGAAGAAATATTATAAGTAAGCTAATCATATGCAAATTAATTGAAACAATGAGACTGATACACGAGGTTTCTTTCACAAATAATTTAGGGAGAAAACCCTAGATAACCTTAAGGTTTAGGGTTTGTAATTAGAGGAAAATTAATTTGAAAAAAAAATAAAATAAATCCAACATTAAAATAAATAAACAAACAAACAGAGTCCAGTTCAATTCAAAACATAGAGCCGAAATTGATAAATTTATGGAGAATGATTAGGGTTGGAAGCAAAATCCTATTTCCAAAATACATTTTCGTATATTTGAGAAATGATATAAATTCCTTTACATATTTAAAACTTGACCTATATAGACTAGTTGTTGCATAAAGGATTTAAAATATTTCTGGCCCTAAGGGTTAGTAGAACAAAATAGATATACTCGAAAATTTAGAGGGAATTATAATGAATGAAAGAATAAATTTAAAACCTTGTTCCTAAACTGGAGATGTGATAACAAAGAAGGTAGAAAGAAACTTTACATATACATATGGTTTACTTGGGTATCATAAATCCATCAATAGAGAGTAGAAAACCCTGGAGTTCTCACGGCTCAGACAAACCTATAAATAATTTCAAAAATATAGACTTGAGAAACTCAAAAAAATCAGATTAAAACTTATGTGAAATATTAAGTATGTCAGAGATAAAATACAAAGTACCTTGTGTGTCGATAAAAAAATTATTCCAAAGAAATCATTTCTAGAGTAAAATTCGTGTTGTGACTACAAAAACCTGTTAAAACCAAGACACAGAGAAAGAGAATTAGTATTTTGATATAAACACCCAACAAATTGTAAGACTAAAGCAAGTAAGAACGAAAAGAAACAATCTGAAATGATTACCTCTATTAACAACCCTCGCAAAATCAAGTAATTGAGATTTTGCCTGGAAGAACTAAGAAAATATAGTTGCAGAGATGAAATTTTAACTCTCCAACAAAGCACCAAAAGGAAATTAAGAAATTAGATGTAGACTGGCAAAGACTTAGGGAGAAGGATTGAATGAATGAAGCGGATAGGGAGTTGGTGAGGTAGTAATTAAACTGGTGAAAACCCTAGATTACCTAATCACCATTGATTTGAAGAGAATACATCACAATTGTACATTTGGTAGGTAGACTAATTACTCATTGTTGAAAAATGTAGCAAGAAAATATCAGTTTGACTTTGCCTTGGTCAAACTAGAGATAATTCGAATTTCCACATTAGCAAAATTATTAGAGGTAATTAAATGAGGTGACATGTCTATTGTTACTCAGTGAACTCAGTTAATTCGAGTTGGAGGGCTTTAGTTGAGTTAAGGATGAGTGATTGCTAATTTGTAGCAATCTAATTCAGTTATATTAATTTTTGTTCAGTTAAACTAGTGGCAGGTCAGTTGTGTTGTGTGACTTCAGTCTAACTCAGTGATCATTTAGTTAACTGATCAATCAACAAATAATAGCTAATGCATGTAGTGAATTTGAGTTACCTAGTTGAAGCAAAGATTCCAAGGTAGTGTAACATCAGTTGTAAACTAGTCTTGAGTGTACAGGTGTTTCTTACAGTCAAATGATAAACCTTGGGAATTTTGTAATCCATTTTGGAGAAATTCCTAAATAATAGGGGCCTAATTTCTCAAGGAATTGCACAAGGAAATAGGGGCTCAAGAAGAGGTAGAAATTGACTAATTCCAGTCAAATTTTCTTAGTGAGCAGTGAGATAGGTTATTCACTTGTAGGTTGTGCTCAATTGAGAAAAGAAATTGTAATACATCTCTATTCATCAGATTAATGCAAGTAGGCATTGGGGTTTTTAGTAGATTTCTTTCCCTGGGAAAAATGTTATTTGCATGTGTGTTATTTATCATTGCATGTTTGTGATTGATGTTGTAAATTGTGAATTACTTTTCGCATAGCGGTAGAGTAGGTTTTTGTCTTGTGATTTTGATTAAAACTTCATGAGCAGTTGAAAATATACATCATAATTTCTACATGGTATTAGAGAAAGATTCACATTAGAGCAGGAATTTCGAATTTATTTCTCAGGAGGTTTGAATTTGCAGTTCAGTGTAGCAGGATCTCTCCAGATTTTGGAAGACGAGCTTCAATGAGTTGAGGCTAGAGTATGCCTTGGATGGAACCTCTAATTTCATCGTATGAAACGATCGTATGGAGGCAGTATTGGATGACTATGGATTGCTAGAATACACTAATATAGATGTTGCAAAACCAATGGAAGTGGATTCCCATAACATAGGCCAATGGAAGAAATATGTAGCCAAGGTGAATAGAATAATATTGGAGGGAGTACGGGACCACATTGTCACCAATAGACATGGGAAAGAAACTCCTTATGCAATATGGAAGGCACTGACAAATCTGTTCCAGAATAGCAGCGACCATCAGAAACTGATGCTAAAGTATAAACTTTGAAATATCAAGATGCAGGAGAATGTCACTATTCAACAATATCTGAGCAGGTTCACACAAGTGTTATAGACATTTTTGGGCACTGCAACCCCAATCATAAATGTCAATAAACCAAGGGCTCTTAAGTCCCTAAAAGTGTTGTTCCGACCCCTAAAGGAACAAGGTCAACTGATTACATCTTCTCCCAGAGGTTCTCCATGAAAAACTACTCAGAACTGGTCAAAATTGGACCATTTCACCTGCTCCATAGGCAAAGTGCGCTGCATCCCACCTAAATACACACAGTGGGTGCGATGCATTTCAAAAAGCCCTTCTATGGGGTGCGATGGGCGAGAAGGGACAAATGGCAGGGTCAATCTGCAAGGTGGAGGAGCATGGAATCTTCTAGAAACTTCTCCTGTGACACTTGCCTCTCTGAATTCGACCAGGGATGAGTAAGAGATCATCAATCTCCAAGTGGAACCAAAAACTATTAGAGAGAAAACACTAATCAACTCTCAAAAGCTGACTCACCTTCCTTGCAGACATCTATATATGGATCCCTCATCCCAGAGATCCAGAGGCTGGAATTTTGTATCTTGTGAGGAAGTGCTGCTGGTTTATTGGTGCAATATCATAGTGTTGGGTGATCTAAGCTTGTCATGAGGTGAAGAAGGGCTTCTTGCTGAGAGGATGATGCTAGGTCAGAACAATTGGTTGTAACTCTCTTGGCTCTTTCTTGATTATCAATAGAGCTATTCAAGTTTTCCTCCATACTCTTGTACGGTTTATGTTTTATGCATTTGTATGGTCAATTTACATCTGATCCTAGATTGTTTATGATAATAGATCTATGTTCTCGTATAGTATTGTGCTGCTTTGATTCTACAGGTACTCTGTGAAGCTAGGTATACAAGGAAGCAAGTAGCAAAGGACTATCAGAAGAGAGAGGAATCGAGCAAGGAACCAAGCGCAAGACAGAGGTTGGTCTCCTTTATTCTTCTCTCATCTATCTCTCATAAAGGAAAACGAAAGTAGTCTTTACTTTGTTTGTTTCTAAGGTAGCCACTAGCCTTAGTGGGATTAGCAGTTCTGCATAGACACTATTCCCGGTAACAAAATGGCGACTCCACTGGGGAGCGAGTAGATTGTTTGTTTATCTACATTTGTTTACTTTATAAACTTACAGATGGAGCCTAAAGTTGAGCCAGGTAGCCTTCGAACTGCATTTGCTATGCAAATGCAAAGTAGATAAATGCCACTTCAGTCAATCTCCGGGTTTTGTTTATGAATTAAACAATTGATTTACAAACTCTCTAATTGCCCTTGTGGTGGCTCTAGTAACCTCCTTAGATCTACCCCTGTGATTGATTTACTGATTACCACTTGCTCGGCCAAAATCCCTGAACTGAACAGCGAACTGTGACCCGGAACCCAATCCAAGTCTCGTCCCTGGTCCAGCACACTATCTGTTCTGTGAACTTCAAATACAGCGCACTTCCCGAGTGTAGTAGGTGCGCTGCATTTCAATTTCACTGTGTTACAGGTGTGCTGATCAGACAAGGCCTTGTTCCTAAATTTTGGTTTCTGTGCTCATTCTTTTCAGATCTATTCAGGAGTTTTGCTGCGTGTAGTCAATACACCTCTGTTTTAAACCCCTTTCCTTACAGTTATTCTGCCTCCATTGTGAAAAGAACTATAAATGTTTTTATGTATTTTTTGAGTCATTTTCAGTTCTCCTTTACAAAGAAGTAGCATAATTGTATTGTCGTTTCTTGATTTGAAAGTGTCGCAAGTGTCGTTTTCAGTCATAGAAGAGAATCTGATTGTTCTTGATGGTCGATTATCTTGTTACTATTGTATTTGATCTGAATTAGTAGTTTTTCTAAGTGTCGAAAGCAAGTTTTCAATTCCAAATCGCAAAGTGTTGTCATTGTCCTCATTTTGTTTTGAAAAGAAACTTGTTAGTAATTGTCGCTTTGAAAATAATTCAGATTTGCACATTAGCTTTCTTTTTATCATCCACATATTAAGAAGGCTGAAAACAAATACATGCATGTGCATTTGCATTTAGACTGTTTGTTGGTTCGATTTAGGATAGTGCATATAGTGTGTGCTCTTTGCTCTTTGCTAAAAGAACGCCATCTCTCTTTCCTTAGTAGCTAGGATTTTCATTTGCCAAAAAGAAGATTAAACAACTGTTTATCATCTTAGATTGCATTTTAGGAATTGTACATTTACATCACGTGATGAACCTGAAAGGCAAATTTCTTAAGCAAGATCAACTATAAAATAAATTTAATGAATCTAAAAACGCTTTGGAACCTAATGCACAACATCTAGAAGTCTAGGCTAGAGACGTATTCCGGCGTCGTAAACACTGGTAACTGTTGCTTTCACTGTTGGTTGGGTGATTCCTCCACTTTGAGACGATAAGTGCCAGTACAGACTTGTGCTCCCACGTACCGTCGAGTATATTTTGGGAGACCACAATAGGCTTAATCCTTTATCCATAGGAAGCCGTGTCTGCCACCCTATCGATCGCAATGCACTGAACACAGCATTCGGGAAGATTGACTGTCGTACCGTAAAAAGTATTCTGCAAATTTGCGATTGGTTTGGTAATCCCTCTGTCTAGATTTTCAGAGTAGTCCCTTTCGTTCATTTTCAGACTCCTTAATGGAAAAGGTCCATCTGAGCACTTGTCACTTCAGGCTCATTAAAAATCGAAGGCGACTAGAGTCATCTTTTGTTTTTTCTCGACTCTTTAAAATTGAAAAAACAAGTTGTGTCAAAGCATCTAAAATTTATTTTAAACGGAATAATTATCACCTTTCCTAAATTGATCTTAGGTTGAGGAAAATGGAGTCCACCAACCAAGGAGTTCCCCTTGGAGGAAATCCTAGTCCCTTCTCCTCTTGGGGAGATGTCGGTGCACCCCATATGGCCACATTGTCACTTCCAGGATTGACAATTGGTTTGCCTGTATGGCTCTTCTCAACCTCCATCGTTCAAAACATCGTGATTCCTGAACAATCGAGTCAGCAACTAAACGATTCCAAAGTTACCCCCCAACCCTCTACTTCGTCCAATTCTTCCTCTCCTCCTTCGTCTTCGCTTGATGAAGCTGGTAAAGCAAAAAATCAAGTACCTGAGAAGAAGAAGAAGGAGCCGAAGGCGAAAAGGGGCAACCAAGCATCGTCTAGTGAAAATTCACACACTGCACTGACCAAGCCTAAATCACCATGTGTCATTTGCAAAGGAGACCACTATCATCGAGATTGTCCTTGCATCCCTCGGATCTTAAGGGACTGGTCTCCTCGTTTGCACAACCCGGTGTCATCAACCTCTAGTGATCATGTTGAAAGTACACCGTCAACTAGTGAAAGTGAAGCCCCTGGACAAAAGGGAAAATGTAAATTTCCTTGTAAACTGTGTGAAGACGATCATGTCGTCCACCGGTGTCCCTTCTTAGATGAGGCTAAAAGAGTTTTGGACGACCGTCTGGTTTCACCGTTATGGCTTCCTCCTGGATATAAGAAACTCTTGCCGAGTCCGTCACTAGTTGAAAATCCGGCTGACACGCCCTTGTGGTCGGCCGAAGCATCTATCATTGAAGATGAACCATCTGAATCCACACCAGATGAAATTCAAAAGGTCGAGGCGGCAGTTGACCCGGTCTTGCCTTCAGAGGTTCCATCTTCAGATGATACAATCATCGAAGAGAATAAGGATGACACCGTCAAAATTCTTTTTGTAAGCACAGACTCCGATGAACATGGGGGCAGTCTACCCATTCCTTTACCGCAGGAAGGAATTTTTTCAGAGTCATACTCGGCCGTCTATTCGGTCCCACCTCCAAGCAACCTAGTTATTTCCTTTGTCTGGAATCTACTAGGCAGACCCCGCTTACCGGCTAGTGTACCATTCCGAATCATTGCTCAAGTATATAAAATGGTCATGGCCGGTACCATCATAGATGAAGGGGCTTCTGTGAGTATCCTTTCCTCGACTGCTTGGAAAGCACTTGGTTCGCCATCTCTTTTGCCTGAGATGAGAAATCTAACAGGCTTTGATAAAGGAACCAGTCGACCGTTAGGGATCCTTCCTAATGTGCCCATAACATTGAGAGAGAAAACCGTTCACATAAACGTAATGGTAGTCCAAGGACCCCTGGATTATAATCTACTCCTTGCACGAGACTATATTTATTGCATGGGAGCCATTGTCTCCTCACTCTTTAGAGTAATGTGTTTTCCGCACGAAGGAAGAGTGGTCAAGCTCATAGACCAGCTTTCATTCCCCGGTTCACGCATAGCAAATAGTCATATACCATCCCTAAATGATCTTTTTACGTAAGGAATGTCTCATCAATCCCCAGTCTATCCGCCTGATGAGCACGAGTGATTCGGGGGACATGACTGAAACCCAGGGGGCATGCACCCTGGTCTACTTCGGTAAGAAAACCTTGGGTATAGGGTTGATTTCTGCGAAGGATATATGACTAATCTGGCGAACCCGTCCTGACAGGAAAATGGGAACAGACTGGAATAAGATACTTTCGTTAAGGTTATGCCAGGTGACACCACTCCCCTTTTCCTATTTCGATAGGCATCGCCGAGAAAGAATTTTATCCGCGGTGCGGATGAAACTTTCTTGGTAACCTGGAAATTTTTCTCTATACCTGGGGGCATGCAAACCTTTTGGCATGCAAGTGAAGAGCGACCATTTATTTTTTAAATGTGTAGGTCCTCTAACCCTTAAACTCGTAGGATTGGTCGTTTCCTAACTTGCATAAAGAAAGGATGTGGGGCAAAGCTTTGAAACAATGTCGTTTTTATGAGACATCCTTATTATGCGACTAGATATATCGAGCAGTTTTAGCACATAGTTCAAGCTCGTTAAAAAATAAACATAAGTCATGAGCAAATGTTTCCCCCAGCGTTTAAGCTCATTAAAAAATGAACCAATTCCCGGTAAATAACCGTCATGAACGTAGTACTTCAGCCTTTAAATCCTTGGTCGTGTTCTCATCATCACCTCCACTCTGTATTGGCCGATCATTCACCTCCACTTGATTGTTTACCCCTTTTGAGGAACAGCTGCAAAGAGTGATCCTGTTAGCTATCCTTGTAACACTGCCGTGATTTGAAAATTCCAAACCTTACCTGGAATCAGCTGCTACCCGAATTTATCACTCGTTCCTCAAAGACGAGTCTCCTTTAAGCTCTTTTCAAATGACTAGTAAAATATGAAAAGATTGCCGAGCCATTGACCTCTCCAGCTCATTAAAGTGACCGGAAGTGCTATCCCTCCTTTAGATTTTAATCTTTTTGGACCTGAGGGATTATTACACAAAAAGATCGAGCGCTTGTTTTGTTCGGCTCATTAAAAGCACTGAAAATTCATCCCTTCTGTATTATTTTATACTTTTTCAGACTTAAGGGATTAGATGATGAAAAAGGATTTTTGGAGTTTCCTTTACGTCCCTTTTCAGACTCTCTAAAATTGAAAAGGACCGAGTTATCTTTGTCGTTAAACTCGTTAAAACCTAATAGCGACAAACTTGTCCATAGCAGACAAGAACGAGTTTCACTATCGCTAGGCTCATTAAAACATAGTGATGGGTTTGCCCGAAGGGAAAATTATAGAACAAGCATATGTTATCCTCCTCAAGTTTGAAAAAAATAAAGAGGTACTAGTCAGCAATGACTGGGGAAAAATTGGGAAGAAAACTTGAAGAAACTTTGTTGGTAGCGAGTCGCTCTTGAACATGACACTTTCACTCCACATCCAAGTCGGATTAGGTTGTTCCATTCACTGGTCACATCACCATGGTTCCAGCACACCATCCACATTTGGGGTTAATGCTACCAATCCATCACGTCAGTGTCGCTGATATGTTCAAGAGAAGTCACTCAGAGAATTCACCTGTGTCTCACCCACTATAATACATCTTTGCTCCATTCTTTCATGACCGCCACCTTGAACCGTATATCACCAGATCGTTTTCACATCCATTAAAATCATTTGCTCCGTTCCGTGTCATTGATGTGGGATTCACTAAGGCCCTCCTATGACGGATCGCTTCTTGTCGACATCAGCTCATTATCCAAGAAGTCGATCTAGGAACAACCCTTTCAGTACTTTGAAACTTGCATGCCTCAATGGCAAGTTTCTCACTTCCAGCGACAGGTTTACATCAATGGTCTTCGACCGAAAGATTTTGCGTGGTGTTCGACGCCAAGTCCTTTATTCACACCACGTAAATTGTACTGTAGTACCTTGAGGGTCATCATCATTATCGGTGATTCCTCTCGCGCCTGTTAACAGCTTACATCATTGGCTGGTAATCAGGCGATGTCTTTCCATGTTCGACTCCAGAACATCTCTCACATGGATCGACTTGTACTTGAGTGAAGATCGAACGAGATTGAAGACCCCGGATCTAGTTTCATCCATCCAGGCTGCGATATATATTCAGGAAAATAAAGACATCAAATGTACATCATTGCTGCACAGATAATCATCCAATCTAAGGGATGATGACTCTACCAGAATCATCAGTCTACACTCAGACGATTGTCTGTCTCATGTACATGAAAATGAATTTATAAAGCTGAGCATGGGAATGCCCGCCTCAGCCAGATCATGAAAATATTATGAAGATAATGTATTGTATTGTATCTTATTACAGGTCTCCTTCCAGCTTGAAAGAACTTCAGATCCTCATGATAAAGAATTTCACCCGACATCAACAAATTTACGACCGCATGCTTTAGGGGGCAACTGTTATAGACAATTTTGGGCACTGCAACCCCAATCATAAATGTCAATAAACCAAGGGCTCTTAAGTCCCTAAAAGTGTTGTTCCGACCCCTAAAGGAACAAGTTCAACTGATTACATCTTCTCCCAGAAGTTCTCCATGAAAAACTACTCAGAACTGGTCAAAACTGGACCATTTCACCTGCTCCATAGGAAAAGTGCACTGCATCCCACCTAAATACACACAGTGGGTGCGATGCATTTCAAAAAGCCCTTCTATGGGGTGCGATGGGCAAGAAGGGACAAATGGCAGGGCCAATCCCCAAGGTGGAGGAGCATGGAATATTCCAGAAACTTCTCCTGTGACACTTGCCTCTCTGAATTCGACCAGGGATGAGTAAGAGATCATCAATCTCCAAGTGGAACCAATAACTATCAGAGAGAAGACACTAATCAACTCTCAAAAGCTTACTCACCTTCCTTGCAGACATCTATATATGGATCCCTCATCCCAGAGATCCAGAGGCTGGAATTTTGTATCTTGTGAGGAAGTGTTGCTGGTTTATTGGTGCAATATCATAGTGTTGGCTGATCTAAGCTTATCATGAGGTGAAGAAGGGCTTCTTGCTGAGAGGATGATGCTGGGTCAGAACAATTGGTTGTAACTCTCTTGGCTCTTTCTTGATTATCAATAAAGCTATTCAAGTTTTCCTCCATACTCTTGTATGATTTATGTTTTATGCATTTGTATGGTCAATTTACATCTGATCCTAGATTGTTTATGATAATAGATCTATGTTCTCGTATAGTATTGTGCTGCTTTGATTCTACAGGTACTCTGTGAAGCTCGGTATACAAGGAAGCAAGTAGCAAAGGACTATCAGAAGAGAGAGGAATCAAGCAAGGAACCAAGCGCAAGACAGAGGTTGGTCTCCTTTATTCTTCTCTCATCTATCTCTCATAAAGGAAAACGAAAGTAGTCTTTACTTTGTTTGTTTCTAAGGTAGCCACTAGCCTTAGTGGGATTAGCAGTTCTGCATAGACACTATTCCCGGTAACAACAAGTTCATGATGAGCTTCCAATATTTAGTGTTATTGTTTCAGATGATGATTTGGTAACCCTAGCCTTTCTAGGCCTTCCAAAGAGCTGGCATAGCTACCAATATTTGGTGAACGAGTGGGATAAACTACCAAATTGGGAATGTTTATGGTCCAATTTGGTACAACAAGAAATAAGACAGAATACCAGAGATGGGATTTCATCCAAGGGCGAGGATGAAGAAAAATTTGCATTGATTGGAAAGGGAAAGAAGGGAAAAGGGAAGAAATCTCAAACCAAACCAGACTCTAGCCATGTGGGTAAGAAAAAAGATTTGTCCAAAATTAAATGCTTCCATTATCATGAAATCAGGCACTATTCCGTGAAGTGTTGACACAAAATAGAAAGAAAGAATACCTCACGAGGAGTAGCAGGTGAAGCCTTGGCTTCATAGTTTGAGCTTGAATTTAACCTTATCACATGCATGGTGAGCACAGTGATGGGGAGTGTGTGGTACTTGGACTCTGGTGCTTCGTTCCACATGATAGGGTGTAGATATTTTTTCAGTGACCTGGAGGAGAAAGATATCCAAATGCACATCGAAATGAGGGATGATGGAAGGTAAAGTGCAACCAAGATTGGTACAACCACCTTTCGAGGGAGTCAAGATCCCCTCTCACACTCAAATATGTCATGTTCATTCTGGGCCAAAAGAAAAATCTCATCTTTTTTGTATTTTGGAAGACCATGGTTATGATATGATCTTCAGCAAAGGAAAATCATTTATGAGACACATAGCCACAGGAGAGGTGAAGCAGATCGGGGTTCGTGTGAAGAACCTGTATAAGCTACATGGTGAACTTTGGCACAAAAGACTTGGCAATTTTCACCATGGTGCCTTGAAGATTATGAAACAAATAAACATTGCCCTCCCCAAAGGAGCACTTGAGCAACATGATGTATGTAAAGGATGTACCTTGGGAAGTACACAAAATCCAAATTCCATGATCGGGACAACAAATCACATGCAGTCTTGGAAAGGATCCACTTTGATGTCTGTGGACCCTTCTCGACAGCCTCTACTGCAATACATAAGTACTATGTCATATTTGTTGATGATTTCTCAACGAAGTGTTGGATATTCTTCATGTGGAAGAAAGATGAGACATTCTCAAAGTTCATAGAATTCAAGGCACTGGTTGAGAAAGAAACCGACAAGAAGGTGAAGGCTCCCAGGAGCGATAATGCAGGTGAGTATGTGTTGAATGAATTCAAAAATTTATGTGCAAAAGAGGGCATTCGATGAGAGATTACAACACAACACAACCCACAAAAAAATGGGGTGGTTGAGAGAAAGAACAGTAGCATTGTGGGAGTTGCGAGGGCTATGTTGCATGAACAAGGCCTACCTCTACATTTATGGGTTGAAGCATGCAACATAACAATATATTTGTAGAACTTGAGTCCTCATCATATTTTTGGCATGATTACACTTGAGGAGGCTTTCTCAAGGAGAAAATCAGATGTGTCACACTTCATGATTTTTGGAGCCTTTGTTTACTACCATGTATCCAAATAATCAAGGAAAAAGCTTGAGCCAACTGTTAGAAAATTATATATTACTGAGAAATGGAACATATAAAATATATTGTTGAAATATAAACACAGAAAACGCATAAAACAAGAGAGACACAGGTATACATGGTTCACCCAATTTAGGCTACGTCCATTGAAAAACAACCAGTCCTTCCTTTTATATTATCCAACAAACTGAAGAGATACAACCTACAGTAGATTCGTTGTAATTCCCTCTTCGCTCTCACACAACCTCCTCTCTCTTTCTCACTCAGAATACAGATCTACATAGACGTAATATAATTCCCACATATATAGCGAGGGGTTTCCTTCTAGGGAAAAACACCCTAAATTAAACATAACTTCTACCATCAGATCTCCTCCTAATGAATAGCCCAGATTGACTACGAAATTACAACATTTTACAAGGAAATTTTACATCTATTTTCAGCTTCAGGGGCACTGCCCCCAATCCCCTACCAGGGGGGTCTCCAAATAATCATCGTTACCACCCCGCCCTCTAGACCCCCCTGGCAGTGTACATTTTATGGGTGGCGTTGCCACCACATTACGAACTAGGGTCCAATGCGGTGATACCTATGAATAAAGAAGATAATCAGGCTCCACACCCAACAATCTCCCACTTGGAGACTGATTATAACAACTCCACCGCTACTCCATTTGCTAGACAATGACTCCACTTTGGACCTAGTTGTTTCTTATCTTCTTCATCATACTTTAAGACCAATTGAAACTGAGCAGAATCTTACTTTCTCCCTACTTTTGTTAACATATCTGTAGGATTCTAGCTAGTGTGTATCTTTTCTAGCTTCAATTTCCCATCTTCCAACACTAACCGTATGAAATGGTACTTTAGCTGTATATGTTTAGTCTTGGAATGAAATGGAGAGTTCTTTGCAATATGTATGGCACTCTGGTTGTCACTTTATAACCTTCCCAACTCCTGCTTCTTACCCAATTCATCCAGAAACCTTTATAACCAAATCATTTCTTTACTAGCCTCTGTAGCAGCAACATACTCTGCTTCTGTTGTTGAGAGTGCAACAACACTTTGCAGTTTTGAAACCCAACTGACAGTTGTTCCACCTACAATAAACACATACCCTGTTGTGCTCCTCATGTTATCTCTATCACCCGCCATATCTGCATCAACATATCCCTGTAGAGCAATGTTTGAACCACCAAAGCATAATGCTTGATTTGTGGTACCTCTCAAATACCTGAGAATCCACTTCACCGCCATCCAATGTTATTTTCCTAGATTTTTCATGTACCTACTTACAACTCCCACTGCATGTGCAATATCAGGCCTTGTGCAGACCATTTCATACATTAAGTTTCCAAGTGCTGATGCATATGGAACTTTAGACATATAAGCCATTTCTTCTTAAGTCTTGGGACACACCTCCTTACTTAGTTTGAAATGGCTAGCCAAAAGTATACTAACAGGTTTTTCATTCTGCATATTAAATCTTTTCAACACCTTTTCTATGTACTCACTCTGAGACAATGTTAATTTTCGATTCTTCCTGTCTCTAGTTATTCTCATACCAAGGATTTGTTTTGCAACACCCAAATCCTTGATTGCAAATGAGTTTTCCAATTTTCTTTTGAGCACATTTATTTCCTACATGTTAGAACCTGCAACAAGCATGCCATCTACATACAATAACAATATAATAGTTGCCATCATTTTTCCTTTTGAGATAAACATAATGATCAGAGTGACATCTAGTATAACCTTGTTCAGACATAAACCTGTCAAATTTTAGATACCACTACCTTGGAGCTTGTTTTAAGCCATACAAGCTCTTCTTCAACCTGCACACTAGTTTCTCCTTCCCTTTGACCTCATATCCTTGTGGCTGCTGCATATATATCTCTTCCTCTAAATCCCCATGGAGAACGGTTGTCTTTACATCTAACTACTCAAGATGCAAATTTTCAGCTGCTACTAGACTTAAAATAGTTCTGATTGAAGTCATTTTAACAACATGAGAAAATATCTCATCAAATTCTATACCCTTTTTCTTTGCAAACCCCTTCACCACAAGTCTAGCTTTATACATTTTTCTACCTCCATCTTCTTTCTTAAACCTGTAAACCCATTTATTTTGCAATTTTGTTTTACCTACAGGAAACCTGACTAACCCCAAGTCTAGTTATGTGTTAAGGAGTCCATCTCTTCTTTCATGGCTTACTCCCACTTCTTCCTAGTTTCTACCTACACTGCTTCATAACATTCTGGTTCATCACAATCAGTCAACAATACATAATATAATGAAGGACAGTATCGTTCAAGGGGTCTACTTATCCTGGTAGATCTCCTAACACCACTTTTACGTGTTTGAGGTGCTTGTTGTTGTTGTTTTGGCTGTTGATCATTATGATTTTCAGGCACCTTCACTTTTTCTGTGATGTCATCAAGAACTGTGTATTCTCTATTTTATTTTTCCTGTTTCTTTTCCTACATCTTATCCTTATACAAAACCTTTTCATTGAATATGACATCTTTGATCTAATGAGTTTTTGTTTTTCATAATCATAAAAGCAATAACCAAAACCATTAACACCATATCCAATAAAGGTACATTTCTTTGACTTTGCCTCAAGCTTTGTTCTATTTTCTTTATTAATGTGGAAAAAGGCTTCACAACCAAGAGTCTTTAAAAAAGAGTAGTTTACCTTTTTACTTGTCCATGCCTCCTCTAGAATACCACAATCCAAGGAACTTGAAGGACCCCTGTTTATTAGATAAATAGCAGTATCTACAACATCTGCCCAAAATTGCAAAGGCAATCCTGCATGCAATCTCATGCACCTTGCACACTCCATGATTGTCCTATTCATCATTTCTCACACACCATTTTCTAGTGGTGTTCCTGGAACTGTCTTCTCTCTGCGAATTCCATTCTCTGAACAATACCTATCAAACTCTTTGCTACAATATTCACCTCCATTGTCTGATCTAAGACACTTTAACCTTTTTCCTGTCTCATTTTTAACCAAAGTTTTCCATTTCTTGAAAGTATCAAATACATCAAATTTATTTCGAATACAATAAATCTAGGTTTTTCTGGTTTCATCATCAATAAAAGTAACATAATAACGAGAGCCACCAAGAGATGATACTTGAGAAAGTCCCCATACATCTATATGCACAAGCTCTAATTTTTTGATCTTCTTTTATTTCCCAATTTTGAGGAATCTAACTCTCTTCTGTTTTCCATAAACACAATTCTCACAGAATTTTAAATCAACATGCTTCAAACCTGGCAAAAAATTTCTTGAGTGAAGAATTTGGATTCCCTTCTCACTCATGTGCCAGACCCTATGATGCCACAATGTTGTATCTTCTCCTGTAGAGGTTAAAGCATTAACAAAATTAGAAATACCATTGCATAAATACAATTTACCAATCTTTTCTCCTTTTGCTATTACTAGGTCTCCTTTAGTGACCTTCCAAGTTTTATCTATAAAAGTAGTTACACAGCCTTCACCTCCCAACTGCCCTATTGAAATCAGAATTTTCGTTAGATCTGGAACATGCCTTACCTCCTTCAATAGCCATTGATTTCCATTTTGTTATTTTATGAAAACTGTACCCATTCCAATGATTTTACAGGGTTTATCATCACCCAATCAAACCTGTCCAAAATCTCCTTGAACATAATCATGAAAATGTTTCCTATCAGGTGTGGCATGGAATGAGGCCCCTGAATCTACCACCCAGGCATCAATAATATTTTCTAATGAAATAATAAAAGAATCTTGCAACACATCACCTATCACATTCGCTTCATGATTGTCTTCTTGTCGCATGTCTCCTTCTTTTCCCTTCCAAGACTTGCAATCTTTCTTTAGGTGTCCTTTCTTCCCGCATTTCCAGCACACTATCCCCAATCTGAATTTGGATCTGCCTTTCTTTGACTTACTGCGATATGCTAGGATCTTTCCTCTTCCCATTTTTCTTCCCCTTGTCTCTGCAGTCAAAGCATTACCTGATGTCTCACAGGAGCTTTTCCGTTGCATTTCCTCACCAAGGATTGCACTGACAACATCATCAAACTTTAAAGTACTAGATCTAAAGACAGAGTTCTAATGGCCATAATTAACCCATTCCAACTTTCTGGCAATGAGCATAGAAATAACATAGCCCTAACTTCATCATCAAAAGTTGCCCCTACGGAACTTAACTAACTAGTAATTGTATTAAATTCATTTAAATGATCAGCAATAGATCCACCTTCTGACATCTTCATATTAAATAAACGCTTCATAATAAATACCTTATTTGAGGCTGAGGGTTTTTCATATAGTTTGGACAATGTCGACATTAAACCCTCTGTTGTTGTTTCCTTTGAAATATTAAACACTATCGGCGCCGCTAGGCATAGCCGTATTGTTCCAAGTGCCTTTCTGTCAAGAATATCCCATTCTGTGTCTATCATACTCATCAGGTTATTTGTCTTTCCGCTCAATGGTAGGTACAGATATTTCTGATACAGATAATCTTCCATCTACATCTTCCACAGCTGGTAGTTTTGGCCGTTAAATTTTTTGAACCTAAACCTACCATCTTCCGTCATTGCTCCCACTCGAACCAAGAACCCTTCCCTCCTGCACATTTATCAGCCAAATAGACCTTCAGCTTTGATGCCAGTAGTTAGAAAAATATATATTATTGAGAAATGGAACACATAAAATATATTTCTGAAATATAAACACAGAAAACGGAGAAACAACCAGACCTTCCTTTTATATTATCCAGCAAACTGAAGAGATACAACCTATAGTAGATCTGTTGTAATTCCCTCTTTGCTCTCACACAATCTCCTCTCTTTCTCACTCAGAATATAGATCTACATAGACGAAATACATTTCCCTCATATATAGCGAGGAGTTGCCTTCTAAGGCAAAAAACCCTAAATTAAACATAACTTCTACCGTCAGATATCCGCCTAATGAAAGGCCCAGATTGACTACAAAATTACACCATTTTACAAGGCAATTTTACTTCTATTTTTAGCTTCGAGGCACTACCTCCGATCCCCTACCAGGGGGGACCTCCAAATAATCGTCGTTTCCCCCCTGGACCCCCCTAGCGACTTACATTTTACAGGCAGCATTGCCACCACATTACGAACTAGGGTCTAATGTGGCAATACCTCTAAATAAAGAAGATAATCAGGCTCCACACCTAACACCGACAACAAAATTGGGGTTATTTGTGGGTTACATAGAAAATCCTCACAACTACCGTGTGTACTTGACATCCCTAAGAATAATAGTTGTGTGAAGGGATGTAAATTTTGATGAGGAGAAAGCGATGCGGTGCTATCTTGAGAGGGAGATTCAAATCCCACTAGAAGAGAAGCTTTTAGCTCCAAAGGAGGAGCCTAAGGATGTTTTGGAGAAGCCACAAATGGAGGATCAAAGAGGAGGCAAAGTGGAGACATCCAATCAAGCATAATCATCCAAATAAGTTAGGAAAAGAATCAGGGAAGTTGACAGACTTGTGTAGGATGCGAGGGAGAATGTGGGAGCTCCTTCAAATTTGTGTAGGGAGAGAAGGTCACCTAATCAGTAAACTGGCTACATGGCTCTAATGATTGAGCTTGTAGAGATTGAGCCATCCTCTTTCAAGGAAGTAGTAGAGAACCTATATGGGTTGATGCAATGGTGGAGGAATATGAATCCATTGTAAAGAATAGTGTTTGGGAAGTGGTCCCAAGACCAACAGATAAATAAGTTGTGGATTCAAGATGTATCTTCAAGGTTAATCATGCCACAGAAGGAAGCATAGAGAAGTATAAGGACATATTTTTGGCCAAGGGGTACTCTCAAGTTGAGGGAATTGAAAATGAGGATACCTTTTCTCCTATGGCAAGGTACTCATCCATTAGATCAATTCTTGCACTAATTATGCAAATGGGGTGGAAGATCCACCAAATGGATGTAAAAACAAAATTCCTCAATGGGTTTATTGAGGAGGAGGTGTACATCGAGAAACCAAAAGGATTTGAAACATTTGATCAAGAGTCTCATGTGTTCAAACTCAAGTGATCATTGTATGGCCTCAAACAAGCACCCCATTCTTGGTACACTAGGATCAACAACTATCTCACTAGTTTGGGCTTCACCAAAAGTACACAGACTTGTGTAGAAGGTAAATTGTTGATTATTGTCTTATATGTTGATTATTTTATTTTAAATGGTGATGAGAAACTGATCGGATCTTGAAAGGAGGACCTTGCAAGAGAATTTGAAATGAGGAACATGGATCTCATGTACTACGTCATTGGGTTGGAAGTATGTCAAAGAAATGGGGAATTGTTTGTCTCTCAAGGAAAGTATGCAAACGAGATACTGCAGAGATTCTACATCGAGAGTTATAAACCCATGGAGACACCTCTAGTGACCAACTAGAGGAAAGAGGATGCCACTTCAAGTAAAGAAGTGGATGTTACCATTTAACGACAACTAGTTCATTCACTGATGTATCTTGTGAACACATGACCAGATATGTGCTATGATGTCAACCAGTTGAACCAAGCTATGGTTAGGCCAACCAAATTATTTTGGAAGGCAGCTAAGCATTTTTTACGGTACCTTAGAGGCACTACTTAGTTTGGACTATGGTACATACTAACAGAGGGAGTGAAGTTGTGTGGCTTCATAGATGCATATTGGGAAGGAACTCCATCAGATTGAAAGAGTACATCAGGTGGAATTTTTAGTGTTGGTTCCGTAGTTCTTTCTTGGTATAGCAAGAAGGAAAGATTTGTGGTGCTAAACTCAGTAGAAGCATAATACATGGCTACAAGTCAAACAACATGTGAGGTGATCTGGATTAGAAAGATACTTTTGGGACTATTTTATCAAATGATAGATCCAACTATGATCTATTGTGATAATCATAGTTACATCAAGCTCTATGAGAATCCTATATTTCATGATCAATCCAAGCATATAGATATTTGGTAGCACCATTTGCGAGATTGTGTGCAAAGACGGATAATGTTGTTAGAATAAATTCTGAAAAAGGAACAAGATGCTGACATATTGATAAAGGCCTTGGAAAGAAGGAAGTTTTAGTTCCACAGGGCCAGGATAAGGGTGGTTGATAATCCCTTTCTTGCTGAAAGGGAGAGTTGAAAAATGTAGCAAGAAAATCTTAGTTTGACTTTGTCTTGATCAAACTAGAGATAATTCGAATTTCCACATCAAAAGAAATCTTGGAGGTATTTAAATGAGGTGACATGGATCTTGTCACTTAGTTAACTCAATTAATTCGATTTGGAGAGCTTGAGTTCAGTTAAGCATGAGTGATTTCTAATTTGTAGCAATCTAATTCAGTTATATTAAGCTATGTTCAGTTAAACTAGTTCCAACTGTTGGAGGAGCTAGTGGAAGTTCAGTTGTGTAGTGTGACTTCAGTATAACTCAATGATCATCCATTTAACTAATTAATTAGCCCAAAATAGCTAATGCATCCAAAGAATTCGAGTTACCTAGTTGAGGTGGAGATTCCAAGGCAATGTAACATCAGTTGTAGACTAGTCTTGAGTGTACAAGTATTGCATGCCATCAGATGACCAACCTTGGGAATTGCACAATCCATTTTGGATAAATTACTAAATAATAGGGGCCTAATTTCTCATGGAATTGTGCAAAGAAATAGGGGCTCAAGCAGAGGCAGAAATTGACTAAGTCTAGGTTAGAGCTTCTTAGTGAGCAGAGAGATAGGTTATTCACTTGCAGGTTGTGCTCAATTGAGCAAAGAAATTGTAATGCATCTCTATTCATCATATTAATGCAAGCATGCATTAGGGTTTTTAGAAGATTGCTTTCCCTGAGAAAAATACTTTGTGCATGTGTGTTATTTCTCTTTGCATGTTTGTGATTGATATTCTAAATTTTGAATTACTTTCTAGAAAGCAGTGGAGTATGTTTATGTCTTGTGATTTTGATTAAAACTTCATGAGAAGTTGCAAATCTACGTCATAATTTCTACACTCGTGTTGACATCAAAGAATAACACGTATACACCAAAGAATTATAATCTAGGTCATGGAATAATGTAGAGATAACTTCATCAATACCTCATTCCACGTCGAAGTCAAAAAATCAACAATGAATTATGTTTATAGCACATGGGTTCGGTGGTTTGAGTTATGAAACTTATTAGGATGTGAGAGCGGTAATAGAACCATTATTCACATATATTTATATATGGTTCTGATATGGTCAATATGTGGTAATGGTTCAATTGCGAATGAGACATAAATTTTATAACCATGTTTCTTAACATGCCTCTAGACATGTTATTAATGTATTAAAAGGAAAAAGAGAGTAATCAAATATGTATAAACTTAAGTGAATTAAGAAAATTAAAACATGAATTGATAACAAGAATAAATTGTATATAACACAATATATAAATGTGTCTCGTATTTTAGTGGTGTTAAATGGATTTAAAATTTGTGGGTTAGGATTCAAGCAAAGATTTTTATGTTGCTAGCAACAATTTTAAGTTAAGATTTAATATAAAACACCTTGAAAATCAAGAAGATAGACTAATACTATAAGGAAAAAGGGTTCCTTAGTATAGAGTACAAGATATACTAATAAGAAACAATCAAATGAAAAATGATCTGAAGTTTTAAAATAAAAGGATAACAAGTATATGTAAAAGAAAAAAAATGTAAAATATACGAAAAAGATGTTTCAAATAGGAAACGAGTGAATATGATAAAAAATATTGTCTATATTAGGAAAAAAATAGATACATTTATATATATAGTTTATTAATGTGTGGATTCTCTAGAAAAAAAATATAACTATGGAAGATAAATAATTTTCTCTAACTAATTAGTTATAAACAAAAAAAAACAAAAAACAAAAAATTGTATTAGAGTTACATTACAATAACTGAGGTGAATGCCCATGAGAATGAAAAAATTCATAGTTTTCACTAGAGGACTTACCTTGTTGATTTTGTAAAGCATGATATTGGGTGTGTCCCTGAAAAGGAGCAGTTGAAGATACTTGTGCAACTCCCCCTGAAGGCCTGTCTGTGGAGGAGGGGTTCCTAACAAAACATTGGAAGATCCCACACCCTGCAACCTTCGACACTCTGTAACATGATGGTCCTCGGTGTAGCAACCTATGCACCAAACACTTGGATGACCAATTTTCATGGCATTCATCTCCTTAAACTTCTCAGTCGAGGTAGAGCCTAATTTGAATTTGCCAGGATATCTTGCCATGGCCTCAATTTTCATAGCTTGCTTTAGGGCTTCTACTAAAGTGGTAATATTTTTTTATGTAAAGGGAATTCTCATTAATGGTAACAAAGCCTGAATGAACTACTCTTTATGATGATCTGGATGGATGGGATGGGCCAGTTTCCCTACAACATCTTTGAATATTTGCATGCACTCCCATGCAGATTCTCCTTCCTTGTGCTTGATGTCCCGCAACTCAGTCAAAGCCTACTACTTAGACTGAGGTAGTTTAAATTCTTTAATGAACTCATCTTTCAATATATCCAAAGTCAAATTTTGAAGGGTTTGTATAGACTTGATGTACCATCGAAGGGATCTTCCCCTTAATGTAGTATGGAACTCAACTAACTTAATTTTTTCTGGAGTTTCTCTAGACCTCTAGATGGCCTCACATAGATACCAGTGTGGTTCAACATCTTCATCTCCTCGGAACCAAAACGCAGGGTACTGAGTAAAAGATCCTGTTATATTACCATCTATTGGAGTAGGACTAGGTAAAACTAAAACAAACCCATTTGGACCAGGTTGCAAAAAATTCACTAGATTCTGCTAACTACCACTAGAGGAACTACCAACTATATCTACTTTGTGAGTACTGTGAAACTTCAAAGTCTTAGAAAGCTTCGAAAAAAAACTTAATGGATTTTAATAAAGCACAAGGGGAAGGGATGGAAGAGAACCAACCATGTTGCTATCTTGTAGAATACTGATTTTAGGGGAAGGAATTTTTTCTTGGAAAAACTTATGCATCATAAAATGCATGTCTTCATCTATAGGGGTACTAGGGTCAGTTATCATTATCGTTTGATCTAATGTTTTGGATTTACCTAAATCCATATGGGCATCATCATTGTGACTCTGTTCTCCTAACTCACTTTCTCTAGCTCCCTTTCCTCTGCTAGAAATCTCACCTCCTATGAACCCTTTCTTCTGCAACTCTTGTTTTGCCAACACTTCCTCTATTTTCTTCAACTCTTCTCATCTCCTTCTCATCTCCCTCATCTTTCTCTCCCTCCATTCCTCAAATATATGAGCCCTTCTTGCTGCCCTAAAATCTCTAACACTCCATCTTTCTTCCCCTTCCATCACAACTCTTTCCTATATTCCACAATATGTCATATTATCCCCCAAGATCCTTCCCCTAGCATGAGGGTTTTAAGCTTTCATGTTAGTCAAAGGGAAGGGTAGCAACCTTTCCTCCACCAAAAGGACCTTGATCCACAAAGGGATTTCCTTCAATAATCTTCCTTTCAACCCAAACCTAAAAATTGCTTCTACATTCAAAAAAGACTGATGATTTTCTGCATTAAATTCAATAATATAACCTTCCAGTGTAGTTTTCACCCAGAAATCAACAAACCTAGTATGTTCATGATCTAGGCGTTGTAGTGCAACCAAATATGATGAATTCTGGTTCTGATAGATCTGACCAGAACCTCAACCTCTTAAATACTCTTGCAATTATCGTAGCCAATGATATAGATTTTCGAGGAATTTGGACCAAAATATGTCGTATTGATCGATAATAGGCTTAGAGTAAAAGATCTCTTTGTGAAACCAGTCATGATTATTTTTTCGTAACTATACTTGTTGATAAACAAAAGTGTCACAGTTTTCCTCCCACCATGTATGAATGACATTCTTTAAGCTCCTACTCACCATTATCAAAAAATTCTCTGTTAAATTTCAGAGTCTGACAATAGAACCATTTTTTAGTGAAAAATAGAGCAGAGACAAGGTTTCTAATTCAAGGGCCAACAAAGAGGTTCTGCTATAGTCTAGATCATGCTAGCATTATCAATATTTCGCAAAGGAATAAGGTCTCACTTGAATCACTGTCAGGATTTTGAGTCTGTTGACGGGGTTTTGTGAATGTGAGTGATTTAATTTACCATTTACATAAGTTATCAACCATTACAAGACAATGAGCCATTATACATGAACTTAATCATAAACTAAAATAATTTTTTAAAAAGAGAGTGGATCATAGTCATTACACCAGATATTTACCTGCAAACTGTCTTGTTTCATTAATATCAGGCCAGAACATAACTTACAACTTTCCACCAATCCATAGAGTTACAGTTATGCTTGATACATCAAATGTTATCAAAGCCACAACTACAAATATAAAATAACATGGTCATAACATGATTATAATTTCTGATTGCATGTCTATTCTTTCCTCTGGATTCTCATTTTGTCCCACAACTCACCTGCAACTTCTTTTATTGATTTTCCCTATTGACATCGTCAATCAACTTACTCCTTTGATATTTTCATATTTACTCCCGTTCTTTGAAAAAATAAATCTAACTCCCACTCACTTGACGCTGTCAATTCTGCTTCCATGCTCACTTGACAATTTCCAAACTACAACAGCTCGATCTAGCTATCCTTTTTCCTATTCTCGCTTCTCCTTTTTTCTGCCATCAATTTTTTTTTATCAAAATTGGTCAATCAAAAATGAAGGACCCAACATCACTTGTAAAACATTCATGCATACTTTTGGGGTTATGCGAGGGTTCAACTATCTACACAATCCTAAATTCACATCTATCTCCTTAATCATGCTTCTTCATAGATTCAAAGTGTAAACATACCACTTTAGAAAACAAAGGTCAAGTACATGCCATAATGGAGAATAAATTTACACATGTTCTATTAACACACATATCTATAAAAAACAACTTAGTTACACCGTAACTAGCCTTCTCCCTCTCTCTCTCTTGGACCTATCTAGGTCCTCAACCTTTTTCCTGACTATCTCTATTCTCCTTTATTCTATCTTTCCTAATCTACTAACTTAACTAATAAAAAATATCCATTATATTATGGGGGATTTTCTACAGTTGTCCCTTTGTTAGAAGTCAAAAAATATCCCAGCCTAATTGTTTGGCTCTTTTACAATGTGCCACATGACCAAGAATGCTAACTCATTAAAATTCCCCGAACAACCTAGATTCCTTCTAGAACTAGGGCACTTGTGTTTATATGAAAATTACTACTTTATGTATTTAAATTTAAACAAAGGGAGTTCACTCCCATTTGGAAATTTCAAGACCCCTTAGGTCTAGGAAATATTGATGGAATTGGGGTTTTATGCTCTTGAATAAAATTATCTCTCACACATATTATTACTTAACTACACATTATTGAAATATTTTAAACATAAAATTTTGTTTTCTTTATATCTAGATGTATACATTTTAGGTGGACATTCAAATATTTTCTTTATGATAGATATTGAATTTATTTTTTTTTCTATATAATGATAATGTAATGTGTCAACTTCATTTTAGGCACCAACTTACCAAGCTTCACACGCACACACACACATAGATCTATCTTAACTTTGAATCTACCAAGCTTTGAAAGGGATCAAATATCTCACGATGCAAACCACTTTTTGAGTGCAAAAATTGAGGAAATGTTTTCACCTTGAGCGATTTGATTCCTCTTGGTGCTTAAGATGGATCTATGTTGATTTTAATAATATTATTTATATTTATACAACTTTCACATCTCTATATATACAAATATTCTTATTTCTAGTTATATGTTTATTAACTAAATTTATTAAGTTTTTATATCTTTATTAATTATATGTTATGAAATATCATGGTTATGAATATAAATCATTATTATTTAAATTTATTTTAATATGATATGCATATTTTGACTTTTTTATAAAAAAATGTTTGTAATTTTATTAATAAAAAAATTACAATATAGTCAAAGGATCTTAATCTTAGCAATTTGTTTTCCCAACTGCATGGGTTCGAATTTACACAAAATGTTGTAACTGGCTCGTTTGTGGCATTTATCAAATAATTGTATCTGGTTTAATAGTGATAGTAGATCTTTGGAAGTTATTGATTAAAAAAATTAAATCGTTTTTTTTTTTTTTTTTTTTTGTAGAATCAAAATATTTATATTACAATAAAAAACATGAAATTAAACTAACAATTGTCTCTACTAGTCTACCACTTGGAAAAACAGACCAGTAGCATAGACACAATATTTTAAATTTTTCCATATTGTTCATAAGTTGAGGAATTTATAGAACAAAAAATGCAAGTAGAACTACATAGAAAACATAAGATAGACTCAATAACATAACAAAACTACTAGAAATTGTGTTGATGGTATGAAGAGGTGTTATGTGGCCTTTCAATATGTAAGGTGGTCCTCCAGACCTAGTGACTGAGGGTCTCCATCTAAGTCTGATGTGGAGGGATCCATGATTTTTATTCTTTTGGTCAGTAAAGTAATTTTCTATTGATATTGTCTATTTTCTCCATTATCTTAGCCATACAAATGATGATTTCTTGTTTGTTATCAACCTTGGTTGTCAGTACTCTTCCCATTAGAGTGTTGGTGTGCCAATATAGGTTGACAGTTTGCATGTAGGATGAAGCCATGGCTCTAGTAGAATTCCCAATATCTAGGATACAATATTTGGTTTCCTGCACCATGTGAGTATTATGAATGTACCTCTAGGATTGTATTACTTGTTCTTCCACATCATATATGGCTCTTTGGAAATATTCAAGGATGATATCCCTATACCTTTCTTTGGATGCTCTAGTAGCTATTGCACATAGGTTCCCTGAAGAGAAGGGGGATTGAAATCTAGTGAGTAGGTGGGACAAGGGCACCTCGTCCTACCTTGGAAAGTAGACCCAACTAGGAAATGCCTAGCCATGTTGGGATCAAGGTAGACCACTAAGCATGGAAGAGGGGAAATAGTTACACAAAAGTGGGAGAAGCATGTAGAGAGAAGTGAAAAAGGGTGGGAGGAAGACTTGAGGTGTTTTAGGTAGAGGGTTAGAGTGACAAAGGAAAAACATGACATAATGGAAAAATCAATAACACAGGATGGGAGGTGAAAGGGAAAACCAAAGAGAGGCGAGGGGAAAATGAAATCGCAGAGGGGAGGGAGGGGAAATTATGATAGAATAAAACTACCCAGATAGACAGGAACCCAAAAAGGTGAGAGAAACCTGGATACCAACAAAGTCCATGAAGGACTAAGAACCAGAGTACAGGAAATGAAGAATTTGAGCAGAATTGTGTGGCGCACAAAAAATTAAACCAAAATTGAATGAGATGGATACATTATGGGGGATCACCTGCAATGGTGAGAGAAGCCTGGTCTAGTCGGAAAACATGATCAATATTAGTGCCACTAGCCTCATTCACTCCATGAATCATATCTATCAAACCAAAGACATATGATTTGTTTTCCTCCCACCATGATTGACTAGTTATATGTAAAGGCACTCCTTGCTCACAAGGTGGTCTTGTTTTTGCCACTTATCTACATAATTATCCTACTGCAATCTATAACCTTCCATGATGATTTCCCCTCTTCCTTGAATGTGCAAACCTTTGTGCCATCATACAATCCTTAATATGCACACTCACCAGCTTAACTTTACAATGGTGGGAATTAAGTTGCCAAATGTTATTCCTTTTGCGTAACGACGAGGTGGACATGCAAGCTACCAGGTGGAGGAAGCCTACCTCCTTCCCTTGTTTTCGTTTTTTTTCATCTCAATTTTGATGGTGAATATCTCATTTTTGCACCCTTCTTGGGGATTTTAATCCTATTCATTTGTTTCTCATTAGATTTCTTTGATTTGTTCTAAAGAAATCTACATCCAATTTGAATCCAAAACTTCCTCATCATAATCTAATCTCGCATTTGCTAACTTGTCTTCCATTTTTTTTCCACTTCCTAGGAAGTGTTGGGGTATGAGTGCATTTAATTTTGCTAATTTATCAAGTATGTTTTCCAAACTTGCTGATAATATCCAAATTTTTGTAACTTTGGTCGGGCTGGAGTTGATTTGGATTTTCTTAATCATAGTAATAATTGTTTTGGAATTCCCTTCTAGTATAATTTTCACAATATTTCACTAAATAACTATTCTTATGCCTTTCTTAACAACGTAAAATTCTGCTACTTTATTTGTTGAAATATGTAACTAGGTTACGTCTTCATAATGAAATATGTAATCATGATTTGATGTATTTAATGTAAAAATAAAATAAATTTATTATTGTTGTCCTTGAGGCATGGGTTTCATGCTCAAGGAAATTTATTTTATAGGTCAAGTGCCCATTGAGTGCTGCTAGATTTGTCATAAAGTCAATTAAGTCATTGTCATGTATTGAAGACCCATTTGGGCATGTCATATATTGTAAAGAAAAAATTATTGAGTCAAAGTAAAGTCAAAAAGACCCTCCAAGACCTCATCATGGCACACGGATCAAGTTGAACTACATGATGGAAAATTCAGCCTAAAGTTAGCAATCTTACCCCACACAAACCTATAAATAAGAAGGAACTTGACCTCATTTGGACACTCACTCAAGCAAGTTCAATCTACTCAAGATAGAAGATGGAAAAGGATGAAGAAGAAGAATAAGATCAAGATCAAAGTTTTTGGGCCTCTCTCTCTCTCTCTCTCTCTCTCTCTCTCTCTCTCTCTCTCTCTCTCTCTCTCTCTCTCTCTCTCTCTCTCTCTCTCTCTCTCTCTCGTTAGTGTTTCTATAGTTACTGGGCCAGATGAAATTCTAAATTTCACAGAGAGGTGATGCAAGTAACTCCGTCGGGTACTGACCAGGCTTGTTGGCATCTGAGCCATGCTTGTGTTCCTATGCGACTCTGTCGGGGTACTGTCCAGGCCTGCTAGCAGTGGAGCAACACCAGAGATGAAACTAAGACACTGACGACTATACTTCTTGTGCACCAATATACCCCTCAACCCCAGTCGAAACAACTATGTTGACTTGGCTTGGAATGTGTGTCAATCGACCAAGAGCTTGGTAGATGCTACATCTTACAATCAAGCAGAGTGGAAACCAAGACAAACTGAGAACTGAACAATACTTCCAAAGGTGTTAGACTTTCTTTTCACGAACAAGGTCCATTCAGAGAGCTAGAGTTCTACCAGTATGTCGCCAAGTGTTGTAGCGGCTACAACCACCCTCCAAAATTTTGCCTTAGCTTTGTTTTGGAGCCTCCCTACCAACCTTTCATAGCAACATGTCTTTCTTCATCAAGTACACAAGCTTCAGTGATTTTCTTGCAAAATGACAACCTATCCATCAGAGCTTGTTGCATTCCCCTCACAGGTTGTTCCTCCAGACTTGGTTCAGTTGTAGGCTAAGCAGCTCCCTCAAGAAATTGCACAATTCTAGAGGGCAACCAGCCTTCCCTCCAGAAATTGTGCAATTCTGTCTAGCAACCTGCTAGGCTCCAAAATTGCGCAATTTTTCCCGTCAGACTTCATCTTGAAAATTATGCAATTCCTCCCAGCATGGCTGCTCAACCTAGGAATTTCACAATCCTGGGAAAAATTTAGCTGGTCTACACATAAATTATGCAAATATTCTTGGCAGACAGCCCAACTCCCTTCCAAAAATGCACATTTTCTCCCAGCAGTTGATCAGCCTCTTGCATGTGCAGTTGAGTTGACCAGTTCCCTCTGGGACTGAGCAAAACCAATTTGAATGCATGGACTGCTTCTCCCAAGGCAGCATGCAAAGACATCCCTTGATTTAGGGATCTAATTTTAGTAGCTAGAGGTTGCATGCAAGGATCATCTTGGAAACCTCCCACCTGTTATCACTCAGGTTGTTCCCTTTGACTCCCAAGGGAATACGGCCAAGGTAACCACTAACCAATCTTTTAGCTACAGGTCCTAGCCTACCTGCAACTAGAGAGGGCTCTCTATTTACGATTTAACTATGTTTTGGTGTTTGGTGTAATTTTGGGCTAGTTATGATGCACAGGGTTTTGTTTTAAATTTGGTTGGATGGTAATTTCAGGCAGAACTGGGATGCATTTCAGAATAGTCTAGACTATTGGGCGATGGAGTCAATGATGGTATACTGCTGTAGGTGTTTCTTGTGGAAAAGGTAATGCTACAGAGCCAGACAGGCACCTATGGAACAATTCTTCAAATCTGGGAATCGATGGCATGAAATCAGGGAATGAAAGGCAATCAAGGATCTTTCACTATGCTGATAGAGGGAAAGTGTGAGAATATTATCTAGGAGCAGTTAAGAATTCCTAAATAGCATCCATAATGAGAGAATCAGTTCAAACATGAGCAATTAAGAATTCATATTTATGACTAATTCTGAAGAAAACACAATTAGAAACAGAGATTGAGTAGAGGGTGTATTCAAACAAGTCCTGAGCTATTCTTTCTTCTCTGTTACTAAGATCATGAAACATATGTGAAATTTGCAAACACAGAAAGACAATACATGGTTTAGAATAACTTATTGTTCCATTAAACGACACAGGAATTCTGTAGCAGAACGCAGTTCATTTCACATCCAGACAGCACAGAGAGCATCAACTTCACCAACAATTTGTATTAAAAGTCTGAAAATTTACAGCATAGCTCTTAGAGAGAATCACCAACCAACCCCAAATACATTCTATGGGGAGGTATATATACAAAAATAAGATACAAAATATCTAGATGATGAGTCTTCATGCAATAAATTACATCACCAACTCTTCCAAGGGAGTAAATGAAGAATTAAACACTGCAGTTAATATTGGCTTGCTAGCTGTCTATTTTGTTAGAAAATTTTGACTTTCTGGGCTGAATGAGTCGGCTGCCTGCTGCGCATTTATTCTGCGTGTGCTGTTCTGATGCTGGTACGCTGCCTGTTGCTGTCTTGGTCTTCATCCTTGGTGCTAGGTTACTTTACATTTAATGAGCTGTAGCTAACATTCCAATTCTGCTTTAGGCTGCTTTGATCCTTTGATAGTTGGACTGTGCCATCTGCATATGCTGAACTGTAGTTTTAAAAAAAGAAATAATAACCAAAATCACCTGAGAAACATCTCTATCATCCCTTTCCACCACTCTTCTGTAGGTAGCTGATGCCTTTGTATCTTTATCAGTGTTTCATCAGCTTCTGTGTATCTATAAAAGTTTGGTTGGTCTTCAAAGAGATGGTTTATCTCGTGTGCAATGTAGAATAGATTTTCTAATTTATCAAAGACACTCTGTCCAGATGGAGGCCCTGTCTCTTCTGATGTGCTTGAGGAAGCTGTGATTTGATTGGCAGCATAATTGTTCACCCTGTTGGCATAATGCTCATGTGACAGCAGTCTTCCAGCACTGGTTACTAGGCTAGGTAGCCCTCTGCTCTGTAATGCCGTGATCTTTGCTATGAACTCATCCACTTCTGCTTGCATCTCTTGGCATTTTCTTTCCAATGTCTGCACAAAATTCCTAAGGGTTAATACCCTCTTTATTAGCAAGATAGTATCAGTCCTATTTCTGATTCCTATTGCTGCCAACTGCCCTCTGGTGCGAGTATTCAAGAATTGGATCATCCTATTAGCTTGCTCAGGCATATTACCCAAAGATGCTCTAGCCTTCTGGTTTTCCAATTGAGCTTTGCCTATCAAATCCATTTGCTCATGCATGGTCTCAATGGATTGCCATTGGTCTGTAATGGATTGGCCAATCTTGGCCCACAAAATTTTCTTGATATCTGCTAGAGTCTTATCAAAAGTGAGTTCTTTCTCCAGCTCCTTTATTCTTCTTTCCAGGGCTTTTACTTCCCTTGTCTTCTCAACTACTTCCTGCTTTGACTTGTCATATTTTTCCTCCATTCTAGCCAGCTTTTCCTTGGTTTCTTTCAATTCTGCCATTTGCAATTCCAAGGCTTCTATTTCTTTCATCATATTGTCCATTCTCAAGTTGGTGCCTTGCTCTGTAGGTGCTGAAGTAGTTGCTGAAATTGGTGCTGAGCTTGAGGCACCTGCTTGTGATGTTGTAACAGTGGGAGGGACTGTTGTGGGGGCTGTAGGAGGAGCAGCTGTAAGAATCTGAGTTGTTTGAATTGGCTGAGAGGCCAACTCTCCTTGTCTTCCCTGTAGTGATGCCTCCAAGGCACTTTCTGTCTCTACCAACCTTTTATGCAAGGTCATAAGCAAAGCTACCACATCCTGCTCTTCCTTTTGTTGTGCCACCTCTGTAGTTTGAGGATGCAATGTGGGTGACAGCTTGATTTGTCTTCTAAGGGCGGATATGTCTTCATCCTTCTTTTTATCAAAGCTTGCACACCCTTGGGATCAGTGGGATCATGTACCAGCTCTATGATAATCTCCTCCAAGGACTTGATTCTATTGTCCTTGGCCTGTGATGAAGCCTTCTCCAACTCTAGTTGGGCAGCAGTATTGTGCAAAGAGTTTTGCAATCTATGGGCTAGCAATGTTTTATCCGCCAAAGTAGAATATACCATCTCCCCGGTCTGCTTGTGCAATTCAATTTGGTCCATCGGATGGATATCTTTGGCGAAAACTTCCAGATTGGTTCTGATGTAGTCAACAGCTGATTGTGGTTGCTGAATTGTAGGTCTGAAATGACCGAGGGTCATTCTCCCTTCTTGGATGTCATAGGCTGCCATTAGCCTTTGCTGATTGGTGGGGGCCATCCTTATTAGCTGGTTGTACAGCTGTAATCTCACTGGCTCATTCCTAGCTTTGATATCAGTGAATGCTTTTTTAATATCAGAGCCCTGTCGGCCCTGTTGCCTGGTGGATGTTACCTCTACCCCCTGTTGTCTCTCTTGCTCCTGCTGAAAGGAGCTGGCCGATGTCTCCATGCTTGGGGGAATTTGCTGTTCAGTAGGCCCCTCTGGCATTTCTTCCTCCGAAAAAGGATTTAACCTTTGTCTCTTTTCTCCTTGCTGCTCTGTGGATGTCCCTGGAGGTGTTTCTTCCTGTCTATCCCTCTTCTTTGCTCTCTCTTCATTGGCAGGAGTCTGCAACATAGGAATTTCAGTCACTTTTTCTTGAGTTGAAGGGTCTTGCCCTTGACCCTGTTCATCTGTAGAAACCGGCCGGTCTGCCATTGTTTCTTGTTGTTCCAAATTTTCCACTTGCTCTTCTGAATGCTGCACCCCTTTACCTTTATCTGTGATTGCTGTTGGGGCACTTACTTGGGCAGGTTGCTGGGGGACCGTGGCAGATGAGGTGCCTTCTCCAAGGTGCCGAGGAGCTGTAAAAAAGACCTGTCCAAAAGATTCCAAGTCAACAGATTTTTCCAGATTCTTGATTGCTTTTTCTGTTATTTCTTCTTCAGTGAGCTCTTCCATTAGGGTGCCTTCTACCCATTCTTGTTGATTGGCATATTGTTCAATTTGAGGGATATTGCAATGTACATATCCTGCAAGCCTATATTTGATTCTTCTAAGGCTAATAAAGTGATTGGGATCATATGGTGACCAAATGAAACTTAGTTTGAGCTTAAGTTTCTCTCCCAGAATCTGGTCAGCATCCTTCCATGCTTCTTCTCTCTTATTGAAAATAAAGGGGCCCAATTGATGTCTGATTTTCAGCTGTGCCTTTTTGCTTTTGCCATGGAAATGAATCATATCTGCATTACCAAATTGCCGAAAGTATTCTAGGGCAAAGAGTCTCATAGGGACATATTTTGGCAGTTGGTAGGGGGCTAATTCACAGCCATAAACCCTGATTACTGTGTGGTTTTGGTAGAAATACCAGTCACCAATGCTATAGCTTTTGGAAAGCTATAGAATGTTTTGCATCTCATCAGTGAGTCTGGGAGAAGGCTCTGTTGATAATAAACAGGTAGCTGGATAGACAAAAAGGTCAATGAACTCACAATATGTGTATGGGGAGTAACTAACATGATGGAATACTGATGACCAAAATATGACTGACCTCCTTTCCCCCCTAGCATCCAATTTTTTGAGGAAGACCGGGAAACTTTCAGACTGATAATATAGCAGCAAATGATAGATATATGAGGCATATTTGAATACCCTTTCCCTTTCTAGGTTCATGAACTGCTCATGAATCTTATCAGCTATGAAGGTGGCATAATCATACTAGACAGCAGGGGGCTATCCTGGAGTGAAGATAGACATCAAGGCAAAGACAGTGCTGTCCACAATTTCACTTGTTTTGAATCCCAGGATGTAGGAGATCATATCTATAAGCATTTTTCCCTCCTCAGTAAATGCAACATGGAGATAGGGGATTGTGAATCTAGAGTAACAGTCTGGTGGCATAAACAATTTAGCAATTCAGTCAATCTCTGCAGAGGGCAACTTTGAGGCTTGATCTAGTAGATTCTTCATGGAAAGGGGGACCAAAGGCTGAGTTGGTTTGAATTGCAACATCTCATTGATAAACCGAGGAGTAATGTAAAAGAGGACTTTACCAGCAGGGCCCATCACTGCCCTTTGGGAGGGCTCATAATTGGAACAACATTGATGGATGAGGTCAGGAAAGACATTTACTAAGGGCAAGTAGTACATGGGCATGTTGGACTCCCATATTCTCAATGGATCAGTTTTGTTTCTGAATTTACTCCTTATCTCACAGAAAGCCTGAAGATGAGGCTTGTCTCCTTCCATATCAGTAATTTGATAGTCTCTATCTGCCAGTGGAATCCATTCTAACCATCTATGGGGTGCATTTAGTGGAGCAATATTGAGGGCAACTGGGGCCTCCATGTTTTGACTGTGATTACAGTTGGATTAGGCCTGTATTTCAGCAAAGGACAGAGTTCTGATAATGGTTTTCTGGGCAAGGAACTCACAGTTTTCAGTTCTGTGCAGAGATGTTTTTCTGAGTAAAGCGCAAGGGGAATGAAGAGTATGGAGGGCTCTACAATAAGTACACTGGAAAGGGAGTAAAATAAAGGGCTTTAGCAAACTATCTTTTAGCGGTTCCGCGAGAAAATTGGAGCTGGATTTCGAGCTAGAAATGGCAATTTTACCAGAGGGGACAGAGATGCCGGGTCTTGGCCACAAATCAGGTTATACAGTGGGGCAGAGAGGAGAAGCTCGTGGGTGCCAACGTCTTTCAGGTGAATTTTTAGGTGTATTGGCAAATTTTGTAGAGAATTTATGAAAAACAGGATTAGGGGCATTTTTTTCGGGTAAATACCTGTACTTTGGAGAGATTGTTGTGGTGAAGAGTTGCAGGCGAAGGCCGAAGAGGTCGGATTGCAGGTCAAGTATGCCTGGGTGGCTGACGGGAACGTCGAACGCGACTTGGATGTAAGTTTCATGCAAGAGCTTGCACCTTTTAGTTGCATAAAAAACAACCAAAAATGCCACTTTCACGAGTTTTAACGCAAATTTGGGTTTTCGCGGCATTTTGGTGCTTTTTTTGCGATGATGTCAGCATGACATCATCGGTGGGTCCCGGGTACGGCAAGGTGATGTGGCAGTTGACTGGGGCGACGACGTGGCACAGGACACGGTGGCAGGGTGGGGACGCAAGCAGACGTCATGGGGACGTGGCGCCAAGACAGAAGGCGGTAAGTGGTTTTACCGGATCGCTTTCTGTACGGGGGCGGTAAGTGTCAGAGGAGGCTCGATGCAATGAAAATAGGGCACACATCCCTGCGTACAGCGGTAAAACCACCCTCCATCAGACGCTAACTCCCGCACGTCAGGGCCGCTCCGATAGCAACGATAGACGTCGGATCTGGGAGAGCGGATCGGAGGGTCGACGGAGTGCGAAGCTGGTGGCAGGTTAAATGGGCAAAAGCGACTATAAGCAGGAGAAACATGATTTTAAAGGGCGGGAGAAATCACTTTTGATAAAATAAAAATGAATGAATTCGGGCCGTTGGATCAGGCGAGGGCAAATCCAACGGCTAAGGAGAAGTCGGAATATCGCATCGGCGAGGGGCAAGGGGTTAGGAGACTTTACATGCGATGGGCGATGTCGCGATATGTGATTGCGATATCGCTATCGGGGGATGAAATGGGAGGAAGGCTTAAATGGTTGCGATGATGCGATAAGCGATATGGGAATGCGATAATGCGGCGATGCGATGGCGATATCGCATCGGGGGACTTCATCGGGGAAACGAAAACAGAGGCATGTGAATATTGCGATTGCGACTTGCGATATCGCGTCGGAGGAAGTGAAATGGAGCGATATCGGATCGGAGGGTGCCAAAATGCATCAGAGGAGGGTTCTTACTAAGTTTCAAATAAACTTAGTAATTCCCATAAAACAGACTTATGGTTATATTTCAACCAAGGCGGGGATACTTATATATATGGGATTTTTACTATATTTTTAGTACGGGGAGGGAAAATAAAGAGGGATTTATATAATAAAGTTAGAAATTAATATGAATTTTCGAAGTGAAAGTGTAGGGGCATGAAGCTAAGTTTATGAAGGAAAACTTAGATGTAAGAAGTGAATGGAATCTGGAATGAGGATTTTACACAAGAAATGTGGCTTCTTTTCCTTAAGAAAACCCCAAACTTGACTTAGTATTTGACAAAAATGAAGTGAGAGCAGGACTTGTTGGGCAGATCCCCAAGGTCCTCAAGGGGATGTTAGTAAGAAACTTTGGGGGGGGAGTGAAAGGGAGTTAGACATGCCTCGCTTGAGCTGCTCCAAGGGAAACTGCTTTGCACTTGTGATTGAAGTAAATTCAACACTTTGAGACACAAAATTTATCACAAGTCTTCATTCTGCAACCTCAAAACTGCCTACCCAGCCTACTTGCCTAGCATTTTTTCTTCTTTTTTGGATGGGTGCACTTAGACTAGCAAACCCTGATTTTCTTCTTTTCTTTTGGCTATCCTCCTATCTAAATCTATCCTTATTTCTTCCAGGGGCTCAGATTAAGCAGTTGAGCACCCTTGTTTCTCTACCTATCTAGTAATCTGCCAAGATTAAACAGTTTGGACAGATTTTTATTCTCTATCTCTAAAACAAGAAATTTAAACCTAGAGAGGCCAAGATTAAGTTGTTTGGCCTTCCCTTAACTGTGAAATTCTTCAAAAATGGAATAGTAGTGGCATTTGAGCTAGCACACTTTCCTGGACTTTTGATTGGGGTTCATTTTCTTTTATTTTTCTCTTAGCCAATTCATTCTTCTTCTTGCCCTTTGATTTTTCTTTTAGGGCATACCCTCTTTACATTTTTTAAATTTTTTGGTTTTCTTGGAAATATGGAACCTTTGCAGCATGAAAAGGATGACATATTTGGCATTTCCACAGTCAATCATGAAATATGACACCTATTGGTATAGGAACCTAAAACCACCAAGTGTTGCTCTTCCTAGATTTGTGGCATGCGCATCACATCTTCAATTTTATCAAAACTCCTGAACTGGATGCTACAGAGCTCATTCCTAACATGAACCTTATATCTCTGACATCCCACATCACATCTAGGAGTTGTCGACACATTCAAATTGGTTTTTTTTGGTGATCGCTTGCTGTCATTTCTATACATACTAGCTTGTACTAGCACCATTTCAGTTTTCATTAACATCTCACTGTTGTCGCATGCATGAAACTGTTTTTCACGAACGATTGTTGATTCAGCGACTGGCCTCACCCACATGCATGTTTTTCCATTTTCTGAATCTTTCATTTACTGTTTTCATGCACAATCATTCACTCATGCTTACACTCAGTATCGCCATGCATTCACATTCACATTCGCTTTCAGTTGCCCGTCGGCAAGTCTAGGTAGCCTTGGCCTAGAATTTGCCTCACTAAGACAACATTGCACAATCCTAAGAGGGAAGACTTTGTCTTCCTCTCAGGAAATACAGATTTCTTCCCAGTGACTATCCTCCAGTCTTGTATTGCGCAATTTTGAGGGACAGTGACTGCTGGCCCAGAAAATTGCACAATGCAGTCACTGAGCCTGCAACCATTGACAGCTGAGATTGCGTATTGCGCAATTCTAGCAATCAGCAGCCAGACTAGAATGTGAATTGCGCAGTTCTAGCAGTCATTCATCCTCCCAGCAGCCCAAACTGTGTCTTATGCAGTCTTGGCAATCAATCTCCCCACCTCCCAACGGAAATTGTGCAACCTTCATGATCAGTCACACAGGCATGTTGCAAGTCAGTTCTCAAGTTCATTTTGGTTTTCTACTGATGGATTTCTTGCCATGAGTGTTGCCAAGTCTCCAGGTATCGTAGGTGTTCATCTGCCTCTCAGCAGTACAGGTACAATGGTTTCCAAGAGACCAAGGTCGAAGACACTGTTTAGAGCACACTTGGGGATGCAGTCGATCAAGTGTCTATGGAATTTCCTACCCACGAAGACATCAAGTTGTTCATAGACAAGGACATCAAGATATGATGGAAGCAGCATCACATCAAGCAACATCATGAACATCAACTGAAGGCACCATACTGGATGCAATGAATGCAAGAGGAAGGTTGTTGACAACACAAAGGTGGAACAAAGTTTCAAGCTCAAGCAAATCCACTTCTCATGAGAGAAACTTTGGAGACTCAGGCTATGAAGTGACGGCACGAAGTGATGATCACATGAAGGTAGAGAATGGAACAGAGAAGGAGTTGCATGTGCTCAAGCAACAACTCAAGGAAGAACAAGAGCTGCATAGACAAGAGAACAAGTTGAAGCAAGAACACATATAGCAGCATGCACAACATGCACTCATAAATGAAACTACGCTCGTACAAGTTAAAGATCCATCCCAGCAGCTGGCACGAAGCAGACATGGTGAGAAGTGTTGTTGATCACATGCAAGGGAATTCAGTAGCATGCATGTCATCTTGTGCACGCATGTGATCCCACCCATTCAGCACACTCACCGAGGCAAAGACAAGAAGCAAGTCCAACTGGAGCTGAACATGTAGTTGACAGTTGATGTGCATGACCACCAACACACACTAGAAGATCAGTGCAGACACTATGCATCAGTGTGTTGCCGATTCAGCAGCACCCAAGAATACCATGTGCATGTTAGCAGATGAGTTGGATGGAGGAACCACACCAATGCACCCCGATGCAATGGAGGCTAGAATTTGCTTCATCAAAATGTCACCATGGAGTGCATGCACACCATCATGAACGACCAAGCTTAGCATCAGCTCACCATCTTCACCATCACAAGCATGTCAAAGAGTTGGTCTCACCACAGCAGACCGAGTGTCAGTGATGTCTTGCATGGCTTGCTCAAGCCATTTTGTCACACATGAGCACATGTGCATTATAATGTAACGTCTTGTCAAGTGGAAGTTCAAGTGTCGATAGTTGGATGTAACAATCATAGAGTAGATGAAGAGTCATGAGAGTAGATGAATTGTCACAAAGGGGAATGTCAAGGGCCACCACACCCTTTGCTATAAATAGAACCTCATAACTCATTGTGATCTGAAAATCACTCGTGTGTGACCTCAGTTAAAGAATTATAAATAAATGAAGGTATTACAGACTCATGTGTTGGTGTGTGTCTATGTTATTTTAGGCAACGGATCAATCAAATTGCAAAATACACAGACACTAGAAAATGGAAAACAGTAAGGAAAAACACAATAATCAAATGCAAGAACACAACAATTAATAAGGAGTTCACCCTATTCTCCAGGGCTACATCTCCGGTCCAACTTTCAGTGGTGGCCTTCTTTTATTGTGTCTTTAAAGTAGAGATTTACAAATAAGGAGCTCAATTTGAGTCTCTTGAAATAGAGAATGTTTGGTAGGCTGGTTCTTGGATTCCCCAAGCCACTGGAGTGCACAGAATTTTTTTCCTTCCCAAATCTTAACCTCTCTGGTCTTTAATGGGAGGAGCCCAATGTGGTGCTCAATTCCGACAGATCCTCTCAGGGATTGCTTGTCTGCTCGATGCTGCCTTATGTTGCAGGTCAGCTCGGCTCTCTATTTTTCTGCTTCTTTCTTCACTGTCTTCCTTTCTTTTTCTCTCTTCTCCTGTTCTGCTCTCTAGCTGTTCATGGCTAAAAGCCAATCTGTCACATGATTGCTCATTTTCTCTTCTACCCCTTCGGCTCGCCTATTACTGTTCGTTTGGAGTTCCCTGCCTCTACGTCTTCGCCAACATCTCACAGGGAGTGGCCACTTGTCCTCTCACGAACTGCGCCATCTCGTCCTCAACGGTTCGATAGTTTCGGTTACACTATGGAATGACTCATCTGCCGACTCAACGGTCAAATCAGACATCAAATTCGTATGTGTCACGGCTTAATCCCCTGTCAAATCTAATTCTTCCATCGGGCGCAATCTCCACCGTCAGATCTGGAGCCCCCAGATCCTACGTCATTCGCTCATTTCGCGTGGTTGACTTGCTCGACTGTTAGTGCGCAATGAGTGGCAGTTTTCTCTCTCATCCGCCGGACACGCGTCGGGCGCTGAATGGAATTGCTCATTTTTCTCCAAATCCGCTTACCACCCAAGGATGCCTCTGATATATACCGTTGGTTTTGGAGCGCGGGTCCTACCTTTTGCCTTAGCACTTTCCCCATGGTTTCCTGGCTTCCCATGCGATCGAGCACTTGGGGCCTTTCCTTTTCGAGGGGTTTTGCCCAGTGATGTGTGATTAGCGCTAATCACACATCAGAAATTCCATCTATTTCCCAATCCGGGCTTCCCAAGTGCTAATTTTGCCTCCTGTGTAGTCTCCATGGGCCTCAGTCAGCATGCTTTGACCGAGGTTCTCGTCGTTCCTCACTGGCTACAAACTGCCACCGTCCAGAGGTTTTCCTGATCGCTCTTTATCCATACTTTCGAAGTCTGTCCTGATTTGATATAATCATGGCACTTTGATAATTCGTCATGGATCCAATTCGGATCACGGCCTTCCCACTGAAAAATCTTTTGGACCACCAAAAGTTGATTTTCAAGCATCGACTAAGTGAGGGTATGATTGTCTCACTTTTCCAATCTCTATCCACTTTGCACTGCTCGGCTTTGAACCCTTGAGCCCAATTCTGAGGTACTCAACATCCCCCCTGCTCGTCGTCCTCACCTTTCTGTCCAGCACTGTGTCTTCCTGCAATTCATTAAGATATTCAGGTAGCAGGTCATCAATAGAAGGAAATTGACTCTGCTCTTCAGGATGCTCAATTAGTGAAGGTTCAAACAATCTCAAGCAATCTACATTTACGACTGAGTAGATGTGCATGTAAGCTGGTAGATCAAGGCGAAAAGCATTTTCACCAATCTTCTCAAGTATCTTGAAGGGTCCATACCTGATAGGCTTTAGCTTTTTACCTTAACCTTTCATCCTTTCCTTGCTGATGTACAACCAGACTTGGTCACCAACTTGGAAACTATGCTCCATCTGATGCTTGTCATGCCTTGCCTTGTATTTGGCTTGGCTCTTTTCCAGCTATTCCTGTACTACTTGGTGGATCTTTTGGATCTGTTCAATGAACCTAGTTGCCCTGTCCACATCACTGTGTCCCTCAACTGTGGTGTCTTTACCAAAGACAAAATCCAAAGGAGACCTTGGTGTGAAACCAAAACAGGTCTCAAAAGGAGATCTCTGTGTAGAAGAGTGTTTTTCTCTGTTGTAAGCATGCTGCACATAACACAAATGTTCATCCCAAAGCTTAGGATGCTTGTTGCAATATCCCCTGAGTAACTAGATCATTGTCCTATTAACTACTTTTGTCTGGCCATCATTTTGTGGATGAAAAGTTGCTCTTTTCTTCAGTTTGGTGTCCATCAGTTCCCACAGACTTGACCAAAACTTCCCCACAAATCGGGTGTCTCGATCAGATACAATGGAAGTGGGTAATCCAAAATGAACCCATACATGTTCAAAGAACAGTTTTGCAGTTTGTTCAGCTGTAATCTGTTTATTACAAGGTATCAAAATACACATTTTGCTGAACTTATCCACAACAACATAGCTAATCATGACCTTTCCTAGATTTAGGCAATCATCCAACAAAATCCATGGAAACACTTTCCCAAGGGTGAGAAGGAACTGGTAATGGAGTGTACAAACCTAGTTTTCTATTGTTGGGCTTGCTTTTAGCACACATAGTACACCCTCTTACATATCTAGAAACTATCTCATTCATTTTTGGCCAATAACAAAATCTTTGTAGCTATGCAACTGTTTTACTTACCCCAAAGTGACCTGATATTAGAGAAGTGTGTGCTTCTCAAATTATCTTTACTCTCTCAGTTTGTGGAATGCATAACTTCCCACGATGGTATAAGAGTTGGTCCTTTACATGATAGTCCAATTCTTCTACTCTTTTGCCTCAACTTAAAGTTGCATATACATCTTTAAAGTCTATGTCTTGAGCATATTGTTCAATGTAACTCTCATGTAACATAGAATTATGCTTAAGTATAGTAGATGCATTTATAATGGGTCTAGATAACATGTACGCAACTTTACTAGGTATGCCCTTTTTATATCTGATGACTAAATGAAACTGTTGTAGAAAACCCATCCATCTATAGTGTCTTGATTGCTGCAACTTAGTTTGGGAGTGTAGATATTGAAGTGGTTGATGATCAGTATGTATTATTGTCTCTTTTCCCATTAAGTAATGTTTCCACTTTTTCACACTTTGTACTAATGCATAAAATTCTTTATCATATGTAGGATAGTTAACTACTGCAGAATTAAATGTCTCAGAATGATAACATGTGGGTTTATTGTGCTGTGTCAACACTGCTCCCATGGCATAGTCACTGGCATCTATTTGGATCTCAAATGGTCTCTGAAGATCAGGCAATGCTAGTACAAGTGTTGTACTAATCTTTTTTTTCAAGGTGTCGAAGGCTTTCTGCTGTTTGCCTCCCCACTGAAACACCTTATTTAACCCTGTTAAAGCATGTAAGGGAGATGCAATTAGGGAAAAGTTAGAAATGAACTTTCTCCAATATTGTGCTGCCCCTAAAAAGCTTCTAACTTCTATAGCAATTTGGGTTTAGGCTAGTTCATAATGACTGCCACTTTAGAGGGATCTATCTTCAATTCACCACCCCCTACTATATGACCCAAATAATTTAGAGATGTTTTGCCAAATTCACATTTTGAGAGTTTAACATGAAGTTTTTCTCTTTTCAAAACATCTAATGTCTGCTTAACATGCTTTAAGTGTTCTTCCCATGTTTTGCTAAAAATCATAATGTCATCCAGATACACAATAACAAAATCATCAAGAAATGGTCTGAGTACATCATTCATTAATCTCATGAAAGTAGCAGGAGCATTAGTTAAGCCAAAAGGCATAACCAACCACTCATACAATCCCTGCTTTGTTTTGAAAGCAATCTTCCATGCATCTTGTTCTGCAACTCTGACCTGATGGTATCCACTATGTAAGTCTAACTTGGAAAAATAAACAACTTCTTTCAATTGATCCAAAAGATCATCTATGCGAGGAAGGGGATAACAATTTTTTATTGTTATCTTATTCAGTGCTCAGTAATCAATGCACATTCTCCACGAGCCATCTTTCTTTCTCACCAAAATGATTGGTGACCCACATGGTGATGTGCTAGGTCTGATGAACCCTTTCTCGAGCAACTCCTGCACCTGCTTCTTGATTTCAGCATTCTCTAAAGCAGACAACCTGTACATTCCAATGTTAGGCAATGGATCATCTTGCTGCAAAATAATAGCATGCACTATTTCCTTTCTGGGTGGCAAACCTTTAGGTTCTTGAAACAAGATATCATACTCTAAAACAACCTTTTTTAAATCAGCTTGTTGTTCATCATTACAGCCTTCAAATACATTGGTTTTATCAGGTTTCTTTTCCTTTACAACCATTAGTAAGAATTGTTTGCATGAATTTATCATTCTTTTCATCTACCCTGAGTTTATGAGAGTATAATTATTCTTGAGCTTATAAGCTCTTACAAAGTACTCAATTCCATCTTTAACAAGTAGATACTTGTTCTCAGCTCTATAGAAAATAGCTTTTCTGTCATACAAGTAAGGACTTCCTAAAACAATTCCACATATATCCAAAGGAATTATGTCTAACTCAACCTCATCTACGAATGCTGACCCAAAAGAAAACTTGAGTTTGAACTGTCTAGTTACTTGTAGTTGTGCTTTATCATTTAACCATCCTAATGGGTATGGTTTCTTGTGAGGTGTAGTTACTAATCCCAATTTCTTTACAATTGCTTCAGAAATTAAATTTACTTGTGAGCCACTATCAAACAAAGTATCAATCTTTTGATGTTTGGAAATAACTCGAATATGGAAAAGCTCGTGTCTTTTTCTGTCATTTTCTTCATCCATAATAGATTGTACAAAATTACTAGTAGATGCTTCAGAATTCTTACCTTTTATACCTGTGGCTGCAATAGTTGTTTCATCTCCTGAGTCTGACCCCAAATCTTTCTGAATAGCTGTAGCAGTATTCTTCTTCTTGCTCTCGAACTTCTTAGGTCTCAGCTCTGGATTCAGAATCCAACAATGCTCATCATCATGCCCATCCTTTTTACAGTGAGTGCATGAAGCCTTGCTCTTCTGTGTAGTATTAGCCTTCCTTGCTTTCCATTTCTACTTTCTTTTCTCCTTATTCTTCCTTGCAGTGGGTTGGGATGATCCCCCAACTTCTGGACTTCCATTCTTTCCTCTAGCTTCTAGATGAGTAGCTTGTACAGATACCTCATCTATACTAGTGGGATTAAACATGAGGATAGTGTGCCTGATGTAGCTATGTAGACCACCAATGTACTTCAACAGAGTCTCAGGCGAGTCTAATGAGATTCCTAGAATCAATGCTCTCTTTCTAAATTCTTGAGTATACCCTTACACACTTTGCCCTTTCAACTATCGAATAGTTTGCCAACTCATCATGGCTTGCTGCATGTAGGCCAATGGATAGAACTGTTTTTTGATTGCAAAAACAAATTCACTCCAGACAGAGATAGTCTTACCATTTCTCTTCAGATCAGCTTGGGTTCTACCTTCCCACCAAACCAAGGCAGTGCCTCCAAGACGTAGGCTTGCCAGCTAAATCTTGCTCTTGTCTGATTCAATACTCTGCACTCTACAATAAACATCAATTTGTCTAATCCAATTGTCCAGCTTTTCTGCATTCAACTCTCCATCATATATAGGCAAATCAAATTTAACATCTAGTTTGATCAAAGATGCTTTCTTTTTGTGTTCAGGGATATTAGGAGGTGTGATAAAGTGTTCTTCTTTCCCTTTGCCTTTTGAGTGGTCATGGAAATGAGATTCATCTTCTCCTTTTTCTTGTTTGGAGCCTGATGCATCTTCATCCTTGTGTTTTCTAAAGTCCTTATACATTTCCTCTACCATGGACTTTATGACTAGGAAACTATCTATGAATTGAGGGTCTGGTCCCATAGAGCCTTCTTCTGACATTGTCTTTTGAGAATAGACTCTCCCAATTTCAGGATTAGTTTTGACCAACTCTCCTTCTCCTAATTTGAGCTTTGATCTAGTTAGCATTCAACAGCGAAACAAACACAAGCTTGCCTAACCTTAATAGCCTAGAGCTCTGATACCTCTTGATCTGAAAATCACTCGTGTGTGACCTCAGTTAAAGAATTATAAATAAATGAAGGTATTATAGACTCATGTGCTAATGTGTGTCTATGTTATTTTAGGCAACAGATCGATCAGATTTCAAAATACACAGACACTAGAAAATGGAAAACAATAAGGAAAAACACAGTAAGCAAATGCAAGAACACAACAATTAAAAAGGATTTCACCCTATTCTCCAGGGCTACATCTCTGGTCCAGCTTTCAGTGGTGGCCTTCTTTTATTGTGTCTTTAAAGAAGAGATTTACAAATAAGGAGCTCAATTTGAGTCTCCTGAAACAGAGAATGTTTGGTAGGGTGGTTCTTGGATTCCCCAAGCCACTGGAGTGCACAGACTCTTTTTCCTTCCCAAATCTTGACCTCTCTAGTCTTTAATGGGAGGAGCCTAATGTGGTGCTCAATTCCCGACAAATCCTCTCAGGGATTGCTTGTCTGCTCGATGCTGCCTTACGCTGTAGGTCAGCTCGGCTCTCTATTTTTCTGCTTCTTGCTTCACTGTCTTCCTTTCTTTTTCTCTCTTCTCCTATTCTGCTCTCTAGTTGTTCATGGCTAAAAGCCAATCCGTCTCATGATTGCTCGTTTTCTCTTCCCCCCCTTCAGTTCACCTGTTGTTGTTCATTTGGAGTACCCTGCCTCTGCGTCTTTGCCAACGTCTCAGAGGGAGTGGCCACTTGTCCTCTCATGAACTGCACTAGCTCGTCCTCAACGGTTCGGTAGTTTCGGTTACACTGTGGAATGACTTATCTACCGACTCAACAGTCAAATCGGACTTCAAATTCTTATGTGTCATGGCTTAATCCCCTGTTAAATCTGGTTCTTCCATGCTAGAGGCCCCAAATCCTACGTCATTTGCTCATTTTGCGCGGTTGACTTTTTCGACTGTTAGCGCGCGATGAGCAGCAGTTTTCTCTCTCATCCGCAAAGGACACACGTCGGGTGCTAAATGGAATCACTCGTTTTTCTCCAAATCCACTTACCGCCCAAGGATGCCTCCGATATATACCGCCGGTTTTGGAGCATGGGTCCCGCCTTTCACCTTAGCGCTTTACCCACGGTTTCCCGACTTCCCATGCAGTCGAGCGCTTGGGACCTTTCGTTTTCGAGGGGTTTTGCCCAGCAGAAATGCCCTCTATTTCCCGATCCAGGCTTCCTAAGTGCCAGTTTTGCCTCCTGCGCAGTCTCCATGGGCCTCAGTCAACGCGCTTTGACCGAGGTCCTCGTCATTCCTCGCTAGCTGCAAACTGCCACCATCCAGAGGTTTTCCTGATCGTTCTTTATCCATAATTTCGAAGTCTGTCCTGATTTGATATAGTCATGGCACTTTGATAATTCGTCATGGATCCAATTCGGATCACATTGTAAAGGCTTTTGGTCAGCCAAACTTCCGATAAGACTATATTGGAGAAAGCTACAGTATTGTAACGAGCCTTGGATTCTCTACTGCGCAGAGCTAGTACATCTCTTTGGAGGAGCAGGGGTTGTGGCTATAATGTTCTGCTATCGGAACTAACAGCTGGACATGCATGTATTGTATGACTGGAACTTACACTTCTTAATATAAAAAGAGTTGGCACACTTCATGAATATGTTGTATTGTATTCTATGCTATCTAGTCTACTCTAAATGATATATGTATTGGTTTGCTTACGCATGCATGTATAGCTATCTGTGTATGTATGTATGAATCTTTCTGAAATGTGAAGTTGTATTAACCATCACTTTGGATTGCTTGCTAACTTTCTTCCCATGTTGTGATGCATCTTCACTCGTGTGTTCCCTTCTTAAATGCGTGCTATCACAGGTTTCCAAGGGGTGCACTCATCTCATGTGTTTTTCTTCACCGTTACATCTTTCTTATTTGTTGGTTCACATAGATGTCTTGTTCGCGAACCATGCCTTCACCAACATGGGTCAACCAATGTGTCGGTGGATGCATTAGAAATATCGCTTCACGTGAGATGGCCCACGCAATGTTAGCTTAGGAGTAGAGGTAGTGTTTGCTTTCATTCTTTTTGCTTACATGCTTGTTTGCTTACTTGTTTTTTTGGTTTGTTTGTCTGCTTGCTTGTTTGCTTATTCACTTTGCTTTCGCTTTTGCTTCTGATTCTGCTTCTACTTTGCTTTGCTTTTTGGTTGTTTGTTTTGTTCGTAGGTTAGTTTCGCATGAAACCATGTATGACTCTTGAAACAAGCTGGGTAAAGTACAAGAAGACTTGTACAACTATCAACATTTGGCTATCTATCATCCACTCCCTTATGTAAGAACTTGTTGTCTTCAATCCATGATACATCAATGGAAAATATGTATTGTTCGAAGTAGCCCTTGGTGAAAACACAATGCTTGCGCGCTAACTAGTATCACCTACTCTAGTTGGTTGTTTTTGGGTTAACCCTTGTCAGCCCATTCAAGTAGAGTAAGGTGAGGGGGGAACCTTAACATGAACATCAGAGGTACCTAAACTACTTCTCTACAGGAACAACCTCCTCTGCTCTCAATAAGTCGAGATCCCTCTTCCGCCTCTGAAATGAATAAGTGCTATGCATAGTTATGAAGATGAAAAATGAAAAAAAATGAAAAAGTGAAAAATGTTTGAAAAAATGAAAATGAATAAGGTGAAAGAAGAGAAAGGCTTCCTGCACAGAGAGTTGATGCAAGTAACTCCGTTGGGTTACTAACTAGGCTCGCTGGCAACAGAGCCATGTTTGTGTTCCTATGTGACTTTGTCGGGGTACTATCTAGGCCTACTAGCAGCGGAGAAACAACAGAGATGAAACTAAGACTCTGAAGACTATACTGCTTGTGCACCAATATACCCCTTAACCCCAGCCAAAACAACTGTGTTGACTTAGCTTGGAATGTGTGTCAATCGACCAAGAGCCTGGCAGATGCTACATCTTACAATCAAGCAGGATTGAAACCAAGATGAATTGATAACTGAACAATACTTCCATAGCTGTTAGACTTTCTTTTCATAAACAAGGTCCATTCAGAGAGCTAGAGTTCTACCAGTGTGTTGCCAAGAGTTGTAGCGGCTATAACCACCCTCCAAAATTTTTCCTTAGCTTTGTTTTGGAGCCTCCCTACCAACCTTTCACAGGAGCATGTATTTCTTCGTCAAGTACACAAGCTTCAGTGATTTTCTTGCAGAATGACAACCTGTCCATCAAAGCTTGTTGAATTCCCCTCACAAGTTGTTCCTCCAAAATTGGTCCAGTTGCAGGCTGAGCAGCTCCCTTAAGAAATTGTGCAATTCTGGAGAGCAACCAGCCTTCCCTCCAGAAATTGTGCAATTCTATCTGGCAGCCTGCTAGGCTCTAGAATTGCGCAATTCTGCCAATCAGACTTCATCCAAAAAATTATGCAATTGCTCCCAGCATGGCTGCTTAGCCTAGGAATTGCACAATCCTGGGTAGAAGTCAGTTTCTCTGCCCATAAATTACACAAATATTCTGGGTAGACAACCCAGCTCCCTTCCAAAAATGCACATTTTCTCCCGGCAGTTGATCAGCCTCTTGCATGTGCAGTTGAGTTGACTGGTTCCCTCTGGGACCGAGCAAAACCAATTTGAATGCATGGACTGCTTCTCCCAAGGCAGCATGCAAAGACATCCCTTGATTTAGGGATCTAATTTTAGCAGCTAAAGGTTGCATGCAAGAATCATCTCGGAAACCTCCCACCAAGTGTCGCTCTTCCTAGATTTGTGGTATGCACATCACATCTTCAATTTTATCAAAACTCATGAACTGGACACTACAAAGCTCATTCCTAACATCAACCTTGCAGCTCTGACATCCCACATCACATCTAGGAGTTGTTGACACATTCAACTCAGTTTTTTTTGGTGATCACTTGCTATCATTTCTATACATACTAGCTTGTACTAGCACCATTTCAGTTTTCGTAACATCTCACTGTTGTCGCATGCATGAAACTGTTTTTCACGAACGGTTGCCAATTCAGTGACTCGCCTCACCCACATGCATGTTTTTCCATTTTTTGAATCTTTCATTCACTATTTTCATGCATGATCATTCACTTATGCTTACACTCGGTATCGTCATGCATTCACATTCACATTCGCTTTCAGTTGCTCGTCAGCGAGTTTGGGCAGCCTTGGTCCGGAATCTACCTCACTAAGACAACATTGTGCAATCCTGAGAGGAAAGAATATATTTTCCTCTAAGGAAATATGCATTTCTTCCCAGTGACTGTCCTCCAGTCTTGTATTGCGCAATTCTGAGGGACAGTGACTGCTGGCCCAGAAAATTGCGCAATGCAGTCACTGAGCCTGCAACCATTGCTAGTTGAGATTGCACATTACGTAATTCCAGTAGTCAGCAGCCAAATAGGAATGTGCATTGTGCAGTTCCAGTAGTCATTCATCCTCCCAGTAGCCCAAACTGTGTCTTGTGCAGTCTTGGCAGTCAATCTCCCGACCTCCTGACGGAAATTGCGCAACCTTTATGATCAGTCACACAGGCATGTTGCAAGTCAGTTCTCAAGTTCAATTTGGTTTTCAACTAATAGATTTCTTGCCATGAGTGTTGCCATGTCTCTAAGTATCGCAGGTGTTCATCTGCCTCTCAGCAGTATAGGTACAATGGTTTCCAAGAGAGTAGGGTCGAAGACACCATTCAGAGCACACTTGGGGATGCGGTCGATCAATTGTCTATGGACTTTCCTACCCACGAAGACATCAAGTTGTTCATAGACAAGGACATAAAGATATGATGGAAATAGCATTACATCAAGCAACATCATGAACATCAGCTAAAGGCACAATATTGGATGCAACAAATGCAAGAGGAAGGTTGTTGACAACATAGAGGTGGAACAAAGTTGCAAGCTCAAGTAGATCCACTTCTCATGAGAGCAAATTTGGAGACTCAAGCTATGAAGTGACGGTGCGACATGAAGATCACACGAAGGTAGAGAATGGAACAAAGAAGGAGTTTCATGTGCTCAAGCAGCAACTCAAAGAAGAACATGAGTTGCATAGACAAGAGAATGAGTTGAAGCAAGAACATATACAACAACAGGCACAACATGCACTCATGGATGAAACTGCGCTCGTACAAGTTAAAGATCCATACTAGCAGCTGGCACGAAGCAGACATGGTGAGAAGTGTTGTTGATCACATGCAAGAGAATTTAGTAGCATGCATGTCATCGTGCACATGCATGTGATCCCACCCATCCAGCACACTCACCCAGGCAAAGACAAGAAGGAACATGTAGTTGACAGTTGATGCACATGACCACCAGCACACACTAGAAGATCAGCATGGACACTATGCATCAGTGTGCTGCCGGTTCAGCCGCACCCAAGAAGACCATGTGCATGTTAGCAGACAAGTTGGATGGAGGAGCCACACCAATGCACCCCAATGCAATGGAGGCTAGAATTCACTTCATCAAAATGTCACCATGGAGCGCATGCACACCATCATGAATGACCAAGCTTGGCATCAGCTCACCATCTTCACCATCACAAGCATGTCAAAGAGTTGGTCTCACCATAGCGGACCGAGTGTCAGTGATGTCTTTCATGGCTTGCTCAAGCCATTTTGTCTCACATGAGCACATGTGCATTGTAATGTAATGTCTTGTCAAGTGGAAGTTCAAGTGTCGATAGTTGGATGTAACAGTCATAGAGTAGATGAAGAGTCATGAGGGTAGATGAATTGTCACAAAGGGGAATGTCAAGGGCCACCACACCCTTTGCTATAAATAGAACCTCATAACTCATTGTAAAGGCTTTTGGTCAGCCAAACTTCCGATAAGACTATCTTGGAGAAAGCTACAATATTGTAACGAGCCTTGGATTCTCCATTGCTTAGAGCTAGTACATCTCTTTGGAGGAGCAGGAAGTTGTGGCTGTAATGTTCTACTATCGGAACTAACAGTTGGACATGGATGTATTGTATGACTGGAACTTACACTTCTTAATATAAAAAGAGTCGGCACACTTCATGAATATGTTGTATTGTATTCTATGTTATCTAGTCTACTCTAAATGATATATGTATTGGTTTTCTTACGCATGCATGTATAGCTATCTGTGTATGTATGTATGAGTCTTTCTAAAATGTGCAGTTGGTTTAACCATCACTTTGGATTGCTTGCTAACTTTCTTCCCATGTTGTGATGCATCTTCACTCATGTGTTCCCTTCTTAAATGCATGCTATAACAGGTTTCCAAGGGGTGCACTCATCTCAACCCCCATGTCTTAGAACCTCTCATTTACCTTCCTTGGCTCACTACAGCTATCACACCCTTGCTACCAACAAAGTTATTTTACTTGCCTTTGTGTGAAATCGCGTTCAAGGCATTATTGTACGCCCACTGTTGGGACTCCTACACCAAAAGGTCTGAGGTCTAATTGGGACTTCTTACCAGGGAGATCCACTTACATGTTGGCAGGTCCAGCACTGTCAACATTTTGGTGCTAGAAGGACGGCTAGACGACAAGGTGATTCCTTACATCTGTTTTGAATCTCTACATATCTATCATGACTAACTACCGAGTTGCTCTTTCGAAGTGTATCTCTTATGGAAATGATTGCATTATCTCGAAAAATCTCTCGAATAACTTGTCTCATAAAACATATGATGGTGGAGGCCTCATAGCCTTAGTTAGGCATGCGGTCATGGTTGTAGGCTCATGCGAAAGGCATGGAATCTTTGAAGAATACATAACCTACGCATTGTTCGTATACAAGCTTCGAGGGCACCTAATGCACTGGTGTGCCATGCTATCCAAAAAATCTATTCATTCTTTTGCTCATCTGGTCACAGAGATAGACCGTGCTTTCAATCACTTTAACATAAAGCATTGAACAAAGAAATTTTGTAATTATGAAAATCACCCGATGAATCCGTTGAACAATTTTACACATGCTTTTGTAATCTTGCATACAAATTCCTCGAAGATGATATTGATTGGGAATTTCTTGATGGAAGATTTGAGTATCTTCTTCACATATTCGAACCTCACTCAGGACACTTCAATGATGGAGTTATGCAATCACATTGAGGCATAGTTTCTATCACAAGCAACTATCTGCCTTCACCTCATCAAACAACTCCACCACCATAGAGTGGTGTGGGAGATCACACACACACATCTGTTGAAATGTCACATCCTCCCACCCCACCTACTCTTGATATATGCACAGATTTGGCTTGCAATAATATTGGTTGTCACATGGATTCATTCCCTTGACCTCTGTCCTCATGCTCTACTAATACTTCGGATAGTATTGTCTTGTGTTCTCCCATTCCGGACTCCTCACCTACTGTGAACGAGGATCAAGTTGTCGATGAAGTTGGTGTTATGCAGCCAACTTGTGCCATCATTCATGATGAGTGTGTGAGGGAATCTAAAGAAGAACCTGCGGTGAAGGATGACTCCCTTCCAGTCGTGCCTCATCTAATTTATCATGACATCCCTTGTGATTATGCCATTGCTGATTTCCCTTATGAAAACCCATTTCTGGATGTTTCTACTTCCGATCGTTCACAAGACACGCCGAATGTCAGTCCGTCATTACAGTGCTAGGAGGACACATCTTCCTCAAAAAATCCATCCAATCTTTCATCTTTCTTTCTTGAAAACATAGAGGGTGAACATCTTTTCTTCCCATCTACCCCTCTACCCAATTCATCAAATCATGAGGATGCCGACAAACATCCTAAATTTTCTGATCTTGGTTGTTGTGATCTATCCACTTCCTCATCTAATCACGATGTTGATTCAATCATTTTAATCTGTCCAAGACACTGGCCTACAATGCTCTATCTGTCGACGAAGTCGAAACCCAGTAGACTGTTGAGGCACTTCAGCCCAAGCTGATGGTTACATCAGGCCTGCACTATCCTAAGCTTGGTTTCACTTCCGGTTAGGAAATTATTGAAACACTAAAGGCTCCTCATCATTCTTTGCTTTGCATTGAAGATCAACCAAACACCCAAATTTTGCTTCCTCCACTCGAACTACACGATCCCATCACTCATGCATTGCAGGAATCTTACACAACAAGCACACATGCACAACGTAAGTGGTCTACCTTTCTCACATTTTCTTGCTTGTCACAGTCAAGAGAGTGCATACACTCAACATCTGCACGCAGTGTAGCACAACACCATGGCAGCTCCAAAGAATTCATGTCATGCGCTTTCACTCATTTTCATTCTGTGGATGCTTTTAAACTCAGAGTGTGTTTGTCTTCACTATTACATCATTCTTGTTTGTTGGTTCGCACATATGTCTTGTTCGCGAACCATGCCTTCACCAACATGGCACAACCAATGCGTTGGTGGCTGCATTAGAAGTATCACTTCATGTGAGATGACCCATGCAACGTTAGCTTAGGAGTAGGAGTAGTGTTTGCTTTCATTATGTTTGCTTGCATGCTTGTTTGCTTACTTGCTTTGTTGGTCTGTTTGTCTGCTTGCTTGTTTGCTTATTCGCTTTTCTTTCGCTTTTGCTTCTGCTTCTAATTTTCTTTGATTTTTGTTTGCTTTTTTTGCTCGTAGGTTAGTTTCGCATGAAACCATGTATGACTCTTGAAACAAGCTGGGTAAAGTACAAGAAGACTTGTACAACTATCAACATTTGGTTATCTATCGTCCACTCTATTATGTAAGAACTTGTTGTCTTCAGTCCATGATACATCAATGGAAAATATGTATTTTTCGAAGTAGAACTTGGTGAAAACGCAATGCTTCCGTGCTAACTAGTATCACCTACTCTATTTGGTTGTTTTTGGGTTAACCCTTGTCAACCCAGTCAACTAGAGTGAGGTGAGGGGGGAAACCTTAACAGGAACATCAGAGGTACCTAAACTACTTCTCTGCAGGAACAACCTCCTCTGCTCTCAATAAGTCGAGATCCCTTTTTCACATTTGAAATGAATAAGTGCTATGCATAGTTACGAAGATGAAAAATGAAACAAATGAAAAAGTGAAAAATGTTTGAAAAAATGAAAATTAATAAGGTGAAAGAAGAGAAAGGCTTCCTGCGCAGAGAGTTGATGCAAGTAACTCTGTCGGGTTACTAACTAGGCTCACTGGCAACGGAGCCATGCTTGTGTTCCTATGTGACTCTATCGGTGTACTATCCAGGCCTGCTGGCAGCGGAGCAACTCCAGAGATGAAACTAAGACTCTGAAGACTATACTACTTGTGCTCCAATATACCCCTTAACCCTAATCGAAACAACTGCATTGACTTGGCTTGGAATGTGTGTCAATCGACCAAGAGCTTGGCAGATGCTACATCTTATAATCAAGTAGAGTGGAAACCAAGATGAACTAAGAACTAAATAATACTTCCGAAAGTGTTAGCCTTGCTTTTCACAAACAAGGTCCATTCAAAGAGCTAGAGTTCTACCAGTGTGTCACCAAGTATTGTAGTGGCTACAACCACCCTCTAAATTTTTTCCTTAGCTTCATTTTGGAGCCTCCCTACCAACCTTTCATAGTAGCATGTCTTGCTTCGTTAAGTACACAAGCTTCAGTTATTTTCTTGCATAATTACAGCCTGTCTATCAGAGCTCATTGCATTCCCCTCACAGGTTGTTCCTCCAAACTTGGTCCAGCTACAGGCTGAGCAACTCCCTCAAGAAATTGTACAATTCTAGAGGGCAACCAGCCTTCCCTCCAGAAATTGCGCAATTCTGTCTGGCAGCCTGCTGGGCTCCAGAATTGCGCAATTCTGCCAATCAGGCTTCATCCATAAAATTATGCAATTCCTTCCAGCATGGCTGCTCAGCCTAGGAATTGCACAATCATGGGCAGAAGTCAGCTGTTCTTCCCATAAATTATGCAAATCTTTTGGGCATACAGCCCAGCTCTGTTCCAGAAATGCACATTTTCTCCTGGCAGTTGATCAGCCTCTTGCATGTACATTTGAGTTGACTGATTCCCTCTGGGACCGAGCAACACTGATTTGAATGCATGGAGTGCTTCTCTTAAGGCAACATGCAAAGACATCCCTTGATTTAGGGATCTAATTTTAGCAACTAGAGGTTGCATGCAAGGATCATCTCAGAAACCTCCCACCAAGTATTGCTCTTCCTAGATTTGTGGCATGCGCGTCACATATTCGATTTTATCAAAACTCATGAACCGAACGCTACAAAGCTCATTCCTAACATCAAACTTGTAGCTCTGAAATCCCACATCACATCTAGGAGTCGTCGGCACATTCAACTCAGTTGTTTTTGGTGAGTGCTTGCTGTCATTTCTATACATACTAGAATCGTTTCAGTTTTCGTTAACATCTCACTGTTGTCACATGCATGAAACTATTTTTCATGAATGGTTGCTGATTCGGCAACTCGCCTCACCCACATGCATGTTTTTCCATTTTCTGAATCTTTCATTCTCTATTTTCATGCACGATCATTCACTTATGCTTACACTTAGTATCGCCATGTATTCACATTCACATTCGCTATCAGTTGCCGTCGGTGAGTCTGGGTAGCCTTGGCTTGGACTCTACCTCACTAAGACAACATTGCACAATCATGAGAGGGAAGGCTCTATCTTCCTCTCAGGAAATACACATTTCTACCCAGTGGTTGTCCTCTAGTCTTGCATTGCGCAATTCTGAGGGACAGTGACTGCTGGCCCAGAAAATTGTGAAATGCAGTCACTGAACCTGCAACCATTGCCAGCTGAGATTGTGCATTGCGCAATTCCAACAATCAGCATCCAAATTGTGTTGCACATTACATAGTTCTGGCAATCAGTCAGCCTCCCAGTAGCCTAGCCTATGCCTTGCATAGTCTTGGCAATCAGTCTCCTGACCTCCCTGTAGAAATTGTGCAACCTTCATGATAAGTCACACAAGCATGTTGCAAGTCATTTCTCAAGTTCATTTTGGTTTTCGACTGATGGATTGCTTGCCATGAGTGTTACCATGTCTCCAGTTATCGCAGGTGTTCATCTGCCTCTTAGAAGTACAGGTACAATGGTTTCCAAGAGAGCAGGATTGAAGACACCATTCAAAGCACACTTGGGGATGCAGTTGATCAAGTGTCTATGGACTTGCCTACCCACGTAGACATCAATTTTTTCATAGACAAGGACATCAAGATATGATGGAAGTAACATCATAGCGAGCAACATCATGAACAACAGTTGAAGGTAGCATACTAGATGCAACAAATGCAAGAGGAAGGTTGTTTACAACACAGAGGAGGAACAAAGTTGCAAGCTCAAGCATATCCACTTCTGGTGAAAGAAACTTTGGAGACTCAAGCTATGAAGTGACGGCGCGACATGAAGATCACATGAAGGCAGAGAACGGAATAGAGTAGGAGTTGCATGTGCTCAAGCAACAACTCAAGTAAGAACAAGAGCTGCATAGACAATAGAACGAGTTGCAGCAAGAACATGTACAACAGAGGGCGCAACATGCACTCATGGATGAAACTATGCTTGTACAAGTTAAAGATCCATCCCAGCAGCTAGCACAAAGTAGACATGGTGAGAAATGTTGTTGATCACATGCAAGGGAATTTAGAAGAATGCATGTCATTGTGCGCACGCATGTGATCCCACCCATCCAACACACTCACCGAGGCAAAGACAAGAAGAAAGTCCAACTCGAGCTGAACATGTAGTTGATAGTTGATGTGCATGACCACTAGCACACACTAGAAGATCAGCAAGGACACTATGCATCATTGTGTTGCCGGTTCGGCCGCACCCAAGAAGACCATGCGCATGTTAGCAAACAAGTTGGTTGGAGGATCCACACCAATGCACCCGGATGCAATGGAGGCAAGAGTTCGCTTCATCAAGATGTCACCATGGAGTGCATGCACACCATCATGGATGACCAAGCTTGGCATCAACTCACCACCTTCACCATCACAAGGATGTCAAATAATTTCTCTCACCACAATGGACCGAGTGTCAGTGATGTCTTGCATGGCTTTCTCAATCCATTTTGTCTCACATGAGCACATGTGCATTGTAATGTAATGTTTTGTCAAGTGGAATTTCAAGTGTTGATAGTTGGATGTAACAGTCATAGAGTAGATGAAGAGTCATGAGGGTAGATGAACTGTCACAAAGGGGAATGTCAAGGGCCACCCCACCCTTTGCTATAAATAGAACCTCATAACTCATTGTAAAGGCTTTTGGTTAGCAAAGCTTCCGATAAGACTATCTTGGAGAAAGCTTAGATAGTATTTTAACGAGCCTTGGATTTTCCACTGCGTAGAGCTATTACATCGCTTTGGAGGAGCAGGCGGTTGTGGTTGTAATGTTCCGCTATCGGAACTAGTGGTTGGACATGGATGTATTATATGACTGGAACTTACACTTCTTAATATAACAAGAGCTGACACATTTCATGCATATGTTGTATTGTATTTTATGCTATCTGGTCTACTCTAAATGATATATGTATTGGTTTGCTTATGCATGCATGTAGATCTATCTTTGTATGGATGTATGAATCTTTCTTAAATGTGTTTTTGGTTTAACCATCACTTTGGATTACTTGCTAACTTACCTCCCATGTTGTGATGCATCTTCGCTTGTGTGTTCCCTTCTTAACTGCGTGCTATCACAGGTTTCCAAGGGTCGCACTCATCTCAACCCCCGTGTGTTATAACCTCTCGTGCACCTTCCTTGGCTCACTGCAGCTGTCACACCCTTACTACCAACAAAGTTATCTTACTTGCCTCTATGCGAAATCGTGCTCAAGGCATTACCATACGACCCAATGTTGGGACTCCTACACCAAATGGTTTGAGGTCTAATTAGGATTTCTTACCGAGGATATCCCCTTACATGTTGGCAGGTCCATCACCATCAACAGAAGTATATTCACAAGTAAGTATCTTGTTTTCCACATATGAATCTATCAAAATGACTTCATTTTGCAAGGAAAACAACAAATTGGTTGGGTTGTCAATATTTCTTGCATGGAAGAAGAGGACAGATTTGATCCTCATAGAAAATGAATCATTGATCATGTTGAGGGTTCAGTCACTAAACCTCCAAAGGAATAAGCTCAAGCTCTAGAAAAGTACATGAAAGGGGAAGTAAGGGCCCAAAGTATCTTTATAGAATCCATCAAAGATACCCTCATACCACATGTATCAAAATTGGATTAAGATATCAAAGGAAGATGGAATAGCCTCATACTTTATGAAGGTATCAGAAATAAGAGACCAACTACAAGGGTTGGGAGAAATAATGTCTGATAAAGAAATGACCACCATAGTACTTAATGCACTACCAGAGGAATGGGGAAAATTTACATCAGGCATCTATTGTTATTGGGAAATCTAGTGTCCATGCAGAGCTGCTAGTCCCACTAAGACTGGTAGCTATCTTAGAAACAAACAAACTAAAACTACTTTTGTTTTCCTTTATGAGAAGTAGATAAGAGGGGAACAAAGGAGACCAACCTTTGTCTTGTGCTTGGTTCCTTGCTTGATTCCTCTCCCTTCTGATAGATCTTTGCCACTCGCTTCCTCGTCTACCCAACTTCAAAGAGCACCTGTGGAATCAAAGCAGCATCACACTATCCAAGAACAGAGATCTACTATCATAAACAATATAGGACCAAATATATATTGACCACACAAAAGCATATATCATCAATCATACAAGAATATGGAGGAAAACTTAAATAGCTTTATTAATATCAAGAATAGCAAAGAGCATTACAACCAATTTTTCTGACCCAGCATCATCCTCTCAGCAAGAAAGCCCTTCTTCACCTCATGAAAAGCTTAGATCACCCAACATTATGATGTTACACCAAGAAACCAGCAGCACTTCCTTACAAGATACAAAATTCCAGCCTCCAACCTCTGGATCTCTGGGATGAGAGATATATATATAGATATTTGCAGAGGTGTGAGTCAGCTCTGGGTTTTTGATTAGTGTCTTCTCTCTGATAGTTCTTGATTCCACTTGGAGATCTCATTGATCTCTTACTCATCCTTGGGCGATTCTGAGAGGCAAGTGTCACAGGAGAAGTTTCTGGAAGATTCCATGATCATCCACCTCGCAAACTGTCTCCGCCACTTGTCTATTCTCATCCATCACACCCTATAGAAGGACTTTTCAGTATGCATCGCACCTCCCATGTGCATTTAGGTGGGATGCATCTCACCCTCAGCACTGAGCAATCAGTATGGTCCAGTTTTGACCATTTCTAAGTAGTTTTTCATGGAGAACTTCTGGGAGATGATGTAATCAGCTGACCTTGTTTCTTTAGAGTGTTAAGCAACACTTTTAGGGACTTAACAGCCCTTGGCTTATGGACATATATGATTGGGGTTGCAGTGCCCAAAAATGTCTATAACAGTTGCCCCCTAAAGCATGAGGTCTTTAATCTTTTGATGTTGGGTGAAATGCTTTATCATGAGGATCCGAAGTTTTTTCGAGCTGGAAGGCGACCTGTAATAAGATACAATACAATACATTATCTTCATAATATTTTCATGATCTAGCTGAGGCGGGCATTCCCATGCTCAGCTTTATAAATTCATTTTCATGTACATAAGACAGACAATTGTCTGTGTGCAGACTGATGATTCTAGTAGAGCCATCATCCCTTAGATTGGATGATTATCTGTGCAGCAATGATGTACATTTGATGTCTTTATTTTCCTGCATATATATCGCAGCCCGGATGGATGAAACTAGATCCGGGGTCTTCAATCTCATTTGATCTTCACTCAAAGTACAAGTCGATCCACTTGAGAGATGTTCTAGAGTCAAACATGGAAAGACATCGCCTGATTAACAGCCAATGATGTAAGCTATTAACAGGCACGAGAGGAATCACCGATAATGATGATGACCCTCAAGGTACTACAGTACAATTCACGTGGTGTGAATAAGGGACTTGGCATCGAACACCACACAAAATATTTCGGTCGAAGGCCATTGATGTAAACCTATCGCCGAAAGTGAGAAACTTGCCATTGAGGCATGCAAGCTTCAAAGTACTGAAAGGGTTGTTCCTAGATCGACTTCCTAGATAATGAGCTGATGTCGACAAGAAGCGATCCGACATAGGAGGGCCTTAATAAATCCCACATCTATGACACGGAACGGAGCAAATGATTTTAATGGAGGTGAAAACGATCTGATGATATAAGGTTCAGGGTGGCGGTCATGAAAGAATGGAGCGTAAATGCATTGCAGTGGATGAGACACAGGTGAATTCTCTGAGCAACTTCTCTTGAACATATCGGTGACACTGACATGATGGATTGGTAGTGTTAACCCCAAATGTGGATGGTGTGACGGACCAATGATGATATGACCAGTGAACGGAACAACCCAGCCCGACTCGGATGCAGAGTGAAAGTGTCATGTTCAAGAGCGACTTGCTACCAATAAATTTTCTTCAAGTTTTCTTCCCAATTTTTCCCCAATCATTGTTGACCAGTACCTCTTTATTTGTGTCAAGCTTGAGGAGGATAACATATGCTTGTTCTATAATTTTCCCTTCGGGCAAAGCCATCTCTATGTTTTAACGAGCCTAGCGATAGTGAAACTCGTTCTTGTCTGTATGGACAAGTTTGTCACTATTCAGTTTTAACGAGTTTAACGACAAAGATAACTCGATCCTTTTCAATTTTAGAGAGTCTGAAAGGGACGTAAAGAAAACTCCAACAATCCTTTTTCGTCTCATAATCCCTTAAGTCCGAAAAAAGTATAAAATAATACAAAAGGGATGAATTTTTGGTAATTTTAACGAGCCGAACAAAACAAGTGCTCGATCTTTTTGTATAATAATCCCTCAGGTCCAAAAAGATTAAAATCTAGAGGAGGGATAGCACTTCCGGTCACTTTAACGAGCTGGAGAGGCTAATTGCTCGGTAATATTTTCATATTTTACGAGTCAGATGAAAAGAGCTTAAAGGAGACTTGTTTTTCGAGGAACGAGTGATAAATTCGGGTAGCGGCTGATTCCAGGTAAGGTTTGGAATTTTCCAATCACGGCAGTGTCACAAGGATGGCTAACAGGATCACTCTTCGCAGTTGTTCCTCAAAAAGGGTAAACAATCAAATGGAGGTGAATGATCGGCTAAAATAGAGTGGAGGTGATGATGAGAACACGACCAGGGCTCAAACGCTGATGATAATGCATTCACAATGGGTATTTACCGAAGATGGGTTCATTTTTTAATGAGCTTAAACTCTGGGGGAAACATTTGCTCATTGTTTAGGTTTAATTTTTAACGAGCTTGAACTTTGCATAAAAATTGCTCATGGCGGGTTTATTTTTTAACGAGCTTGAACCCTGTGGTAACACTGCTCGTGATAAGTTTGCATGCCCCCAACATAATAATGCAAATCAAGGTGCATGCCCCCAAGCTTCATTGCATTCAACTCGGTGATTGGAATGAAGGTTTACCTTTGAGATTTGGAAAGGGATTTGTTTCATTTTTTAATGAGGTTGACACAGTAAAAGAACTATCCTCATGACTCCTTGTTTCATTTTTTAATGAGGTCGACACGATATAAGAACCATCCTTGGTATCCACCATATTTACAGTATTTGATAGAAAATCAAAAAATGAAGGATGATTAAGGTTGCTGGAATAATCTTCGTGGTAATCTGGAAGACGAGAACGATGGTGGTGATTTTCCCATGGTGCCTCGTCAATCATCATTGACTGAATGATTCCTTTGTCTGTAGAATGTACATGTGACCAAGGATCTGAAGAGTTACCATATTACTTAGACCTATCTATCCAAACACTGGATGAGTGTTGATTTGGGTTTGCCCCCCAGGCCAAGAAAATTGATTGATACAATATTTCTAAAATGGCGATGATCCATGCTGACAAAATTTTTAGGAATCTTCGGAATCCATTAGATATAGAAGATTTCATATTGCAGGTTTCCACTGTGGCCACTTCCGCCAGATTACTCGGAGGCAGTAGGGCAAAATTACCCATTAAGGTAGGGTCTTTTAGGAGGCCTACTCCGATATTTTGAAGCGAATGATTGCTTCCATGGATCATTGGAATGCTTCCTGTAACTTGTGAACTATTGGGGAGGAAAGTTTGTTGGTCGACGATTGTAATTCCTCCCTGAAAGGGAAATGCAATCTTCCTGAAGTAGGTCGACACAACGGCAGCCATAGCATATATCCAGGGCCTTCCCAGTAGGATGTTGTAATCGAGGTTTCCGTCGATTACTTCAACATCTATTTCTACTGTCTTCCCCCCCAGTTCGACTTGCAAGTTACTTAAAATCCCATATGGGGTATATGTTTGTCCATCAAATGCTTTTAATGTCATCGAAGATCGCGACAAGGGTGGAGATCCTAAAGTTTTCCAGCGATTCATCGACATAATACATGTAGATGCCCCCTCATCAATAATTGTCTGATGAACAGTTTTGTTGAGGGCTTTCACTTGAATGAGGAAATCTAGTTGAGCCGGTAACTGAGGATCATATCCTTTGTGGTTAAAGGACACAAGATTGGAATCCTTTGGGTCAATCCCACCTATTGCTGATAATAGAGCTTGCTTTTGGGAGGGGCAATTTTGCGGTACCTCAAGTGTCGACATAGCGAACGGCGATTGGGCCAGGTCCTCTACTATATTATAATTCTGTGCTACTTTGGCACGAGGATTAAATGTTGATTTGTGTACTACTCCCTTTGGCAGCTTTATCGTTAGCTCAGGAATGATGGGTGCCACAACTTCGGTTGAAGTTGTTGTCGAACTACTCAATTGATTAGTAGCCTTGTTGTTTGACAGCTGTGGATTCCCGTAATCTTTATTCCTTGTCGATATCAAAGCATCATTTTGCTGTTTTGAAATGGAAAACATAAGCACTTGGGATCAGGAAGCATTTTGATTAGCAACCAGTTTGGTTCCCGGATTTGGAAATGGATCAGTCAATACCGCTGAGGTTTTTGAATTCTTAAAGAGTTTCTTAGCTTCAACTTTATGTGGACAATCTCTCGTCCGATGATCCTCATCGCATATCTGACACCCCACAGGGGGTTTCCTTTGCCCAGAAGGGTTTGCAAAAGGTTTTTCAGGAGATGACTCATCCTGCTTCTTTTTTCTCCCTTTCTTTTCTTCTTGCCCCCTGGTTGCTTCAGTTGTTTGCCCTTGTTGGTCGACACGGCATTTACCTCCAAGGCGAGAAGTTCTTCATTTTCATTTTGATCAGAAATCTCACGGGCTTTCTTAGATGTAGCCTTTGTCAATTTCGTGCTTGTCGTACCTATCATGCCATCACCAACATGAGAGTCTTTGTTTGATTTAGGAGGGGGAGGAATGGAAAATTCCGGTCTAGGAGCATCAGGTATTTTATCGTAGAGCATGCCAGACTGAGTATAGATCAAGTCTAGATATTGTTCACGAGCAATAACTTTCTCTTCAGTGACAACTCCTCCCTTTGCCACATCTTCTGTGATAGAAGGTAATAATGACTTAATAAACCATTCAACTAGCAGCTAATCAGGAACATATGTTTTTACCATTCTGCGACGACGTCGCCACTCATGAATATGATCAGATATGTGAGTGGCCGTTGTCTGTTTGAAATTAGTAAGAAGCTCTGTTCCTGTTTCGTACCTTATTGGTAACTGAAAATGGGTTAAAAAGGTTGTGGCTAGGGTGTTGAATTTATCGAATGAAGCTCTAGGCAATTCGATATACCATTTTGCTGCCGGACCAGTTAACGTTCATTGGAAAAGGCAAAGCCTAATCGAATCATCGTTTAGAGTGTTAGATGAACACCATAGATGAAAGGTCATCACATGATTTGACAGGTCTTCATCCGAATTTCCATTAAATTTAGGAATATCTGACGGAAGTTTATGCGGAATCGCTAGCCACCAAGGGGCGTAAGCAATTGGATCATTCATCAGCCGGTTTAGATTTGGTAATTCTGGAGTTGCTACAAAGGGAAACTGTTGATTCAGGTTAGGCGAAGCATACCCAGGATAAGATGGAATCGCCTGAGCAGTGGGTCTTTGCATACCAGGATAATGTATTTGATGCTGGTAACTTTGATAAGGTTGATGGGCATAACCATTATAGTATGGTTGTTGATAACCGCTTTGGAAATACAGTTGCCCATTACTTACAAAGACTTGTTGCTCAAGTCCTTGATATGATTGCTGGAATTGTGGTTGTTGAGATTGAACTAGCCATGGTTGTTGGACCATTTGTTGTTGTCCAATACTGGATGATTGACCAAGATGAGGAGTCATAGTACTTGTTTGAGTCTAAGTCGCTCCAGATAAGGAGGCACTAACCTGAGGTTGTGATTGAGTCGTTGAGACAAGAGGCTGTTGTATTGCAACCTGAGAAACTTGGGGTTGACATACAACAGGTAGCGCTTGTACTTGCGATGCAGTCACCATAGCAGGTATAGTGGGAATATTCGACATAGGGTGGACTGGTTGCATTGAATATACAACCCTTGGTTGTTGAGGCAGTATTGGTACCCAACCGCTGGATGTAATTCCAGTTTGACCTGAACTTTGTTGTAAACTCCCATATGGTTGTTCTCCGGGAGGGAACAATGAAAAGGCATACTGCCCTCCATATGGTGGCAATCCAGTACTTAAAGGGTAGATTGGCCTTTGAAGACACATTGGATCAATTTGTTGAGTTTCAACATAAGAAATACCATATGATAATCTGGATGAAGAAATAGGAACCAACCATGTTGTCGAAACAATCCCTGATTGGACTCCGGCTTGTTGTTGATAACTTGCCAGGATAGATGGTATACTGGCGAACATCGTTGGAGTAGCAGCAGGAGGCTCTGCCACTGCTGCGTCGAATGACACAGTCCTGGATGTCGACGGCTGTTCAGACATATCTAGTCTATCTAAAAGATTTTCTAGCAATTTCGATTGACTTTCTTCCACAATTGTAGATTACTCGATCAACTAAAAATAAAATGGGAAGAATTTTTCTGAATTAAATGAATTTTAGACACTTTGACACAACTTGTTTTTTCAATTTTTAAAAGTCGAGAAAAAACAAAAGATGACTCTAGTTGCCTTCGATTTTTAATGAGCTTGAAGTGAAAAGTGCTCAGATGGACCTTTTCCTTTAAGGAGTTTGAAAAGGAACGAAAGAGACTACTCTGGAAATCTAGACAGAGGGATTACCAAACCAATCGCAAAACTGCAGAATACTTTTTATGGTACAACAGTCAATCTTCCCGAATGTTGTGTTCAATGCATTGCGATCAATAGGGTGGCAGACACGGCTTCCTATGGATAAAGGATATAGCCTATTGTGGTCTCCCAATATATACTTGACGGTACGTGGGAGTACAAGTCCGTACTGGCACTTGTCGTCTCAAAGTGGAGGAATCACCCAACCAGCAATGAAAGCAACAGTTACCAGGCTTTACGACGCCGGAATACGTCTCTAGCCTAGACTTATAAATGTTGTTTGTTAGGTTCCAAAGCGTTTTTAGATTCATTAAATTTATTTTACAGTTGATCTTGCTTAAGAAATTTGCCTTTAGGTTCACCGCGTGATGTAGATATACAATTCCTAAAATGCAATCTAAGATGATAAACAATCGTTTAATCTTCTTTTTGCAATGAAAATCCTAGCTACTAAAGAAAGAGAGGTGATATTCTTTCAACATAGAGCAGAGAGCACACACTATATGCACTGTCCTAAATCAAACCAACAAACAGTCTAAATGCAAATGCATATGCATGTATTTGTTTTCAGCCTTCTTAATGTGTGAATGATAAAAAGAAAGCTAAGCGCAAATCTGAATTATTTTTCAAAGCGACATTACTAACAAGCTTCTTTTCAAGACAAAATGAAGACAATGATGACACTTTGCCACTTGGAATTGAAAACTTGCTTTTGACACTTGAAAAACTACTAATTCAAATCAAATACAAGAGTAACAGTGTAATCGACTATCAAGAACAATCGGATTCTCTTCTATGACTGAAAACGACACTTGCGACACTTCCAAATCAAGAAACGACAATTCAATTACGCTACTTCTTTGTAAAAGAGAACTGAAAATGGCTCACAATACATAAAAACATTTACAGTTCTTTGCACAATGGAGGCGGAATAATGGCAAGGAAGGGGGTTCCCACAGAGGTATACTGATTACAGACAGCAAAACTCCTGAATAGAGCTGAAAAGAGTGAAGAAAAACCAAAGTATGGAGGCAAAATTAGCCTTTTCTGATCAGCGCACCTGTTACACAGGGATTCCAGTATGCATCCCACCTACAGCACACGAGAAGTGCGATGCATACTGATATCCTTGAAGAGAGGGTGCGATGATACAGTGCAAGACTTTTGATCCAGTTCTTCATCACAGTTTGCAACACAGTTCAGGGATTTAGGCCGAGCAAGTGATAATTAGTAAATAAATCACAGGGGTAGATCTAAGGAGGTTACTAGAGCCACCACAAGGGAAATTAGAGAGTTTGTAAACCGATTGTTCAGTTCATAAACAAAACCCGGAGATAGACTGAAGGAGCATTGATCTATTTTGCACTTGCATAGCAAATGCAGTTCGAAGGCTAGCTGGCTTGACTTCAGGCTCCATCTGTAAGTTTATAAAGCAAACAAATATAGACAAACAAACAATCTATTCGCTCCCCAGTAGAGTCACCATTTTTTTATCGGGAAATCTAGTGTCCATGCAGAGCTGCTAGTCCCACTAAGACTGGTAGCTATCTTAGAAACAAACAAACTAAAACTACTTTCATTTTCCTTTATGAGAAGTAGATAAAAGGGGAACAAAGGAGACCAAACTCTGTCTTGCGCTTGGTTCCTCGCTTGATTCCTCTCCCTTCTGATAGATCTTTTCCAGTTGCTTCCTCGTCTACCCAGCTTCAAAGAGCACCTGTGGAATCAAAGCAGCATAACACTATCCAAGAACAGAGATCTACTATCATAAACAATATAGGACCAGATATATATTGACTGTCATGCGGAAAGAGTCGACAGTGCGAACACAACCGACCTCCCTAGAAGCAAAATCTTTCTAGTGACAAACAAGACAAATAAATCCTACCTTTCTCTAAACATGCATTGCAAATACAAGTAATCAGGGGATCTTTAACATACCTTTAGTCCAACGCTTTGTAGTAGTCCAACCTCGCCGATCCGGATGAGCTCCTCCTTCTCTTCGAAACCTGCATTCACTAACAAGCCAAAAGATTAAATAGCACCTGATAAACTCATAAAACAATACATATCCATCATACAAACCAAGGAGTATATGAAACAAACCATGAATAACAATCTGTTGAGAAAAATAAGTTCATTTGCATTAAAAGGTAACAAAAGGAACCATTACAACCTGAGCCTTGGTGTTGTGCAAGTCCCTCCTAGGGTCCAACAAGAGTTTTCCTTTACTTTGATCAGCTCACCCACTCTCAAATAAGGCTAGGAAAGGATGGGAATCTCTCCTCTCAAGCTTTACAAGGGAGTCCTAATTCCAGCAGCATCTACCCTTAGGAATGTTCAGCTTTCAACCTCCCCTCCCTCTGGCCCAATGCCTGTATTTATAGTTCTCTAGAGGAAGTTATTCAGGTCCACCATCAATGGGATAAGCCCCTCTTTGGATGGGATAGCTCCCCTCTTGATGGGATAAGTTCCTCTATGGTAGGGATACATGAACCATCTGGAGGCGCTTCATACACGTCAAACAAGCTTCTAGAATGCTCTAGAAATGACCACAAGTAACTTTTTTGGAGTGAAACTTGCGCCTTTTGACCTTTACAGGAGTACGCACCCATTGCTTTATAGACAGAGCGTACAAGTACGCAGATATTGTGAACTTGGAGTGCGTACACGCAGGTAAGGCTAAGAGAAACTGCGTACCCAGAGATATATAGATTTTTAATGACTTTCTCTCTTTTTTGGAGTTTGACATGGAGAGCAGAGGCATGAGGCTTGCCAAGGGGGATAGTATGACAGTTGATGGAGCCATACTAACTGCAAATAGTCATGGTGACATTTTTTAGTGTAACAGATTGCCCCCTAAAGTGCGAAGCCTGTAGTAGATAAGGGTTTTATATCATCTAGGAAGGGTGAAGTACTTTATCATTTCAAGGATTATCTTGTGGAGAGCCCAGTCGGAACCTGCAAGTATTCAACACAAAATACATATATAAGATCATATCATCGCTGAGGTAGGCATTCCCATACTCAGATTGAAAACTTTAACTAATTGACTATCTACTGCTCTGATATAGGAATGATTCTGCAGTACATCATAATCATAGACTTTTGTAGACACAGTATGGACGCAGCCATCTGTTTATAATTAGTCTACTGTTATAATGAATACAAAACTCTTCGCAGCCTGGATGGTGGAAACTAGATCCAGGGTCTTCATTTCTACTTCCCGAACAGGTACGATTCTATCCATGCGAATAAATGAGTTGATGTCGAACATGGTAGAATCCACTTGATTACCAGTCAATGATGTAAACTGTTAACAAGCGTGAGAGAGACCACCAGTGATGTCAATGGTTCTCAAAGTACCCAGTACAATCCATGAGATGTGAATGAATGAGTTGATGTCGAACATGTCACGGAATCCTTCGATCGAAAGTCAATGATGTAAACTGTCGTCGAAGGCGAGAAACCTGCCATTGATGCATGCAGACTCCAAGGTACTGACGATTCCTAGGTCATCTTTCTAGATAAGGTGCTGATGTCGATAGAAAGCGACTTGTTGCAGGCAAGCCCACAACACGAAATCATAGATCAAGTTGAAGAAATGTAGCTATAAGGACTGACTCAGGGATGGTCAAAATGGATGACGAGTATTTTGCAGATGAATGTTTATTGCAGAGACCTCTTGAACACATAACGACACGACAGATGGCTTGGTGACATTTGACCCAAAGTTAATACCCGGCTAAAGACTTTCGATGTGGTTTGATCAACTGTGAGGCAAAGGATTTCCCAACCCAGGTGAATGAAAAGTGTCGTGTTCAAGAGTGGTAATAAGGTTTCTTCTGAGACAAAGGATAACAAATGGGCTCATTTTTCTCTCTTTTCCCCCACCATTTCTGGCAAGTACCTCTTTATTTTTTACAAGCTTGAGGAGGATAACATATGCTTGATTATAAGCTCATCCTTCGGATGAGTCCAACTTAGTTTTGATTCGAACCCTAAGAAGGAGTGGTCCGTTCCTGTTTGTAATCGAACAGGTCCTTTACTGTGAAATTTTAACGAGTCCAGTATAGGAGAAACTCGGCGTTTTTCATTTTTAGAGAGTCTGAAAAAACTTAAGAAGACTCCAGGTTGAACTTTTTCGTAAAGTTGTGTCTCCCAAGCCCGAAAAAGTATAAAATAATACTTGAGAGAACCGCTTAGTCTTGCGACCAAGGAGCACTTTCATGATTAGTGCCTTTGACCTGAAAAGTAAAAAGCGATCAAGGACACGTCGTTTTATTTCCAGTATCGAGTTTGAAACGACAAAAACCCGACAATCTTTTCTTGTTTTTATGGTCAGAAAAGGGCTATAAGGGGACCGTCTTTTAATTCCGTTTTAACGAGTGTAAAAGAAACGCTCGGCAATCTTTTCATGTTTTAGGAGTCAGAAAAGGGCTTAAAAGATGACTCTGATATTTTGGTTCGTGAAAAATGATAATTTACCCTAAAGTCCTTTTGTCCTGCACAAAAACAACACATTACTCATACCTGTTTAAGATAGGCAAAAATGCATTGAAAAATATCCTTTCACGGTGAAAAATAAACAAACTTAGCATTCATTTATCCAAAAAACCTATAAAAAGACTTTTTACCATGTCATTTTACCATTTTACTGTTGAGGGAGAGAAAAGGGCTTTTGACAAGAAACTTCCCGTGGACTTTGCGGAGAATCCGACCGTCGGAATCGAGCGCCGTCTCTTTCAGGTATTTCACAACATCCTCCTCTTTGTTTTCATCCGTTTAGAATTTCATTTTAAGCCCTAGTTTGATTTTTTGAGGGCTTTGGGGTTTCAAGATGCGCTTTTCGGGGTATGCAGGTGCCCCATGGGTGACCTGCGTACCCCGACATTTTCTCCATTGGGAAAATGGTCGGGGTACACAGCCCACCTTCAGAACAGCTGCGTACCCATGCTCTGTTTTCTGAACGCGAGGTGCGTACTCCACGCAAAGTGATTTTCAAAACCCCAAACTCAAAACCAAACCATCAATTTTTGATTTAATGAAATCTAATGAATGTTTTTTGGTGTGTAGATTGCCCACCATGCTTGATTGGCGCGAAAGAGAACACGAAGATGTCGATTTGGCCGCAATAGATCATCCACCTTCCATTAATGCTTTGAAGGCATGCGGTCTCTACAAATACTGGGCCATACCTGGCATGAGGGCCCAGGTGCGATTCTTAGAATGGTTGGTTGAAAGGTGGAACGTTCAGGATCAATGCTTCTACATCGGAGGGCACCAGCTCGAGATAGAGCCCTCTGACATATATTTTCTCACTGGTTTGCCTAATAGGGGCGAGCAACTGACTCTGTCCGGGACTAGGCCGGGTGGCCAATCCCTTGCTAGCCTCCGGCTAGAGTGGTGCAACAATCAAAACCAGGAGAAAGGGATAGAAATCAAATACATATCCCTGCCTGAACTTATGGTAATTGCCTTTATAGTTACCAGACTCTGCGGCGCAGCCGCTTTGCATATTGCCACTGGGTCCCAAATGCGGATGGCGATTGATTGCTACCGAGGCACCATTTTCAACTGGTGCGACGCTGTGTTGGCCAATATGAAGGGCCAACTGACTAGGGCAAAGAACAGGCAATTAAAGACCTTTGGGTATGGGCCTCTAGTTGTGAGCCTTGCCATAGAGAGGGTTCCGATGCTGATCCCACAGCATCTCACTGTTCCAGCTGGGCCTCCTCGGGAGCCAAAATTGATGCGATGGGTTGCGGTGATGGCCCGGCATCCTGATGAGGGAGCGGGAGTTGTTCGATTTCCTCCGGGTTATTTTCACTGGTTGGAGGACCAGGTCTTTGCAATTCAGGACTTTCCTTATGCCGGAGTAGATTTTCGTGGTGATCCAGACATGGTTCTTCCACAGGGAGAACAATGGGACGACAGAGGTACTTCATTCTTCACAAGTTTTTAAATTATTTACTTTTTTTTTGTTTTTTATATCGTCTCAAAACTAACAGTGATAATTTTCAAAATGCAGATGTAGGTCCACAGCGTCTGGCCAATCTCCGGCCATTCGAGAGAAGAGTACCAGTTGCACCAACACTAGCCCCACAGGATGTGGCCGCAGAGACCTTAGCCGAGTTGGAACAGGACCTAGAGCGTCTTACGGCGGACATACCAGAGACGACTATAGACGATATTCCTATCCGACTTCAGCGCTATGTGGTCGCAGTCCCAGGACCTTTCAGGAGGTTCCTATGTAGGGTAGCGCGGGCAGTGGTCTCGTATAGAGAGCACCACCAATGATTGGCTAGTCACTTTTTGTAGACACATGTGACATTTTGGTTTTTTGTACTTATCATTTTTGCCGATCATAAGGTGTTTTTCAACCTATGATCGAAGACGATGTATATTTTGACACACCCCTATCTATATATATATCATTATTACTGGCTTATCTTGTTAAACATGTGTGATGAAATGTTTTTAAATTTACATTTACGATTATCGCAAATGTCTGTCTAACATTCGAGAAGCAATTACATCTGCTAACGTATTTAATGACCTTGGAATATGTTGATATTCAATGTAATCAAATTCACGTTCCAAGAGGCGCACTCTCAAAAATAACCTTAATAACACTGGATTTCTAATGGCATATACTCTATTAAGCTGTAATACAACGAGTTCAGAATCTAACCTCACTATCAAACTCTGAATCCCAAATGAAACAGATTCAGATAATAACTCAATCACTGCACTGTATTCTGCAATGTTGTTTGTTGTTTGACCGAGGCTCACCCCATGCATAGAAACTAACTCGTCAGAGGGCGAATAGATAACCCAAGCTGCGGAAGAGATATTCTATGTACTACGACAAGCACCATTAGCGAATCCAATGTACGTTTGGAGAGGCGTCGACATCTGCAATATCAAGAGTAAAACCAAGATAAGCCAGAATAACGACGAAAACACACTTTCTAAGCTAAGCACACTGTCTAAACTAACAAACACACTAGCTAGAAAGAAAAATTAACCTAACTAACCTAACTAAAATCTCCATACCCATCATTTAAGCATAATACCTCTTTAAGTAAAGTCCATTTCTGGGTTTACCCAAAGAGTCCCCATCAAAATCTACCAGCTCATAGGCCCCTTTTGCTAGCTTTCGCTTAACAATGTAGGGCCCATGCCACATAGGAACGAATTTTCCAGCACATAATTTATCGTTAGCTTGATCATATAATAGCACTAGGTCTCCTTCCGAAAAATTACGAGGGGTCACGTTGCGATCATACTGAGCTTTCATTCTTTTTGTGTGAGTCTCGATTTCCAATGCAGCGTCACGTCGAGTCTCATCTAATTTAGCTAAGTATAATAGACGCTTCTCCTCTTCGGAAGTAGCTGGAAGTAATTCGATAGCCATTTGAAGTGATGGGATTTCGCATTCAATGGGCAACACTGCTTCCAAACCATAAACTAGTTGGAAAGGAGTGAACCCTGTTGATGTTTTCACTGAGGTTCGGTATGCCCAAAGCGCTGAAAATAACATGTTGTGCCAATTCGACCGATGAATCCCAATGATTCGTCGGATCATGATAACTAGAACTTTGTTGATGGACTCAACCAAACTGTTGGCTTGCGGATAATAAGGAGTAGAGCTATCGTGGCGCAAACCAAGCTGGCTTGTAAGTTCTGTCATCATAATGTTTCGAAAATGGCGCCCATGGTCAGTGATTATCGCTTGTGGGACACCAAACCTCGCAATAATATGATTGAATACGAAAATCGCAGCTGTCTTGCCGTCAGCCTCGAATGTAGGCATCGCGTCGGCCCACTTAGTAAAATAATCAACCGCAAGGATGATATACGCATGCCCCCCGGCCGAGTGAGGGTTACATGTAATAAAGTCGATACCCCATTTGGCAAAAGGACCAACGGCAATTATAGGGTGGAGAGGAGCAGGTGGTGCGCACATCTTGCGATCAAACACTTGACAGTTGTGGCATTTTCGGACCGCAATGATACAATCTTTAAACATGGACGACCAGAAGTAGCCAGCACGCAACACCTTCTGAGCTGTGGCATACCCAAACATATGACCACCACACGCTCCAGAATGACAGTCATTCATAACCCTTTCTGCCTCTTCATGAGTTAAACAACGGCGAAAAACTAAATCTGCCCCGCGACGATAAAGAGTATCTCCAATAATTTTGTACTGTTGGGACTGGAATCGAATTTTTCGGCGTTCCGACTTTGAAGCTTCGGGCCAAAAGGATTGGGTTTGGAGATAGACAATTATATCCCCATACCACGGATCTAAAGTGCTGATGAGAAACAGAGATTCGTCCGCAATGGGTTCCTCTGCCACAGTTTCCGTGTCAGCACGCGGGAAGTCACACATCAATTCCGCAAAAACTAAAGATTTCTTAGACTTAGATTTTTCAAACTCCAAGTCGAACTCTTGCAAGATAACAATCCATTTAGAGTACTTGCCCCCTAGCAATTGTTTAGTCAAAATGTAAATCATAGGGTTGCAATCCGAAATGACTGTAGTTGTACGGAGAATAATGTAATGACGAAAACGTTGGACAGCTTGAACAGCTGCCAGGGCCAATTTCTCCACATGCGAATATTTTAGCTCAGTGGGATTTAACGTCCTACTAAGATAATATATCACATGTTCCGTTTCGAATTCATCATCTTGTACTAAGACCATTCTAATGGTGGAATGAGCGGCGGCGAGGTACAAAAAGTAATCCTGGTTGTAGTTGGGAGGATGCAGCAACGGTGCATGGGTCAACGCATGCTTTAGTGCATCAAAAGATTTCTGAGCTATCTCATCCCAAGAGAATTGAGCATTTTGTTTCAACAACCGGGTAAAACCCTTGGTAATCTCGGCGTAGTTAGGAATGAATCGGCGTAAAAAGTTTGCTTTCCCTTGCAAACTTTGGAGTTGGCGCAGACTCGAAGGAGGAGGCAATTTGATGATAGCTTCGACCTTCGAGGGATCGACGCGAATGCCGACTTTTGAAACTACAAATCCCAGCAATCATCCCACTTCGATGCAGAAGACACATTTGTGTGGGTTCAACCGTATACGATAATGCCTACACCTCATAAAAATTGCTCGTAAATGGACAAGGTGATCAGCTCGACGTAAGGAGTGAGCGGGCAAATCATCAAGATACGGTTGCACAATGTGCTTGATGTCATGAAATGCATAAGACATCGCCCTTTGAAAAGTGGCTCCGGAATTCTTAAGTCCAAAAGGTAATTTGCAATAAGCAAATGTCCCCCATGGACAAATGAAAGCCGTTTTTGGTTGATCGGCAGGTAGAATATTGATTTGGTTGTAACCGAAAAAACTGTCCATAAAGGAAAATATTTCACTGCCGGCACAATCATCAATTATTTGATCGATATAGGGCGTGGGATAGTTGTCCTTGGGACAAGCACGATTGATATCCCTATAGTCGATACATATTCTTATTGTTCCCTGCTTTTTGTTAACTGGAACAATATTCGATACCCAATCTGTTAACGGGATTGGATAAATGAAACCTGCTTTCAACAGCTTCTCAACTTCTGCTTTAATTGCAGCTGCTTTCCGAGGGTGTATCTGACGCAGACGTTACCGAACGGGTTTAGCGTCCGGGTAAGTCTTGATCTCATGAACAACAATGGAGGGATCAATTCCTGGCATTTCCTCATAGGACCAGGCAAACACGTCGCGGAATTCTTGAAATAGGGCCTTGTATGTTTGAATTTCGTCATCTGAACACGAGGCACCTATATGAATGTGTTCAACAATTCCAGGCTTCACTGAAATGTCAATGGGAATAGTGCGAGAAACGTTTCCCAAATTTAGCTCTGAATCAGGATGTTTCATTGGACTCTGAGCGTCTTTGACATATTCAGCTGTAAAAATTGATGAGAAATCGTTTTCAAAACGATCATCCTCAGGTAAAAACGAAGATCTATGATGGAGATCTTCCCATGGTAAATCGTCTACACACAGGATTTCACAAAATTGTTCGTCAGATGACACAACTTCAGGAAATGTTATTAACTCCGAGGTTGACGTGAAAAGGGATTCCTCACGGACCACATTCATTTGGTCGATTTGGGTTGAACTTGGGTCGGAAAAAGACTGCACAGCTTCATAGGCAATTTCATATGGACTCAAAGGCATTGCATCACTGAATGAGTCTATCTCAGATTCAGATGGGACAATCCAAGGATCATCGTAAATTATAGTATCTGACGTAATCATATGAATGAATGCGAATGAAGGGTCTGCGTTGATTGGAGGAAAAGGAAAAGTTCCCAGTAAACCAGAATCTTTAACTAATCCTATGCCAACATCCTTATAAGGGATAGTCGTTTTACCGACATGCTGGATACTCTCTGAAGAGGCTGGGTCGGATGAAAAATAAGCCAGCTGGTCTATTGTCACGATCTTGCCATTATGTGGAAACTTTATGACTCTGAAGACCAATGAAACGACCGCTGTCATAGTGTAAGACCAACTTCGACCCAAGAGAAGGTTGTAGTCTAGAGGGGCATCAACCACCTCCACATCCAGACTAACGATTTTTCCTTCAACCCCTATAGGCAAATCCTGTAAAATGCCAAACGGATGGAACCCACGGCCATCAAAGGCCTTAAGAATTGTCAGGGATTGGTTCAGCGAAGGAGAACCAAGCGATCTCCAACACTGAATCGACATAATACACGTGGAAGCGCCCTCATCAATTACAGTCCGATGAATAGGTCTGTTTTTTACTATCACTGGAATCTGGAAAGCCATTTGATGAGGGAGACGCAGTGTACTATTTTCTAAATCAAAGATTATCAGGTTCGGGTCCTAAACATCGACAGCTCCTATAACCGACAAAAGTAATCTTCGCTGTGCTGGGCATGATTGCAGCACTTCTAAAGCCGACATTGCTGAGGGTGAAACAGCTAAATCCTCAACAATGTTGTAATTCTGGGCCGCTCTCGCATGTGGATTGAAAGCAGACCTTCGAAGTACACCCTTGGCGGGCGGTTTTATTACTAAGTCAGGGTTAGGTTTCTCGATCTGTAGTGGATCGGAACCGAGAGCTGAGGTTGATGGATTTGAATGAGAAGATTCTGCTTCTTTCGATCCATCAACAGGACTTTTACTACCATAATCGTGAGATCGAGTCGCAATCCTTACATGAGACATCATCAATATGGGTTCTTCAGTGGCACTCGAGGAAGAACCTATCATCTTACTCTCCTGCTTTGGAAATGGATCTTTCAAAACAGCAGGAGTTGAGGAACCTTTGACGATTTTCACAACTTCGGCCCAATGGGGGCAATCTCTTGTAAAATGATCCTCTTCACAAATTAGACAAGGATATTGAGGTTTGCGCTTTTCGTCATTGGTTTCCGACTTTTCTGTTTTCTCCTTTGGAGTCTTGTCTGCTTTACCCTTCTTCTTACCCTTCTTCTTCCCACCATTTTTTGATTTAGCCGTAGATGACTCTACAGCGTGAATATCAGCGGAAATTTCAGGAGAAGACTCTCCTATCGGGGAATCTGGTAAGGTTATAATGGGCGAAGAATTCTTTGAAGATTTCTTCTTGCTTTTAGTATTTACTGTACCAATCATGCCATCAGCAGCATGAGATCCCGAAGGAGCAGCACCGATTTGATTTGACTTTGGAAGATCTGGGATCTTTTCATGTAACGAACCTGACTGAGTGTAAACTAAGTCAAGGTACTGCGCTTGAGCAATTACTTGCTCTTCAGTAACTACTCCGGCCTTAGCTACATCTTCAGTAATCTTCAGTAATAATGATTTAACAAACCATTCAGCTAAGATTTGGTCCGGAATAAAAACTTTCACTAATCGCCGTCGACGTCTCCATTCATGGATATGATCAGAAATATAAGTGGATGTCGACTGTTTTAGTGAAGTTAGTAGCTCCGTGCCGTTATCATATCTGACCGGCAACTGAAAATGAGTTAGGAACGAGGTAGCTAACTGACTAAAATTGTAAAAAGAGGCCCGTGGTAACTCAATGTACCACTTGGCCACGAGACCAATGAGCGTACGCTGGAAAAGACGTAAGCGGATCGAATCATCCGAGATGGAATTTGAAGCACACCAGAGGTGGTAAGTCATCACATGATTGGACGGATCCTCTCTAGACTTACCTTCGAACTTGGGTATATCGCTGGGCAACTTATTTGGCATTGGCGGCCAGAACAGAAGATATTGTATTGGATCGTTCGTTAGGCGCGACAAGTCTGGTAAATCCAAAGTTGTGATAAATGGTAACTGCCGATTAGGATCCCTAAAACTCTGGGTCACAAGACCAGTCCCAGGAGGAGGATATCCAGGATAACTTGGAATAGGAATCGCATTCGGGATATTATATCCTCCTGGAAAACCAGGATTAACCGGACCGTACTGGGGTTGCTGAGGTTGTTGATAAGTGTACCCAGGATACGGTTGATACAAGTAAACCGGCTGTTGGACAGCAAGCCTGTATTGGTACTGTCCCTGGTACGGTTGATAAGCGAATTGTGGTTGACTAGTGACAACCGTACTTAAACCAGGCTGTCCTACAGGCATCTGAACCGTAGTTTGAATCGTAGATCCAGACAATGGTAAAGATGTCTGAGGAGTAGTTGCAGAGACAGTAGAAACCGGAGCTGTCGATACTCCAGAAGTAAGTGTGGTGGAAGGAGCAGATGTTGCGGTGGTTGCAGCAGTCGTTTGAGATGGAGTACTAGGTGCAATTGGCGACTGAGTAACTACCGAAGGTACAGAAGTTTGAAAATTAGACTGGACTGGTTGCTGGGATGGACCAGCAACTAAGGGTTGTCCAGCTTGAGATGACAACTGTACGTTTGGCTGCAACACTTATTGACTTTGCGATGGATCCCACACTATGTTCATTCCGGGGTATTGACCCATAACAGGTTGAGGATATTGAGATCCATAACCGGATTGAGGGTAGGGTTGATAACTAAAAGGCACAGTTCCCGTACCTTGAACATATGATTGACCTTGAGGTGGTTGATAACCTTGACTCGAGTATTGACCTTGAGGTTGATACCCTTGAGGTAAATACTGATACTGGGGTTGACCTTGACCTTGAGGTTGATACCCTTGAGGTAAATATTGATACTGAGGTTGACCCTGGGGTACATATTGAGGCTGGGGTTGACCTTGAGGAATGTATTGTACTATGGGTACATATTGTCCTTGAGGTTTCCCCCCAGACTCAACTTGTGCACCTTGAGGTTGCCCCCCAGGCGTTAATTGAGGCTGCCCCCCAGGCGGTAATTGGCCACCTTGAGGTTGAGAACCGGGAACTGAACCTGACATCATATAAATGTCTCCTACTCCCAACGGTCTATTACCATTGTTTCCAGCTAATAACCCATGTTCAATGGGTTGAGGAGATGCTCCCGCAAAAGTACCAGACAATGACTGATACCCAGAGGGAACAGAAGGACCACCATACAAGAAAGATTCAGGAGATTGAGTGAACACGGATGACTGACCAGACATATTTACAGGAGTATAAATACCTCCAGGTGGAAAAGGAGTTCGAGGTGGAGAAAAACTTATCCCTGAGTTGTCTAAATAATTGGTTAACGAAAGGTACCAAGTAGTACTTCTAGGAGGGCTGTAAAAGATGGATTCACGCTCCCTTAGATCAATAGTAGGTTGATCTTCAAGGATAGATATGCCTAATTCTTCCTATGGAGCAAGTTCTTCAATAGCTATCAAACTAGCAGGAAGATTTTTGGTAATGACTCTTTCGACCCTAGGTGAATCAGGTGCACTAGAAGTTGGAGTGACAGGTTCAGATACTTCAGGTTCTTCGCCTATATCACTAGTAGATGAAAAACTACCAGCAAGCTCGGAAACTGCAACTGCTTCGGGATTATAACCTGTTTCTAGACCTTGGTAATCTGGATGGACTACCAATGACGATTCTCCTTCTTCAGGTGAACCTACTTTACTGCCACTAGGAGTTACAAGGACCTTTAAACCTTCGTAATGACTCGGGACGTCTTGAGGAGGTTCACCCCGAAGTCTACGGGACTTCCTCAACAATTCGGCCACGGTAACAATCTCAGGAGACTTGCCCCGAAGTCGACAGGAATGTCTCGGTAATTCCGCCACAGTTAAAAACTTTTAACTACTGCACACGCAAACAAAGTAAAATCTCAAAGCAAACCACCTAAAGTCTCTAAAGAACCAAACAAATTTGAATCATACGCCTAAAGAATCTAGGGCGTCAAACCATACACAAACAGTAGCCTTCCGGACCAAAAACACTAGTTGGTGATGAAGCCCAACATCGCCGAATTCAGTACAGAAGTGGAGGGTGGAACAGTTACCCCGGCAACCTGCTTAATGAATAGACCGGCACAAGTTCCTCCACTTTAACCGTCTCGAGTGAAGTGAACCCCCTGGAAAATCCAAGTGAGTCTAGCCGACGTCTGCTCCAGGTACAGTGGGATCTTCCCTCCATCGTCACCTCGATAGAATCCTAAAGATAATGGTCACTAAGGTTACCAACAGCAACAAATGCACCTGGGGGAACAGTCTACACTCCGACAGCACGCAAGGGCAGAGTATCAAGCTCAATCCCCTTGTCGGCTCCTTGACAATAATCCAAGGTTTACCGACAAGTGACCCCTGGCTCCTCGACAATGGTTAATCCGAGGTTTACCGTTTGTAATACGTGCGTGTCTGGCGTCGTTCCCAACGAGGGAGGATTGATCCCCTCACTGGTTCGGACACGAGCTCGTGCTTCTCCTTTAAGAGGAGCTTTCCCAGAGTACAAATGAAACAGTTGGATTTATCCTACCACAAGATGAGCTACTTGTTTGGTTTTGCTGTCTTGGAGAGTTAATTACTCTCCTACTCCAAGACACTAGCCTGATCTATATTGGTGTTTCAGAGCCCTAGTAAATAAAAAGTTACTAAGTTGATTTTACTTTAAGTGTTAATTTTATGGCTTTCTTTAAGACAAAAGGAAGTGGAGATGAAACTGATGGTGTGTAGACTCGACCGAAATCCACTAAAAAGATGCACTTAGGATGATTTATACTAATTTTTTCTTTTTCAATGAATTCCCTAGCTAAGAGAGTTGGAGAATGCAAACTTGATATAAAAACAACTTTCTTGGCAATGAAAACAAAGAAACAAACTCTTTATCTTTTCAAAACATACGAGACATGACCACTAATCACTTCACGAAAATTCCTTTTTCTTTTAAAGACACAAATGCTACCAAAGCAAACTTTCCTTCAAAAGATATTTTTATATTTTTCCCTAATTAATCAAGCATGTAAAACTTACTTTAACAAAAATCAAAGTTTAAAAAGCTATGGCAATCAAATCAACTCAATTTCACTCAAAAGAAAATCTAGAGAAATGCACCTACAAACTAAATCAAACGAGGCAAAAGCCTACTAAAGATGATTCCTGGATGTTTTACTCAGTCAAAATGTAACTAAGGACTAGTTAATGCAGAACCAAAAACTAGTCACAACAAAAATCAAAATTTTTTGTTCTTTTCTCAAGAATAAAATTCAAAGTTCAAACAACAAACTTTTTCGAGATTCGCAAAGAGAAGACACAAAGGTAGGTCTCTCACAAGGGTGAATTCTATGACAGGCCCGACTCCTAAGAGGACTGAACAAAACCAGGGAGATCCGAAGTTTGACAACCTCTAACGCCAAAGTCACTACAGGACCAGTTAAAACTCAAACCCTAAGGCAAAATCCCTATGAATTTCACTAAAACCCTCGACACTGACAAAACAAGCTTAGGTGAAGATTTATGGCAGAAAACCAGTGGACCTAGGCAGAAAAAACATATTAAAGACAAAATCTAAAAGGAAAAAAGAAGAAAATTGATATTTTCTTAATTTTGATAGGGTACGCAGGCGACCTGTTTGCACAGGTGCGGGTACGCTCTGTGCACAAAGCGACAGTGCGTACAGGTACGCACTGTGCTCAACTCAGAGGCTGCGTACTTCTAGCAAAACAAAGAAAAACTAAAATCTAATGTAACCCTAAGCTAGCCCACCCAAAAACACAGTCAGACAGCCAAAAACCAAAAAACAAATAACTTTTCTCAGATCAAAAGTTGATACAAAGGAAAAAACATTCACATCAATGGATTCCCCAGTGGAGTCGCCATTTTGTCATGCGGAAAGAGTCGACAGTGCGGACACAACCGACCTCCCTAGAAGCAAAAGCTTTCTAGTGACAAACAAGACAAATAAATCCTACCTTTCTCTAAACATGCATTGCAAATACAAGTAATCAGGGGATCTTTAAAATACCTTTAGTCCAACGCTTTGTAGTAGTCTAGCCTCGCTGATCCGGATGAGCTCCTCCTTCTCTTCGAAACCTGCATTCACTAACAAGCCAAAAGATTAAATAGCACCTGATAAACTCATAAAACAATACATATCCATCATACAGACCAAGGAGTATATGAAACAAACCATGAATAACAATCTGTTGAGAAAAATAAGTTCATTTGCATTAAAAGGTAACAAAAGGAACCATTACAACCTGAGCCTTGGTGTTGTGCAAGTCCCTCCTAGGGTCCAACAAGAGTTTTCCTTTACTTTGATCAGCTCACCCACTCTCAAATAAGGCTAGGAAAGGATGGGAATCTCTCCTCTCAAGCTTTACAAGGGAGTCCTAATTCCAGCAGCATCTACCCTTAGGAATGTTCAGCTTTCAACCTCCCCTCCCTCTGGCCCAATGCCTGTATTTATAGTGCTCTAGAGGAAGTTATTCAGGTCCACCATCAATGGGATAAGCCCCTCTTTGGATGGGATAGCTCCCCTCTTGATGGGATAAGTTCCTCTATGGTAGGGATACATGAACCATCTGGAGGCGCTTCATACACGTCAAACAAGCTTCTAGAATGCTCTAGAAATGACCACAAGTAACTTTTTTGGAGTGAAACTTGCGCCTTTTGACCTTTACAGGAGTACGCACCCATTGCTTTATAGACAGAGCGTACAAGTACGAAGATATTGTGAACTTGGAGTGCGTACACGCAGGCAAGGCTAAGAGAAACTGCGTACCCAGAGATATATAGATTTTTAATGACTTTCTCTCTTTTTTGGAGTTTGACATGGAGAGCAGAGGCATGAGGCTTGCCAAGGAGGATAGTATGACAGTTGATGGAGCCATACTAACTGCAAATAGTCATGGTGACATTTTTTAGTGTAACATTGACCACACAAAAGCATATATCATCAATCATACAAGAATGTGGAGGAAAACTTAAATAGCTTTATTAATATCAAGAATAGCAAAGAGGATTACAACCAATTGTTCTGACCCAGCGTCATCCTCTCAACAAGAAAGCCCTTCTTCACCTCATGAAAAGCTTAGATCACCCAACACTATGATGTTACACCAAGAAACCAGCAACACTTCCTTACAAGATACAAAATTCCAGCCTCCAACCTCTGGATCTCTGGGATGAGAGATCTATATATAGATATTTGCAGAGGTGTGAGTCAGCTCTAGGTTTTTGATTAGTGTCTTCTCTCTGATAGTTCTTGATTCCACTTGGAGATCTCATTGATCTCTTACTCATCCTTGGGCAATTCTGAGAGGCAAGTGTCACAGGAGAAGTTTCTGGAAGATTCCATGATCATCCACCTCGCAAACTATCTCTGCCACTTGTCTATTCTCGTCCATCGCACCCTATAGAAGGACTTTTCAGTATGCATCGCACCTCCCGTGTGCATTTAGGTGGGATGCATCTCACCCTCAGCACTGAGCAATCAGTATGGTCCAGTTTTGACCATTTCTGAGTAGTTTTTCATGGAGAACTTCTGGGAGATGATGTAATCAGCTGACCTTGTTTCTTTAGAGTGTTAAGCAACACTTTTAGGGACTTAGGAGCCCTTGGTTTATGGACATATATGATTGGGGTTGCAGTGCCCAAAAATGTCTATAACATCTATGAAAAGAATGAAGCTAGCCCATTCAATGAAATTTGGTCATTATGTAAGATTGAAGAAACTAGATTGAAGGAAAAAAGTGATGTGCGATAAAATGAACAAGTTAAAGCATTTTCTTCCATGGCTAAGAGAAAAGGAACGTTTGGAAAATTTGGACCTCAAAAAAGGAAGAAGGATATGTCAAAGATCCAATGCTATGGTTATCAAGAATATGGGCACTACAAGAGATATTGTCCAAAGTTCAAGATGGACAACAAGAGGAAAGAAAGAAATGAGGCTCATATCACTAAATAAGTGGAAGAATTTGATGAGAAGAAATCCAAATGGATAGATCTTCACTATTAGGGTTTCTCCAATACACAGTAAGGAGAAGTGGAAGGTGAAAAAACTTCCAACATGGAAGTCAAGATGAGAAGCATTATGACAAGATGCATCTTAGTAGAATATGGCGTCATATTAGAAGCATACAATTAAAGCAAGATATTGAGACATCTTTATAAAAACTTGAAAGATAGTTGAAATAAAAGTCTACATGGTTGTAGTAGTCATAATAGAAGTAGCTTTTAGTAACCTCATTGAAAAGCATAAGTAGTATTTATGGTTAGAAGAAATTCATCTAGTGTAGAGATCATCATATATCATTAGGAAGAAGCATTTGCAGGATGAGGATAATCAATATTCTCTATTAGAATCTTCATTCGAAGGCTCATCTCTTGGAAGAAGCAAGTTCCTTGCTAATAATTCCACCTTGTATGGGATTTCATTGTTTGGAAGAATGATGGAATGATGACAAATTAATGCAACATGTCCAGATGGTTGAAGAAATCTCAATCAAGGAAAGGAAGTTTTTGAAGGAAGCCTAGACGACCAAAATAAGGAAAGAGGTATGTATGCATGTATTTAAATTGAGTCATGTCATCATATGGTTGCATGGGTAAATGTTCTATCTCACGAGCATAATCAAAGAAAAGTGATCTACTCCTTTAGAAAGATGCATGAGGGCATGGTTCACATATTGACTAGATGAAATCAACATAATATGTCCTCATATGGAATATGAGGTGGTTGAAAAAGATGAAATAACTATGGATGAAAGTTCTCGAGGAGAAATATGTGAAGAAATAAAGAAGAGATCATGAAATATGAAACTATGAGCACATAGAAAAAGGAAATCAACATCCAATGACTAGGAGAATTGACCATGACATATCCATGGAAAAGGTCTAAAGACTCTGATGAAGTCTGAAAAGAAAGGAGACCCTTGACATTGAATATCTTGGAGATGTGTAAATATGTATGTAGGATGTTGATGTTACTACAAACAAGATGTCATGATAAAAGGCCATCACAAAAGGTAACTTTTATTTGATGTTCATTTCTGATTTTTTAAGAACATCTGGATGGATTGATACATGGCTATCAGAAGAAAGCTTTAGATGTCATATACAACTAAGCACTCATGTGGTTGGATGAAAGATCTTGAAGGAAACATGACAAGGAAGAGCTAGTTGTATGAAGGAAAGCCATATGTGGATTAGAATATCACTTTTCGATAAGGGGAAGGACGACATGGCTTACTTGATGAAAGTGATGGATGGTCGATGCCCTACAAAATGAAGGCTCCATAATAATGAAGATTAAATTCATGACATCAAAAGGAGGAGCTAAACAAGAAGTGAAAGGTCCCATGATATCCAATAAAGAATAAAGTTGTTGTTGGAAACAAATCCCTGGTTAAGAGGGAGTTTGGATAAGTCCCTGGATAAGAGGGAACTTGGGTACGTTCCTCCTTTTAAGGAATGGGTACATTCATTCTTCTTATAGGAATGGGTATATCCTCCCTAGTTGATAGGTAGAGATAGACACATCATTCTTGTCTTCACTTTTGGAAGAAAGAATGGGGGACTGGGTAAGCATATGGAATCTGATACTCTTTGAGGATGTGGTAGGGCATCCAAGATAAGAGTAGTCGTAGAGGACCAATACTCTTTGAGTACTGGGAGTCCAAGATAAGAATAGCCTTGGATGGACATACCCTGTGAACACCCGAGTGGGGTATGTTCCTTGAGACACAATGATGATGGTGTCCATAAATCATTGGTCTCACCATTATTGTGCTTTGATATTGTGGAAAGGTAGATTTGTTATTCAAGGCCTTGATGTGTGATAATGTTTGTTGATATGATGCTAAACAAATGGTTTACCAATACGACTATTCTTATGAGAATTATTCAGATTGAAAATGTCCAGGTACCTTGTATGGATTATGAATACCTCCCTAGTTAAGAGGGAGTGTTGAAATATGTAACTAGGTTCGGTCTTCATAATGACATGTGTAATCATGATTTTATGTATTTAATGTAAAAAGAAAATAAATTTATTATTTTTGTTCTTGAGGCATGGGTTTCATGCTCAAGGAAATTTATTTTATAGGTTAAACACCCATTGAGTGCTTCTAGGCTTATCATAAATTCAATTGAGTCATTGTCATGTATTGAAGACCCATTTGGGAATGTTACATATTGTAAAGAAAAAATTATTGAGCGAAAGTAAAGTCAAAAGGACCCTCCAAGACCTTGTCACGAAACAAAGATCAAATCAGCCTACATGAAGGGACAAGTCGACCTAAAGTTAGCAATTCTTACCCCACACAAGCCTATAAATAAGAAGGAACTTGACCTCATTTGGACACTCACTCAAGCAAGTTTGATCTCCTAAAGATAGAAGCTGGAAAAGGATGAAGAAGAACAAGAACAAGATCAAGATAAAAAATTTTGGGCCTCTCTCTCTCTCTCTCTCTCTCTCTCTCTCTCTCTCTCTCATTAGGGTTTCTACAATTACTAGGTTAGATGAAATTCTAAAGTTGCATCAAAGTTGTGAATTTTAATCAATGTTGAAGATATGAAAATGCTGGAGAGGTCAAATTTGTAGAAGAATCTGTTGGGAAGGTCGAATTTGCAGAAGTATTTGTTGAGCAAGTCGAAGTTGTAGAAGAAGCTACTCGAAGTCAAGATTGCAAAAGTTGTTGGAAGCAAGGTGTCACTTGGTCTTGGAGGGTCTTGGTCAAGGGTCAAACGTCTTGGAATTTGTCAATTGAAGATCTATAAGAAGAAGAAACATTTCTGGTGGGTTTTCCTCTCAGTTGAGGAGGTTTTGGCCTTAGTTTATCACCTATATCCTGTGTCATATTGTCTCACTATTATTTATGGCCTGTTCGTTGTTTGATGATAAAGAACACTATTAATAATCAAGAGAAAGAAGAATTTAATCAATTTAAGTAAAAATATATCACAAACAGTTACCAAAGTTCAAGAAATCTCTTATCTTGTTGCCCCTATATTTCTCAACATTATTAGTGTCATTACCTATAGCTCTAGGATATACATGTAGAATTTGACCCTGCTCATTTTGAAATGCCCCTCCATAACTAGTTGGCCCTGGATTTCCCTTGGAGGCCCTATCAAAGTTTAATTTGATGAATCCATGTGGTGGTCGATGCCATTTTTGGGCCTTGTTTTTGGGGTTAGTATGGACTTGGTGTGTTGTTATTGATTGGTGCAACCCCAAAAGCTTGAGAATGGTTGATTTTATTGCTTTACTCTCCCATTCTTAAGTGGTCCAAGGGGAGATTAATATTATTTCTTTGAATTTATTAAGGATTAAATCAAATATGTGGTTTAAATCCTTGTATTTGTATTTAAATATTATTTTGTTGCATTATTTCCTTATCTCCCGGACTATGACTCCTAGGAGGAGATGGAAAGATCTATTGATAATTTTGTTCTTGAATGGCATTGATCTCCATTCTTCAAATGTGGAGTGCATGCTAGTTCTATTTTTGTCATTTCATCTGAATATTATAGTTAATATGTCCCATATTTTCAAGAAAAATCGATAGTTATTTAGAATATGTTCCACGTTTTCTGTGTTTGAGCAACATATATATCACTGTGTTGGGGCTTCAAAACCTCCTTTTTGCAGCTCATCCCATGTTAGTGTTTTTTTTTCAAGGTAAGATATATGAAAATTGTTATTTTGGGCCATATTTGAGTTTTCCATAGTTTTTTTCCATTTGTTCTCCTCATTCTGTTCCACTCCACCTACAAGAATGTTGTGTGCTTCTTTGATATTTAAGTTTCCTTTATGGTTGTTCCCCCATTTGAGTATGTCATTCCCATTGTGTATCTTAATTTTCTTGAGAGCTAGTTCCTTTTCCAGTGCATGGAGTGTGTCCAAGTTGTTGTTGTTGGGCCATTGTTTTCTCTTTTTCCATTGTCTCCATTGAATTTGTTCTGATGGTTGCAACCAATATTGTTTGACCAAAACTTTGCCCTATTATTGAAGATAAAATTTGATGTTGTTTAGGTTTTGTCTTTGTTCAAGTTTTGGCCATTACTACCAAGAATCTTCCCAAAAGAGTACAAGGTTTCCATTTCATATTTCCCAGAAAATATGATTATATATGAGGTGTTTGTTTCTCTAGGCTTGGCTCCATATGTATAAGCCTTTTATTTTCCCTTTCAGTCTTATTAGTTTATTATTGTTGATTTCTAGGGAATATTTATTCTTCCATATTTTACTCCATAGAACTATTGGATTTTTTATTCATATCCATCATTTTTTCACTCCCATTGCCTGGTTTAGAATTTCTGGATCCCTGAGCCTTAGGCCTCCTACTATTTTTGTCTTGCATAATTTTCCCATTCAACCAAGGCCCATTTTTTCTCTTGCTTGGATCCCCCCATAAGAAGGATATTTAAATGCACTAGATCTTATGGAGGACATATTTGGGAGCAACAAGAGTAGAGATGTGATATAAGCGAATGGCTTGGATAACATATTTGTTAAGGATGAGTTTGTTGGCTAGATTGAGGACTTTGAAATTCCAACATGCGAGTTTGTTCTCCAATTTTTGTAGAAGGTATTCCCATACTTTGACTCTAAGGGGATTTCTTATGAGAGGAACACCAAGGTATTTGGATGGAATGGAGATTTATTGTATTCCAATAATTATAGAGATATTGCCTTGAATTGATAAGGGAGTATTGAAAAATAAGGTTTTCGATTTGGTGAGATTGATGTAAGAATGCACTAGCAAAGTCAGAGAAGGTTGTCTGAAAGGTTAGTTCTTCTTTGGTGGAGAGTTGACCCATAAGAAGTGTGTCATCAATGAATTGTTGATGGGAGGATGGATGACACTCAACACCATTGAGGAGGCCTTTGAGAGAACCTACAAAGGATTCATGATTGGTATATATACCAATACTTTCCACCATGAGGAGGAAGATATATGTAGAAAGAGGATCACCTTGTCTAATGCCCCTTAAGGGAAAGAAGGTGGGGGAGGGTGATCCATTGTCAATAATTGAAAAAAAGACATTAAAAATTAGATTCATAACCCAAGAAATCCATGAATTCGCAAATCCATAGGATTTTAGCATGAGAAATATGAATTTCCAGCTAATCAAAGGATTTAGGCATATCATTTTGATGATGATACTAGGGTTTTTGTTGGAGAAGAGGGAATAGATGTGTTCATGAGTGGTGATGATGTTGTAAATAATTTTTCTTTCTTCCACGTATCCTAATTGTTCTTGAGATATTATTAAAGGTAGTAGAGATTTAAGTTTATTGGCTATCATTTTTTATATTATCTTGTAGATGACGTTGCAGAGGACAATGGGCCTAAACTCAGTGAGGGTTTATGCTTGATAATTTTTGGGTATAAGGGTTATAAAGGTGGCTTAAATATTTGTAAGTAGTATTTCTTATTTTCTTGAGTCCTCTGTAATTTGCACCATATCCGCCCCGATAATTTCAAAACATTATTGAAAAAAATCCACTGTGAAGCCATCAAAGCCTAGGGCTTTGTTCTTAGGTATTTCCATTACTATCTCTATTACTTCTTTGGGGGTGATTTATATCATAAGCATCTCATTTTTATCTTGAGCTATTGTATTTAGTATGTGGGTTTTATTTTACTTATAGCCCAACTTTTTTCTCTTACAAATTCTGTTAGCATATTTTGAAATGATGATTGAGTTTCTAGTTGATGTTTTTGTCTCCTTCCACTTTTTGATTTTGAGCATTTTTAAGGATGAGAATTATATTTCTTTGTCTTTTTTGTATCATGGATCTACGAAAAAACTAAGTGTATTTTTCACCCTCTTTTAACCACTAAATCCTGAACTTTTGTCTCCATATGATTTCTTCTTATTGCAGTCTTTCTTCAAGCTACATTTGGATATTTGTTTATGTCTTTTAGAATTCTTAACTTTTTCACTTGTCTATGATCTCTTACTGGAATTTTTCCATTTTTTGTTCCATTCTTGTCTTTTCTTCTTGTATTTTTCCAAATTCTTGAATGTTCCATTCCTTTATATTTTATTGGAATATGTACATAGTATTGCCTTTTATTGTGTCTACTTCTCTCCACCATTTTTTGAAATTGTTTTTGAATGTAGGATGTCCCAACTGGAATGCTTCAAAATAAAAGGATTTTGTTTTTGGCATCCCAGTCCATAAATAAGTTGTTAGAGAATTATATATTATAGAGAAATGGAACACATAAAATATTGCGGAAACACAAATACATAAATACATAAAACAAGAGAGACACAGATATACATGGTTCACCCAATTTGGGCTACGTCCCGAGCCTATAATTCCACAATGTCGTATCTTCTCTTGTGGAGATTAAAGAATTAACAAAATTAGAAATACCATTGCATAAATACAATGTACCAACCTTTTCTCCTTTTGCTATTACCAGAGCTCCTTTAGTGACCTTCTAGGTTTTTTATGTGAATGTAGTTACACAACCTTCACCACCTAACTGTTCTGTTGAAATTAGATTTTTTTTAGTTCTAGAACATGCCTTACCTCCTCCAATAGCCATTGATTTCCATTTTGTTTCTTTATAAAAAATTTACTCATTCCAATGATTTTATAGGGCTTATTATCACCCAAATAAACATGTCCAAAATCTCCTTGAACATAGTCATGATGATGTTTCCTATCAAGTGTAGCATGGAATGAAGCCCCTGAATCAACCACCCAGGCATCAATAATATTTTCTAATGAAAGAATCAAAGCATCTTGCAAAACATCACTTGTCACATTTGCTTCATGATTGTTCTCTTCTTGTCCATCTCCTTCTTTTCCTTTCCGAGAGTTGCAGTCTTTCTTCCAATGTCCTTTCTTCCACATTTCCAACACACTATCCCTGATCGTATTCAGATATGCCTTTTCTTGACTTATTGCAATTTCCTGGTCTCCTCCCTCTTTCCATTTTTCTTCCCATAATATCTACAGTCAAATCATTACCTGATGTCTCACTAAATCTTTTCCTTCGCATTGCCTCGCTAAGGATGGAACCAACAACATCATCAAACTTTAAAGTACTAGATACAAAGAAAAAGTTACTAATAAACATAACTAAGACATTCCAACTTTCTGACAATGAACACATAAATAACAAATCCCTAACTTCATCATCAAAATTTATCCCTACAAAACTTAATTGACTGATAACTGTGTTAAAGTCATTTAAAGGATCAACAACAAATCTGCCTTCTGACATCTTCATATTGAATAGGCGCTTCATAAGAAATACCTTATTTGAGGATGAGGCTTTTTTATATAATTTTTCCAATGTCGTCATTAAACCTTTAGTTGTCATTTCCTTTGAAATGTTGAATGCCACCGATGCTACCAAACACAACCATATTTATCCTAGTGCATTTCTGTTGAGAATTTCCCATTCTCTGTCTGTCATACTGGTCGACTTCTTTGATTTTCCACTCAATGGTAGGTACAAATTTTTTCTGATACAGATAATCTTCCATAGCTAGTATTTTTTGTCATTAAATTTCTTGACCCTGAACCTACAATATTCTGCCTTTGCTCCCACTTGAACCAGGAACCCTTCTCTCCTACGAGTTTATCAGCCAAATAGACCTTCCGCTTTGATACCAATTGTTATAGAATTATATATTACAAATAAATGGAACACATAAAATATTGCGGAAATAAAAATATAAAAACACATAAAACAAGATACACACAGATATATGTGTGTTGTAGCGGCTACAACCACCCTCCAAAATTTTGCATATGCTTCAATTTTGGAGCCTTCCTTCTAAACCACAACAACCCATATTTCAATGATCTAGGTACTTGTGCTCTGACTGAGCCTTATTATTTTCATCTTAGCTTGTTTTTTCTCACTTGGTTCATTCCTAACCCACAAGCTGAACTCCTAACTTGGTCCCTTAACAGTTTTGGGCCTGCCTCAGAGAACTGCACAATTCTTGAGGGCAACTGGCCTTGCTCTTGGGAATTGCACAGTCATGACTTCCAGTGAGCCTTGAGCTCAGAAAATGCAAAATATTGAATGGAAGCCAGCCTTGAGCTAGGAAATTTCATAGACAGGAGAGGAAACTGAGAACCACTAAGCCCAAAAATTGCACAGACCTCACTATGCTCAGAAACTGCGCAGTGCATGAACTAGAGAGTTGCCTAGACCTTCCCAGAACTACGAAATATTTTCAGGTAATGCATTATAGCTTTCCCGAGAAAACACAAAATCAAAAATCAAAAAACATCCCTAAAAAATAGGGATTTATTTTTAGTAACTCGAAGGAGGCACTCAAGTTATTTTTAGAAACTAACGCCAAGTGTCACTTTTTCATTGATTTTATGCATGCACATCATAAACACTAACTTGACCAAATATATTTAATATATGCTTCTAGATCTCATTTCCACACTCGATCTTGGAGATCTAGCATTCCCGAGGAGATCAAGGAGCCTTTGGTTAGATCGTCGTCACTTTTCCAGGTGAGTTTTTGTTTTCTTGTCTTTTACTACTCTTTTTGTCGCTTTTTGTTGTTTAGCTTGTAAGAGTGTTGTTTCACTTGTTTCTTTTCATGACTGTTGGTGTTTTAACTTGTTTTAGCTTGTAGAAGTGTTGTTTCAAGTTTTATATTGCCTTTCCCAAGTGTCGCATGAGTCACCAACGGTAGCCGTTGTGGCGACTCCCTTCACATGCTTTGTTTTCCTTTAGTTTAATCTATTGTTTCACTTGTTTCACATGCATGCATCAACACTTAGTCCGATCTACAATCAACATCACACCATCTTTCAGATCTACTTGTTTTTAAGACTCCCTTTGGTCCGAATCTCACTGTGCACAGATAGCTCTGCGCAATCTGGAGACTCAACCCTATGGCTTGGCTTCTAGAATTATGGAGAGCCTAGCTTAGGCTAGCTCCAACTACGCACTGTGTAGTTCCAGGAGCCAATCTCCCAGCTTGGCCACTGAGGCTGCACAATTTTCATTCTCTCTGATGCCTTGGCCCACACTAAATTGCGCATTGTGCAGTTCCAGTCATCAAGCTTCCCAATTGACTGTCAAGACTGCGCAATGCATAGTTCCCACAGTCAGTCAGTGACCACTGTCAGTAAAAAATGTGCAATCCTTCCCATCATGAGCCCAACTTGCTGCTTGATATTGTCTTGAAGTTTCTTTGGTTTTTAAGCTGACATTTTCTTGCCATGAATGTCCTCTCTATCCCACAGGTACAACAGTTATTGAGTATCTCTCTAGTAGTTAGAGTTAACATGGCATCCAAGAGAGCTACATCAAAGGAAACTGCCAAGAGCAGTACTGGGGAATAAATTGAGCAGACATCAGTTGATCTACCAGTATATGTAGATACTTAGTTGTTCATTGAGAAGGGTACAACACTGACATGACAGCAGATCAAAGACACTTTTGGAGGGGACTTCAAGGAAGACTTAGAGGACTGATAGGTTTATCTTAGCATCCAACGATCAACAGTTATACAAGGTTGCATGTAGGTACCCCGCCTTCCCATGTGCGGACATCATCAGCTATATTGTCTCACATACAGATGAGCAGACTATGACATTGAGCAGTGCCAATGGAAAGAGCTTCCTACCATTAGGTCAAAGAAATTTCAACAGATGTATCACTTACCTGAGCCAATGAAGCGCATGGACTCACTCTTCTATGCCACCCATAACTATGTGAAAACACGAGATATTATCAAACGCTGGGTGAAAGAGTCGTCAAAGTTTAGATAAACACCCAACCATTTTTACAAGACGAAGTCCCTCGGGAAGGCTTACTGATTCTTGATCATATTTTCCCGCAAAATATATGGTCAAGAGAAAACATAAAATTTTCCTGAAGGGTGGGTGGTCTTACTAGACCAGTTGGTGAATGATAGGAGGCTATACAACTGGTTGGATTTGATGGCTCATCAGTTGAAGACCCATGTGTCTAAGGCTCGGAATCCACCCAAGAATGAGCAAGCAAGGTTTTACATGTCTACATACTTACTAGATGCAATCTGTGCCCAATAACAGTTCCTTGTCATGAGGTGAACATGGACACCAAAAGATACTATCGTCAACATCTATTACAAGTTTCTTTCTGACTACAACTATCGAGGAGTGATGGCAAGGCTAACTGACCATTTTATCATCCCATTGTACAAGCTTATCTTTGAGCAGTATCCACCTTGCATGTCCTGAGAAGAAATGGAGGAGATAGTAAACATTGCAGATTGGTATGCCTCACTAGGTGGCACCTTCATCAGAGTGTTTTGTAGAGAGAAGCCCCTACATGTTATACAAAGGTATGCTAGTGACAATATGATCATGGAAGAAGTCTCATACCACCTTGCTACATGGTTTTCAGCAGGACTGCATAGGAAGAAGAAAGTGCCATGGCCCGCTCTTCCTTTGCAGATTGGGTTATACGAGAATAAGAGTTTGAAATATGTAGATGCCGAGGCTAAGGACATAGTGACATTTGATTTTGGCACCAAGGAATTTAATCTGTATGATCCCCACGGTATTTTCAAGGACCATTGTGCGAGGGTTTACTTTCCATGGATCCACATGAAATTTCATTAGCTAGAGGAGGACCATTGGAGGTACTGCTACAATGCCTCCAAATTCAATGAGTCGGTAGTATAATGAGAACTTGGAAGGAAGCTCTACAGACAACAGTAGCTCTGAAAGAAACAACAATAATAGTAGAAGGCAACAATCAAGTGAAGGATAAGGGAAAGAGGAAGGTTGCTGAGAACCGAGAGGGAGAAAAAAGTTGCAAGATGAAGGAAGATCATATCCTGGAGAAGGCATCTTTGGAAACGGAAGAAAAGAGGGAGAAGTGGATGAAGAGATCAAAGTGAAGGAAGAGAGAAAAGAAGAGGCTACAGGAAGTAGAACTAAAGTTGCAGGAGATGGAGAAGAAGCTAAAGGAAGAACAAGAGTTGAGGAGGAGAGAAAGAGAAGAGAAGAAGAAGTATAAAGAAGAACAAAAGGCAAGGCGCGATGAGAGAGGAAACAACACCGATATAGGTTGATGAGACAAAACAACCAACAATCGGGAAGAGAATGAACAGATGCAAGATTGAGAGCTTGCTCAGTAGATTGAGTAATTTATTGAAATGCCAGACATGGAGTTAGAATAGGAGACATAGAATGAAGAAATTGACCTTATGCCTAAAGCAACACAGGTCATATCTCAGTCTCCACCACCTCTAGTGTTAGAACCAGTCCTAAGCAAGCAAGGAGAAGTTGTTCTCCTTGATGATGATCCAGTCATGGATGTGTACAATCTATCATTTGATGAGTTGCAGAAGAATATTGTACAGGCGCAGAGGAAGAACTTTCCAAATGATCACACATCACCTGCATTCATCAATGAAAGGGTGATATTTTTAGACACCAGGAAGCATCCAACTTCTATTTCCCAAGCCAAATTGGCCTATGCAGGAGAAACAAACTCAAATGTTCAGTACCTGACAGCCGAGAATGAACAAATGGCAAAGAACTTGCAGGCTACTAGGAAAGAGGGAGAACAACTATGAGCATCAACGCAAAATGTAGTTTCCACATTGGAGGAGATGAGGACAATGATACTTGTTGAAGTATTGACACTTGGTAATACCATGCGGAAGCTCTATGATAGATTTGTCACCATGCATAAAGAAGTTGTCCATGTGCATGGCCTACAACAATGGAGCAAAGAGTTTGTTCAAACTCTCAAGAACATACATGCTGCCATCGCCCATGTACAAGAGTGGAAAATGCGGTACAAAGGGGCCCTGCTTGACTTAGCAAAGAAGATGAAGCCACAGGAAGAGTTGGAGAAAGAAAAGGTCTAAATGTTGATCCAAAGCTATGAATAACTCACCCCATTCATCGGCAGCATACATGCCTCATATGTGCGGTTGTAAAATAGTTTGGATTTCATGGTGAGAAAGGACAAGACCCCATTAATCAGTTCCCTCACCAATGTAGGTTTTAACCCCGTACAGAAATTACCTGCATACGAATTCTTAATACGAATTCTAAAACACAGAAAATAAATAATGCGAGAGCAGAACACATAAAACACATATACACAGAGATTTTCCCCTGGATCCCAAAACCGGGACTACCAGCTTGATTTTTCATTATTTTCCACCATGGACCGAAAACCATTGCATCCAATACCATGGACCGAAAACCATCGTGTCCAATACCATGGACTGAAAACCATCGCGTCTAAAAAACATGTGCGAAAATCACGCACAAAACCATAAGTGGGTCCACCCAACCTAACATAGGGTCCAAAACCAAAATTTTCCGGGCGCTGCCCTGGACCCCATAAAGTGGGGTTACGGGTGCCCTTCAAACCCCCTGTTAACTACATGGAAAGAATATAACACAACCCAACATTCTCCCACTTGTTGTTTTCTTTCCACAGGGGGCCATAAGAGAGCTTAGTCATTTTTCCAGCCCTGAAATGCCCATTGTCTCTCTACACCAAGAGAACTTCTCAGAGCTCATAGATTTTTTCAATGCATCTGCAGTATTCTTCAAAGTGTCCACCTTTACCAGCAACACCTTTTTGTCTTCTATCATATCCCTCACAAAGTGATACTGAACATCAATGTGCTTTGTCTTTGAATGATATGCGGGATTATTTGCCAACAAAATTGCACTTTGGCTGTCACAGTCTATCCTTATAGCTTCCTGTACTAACCCCATACTTGAACACAATCTCTGCAACCAAACTGCTTCCTTGCTTGCATGAGTGGCTACCATGTATTCTGCCTCTGTAGTTGACAGTGCCACTACAGATTGTTTCTTACTCATCCAACTAACTGCACCTCCAAATAGGTTAAACACATACCCACTTGTAGATCTTCTCTAATCTAGATCTCCAGCCCAGTCTGCATCAACAAAGCCATGAATATCCAACACTCTATCCAATCCTGGTCTTCCTTGGTAGCACAAACCATAATCACTAGTGCCACGCAAATACCTGAAAACCCGCTTCACTGTTGTCCAGTGCTCCTTCCCTGGTTTTGACATAAACCTGCTCAATACTCCCACTGCATGTGCAATGTCTGGTCTAGTACAAACCATTGCATACATCAAGCTACCGACTGCACTTGCATATGGAACACGGGACATGTCCTCTTCCTCTTCTTGTGTCTTAGGACATTGTTCAGCAGATAACCTCACACCTACAGGAATAGGAACCTTCACCGGTTTACTATCCTGCATATTAAACCTCTGCAATATTGTCTCGACATACTTCCTCTGGTTTAACCAAGCTTCCTCTTTTCTCGATTTCTTTTAATTTCCATGCCCAAAATATAGTTTGCAACACCAAGTTCTTTCATGTCGAATTTGGAGCACAATTGGGTTTTCAAATCCTGGATAACTTCTTTGTCATTTCAACCAACAACATATCATCCACATACAAGACCAGATAAATAACATGGTCACCAATTAATTTAAAATACACACAATGATCTGCTTTGCTTCTGGTGAAGCCAAGTCCCCATATAAATGTATCAAATTTCTAATACCACATCTTTGGTGATTGTTTTAACCCATATAGAGACTTCTTTAACTTACATACCAGTTCTTTCTTACCCTTCACTGCAAATCCTTCAGGTTGCTTCATGTAGATCTCCTCTTCCAGATCCCCGTGAAGAAATATTGTCTTCACATCCATCTATTCTACCTCAAAATCAAAAGCAACAGCAACAGATAAAAGTAATCTAATAGAAGTTACCTTGGCAACAGGAGAAAAAATATCACCAAAATCAATTCCCGGCACCTTGGAATAACCTTTTGCTACCAACCGAGCTTTGTATTTATCCACTCTTCCTTCTACATTTGTCTTCTTTTTGAGCACCCATTTGCTGCCAATGGGTTTCCTTCCAGCCGACAACTCCACCAAATCCCAAGCCTCATTTTTGTGCAAAGATGCAATTTCATCAACCATGGCCTCTTTCCAGAGTTTTCCATCCTCTGAATCCACTGCTTCCTTCACAGTTTTGGGATCATCATCAGTTTCAGACAAAGCAAAATTTGAACAGAAAGCAGATGGACTATACCTTTCTAGCTGCCTTCTTTCTCGAACTGATCTTCTCAAAGCCGGAGTTTGTGGCTCTTCATCTTCTGATTCCTCCTCTACTGTAGAGTCTGGTTCTTCCTCCTTTAGCTCAAACTTTATCTTCTCAAGTTCCTTTGGTTGGACTTCATGTTTAATAACATCTTTCACCTCTCTGAACACCACATCTCAGCTATACACAACCTTCCTTGTTACTGGGTTCCAAAGCTTATAACCCTTTAAACCATCCTTATACCCAATAAAGATGCACTTTTCAGATTTACTATCCAACTTGGTTCTTTTCTCCTTTGGAACATGTACATATGCATCACATCCAAATACCCTTAGATGTGAAAGAGAGGGTTTCTTACTAGTCCATACCTCTTGTGGAGTCTTATCCTCCAACGCTGATGAAGGTGACCTGTTGACCAAGTAACATGTAGTATCCACTGCCTCTGCCCAGAATTCCTGTCCTAATCCAACACCACTGAGCATGCTTCTTGCCCTTTCCATCAACGTCTTGTTCATTCTTTCTGCAACTCCATTTTGCTGAGGTGTATATGGAGTAGTCTTCTGCCGTGATATACCACACTTCTTACAGAATTCTTCAAATTCCTTACTGCAAAACTCTCCACCGTTATCTGTCCTCAGCACCTTTATCTTCTTCTCTGTCTGGGTTTCCACCAGAGCCTTAAATTCTTTAAACCTATCAAAGTCTTTAGATTTCTTCTTAAGGAAATATATCCATGTATTCCTTGAGAATTCATCTATAAATGATACATAGTACACAGACTTACCCAGTGATGGAACCTTCACAGGTCCAAACACATCACTGTGCACAAGTTCTAATATATGTTTCGCCCTCTTACTACCAGAGGGGAAACCCACCCGATTATGCTTCCCATATACACAATTTTCACAGAAATCAAAATCCAGAGAGCTATTACTCATACCTTCTACCATACCTTTACCATGAAGTATTCGAAGGCCCTTTTCTCCAATATGTCCAAGCCTTTGATGCCATAGCATGGTCTTCTCTCCAGAGACCACTAGATTTTCTGCTCCACTTTCAGGAACCATAGAACTATTGCACCCATCAATAACAGTGCTACCTTGCAGCTTGTACAGAGTTTCAATCCAAACTCCCCGCATCAATACCAGTGCTCCCCGAACCATCTTGCAGGTATCCTTCTCGAACACTGTTTTTACACATGCATCATCTAGCTTGCTAACAGAAATCAGATTTCTGGCTAATGCAGGAATATTTAGAACACCTGGAAGTGTTCTAACCCTTCCACCTTGCAACTTCAACTTTACTTTTCCATGACCAACGATTCTAGCCTTCCTATGATCCCCCAAGAAGACATCACCACCATCATATTTCTCATACTCGCAGAACCACTCTCTATGGGGAGTGAAGTGAAAGGATGCACCTGATTCAATCAACCATGCCTCATGATCTACATGTGTACTTGAAGAAGCCAAGTACACATCCCCACCTTCATCTGAGGTGGTTTTCACCTTTGCAGAAGGAGCCTCATCAGATCCATTTCCTTTGTCAGGAGCTTTAGATTTACAGTCCCTTTTGTAGTGCCCTTCCTTTCCACATTTCCAGCACACCACCTTTACAGGTTTTCCTGGAGATTTAGATCTCCCTTTAGATTTAGATCTCCCACTCGATGACTTATTTTTATTTTTGTTCTGGGTCTGCCCTCATACAGATAAGGCATCACCATTTTGGCTCTCCATATTTTTCCATCTCATCTCCTCCGTCAGCAAGGATGAGACTATTTCATCAAACTACAAGGCAGTTGCATTGCTACCTATTGTAATAACCATACTATCCCACGAATCTAGTAGAGAACACAACAAACTGATGCACTTATCTTCATCTAAAATTTTAATATCAACAGATGCTAACTAACTTACCACAGTATTAAATGCATTCAGATGCTCTGTCACTGAGTCTCCATCTTTCATCCTCAGGTTATACAGCTTTTTCCATAGGAACAGTTTATTCACCAGAGACTTAGATTGGTACAAAGTCCCTAACTTGTCCCACAAAGCCTTTGTTGTAGCTTCCCCTGATACATTCAGCAATACTGAATCTAAGACACACAATCGTATTATGCTCTTTGCCTTCTGATCCAACTTCTTCCATTCTTCATCGGACACTCCTGTTGGTTTAGTACCCAGATCTACCACGATCCACTGATCTTTTTCCACCAACAGATCCTCCATCTTGAGTTTCCACAACTCAAAACTCTGACCATTAAATTCCTTGATCTCTATCTTTCCACTGCTCACCATCTTCTTTCACCACCAGAATCGATCTCGCAAATCTCCCACTAAACAGGGTCTACCATAGGCCCGAGCAAAACCCCTCAGCAACAAAGGCGTCCCCTTGAAGCCAAAACTGCTCTGATACCAAATGTAGGTTCTAACCCCATACAGCAATTACCTGCATACGAATTATAAAACACAGAAAATAAATAATGCGAGAGCAGAACACATATACACAGAGATTTTCCCCTGGATCCCAAAACCGGGACTACTAGCTTGATTTTTCATTATTTTCCTTTCAATGTTACAATACATATTTATACATGCCGAAGCATCCAATACCATGGACCAAAAACCATCGCGTCCAATACCATGGACTGAAAACCATCGCATCCAAAAAAACATGTGCGAAAATCATGCAAAAACCATAGGTGGGTCCACCCAGCCTAACATAGGGTCCAAAACCAAAATTTTTCGGGGCACTATCCCGGACCCCATAAAGTGGGGTTATGGGTGCCCTTCAAACCCCCTGCTAACTACATGGAAAAAATATAACACAACCCAACAACCAATGCTAAAGCCAAGAACCAAGTCTGACTAGAGATCGATGAGAATGTGGAGTAGTTAAGACGATATGCCACCAGGAAAGACTTGGAGCTGAACACAAAAAACATGCAAAAGTACATCAGTGGTCCTATCAAGGTCAACAACATGTTGCACATTCTTCAGAACGATTTGGATACAGGTTCCAATACTATATACCTAGATGTTATGGAGGCAAGAGTTCGCTTCCAGAAATACACGATCAAACAGTTTGGGGACACCATCACACAGTACTAAGCTTGGCACCGCTAGCTAACCGAGAAGTACCAAGTGGATGTTATTGAGTTGGACTTTCCCCAAACTCCAAAATCATAGTATTATGCCTTGTTAGGCTGTCTCTAGTCTATTTTGTCTTATATGGGTACATGTGGAAAATGTAATATTATTTGTAAATATGTTGTAAGTGAAATTCCAAATGTCAATATTGGAATATCAAAAGTCACCATGTAATGTAATGTTTCATTTAGTAAAGAATTTGAAGAGCCATTAGGGAATTCAAAAAGTCACAAATGGGAATGTCAAGGGTCACCCCACTCTTTGTTATAAATAGAACCTCATAATTCATAGACTAGGCTTTTGGGAGCCAAGATTTTGGCTAGGCTTAGGCTTTTAGAAGGCTTGGGAGCATTGTGAAGAGCCTTGGCTTCTCCATAGCGTAGATTGAGTATACTATAGATGTTCCGTAGATTCACATCTCATGTAATGTACTAAAACGCAAGACAAGAATCTACTCTACTTTCAAACAACGGAAACCAATAGATTGATGAAAAAAATAATCAACAAGAGGAAGATAATCAAAGACACATAACACAATTATTTCTCTAGGGAAATCCACTTCCCAAAATCCTGACCATATATTGCATTAATCAAAAATCTGAGTGATAATATAAAGCTTGTTCTCACAAGAACAATTCCTGCACAAGTATGATCAATTCTCTACCTCACAAGCCTGCACTGACTAACACTTAGCCAATTTCTATTGCTTGCTGAGCCCCTATTTCCTTGAGAAATTCCTAAGAGGAATAGCCCATATTTAATTGGGAATTCCTTCTTCCATAATTGTGAAATCTAAAACTAGGTCCTCTTATGATTGCATGCATGATCTGTACAACTCAGATCATTCTACAACTGATAGTACAATGTCCCTACACTCTAGTCTTAACTGGGTCTTTCTCTAAATCGACATGCATGATTTTCTCATGAGGAAATCTTCAGTTATCTGGAGTAGCACTGAGGATACACCAGTGCACCAACTCACTACTAGACCTATACTAGTTCCACAAACAGTTAGAATTAGTTTAACTATCTATAACTCAGTCAAACTGAGTTATCTAATTACAACTCAAATAAACTCATCTTGGACCCCTAAAATTTAGGGAGAACATATACATGACTACATAAATACATCAAACTTGAAATTCCTAAGCTAATTAAGTTAATTAAAATTAATTAACTATTTACAAGTTGCTATGAGAATAGAATTTGATTTTAATTCATAGTTTAATTCAAGGAAAAATTAAACTGGAATTTCTTGTTGCCATTTCTCAACACTCCCTCTCAACAAGAAAGGGATTATCAGCTACCCCGATCTTGTCTCTGTGAAATTCAAATTTACATCTTCACAATGCCTTTGTGAAAATGTCAACATATTTCTCCTCCATGAGAATGTACTCCAACAACATAATCCGCCTCAATACACAATCTCTAAGATGATGATATCAGATATCAATATGCTTGGACCAATCATGAAAAACTGGATTTTCAGAGAGTTTGATACAACTCTGATTATCGCAGTAAATCACAGTTGGATCCATCTACTAACCAAACAAACCAACCAGAATCTTCCTCATCCATATGGCCTCACATGCTACATGACTTGCAGCCATGTACTCTATCTCTGCTGAAATGAGTACAACCAATCTCTGTTTCCTACTGTACCAAGAAACTATTGCTAACCCAATACTGAAGATCCCTCCTGATGTGCTCTTCCTATCTGTTATAGACATATTTGGGCACTACAACCCCAATCACATATGTCCATAAACCAAGGGCTTATAAGTCCCTAAAAGTGTTGTTTCATACCCTAAAGGAGCAAGGTCAGCTGATTACATCATCTCCCAGAAGTTTTCCATGAAAAACCACTCAGAACTGGTCAAAGCAGGACCATACAGACTGCCCAATGCAAAGGGTGTGATGCATCTCACCTTCCACATGCAAAAAGTGTGATGCATACTGGAAAGCCCTTCTGTAGGGTGCGATGAGTGAGAGCAGACAAATGGCACAAGCAGTTTTCTAGGTGGAGACCCTGAGAATCTTCTAGAAGCTGATCATTTGACACTTGCCTCCCTGAATTTGCCCAAAGATGAGTAGGAGATCATGAAATCTCCAAATGGAACCAAGAACTATCAGAGAGATGACACTAATCAAAATCCCAGAAGCTGACTCACCCCCTAAAATATCTATAAATAGATCCCTCATCCCAGAGATCCAAAGGTTGGAATTTGGTAATTTGCAAAGAGGTGCTGCTGGTTTCTCTTTGAAGACATTGTTGGGTGATCTTGCTTTGTATGATGTGAAGAGGGCTTTCAAGCTGGGAGGATGGCGCTGGGTCAAACCAAGTGGTTGTAATCCTCTCTTCTACTACTTTTACTAATAAAGCTATTTGAGTTTTCCTCCATATTCTTGTGTATCTCTGAATATTGTGTTGATATATGCATGTGTATGGTCAATATATATCTGATCCTATATTGTTTACAGTGAAAGATCTCTATGCTTTGATGGCACTATGCTGCTGTGAATCTACAGGTGCTCTTTGAAGCGGGACAAGTAAGGAAGTAGTGGCGAGATTCTGTCAAAAGGGAAAGGAAACAAGCCAGGAGCCAAGCGGAAGACCGAGGTTGGTACTCTCTGCGTCTTTCTCATCTCTCTCTCGTAAAGGAAAAACAAGTGACTTTAATCTATTTGTTTCTAAGATAGCTACCCATCTTAGTGGGACTAGTAGCTCTGAATAGACACTATATTTCCCGATAACAAAATGGCGACTCCGCTGGGGAGCGATTAGTTTGATTGCTTGTCTCTATTTGTTTGATTCATAAACCACAGACGAAGCCTGAAGTTAAGCCAGCTAGCCTTCGAACTGCATTTGCTATGCAAGTGCAAAGTAGATCAATGCTGCTTCAGTCAATCTCCAGGTTTGTTTATGAACTGAACAATTGACTTGCAAACATCCTAAGTGCCCTAGAGGTAGCTTGAGTAACCTCATTAGATCAGCCCCTGTACTTTGTAGTTACTGATTATCATTTGCTCGGCCTAAATCCCTGAACTAGGCTGCAAACTGTGACCAAAAACCAAGTTAAAGTCTTGTCCCTGGACCATCGCACCTTCTCTTCTTGGAAATCTGGATGCATTGCACCTCCCGTGTGTAGTAGGTGGGATGCATCCCTGTTTCCCTATGTTACAGGTGCGATGATCAAACAAGACTAGATCTGCCTCCAGATTTTGGTTTTTTCTTCACTCTCTTCAGCTTTATTCAGGAGTTTTGTTGTCTGTGATCAGTAGACCACTGTTGAAACCCCCTTTCTTTGCATCATCCAACCTCCATTGTGCAAATATTTGTGAATGTTTTTATGTATTTTTTGCCATTCACAATTCTCATTTACAAAATGGTAGCTTAATCGAACTATCGTCTTTGGATTTGAAAGTGTCGCAAGTGTCGTTTTCAGTCAAGGAAAAGAATCCTTCTCTTTTTGATAGTCGATTACACTGTTACTCTTGTATTTGATCTGAATTAGTAGTATTTCAAGTGTTGAAAGCAGTTTTCAATTCAAAATCATAAAGTGTCGTCTTGTCTCCTTTTCGTTTTTTGAAAAGAAAATCGTTAGTACTATTGCTTTGAAAGAAGGAATAATTCAGATTTGTACTTAGCATTCTTTTTGTCATTCACACATTAAGAAAGTGAAAAAAAATACATGCATGTGCATTTGCATTTAGACTGCTTGTTGATTTTGATTTAGGACAGTGCATCTAGTGTGTGCTCTCTGCTCTATGTTGAAATGATTTCGTTTCTCTTTCCTTAGTAGCTAGGATTTTCATTGCAAAAAGAAGATTAAACGACTGTTTATCATCTTAGATTGCATATTTAGGAGTTGTATATATACATCACGAGGTGAACCTTAAAGGCAAACTTCTTAAGAAAGATCAACTGTAAAATAAATTCAATGAACATAAAAACGCTTTGGAACCTAACGCACAACATCTAGAAATCTAGGCTAGAGACGTGTTCCGGCGTCATAAAGCCTGGTAACTGTCGCTTTCATCGTAGGTTGGGTGATTCCTCCTCTTTGAGACAACAAGTGCTAGTACAGACTTGTGCTCCCACATACCATCGAGTATATATTGGGATACCACAATAGGCTATATCCTTTATCCTTAGGAAGCTGTGTCTGCCGCCCTATCGATCGCAATGCACTGAACACAACATTCGAGAAGATTGACTGCCGTACCGTAAAAAGTATTCTGCAGTTTTGCGATTGGTTTGGTAATCCCTCTGTCTAGATTTCCAAAGTAGTCTCTTTCGTTCCTTTTCAGACTCCTTAAAGGAAAAGGTCCATCTGAGCACTTGTCACTTCAAGCTCATTAAAAATTGAAGGCGACTAGAGTCATCTTTAGCTTTTTCTCGACTCTTTAAAATTGAAAAAGCAAGTTGTGTCAAAGCGTCTAAAATTTATTTTAATCGAAATAACGTCACTGTTCCCTCGTTGGTCTTAGGTTGAGAAAATGGAGTCCACCAACCAAGGATTTCCCCTTGGGGGAAATCCTAGTCCTTTCTCCTCTTGGGGAGATGTTGGTGCACCTCATATGGCCACATTATCCCTTCTAGGAATGGCAATTGGCCTACCGGTATGGCTTTTCTCAACCTCTGTCGTTCAAAGCACCGTGATTCCTGAACAATCAAATCAGCAACCAGATGATACCAGAGTTCCCCCCCAACCTTCTACTTCATTTGTCTCTCCCTCTCCTTCTTCCTCTTCGCTTGGTGAAGATAGTAAAACTAAAAACCAAGTAACTGAGAAGAAGAAGAAGGGGAAGGAGAAGAAGAAGAAGGAGCCAACGGAAAAAAGGGGCAACCGTGCATCGTCTAGCGAAAATCCACACACTGCACCATCCAAACCTAAATCTCCATGTGTCATCTGCAAAGGAGACCACTATCACCAAGATTGTCCTTGCATCCCGCGGATCCTAAGGGACTGGTCTCCCTGCTTGCACAATCCGGTGTCGTCAACCTCTGACGATCATGTTGAAAGTACACCATCAACTAGTGAAAGCGAAGTCACCGGACAGAAAGGAAAATCTAAATTTCCCTGTAGACTGTGTGAAGGCGATCATGCCCTCCACTGTTGTCCCTTCCTGGATGAAGCTAAAAGAGTCTTGGATAATCGTCCTACATCGCCGTAGCGACTCCCTCCTGGATACAAGAAACTCTTGCCGAATCCATTGCTAGTTGAAAATCTGACTGACCCACCTTTGGTGTCAGTCGAAGCACCTACCATTGAAGATAAACCCTCTGAGTCCACATCAGACCAAAGTCAATAGGTCGAGATGGAAGTCAACTGCATCTTGGCTTTAGAATATTTACCTTCAGATGATACAGTCACCAAAGAGAATGAGAATGACACTATTCAAATTCTTTTCGTAAACACAGACTCTGATGAACATGGGGGCAATCTGCCCATTCCTTTACCGTAGGAAGGAAATTCGTCAGAGTTGTATCCAGTCGTTTATTCAGTCCCACCTCCAAGCAACCTAGTCATTTCCTTCGATTGGAATCTACTAGGCAGACCCCGTTTACCATCTAATGTACCATTTCGAATCATAGTGCAAACTTACAAAATGGTCATGGTTGGTACCATCATAGATGAAGGGGCTTCTGTGAGTATCCTTTCCTCAATTGCTTGGAAAGCGCTTGGTTCACCATCGCTTTTTCCTGAGATGCGAAATCTAACAGGCTTCGATAAAGGAACCAGTCGACCGTTAGGGATCCTTCCAAGTTTGCCTATAACTTTGAGAAGGAAAACCGTTTATCTAAACATAATGGTAGTCCAAGGACCTTTAGATTACAATCTACTCCTTGGGCATGACTACATTTATAGCATGGGAGCCATTGTCTCCTCACTCTTTCAAGTAATGTGTTTTCTACATGAAGGCAGAGTGGTCCAGCTCGTAGACCAGCTTTCATTCCCCAATTCACACATAGCTAATAGTCAAATGCCATCCCTAATAGGTCTTTTTGCGCAAGGAATGTCTCATCAATCTCTGGTCCGTCCACCTGATGAGCGCGAGTGATTCAGTGGTCGTGACTGAAACCCAGGGGGCATGCACCCTGGTCTGCTTCTGTAGGAAAACTTCAGGTATAAGGTAGGTTTCTGCAGAAGATATATGACTGATCTGACACACCCATCCATTTAGGAAAATGGGATTAGACCGGAATAAGATACCTCTGTTAAAAGGTAGGCCTTTCCCGATCGAACAAATGTTTTGTCTGCAAATTGAAGGGTAACTTGGAAAAGGTAGGCCTTTCCCGATAAAACAAATGTTTTGTTTGCAAATTTAGGCATAACCTGGGAAACTCTACTTCGCTATACCTGGGGGCATGCAAACCTTTTTGCGTGAAAGTGAAAAATGACCATTTATTTTCTTAGTTTGTAGGTTCTTAACCCTTTAAACTCGTAGGATTGGTTGTTCCTAGCTTACATAATAAAAGGAGTTGGAGCATAATTTCGAATGGTGCAAGCTCCCTAAAAAATGAACCTATCGATGAGACATCCTTATTATACGACTAGCACGAGCAGTTTTACACGAAGTTCAAGCTCGTTAAAAATTAAACCTAGCAATGAGCATATGTTCCACCAGAGTTTAAGCTCATTAAAAAATGAACCCACTACTGGTAAATAACCATTGTGAATGATTATCATCAGCTTTTGAGCCTTGGTCATGTTCTTACCATCACCTCCACTCTGTTTTAGCCGATCATTCGCCTCCATTTGATTGTTTACCCCTTTTGAGGAACAACTGCGACAAGTGATCTTATTAGCCACCTTCTTTACACTGTTGTGATTGAAAAGTTCCAAACCTTACCTGGAACCAGCTGCTATCTGAAAACATCACTCGTTCCTCAAAAAACGAGTGTCCTTTAAGCTCTTTTCAACTGACTCGTGAAATATGAAAATATTGCCAAGCAATTGGCCTCTCCAGCTCGTTAAAGTGATTGGAAGTGCTATCCCTCCTCTAGATTTTAATCTTTTTGGACCTAAGGGATTATTACACAAAAATATCGAGCATTTGTCTTGTTCGACTCGTTAAAACTATCGAAAAGTCATCCCTTTCGTATTGTTTTATACTTTTTCGGACTTAAGGGATTATATTATGAAAAAGGAATATTGGAGTTTTCTTTCCATCTCTTTTCAGACTCTCTAAAATTGAAAAGGACTGAGTTATCCTTGTCGTTAAACTCATTAAAACAATAGCGAAAAACTTGTCCATTCAGACAAGAGCGAGTTTCATTGTCGCTAATATCGTTAAAACATAGCGACGAGTTTGCTGGAAGGGAAAATTATAGAACAAGCATATGTTATCCTCCTCAAGCTTGACAAAAATAAAGAGGTACTGGTCAAAAATGACTGGAGAAAATTGGGAAGAAAACTTCAAGAAACTTTATTGGTAGCAGGTCGCTCTTGAACATGACACTTTCACTCCGTCACCATGATTGAGTCGGGTTGGGTTATTCCATTCACCGGTCATATCACCATTGGTCCACCATACCATCCACTTTTGGGGTTAACGCTACCAATCCATTTCAGTGTCGCCGATATGTTCAAGAGAAGTCGCTCAGAGAATTCACCTACCCAGCTTGTGTCTCATCCACTACAATACCTTCATGCTTCATTCTTTCATGACCGCCACCCTGAACCTTGTATCATCAGATCGTTTTCACCTCTACAAAATCATTTGCTCCGTTCCGTGTCATAGATGTGGGATCCATTAATGCCCTCCTACGATAGGTCACTTCTTGTTGACATCAGCTCATTATCCAAGAAGCCGACCTAGGGACAACCCTTCCAGTACTTTGAAGCTTGCATGCCTCAATGGCAAGTTTCTCACTTCCGGCGATAGGTTTACACTAATGGCCTTCGACCGAAAGATTTTGCGTGGTGTTCGACATCAACTCATGTATTCACACCACGTGAATTGTACTGCAGTACCTTGAGGGTCATCATCATCATCGGTGATTCCTCTCGCGTCTGTTAACAACTTACATCATTGGTTGGTAATCAGGCGATGTCCTTCCATGTTCGACATCAGAACATCTTTTCACATGGATCGACTTGTACTTTCAGGCAAAGATTGAACGAGTTTTGAAGACCCTAGATCTAGTTTCATCCATCCGAGCTGCGATATAATCAGGAAAATAAAGACATCAAATTTACATCATTTCTGCACAGATAATCATCCAAACTAAGGGATGATGGCTCTACCAGAATCATCAGTGTGCACACAGACGGTTGTCTGTCCTATGTACATGAAAATGAATTTATCAAGCTGAGCATGGGAATGCCCACCTCAGCTAGATCATGAAAATATTATGAAGATAATGTATTGTATTGTATCTTATTATAGGTCACCTTCCAGTGCAAAAAACCTCGGATCCTCATTATAAATCATTTCACCCGACATCAAAAGATTTACGACCTCATGCTTTAGGGGGAAACTGTTATAGACATATTTGGGCACTACAACCCCAATCACATATGTCCATAAACCAAGGGCTTCTAAGTCCCTAAAAGTGTTGTTTCATACCCTAAAGGAGCAAGGTCAGCTGATTACATCATCTCCCAGAAGTTTTCCATGAAAAACCACTCAGAACTGGTCAAAGCAAGACCATACAGACTGCCCAGTGCAAAGGGTGCGATGCATCTCACCTTCCACATGCAAAAAGTGTGATGCATACTGGAATGCCCTTTTGTAGGGTGCGATGAGCGAGAGCAGACAAATGGCACAAGCAATTTGCTAGGTGGAGACCCTGAGAATCTTCTAGAAGCTATCATTTGACACTTGCCTCCCTGAATTCGCCCAAAGATGAGTAGGAGATCATGAAATCTCCAAATGGAACCAAGAACTATCAGAGAGATGACACTAATCAAAATCCTAGAAGCTGACTCACCCCCCTGAAAATATCTATAAATAGATCCCTCATCCCAGAGATCCAAAGGTTGGAATTTGGTAATTTGCAAAGAGGTGCTGCTAGTTTCTCTTTGAAGACATTGTTGGGTGATCTTGCTTTGTATGAGGTGAAGAGGGCTTTCAAGCTGGGAGGATGGCGTTGGTTTAACAAAGTGGTTGTAATCCTCTCTTCTACTACTTTTACTAATAAAGCTATTTGAGTTTTCCTCCATATTCTTGTGTATCTCTGAATATTGTGTTGATATATGCATGTGTATGGTCAATATATATCTGATCCTATATTGTTTACAGTGAAAGATCTCTATGCTTTGATGGTACTATGCTGTTGTGAATCTACAGGTGCTCTTTGAAGTGGGACAAGTAAGGAAGCAATGGCGAGATTCTGTCAAAGGGGAAAGGAAACAAGCCAGGAGCCAAGCGGAAGATTGAGGTTGGTACTCTCTGCTTCTTTCTCATCTCTCTCTCGTAAAGGAAAAACAAGTGACTTTAATCTGTTTGTTTCTAAGATAGCTACCTGTCTTAGTGGGACTAGCAGCTATGAATAGACACTAGATTTCCCAATAACATTGTCGGATGGACTCCCTACCCAATCTACATTGGTGAAGCCTTGAATCTTCACTCCCTCTGTCTGTATGTACTAGAATCCATACTGAGTAATGCCCTTGAGGTATCTCAACACATTCTTTGTCACCTTCCAATACAGCTTGGTAGGCCTAACCATCGCTTGACTAAGTTGGTTAACTATATAGCACATATACGGTCGTGTGTTCACTAAATACATGATTGAACCCATAAGCTATCTGTGAACAGTAGCTTCCACTACTTTCCCAGAAGTAGCATCCTCCTTCCTCCAGTTACCTGTTTGAGGAGTCTCCATGGGTTTGTTTCTCTCCATGTGGAACCTCCTAATTATGTCATTGACATACTTTCCATGAGACACAAACAATTCCCCATCACCATGCCATACTTCCATGCCCATAAAGTAATGCATGAGCCCCATGTCCTTCATCTCAAACTCTCTTGCAAGACTTGATCAACTGATCACCACTTGTCAAAATCAAATCGTCGACATATAACACAATGGTCAACAATTTACCTTCCACCACTATGTGGTACGGGCTCGCATCCGCTTCACTCTTGGTGAATCCCTGATCTGTTTTTGTATGATTAGTTTTGTTGTGCTAATAACAATTACATATTCATAAACATGTGCTTGCTTCTTGCTTTTTGTGCTGAAGTTTCCTTAGTTGTTGGTACTTACAAACAGGTAAATTTCCTTAAGTTAAACAAGACATTCATGAGCAAAATATCTTCAAAAATGAATAATGCACAACAAACATGTACAGTGCAGCAAACCATCAAAGAGACACATTAACACAGTGCTTTGATGAAGGATTTCACCCCTCCTGGGCTACATCTCCTTGGTCCAGCTTCCATGGCTTAGGCCTCTGTATTAGCTCAATGTGGAAAAAATGTTGTTTACAAAGCTCTATGGCTCCTGATACCTACACCAATGTGTTTAGAAGGTATAAATTAGCTAAGAACACTTATTTCTGACCTCAATTTGGTAAAAAATTTAGCAAGTTATGCTTCATTCAATTTTTCCTAGTAAACCTCCGCTAAATCTGGAGAGACTCCAGTTAAGTTCGCCAAAGCTGGTAGTTTCGCCTAATTTGGCGCACCGCCAAATCCGCCGCCAACTTAATCTGAATTTTAAGCATGCTTAATTAATACTTTAAATGGACTTAATTTAATGAAAATGAGATTAGCGTTAAGCGCTTCCGCTGGCTAGCCCTTGGACGCGTGGTTGAGGTCGCATGGAAACGGGGTTGGCCCCGCGGGGTTGGCTCCCTCCTCTCCCTGTCGGCATATGCGGTAAGGTTAAATATTATTTCGTGCGAAAGGTTTAAGAAGAATGGTGCTTGGTTCGTTGGTAATGCATGGTAGTTGGACAAGGGAGGTCATGGGTTCCATTCCCCCAACCTCCACTCCTCATATAATTTTTTCATCGTTTAAATTGAAATTTCCAACCTTCGTCGCTCGTTTAAATTGAAATTTCCTGCCAGTCAAAGTTTGATTTATTATTATTATTATTATTATTATTATTATTATATATTTAATTATAATATAATATATAATTTAAAAAAATTATATAATATACATAATATATATACTTATATTTAACAACAAAAATATAATTGCCACCTTATGAGGCCAGTTAGGCAATTTCCCTTTCACACAACCACATTGGCGAATCCATAGGTGAAATTTGTCACAGCCCCATTGGGCAAAAACTGAAGAAGATTCCCCTTGCTGACTGGACTTCCATGTCATCTTTCTGTCCCTATCTGCAATTTTTTTAGTTGTTTAGGAAAACGAACAACAGGAATTTTCTGCTTCATTTGGACTCCGTTTTCAGTGAAATGAATTGTGTTGCGATCATCTTGATGAGATGGACGTAGTCATACAGTTTTCGAGCCAATCCGAGAATTTTGAATTTTGAGCTAAATACTGAACATCGGATCATTCCTCCCCACTAGAAGCCTTTTGGACCCCAAAAGATACTATTATCTAACAAGTAGATGAGGGTACAACCCCTTCACCTTTCCAAGCTTGATCCAATTGGATTTTGACGAATTTGTTTCCTTGAGCTCTTCTCTAAGGAAATCAAAATTCACTCTCCTTGAGGACCCCATTCTATACCTGTACTTGTCTTTTCCCCTTTCAATCTAGTCTTGCACTGGTTTTTGCACCATTTTTAGTTGTTCATAGAAACTCATGGTTTTTTCCATGTGACCATCAAAAGCAACATCCTTCTTACCAAGATGACATAGCAAAATATAATGCAAATGGATGACAAATTTCACTATTTGGTTTACATGACTCAAGCCCGATTGTACATCTTGAAAGTATGAAATTTTCTGAAAAACTTTCATGTAAAACATAATGACGCTTGAATATAACAGTTACATAACCAATAGGCCTAAAAGGCATAACAATGAACTTGTTTCTTATACCTCTTTTGTACCTTCGAACCAAGTGAAATTTTTGACAAGTATTCATCCAATGAAAGTGCATGGATCATTACAACTTAATCTTTACACCACAGAAATATTCTAAATGAAATAAGATGGTGAAGTTTCTTGCATAAACCTAAAAATCAAATGAACCTTTCAAGTTTGAAAGAGCATAAAAAATAATTGAACTAATCTTTTGGTTTGAAGCAACACATGACTCTTGTTGCTTTCCTCCCCACTGGAATACTTTGCACACGCATGACAATGCATGCCAAGGAGCTTCGAAAGAAGAAATGTCAACAACTCTCCTCCAACATTGGGCTGCTCCCAACAAAACTCTTATCAAAATGACAATCTTTGGCGTTGACCAATCAACAATGGCATCCAACTTGGAGAGGCTTGCATTCAACTTACCTCCTTTAATATCATGGCCCAAATTCATCAAAGAAGTGAAACCCAACTTGTACTTTGATATCTTCAAAACATAAAAAATAATTACTTCATAGATGACATGTGCATAAGAAAACTTTCTCAATATGTTTATGTCACCCAAGTGAACAGTGTCTTCAAGAAAGGACTCTTTTTTGCCATAATTCAAATACATGCATGTAATAGAAGTGCTACAAAGAACATACAACATTAAAATCCATACAAACCATTCTTGTTTGGTGTTATGTATATTCTTGCACTAACCTCTTTTTACAACTTTGCTTTGGCAAAAACTACTCCTTTTGTCCTCTTTCTTGAAATACTTACCATTCCTCTTTGGCACCATAACCATCGGTGCACAACATGGCATAAGGGATGATTGAATGAGCCCATTGTTCAACAAACTTTTGCATTGCATTGGTGTCTCTACACTTTGCAATTTTGTCAACCCTTGCATGCTAACATCACAAAGAGAAACCTCTTGCTGCAAAGATATTTCATGTGAAGTTTCTTTCTCCTTGAAGGACGATTCTTTCACAACCTAAAATACTTCATCACTCTGATGAACTGAACCAACCAAATCAAAATTGAAACTTGCATTACATGCAACAACATTTTCATAAACAATATCATCATTTGGCTTGAACATGAGAAGTACTAAACTTTTACTTGAATTCACTAGTCTTTTTGCCTCCCCTGCATTAACCAAAGAAATGTTCATCTTTTTGCGATGGGCTCTCACTATGTACTCCACACCATCCTTGAACAAGTGATACTTGTTTTCATGGCAGTAAAAGACTGCTTTTTGGTCATACAAATATGGACTACCCAACACCACACCTGAAATATCAAGCAGTACCACATCTAACTCTACTTCGTATCCATCCCAAAGGGTATGGTTTATGATGAGGTACAGTTTCAAGATTCAATCTTTTGACTAAGTCTTTAGATATTAGATTCACTTGTGACCCACTATCGAAGAGTGTGTAAATCTTGGTGTGTTTAGATATGACCCTACCATGAAATAACTCAATTCGTCTCTTTTCATCTGGAGTAGTAGTAGTGTTACAATTTTGTGAAATAGTGCTTGCAATATCTTCTTTTCCTTTGATTCCCATGACAGTGATTTTGTTTTCATCACCTGATTAGAACCTAAATCTTCTTGAGTAATAGCAGTAGTTTTCTATTTTCCTTTATTGTTGAACTTATTTGGTCTCATTTCTGGATGCAATTTCCAGCAGTGGGCTTCATCATGCCCCTCTTTGGAACAATTTTTGCATGTGATTTTATCCCCTTCTTTCTTCACACTTGCATTCTTCTTTCCCTTCCATTTTCCTCCTTTCTCATTCTCCTTACCCTTAGGTGCCTTTTTATTACTATCCTCTTCATAAGTGTTCTTTCCTCTAGATTCAAGATGTGTGGCTTGCACACATACCTCATCTAAATTGTTTGGGTTAAACATAAGGATAGTATGTTTCAAATAGGAATGTAAACCCCCAATATATTTCAACAATGTGTCTTAGGAATTCAAATTCACTCCTAATAATAAAGCCCTTTTTCCAAACTCCTGTGTATAATATTGGACTGTTTGACCTTTAAGGTACCTAAACTTATGCCAACTCATAATGGATTTTTGCATAAAGGATAAAGGATAAGACTGTCGTTTAATTGCAGAAACAAATTCAATCCAAGTGATGGATATATTACCATGGATTCTCATTTCTTCTTGAGTCTTTGCTTCCCACCAAACTAGTGTAGCTCCTTTTAGCCTCGGTGAAGCCAACTGGATCTTTATGTCGTCTTCTTGAAGGTTTTGAATTCTGTAGTATACCTCCAACTACTGAATCCAATTGTCCAACTTTTCTGCATTTACTTCTCCATTGTACATGGGAAGTTCGAATTTTATGTCCAATTTCAGAAATGGAGTTTTTCCTTTTGGGGTTTTCGAATGAGTATGGGCAGTTGCAGTGGTGCTAGTGGAAGATGATGTTGTGTGATATGATGAAGATGATGAGGATGGTGGAGATGGAGGTGGCTTTCCAGCATTCCATTTGAAATCCTTCATCTCATCCTTTTTGTCCTCTGAGCTTCCTTCTCCATGTGGAGGTTTAGAACTCTCTCCAACCATTCTGGTGTTCCTCTCTTTATTTGAGATATTTCTTCTCAAATGGGTTTTTTTCTTAGCTTCTGAAACATCGCAGCAAACAAGTTATAGAGAAAATGCCACGATGACCTGTTTGGAGCAACAAAACCGTAGAATCCAAAGCTCTGATACCAAATGTTATGAAACCAGCTCACAAAAAGATAGAAAAGATAGATGAATACCTTAGAAGTAAGCCTCTTTGAGGGGGAAACCTCCTTTACATTACACAAATGAACAATTCTTAGATGATACAAATGACAAGGCCTCCTTTCTATATATAGGAGTCTAAGGGGTCATAATATAATCAGAGCCGACATAACAATAATAATGTAAGGGACAATAATAACAATAGTGGGCTTCGATGGAGCACAATAATAACAATATGGGGACTACATGGGCACAAAAATATAATAAGGGGGTTGTACTAACAACAATAAGGGGCTAGGCTAGTAGTATAGTGACCTAACAGTTCACCCTTCCTGGGGTACATCTCCTTGGTCCAATTTCCATGGCTTGGGCCTCTGTATTATCTCAATGTGGAAAAAATGTTATTTACAAAGCTCTATGGCTTCTGATACCTGCACCAATGTGTTTAGAAGGTCCAAATTAGCCAAGAACACTTCTTTCTGATCTCAATTTGGTCGAAAATTGAACAAGTTATGCTTCATTTATTTTTTCCTAGTAAACCTTCACTAAATTTGAAGAGACTCCAGTCAAGTTTGCCAAAACTGGTAGTTTCTGCCTAATTTGGTGCACCACCAAATCCGCCACCAACTTAATTCGAATTTTAAGCATGCTTAATTAATGCTTTAAACGGATTTAGTTTAATGAAAACGAGATTATCACTAAGCGCTTCCACTGGCTAGCCCTTCGACGCGTGGTTTAGGTCGCATGGAGAGGGGGTTGGCCCCGCGGGGCTGGCTCCCTCCTCTCTCCGTCAGCATATGCAATAAGGTTAAATATTATTTCGTGCAAAAGGTTTAACAAGAATGGTGCTTGGTTCGTTGGTATTTCATGGTAGTTGGACGGGGGAGGTCGTGGGTATTATTCCCCCTCCCTCTGCTCCTCATATAATTTTGTCGTCGTTTAAATTGAAATTTCCAATAATTTTGTCGTCATTTAAATTGAAATTTCCAACCTTTGCTACTTTTTTAAATTGAAATTTTCTGTTGGTTGGAGTTTGATATATATATATATATATATATATATATATATATATATATATATATATATATATATATATATATATATATAGTACATATAATTATATTTAATAACAAAAATATAATTTCCACCTTAGGAGGCCAATTAGGCAATTTCCCTTTCACACAACCACACTGGCGAATCCGGAGGTGAAATTTGTCATACCCCCATTGGGCAAAAATTGAAGAAGGTTCCCCTTGTTGACTAGACTGTTGACTGGACTGCCATATCATCATTCTGTCCCATTCTGCAATTTTTATAGATGTTTAGGAAAATGAACAGCAAACCTTTTCTCCTTCATCCAGACTCCGTTTTCATTTAAACAAATTGTGTTATGATCGTCTTGATGAGACGGACACAGCCATATAGTTTTTGAGCCAATATGAGAACTTTTAATTTTGAGCTAAATACTGAGCACCTGATCAAGCCCAACCCGATGAGGTAGCTATTGATCCTGGTGTACCAAGCACAGGGTGCTTGCTTCAGCCCATTGTTTGGTAACTTAATTGACCTTAAATTACTTACTTAAATTATCAACCAGGGCTAGTAAACTGATGAATTGTATGTGCACTGTATGGGCTAGAAGTCTTTTATTACTCACAAAAATTCTAAATTAAATTGAGTTATTGAGATGCACATGTCTTCTATGAGTAAATTAGTTATTCCTAGAAAATAAGATTAACTCTACAATGATGATCACACTCTCTTGCATTCAAACAAAACTACTTTTTCTTATAAAATTCCACACTTTTCTTTGAAATAAAAATCTCTTCTGCATAAATATAAATCAATCCCACACTTTGCATAAATGAAAATTATATACACACTCATTTGCAGAAATGAAAATTACTCTTAATCTCATACTTAAAGAAAATCACACATCTGCATAACACACTTGTATGAAAATAAAATGAAACAAACTCTTGCTTAAACACACTCAAACCTACTTAAATTAAATATCACACATGCTTGAAATTTAACATTCAATTATGAGAATAAATCCACTATCGATAAGAAAGATAAAGTTTTTGTATATTTGATTGAAATGTAAAACTATGTCACTATTGATATGAATTATCCATGTGCATCCAAAATCTCTGAACAATAGAAATCATTAGTATAATGTTCTCAACTCAAATATGAAAGAAATTGAAAACACAAATACTCAATCGAATAAACAGAAATCTATGGAAAATATAAAGCTACTTTCTAACTTGCTAAAAAAATTAGAAATCCTTACTGTCTCGAGAGGGGCCTCCACGATAAGAATTAAATCACTACGTTATCGATCAAGCACTTAACCATGCATGAATTATTACTGAGAAACTGAAATGATTCTTTAAAAATAGAGTATCAATAACAAAGTTTCAGTGTTGTTTTCGCGTCCTTACTATCATCATTTTTTATTTTTGCCAAGAGGCATATTTATAGAGCTCATGGAAATTAATTGTTCAGAGCTATGCACCTAATCCATATCAACAAAAACTAAATTTAACTTGAAAAGATAACATCACATAATTCACTCATGATTTTCTATCATCGAAGAAAATCATGAGGCACAAATCTCGTTCTCGCTCGCCTGTTGCTGACTATGAAGGTTGACTTCGCCTTTGACCACTTTACCAGGACCTATTTCCATCGATGTGGCTCATGATAGTAGGAGGAAATTGTTGAGTGCATCAATTTCCACCTACCCATATATTTCGCTTCCCAGCTAGCACCTTAGAACCTGTCAAACCACGGACTTGGCTGTAGAATCGTGTATTAGCTACAAAATCATTGTAATTTAGTAGCTGAAGTAAACATTAAACTAAATAATAAAGAACATTATGATTTTATGAAATAAATGACAGTTGTATACTTTCCATGTCATAATTCATGTAACTTGATTCCCAATGTGTTATTATGAAGATAAAAAAGAAATAGATGGGGTGAAAAAGGATGTAAAAAGAAGCAATTGTGAGGTTCAACATTCCCCCACACAGAGGTCATTGCATGTCCTCATGCAAAATTTCAAAATTGATGAACCCTTCCTGTTATTGAACTTCTTCAGATACTTGAGCCAAAACATCTAGATTTGTCCTCTTTTCTTTCTTCTTGGTGACTGCCATTCTCAGTTTCTTCATCAGAATCTTATACTTCAGACTTATGACTTTTCTCTTAAGGGATTTTTTCTTTTCTTTCAGCTTCTTATTCTTTTCGTACCATAGACCAAGATGTAAGAGAATTTTGTCATTCTTGGTTCTCTATATTTCATTCTGCACTTTCAATGTTTCATGCTCTTGTTTTAAGTGCCTATTTAGTGTCTCCAATTCATAAATCTCTTGTTTGAGAGTATTTATAATTAGAGGTTCTTGTGGACTATCAGAATGAATTTATTTTTCCTTATTTGAAGAGGATGCAGTGGCATTTTCTATAGCTCTCTTCTCCAAAGATTCTATATAATCATATATTTCCTATTGGATCGGGTCAATTTTGGGTGTTCTTCTTGCTGGACTAGAAATTGGTGACAAAATGGTTGGTGATGGAGCCCTTGGCTCTTCTTCTTCCTCTAGATTGACAAATTTTGTGGACTGTCGAGATGGTTCCTTCATTGTTTTATTGAGTCTTGCACTCCTCCTTACAGTGGATGAGGTCTTAGTAAGAGGAATTTTCTTTTGAATTTTCCTTTGTTCTGTCTTTGCTTGCTTTGTTTCCTCTATTTTTCTTTTGGGTGTGCTTTCTTCCTTATCACTGACTTTCTTTCTTCTAACATTTTTCTTTTTGAGATTCTCTAATACATCTGCAAGGGGAGTTTCATCTTCTGAGGGTTGCTCTTGTTGTGGAGGTAGGTCATCATTAGGGTTTATAGATAACCTTCTTCTACTTCTCTTTATTTTGTTGTTGGGTTCTTCCTGTTCTACCTCTTTAAAGTGGTTTCTGACTAAGAAACTTTCCCAATCATCTCCTATATTTTTTAGGTGGGATTTAATCAACATTTTTATCAGACCGTGATGATACATGGTATTTTCAATAGATTTTATTTTTCTCTGAGTGTTACCGGTCATTTTCTTCAGACTATTAAGAAAGAAATAAGACAAATTAATTTCATTCCCCTCAAGGAAATGCATCATCAAACGTACATGACAGAAAAAAATACTACCAAATCTACCTTCACAAGGAATACTTTTTTGAATGACCCACAATAAATTTCTCCATTTGTTTTTAAGAGCTATACTTGGGATGCCTTTCTTAAAGACTGAAGTATCCATACCTGGAATTTTGAGAAAAATTTTCCATTCACTTCCTTCATTTCCTTCATTTCCTCTATTCTTGAACCATCTTTCACCAACCCTAGGTAGCCTAGTTACTTCTGCTATGAAGGATTCTGTCAATACTATCTTCACATCTCCAATTTCTGCCTCAACTCCATCGAATGCTTGGGCAAAGGACTTTGTAACTTCTTTGTCATAGCCATTAATTTTCTCTATAAACTCCAACCATTGTGCTTGTTGTAACATCTGTCTAACTTGTGGATAACCCTCCATGAATTTCTTCCCATCCAGATTTGTCCTCACAATAACCCCCATGTTGTAGAAGTCTTAACATGCAACTACTTCTTTTGACAAGGTTATGGAGCGAAAATGGCTTCGAAAAATAGAGTATGGATGAGGGAAAAATTGTCAATGGAATGGAGTGAAAAGGGTTTCGGGAAAACAGAGTATGAATGAGGGTGGAATTATCAATGGAACAAGGTTTATGGAGTGGAGTATCTACACAATGATGAGCGGTGAATGGGCTTATGGCCAACTTCGTTGACAAGACAAAATATTTATGGTTAAGTCCAAAGTTGGAATAGTAATGATTACTTTAAGTGGCGGTAGAAATGCCTATTTTATTTCATAATCTAATGTTTCTTACCTTTATTATTTAATCTAATATTTACATGCCTTTAGATTCATGATTCTGATGTTTTGATTGATCTTTTGTAGTTTGTCCATGTACGCCTTCAACTGCAAGCTTGATCATCTTCTTCTTATGCCAACATCTTCAATTGTCCTAGTTGATCCCTCTCAATATCAATTGCAAAATTTTATTAAAGTTGCAAATTCTTAACAATTCTGTAGCTGCTTATTTTGAAAAGAAAAATAGGGTTACAAAGAAAATGGGATTAGAACAGGGTTTAAAAATAAAATCTAGGGTGCCAAGAGTACTTGGTTTTCATCCTAGATTTTTTGTATAAACATGCCAACAGTGTTGGTTTTCATATTTATACAATTTTTATTATTTTTTTTTTATTTTATTTTATTATTATTATTATTATTATTATTATTATTATTGATGATTTATTTTTAGAAAAAAAATGCTTTTGCGAGTCAAGTTGGAGAGGAAGGAGAATCCTTCCTAACCACCTTCAAATCAATACTATCTTGTAGATATTTAATAAACTCCTCCCTTGTCAATGGTTTATGATAAATTCTCAATCGATGACCATTTACAAGGAAGGTCACTTTTTCTTCATCAATAGTTCTAATCCTGATTGCAACATTATCAAAGATAGTTTCAATCTCATAAGTCCCAAGCCAATGAGTTTGAATTTTTCCTTGAAAATATTTAAACTTTGAGTCAAAAAGCAATGCCCAATCTCCTGGCTGAAATTTCCTTTCTTTTATGAACTTGTCATGCCATCTAAATATTTGTTGTTGAACTATGTTATTTCTTTGAATAACATCTTGTCTTATATCATCTAGTTCATTCAATTGCTCCATCCTTTGTTTTTGTGCTTCTGATAGATCAAGACCCAATTTGACTGTTGTATTGAAAGTATTTATTTGGAAATCAATAGAAAATATGACTTGTTTTCCATAAACAAGTTCATAAGGAGTGTGGCCAGTTGTATTTCTCCATGTGGTATGATAAGCCCACAAAGTTTCTAGAAGATTTTCTACCTAATCTCTTCTATGCAAATGCACAATATTGGTAAGAATTGCTTCAAATACTTTATTGGTGGATTCCACCTATCCATTTTCTTTTGGATGATATGGAGTAGAATTTCGATGTTTGATTTTGTATTCCTCCATTATCTTTTGTACCAACTTGGATGTAAATTGAGTACCTTGATTTGTCACAATTTCCCTTTGGAAACCAAAATGGGTAAAAATATCCTCGAAAATAAATGAAACTACAACATTTTCAGTAGCAAAAGGAAGTGCTTTAGCTTCTACCCATTTTGTAACATAATTAGTGAAAACAAGAATGTACCTTTTTTGTCTTGATGGTGGATTAATTGGACCAAAAAAATCCAGAGCCCATTTCTCAAAAGGTTCAATGAGTACTTGAGGTTGTAGAGGCATTTCATCTGAAGGAACAAGTTTTCCCATTCTCTGACAACTATCACATCTCTTAACATATTCCTTGGCATCCTTAAAAAGGGAAGGCCAATAATATCCTAAGAGAAGGACTTTATAAGCAGTTCTTTTATCAACGAAATGTCCTCCACATGGCTCATCATGACAAGCCTTCAATATCTCTAGTACTTCATCTTCTCTGACACATCTCCGAATGATTAAATCAGGTCTTGTCTTGTACAATTCTTCATTTATCCATGAATAAGATGCACTAGTTTGAATAACCTTTCTTTTCTCTCGAGGAGACAAGTATGTTGGTAACTTCCTTGTAGCCAAGTAATTAGCAATATCTACAAACCAAGGAGATTTAATAGATACTGCAAAAAGATATTCATCAGGAAAATTATCTTCTACATGAACATCGTTATTATCATTTTGAATCCTAGATAGAAAATCAACAACTGTATTTTGTTTTCCAGGTCTATCCAAAATAGTAATATTGAATTCTTGTAACAATAATAACCATCTTGTAATTATTCCATTAGTGATTGGTTTATTCATTAAATATCTAATTATAGAATGGTCTGTATGTATGAAGGTTTCATAACCAATGATGCAATATCTAAATTTATTGATAGCATGGACAACAACTAAAAACTCCTTTTCTTTTACAATGTAATTTAACTCTGTAGGAGTCAAATTTTTACTGGTGTAGTAAATGGCGTAAGGAGTTAAATCCTTTTATCCTAATACAACTCCTAAAGTTGTATTAGAGGCATCAGTCGAAATGTGAAAAGGTAGCTTCCAATTTGGTCCTCTTAGAATGGTTTCTTCAGAAATATTTTCTTTCAATGTTTCAAAAGATTTTTGACAATCATAATTCCAGATGATTTTACAATCTTTTGTGAGAAATTTGAAAAGTGGAGACGCCATTTTTGTAAATTTTTCTATGAATCTTCTATAGTAACCAATAAATCCAAGAAAAATTATAACATTTCTTTGACAAGTTGGAATTGATAATTTAGAAATAACTTCTACTTTAGATGTATCCACTCTAATTCCATTCCCTGAAATATGGTCTCCTAAAACAATTCCCTCAGTAAACATCATAAAACATTTTTCATGGCTTAATGAGAGATTTTCTTCTTTACATCTACTGAGAACTTTTTCCAATTTTTTAAGAGATTCTTCAAAGGAATTTCCATAGACGGTAAAATCATCTATATAGACTTCCACACAATCATGAATTAGATCAGAGAAAATGCCTAAAACTGCCCTTTGGAATGTTGCAAGTGCATTACATAACCCAAAAGGAAGTACTCGGTAGGCATAGGTTCCCCATGGATAGGTAAAAGTGGTTTTATCTTGATCTTCTGGAGCTACTTGGATCTGGTTATATCCACTAAAACCATCCAAGAATGAGAAATATTTCTTTCCTGCCAATGTATCTAAAACTTGATCTATAAAAGGAAGTGGAAAATGATCTTTTAAAGTGGCTTTATTCAATTCCCTATAGTCAATGCATACTCTCCATTTTCCATTCTTTTTAGGAACAATTACCAATGGTGAAATGCACTAGCTATCTCATATTGGATAAATGAAATTCACATTTAACAATTTTTGTAGTTCCTCTTTAACAATTTCTCTTAAATTTGGATTCATTATTCTCTGAGGTTGTCAGATTGGTTTAGCATTTTTTTAAATGTAGATATGATGTATACAAGTATTGGTATCAATTCCTTTCATGTTAGTGTATTCTCATGCATAAGCAGATGAATGTTCTTGTAACATTTTTATTAATTCTTTCTTTTGAATTCTTCCAGATTATTATTGATATTCAAATTTTTTTCCAAGAAAGATTTCTATTAAATAATTGTCAAATTTTCCATAGAATGTAAAAAAATTGACGAGATGATAAATATTCAATATTACATTGTTCTTGAAAATTTTGATTAGATTCACAATATGAGGAAGACTCATTATTTTCCATTAAATTCAAAATCTGATCTTCTTCATCTATTTGTGAAGTTAAAAAGATGGGTCGTATATCAATATCATCATCTATCCATTCTTCACTTTCTACCTCTATTGTTGTTTTTGCAAGAGGATATAATTTAAATTTCTTTTTTGAACTTGCATAAGAAATAAACATGTCCCCAAATCTACAACTTATAAAAGCATCAATTGTTGCTAACCATGGTCTTCCTAGAATCAATGGATGTCCTCCTTAGTAAATTATTCTTGGGTGTTAGGACCATAAATTCAATAGGATATTCTCAAGAATCTAAAGATACAAATATATCTTCTAACACACCATCATGTTTGATAACAGATCTATCTACTAATTTCAATAATGTAGGCATATATTGAATATTAGAAAGTTTCAATTGATTCATATTTTGTTTACTCATGATGTTTATAATTGCTCCTAAATGAATTAATGTATTTGGAATTTCGACACCATTGATGTGTGTTTTCACAATGGGACTTCTTGGATCAAGATATTTCTAAATTGTTGTTTTTCCCATCATGATATATGTAATTTTCCAACTAAATGAATTCTTTTGACTTCTTTTCTCTTTCTTCCCGACCTTTTAACACTTAACTCCCTGATTATCTTTGCAAATATTGGTATTTCTTTGATAGCTTGTAACAAAGGAATTTTTATGAAAACATTCTTTAGTTCATCTATCATATCATAATTAGGAAACATAATCTATTTTTCCACCCCTTTATCAATTTTCAATCTTTCAGGAAAAGGTGGTGTTTGAACAGAAACTGAAGGTTGTTCTATGATGGGAGTTGAATTTATTGGAATATTATCATAATGTGTAGGGGTGGTTTGTTTTTGAAAATTTTCCTCTTGATTAAGAGATTTCTCTTCCACAAAGAGATTTTCTTTTTCAGATTCATAAATAACAACTGATGGTGACTTCTTTTCCAATACTCTACCAGATCTAAGTTGGACATTGTTTAGATCTAATGGAGTTATCATGTAGGTTTGGAAATTTTGTCCTTCCACATTGTAAATAGGTTGTGAATTTTTATTATTATTCAGGTTTGGAAGTGGTTGGGCAAGCAATTTATTTGGTCTTTGAGGAAATGGTAATGAAAGTTGGGGATTTGGATTCTGAGGTTGAGCTGGTTGAACAGGCTAAGGAAAATATTGTGGTGGAAAAACAGGGTAAGGTTGTTGATATTGAGGATATTGAGGGTATTTTCCATAATTTTTCCATCCATGTGCCCAAGGTTGAGGCCAAGATTGCCAAGGCATGGATGCTGTAGTCCAATTGCTTTGTGATCGTTGTGCAAATGTTTGAGTGTTAAAAACTTGAGTTATATTTGGTTGTGAATTTTTCCATGGTCTCTTAGCAATAAAACAGAAGGGCTCTACTTGATTTGGTATTACTTCCTATTGATAGGAAAATTTAAGACCAGGTATTGAAGGACATTCCTTTGTATCATGATTTTCTTAACATATAACACAAATTTCTACACTTTTTAAGTCAAGAGGGCATTCTCTCAAAGCATGCTTCTTTCTACATTTTGGACAAAATATAGATAATGCAGCATTTTTAGCCTTTTGCTTGTTTTGTGCTTTAAGGGTATCTATTTGTTCACTAAAACTCCCCAAAATATCTATTTTAAAATTTTCAAGCAAATTTCCTAATTCAACCCAACTTACTGTACCAACTATAGATTTATTAATCCTAGACATGACAGGGTCTCTTAGATTTTTCCCAATTCTTGCTTTACCTCTTGAAATGAGTATGCATAACTCACAAATATCTCCAAATATTAACTGATAAATATCTCCCTTACCCATCAAATTGAGAATATCAATCCACTCATCTCTGATGGATTTTAATAAGAGAGCTTTAAAAGTTCTCATCTAGAGCATTTTAGCCCTTTTAACATTATAAACAAATCTTTCAATGAAATATTCAAGATTTTCATCTTCATTTTGCATCATTTTAAAGACTTCATCCTTTAGATTATGGGGCATACATTAGTCCTTATATTTCTCTAAGAATATAGTTTTCATTTGTTCCCATGTTCTTATAGAATGTGCTTATAATCCCATGAATCATTTTAATGTTGCATCCTTAAGAGTTTTTGGAAACAATTTCAACTTTTGAGTGTCAAGCAGGTAGTCATAAGATTTACACAAGACTTCAAATTAAAAGAGAAATGTTTCAGGATCTTCACTTAATCCATGAAAAGTTGGAAGGATGGAGGGTGAGATAATTTTCATTGTGGCTGCAATATCTTCATTGCGAATGGGAAATCCAAAAGTTTTTGGATCTCCTCTTCCACCTCATTTTCCTCTTCCACCACCTCTTCCACGTCCTCTATTTCCTCCTCTTCCACCTCAAATCCTATTTTGTTCACCTTTCGCATTGTGTACTTCTCCTTCCCCTTCTCCAGACATTGTATATTCTTCAGAACTAATATAAGGTTCCAAAATTGGATTTTCTAATTCCTCTTCTAGTTCTTCTGGTTCTTCTATCAATGGAAGGTTAAAATAAGTTTCTTCCTCTTCTTCTTCACTAGGGATTTCTAGTTCTTGTCCTAGAAGTTGCTCTCCAGTTGAAGATAGAAAAATTATTCCTTCTGTTGGGGATGTAGGATCTTCTTCTTCTATTACAGCTTCAATTGATGAAGTTGGTGAATCTCTAGGTTGGATTTCAGATCTAAGTACCTCAGGAAGTTTGTGTTTGCATGCAGTAGATGGAATATGAGTTTGTGTGGATGGTGTGGCACTACGAGGTCATGGTGGGGTGATCGATGATGTTGGAATTAAACTTATACCTCTACCTACAAATCTACCTCTATAATCTCTTTCTCTATGCATATCATTTTTTATTTTTATTTTATTTAAAAAGGAAAAGAAAAAGACTCCTATATACACTTCCCCGGAAACGACACCAAAATATTTGGTAACTTAATTGACCTTAAATTAATTACATAAATTATCAACTAGGGCTACTAAACAGATGAAGTGTATGTGCACTGTATGTGCTAGAAGTATTTTATTACCCACACAAATTCCAAATTAAATTGAGTTATTGAAATGCACGTCTTCTATGAGTAAATTAGTTATTCCTAGAAAATAAGATTAACTCTACAATGATGATCACACTCTCTTGCTTTCAAACAAAACTACTTTTTCTTATAAAATTATACACTTTTCTTTGAAATAAAAATCTCACTCTTCTGCATAAATATAAATCAATCCCACACTTTGCATAAATGAAAATTACATACACACTCATTTGCAGAAATGAAAGTTACTCTTAAACTCATACTTAAATAAAATCACACATCTACATAACACACTTGTATGAAAATAAAATGAAATGAACTCTTGCTTAAACACACTCACACCTGCTTAAATTAAATATCACACATGCTTGAAATTTAACATTCAATTCCGTGAATAAATTCACTGTTTATAAGAAAGATAAAGTTTTGTCTATTTGATTGAAATGTAAAACTATGTCACTGTTGCTATGCTCTATCCATGTGCATCCAAAATCTCTGAACAATAGAAATGATTAGTAGAATGGTCTCAACTCAAATCTGAAAGAAATCGAAAACACAAATATGGAAAATATAAAGCTAATTTATAACTTGCTAAAAAAAAATAGAAATCCTTACTGTCTCGAGGCGGCCCTCCACGAGAAGCAAGAAGTCACTACGCTATCAATCAAGCAATTAATTATGCATGAATTCTTACTGAGAAAATGAAATGATTCTTTAAAAATAGAGTATCAATAACAAATTTTCAGTCTTATTGTCACATCCTTACTATCATCTTTTCATTTCTCTCGAGAGGCATATTTATAGAGCTCATGGAAATTAATTGTTCAAAGTTATATACCTAATCCCTATAAAAAAAAGCTAAATTTGACTTGAAAAGATAACATAATATAATTCGCTCATGATTTTTTATCATCGAAGCAAATCATCAGGCACAAATCTTGTTCTCGCTCACCTGTTGCTGATTACGGAGGTTGACTTCGCCTTTGACCGCATTTCTAAAACATGTTTCCATTGATTTGGCTCATGAGAGTAGGAGGAAATAATTGAGTGCATCAATTTCCACCTACCCATATATTTCTCTTCCCAGCTGGCACCTTGGAACCTGTCAAACCACAGACTTTGCTGCAAAATCATGTATTAGTTGCAAAACCATTGTAATTCAGTCGTTGAAGTAAACATTAAACTAAATAATAAAGAACATTATCATTTTATGAAATAAAAGACAATTGTATACCTGCCATGTCATAATTCTTGTAACTTGATGCCCAATGTGTTATTATGAAGATAAACAAGAAATAGATGGGGTGAAAAAGGATGTAAAAATTTTCCAATTGTGAGGTTCAAAACCCATATAACCCTCTCTTGAGCCGACACACATGTGACTCATAGTCTAAGGTCTCAAAACCTTCAGACTGCTTTATGTACACCTCTTCCTCAATCGTGCTATTAAGGAAGGTTGTCTTTACATCCAACTGGTGTATCTTCCAACCCATTTGCATTGATAATGCCAATATAGATATGATCGATGATTACCTTGCAACAGGAGAAAATTTTTCATCATAGTCAATCCCTTTTGCCTATGAAAAGCCACGGGCCACAAACTTGGCCTTATGCTTCTCCACACTACCATCTGCAACTTTCTTTACCTTGTAAAGCCATCGGTAGCTCACCCTTTCTTAACCAATGCTTTAAATTCACAAAACTTTGTGAAAGTTTGATCCTTCTTCTGCATGAAGAATATCCAACATTTACAAGAAAAGTCGTCAACAAATATAACATAATACCTGTGTTTAGTTGTGGATGCTGTCAATAATGGTCCACACACATTTGAATGGACTCACTCTAGAATTGCCTCTGCTTGATTGTCTTTGTTGTGAAAGGAAGCCTTGGTGTATTTTCCCAAAGAAAACCCCTTGCATGTATCAACTTGCTCTTGTGTACCTTTGAGAAGACTAGTAGAGATCTGCTACATGATTTTCAAAGCCCCATGATGCAAGTGACCCAATCACCTGTGCCACAACTCGCCAACATCTCAACTCTGCACCTTCTTTGCTTTCATGCTCAAAGAAGCACAATCCTCTACCTCCAACTTATAGAGATTCTTAACTCAAATCCCTATCTTCTTTACTTGACTCATGGCTATGTGTCGAAGGAACGCCTTTCCTTTCAAGAAAATCACATCATAGCCTCTATCCTCAAGCATGGCGACCGATACTAAGTTCTTCTTCAACTCGGGCACATACATAACATCCCTCAAGGTGAGAGGAGCACCCTGCTCCCTCTGAAAAGTAACCGTGCCCAATCCAGTAGCACTATACCTCCCATCGTCACCCATCTCGATATGCATATGGAGATCCTTCTCCTCCAGGTCACTGAAAAAATCCTTATCACCAGTCATGTGGAATGAAGCTCTACTGTTAAGATACCATACACTACCCATAATTGATGACACCATGCATGAAATGATAGTAAATTCCAATTTGAATTGAGAGTTCAAAGCCTCACACGCCGCTCCTCCCGAGGACTTCTTAGACTTCTTGAGTGGACAATTTGTAGCGAAATGGCCCAGCTCGTGATAATGAATGCACTTAACATTCATCATGTATTTCTTCTTACCTCCATGGAAAGAATATGATTTGGAATGGGACATCTTCCCTTTCCATTTCCTTGCCTTACTCGCTAAGGCACAATTTTCCTCATCATTAGTCTTTGATGAGGAACCATCTTTGGTGTTCCTTCTGATCTCCTCCTGCATCAAATCCGACCACAATCATTCCCAATCTGGCTGCTTATCCCTTCCATTGACATAGTCCTAATAGCTATTCCAACTCTTAGGAAGGCCTAGGAGAGCTAGGCTCACCATATCATCCTCAATAATGGTTATTCCAACACTTCCAAGCTCATCAAGACAATGAGTGAACTTAGTCAAGTATTTTGGAATGGTCTCGCCTTTCCCCATCTTGATTTTTCGAAGTTTGTCTTTCATTGCCAACTTCCTTTGGTCAATGTTGTTCTAGAATAACTCTATCAATGCTTTCCACATAGCATACGAAGTTTCCTTCCCATGGAGACTCGAGATGTTATGAAACCAACTCACAAAAAGATAGAAAAGATAGATCAATGCCTTAAAAATAAGCCTCTTCGAGGGGGAAACCTCCTTTACATTACACAAATGAACAATTCTTAGATGATTCAAATGACAAAATCTCCTTTCTATATATAGGAGTCTAAGGGGTCACAATATAACCAAAGCCGACCTAACAATAATAATATAAAGGCACAAAAATAACAATAGTGGGATTCTATGGGGCACAATAATAACAATATGAGGACAATAGGGGCACAACAATAACAATAAGGGATGCAACAACAATAGTAATGGGGGAATAACTAGTATTATAGGGACCTAACATTCCTCTCTCCTTCAAAAATGTGTTGTCCTCAATGCTTGAGTAGTTCTGGATGCTTCTGTATAAAATTCACATCCTCCCATGTGGAATCTTCAACGGGTAAGTTCTTCCACTTGATGAGATACTCTGAAATTGATCGATTTCATAGCTGTCAAGTTCTTGTTTCTTTGACTACTTCAGGTTCCAATATGATTTTTCCTTCCTCATCAAGTTCTGGAAATATTGTTTGAACTAGAAGCTTGTCACCTATAACCTTCTTTAACCATGTAACATGGAAAATTGGGTGCACTCGGGAAGCTGCAAGAAGCTCCAATTTGTATTTCATAATACCTATCTTCTGCAACACCTTGTACGGACCATAATACTTTGGTGATAATTTATTATCCTTCTTAGCTTGCTTGAGGGACATTTGTTTCTATGGTTGTAGCTGAAGGAATACCCAATCACCTACATCAAAACTTCTTTCGTTATGATGTTGATCTACCTGTTGTTTCATTATATTCTGCACCAAGGTGAGGTTATCCTTTAAGAGTTGGAGAACTTGTTGCTGATGCTCGATGTGATCCTCTATTGCTTAAACTTTAGAATTTTCTCTTAAATATGACGTGATGGATGGTGGATGATACCCATAAACTGCCATAAATGGGGTCATTTTTGTTGCAGTATGGAAGGAAGTGTTATACCACCATTCAGCGAGAGGCAACCATTTGACCCATTATGTTTGTTTATCAGATACAAAGCAACAAAGATATCCTTCCAAAAATTTGTTTACTATCTCAGTTTGCCCATTAGATTGAGGATGATAAGATGAGCTATGAGCTAACTGAGTACCGAGATAAGAAAATAATTCTGTCCAAAAATTTCCAGTGAAAATGGGATCTCTATCGCTTACAATAATCTTTGGGTTTCCATGTAGCTTTTGAATTGTTTCCATAAATGCAGTAGAAACTATACTCGCTTTAAATGGATGAGATAATGCACAAAAGTGTGCATACTTGGTAAGTCTGTCAACTACCACCATGATAGCACTCTTTCCTTCGGACTTGGGTAAACCTGTGATAAAATCCATTGAAACCTCCTCCCAAGATTGGCTTGGAATGGATAAAGGTTGTAATAGTCCCGGGGTCTTAATTGTTTCAACTTTATTTTGTTGGCAAACCAAACATTCCACCACAAACTTTTGAATATCCGATTTAAGGCCATCCCAAAAAAATCTTTCTTAACCCTATGGTAGGTTTTTAGAAATCCTGAGTGCCCTCCTAAGGGAGAGGTGTGAAATTCCCTAAGAATATTTTGTTTGAGTTGGGAATTCTTACATAGGTATAACCAATCCTTATACCATAACGAACCATTTTTCCAGCTAAATCTATCAGATGTAATGGGATCTTGTTGTATCTTTTGAATGAGTGCCCACACTTCCTCATCATTCTTCCATTCATCCCTTACTTCATTTATCCAATCTGGTTGGATAATAGAAATGGCACAAATAATTGCTTCCACATCCTCATCCTTTCTTAAGAGTGCATCTGCCACAACATTTTGATTCCTTTTTTTGCAGATGATTTCAAAGTCATAACCCAACATCTTTGTGACCCATTTTTGCTGCTCTTCTAAAGATAATATTTGTTCTAAAAATTATTTAAGACTATCATGATCTGTTTTTACCTTGAAGTGTCTTCCCATTAGGTAGGGTCACCATTTCTTAAGTGCATGTAGTATTGCCAACATTTCCTTCTCATAAATAGCTTTGTGTAAATACTTTCCTTTGATTGGATGACTTTCAAAAGCAATGGGTCTTTCTTCTTGCATTAAAACAACACCAATTCCATTTCCTGAGGCATCACATTCCACAATAAAGGTTTTTGTGAAGTCCGATGTAACTAGGACTGGTGCTTGGCACATTGCCTCTTTAAGATGTTCAAAGGCCTTCGTTGCTTCTGGAGTCCATGAAAATGCATCTTTCTTCAATAATGTTGTTAGAGGTGCTGCTATTCTCCCATAATTCTTAACAAACTTGTGATAATACCCTATCAACCCGAGAAATCCTCATAGATGCTTTATGGATGTGGGGATTTTCCATTCCTTAATGGTTTTAATTTTGCTAGGGTCTACCTTAACACCTTCATGAGATACAATATGACCCAGATATTCCACCTCTTATACTCCAAAGAAACATTTGGAGATTTTTGCATATAATTGTTTCTCCTCCAATAGTTTGAGCACCATGTCAACATGTTGGACATGATCCTTCCAAGACTTGTTGTAGATTAGTATATCATCAAAAGATATTAACACAATTTTTATAAGGAAGGGTTTGAAAATGGAATTCATCAAACCTTGAAATGTAGAAGGTGCATTAGTAAGGCCAAAAGGCATGACCAAAAATTCATAATGACCCTCATGAGTTCTAAATGTTGTTTTTGGAATCTCTTCAGTCTTCATTCTGATTTGATGATATCCTGAACGAAGATCCAACTTGGTGAAGTAAATTGATTCATGCAATTCATCCAATAATTCATCAATGACAGGAATGGGAAATTTATGTTTAATAGTGAGCTTGTTGAGCTCCCTATAATCTGGACACATGCGCCATGATCCATCCTTCTTGTGAACCAATACTATTGGAGCAGAGAAAGAACTTTGACTAGGTTGAATTATACCCACCTCTAGTATTTCTACAACCATACATTCAATTTCACTCTTTTGGACATAGGGATATCTGTAAGGCCTGATGTTTGGAGGAACACTTCCTAGAATCAAATTAATAGCATGATCATGATCATGAATAGGTGGGAGGCCTTTGGGAGTCTCAAATACCTTGGAATGATTGTCCAAGACTTTTTGGAGATTTGGAGAAATGGATGATTTCGATGTGGGAACCTCTAGTGAACATAATTTTGCAATTATGCCTCGTTGTTCTTTCTTTAGAAGCTTTGTCATTCCATTAGAGATGATTATCTTTCCCGGTTTCCCTGCGATACCCCTTAATTCAACTTCCTTTCCTTCTGAAGAGAATTTCATGAAAAGTTATTGAAAATTAAAAGCTATTGTACCCAAGGATTGTAGCCATTGGACTCCTAGTACAACATTAGCACCACCCATTGGAATGGAAAGCATTGGGCTATTCAATACATATTCTCCCATGGATAGCTTGATATTATGGCACTTTCCTAAGCAATTTATGGTTCCTCCACTTGCAACCATCACTTGACACTCTGGTGCTAGATATCGGAAGCAATTCAATTCCTTGGCTATCTTACAATGAATAAAATTATGGATACTTTTGGAATCAATCAACACTATTACCTTTTTCTTCTTGATATGCCCTTCTATCTTGATAGTTGGAGGAGTGGTAATTCCAGCCAATGCATTACAAGATATGATAGGATTCATTTCTTCTTTTTCTAGGGTTTGTTCCTGGTGTATATCCTCTTCTTTTGACATTTATTGTTCCTTTTCTTCCTCCTCTTCACAATCTATGTAAAATAATTTCTTCTCGGCACACTTATGACCTTTAGTGTATTTACTATCACAACTGTAACAAAGCCTTTTTTCTCTTTTTTCTTCCAATTGTTGTGGTGTCAATCTTGTAGTTTGTGGATGGCTAGGGGCAACAACACTTCCATCTTTATGATTGTGAGTGGCAGGCTTCCTTGTTGCCATAATTTTCCTTTCCATTTTTCTTGCCAACCTAAATGCTTTCTCTAATGAATCTGGTTCCCAAAGGTGAACCTCATGTTGGATGTTATCTTTTAAAGTCCCTATGAACACATCAATCCTATGATCCTCTGGAATATCTTTGACCCTTATATTCAACTTTTGGAAGTCCTCAATGTGCTCCATCATTGAACCCTTTTGTTTGAGATTTATCAATTGGCTAAAAAAAGTGTTTCTTTTTATATCCTCATAATGTGCTATCATTTCATCCGTAAAAATAGCCCAAGTGACAATTTGTTTACGAGAGCAAAGCCATCGATACCATACAAACTGATTTGGTTCCAAATATAAAGTTGCAATGCGTACCTTTTGTGTGTTTTTCACATTATGGAGATCAAAAAATTGCTCCATCTGTAGTATCCATGTTCCGGGATCCTTGCCATCAAACTTCCTCATATCGATCTTTGGAACATGGTGGTTCTTCGATCCAATGTTAGAGTCTATGAAATCATGATTAACATTTATTTTGTTCTCATCATGAGTTTCCTTTACTACCCTTTCGCCATTAGTAAGCATTTCTTGTAGAAACTTTGTCAAATTTGTCTTCAAATCTATCTTCAAATCTTCCATGCCATCCATCTTAGCTTCCATGCCATCCATCTTAGCTTCCACGCTATCCATCTTAGTTTCCATGTCATTCATCTTAGCTTCTACGCCTTTCTTTAAACCATCCATCTTAGCTTCCACGCCATACATCTTAGCTTCTACATCTTTCTTTAAACCATCCATCTTAGCTTCTGTTACTTTTTGTGTGAGTGAAATTTGTTGCACTTGGTCTTGTAATTTTGATATATCATGTTGCATTTCTTCCTCTTCTTCATGAGTCATGCTAGAGCTTTCAGGTTGCTTACTAGGTGTTTCCATTTTCTTTCTTCGGGGCATCAATTACTAATAATAAGGCTTCACTATGCCCTTTGAATTCCTTAAAACTAATTTTTCAAACCAAGCTTATGAAAAAATTAAAAAAAAAACTACACACCTTTTTTTCACTTTATAGGCGCTCGATATTGAATATGATGTATCTCTGTAATTTTGGATCTCCAAGGTCTGAAATTTATTCCTGTGATAACCCTATCAGTAATATTTCTATCTCCGCAAGTATGATCAAGATTGGATTCTCCAATGAAGAGCTATGCCAAATCTCCCACGATGACCTGACTATAGACTGGTTCAGTAGAGCGAACTTGTACGACGTGCCACGGGTCACTGTTTCAACCTTAAGTTCTGAAAATGATACCCAAAAAACTATAGTCCGTCCTCTTTCTATAACTTCTCATGGAAATTCAATAAGATGCTTAGAGTGAAAGTTATGATGATTTTCCCACGGTCACCTGTTTGGAATGTAATTCAGGGTTCTGCAAAAACCCTAACTTCCTCATATTATATCTCTGAAAATATAGCGATACAAGATTTGAAATTTGGGCCCGAGGTTCATACCGATTCCTTCTCGAATGGGTTTTTTTTTTAGCTTCTAAAACTTTGTAGCAAAAAAATTATAGCGAAACTTCCACGATGGCCTGTTTGGAGCAACGAAACCCTAGAATCCAAACCTCTGATACCAAATGTTATGAAACCAGCTCACAAAAAGATAGAAAAGATAGATCAACGCCTTAGAAATAAGCCTCTTCTAAGGGGAAACCTCCTTTACATTACACAAATGAACAATTCTTAGATGATTCAAATTATAAAACCTCCTTTCTATATATAGGAGTCTAAGGGGTCACAATATAACCAAAGTCGATCTAACAATAATAATATAAAGGCACAAAAATAACAATAGTGGGATTCTATGGGGAACAATAATAACAATATGGGGACATTAGGGGCACAACAATAACAATAAGGGATGAAACAACAATAGTAATGGGGGAATCACTAGTATTATAGGGAGCTAAAACGAGACAATGTGGTCTCAAACTCCCTCAAGGATTATCCGCCTTGCCTTCACCACACATTTCTTCCATTTAGCCAGATATTTTGCATCCAATGTTGGTAGCTTAGAATATCTTGATCAATGAATTCCTTCAAGCCATTATCCTCCAACGCATCCTCCATTTTATCCTTCAAGACTATATAATTCGAGCTGCCTTCCAAGACATACTTGAGCCGCAAAACGTAGAATGCCATATGTCGATCCTGAAGTATGTATTGAAAATTTGAATTTCACCTATAACCCAAAACTCAAAACTTCAAAATCTCCTCTAGTATACTATCTTAAGCTCTAATACCATGTAGATGTTCCTGTAGATTCACAGCTCATGTAATGTACTAAAACACAAGACAAGAATCTACTCTACTCTCAAACAATGGAAACCAATAGGTCGATGAAAACAATAATCGACAAGAGGAAGATAATCAAAGACACATAACACAATTGTTTATATGGGGAAATCCACTGCTCAAAACCTCGCTTATCTATTTTATTAATCAGAAATCTAAGTGATAATATAAAGTTTGTTGTCACAAGAACAATTCCTGCACACGTATGATCAACTCTCTACCTCACAAGACCACACTAACCAACACTTAGCCAATTTCTGCTGCATGCTGAGCCCTTATTTCCTTACACAATTCCTGAGAGAAATAGCCCATATTTAATTGGGAATTCCTTCTTTCATAACTGTGAAATCCAACACTAGGTCCTCTTCTAATTGCAAGCGTGATATGTACAACTCGGATCATTCTACAACTGATAGTACACTCTCCCTACACTCTAGTCTCAGTTGGGTCTTTCTCTGACTCGACATGCATGAGTTTCTCATGAGGAAATATTCAGTTAGATAGAGTAGCATTGAGGATGCACCAGTGCACCATCTCACTATTAGACCTCTATTAGTTCCACAAACAGTTAGAACTAGTTTAACTGTCTATAGCTCAGTCAAACTGTGTTATCTAATTACAACTCAAATAAACTCATCCTAGACCCCTAAAGTTTAGTGAGAACATATACATGACTATAGAAAAACTTCCAACTCGAAATTCCTACGCTAATTAAGTTAATTAAACTTAATTAACTATTTACCAGTTGCTATGAGAATAGAATTCAATTTTAATTCACAGTTTAATTCAAGGACAAATTAAACTGGAATTTCTTGTTGTCATTTCCTAACATATACTTATTTGGAGGAGCATGTGTTCTTGACTATAATGTTCCAGTATTGGGGCTAGTGGTCGTCAATGGTGTATGTATGGATGGAACTTTCACTTATAATAATAAAAACAGTGCTGACACACTTTCATCCATATGTTGTTAATGTAGTAGGACTATTCTTGTTGCGTTTGCAATGTATGCTATTTAAGTTACGTATATGCTTATGAACTACTTTGTATGCATTTGTATGAATCTTGTTAAATGTGTGTTGTTGGATTAACTCATCACTTTAATTTGTGGACTATTCTGCGTTTTACCTTGTGATGTCATTATGCTCTTGTGTTCATTTCAAGCTGCGTACTATTACATGATTCTAAGGGGCGCACTTCCTTTTCCCCTATGTGTGTTAGAACCTTCGTGCATCACACTTGACTCTCCGCAGGGTCACACACTTGCTCTCACCCAAGGTTATCATACTTTCCTCTGCGCGCTACCGCAGTCAAGGCATTACACTACTACCCACTGTTGGGACTCCTACTCCAAACGGTGTGAGGTCTAGTTCAGACTCCATATCGAGGAGATCCCCTGAATGTTGGTAGGTCCAGAACCATCAACATTGTGGTTCACCCAATTTGGGCTACGTCCATGGAGAAACAACCAGCCCTTCCTTTTATATTATCTAGCAAAATGAAGAGATACAACCTACAATAGATCCGATGTAATTTCCTCTTTGCTCTCACACAACCTCCTCTCTCTCTCTCTCTCTCAAAATAATCATACACAACTGCAATACAATTCCCTCATATAAACCGAGGGTTTCCTTCTAGGGAAAAAAAACCCTAAATTAACATAACTTCTACCATTAGATCATTCACCTAATGAATGGCCCAGATTGACTATGAAATTACAATATTTTACAAGGAAATTTTTCATCTATTTTTAGCTTCAAGAGTGCTTCCCCCGAACCCCCATCCAGGAAGGGAGGCTCTTTAAAAGTAGTCGTCACCCCCCCTGGACCCCTCTGACAACTATTATACGGGCATCGTTGAAACCCTTCTTAGGAACTGGGTTCCAACGTGTCTAAAACCTCTTAATCAAGAAGATAATCAGGCTCCACACCCAACATAATTGTATGGGTCAATGATCAGAGCCTTGGAAAGGCATGATGGTGGCTTGGAAAATTAATCCCAATAGTGTAACAATTTATTATATTAAATATTTATCAAGTTGGGATGCAATTTGTGATGGTCCTCCCCTTTTGTTGTTCCAGGTAAAGGTGCCATTGTTGGTTTCCATATCCACAAGTTTTGAAGTTTGCAATAACTACATAAAGAGTTGTGATTCCTCTTCTAGCCTTTTGGTACCCCCCTTCTTCTCCTATGGATTTGATGATATTAAAATCCTCTCCTATAATCCAATAATGGTCTTTAACAACCTGCAGAAGGTTTTAAAGTCTATCTATAAACAACCTTTTTTCCTTGGGTTGAGTTGGGCCATATACTTTGGTAATGTATCCCCTTTTGGTAATTCCTAAAGGTTGAAATTGGATAGTTATGGTTATATAAGTAGATAGAGAGTCTTAAAGAGTTATGTTATTAGGGTTCCATAGGATAACTATGCCCTCTAAGGCCTCATTAGCTTCATTGACTATGACTTAACAATTTTTCCAAATGCGTTTGGAAATGTTTTGAAGAGTGCTAATGGAAAATTTGGTTTCTTGGAGCATGAAAATATCAAGGTTTTCTTTTCTTATTTTGTTCTTTAGGAGTCTCTTCTTGGACTTTCCATTATGTCCCCTAATGTTTCATGATATGATTTTCATTGGGGAGGGGGTGGAGGAGACTAGAATGCCTCTATCATTAACATAACTCTTCCTACATTTACAAGATATTCTCCCATTTCTTGGATTAGCTACTTATTTATTTTCCTACCTCTTCTTTGGTCTTCTTTTACTTATTTTTTGTGTTCCTTGTTAATGTTACTTTTAACTCCTAAATATGTATTCATGGGTTTTGAGTTGTCACCTGGAGCTTGCTTGCTTGCTCTTCTTTGATTCTTGAGATAAGCCTTTGTAATCAGTCGCACATGTTCTTCCGATATGGTGATTGGGTCCCTTGTTCTCCACTCGTGTGCTATTTTATGTAGGTCCATTTTTTTCAACTTTGCCTATTCTTGTTTTTCAATTTCTAGTTCCTCTTTTTCATCTTTAGCCATTATTATATCTTCCATATTGCCTTTCTTCTTTAATTGCACTTTTTTATTTTCTTCACATTCATAAATGTTTTCAAGTGCAAATGCTTGCTCTTCAGTTTCTATTTTATGTTCTTCTTGGTCCCGCAGAGTATCTCCTTCAATTGGGAGTGCTGAGTATTTATTATCATTTGCTTCCTTCGGTCTTGAGGGATCTATTATTCCTTTCTGTGTTGGTTTTTTCTTGTTGGAGACCCTGGTGAATCCTTCGTCGTCTTCCTGTTACTCTACCAACATTGTCTTCAAAGTTTGATTTTGGGGGAATTCCTTAAATAGATTCTTGTATTCATGGAATTTTCAACATTTGAAGGGAATTTGTTCATATTATATATGTTTCTCCCATATATAATCATGATAGCTTATTTTAATGCTTTCTAGTAGAGATTTTGTGAGGTCTAGATAGACATATAGTCTGGCGTATGATGTGTACCTACCCAATCTGGTGGTTTCTGAGATCATAATGAAGGATCTAATGGTGTTTCCAATGCCTTCCAGTACGACTAGTTCCCAAAATTCCTATGAAAAATAGTATAGACATAGCCAGAAAGGGGTTGGATTGAAGTAATATTTGTTAGGGTTAAGCCTTTCAATCTAGGGTTTCATGTATAACGCTGCAAAATTGAGGAAGTAGGGCCCTTAGAATATTCTGTCTTTTTCCTCTACTTTGTCAAATATGACTGTGAAGAATCAATCAAAGATTAAGCTCCATAGGCACATAATTTGGCATATGATGTGTACCTACCCATTTTGGTGGTTTCTGAGATGATAATGAAGGATCTAATGGTGTTTCCAATGCCTTTCAGTGGGGTTGGTTCCCAAAATTCCTACAACAAAGAGTATAAACATAGCTAAAAAGGGGTTGGATTGAAGTAATCTTGGTTAGGGTTAAAACTTTCAATCCAGGGTTTCATGTATAGCCCTACATAATTGAGGAAGTAGGGTCCTCAGAATATTTGTCTTTGTCCTCTACATTGTTAAAGATCACTGTGAAGAAGTCCTTCGATCCTAGATTAAGCTCCATATCTCCCTTTATCTATCAATTTTTTTGGATCCAACACAGGAAAATTCTCTCTAAGGGCCGTATGCCAACCAATTTGCAAATTAATATGTGGTCCTTCATAAACTATATCTTTTCCCCCACTTTATCCAATATAATTTCACAAAATTGGAGCTTTTATTATTTGTGGAAGGCATGTATTTGTATTTTTAAGTGTTTGGTGTGTGGATTCCCTTGATATGTTTCATTCTTTGTCCCCTATGCTTGTTCCTTTGTCGATACTAAGTTTTTCTAATTTCTCCTTCCATGAGTGAAATTGTCAGGTCTATGAGTAGCTCGTCTAGAGAATCTTCCAGCCACGATTTTATTGAATGGGGGATTGTTACCTCCTCCCAATTGGGGTGTCATGTGTGCTTAATAACAATAATATTTTTAGGAAACCCTAGAAGTGGTTACCACATTGATTACACCTACGCTCTCAACTACCCAAAAGGTGAAATGCTCTTATTTTTATTGCTTTTTTACTTGAATCAACATTATGTTTTATTATTATTATTATTTTGATCTATAAATTCATTTTATGTACTTTTTCTTATGTTTTAATCTTTTATTGAGCCGACATTTAAATGTTTACACTCATTTACAATTACTATAACATTTTCCCCATATGTATGACATTGATTTTTTAAAATTATTTTTTAAACATTGTATGGAAACTACATCTTGAACATAGAAGGAAATACACAACTCACTCCTACTAGATTATAGAAAGTGTCTTTAAATGTAATAAGAATGTTTTACTTTCAATATGAAATATTTTATTTAGAAAGTGTCTTTAAATGTAATAAGAATGAAAAAAAGCTTTCAATTATATATATGTGTGTGTGTGTGTGTGTGTGTAATATGAAATATTTTATTTATGCTTGACTTTTGTTATTAATATTCTTTTTAAATATCATGTGTAAACTTTATGTTAAGTAATGAAAGAGTCACATATCTATGTCATATTAGGATGTCAAAATTTTTACTTAAGCATTAAATTATTTTATTTATAGTTATTAATTTTGTTTTTGTTATTAAATGTTATATATCAATTCCATATTGAATATAAAGAGATTGCAATTTTGTTACTTTCAATTATTTTTTAGGAAGAGGCCCATTGGGAATAGAATAGATGGTGATGGGGTGTATTATTAAGTCACTCCGTGATTCAAAGTTCATTGGTTCGAAACTCTGTGGGAAAAAATCCAACCATACTAAGGGTTGGTGTGGCCCAAGCCAGGTGCGATCCCTAGGTGATTTTGACTGCTTAGATGCCGTTGGGTCATTGTTTCTTAAGCCACAAGTGAAGCCACATAAACTTTTTTATAATTAATATTTTTTTAAATACTAAGTGACAATTCCATGTTGAATACGTAAGAAATTACTCACATTCATTATAACAAACCCCTGTCAATGAAATAATTTAATTTTGAAAAAACCATTTTTTATAATTAATATTTTTTTAAATACTAGGTTTCAATTCCATGTTAAATAAGTAAAGAATTACACATATATCTCACATTCATTATTGAATAAGTAAAGAATTACACATATATCTCACATTCATTATAACAAACATCTCTCAATCAAATAATTTAATTTTGAAAGAACCATTTCTTTGGCTCTTTATGTATAATGGAGGAAGTATACTTGTATTGCTTTCATCATTTTTTGTGTCATAAAAAATATCATCTTTATTTTTCTTTGCTTTTAAAAAAGATATAATAACAAAAGTAAAATAAACATCATTATCATAGTCTTGATATTCAATATATGTGATTTTATTAATAATAGCATCAATCTATCTTAATTCTAGATTTACTAAGTAACCTATCTTTGAGTTCAAAATCTCAGGGAAAATTTACACGTCATTTTAATGATGGATTTATGCTAATTCTTAATATTAAAACCTTGATAATACATATAGTTTTGTATATATGAGCTTCACATTTTTTTTGACAAGTTAAATTATAACTTAATTTTTTAATGTATTATCACTTTAATGTATTAGAAAAGATTTAATGTAAGTATTAAGTTTTACATGTTTAAATTTAAATATGAAGTTTTGAAATATCATGGTTATGAATATGAATAATTATTATTTAAATTTATTTTAATGTAATATGTATATTACGATTTTTTATTATAAAAAATGTTTGTAATTTTATTAATAAAAATAAAATTACAATTGAATTCAATCTATTTATTTATTTATTTTATTTATTATTTTTTTACTTGAGGTCACATTATATTTTATTATTATTATTTTTTGATTTAACAATGGTCACTACAAAAACATCTCTCCATACCGGAATGTAGAACTCCTCTTGACACAATAAAACCAATATATATCCATTTTAATCACGAATCTAGCAAGCTTAGATAGGGATCAAATCTTTTGATGTGCAAACTTCTTTAAAAATGCAAAATTTGAAAAAAGGTTTGCACACCGAGAGATTATATTTCATTGTTTATTTTGCATTTTTGAATGCATAAATGGATTCAATACATTGAAAATTCTCTTGACACTTGAATTGTGTACTCTACATTGCTTAAACTTGCAATTCGAACAAATCTTTGTTCAAACAAAATTACCCCAGAAATATACTTGAAAAGGAGCCAAATGCAGAATAGTGAGACAATCTAGTAAACCGTTGCGCTTGATTATGGGGTCTCGCCCCAAGAAAACTAGAACAATTCGGTAAACCATTGGCCTTAATTATGGGGTCTCGCCCCAAAAGAATTGAAGAGAGTCGAACCTATGATCAATAACAACTAGCAACAATATCAAAAAACTTCACTTCTAACTCTAAACTACCTAAACTAACTTTCTAACTCTAAACTTCACTTCTAACTCTAAACTACCTGAACTAATTTAATTTTGAAAGAACCATTTTTTATAATTAATATTTTTTTAAATACTAGATGTCAATTCCATATTGAATACGTAAGGAATTACACATATATCTCACATTCATTATAACAAACATCTCTCAATCAAATAATTTAATTGTGAAAGAACCATTTCTTTGGCTCTTTATGTATAATGGAGGAAGAATACTTGTATTGCTTTCATCATTTTTTGTCTCATAAAAAAAAGCATCTTTATTTTTCTTTCCTTTTAAAAAAGAATATAATAACAAAAAAATAAAACAAACATCATTATCATAGTCTTGATATTCAATATATGTGATTTTATTAATAATAGTATAAATCTATCTTAATTCTAGATTTACTAAGTAACCTATCTTTGAGTTCAAAATTTGAGGAAAGATTTGCACATCTAAATTTAATGATGGATCTATGCTAATTCTTAATATTAAAACCTTGATAATACATATAGTTTTGTATATATGGGCTTCACATTTGTCTTTGACAAGTTAAATTATAACTTAATTTTTTAATGTATTATTAGTTTAATTTTAATGTATTAGAAAAGAGCTCACTGTAAGTATTAAGTTTTTACATACTTAAATTTAAATATGAAGTTTTCAAATATCATGGTTATGAATATGAATAATCATTATTTTAATTTATTTTAATGTAATATGTGTATTACGATCTTTTATAAAAAAATTGTTTGTAATTTTATTAATAAAAATAAAATTACCATTGAATTCAATCTATTTATTTATTTATTTATTTTTTACTTGAGTCACATTATATTTTATTATTATTATTATTTGATTTAACACTATTCACTACAAAAATTTCTCTCCATACAAGAATGTAGAACTCCTCTTGACACAATAAAACCAATAAAGATCCATTTTAATCTCGAATCTAGCAAGCTTAGATAGGGATCAAATCTTTTGATGTCCAAACTTCTTTAAAAATACTAAATTTGAAAGAAAAAAAAGGCACACCGAGAGATTCAATATATATATATATATATATATATACCCCCCAACAATTTCATTGTTTATTTTGCATTTTTGAATGCATAAATGGATTCAATACATTGAAAATTCTCTTGACACGTGAATTGTGTACTCTACATTGCTTTAAACTTGCAATTCAAACAATCTTTGTTTGAACAAAATTACCCCAAAAATATACTTGAAAAGAGGCCAAACACAGAATAGTGAGACAATCCAGTAAACCGTTGCGCTTGATTATGGGATCTCGCCCCAAGGAAATTAGAACAATTTAGTAAACTGTTGGCCTTGATTATGGGGTCTCGCCCCAAAAGAATCAAAGAGAATCGAACCTATGATCAACAACAACAACTAGCAATAATATCAAAGAACTTAGAATTGAAGAGAATTGAACCTATGATCAACAAAAACAACTAACAATAATATCAAAAAACTTCACTTCTAATTCTAAACTGTTTAAACTAACCTTAAATCAATTCTACATTTCTATTTATTATATAGATATTATGTTTTTGGTAAAGTTTCCACTTAAAATTTTTATAAATTTTATAAACTCTTAATTTCCAAAATACTATATTTAGATGTTCATTATGTTTCTTTTCCATCTACTAATTTTCTATTTTTAGATTTAGATTTTCATTATGTTTCTTTTCTATCTACTAATTTTCTATTTTCTATTTTTAATTTCATAAGAAATAACTCTCTTGGTAAGTTGGCAATTTCAATGTGCTTTCATTAGATGATGGCTTCAAAGGAGAAACCAAATCTAACTCTTATTTCTTACTTCATTTAAAAGGAATGGACTTCCTTTAAAGAGTAGAAATCACTTTTATCTCCACATTCCTCAATGTCCAAAAGCTCTCCTCCCTTCAAAGAAACCTCTCCTAGTTTCTGAGTAATTTACAATTTGTTATAAACTGACTTTGCATAGGAGACCAGTGGAGCTTCTTAAAAAATCACTCCATGTCCACTTTCATAACCACATATTGAGTCCATGAAAAAAGTGTAAACAGGTAACCATAAAGCGTCATGGTTCCCACGTCGTATTCAAAAAGTTAAATTATTGTTATAATATTTCTATAACAATTTCCGTGTCTTCCTCGACGTGGACACCGGTGGTGAAGGCACACCGCCTCACGTGGCCTCATCCAAATCCGACCGTCCGTTCTCTAACTTATTTGAGGCCCTTCACGTGACTCCAGATAGGAAATTTCCATGCTCTCCGGCCTTAACCGTAGTAAGAGCCAGGGACCAAAGTTAACCGCGGTTAAGATGCTTTTTACCAGGCTTAGCATTTAGGACGGGTGCTGGGATATCCCTATATATGCGAATTCTGTGCTTCCAACTCCATGAATGTAGTCAGTGAACTCTTAGTAGAATTAGGGTAAAAGTAGGTCTCTTAGGCACTAACTCCATGATGTTACTCCGTAGTTCCTCTAACCTTTCTCCGATTTCCTTCACTGGGATTCACCCTGAATCAGAGTTGAATTCGCACAGGTGTTTTCAGTTGGCACAATTTCATGTTGCAGGCAATGGCGATGGCAAGTGGGTTCATCATGATGTACGGCCCAGAATGGGAAGGACTCGGTCTGAAGCTGATTTACATAACCCCTTATCTAATGGTAGTCCAAACATGCTGTGGTTTAGGAGAGGCTCTGGTTCTGCAGACGTCAGTAGGAAGATCTCTGCAGAAGATTTTCTGAGCAAGGACCTATTGGAGGAGGCCCTGGAAGAGGAATTTGAGGATTCTGAGGCCAAAATTTCAATTGGGTTTCAGAGTGCTAGAGACTCATATGAGAAATCTCGAGAAAAAATCAGCGCAGCCATTCAAACCCAAGGTCCCGAGGGGCCTTATGTGGTTCAGGATTTGATGGGTGGCCAGATATCTGAAGGCACTGGATTGGGTTTGGTGTGGGATAGGGTTGATCTTGGAACTAAAACTGAGTCGGACTCTGTTAATGGAGGATTTGGGGTTGGGGATGGCGGTGGGTTCTCTGGCGGTGGAGGGTATGGAAGGAAGGGAGGTGGGTCTGGATCAGATTCCACTAACACAGATGCTTACTATAAGAAAATGCTGCAGGCAGATCCTGGCAACCCACTTCTGTTGACAAATTATGCCAGGTTCCTGGAAAAGGTGAGTATTGAGGAATCTGAGCTTTGTTTTAATTTAGTAGCTGGGCCACTGTTACATGACTAATCATGTGGCCTTGTTGTCTTCAATATCTAATTTATGAAGACACACTATTTGTAAAATATATAGTCTTACATAAAACTTTTCAATACTGCTGGTTTCATGTCTATGTTCGTCCAGCATGATCCTGAAAAAGCTGAGGAATATTATGGGAGGGCCATCCTAGCCAGTCCTGGGGATGGAGATGTGCTTTCTCTTTATGCCAATCTCATATGGGATGTTCATAAAGATGCACCTCGTGCACAATCTTACTTTGATCAAGCTGTTGAGGCTGCTCCAGATGATTGGTTAGTATCATCTCTTCCTTTTCTCTTTCCATCCCTGTTTATGTTTTTTGGTTTCTTTTCATCGCTTGTTACAGCCATTGCTCTGTTTGCATGAACCTGGTGGCTAAATGATTATTGTGCCAGTCCTAAATCATGCCATGCCAGCCCTAAATCATGCCGGTGGCAATCCCGAGATGAGGATTCTGTGGGTCATCAATATGATACTACCAGAAACTAATAAATTTTACAAAACCACAGGAAGAGAGGGAAGCTTCATATCTCAAAACGCTATAGAAATGTTGCTAGATCTATGGATTTTAATAAATGAAATGAAACCATTTAAACTGATTAATTGGCCCTCTTTGAAGCTTCATATCTCAAAACGCTATAGAAATGTTGCTAGATCTATGGATTTTAATAAATGAAACCATTTAAACTGATTAATTGGCCCTCTTTGCCAGCAATGTTCTTGGATCATATGCCCATTTCCTATGGGATGCAGAAGATGATGAAGAGGATCAGGATGTGTCTCAGCAGCAAAATTTGGCTTCCTCAACCGATCATGAAACTGCTACTACTGCAGTTACCTGATCACGTCAGACGGTCAGAGGCCCAATTGCAATTTCGTTTCAGTGGATATCATCATGACACTGGTAATGAATTCCCCGCCCTCACTGTGATACACAACCCAGGCCCGGGAAGAAGAGCCCACAAGCAGCCTCATTTTCTTTAAAATCCATTTCCATGCATATGTACATTAACCTTCCAGTAAAGTAGCTTAACTTTCCAGTAAAGTGGCTGTCACCGTTTGAAAGAAGTGCTCCACTACCAGTGTGACAACCGCGGAAGACTATAGATTGATAATGAAATATCAGAAATTTCACCATAAAATAACAGAACATTGCTTTCCGTTCCAAATGTTAATATGGACAGCTAGAATCAAATAGTTCTATTCAGGAATGAGTATCTTTTGATGCCATATTTCACCAATTGTGACAAGATATGATGAGATGGGCATCATGACTATTTTATTTTATTCACAAATATCTGAGCTCATGTGGTGTCTTTTTGATAACCATACACCGTAATTTATTTGATGGCTAGTTTCAAATGGCTTGCACTACAAGTTTCATATATGGGCCTCATTTTAACGATGTGATTTCATATAATGATATTGAAAAACATTGAAATTTCATATATGGTTCTCTCATTTTTAGCCCAGTGATTTCATTAATATTTCACATAAAACATGAGATAACATACAAATTCAACAAATTAGTCAATAAGAATAATATATATATACTAGGGTAATAGCTGCAATGCAACATAATCCATGTCTCTACTGTTATCGCTAATTAATTGATTAAAGGTTGTGGAGTTGATTAAAGGTTGTGTGGAGTGCAGAGAAAACTACACACAATGAAAGCAAAAAAATCTCCGCACAGTGAAAACTTTCTGCACAAATTTCAATGATAGTTTAATTGACTCGCATACTCATAGGTTAATAACATGTTCGTCTTGATAACATAGGTTAATAGGTTCATAATTTATAATATTAGATATTCATATGCATGTACTTTGGCTCATTGTGCGGGAGCGCAGAGCTTCAAGATCTACACTTCCACACAATAAAGCCCTGACACGACACCATTGCAAGGACATTACGGGGGGAGGTCAGGGGTGTTGGAAAATGTAACTAGTTTTGATTTTCTTAATTGTCAATGTACTTAGTTATTATGTATCTTTTATATTACAAGAAAAAGAAAAAAAATATTATTTCAAGCATGGGTTTCACGCCCCCCATTTTGATGGTCATCTAGGTTAAGCATGTTCTTCATGCTTCTATGTTAATTTTAGATAACAATGGTATGTTCTATGCTTTAACACAATTTACTTCAATGTTCCTTATCAACCCAATGACAATTTCAATTATTTCCAGTAGCAATCACATTAACTTAATCACATTGACAATAAATGCAGATAGAACATAAAAACATGTGTAGAAGACAAGTCAAGATAGGAGGACACAAGATTTGGCGGATGCCATGGAAAAACCCCACTGTGGGGAAAACCCTTTGATCAAATCTTCTTACTATTATTCAATAGTTCACAAGAGAAAGAGAGTACATGGATCAAATTTATTTACTCAATACACAGTCAAAACAACCCAATCAAAATCAATGGTCAACAACAATCAATTGTAGTCCTAACCAGAAAGTCAATGTTGGTCAAATTAACGACAAAACTTTCTCCAAGCATCTTGGTCAACAACCATCCAATTCGGCCTTCAAGAAGGGTCAAAGTCAACCCAAAACAATCCACCTAGACTCAGTGAAACTCAGTCAATCTTTAGTGAACGCTGCGATCAAACAATGTTGTGGTCAATGTGGGTCAAAATGCCCCAAATACTTTGGTTTATGTGCCATATAATGTGGCCTCAAGAAATCGGAAATTTGCTTAGAAAATCATAGTCAAGATGATGATCAAGCGACCCCTGGTCAATGTTGGTCTATTCTCTGAGATATCACCCTGTATTTGTCCCTGAAATTTTCGTCCTTCTAAGCCACACGTGGGAGAGAGAGAGACGTTGCCCACGCTGTACAAACCTCTCAAGAGAAGAGAGAGAAGAATGATGTGTGTGAGTGATATTCAAATGAGGAGAGATGTCACTCCTATTTATACAATTCGTTGAGGGTGAGGAGCCACATCCATCGGGCTTCTTGAGCCTACATTTCACTGACACTGACCTTTGACAATTTGTGCATGAGAGAATAAATTTAAAATTCCACTTTTGCTCGTCAGAATGAGATGATATTTATATCAAAATTGGCCCTCTCGAAAAGAGGAATCCAATACCATAATCCTCTCCATCATATGAGCTGTCTCAAGGTGGAATTTGGCCCTAGTTGCCAATTTTAACTCCCTCTCAACTAGGGGGAATTCCACCTACTAATCCATCTGACATTATCATACCATCCTGTCATTACGTACCATCTCTGTCATCACTGCTCTGCTATGCTCTACTGAACCATGAAGTAATAATGAAGAAGAAGTGATCGAGAGTGAGTCACAAGACCTTAGCACTATCCACTGACAAAAGTCAGTCCTTGATCCCATATCAGGTTGTTGAACACCATGCATCATAGTCATAAGGAGTACGACAATACATGATGGGTCCATCGGTAGTGCTATGGTCCGTAACCACTTTTTCCAACTCATTGGCCAGATGCGAGGTACTTCCCATGAGTCTCGGACTCCATGGGTAACATGTGTGCTGGGGCATCAACAAGAGCAGGTGAGACTCATCCTGCTCACATGCGATAGAAGAAGGTGAACCACTCATTCTATGCATACAACAATCGTAGGGGAAGGTGAACTACTCACCCTACATATATGTATCCGCAATCGTAGGGGAAGGTGAGCCACTCACCCTACACACATGTCAACCAACATGGGGTATCACAGGGGAATGTGAACCACTCACCCTATATCTAGCGCACCATTAGGGGAAGGTGAACCACTCACCTTATGGTCGCTCATAGCCCCAAGAAGTACGCCAAGCCCCCATGAGCTCCTAGAGCTCAGTGTCCAACTCATACAAGACCCTCATAAGATGATATTTCCACGGCTTCAAGTCTCTCTTGGAAGGTTAAGAATATGACCTTCTCCAAAGGCTTCGTGAGAATGTCTGCGACTTGCTCATCCGTCCTGATGTGTTGGAGCCTTATTGCTCCCCATTGTACCATATCTTGGATAAAGTGGTACTTGATATCAATGTGCTTGGAGCAGTGATGGAACACAAGATTCTCTGATAAGCGAATCGCACTCTGGTTGTCACAGAAGATCACGGTGGTATCTAGCACATGCTCAAATAGTTCACTGAAGAGCTTCCTCAACCAAACAACTTCATAACAGGCCATACTCACAGCAATGTATTCGGCCTCGGCGGTGCTTAAAGCAATCGATTTTTACTTCTTGCTCATCCAAGATATTGATACAGACCCGAAAGAGAAGCAACACCTAGATGTGCTCTTACAGTTGACCACACTGTCAGCGCAGTCAGCATCTGAATATCCATGTAGCCTCAAGTTCCCGATAGTGTATATCAGTGCATAGTGGATTGTGCCGCGGAGATATCTCAAGAGATTCTTAGCAACAATCCAATGAATGTGATGAGGCTCGACCATAAATTGATTCAACGTGTTCACAGTGAAGCATATGTCAGGATGAGAGTTGACCAAGAACATCAGAACCCCTACAAGTTGATACTCAGAAGGGTTCACTAATCTGGGCCCAACAACACTTCCACATAGCTTCTTGAAGTTGAGTTCCATTGGAGTAGACACAGAGTTGCAATCCACCATCCCACATCTCTCAAGCAACATCACAATGTATTTTCCTTGAGAAAGGAAAATCTCACTTGGCTTTTGCTAGACCTCTAGTCCTAGGAAGTAGTGCATCAATGATAGGTCTTTCATCTCGAATTCGAAGCCAACTCCCTCTTCAATTGATGAATGAGAGGGTCATCACCTGTTAGAAAGAGATCATCCACATAAGGACCAAAATGAGAGGCTTGTCCTTTTCAATCTTAAAGTATAGGTTCGGGTCAACATCGCTCTTTGTAAATTCCAGCTTCATAAGATAACTATCAATCCTCTCGTACCAAGCCATGGCGGCTTTGTTCAACCCATAGAGAGCTTTATTCAACCTGCATACATGTGTCTTACAATCTTGAACTTCGAACCCCTCAGGTTGTTTTACATATACTACCTCTTTAAGTGAGCCATGCAAGAAGACAATTTTGATATCCATTTGGTGTTGGCTCCATCCTTGCGAGGCAGCAAGGGCTATGATCGAACAGACGGTGGTATATCGGGCAACTGGTGCAAATATTTCATCATAGTATACTCCTCCTTTTTGAGAGAAGGCTCGAGCAACAAATCTGGCCTTGAACTTTTAAACACTCCCATCAGCTCCATGTTTGATCTTGTAGACCCATTTTGAAGTGACCACTGACTTGTCCTTGGGTCTAGGAACCACATCCTAGACATTATTCTTCGTGATAGACTCATATTCCTCGTTCATAGCATCCTTCCAAACTTGGTGTTTCACGACTTCTTTGAATGTACATGGCTCAGATTGTACTATGGTATTCATGACACCTAAGTACCCTCGGTACTTGTTCAACTTCTTGCGTTCACGAAATGTCCCCTTTAGTGCAATATGTTTCTCAGCATCTTCAAGAGTATCTTTGAGCCACAAAGGTCTTTTTCTTGAAGTAGAGGGCTCACTAGGAGGTGGATCAATGAAATCCATTGGACCTTCAATAGTGGGCATCAGGGCATTAGTCAGAGGTTCATCTTGCTTTCTTGCATCATCGTCATTATCCTTCCTAGGGGTAGGAAGATCTCAGACTTTCCTAAGGAAAAAAATTTCATCGAAAATGACATCATAACTTATTTCCACTTCTCTTTGACAAGACACAAATTCTATATGCCTTTGAAGTTTCACTGCAGCCCACAAATGTTCCTTTCTTCCCAGACGCATCTAATTTGTTTCTTTTCTCTTTCGGCACATGAAAATATATGGAACAACCAAAAATTCCAAAATGAGAAACAATAGGTTTTTTACTAGTGAAAACTTCTTCGGGTGTGTTGAAGTCCAATGTTTGATGTGGGCATCTATTTTGAACATACACAACGGTGTTGGCAGCTTCTCCCCATAAGAACTTCGGTAGACCTTTGTCATGAAACATGGTATGGGTGGCTTCTATGATGGTTCAATTATTCCTTTTGGCAACACCATTTGTTCAGAAGTATATGCAATAGTAGTCTCCCTCTTAATGCTAGCTTTTCTACAATAGTCATTGAATTCATTTGACTCATATTCGGTTCCATTATCGGTCCTCAATATTTTAATTTTCTTCCTTGTTTGATTCTCGACCAAGGCTTTGGAAGAGCGAAACCATTTGAACATTTCATCTTTCTTCTTCAAGAAATAGATCCATGTTTTGTGAGAGAAGTCGTCCACAAAAATTGCATAGTACAAATATCCACCCAAAGATGTTACAGACAACATCCCTGATAGATCAAAATGGACCAATTGAAGAATATTGATGGTTTGACTTTGACTTGAGGGGAATGGTCCCCTTGTATGCTTTCCAACTGCACAACTCTGACAAACAACTTCATGATCTAAGTTGAATTCTGGCATACCCGTGATCGTCTTCCTTACATCAGGTAAGGCTTTATAATGAAGGTGAGCAAATCTTCGGTGCCATAATTCGGATTGAAGAGAAGTATCGCAAGTCATTGCTCCCAACAGAATTTCTCCAACCTTATAAAGACCTTCAACCTTGAATCCAAGAGTTAATGCATCTCTCGAGTTTTTTTTCCAAATGTTAGCATTATGACTACTGTGTTGTCCTTGATGGCAACCTACTTGATGAAAATGTCAACATGATGTGCCTACACATGACAAAGAGTTTGGACAAAGAAATAGCAGTTCAAAGACAGGGAAATGTTGAAGGGAATGTTTTGATAGGGACACGCAGGTTCTGTGAAGCAAAACTGCGTACACACGCGGATATAGAGAAGAAAATGCATGTACAATTTCTGCACCATGGTATTCTAAATACCAAGGGTTTTTGCCATGGTATTGACCCATATTATTCATCTTAACAACAAATACTTAATCTTGTCAATGAATACCATCGACATTAGTGTGGTTTTGACCTATGGTATTGGCTAAGGGTTAAGTTATATAAGGAGATGAAGATCAAAATACTTTCATGTGCAAGTGATGAATATTTTATGAATAGTTAGATCTGAAGTAAGTGTGCATGTAATGGATTATTAGTGAATTTCTTACTAAGCATGCACACAAGAATTTGACGATGGATTAGATCTAATAGATTTGAAATGACTATATTGATTTGATCTGTAATATTTATCTCTGATGCATGTTTTGTTATGTATGTCGAGAGACGGGTTTGTTCTGAAGGTTTGATGTGCACGAAGCTATAAGTCAATATTTGTAGATCTGTACGCGGGTTTGATAACTTGAAAGGCATGTACATACGCGGGTTTAATGTTGGTAAGTTGCGTATCGATTTTTCACTTTGGACAGATCTGTACGCGGGTTTGATTCCTGAAAAGATCGTATACACGTGGAAGTGTTTGTGGAAATCATGTATATAAGCTAGGGTTTTGTTGAATAAGATATCTGATCAGTCTAATCAGTCTTGATGTGTTTCTGCTATCTGTCAATGAAGTCTTACTTGACGATCTAGGTTTAACAGTGATGATTGAAGTTGAATTGATTGATTGAAGAGTGATGATGCTGCTAGTTGTATGTGATTGAAGATCTGTGACGATTTTGTGATTATTTCAGAGTAATTCAGTGGTTCAGAGTGTAACTCAGTGTTTGCTTTAGAATGACAGTGACTCAGTTTTAGGGTTCAATGTTTTGAGATTTGTACACAGGCATGCTTCAAAGAAGTCACATATACATGCGGATTCGCTAAAGTAAAGTAACGTATATATTCTGAAATTTTATTGATTAGGGTTTTCAGTTGGTTTAATGAGTTGATGCACTGTTTGGGTTCAGTATTGGTATTATGGTTATAGTGATCTAACTGCTTTGGTTGTTTGAGAATAAGTTGATTGATTTGGATCTCAGTTGGTTCAGTGATTGGTTGATTTAGTTGGTTCAATGATGGAGTAATTTTTTGCAGTGATCAGTTTCAATTTTGATATTTGGTATTGGGCTTAAATGATGGTAGTGGGTCCAGTCTGAAAATTTGATGAAAAATGGCTTACAAGTTGTGATTTGTATCAAGTGGATCCAGTGTGAAATTTTATAAAATGTGGTCCACAGAGGTGCTGAGGGTTGGAGCCTTCAGTGAGAAATTCGAAGCTTCCTTCCAGTGGTAGCTGGTACATCAGATCAGGGGGTTGGACCTTCTGGTGGGTGGCGTTAAACGGGATCAAGGGGTTAAAGCTCCCTTCTAGTGGGTGCCGCTGGAGAACAAGAAAAAGTTATAGCCTTCTACAGGTGGGTCCCTGGATGTTAGTATGAGTCTGCACCAGTACAAGATTGTAAGATGTTTTCCTTATAATAAAAGATAAAAACAAAGACTATAACAACGGTGGTTTTTTCTCACATTGGGTTTCCACCTAAAAATCCTAGTGTTCATGTGTGTTCATGTGTTGCTTATGTGTGATGCTTTATTCTGTTCTTACTGCACATGGTTACTGTTTAATTAATGCCTAATGAAGTATTGATACACTGGTTCAAGTTAAATAAATGATGGATTAACTGAAAAGTTAGTTAACTTGATATACACTAGTTGTCTGCATAACAGTTGCGTACATATGCAGGTTTGCTTCATTACAGTGGCATACAAAAATATGAATAAGAAAAGAAAAGTTTAAGTGAATTTTAAAATAATGATTCACCCACCACCCCCCACGCGCCCCTCAATATTTTTCCCAACACGAAACACGAACCTTCCCATCAACGAATGTTACCTTGAAACCTTTATTTTCTATCGCAAAAATAGAGACCAAGTTATTTTTGAGATCAAGTACATACAACACTTCTTGTAAATGAAGGGTTTGACCTTGATTTAAGTGAAGAGTAACAATCCCAATTCCTTTCACGGGATAAGTAACATTATCCCCAAGTATAATCTCCATATTTGTCTTTTTTTCAATCAAGTTTGAGAGAGATTCTTTGTACCCAGTGAAGTGCCTTGAGGCACCAATATCAATCAACCAATGATCCAATGTATTAGGAGGAGAGGCAGTGGTTAGGACAAAAATAAGATAAAATTCTTTTTGGTTTTCTACAACATTAACTTCTTCATACCTGGAGTTTTTCAACTTCTTGGGAGGACGACCATTTCCATTTTGAGCAGTGGGAGCATTCTTCTTTTCTTTTTTTGTTTTGTTTTTGAACCCGTGGTTCCTTTGATTTCCATTTCATTTGTAGTTGTTCTTATTGTTGTCATCATCTCTTGGAGTATCCTTCTTGTGAGCTCACTCTCTAACTAAGTGGCCAAACTTGTTGCAATTGATGCATCTCTATTTTCTTCCTTCTTTGAATCCAGGCTTGAACCCTTGACCTTGTCTTCTTGGACCAACATTGTTCTTCCTCTTATCATGAGCGGAGAAGGCGGTAGGATTGTTGTCTCTTTCCATCATCCTTATTTCTTCTTGAGTGCATCTAGCCAATAATTAATCAAATCTCGGAATCATGTCATTATTGAGGATGGTAGTGTTAAACACATTCCATTCTCTTGTAAGGCCTCCAAGTGCAATAAGAGTGAGCTCTCTGTCACCAATAACTTCTTCAATAGATAGGAGATTATCCTTGATTTTAATAATCCTCATGAAATAGGATTGAATGGATTCTCCTCTATCCATCTTGATGTCTTTCAACTTGTTATTGAGAAAGGGAACTTGATTTGCATTATTTACTTTAGACATCCCAACCAGCTTGTCATACATCTCCTTAGATGTTTTCAAATCAGAAATATAGGCAACCAAAGGCTCGTGAATAGAATCAACGATAATTTTCTTAGCTTTAACCTCACCTTTCTTGTACTCTGTTTGTGAAACTGCGGATGCATTTAAAGAAGGCTTCACTACTCTTCCTTTGACATAGTTCATGGCATCATTTTCTTCCAAAGTAAAATCTAGAGACATCTTCCATGTATGATACTTAGATTTGTCCTTAAGCTTGTCCTCAGATTTGAAGTAAGATGTAGTCGTCATTGAGACTAGTTTCAAGTTTTTGTCCAACAACTTCCCTTAGTGATTGTTTTTACTCACTCTTGCTTGGACTCTGTCTTCACGTGAGCTCTGATACCATGTTAATTTTAGATAACAATGGTATGTTCTGTGCTTTAACACAATTTACTTCCTTATCATCTTAATGAAAATTTAAATTATTTCCACTATCAATCACATTGACATTAAATGCATATAAAACATAAAAACATATGCAGAAGACAAGCCAAGACAAGAGGACACAAGATTTGGCGGATGCCAGGGGAAAACCCTAATGTGGGGAAAACCCTTTGATCAAATATTTTTATTATTATTCAATAGTTTAGTAGAGAGAGAGTACATAGATCAAATTTACTTACCCAATACACAGTCAAAACAACCCTGTCAAAATCAACAGTGAACTGCCCTAGCTAGAAAGTCAACGCTGGTCAAATTAGCAATAAAACTTCCTCCAAGAAGCTTGGTCAACAATAGTCCAATTTAGGCTTCAAGAAGTGTCAAAGTCAACCCAAAACAATCCACCCAGCGTCAATCAAACTTTAGTCAATGCTGCGGTCAAACAGTGCTGCGGTTAACAAAGGTCAAACTGCCCCAAATACCTCAGTTTTTGTTCCATAGAATGCAGCCTCAAGAAATTGGAAATATTCCCAGAAAAACACAGTCAAGGATGGTCAAATGAGCCATGGTTAACACTGGTTTGTTCCCTAAAATTTCATCCTGTACTTGTCCCTGAAATATGCGTCCTTTTATGCCACGCGTGGGAGAGAGAGAGCCTGCCCAAGTTGTATGAACCAATCAAGAGAAGAGAGAGAAGAATGATGTGTGTGAGTGATGTCCAAATGATGAGAGAGGTCACTCATACAATTCGTTGAGGGTGATGAGTCACATCCATTGGGCTTCTTGAGCCTACATTTGATTGAGGCCGACCTTGACAATTTATGCATGAGAGAATAAATTCAAAATTCCACTTCTGCTTGGAGAATGAGACGATCTTTATATCAAAATTAGACATCTTGAAAAGAGGGATCTAATGCAATAATCCTTTCCATCATATGAGTTGTCCCAAGGTGGAATTTGGTTAGTTTCCAATTTTAACATTCAGGGGTTTGTCATGTCAAAAGAATATTTTTCTTGTGTCAAGGGAGTTCTTACCAACTGTATAGGACCCTTTCTCGCAAGTTGTAACATGTAAAAAACATTGATTTTGAGTCTAGAAAGTCTAATGAGCCTTCAAGCACAAGTCGCCCCTAGTAGAGACAAGTCAACCCTGGTAGAGACAAGATGGCCTAGAGAGGGGTAATTCGACCTCGCAAGAAGCTTATATATTGAAGGAACTTCGGCCTCATTTGACACACATTTAACAAGTTCGTTCAGCGATAAGAAGAAAGAAAAAATAAGATCAAAGAGACAAGGAAAGGAGGAGAAAATCACAGTGAAGGAAGAAGACCTTGATTTTGTGCCAACTCTTTCTCACATGTGCAAATTAGGGTTTATGTTCTACCGGAGGGAGGCCAAAAATTGCAGGCTGAAATTCTAAAGTTACTGTAGATTTGAATTTTGAAATAGAGGGCTGAAATCTGTGATTGGAGCAGGTTTAAAGAAGGTTGACTCTTATTCACTAGAAGCTGATTTTTGCCATCTCGGAAGGGCTTCATTGGAGGATTGATTTGGTGCTTGGAGGAGGTCTTGGTCTAGGGTTTTAGGTCTTGGTTTTCTCATTTGAAGCTCATTTTATAAGAAGATAAAAGATTTTTTGGGTTTTACCCTTTGAGGAGTTTTGCCCTAGCTTGGAGCCTAATTTTTGTGTCTATTGTCTTTACTATTTATGTTCTTGATAATTGTTTGATGAGAAGATCTAATAAAGAAATATAAGAAGATAAAGTAAAGTTCACAAGAAATTATTAAGATTAAGGAGAAATTGAATTAACTATTTTCTATATCTTAATCTAAAGATCACATGGCTAAATTTTGCAAGGAAAGCAACAAGCTCATTGGATCAACAAACTTCCTTGCATGGAAATAGATGATTGACTTAGCACTCGCTGAAAATGAAGTCATGGAGTATGTCCTTGGAGAAGTAGTTTCACCTGGCAAAGAGAAGACTTAGGGGTTAGCAAAGTACAAGAAGGGAGAAGTAAGGGCACAAAGGATCATTGGTAAAGTTGTACTCTATAAGTACATCAGGTCAAAATATTTCCTTGAGGAACCAACTATATAGGATAAGGAAATCTAAAGATGAAGAGATGACCACCTATTTGATGAAGATCTCACAAATAAGAAACCAATTGGAAGGGCTTGGGGACACTGTTTCTGACTCTAAAATGGCTATTTGTTGCTAAATGCTTTGCCACCTAATTGGAGTAGTTTTACAACCAACATCTACTCAAAGAAAGATTCTAAACCTTTTGATGAGTTATGGGCTCAATGTATCTCAGAAGAATCTATGATCAAGGCAAAGGATAACACTGAATCAAATGAAAACTCTGAAGCCTTTATTGCTAGGACCAAGAAGCTGAAGAAAGGGAAGTTTGGAAAGTCCAAAAAGAAGCTAGATATGTCCAATTTTCAATGCTATATATGTAATGAGTATGGACAATTTAAGAGAGATTGTACAAACAAGAAAGATAATAAAAGAAAGGAAAAAAGTGAAGCTCACATAGTTGAAGAAAAGGGGGAACCTGAGAAGAAGTCGATAGGAGAATATCCCAAAGATCTTTACTATTGAAGGAAGTATCATCACTGTGAGGTTCCTTATGAAATTTATCTCTCTTTTATCAAGTAGAAAGTAGAATAGCATGCATAGTTGCATTCTCTAGTAGAAGTCTTGATTTTTGTAAAAGCATTGCATCATAGATAGAAGCATATGATAGTAGAAAAATTAGAATCTACGTGATTAATTGTTTTGGGAAAAATCATCTATTTTAAAAGGAATGAGAAGATTGGAACCACATTGCATATAGTTGTTCATCCAAGCATTTTCTAACAACATTTTAGAGGTGGTCATTTTGCAAAGAAGGATGATAAAGATCCCGTGAGAATCATAATTTTGGAAGGTTCTTGGAAATAACATTATGACATGACTAGTATATATTCCATCCAGTATGGAAACAATACTTCTAAAGGATGAAGGAATGCAAATGGTCAAGTTGCAGTGTGAAAGGCATAATGAAAGTCTTTCTCTTATTGGGGAAAATAAATTTATCTTTGACAGGTATAAGGAGCAAGCTCGTTTAAGTAACTCTTCTCCAGGGCAAGGTTCATATCTACAAGAATCTTGTGGAAAGAGTTGAATATAAAAGTGTGTTCGATATATTTACCATATCACTATATGATTGACTTAAAATTAAAAATTGAAGGTTTCTTGAAAAAGTTTGCAAATTAGTTTATGTCTTGTGGGAAATGACTTGAAATTGCAAAAGCGCGTAAAATTAGTAATTTTAGTTAAGTTTTATAGATTTAAACAAAGAAAAATAGAAAACCAGCGACATCACAAAACAACAATTTGATGATGAAGTTCACCCCTCTTGGACTACATCTTCATGTCCAGCTCACAATGTTGACCCTTTAAATTAGATGATCAAAATGTCAATTATATCAACATACAATGCTCAAATCGCAAAAATAACACTGTTATTATGTCCATAACACCCAAAAACCCCTTTGTAGGCTCTTCTTCGGCTCAAAAAGGCTGAAAATGACAAAGTTAGGCCTCCTCCTTCATTTCTCTGCAAATTGTCCTACAAAATTGACCCTCTGCCAAAACTGGCAACGAACCCTGCCTTTGGCGAAACTATAAGGCGACAAACTGGCGCGGGTTCGATGACAATTCTGCCGATAAAGGTGCATTTTGTCAAACTGTTAAGTGCGCCAATAGGGTCGTGCTCTTGTTCCTTCGCCCCTTGGTTCAGTCGTATGGCATATAATGTGGCTAGGGGCACCGGCCAAAGGCCACGCGCTTGCTAGCTCGCCTGTGCTTGCTAGCTCGCTGCTCCATGTCACATTTGGTGGAAATATTCCATGGGAGGGGGTGCGGGTAGGGTGTCACATGCCCTGCCCCTCCTAGTGTACGTTTTTTTTTTCATTAAATATGTTGGAACCGGGGGTTCGGACTAACTCCCCGCCCCCTTCGCCTTTCAGTGTGTTTGTATACAATGGCATATAACCTGGGGCCGGGTTCGGTCGGGCAAGCCTGCTACCCTCCCCACCCCCAAAAAACAATACGCTAACAAAACCATGTTAAATAAAACTCAACGACATTATATAACAAGCGATATGGTATGGTGTAGTGGTAACGAGTTGAATTGTGTTGTCAGAGGTCTCGGGGTCAAATCCTGCTGAGATCGGTCAATTTTCCCAACAAAATTTTAGCCAACGAACCTAAGCCACGTGGCGACCTTGGGCCACGTGGTGGCCTGTGGTTGGCACAAACAAAAACACCACAACCAATCGCACTTCGCCACCTTTCATGTCCTGATTGGTCCGTTCTGACAACTGTATTGCACAGTTATTATGTTGACATCAACACCACATCAGCATACGATCTTCTGAGTCAACCCTGCTAGTTTACTTTTTAGTTATTTACCAAAAACTTTTGAACTTGGTAACTCTCTCATACGGTGTTAGAGGCGATTCAAGCTTCGTTGTAATCATAATGACAAGATCTGCGATTTGACACTGGCTTCAAGAGAATTTGAGCACTTATTTTTTTTTTTTGAGCATATTTTTAATCTCCTAGATCAATTTTCCCCACTGGAAGCTTTTGGACCACTAAAAGTCAGTTTTTACTCAACAAATAAGTTTTTGGGCATGGGGGATCAGATTTCTTCAATTGAAAAGCATTCTGAGACTGTGTACCTAGGTTGTACCCAGTTCGGCAAGGTGGTTTTGGCCATTTTGGTAATGTAGCCAGCACAGACATTTGCAGCCAGGACAAAAATTACAACAAAACAATCACAGTGGAGCTTTGCAACAGAGCAGACAGGTTGGTATTCAATATTTAAATTCTTCTTAAAATTACATATTCTGATATTTGAATTTAATTTATTTACATTTGATTTTAAGGTCTTTACAATATTCATAGGACGCTAAAAAAATCCAAAATATAACTAATACAACAGAGCAAAACTCCATGCTCTACTAAAATCGATTTATGAAACACTTCTAGGTACTAAGATTGTTGACCATGTTGACTATGATTGTCATATTTATAAAAAAAAAAAACCAGCTATATCAAACCTATAAAGCAGAGAGCCCTTCGTTGACCAACTGTTGCCAATACAACATAGCCTTGCCAGTAAAACATTTGCAATGAATATATTCACTCGTTAACGATTAGAGATCATTATTTATTACATCTTAGTAGAAAATATTTATAGGAAAAAAATCTAAATTATTGTTTCTGATGTGGATTTTTGCTTGGGTACATTTCCATCTTATGGCACTAGGTTATATGTTGAAAATCTAAAATGGAAAATTACATCATATTCATTGAAATTGATATCTATATCTTTTGAATTCAAGAGTTTAATGAATTTGTTTGAATTCAATCCGTTTTCTAATATGAATTTCATATTTTGTTTACTAATATGAAATTTTGTTTACTAATTTTTGTTCAGTAATTTTCTATATCTCATTATTCTTCTCAAATGTATGCCTTATGGCATTTCCTTTGCAACATCTAGTGCAAACGCTAGTTACGTCTCTCCCAATCTAAATTACTTATTAGCATAATTCACTACCTTCATACATCTTGCATTTTTTAACAACATTGTAACATGTGGATTAATTTCCTTTGTGGTGCACAATTTCTGCCTTTTAGGACAATATGGTGCAGTGGCCCAACCCCTACAGATCATTATGACAAACTAAGAATAACAGAGAAGATTAAAGGTTGTATAAACCAGCATATTTTTCAAACAACTAATCCAACATCAGTGCCTTAACTACAGATCATTACGACAAACTAAGAATAACAGAGAAGATGAAAGGTTGAACAAACCAACATATTTTTCAGACAACTAATGCAACATCAGTACCTTAACTTTTTCATGAAGATACCATCTTCTGCGAGGGTGATGCGAAAGAGTGATAAGATTTCATTGTTTTGATTTTTTGTTGTTGTTAAATTAGAAAAACCAATATTAATGGAGATATTGGTATTTTTTACTAAATTTTGTGAAGTGACTAAATGTAGCTTTAACCATACACCTTAAAATGTTTTTTACAATATAATTTCCTAAGTCTATTTAGTATCTTCATTATCATAAAAACCAACCTATATCCATCTTAACTCCACATCTACCACTTTTAGAGGGATGAAATTTATTTCCCTCTCAGCACTTGGTAGACAGGGAATTAAGATGGATCTACGCTGATAGAATTTCCCATTTAAATAGTTTATGCTCACATGAATACCATGGTATTACCATGGGTTATCATAACCTTAAAAACTACTATTATTAATTTATAAAAATTAATAAAAATAATAATTGATTTTTATTTTATTTTTTTATTTAACCAAGTTAAAATGTTTAAGTGACATTAAATTACAAGATCCATTTTTACTCTTGATCTACCAAGTCCCGAGAGAGATCAAATATGTTTTCACTCTATGCTAGTTTGCATATCACGATATTTGATTCCTCTCGGCTCTCAGTAGATTCATAGTAAAGATGGATCTATGTTGGTTTAATCCCCCCCTTTAAATAGGCTACATTCCACGTGAATACCATGGGCCAATACTCCGTGCCATCTTTATTTTTATTAATACTAATATTAGGGTTAATAATGTTTTTTTGCATGGTATTAATAATAATTTGGCCCATGGTATTTGGCCCATAGGCTTCACCTATTTTTTGAGTGTTCGTAAATGTAAGGTGACCTATGAAGTAAATATAAAAAAATTGTTTTATTTATTTACCAAACCTTTCGTTTATTTATATTTCATTAATTTACCATACCTCTTTTATAAATACGTTATTTGGCCCATAGGATTCACTTAAATAAAACCTCTTTTTTGAGCCTTCTTAAATAGAAAGAAGGTTATGGACTAAATATAAAAAGAGGTTTTATTTATTTACCATACTTCTATTTTATTTATATTTTTATTTATTTATCATACCTTTGGAGTAAGTATAAAAAGAGGTTTTATTTATTTACCATACCTCCACTTTATTTATATTTTTATTTATTTACACCCCTTGTGTGTTCATAAATATAAGGTGACTTATGGAGTAAATATAAAAAAAATGTTTTATTTATTTACCATACCTTTCATTTATTTATAATTTTATTAATTTACCATACCTATTTTATAAATATGGTATTTGGCCCATAAGATTCACTTAAATAAAACCTCTTTTTTGAGCCTTCTTAAATAGAAAGAGGGTTATGGACTAAATATAAAAAGAGGTTTTATTTATTTACCATGCCTCCACTTTATTTATATTTTTATTTATTGGGACCAAATACAACCTCCCAAACCAGAAAATGGGCGATTGCAAACGAATTTAACATTGCAAAGCAGAAAATCAGGTAATTGTAATGAAATATAACCTCCCAAACCAGGCGAATCGGGTCAAATGAGTCTTTTCATAGTTTATCCGCCCCTATTTTTGGGGCTAAAATGAAAAAATCAATTATTTTTTAAATAAAAGTTGGGCTAAATATATGAAATGGGTGTTTTACAAAAATTTTGCCCCTCTAAAATGAAAAACCCCTTAAATTTCGCCCCTAAAATTTACCATGATCAAAATATTGCTCCATTTGTAGTATCAATGTTACTGGATCCTTGCCATCAAACTTCCTCATATCTATGTTTGGAATTTTGTGGTTCTTAAACCCCACATTGGAGTCTCTAAAATCGTAATTCATATTCCTTTTGTCCTCATCATGATTTTCATGGATTACTTTGTCACCACCAAGAAGCCTTTCTTGTAACAATTTTGTCAAACCTTCCTTCAAACCTTCCATGTCTACTTTGAAACCATCCATCTTAGATTCCATGTCATCCTTCAAACCTTCCATTTCTTCTTTTAAACAATTCATGTCGCATTTTAGTTCATCTTTGGTTGCTCTTGGTGAGAGCAAATTTTGTTGCACTTGGTCCCATAATTTTGATATATCATGCTACAATTCTTCCTCTTCATGCATCATAGTAGATATTTCTGAGGGATTAATGGGTGTATATTTTTTTAGTAGGAGGTATTTTATAACCCAATACTGATATCAATGCTTCAATATCCCCTTGGAATCACTTCAAACTGATTTTTCAAACAAAAGTTATGCAATTTAAAAAAACAATGCACACCTTTTTTTTTGCTTTTAGGAGCTTGATCTATAAATAGTTGTAACTCTATACTTTAGGATATCCAAGTGCTGAAATTCAGTCCTGTAGTAGCCCTCTAAGCTTATTTACAACCCAATAAATAATACCAAGATTGTATTCTTCAATAAAGACTTATGCCCAATCTCCCACAATTACCTAATTATAGACTAGTTCAATAGGGTGAACTTGTACGGAGTTCCACGTGTCATTGTTTTGACCTTTGGCCCTAAAAATGATACCTACAAAATTACAGTTCGCCCTGTTTCAGTCACTTTCACTAAATTCAAATCTGATTCTCAAAGAGAAATTTATGAGGATTTTCCCTAAATCACATGTTTGAGATGGAATTCTGGAGCCTGCAAAAACCCTAACTTCCTAGGATCATATCTTAGAAAATATAGTAAGGCAATATCTGAAATTCATAGACAAGGTTCACCAATATTTTGGCTCCACATGGTTGCAATTTCATATTCTGAAGCATCATATAAAGAAATTTATAGTGAAAATTCCACGATGACTTATTTGAAGAAGCGAAACCCTAGAATCCAAAGCTCTGATACCAAATGTTATGCATCTAGCTCACAAATAGATAGATCAATGTCTTAAAAATTATTCTCTTCGAGGGGGAAACCTCCTTTACATTACATAAATGAAAAATTCTTGGATGATACAAATGAAAAGACCTCTTTTGTATATATATGAGTCTAAGGAGTCACAATATAATCAGAGCCTACATAACAATACTAATGTAAGGACACAACATAACAATAGTGGGTTTATATGGGGCACAACAATAACAATATGGGGGCTACATGGGCACAAAAATAACAATAAGGGTGATACACTAGTATTATATGGACCTAAAAGTGTAGGGCATTGTAATAGATTCTTAGTGTTATGTCTATGTATAAGGGGTTTTCATTGCTTATTTATGGGATATGTCATTTTTTTTGGGTTGTGGTGAGCTTGAGAATTTTCTGGAATTTGCTCTTGTAGTGTGGAAATTGGGTGATGATTTAGTAGTCTTCAGGTTGGGAGCTCAAGATTATATGTCTCGTTTGCTTTATAGGCAAAGGTTCTTTGTCCTCAGTGTTCCCCTGTAGTTGTGCTCATGCCTCCTAGGTAGAGAATGAGTATTAGGAGGGGTAGTGGAGGCAATGTAAGGTACAAAAGGGTTCATATGTTCGCCTATGACTTTGTCACTACCTTCTTTGATGTTGTTCCTCTAGAGGTGAGGAAGGAAATTTTATTTCTAGAATGTAAAGAGGTAGGGGACTAACCTTATCACTATGATTCTGAGTTGGTGGGGAGGATATGAAATTGGTTCCTAATCCTAGTATATTCAGGAAAAGGTGGTTTCACTTTATGAATTCTTTGGCTTTACACCAACAAATGGCTACCCTGTTGCATTTGATTTTCAAAGATAAGCAAGTGGAGAATTACAATGTATTCTCCTCATTGGAGGACATCAAATGCATGCTTCACAACCAAAGGTTTTGCTTGGATAATGTGGATTCTCACTTGGCTTGTGTAGAAGGCTTCCTAGTGAGTGATTCTACCTCCGATGATCTCACAAATCCTCTAGATGATAGTGATCGGCGCCTACTATAATATCCTCTTACCATGACTAGAAATGGTGGGTTTCATGAAATTTTGTCGTAAATTTTTCCATGCATTCTTTAGGATATGGTCTCTTCATGGCAGTCCTCATTATCTTTTGTCTTAGAGGTACAATGGTCTGGAATATATTGCTCGTTGAAAATTTTGATTATAATGGGGAAAGTTGTCTAGTTTATTGCTCCACTGCTTTTGGATATCATAGTGGTCAAGTTGGTAGTTTTGTTGTTCCTTTGTACCTCTCGAGGCCCTTGAGTTTTTATAGTTGGCCTTTTATCTTACGACCATTCTGGTATCTGCTTCAAAGACGTGTGATTATGAATCTCATTGTTGTGAATGTGAATCAAATTCAGTGGTTTTCTGTGAGACATCACCCTATTCTTATTTCTGTTGACATCTATGTGTTATGGTGCACATTGTTCACTTCTTGGTTGTTTTATGACTCACAAGCACTTTGCTCAGTTATGTCACATCAGCCATTGGATTTGAATTTGTGGGCTCCTTTGCGCTATGAATCATGGGGTGGTGTTTCTCTATTTGACTCTAGGAATATTTGTTCTAAGAAATCTTATAACATTGTTGTGTCTTTTTTATGTTATGACACACTGGTTTTGTTTTGGAGGTTGTTGTTATTTTTATCACCTCCTCTGCATGAGGAACCTCTTGGTATTGAAACTCTTTCTAAACATGGGTACATTATGGGATGTTGAATTATGTTAAGGTTTTAGGCGCTTTATGAATACTTCTCGCTGGTTTGAAGGAGTAAATGTTGGATGCTACTCCTTTCATGTTTCTTGTTCTTGGAAAAGAGCAATTTGGTCAATGTTATCTTGGAATTATGGTTTATTTGGTTAATGTTATGATGGTTAAGCTCGCCTGTAAATGGCCTATGAAAGATCTATAGCATAGTATGTTGCTGAACTGAGGAGCGTGTTAATGCTCTAGGTCTTTATTTAATGTGGGTATTTAAGGTCTTTTAGCTTCTTTTGTATTATTAGGGGATGAAGAAAGAAAAGCTATGTAATCTTTTTTTGATAATGAATACAAAGTGTTGCAATTAAAAAAAAACATACATATATTTTGAATATATTTTATAACCTTATATATTTATTGTATTTTTTAAAATATATTTTATATTTTTATTATAATATTGAATTTTTTTATTATATAAAGGTTAAAAAGCTAGTTCATAATGCTATATAAAAATTAAAAAGAAAATAAACAAATAATTATATGTGATAATATCAATCCTCAAGACAAATTAATTCATGATCAACATGTTATAAAGTATTATATAAGCCATGAAATCTAGGTCAAACCAAACCCAAAAAAAAAAAATCATATGTGATAATATTTAAAAATAATTATATTTAACGAATATTTATATTAAATATTAATAAAAATAATCAAGTTTTTTAGTATATAATTTTTTTAATAATATATAAGAGGAAATTAAATAATAAAAGAAATTACATATTAAAAAATTATGATTTTTTAAATATTTGATTAATCCAAATTTAAAATGAGTTATCTAGTTATTACTCATTTATTACTTTTTCTTAACATTCAATATAATAATATTAATATAAGTCTTTATTTAAGACTTAAATAATAAAAAAATTTATTAGTTAGTTCTTAGTTTACTCTCAATTTAGTTGAATACAAGTCATTACATTTAATCATAAAAGAAATAAATATAATAAAACTAACTAATTAATTAATTAACTAATTACATTTCCCTTTCTATATTTCTAGTTCGCGTCTCGTTAACCAGTTTAATGTAGCTGTTTCCTGGTCAAATGTAGTCGTTCATGGTCAAATGTAGCTATTGGATGATCTACTCTCTCTATTTATCATCCAGTTTAATGTAGCTGTTTCCTGGTCAAATGTAGTCGTTCATGGTCAAATGTAGCTATTGGATGATCTGCTCTCTCTATTTATCATGCAGCCATGATCTGGTTCTTCAACTTGTCCTGACGATGAACCACACTTGTTGGTTCGAAACGCATGGACAAATGAATTATGATGTGATTTTCGCCAAAAACTCTTCTAAAAAATCTCTAAAATTATTATATATATTTTATTTTTATTTACAATATTGATATTTTTCATAATTATATATATATATATATATATATATATATATATATATATATATATATATTCTCATTTTCAAAATTAAAAATTAATAAATAAATGTGGGAAGAGGTAGTTCATTAAATAAGTAATAAATTATCTCTTACTTAAATTCAATGTGCTATCTATTTTATTTTTATTTTTTAATGAAAAGAATCATCATCATCATCAAAAATATTTAAAAAGAAAAAACAATTGAAAATTTACTTTATAACTTATTTCTCTATTTAAACAAGTGTAATATGTAGCTTTGTTGCTTAGTATGTGTCTCTTATGCAAAAAATATTTGATAACAATTATTAAATGCTTGAACAAAATCATAAATCTAATAATGAAACATATTTGGATATTAAGTAAGGAAGTAAGGGAGCATATGCCAATGGGCATCTACAGCATGTAATTTCACCCAATGAAATTATGAATTTTCTTTCAGCAAAAAAAAAAAAGGAAGTAAGAGAAGTAATTAATGGATTAGATAATCTTGGAGCAAAATAGAGATAGATGCATACATGATTTTGGATGAAACATTAGCCCCAACATCATTGTTTATTACAAAAATTAAGAGTTTATTAAAATGTGCTTATACACATTTTACTCTTTTTTTAGCTTATCAAACCAAATAATGAAAAGAGATTACAATGTCTCGGGCGGGCTTGTGTGTATATATATATATATATATATATATATATAATTTTTTGAAAAGTTAATTATTTTAATAAACTATTTATTTAAATTTAAATTTACACTCAAATTAATTTTGCGCAAATAAAAATTTCTATCTCGAAAAAAATAAAATTAATATGAAGTATGATGTGTCATCTTAATCTCGTGGAAAAGAATTCATATTTAATAAAATCTCTAATAAAAAAAATTAGAATGTCTAGTACATTAAAAAAAAAAAATTATTTACACAAAAACTTAAGTGTGAGTACAAAAAATTCCTAATTTTTTTTTTAATTATAATTAAAATTGTGAAAACAAAACAAATTTTTTTATTTATTGGAATGTTGACTTAAATTTTATTTTATATTACAGCATGATTTAAAATTAAATTAAATTGAATGATGAAAATAAAATTATATTTATTTAAGAAAAAAATCATTGTATAAAATATTTTTTTGACATTTATAATTTTTTAATATTATATATTACACCATAAAATTATTTTTTATAATTCTTTTATATAATAGGGGAAAGATCGAAGTTATTTTCCTATGTTATTATACATTCTTGTAATATTTTATGATTAAATTGATTTATAAACCCAAATTAAAGGATTATAAAAGGGTGGATGTGTCAAAATACCTTTGGATTTTGACATAATTGACCATTTACATTATTATATTTTGATTTGCTTAAGATCAATCATTAAATCATGAGTTCATGTTTTTCTATGAAAAAATAGTGAAGGCACATTTTTCTTTGTCAAGAAATACGCAGTTTATGAAATATTTACTAACTAATATCACGAAACATTGGACTTGAGTTTACAGGTTATTTAGCGTTGGGCGTAAGTTATCGATTACGCACTTAACGTTTTGGATTATTTTATTAAAAAGTTTATAAAGCAAGATTCATAAGATTTGATGGTGCATTGTAATAAAAGATTTAATATAGATTGTAATGATTATAACACAAGTGTCAATCTTATGTATTTTTTTAGATTTATATTTTATATCTATTTTATTTTTAACAATTCAGAAATAAACCAGATAAAAATAGTTAAAAGATTAATTTTATCAAAGAATTTTTTTTTGAATTTCAAGAACTTTAAAAATATTTTTAATTTAAAAAAAAAATCATTTTAATACACTAATTTATAATAATTGATAAAAAACCATTGCAATATAAACCAGGCAGCTTGATAATTGATCAAAAACCATTGCAATATAAACCAGGCAGCTTGATAATTGATCAAAAAACCATTGCAATATAAACCAGGCAGCTATAAGAATATAAGGAAAACTTTATGTTGATATCTTTTTTCTCATTTTGTCTTGTTTGAGTTTTTAGTTTTTTCATGATTTATATTTTACTTTGTTTTCTTGTTTTTTTCTTCCATTCTTAGATAGCAAATTTTTTCTTCTTTAGTTTTGGTTTTTACAAGATTTGCATAGTTTTACATTTGCACTCTTTGGAGTGGTTTGAGTTTACTTTTACTTGGAGTTTGATTGTGTGGTATTTCTAAAATCTATATGGGACACATATATAGACTAGCCTAAAGTCTTTGAACCAACACATATATTTCTTCCAAGTAGTATGATTATCTTTTAAAGGAAAAAACTGACTCTAGTCTGTTCTTTGAAATCTCTCCCTAATCCCTCCACATTTAATGAACCCTTACATTAGTAGATTTAAGGAAGATGTATGGGGTAAAAAAAAAAGTATGCCATATATTTTCTTTAAACAAAAACACCTCTAGTACCACCCCACTCTCTTCATGTAATTGCAAAATGCAACTTTCCAACTTTAAGTGAGTCAAAATGGTGACACACAAGAGAGTTGAAAGTACCAAAAGGTGTGGGAAGTACAAGTAAACTCGTTGGGGCTATAGAAGCTCGCTAGCAAAATGGTCATCCTTGTATGATACTGAGAGATCTTCGTCGGGACTATAGACACTCATAGGAAGCGAAACAATGTCAGGGAAAATAGATAAATTTATATCCAATAGATGTATACTAATATTAAAATTCCCTAGCCCTACCTTTTTCTATCCAATAGTTTGAGGAAAACATAAAATAATAAATTTCCTTATTTTTGGATTCATGGTTTTTAGACTGAGTTGATGTTGAATACTTATATTTTAAAAATCATACTACTTGATTTATTTTATGTGGGACCCATAGGAAATGGTGTTATGTCTGAGGATTGTGTGAAACTTATCCTTTCGATTTTTAATAAATTTAAACCCTATTATTTATAAACTAGAGATAATTGTTTCGTCCCTGTGTATTGCCACTTGTTAAGGCATCAACACCTCCTCTTAATTTCTTCGAAAATTTTGGGGCCCTTTATATTAATTTGGCCAATTTCACCTTTAGATTATTTTCAACTTCTTTATTTTGATTAAGTTTGGATTTTTTTCATTTTCATTTTTGATGGCTCCATTGCTTTTGATTCCTTGAAAATGTTCCGAAGACAAAAATTCCACTTGATTCCATCGCGCGGTTTGAAAATTATGATTGGTTAAAGTCTCGGTTTTCATCGTCTAAAGATAAACCAGGTATATATAAGGTTAACTATGTATATTCATTATAAATAAACATTAATAAATTGTATGTATATATTAATGTCAAAATATTAATTTTTTTTTAAATTATATTATTTTATAAATAATATTAATATATATTAATTAATTTTACACTATAAAATAATTTTAATATATATTAATTAATTTTATTAGTTTAAAATTAATGTTATTATTTAACAAATATAATAAACATATATGGTAAAAACATTTATATTGTCCATCAAATAAATAACAAATACAAAAAACAAAAAAAATAATACATTATTAAATAAACATGGTATATAAAACGTAAATTATATAAACCCTTCCCCTTTGTGACATATTAGACATTATACTACCATGAGCGTGCACCCACTTCATTGACCGAGTCAAATCGGGGCGGGCCCTATCCCCCTAAACTAAATACCAATATCAATGTTACATTGATAGACAGATCCCGAGTTGATGATTTCTTCAACAAATGACGCAAAATTTTTCTGTCCCAATCCACCGGACCACCGTGATTCGGGCCAAAATGGATGATACCCAGGGTGACGTAAGGGACAACCTAGGCTGGAATAGGTGACGTAAGGGGGAGACGAAAGTTTAATTTACAACTTTTGGGGGCTTCCCTTCACCCCCGTGGGCCCACTCCTATACCACGTTGGCTCCTCCATTATGCCTTCTCCCTCCTCCATTACATTCACCATGAACCATGCTTGACCCCCTCTTTTTTTTGTATTTTTTTTTTTTTCTTTTTTTCAAAAGGTGGAAAAACCTATCAAACTCAGTTTGTCAAACCAACAGTGAAGACAGCCATCTCTGGCTGCTATCCGCGAATGTCAGTTGACACATCACTGTTATCAAGGAAAACCACGCCACCTGAAATACCCCGCTGGTCCGTAAGGGAGCAGGCTTTCACTCCTGCCAGATGCCTCTGGGTCTTGGGCCGTTAACCTGTTTATATAAACTTTATTTTAATATTTCAATATCTTAAATTTATTTTAAAAATAAATAAAAGAAACTAGAAAAAACAAAATACAACGTGCCCAGAAGGTTTATTGGAATCTTTTTTTTTGGGTGTTTATATAAACTTCATTTTGATATTTTAATATCTTAAATTTATTTAAAAAATAAATAAAAGAAACTAGAAAAAGCAAAATACAACGTGCCCAGAAGGTTAATTGGAATTTTTTTTATCGTTTATATAAACTTCATTTTAATATTTTAATATCTTAAATTTATTTAAAAAATAAATAAAAGAAACTAGGAAAAGCGAAATACAACGTGCCTAGAAGGTTTATTGGAATCTTCTTTTTTTATTGTTTATATAAACTTCATTTTAATATTCTAATCTTAAATTTATTTAAAACATAAATAAAAGAAACTAGAAAAAGCAAAATACAACGTGCCCAGAAGGTTTATGGGAATTTTTTTTAATTGTTTATATAAACTTCATTTTAATATTTTAATATCTTAAATTTATTTAAAAAATATATAAAAGAAACTAGAAAAAGCAAAATACAACGTGCCCAGAAATGGTAATTCAAGGGAGACTAATCTGGCATCAATCAACGCACTAAATATGTACATTTAATGACCCAAAAAAACGCAACAAATTGGGTTACAAATTTTTAATCAATTCAATTTTCTGAGTAATTTTTTTTTTGGGGAGAAATTTCAATTTTTAAGTGGTTTTGTTGTTAGTAATCCATTTCCATATTGCTTATTTGTGAGGAAAATATGAAAGGAAGCCATTAGGAATTTCGATTTAGCTTTTATCTATATGAAAGGAAGCTATAGTTTTTTTTTTTTTTTTTTGGGACAGTTTTGGTATTTTGAGTTTTGTTTACAAATTTGATAGGTTTTTAACTATATTTTTATGATTTTATTTGTAGGATTGGTTAGTGTTATCCTGACCTAGAGCTTTAGAGGAATAGAATTGGAGCAATAAAAGAAAAATAAGATTTTTCCAATTCTCAAATTAGATTTCAAAATATCTATTTAATTGTCATTCAAACCAATTTATATTTTGGATATGATTTGTAAAATTATAAATATGAGTTTTAAGTATGAGTCACGGGTTCCAATTTTATGCAAAAGAGACCTTTTGCACCACTGTAGGAGACTTATTTTGTAGAAAAATGGATATATGTTAGGCTAGTGAATAGAGAACTCTTTATTGTATATTCATTGTTGAGCACTATTTTTTGGTTCCGGTTGTCAATAAAGAGGTAATTCAATTTCTTGTCATCCTCTGTTGTATGGGTATTGTTAAGTTTTTGTAGCATCGGATGTGTTCTAGCCACGAAATTCATTGGGGAGGCTAAAGTACATGAGATCTCCAAAACCCATAAATCGTTTTTGGAAATTCCACCTAGAGACGACATAGATTATTAGTAGTTTTTTAAATATTTCCTCGGTCTAAACTTAGGGAATATGACTAATTAATCAGAATTAATTAAGTGATGGTTTGAATCTTACAGAAACTCACACGGATCGACTTCTAGTTAATCCTAGACATAGATTAAGATCTAATCTTGGTTGTTGAAGTCTCAACAAAGGGTTATAAGAAGAAAGTCGATGGGGCTTGGAGAATACACTTGAGAGTTTCGATTTTGCTGAGAAATCGATTTCCAGAGTAGCAATTATGTGTTGTCGGAAGTGATTCAGTGAGGTCGAAGCAGTGAGAAAGGGGCAGAGATAACGAGGTCGGAGGAATCTTTTCTAGTTCCGATGAGTACATTGCAGAGAGGCAACACAGAGCCCTCTTGGGGAGATTTTTGTTTTACCGGGGAGAAGTCGAGATTCTGAGCCAGAAGCTAGGCAGAGGGTCCGGAGGCAAAGAGTATCAGTTTCCCAGACAACAGCTAACAAGACAATGAGAGGAGACGTAGTTCCGAGCTTGTGGGACACAATAATTGTGTAAGCTAGTGCAATGACTACGCAAAGGGAGCAAGGAGTAGCTCAATTCGAGTTGAGGTCAGTGTGGGATCGCCTATGGAGTGAGAATTTTTTCTCACTAGTTATTATTGCCAGTTATTTCTCTGTTTGGATTGCTAGTTTAAGCATCCATAGTTTGTACTTATATTTTCACTACTGCATAATATTAAAACCCTCGGCTGCTAACCAATTTTTCCAAGTTGAGTTTTTCCGGGCACGTAGTCCAAATATAACGTTGTATTTTTTGTGTGTGCATCTATTTCTTCCAACATTTTTATTTCTTCCACAATATTTATTTTGTGAAGGTTGTAGTGTATTTGTTTTGATATTTACGATAACACACATCAAATAATTTGTTTAATTAAATTAACAAATAAAAGAAATAACATCAGTTGTTACAATAGGATTCAAGGTTGGCCGAATTTTCACATAGTATCATAGCATAAATGATCAGTCAAAGAGCTTAGTAGCGAAGGAAGAGGGAGTTTCGTTGTTCTTTAGGGAGCAGCAGTTCGAAACCCCAGAGGCAGCGTAGTCACTTTGGCCAAGAGGTCAAATTCTTGAGGAGAAATCAATTTTTCTGAGAGGGGGATAAAAAAAATTCGATCTCTCCAGATCAATGGTTTGTAGAGGCAGAGGGAGCAGCTAGTATTTTTGCAAAGCAGATCTCTAGTTGGACACAATGGTTTTGCAACAGTTTGCTAGAGTAGAGCCAACGTCGGGTGGAAGAAGAGCACACACAGAGGGAAAATGTCTCTCAGGCGATCTCGAATTTTATAAATCTATTTTTTCTAGTACCAGATCCAACAGCAGAGCAATGGGAAAGAGGGATATTTTCGGGTTTATTTTCTCTAGTTTTAAGTCTTACATATTTTGTAGCTCTGTAGGGATGATCTTAAGAGATTTCCAGATGAGGTTGTGCGAGTTAGCCAGAATGTAGATCTGGGTAGCAGATTGACTTCCATTTGTCAGAGGTAGATACCGGAGGAAGTGTGAGTTGTCTAGTGTGAGTTACAAAGAAAGGAAGGGTCCTAGCTAGGAACTAGGCTCGAAAGGAGATAGTGGGGCACCTAATCTAAGTGGAGGAGGAGAATGTGGCCCTAGCATTGAAGGGTCCCATTCAAGGACAGGGGGAGCAAAGGGGAAAGAGGAAGGACTTGTCGAAGGTCAAGTGTTTCAAATGTGGTGAGTTTTGTCACTACAACACCCAATGTCCTCTCAGGAAGAAGGACAAATAGGAGAAGATGGACTAGTAGGAAGCATCAATAGAGATTGACAGGCTTTCCTCCAGGCTGGAGGAAGACTTCACCATGTTTGCTGACATACCCCCTGGAGTAAAGTGGGGTGACTTGGTATTGTAGCCTCAAAGTGCTACAAAGGGGCAAGATTCTTAAGGAGGTCCACCTCATGGATCAATACCTTGCTACAGGGGCCCATAGATTTTAGTAGCAGGAGGGATCGGTGACAGTAGATGTAGTCAGATTCCATAGTGACAGTTGCAGAGACTAGTAGCAGTCAGATGTCCGGGAGTGCAATGCAGAGTTGGTAGCAGTGCAGTGGGCACAGTGTAGTGTCAGTAGTAGCGTAGATGCCTTAGTGAAACCGCAAATACTAGCAGCATTCATAGACTCGGGTGTTAGAGGTATCATACTGATCAGAATTGATTTAGTGTTTAGGATTCTTTTTAGTTGCAAATGTTGAAGTTGCAACAGTAGCAGATGGAAAGGGAGTTGCAGTGCAAATGCAGTGTTGGCAGTAGTTCAGCAGAATCAGCAACAACACAAATGCAACACATATCAGATTTTCACAGTGGTTGGTGGGCAGCAGTAGCTAGACATCAGCAGCGTGACAAGAGATGATGCGGAGATAGGGTGTTGTTTCAGTGGGTTGCAGCACTAGGACACATTCCTCGCTAAGAGGGAGTGTTAGTTTTTGTAGCATCATATGTGTTCTAACCACGGAATTTTGTGGAGAGGCTAGAATACATGAGATCTTCAAAAGCCATAAATTGTTTCTGGAAATTCCACCTAGAGACGACTTAATTAGATTATTAGTTGTTTTTAAAATATTTCCTAGAAAGTTAGGGAATGTGACTAATTAATCATAATTAATTATGTTATGGTGTGAATCTTCTAGAAACTCACGCATATCGAATTCTAGTTAATCCTATTCATATATTAAGATTTAATATTGGTCGTTGAAGTCTCAACAGAGGGTTATAAGAAGAAAGTCGATGGGGCTTGGAGAATACAATTGAGATGTTCAATTTTGTTGAGAATCGATTTCCAAAGTTGCAGTGGTGTGTTGTCGGAAGTGATTGAGTGAGGTTGAAGTAGTGAGAGAGGGGTAGAGATAGTGAGGCCATAGAAATATTTTCTAGTACTGGTGAGTACATTGCAGAGAGATAGTGATTTCCACAGAGAGGCAGCACAGAGACCTCTTTGGGAGATTTCAATTTTGCTGGGGAGAAGTTGAGAGTCTAAGCCAGAAGCTGGGCAGAGGGTTCAGAGGCAGAGAGTATCAGTTTCCCAGACAATAGTTGACGAGATAGTGAGAGGAGATGCAGTTCTGAGCTTGTGGGACGCAATAAATGCATAGACTCACACAGTGACTATGCAGAGGGAGCAAGGAGCAGCTCAATTCGAGCTAAGGTCAGAGCGGGATCGCCTATGGAGTGAGAAGTTTTTCTCACTAGTTATTATTGCCAGTTATTTCTCTATTTGGATTTCTAGTTTAAGCATCCATAATTTGTACTCAGATTTTCACTACTGCATAATATTAAAACCCTTAGTTGTTGCACCGGTTTTCCCAAGTTGGGTTTTTTCGGGGACTTAGTCCAAAAATAACGATGTATTTTGTGTGTGTGCATCTATTTCTTCTAGCGTTTTTATTTTTTCCGTAGTATTTGTTTTGTGAAGGTTGCATTGTATTTGTTTCGATATTTGTTGTAGCACACAACAAATAATTTGTTTAATTAAATTAACAAATAAAAGAAATAACATGAGTTGTTGCAATAGGATTCGGGGTTGCCCAAAGCACTATTTTTAGATTAGAAAAGCTCATTCTTATTTCAAATCACTGTCAATCTATCTTGCAGGGTTAGGTGGAGGTAGATTTAGAGTTGAATATTGCATTTGAGCAGACTTTTATTGCATTAGTTGCTAGCTATCTACCAACTTAAAGCCATATTTGTTTTGTGTTATTCCTGTTATTCCATAGAACTATATCTATGATTTGACATGATCTATTGGCTTAAATGAAATTCTCACTTGAATTTAAATATATGCACACAAAGATTTGATAACTATCTATAAGATAATTGTATGTGCATATCTTACTAAACAATAGCAGGTCGTAGAAATATTTCGCAGCCCTGTTAGCTTTATTTTATTTTGGGTTCAAGCTTTTCCATGTTACTATCTCTTGCTCTTGATTAGGAAGAGGTATATATTTTTTATTGATTGAGATAGATTAGGATTTCCATTTTGTTGTCTGCATCTTATATTAGATTTCATTTTAATTTGCACTTAGGAAATCTTAGTAGAAGTCTCCATTCATAGGAGAAATATCCTTAGTGTCTTGGCTGAGCCCACATATCAACTTAAGGATTGCCTTCTTACACGCATGCTACAAGAGGGTAAGTCTGATGCCTCTTCCTATTGGTAGTAGCTAGAAATATCATAAATCAATAGGGAGAGTGAGGGGAAATTGGAACCCATTCAACTAGATGAAATCACCATTTGAAACAGATAAGGGTCTAATTGAGGCCCTGACCAGGGTGATTTCCTAAACATTGTTTATGGTAAATTTTGGCTATCAATGTAGTGGTATATAGGAAAAAAGTTACATATGTGCCTTTGTAAGACACAAGTGTTGCAACTCTCTGTGATATGTATATGTTGTGACTCATGAGTATGAGCTATTGCAACTATCTACTTAATTGTAGTCACTGCAACTCTGAGTTATTGCTACTCATGTTGCAACTCTAGATTATTGTCACGATTGTTGTAACTACTCTTTGTTGTGTCTCTTAACTTCGTGTTGCTACAACTCTTATCTTACCGTTGTTGCAACTCTCACTGCTTCGATGTTGCAACTCTCACTTGTTATAAATCTCATTATTGCTGCAACTCACATAATATAGCTATTGTTGTAACTCACTCAACATTGTTGGTACAGCTCCAAGAAAGAGTGTTGTAATAACATGCCAGCTTTAACAACATAGAATTCAAATGAACAAATGTCATTTGTGAACCAACGGATCTCGAATTTACAGAATCCTCCTCTTCAGACTCCTCAAATTCCTCCTCTCCCCCGCCACTACCAATTTGCAATGACATTTTGTCATTGAACACGAGCCTGATTTTGGTTTCCATTTCATCTCATCACCCTTCCTTATCGACAAACTTTTCTTGCGTTGATAAATTTGGTTCCATCAATATGTTCTCCTATATGGGTGGGCCTGTTTCCAACCACCCTCCACTTGGTTCTAACGCCCTTACCCCTTATTCTCTGGTGCGATTCACATCCCTTCTCTTATATCAAAATCCTCCTCCTCTTTTATTTTTAAGAGTAATACCCCCTCCTCCATTTTCGTTGATAATAACGCATCTTCCCCTTCTACTAATAATAATAACAACTCTCCTAATATTAATATTAATATTAATAACCTTTCTTTCTCTTTTGTTAACATTAATGAAATTTCTTCCTCTTTTATTAATAGTAACATTTCCCATATTATTATTAATAATTCCCACTCCTCTATTATCAATAATTATAATCCCTCTTCCTTTATTTTTAATAATAATAACCTTTCTTCTATTATATTTTTGCTGAAGCAAGTGCCGATCCTTCTAATTCATTAATTCAAAAGAAAAATTACATATTGTACATAAAACCCGATCCTTTACAAGAATTCGAGAAAAAGGAATCCCTGCCAATGACCAAGACCCCCCAAGCTACTACAGTGATCACCAAACTTTTGAGAAATAAACATGGAAAGTCTACAAGAGCCCCCACCCACACTTCCGGATAAAACATACTTCCCAGAGCCAACATACGACCATAGACACCCCCGACCGCACAAATTCCACACACCACGAAAGAGGGAGAAAACACGCCCAACCGGATGAAAGGATAGAGCCCACCTGGCCCCACAAAACAACACGATCGATCCCAACCGTTGATCCTGGCTGCTGGATCCAACGGTCAGAAATCATATCGCGCGGCCTAACACGACAGAGAGATAGTGTGCGATCGAGGGCGGTTTCAAAGTCAACCAACCTACCACATGTTACAATCTCTATGGAATCGCTCCCGAAATTGAAAAACCATAAACCGCTAATGAATCGCCCGATCACAGGAAGACCAACCATGCCGTGGTGTTCAAGCCCGAAAGCAGAAAGGGGGAAAACAGAACCGGACTCTGATATTGTGCTTGTTTGGGAAAAGACCAGGCAATTTGTTTGCTAATGAACTGCGAGCCTCGTTCAACTGACTCCGGGAAAAATGAGACAAACTTTAACTTGCCTTTCTACCAAGTACCCACTGATAGGAAAAAATAAGTTATAGCCGGAGAAATCAATTCATGCTAGTCAACCTGGCCTAATATCTAAACACTTCTTTGTCTTCTGCGTCTTGTTCTTCGCAGAGAACCTTTAAACGGTTTTGAGGTATCTCCTGCCACTTTTTTGCCATTCCGCCATCAGCATTATTCACCCCTTGGTTGGCTAGAAGGTTCGCAAGTTTATTGGCAGAACGTTGAACATGATTGAAACTAACCGTTCGAAGCTCCTGAAGGTGAACGTGGATTCTTTGGTAGACCTGGATTAGTTTCTAGTGAGTGGAGACTTTCTCCGGCCGAGTACCGCAGTTGATTCTTTTCACATAATTAATGGTAATCTCTGAATTCGCTTCAACAATGACATTTGAGCCATGGTACTAGATTAGAAACTTTAGACATTGTTCCAGAGCCATTAATTCTGCGATATTATTTGTGGCTCTTCCCAAATGGCAGTGGAAGATAAAGATAATATTGCCCTTATCATCTCTTAAAACTCCTCCAAAACTAGTTGTTCCCGGATTGCCTTTGAAGCCCCATCAATATTGTATTTTAAATAGCCTTTCGATGGTGGTTTCCAGAAATCTTTCTTTGTATCCATAGTTATGTTCTTCTTGATCAGTCCTTGGGGAATAATCCCTTTCATTCCCAATTGTCTGAGAATTCTCAGCTCAGTCTCAGAGGGGGGATTTTTAGGGAGATTGCGAACTGTGATACTAACTGTCTCCCTGAGCTATTTTAGGATCAGATCAAATAGTCTTAGAGGAATAACCTTTTCATTCTTAAAAATTCTTTTATTTCTTTCTTTCCAAACATTCCAGATAATGAAGCTTGGCGTGAAGGCCTAGGCCAAATTAAGGAACTCATTCTCCGAATAGTTTCCTCTCCACTTGTTTAGGGTATTTGTGATACTACTTCTGTCCCTATCTGTCTGTTGGAAAATGGTAGAGAAAGAATCCCACAACCAGGTGGTGTAAGAGCAGCTGTTAAGAATGTGCTCCATGGTCTCCTCCTACTCTTCACAGAGCTGGCATCTGGAAGGCCCCATAACCCCCTTTTCCTAATGTTGTTCCAAGTTAAAATTTTCTTATGATGAACCAACCACATGAAAAGCTTGATCTTCATTCAACCTTGGTGCTTCCAGAGGTGCTTCCATGTATTTTTTGGAACACTGGAATCAAGCCCAAGGAGAATACCTTTAGCTTCCTTAAGATTAAAGGTGCCTTTATTGTTATAGCCCCATCTCAATTGATCCTACCCCTCTGTTACTAAAATCATTCTTTGTTTAAGCAAGCTCCCCAGAGCCACTGCTTTAATTTTAATGGGGCTATCATCTCTGCAGTCAATTTTCCTCCAGCTTCTCCACTTTCCGGAGTTCTGAGCAGGCTCCTAGAAATCCTTAACTTTGTTTAACCCTTGGGAGCCTGTTTCCTGCTTGAGGCTTAAAAATTTCTCTGTTAATAGCGTTGGTTCTTGTTGCCATTTGTCTTCCCAAAAGAGTGCAAGATCTCCTACTCTGATTTCCCAAAAACTGTTTTGTTGAATGAGGCTTCTATTTTCCCAGGTTCTGTTCCAGATGTGAGATCCTTTTAAATTTCCAGACATCCTTATAAGATCATTAGTGTGCCAAAAGCTAGCATATTTCTCTTTCCAGATCCTTGCCCACTGGGCTATTGGCTCCTGAACCCATCGCCACCAAAGCTTGGCTCCTAGCACTTTATTAAGAATCACCTGATCATCCAAGCCTAGACGCCCATGACTCTTGGGTTTACAGATTTTATCCCAAGAGAGCAAGGCCCACTTCTTCTTTGTTTCTTCCTTACCCCAGAGGAAATCTCTTTGGATATTCCTGAATTGCTCTTAAACCCCTTTGGGAGCTGGAAGGGCTGATAACATAAAAACCGAGATGGATTGCGAAACCGCTTTTGTCAGAACCAACCTACCTGCCAAGTTCAAGACTCTGAGGGTCCAATTTTTGACTCTGTCCTACATCTTATTAAGCACCGGTTCCCAGATTAAGCAAAAATTTTCTGTCCCAATGCACCGGACCATCGTGCTATTTCTTAAAATCTTTGGCTTGATTCGAGCCAAAATGGATTATACCCAGGGTGACGTAAGGGACAACCTAGGCTGGAATAGGTGACGTAATGGGGAGACGAAAGTTTAATTTACAACTTTTGGGGGCTTCCCTTCACCCCCGTGGGCCCACTCCTATACCACGTTGGCTCCTCCATTATGCCTTCTCCCTCCATTACATTCACCATGAACCATACGTGACCCCCTACTTTTTTTTATTATTGTTTATATAAACTTTATTTTAATATTTTAATATCTTAAATTTATTTTAAAAATAAATAAAAGAAACTAGAAAAAACAAAATATAACGTGCCCAGAAGGTTTATTGGAGTTTTTGTTTTTTTAATGATTTATATAAACTTCATTTTGATATTTTAATGTCTTAAATTTATTTAAAAATTAAATAAAAGAAACTAGGAAAAGCAAAATACAACGTGCCCAGTAGGTTTATTGGAATCTTTTTTTTTTTATTGTTTATATAAACTTCATTTTAATATTTTAATCTTAAATTTATTTAAAAAATAAATAAAAGAAACTAGAAAAAGCAAAATACAACGTGCCCAAAAGGTTTATTGGAATGGTAATTTAAGGGAGACTAATCTGGCATCAATCAGTGCACTAAATATGGACATTTAATGCTAAAAAAGGCAACAAATTGGGTTACAAATTTTTAACTAATTCAATTTTCTGAGTAAAGGTTTTGGAGAAATTTCATTTTCCAAGAGGTTTTGTCGTTAGTAGTTCATTTCGGAAAATATCAAAGGAAGCCATTAAGAATTTAGATTTAGCTTTTATCCATTAATTAAATTGAATTTTACTTTTTTTGGGGGGACAGTTTTGGTATTGGAGTTTTGTTTACAAATTTGATAGGTTTTTAGTTATATTTTTATGATTTTATTTGTAAGATTGGTTAGTATTATCTTGACGTAGAGCTTTAGAGGAATAGAATTGGAGCAATAAAAGAAAAATAAGATTTTTCCAATTCTCAAATTAGATCTCAAAATAGATTTTTCCAATTCTCAAATTAGATCTCAAAATATTTATTTAATTGTCATTGAAACAAATTTATATTTTGGATATGATTTGTAAAATTATAAATATGAGTTTTAAGTATGAGTAAGGGGTTCCAATTTTATGCAAAAGAGACTTTTTGCATCACTGTAGGAGACTTATTTTGTAGAAAAATGGATATATGTTAGGCTAGTGAATAAAGAACTCTTTATTGTATATTCATTGTTGAGCACTATTTTTTGGTTTTGGTTGTCAATAAAGAGGTAATTCAATTTCTTGTCATCCTCTGTTGTATGGGTATTGTTAGTTTTTGTAGCATCGGATGTGTTCTAGTCATGAAATTTATTACGGAGGCTTAAACACATGAGATCTCCAAAACCCATAAATTGTTTTTGGAAATTCCACCCAAAGACGATTTAATTAGATTATTAGTAGTTTTTTAAATATTTCCTTAGTCTAAACTTAGGGAACATGACTAATTAATCAGAATTAATTAAGTGATGGTTTGAATCTTACAGAAACTCACACGGATCGACTTCTAGTTAATCCTAGCCATAGATTAAGATCTAATCTTGGTTGTTGAAGTCTCGACAAAGGGCTATAAGAAGAAAGTCGATGGGGCTTGGAGAATACACTTGAGAGTTCCGATTTTGCTGAGAAATCGATTTCCAGAGTAGCAATTATGTGTTGTCGGAAGTGATTTAGTGAGGTCAAAGCAATGAGAGAGGGGCAGAGATAATGAGGTTGGAGGAATATTTTCCAATTTCGATGAGTACATTGCAGAGAGGCAGTGATTGCCATAAAGAGGCAACACAGAGCCCTCTTGGGGAGATTTTTGTTTTTCCAGGAAGAAGTCGAGATTCTGAGCCAGAAGCTGGGAAGAGGGTCCGGAGGCAACGAGTATCAGTTTCCCAGACAACAGCTAATAAGACAATGAGAGGAGATGTAGTTCTGAGATTGTGGGACATAGTAATTACATAGGCTGACGCAGTGACTACGCAGAGGGAGCAAGGAGTAGCTCAATTTGAGCTGAGGTCAGTGTGGGATCGCTTATGGAGTGAGCAATTTTTCTCACTAGTTATTATTGCCAGTTATTTCTCTGTTTGGATTGCTAGTTTAAGCATCCATAGTTTGTACTTATATTATCACTACTGCATAATATAAAACCCTCAGCCGCTAACCAATTTTTCCGAGTTGGGTTTTTCTAGGGACTTAGTCCAAAAATAACGTTGTATTTTTGTGTGTGAATCTATTTCTTCCAATGTTTTTATTTCTTCCACAATATTTATTTTGTGAAGGTTGCAGTGTATTTGTTTCAATATTTACGATAACACACATCAAATAATTTGTTTAATTAAATTAACAAATAGAAGAAATAACATCAGTTGTTGCAATAGGATTTAAGGTTGGCCGAATTTTCACATAGTATCATAGCACAGATGATCAGTCAAAGAGCTTAGTAGCGAAGGAAGAGGGAGTTTCGTTGTTCATTGAGGAGCAGCAGTTTGAAACCCCAGAGGCAGCGTAGTCACCTTGGCCAAGAGGTCGAATTCTTGAGGAGAAATCAATTTTTTTGAGAGAGGGATAAAAAAATTCAATCTCTCCAAATCAATGGTTTGTAGAGGTAGAGGGAGAAACCAATATTTTCGCAAAGTAGATCTCTAGCTGGACGCAATGGTTTTGCAACAGTTTGCTAGAGTAGAGCCAACATCGAGTGGAAGAAGAGCACACACAGAGGGAAAATTTCTCTCAGGGGATCTCGAACTCTATAGATCTAATTTTTCTAATAACAGATCCAACAGCTGAGCAATGGGAAAGAGGGATATTTTCAGGTTTATTTTCTCCATTTTTAAGTCTTACATATTTTTTAGCTTTGCAGGGATGATCATAAAAGATTTCCAGAGGAGGTTGTGCGAGTTAGCCAGAATGCAGATCTGGGTAGCAGATTGACTTCCATTTGTCAGAGGCAGATATTGGAGGAAGTGTGAGTTGTCTAGTGTGAGTTACAAAGAAAGGAAGGGTCCTAGCTAGGGACTAGGCTCAAACGGAGATAGTGGGGCACCAGATATAGGTGGAGGAGGATAATGTGGCCCTACTATCGAAGGGTCCCATTCAAGGATAGGGGGAGCAAAGGAGAAAGAGGAAGGACTTTTTGAAGGTCAAGTGTTTCAGATGTGGTGAGTTTGGTCACTACAACACCCAATGTCCTCTCAGGAAGAAGGAAAAATAGGAGAAGATGGACCAGTAGGAAGAATCAACAGAGATTTATAGGCTTTCCTCCAGGCTGGAGGAAGACTTCTCCATGTTTGCTGACATACCCCCTGGAGTAAAGTGGGGTGACTTGGTATTGTAGCCTTAGAGTGCTACAGATGGGCAAGATTCTTGTGGAGGTCCACCTCATGGATCAATACCTTGCTACGGGGGCCCATAGTTTTCAGTAGCAGGATGGATCAGTGACAGTAGATGTAGTTAGATGCCATAGTGACAATTGCAGAGACTAGTAGCAGTCAAATGTTAGGGAGTGCAGTGTAGAGTTGGCAGCAGTGCAATTGGCACAGTGCAGTGTCAGTAGCAGCGCAGATGCCTCAGTGAAAGCGCAGATACTAGCAGCAGTCATAGACTCGGGTGATAGAGGTATCATGCTGATCACAATTGATTTAGTATTTAGGATTATTTTCAGTTGCAAATGTTGCAGTTGCAACAGTAGCAGATGGAAAGGGAGTTGCAATGCAAATGCAGTGTTGGCGGCAGTTCAGCAGAGTCAGCAACAACACAAATGCAACACATATCAGATTTTCACAATGGTTGGTGGGTAGCAGCAGCCAGACATCAACAGCGTGACAAGAGATGATGCGGAGATAGGGTGTTGTTTCAGTGGGTTGCAGCACTGGGACACATTCCTCGCTAAGAGGGAGTGTTAGTTTTTGTAGCATCAGATGTGTTCTAACCACGAAATTTTGTGGAGAGGCTAGAATACATGAGATCTCCAAAACCCATAAATTGTTTATGGAAATTCCACCTAGAGACGACTTAATTAGATTATTAGTCGTTTTTTAAATATTTCCTAAAAAGTTAGGGAATATGACTAATTAATCAGAAATTAATTATGTTATGGTGTGAATCTTCTAGAAACTCACACATATCGAATTCTAGTTAATCCTATCCATATATTAAGATTTAATATTGGTCGTTGAAGTCTCAACAGAGGGTTATAAGAAGGAAGTCGATGGGGCTTAGAGAATACAATTGAGAGGTTCAATTTTGCTGAGAATCAATTTCCAGAGTTGCAGTGGTGTGTTGTCGGAAGTGATTCAGTGAGGTTGAAGTAGTGAGAGAGGGGCAGAGATAGTGAGGCCAGAGAATTATTTTCCAGTACCGGTGAGTACATTACAGAGAGGTAGTGATTTCCACGGAGAGGCAGTGCAGAGCCCTCTTTGGGAGATTTCAATTTTGCTGGGGAGAAGTAGAGAATCTAAGCCAGAAGCTAGGCAGAGGATCCAGAGGCAAAGAGTATTAGTTTCCTAGACAACAATTGATGAGATAGTGAGAGGAGACGTAGTTCCGAGCTCGTGCGACATAATAAATGCGTAGATTGACACAATGATTGTGCAGAGGGAGCAAGGAGCAGCTCAATTCAAGCTAAGGTCAGAGCGGGATCGCCTATGGAGTGAGAATTTTTTCTCACTATTTATTAGTGCCAGTTATTTCTCTATTTGGATTGCTAGTTTAAGCATCCATAGTTTGTACTCAGATTTTCACTACTACATAATATTAAAACCCTTATTTGTTGCACCAGTTTTCACGAGTTGGGTTTTTCCGGGGACTTATTCCAAAAATAACGATGTATTTTGTGTGTGTGCATGTATTTCTTCTAGCGTTTTTATTTTTTCCGTAGTATTTTTTTTGTGAAGGTTGCATTGTATTTGTTTCGATATTTGTTGTAGCACACAACAAATAATTTGTTTAATTAAATTAACAAATAAAAGAAATAACATGAGTTGTTGCAATAGGATTCGGGGTTGGCCGAAGCACTATTTTTAGATTAGAATAGCTCATTCTTATTTCAAATCACTGTCAATCTATCTTGCAGGGTTGGGTAGAGGTAGATTTAGAGCTGAATATCGCATTTGAGCAGACTTTTATTGCATTAGTTGCTAACTATCTATCAACTTAATGCCATATTTGTTTTGTGTTATTCTTGTTATTCCATAGAACTATATCAATGATTTGACATGATCTATTGGCTTAAATGAAATTCTCACTTGAATTTAAATATATGCACACATAGATTTGATAGCTAATTATAAGATAATTGTATGTGCATATCTTAATAAACAATAGCAGGTCCTAGAACTATTTCGCGGCCCTGTTAGCTTTATTTTATTTTGGGTTCAAGCTTTTCCATGTTACTATCTCTTGCTCTTGATTAGGAAGAGGTATATATTTTTTATTGATTGAGATAGATTAGGATTTCCCTTTTGTTGTCTGCATCTTATATTAGATTTCATTTGCATTTGCATTTACGAAATCTTAGTAGAATTCTCCTTTCATAGGAGCAATATCCTTGGTGTCTTGGCTGAGCCCACATATCAACTTAAGGATTGCCTTCTTACACGCATGCTACAAGAGGGTAAGTCTGATGCATCTTCCTATTGGTAGTAGCTAGAAATATCATAAATAAATAGGGAGAGTGAGGGGAAATTGGAACCCATTCAACTAGATGAAATCACCATCTAAAACAGATAAGGGTCTAATTGGGGCCCTAACCGGGGTGATTTCCTAAACGTTGTTTATGGTAAATTTTGGCCATCAATGTAGTGGTATATAGGAAAAAAGTTACATATGTGCCTTTATAAGACACAAGTGTTGCAACTATTGAGATATGTATATGTTGTGACTCATGAGTATGAGCTATTGCAACTGTCTACTTAATTGTAGTCATTGCAACTTTGAGTTGTTGCTACTCGTGTTACAACTCTATATTATTGTTACGATTGTTGTAACTACTCTTTGTTGTGTCTCTTAACTTCATGTTGCCACAACTCTTATCTTACTGTTGTTGCAACTCTCACCGCTTCGATGTTGCAACTCTTACTTGCTATAAATCTCATTATTGCTGCAACTCACATAATATAGCTATTGTTGTAACTCACTCAACATTGTTGCTGTAGCTCCAAGAAAGAGTGTTGTAATAACATGCCAGCTTTAACAACATAGAATTCAAATGAACAAATTTCATTTGTGAACCAACAAATCTCAAATTTATAGACTCCTCCTCTTCAGACTCCTCAAATTCCTCCTCTCCCCTGCCGCTACCAATTTTTAATGACATTTTGTTATCGAACATAAGCCTGATTTTGGTTTCCATTTCATCTCATCACCCTTCCTTGTCGACAAACTTTTCTTTCGTTGATAAATTTGGTTCCATCAATATGTTCTCCTATATGGGTTGGCATGTTTCCAACCACCCTCCACTTGGTTCTAATGCCCTTATCCCTTATTCTCTGGTGTGATTCACATCCCTTCTCTTATATCAAACTCCTCCTCCTCTTTTATTTTTAAGAGTAATACCCCCTCCATTTTTGTTGATAATAACCCCTCTTCCCCTTTTACTAATAATAATAACAACTCTCCTAATATTAATATTAATATTAATAACCTTTCTTTCACTTTTGTTAATATTAATGAAATTTCTTCCTCTTTTATTAATAGTAACATTTCTCATATTATTATTAATAATTCCCCTTCCTCTATTATTAATAATTATAATCCCTCTTCCTTTATTTTTAATAATAATAATCTTTTTTCTATTATTATTAATGCTAACCCTTCCTTTATTATTAGCTATTCTGACCCTTCATCCATTGTTCAAATTAGAGGAAACTTTAGCCTAAAAGTGTCCATGAAATTTTCATGTAATTTCCATGTCATAATATGTAAACCAATCAAAATCCTTTAAATTTAAAAAGTGGTGCGTGTAAATATTTTGGAGAGAAAAGAAGAAAAAATAGTTTTTTTTTAATTGTACTTTTGGTTTAACTCCTTATAGGTTTACTCAAAGTTCAAGTGTATATACTCGTTGGATGCGGAATTAAATTTCACATCCAATGATTACTCATTATGTATTTTCAATTTTTATCAATGTGGGTCTTCTTAAAAGTATGCATAATGGGTACTTATTGGATGTGGAATTTAATTATGCATCCAACACGTGTCGACACTTGAAATTTTAGTAAACCTTGTTATAGACATATTTGGGCACTGCAACCCCAATTACATATGTCCATAAACCAAGGGCTTCTAAGTCCCTAAAAGTGTTGTTTCATACCCTAAAGGAGAAAGGTCAGCTAATTACATCATCTCCCAGAAGTTCTCCCTGAAAAACTACTCAGAATTGGTCAAAACAGGACCATATAGATTGCCCAGTGCTAAGGGTGTGATGCATCTCACCTGCCACATGCAAAAAGTGCGATGCATACTGGAAAGCCCTTCTGTAGGGTGCGATGAGCGAGTGCAGACAAATGGCAGAAACACTTTGCTAGGTGGAGACCCTGAGAATCTTCTAGAAGCTGCTCATTTGACACTTGCCTCTTTGAATTCGCCCAGGGATGAGTAAGAGATCATGAAATCTCCAAGTGGAACCAAGAACTATCAGAGAGATGACACTAATCAAAATTCTAGAAGCTGACTCACCCCCCTGCAAACATCTATATATGGATCCCTCATCCCAGATATCCAAGGGCTAGAATTTTGTAATTTGCAAGGAAGTGTTGTTGGTTTCTCTTTGAAGACATTGTTGGGTGATCTTGCTTTGTATGAGGTGAAGAGGGCTTTCATGCTGGGAGGATGGTGCTGGGTCAGACCAATGGGTTGTAATCCTCTCTTCTACTACTTCTATCAATAAAGCTATTTGAGTTTTCCTCCATATTCTTGTATATCTATGAATCTTGTATTTATATATGCATTTGTATGGTTAATATACATCTAATCCTATATTGTTTATGGTTATAGATCTCTATGCTTTGATGGTATCATGCTGCTTTGACTCTACATGTGCTCTTTGAAGTGGGACAAGTAAGGAAGGAGTGGCGAAATTCTGTCAAAGGGGAAAGGAAACAAGCAAGGAGCCAAGCGAAAGACTGAGGTTGATACTCTCTGCTTCTTTGTTTCTAAGATAGCTACCCGTCTTAGTGGGACTAGCAGCTTTGAATAGACACTAGTTTTCTTGATAACAAACCTACAAGGAGATCATCCAAAAATACAATTAAAAAAATAGTTTCCTTCTTTTCACTCCAAAATTCATAACTCTTATTTTATTATTTTAATTATTATTTTATTCCTTAGGAGGTCACTTTTAGGTTGAAATTTCCTCTAAAGAATAATTCTATCCCTTCCTTATTTATTAATAATACTTACTCTCCCTCTATTATGAATAATAATAATAATTACCCTTCCTATATTGATAATAGTATCTCTTCAATTTCATTTGCTAATAGTTTTTGAATCACTTGTTTTTACCTGAATAGATCCATCTTAGTTAACATATAGGGAATTGATGCTTTTGAATGAATCGAGGGAGGTGGTGGTAACCTGGTGGTGGCTCTACAATCTGAACTAGGGTTTGAGTTAGGGTTTGACTGCTGGTAACCATGGCGAGACGCGGAGGATGGAGTTCTGCTCCCTCCTACAGTCAAGTAGATGTGAATAGAAGCAAGGGAGTTGGTCAACATCGCTTCAAGAAACCAACAAAGGTGACAACTGAGGATATTAACATAGAAAATATCAGACCTCACAGATAGGAAGAGAATCATGAGGAGGATAGCAGGGAGAAGAGGACAGGGGGTAGTAGTTAGAAAGCTACACCTATGAGTGTGACAGGGGTCTGTAAACCCAAGTCGACCATTATTCCTCGGGTAGTTTTAAGTGACCCAATGATACAAGTGCACAAAGATTACATGGTGGAACACACAGTTATATGCAAATTTATGGGGATTTGGCCAATGAAGAAGGCTTTACACATATAGATAAGGAACCACTGGAAACCAATGGGAGAAATAAACCTTCACCTTGGGTCCAAGGCTTCTTTACGGTGGCGTTCACAAGCTTAGAGGATAAAGATAGAGTGTTCGATGGAGGACCCTATTTTTACGCTGCTGCAGGACTTTACATGCGACCATGGGTGATGAATTTTGTCCCAAAACGAGAAACGTTCACTTCGGTACTGGTATGGATAAGACTTTACTCCCTTTAGATTATTGGCTACTAGAGTCTCTAAAGGCTGTCAGCAACAAGCTAGGGCATTTCATAAAGATATCAGATGCGACTCTAAGAGGCAAATACACTTCCTTCACCCGGATTTGTGTGGAAATGGACTTATCTGGGGCACTTTCAGACAAGATCATTTTAGAAGTGTATGAAGAAGAATGGGTGCAGGCGGTGGACTATGAAAATGTCCCGTTTAGGTGTCGTAGGTGCCATGAACATGGACACCTACACAGAGACTTCCCATCAAACAAACTGGAGAGCGACACGAAAACCACCACAGACAAAGATCCTGAGGGTTTCACTAAGGTGGGGGGTAAAGGGAAAGGAGTAAAGCGGTACCAAAAGAAAATCAACAAGGATGGGCAACCGAGCCATAATAGTTTCAAGATCTTAGAAGAAGTCGAAAACAATGGGGCAAACTAGGAATCAGAGACTAATCCCATTGAGAAGGAAAGGGATGCTAGCATGGAGGATATACTAGAGAACATCCAGCAAAAGGATGATATATCAAGAATTATGGAGCTCAGTAGGGACCATGAGATGACCCCAAGTGAGGCGGGAATGGAGGACCATGAATTGCAGGAGATTCTAGAGAGGGAGAATTTAGATCTAGAAAATTTTCTGGAGCAGGGAATTACCAAAGGGGTTGACTTCCTGCCAAAAGAGGAGTTTGAAAGGGTTCAAAAACTCTTTCTCTAGAGATCCCAATCGAAAGGTTTTGGAGTCAAAAGAAACCATGACAGCTAGGAGAATAGAGGGATGAAAACAATGGAGGAAACATCGGGGCACTCTTCCAAGAACCCGGGTAGGAAAAGAGGAAGGAAAAGACAGAATGAGCTGCTGACCGAATGTGGGAAACTCATGATTAACTCAGGTAAGATGAAAGATCTCACTAGTTACTCCTTTACAAACCTTTCTTAATGAAGCTTACAACCTGGAACATTAAGGGTCTAGGAAGTAAAAGGAAACAAATAAATCTTAGCAGTAGAATAAAAGAAGAAAAACCAGATATGGTTTTTATTCAGGAAACAAAGTTTTCAATGGACAAGATGAGAGAAATACATAGAAAATAGTTAATCAAGTATGAGTATCTAGAGGTTAAGGCAGATAACTGGCGAGGGGGATTCTTACACTTTGGGATCCCCACAAACTTGGAATCCTAGATGCTGAAGCATCCAGGAACTATCTATCACTGGTGATTCAACCTTTGGGTGATAAAGAGATCTACATGATTACAAACATCTATGGTCCTCAAAAACTAGAAGAAAAACTCAAGCTTCTCACCTCCCTTGAGGAGCTGAGAGAGAGATATCCTGATATGCCCTGGATTCTGGCAGGGGATTTCAATATGATCAAATCTCTTACAGAGAAAAAAGGTGGCACCAGAATACTAGGCAGAGACTCCATTGCCTTCCAGAACTTCTTAAATAACATGGGACTAGTGGATACTGAAACAATAAATGGCACTTTCACCTGGAACAATAAGAGAGGAGGGGCTTCTCAAGTTGCCTCTAAACTAGATAGATTCATAATCTTAGAGAACCTCCTTCTCACAGGCCTTGACATGTCAGCTTTAATCCTTCCCTTTGGAGGCTCGGACCATTGGCCTGTCTAGCTTGAAGCCACTTTTATGGGTACACCGAGGAATAAACCTTTTAGGTTTGAGAATGTCTGGCTCTCTCACCCTGACTTCACCAGCAATATTGAAAAATGGTGGATGGAAGATATGCCCGTTCAAGGCACTAAAATGTTCATGCTGCAACAAAGACTTAAACATATCAAATCCAGACTTAAAGATTGGAACAAAAAAGAGTTTGGTAATATTTTTAAAGCCAAAAGAGAAGTTGAACAGAAACTCCAGGGGATTAATCAGATCATCATCACAGATGGTTTTACCGAGGAAAGGAAAACTCAAGCCGATTCTCTTCAGAAGGAATGGGAAGATAGGTGCATGCAAGAGGAGATTTTCTAGAGACAGAAATCGAGGGTGCAGTGGATCAGAGAAGGGGAAAGAAACATGAAGTTTTTTCATAAATCAACTTTGGATCACAGGTCACATAACAGAATTTCAAAACTCAGAGATGTTCAAGGGAAAGAGCTCGTCTCCCACAAAGAAATGGAATTTGTCCTAGTTCAACACTTCCTTAGCATAGCAGAGGAGCCTCTCCTCGACAGATCATGGTTCATTAACAATTTCACAAAGTACATTCCCAAGCTTGTAACCAGGGAAGACAATCACAATCTTAACAGACCAGTGTCTGAAGATGAGGTCAATGAAGTTATCAATGAGATGAAAAATGGGAAAGCTCCTGGCCTGGATGGTTTCAATGTGGACTTCTTCAAAGCATGCTGGAAAATAGTCAAACAAGACATCCTTGATGTTGTGGAAGACTCAAGAAGATCCAAAATGGTTTTGAAGGCTCTCAATGCCTCTTTCATAGCTTTGATTCCAAAGCAGGAAAAAGCTATGACAATGGACAGATTCAGACCCATAGCTTTATGTAATGTGGTGTAAAAAATTATTTCCAAAGTGATCACTAACAAACTCAAGCCCATTCTTCCAGCTCTTGTCTCAGAGGAGCAAATTGGTTATGTGGAAGGAAGACAAATTCTCAATAACATCATATAAGCTCACGAGGTGGTACACTCTCTTAAGAGCATTAAGCAAGCTGGTATGATCATACAGATTGACCTAGCAAAAGCTTATGATAAGCTAAGTTGGTCTTACATCAGGGTAATGCTAAGAGCCTATGGTTTCGACCACAACTGGATTAGATGGGTTATGGCCCTTGTATCCACGACTAGTTTTTCAATCCTGCTTAATGGCTCACCCTCCGAACCTTTATGCCTTCTAGAGGTCTTAGACAAGGAGACCCGATCTCCCCCTTCCTCTTTGTGCTCATGATGGAAGGGCTAGGCAGAGCGATCAAAATGGAAAATGCTGAAGGAAGAATCCAGGGACTGAAACTAACCATAGATGGTGCTGCTTCGACTCATCAACAATTTTTGGATGACACTATGCTACAGGGTATTCCCACGGTCAAGGAAGCCAAAGCTTTCAAACAAATCTTGAATGACTTTGCTATGGCTGCTGGTACAGAGGTAAGCCTTGACAAATCAAAGGTTTTCTTTTTTAACACTGACATTGCTATTCAGAGGAACCTCACCAGAATTCTCAGGTTTCAAAGGGATCAGTTACCTTCTAAATACCTTGGAATGCCTCTTACGGACAAACCTCTGAGCAAGGGTGTGTGGGAGCCAGTAATTAACAAATTTCAAGACAAGATCAGGAAATGGACTTGCAGGTCTTTGAATTTGGAAGGGCATTTTGTGCTTACAAACGCTGTCCCGCAGGCCATACCCATGTTCATGTTGTCAGCTCTTCCTGCTCTTAAAGGAGTTATGCAACAAATTAGGAATATTCAAAGAGATTTTCTTTAGGGCAAAGGGGAAGAGAAAAATAAGTGGGCTTTGGTAGCTTGGGACAAGCTTTGCAAACCTAAGGCCCATGGTGGTTTGGGGCTTCATGACCCTGAAACCCTCAGTAGAGTTTCAGGGGAAAAACTTTGGTGGAGGTGGCTTAAGGAATCGACAACCCCTTGGGCCAAGCTTTGGAAACATAAATATGCAAATAATTGGCAGGAGAGGGATCATATCTGAATGTTTGGGCTTATCAAGGGCTCCCACATTTGGAATCTTGCTTGGGAAAATAGAAACATTGTCCAACAGCATAGCTTCTGGGAGATCCGAGCTGGGGACCTGGAAAGATTTTGGGAGGATAACTGGCAGCAGGAACCAAACTTATTTAGGGAAGAACTAACCACTCTCAAGAATGACACTGACAACAAAGGTTTATGTATGGTAAGTGACTTTTGGGATCAGGCAAGGAAAAATGGTAAATGGAGAATATGGAAGTATCTAGGCTATAGTGAAGAGAGCCCTTTGAAGGCCCAGGTAGGCTCTCTTGCTCTGGACTTGGAATAGAGTAAGATTTTGGTATCATCCTTGTCTGACCAACTGAGATGGGGAAGAAACATAGAAGGTAACTTTAACCTCAAAGAAGCTAAACGATTGGCCCTAGGGTTTGACTATCAAAACCCTGATAAGGTATGGAAGGACCTTTGGCAGCACCCTTATTGGATGAAAATAAAGCTATCTATGTGGTTGGTTTAACAAAAGAAAATTCTAACTTGGGAAAATCTTCTAAAAAGGGGTTTTGTTGGCCCATCCAAATTCCATCTATGTGGTTTACAAGAGGAGACGATGGAACACTTACTCAACCTCTGCCCATTCACCTCTACCTTGTGGGATTGGGTGGCCTCAGTCTTCAGGCAAATTGACAGGGACAAACTTAGTATCACCAACACTTTGAAGAATTGGAGAAAAGACTTCTTAGGCAATGAAATCATCAACAAAGCTTGGACTCTGGTTCTAGGCTTTATAATCTAGGATGTCTAGAAAGAACGCAATGGTAGGATTTTCAAGAACAAAACTGGCTCAACCCAGAACATTATTGCACAAATATTATGACAGCTCAAAGACACTATTGGAGCCCTTTTGTGGAGACCTCCTGAGGACCCTACTCTGCCCTAGGATGCTCGCATACTGTTGTAGTTGGGTCTCCATTCGCTAGTTCCCTAGAGCATAAACAAGGGTGTGAGCTAGATAACTACTGGTAAAGACTTTTGGCAACCTCCTCCTCATGGTTTCTTGAAAATCAATATAGATGGAGCCTCTAAGGGAAACCCAGGGATGGCTGGATTTGGCGGGGTCATCAGAGATGAGTAGGGGTGCATAAAGGATATCTTTCATAGTCATTTGGGGACTGCCACTAATAACATGGCGGAGCTCATGGCCTTAGAGCAGTGCCTGGAAATACTGATCGAGTCAAATCTACACAATTCCATCATTGAAGCAGACTCTAAATTGGTAATTAATGCGGCCAAGAAGATATGTAATGGAATGGCACCTGGAAAAGTTTCAAAACATTGGTGGCTTTTGTAGGTCTTTCAGCGTATTCATTCCCACCTGTGAACCCTGAGAATGGTCAACTTCGTTCATGTGCGAAGAAAAGCCAATATGCTAGCTGATCGTCTGATGAATGAAAGAGTGCTTTGCAATGAAAGTTATAGTAGACATGCTTGGGATTCGACACCCTCGGGGAAATTGCGTTATGATTGTCAAAGACAGGCGACCAAAGACATGGAGCACTTCTAGACCATGAGGAACGAATAGAAGGAAGACTAGTGAAAGCAGAAGTCAATCATATTTGTTGATCCCACATAGAATGCTTAAAACAGAGTTAATTACAGGGGAGGCATACTTGGTAAATAGCGGGATTGTTGGAAGGTCTCTGACCAAAGATTTTGATGGCCTCTGTCATCGAATGACTATCAGGTTGGAAATTGATCGAAGGTTAAGTCTTCAAGCGGACCCAAAGATTTATAGATCAGTGGTTTATAATCCTCATCGGATCCGTAAAGAGGGTAAATATCGAGCTAGTTTCCGTTTCGATATCTCGGAGGACCGTCAGATCAACAGGGGCTTGATCATATGGATATCGGGTTTTAAAAGTGTTCGAAGGTTAAGTCTTAGACCGGACCTAAACTTTTATACACTAATGGCATATAATCCTTATCGGATCTGTGAACCGAGTAAAAGGGGCGCATGTTGCCGAGGCAATATCATTAATGATTGTCAGATCTTACGGGATCTTGATCGAAAGGATATCGAGTTTCAACATGGGAGGAGGTTAAGTCTTAGAACGGACCCGAAGTTTTATTCGTTGACAGTTTATTTTCTCTGTTGGCTTCGTAAAGCAGGTAAGGGTCACGCAAGTCTTCAAAGCAATTTCTTTAAGGATCGTTGGATCACTGGGGTCTTATCAAATAGCCATTGGGCTGGATAATGGGTGGAGGTTATTGTGTAAGATTTATGTGTAAGGTTTTGGGTTTTGTTGATTGTTATTCATCAACGAGTTTGCCCCTTGCTAGTCTTTATACTTGTAAAGACATGTAACATATGTAATCTTTCTTGCGGTTAATTGACTAAAGAAAGATAATAGTATCTCTTCATTTTTATCTAATAATAAAGTCATTAACTTTTTAGCTTTATCTTAGATGATAATGTTTACAATATTTTAAAAAATAGGTTTAAATTTCGCCATTTCCCCTAGGAGGATCCCTAATGAGGATATCATGTGTTGTATTGAATATGGTATTAAGGAATTACCAAATAGCACTAAGGCAATTACAAGACAAAATTGTGTTGTTGTACCTAGAATGGTTAAGCCTCCTAAGAGTAACATCAATAAGCAAGAGTTCCTCTCCCTAAAAGCTCTTATAAAGATAACCCAAACATTGTTATTATTAAAGCAGATAAAGGTGGAGGTATTGTTGTTTTAAACAAAGAGGATTACATGAATAAAATGTTGGATCATCTTAATAATAGTGGGAGTTATAGGAAGCTTAATAAGAATCCTCTTTAAAAAAAATACCGAAATAAGTCACTAATGCTATTAAGTCAGATAACTCCCTCATCTAACTAAGCAAAAATCTAGTGGAAAGTAATCCCCTCACCCCTAGAATCTATAGCATCCCTAAGATTCATAAAGAGGGTGCCCCTTTGATACCCATCGTTAATACCATTGGTGGACCCACTTATTGTTAGCATGTAGAACTGTACACTTGAATTTAATTCAGAATTTCACACTGAAATGTATACATATATACTTTATTAATAAAATGAATAACTAAATGATGATTTACAATACCCTTGGGCGGTTCACCTTTATAGGTGTGGATAGACCACAAGGGTTAAAAATCATGTCTTTTGGACCCTTCTACCTTTTCATAATTAATGACAATTAATTTATTAATTAATTTATTAATTTTTAAAACTTTTTATTTTTAATTATTTAATTATTATTTATTATTAATATTTTATTCATAACATTTCCCCACCTTTAAAAATTGCTTTGTCCTTAAAGCAAGGGTAGTGAGGGGTGTTGATGTTGAAAATTATCAGTTTCCCATAAAGAATCTTCTTCTGGAAGTTTTTTCCACTTGATTAGGTATTCTCTAATAGTTTTGGAACGTAGTACCTTCTCTCTAGTTGCAAGGATACCTTCATGTTCTAAAATAATTCTTCCTTCTTCATCGATTTCAGGAATCTCAGTTTGAGCTTACTGGTTTTGGCCTAGTACCTTTTTGAGACACAAAACATGGAATATGTTATGAATTTGACAGTTTTCAAGTAGTTTCAATTCATAAGCTACATCATTGGTTTTCTTGATTATTTGGAATGGCCCATAGAATTTTGGAGCTAACTTGTTTTTCCTTGTTGTTTCAGGGATAATTGTTTGTAAGGTTGTAGTCTTACGAAGGCCCAGTCACCTTCTTCAAACTTTCTTTCCGAACGATGTTGGTCAACTTGTTGCTTCATTCGATTCCTAGCAGTTGCTAGGTTTTCCTTTAGTATCTGGATAATATTTTGACTTTCTTCCAGATGGTTTTTCACTGCTTGTACCTTAGCGTCATTTAATGCAAAATCCTTCCATCTTGGGGGTTCATAACCATATAGTGCCTGAAAAGGGGTCATTTTGGCTGATGTATGATAGGTGGTATTGTACCACCATTCTGCTAGGTGCAACCATTGTGACCATTTTCTTTGCTTATTAAATATGAAGCATCGTAAGTATCTTTCTAAACAGTTATTTACTATTGCTGTCTGTCCATATGTCTGTGGATGGTAAGAAGAACTCATGTTAAGGGTTATGCCAACTTGGTTACAAAATTCCTTCCAGAAATTACCCTTAGATATTACATCTCTATAACTAATGATTACTTTAGGTAAACCATGTAGCTTGTAGATGTTTTGCAAAATACTGCCACAATTTTCTTGGTTGAGTCTATTTTCTTGATTGCCATAAAGTGTGCATATTTAGTGAGTCTGTCTACTACAACGAATATCTTATCCTTACCATTAGACATGGGTAAACCATTGATGAAATCCATTGAAATTTCTTCCCATTTCTGATTTGGAACATGTAAGGGGTGTAATAATCCAGGAGTTGAGACATTTTCGCTTTTACTTCTTTGACATATGTCACATTCGACGATGTATTTATGAATCTCTTTACTCATTCCCTTCTAGTAGAATGATTGGTGTGTGTTGTAGTATGTATTAAAGAACCCAATGTGCCCAACTACAGGGGAATTGTGTGATTCCTTTAGAGCTTTTATTTTAAACTTTGATGAAGGACTTAAGTAAATTCTACCCTTATACCATAGTATGTCATTCTTCCATTCAAAATTAGGGTGTTGACTAATGTTTTCGATTATCGAGCAAGAGTCTGGTTCCTTGGCATATTTAGATCATATCTCATCCAACCAATCAGGAACCACTACCAAAGCGGTGCATGTTGTGGTGTCTTCATCTTTACGTGAAAGAGCGTCGGAAACCACATTGTCCTTTCCCCTTTTGTGCAAGATTTCCATGTCAAATGTTGCAAGTTTCTCTATCCACTTCTGTTGTTCTGTAGATAATGTTTTTTGTTGTAACAAGAATTGAAGATTGTTATGATCGGTGCAGATTGAAAACTTGCTCCCTAATAAGTATTGATGCCACTTGCTTAGTGCATGAATAATGGCCAACATCTCCTTGTGGTAGGTAGACTTCAAGCTTTCCCTTTTATTAAGTTTTCGACTTTCATAAGCTATGGGGCAATCGTCTTGCATTAGCACTGCACCAATCCCAAACCCTGAGGCATCACACTCTACCACAAAAGGTTTGGAGAAATCAAGGGTTTCCAAAACTAGAGTAGATGACATTATCTCTTTTAAGGATTTGAAGCATTTGTCTGCTTTATTGTCCCATTGAAAGGAATTTTTCTTTAGTAAATTTGTTAAAGGAGCAGTCTCGTGTGCGTAATTCTTTATGAATCTTCTATAGTATCCGATTAATCCAAGGAATCCCCTAAGTTTGGATATATTCTTTGGCTTGGGCCACTCTTTAATTGCTTTAATTTTTCTGGGATCCACTTTGACTCCTTCTTTGGATATGATGTGTCCCAGATATTCAACTTCCTTCTGACCAAAAGTACACTTTGATAATTTTGCATAAAATTGATTTTTCTCCAATACAAACAATACTTCTTCTAAATGTTTGAGGTGCTCCTTCCATGTCTTGTTGTAGATGAGAATATCGTCAAAGAACACCAATACAAAATTTCACAAGTACAGGTGAAAAAATTCATTCATGGTTTCCTAGAAGGTGTCTGGTGCATTTGTTAGACCAAATGGAATTACCTTAAACTCATAATGTCATTCATGAGTTATGAATGCAATCTTCTTAATGTCTTCTAATCTTACTTGGATTTGATAATAGCCCGACCTTAAATCTAATTTTGAAAATTATTCTGCACCATGGATTTTGTCTAACATTTCATCAATAAATGGAATGGGGAATTTGTGCTTAATAGTAATCTTGTTTAGTCCTCGATAATATATACATAATAAGAAGGATCCATCTTTCTTTTGGACTAACACCACCGAAGCCGCATATGGGCTTCTGCTTTCTGTAATGAATCCACATTTAAGCAAAGATTGTATAAGCCTCTCTATTTATGCTTTATGATGATGGGGATAGCGATAAGGCTTGACCTTCGCAGGTGCCACATTTGGTTTAACTTCAATGATGTGTTTGATCTTCCTTTCGAGCGGTAATTTCATGGGAAATTCCTAAAATACCTTGTCATATTTTTGAATTAGGGTTGTAACTTCATATTGTTGGTGATACCCTTCCATGGATAATAAATCTAACTGTTGGCACTGTGTGAGAAATACCAGAGCTCCTTTGCAAATATGTTTCTTCATTTGTTGTGCATATATGATTTGGGTAGGAGGAGCTTGAAACCTGAACAATTTATACTTTCTTCCATTCCACTTGAACTTAATGAATTGTTTCTGGTGGCTTGTAGAATGTCCCCAACGTTTGTAACCATTATATTCCCAAGATGAAATCCACACCCCCAAGGGGACTGTGTAAAAGCTAGACTCCATTTCATAATATTTTAGCTGCATTTTAACTTTATGGCACTTTCCTAATCCATCTATTTTTTCCCATCTGCCACCATAACCTTTATATCTGCCATAGGATATGCAAATAGATTTAGCCTCCTTGTGACATTAACATCTATAAAATTTTGGGTGCTTCCTGAATCTATTAACACAATAACGTTTTGCTTCTTAATATGTCCCTTCAGTGTTAATGTTTGTGGCTGGGTTATTCCTGTGATGGTTTCCAAATAAATTCTTGGCATATTTTCTTCTTCTGGATCTGGATAAGGAGTCTCATTTTCTTCGTGAGTCTCTTCGTCAGAGTGACTATCAGAAGATTCCTCTTCTTGTTCTACTTCATAGTTGTAGAGTTTTTGTGTGTTGCACATGTGTCCTAGAGAGTATTTGTCTCCATATATCCAACATTTTCCATCCTTTTTCTTTTCAAAATTTGTCTGTTGTTTTCCTCCTTCTTGCAACGGGGGTGGAATGTACTTGCTAGACTTGTCCAAAGAATTATTGCTTATCTTTCCTTTTGAGTAATTGCTTGATTTTTTAGAAATGGTATATGACTTATTGAACTTATATTTTTTCTCAATGATTATTGTTGCATGTATTGCCTCTTCAATATTTTTGGGTTTGTACAACTTCTATTCTGCTCGGATGTATTCCTTAAGTCCACACCTATACATTTTTAGTAGTTCTTCATCGGTAAAACCTCTCTGTCTTACAACTAATACTTCCCATTCGTGGGTGTATTTGCTTACAATTCCTTTTTGTTTGAGATGAACAAACTTTTCATAGATATCATCTTCTTCCTCGTCATGAAATCTTTGTAGTAAGGCATCTACAAAATTCTTCCAAATAAATGAATGTGCTTCACATTTGTTTGACCACCATAAGAACTAGTTGTATGCTTCAGCTTCTAGGTTGTTAGATGTGGTCATAATTTTTTCTTGTTCACTGATTGGCGGGTTTGACTCAAAAATTTCCTCCATTTTGTTGACCCAGACGATGGCGCCTCTATGATCCTTACCATCATACTTAGGTAATTCTCTTTTAACTCGTTGATATTCCTTTCCATGAAATTTTGTATAAATATGTGGCATTTGCGGAATTTCATGCATTTGCAAAATTTCATGATTTGGAAAGTCTTCCCCTTATGGAGTCTTGGGAGTTTGTGATGGTTCTTGTGTGATAAGAGTATTAAAAATTTGGTTATACCCTTCCATTAATTGGGCATGTATCCCTAGTAACATTTTCTCAATGTTGTTTATTTTTTTGACATCACTTGCTATTTCTTCTTGCGTTTCCAATATTTTATTCTGACCTTCTCCTAACTCTTCCTGCTTCCTTTCGACATTATCGAGACGCCGGCGCATCTTGTCAAGTTATTCTTGGAAAATTTTTGAATCATCATTATTGTTCCTGTTATAGCTCCAAATCTCACTCTTATGGTTTGTGATGCTGCACTCATGGCTTAGGGCAACCCCTCCTTCCAGACCTGGTCCAAAAATTTAAAAAACAGTGTTTTATCCCTTATACGCGACATTGCCTTGAGTTAAACACGTGTATACACAGGTAGGTGTATACCCAACCCGCGTATATGTATTAAAACACTTTAAAAAATATAAAACTCCTTAATTTCGGGCGGAGATAGCAGGTTTTACCTGTTGATCACCTGTTAGTGCCTGTGGCCCAACTATTCCCAACCAATTCCCAACTAAAAAACTACTTTGGGAGAAGTATAAAAAGGCTTCAATGGGAAGGCCTAATGGAGGAGAGAAGAGAGAGAAAGGTTATTATGCTGAGATTTCACGGACCAGGTCTGAAGATCCTTGTGCCTCCTGCACTTCCCCCATTTTTACAGGAAACCCTTGTTTCCTTGTGTGATGATGTCCATTTGCTACTTGTGATATCATCGAGTGAGTCATGGAATGAGTTTGTTAAAGGCTTGAGACTGGACGAATCCGGAGGACGGTTCCGCTTGGAGCCTGTGAAAGGACGACTCAGGTGAAATTGTTCTTTTCTGTACTTTATTTGTCTATAATAAAAGAAACACATGTCTTTGTTCCTGATATAAATCTTCTTCATGTTTATGATATTCCTGTTAGAATTCATACGTGAACGGTTGTTTACTTTCATAACTAACTACCTTTCTTTATAATATGAAGATGGTTTCTTTATAATGTTTAGTCCATATACTGCTGTACTTTCTTGAATTGGTTGCTTTGCAGGCCAAAGGAGCAAAAGGAACTCCAAGAAGGGTTTGGACCCTAGAAGGACCTTCTCAAACGTAGGACCTCAGGTATGCCCCTTATCATAGAATTTTCTTATATTAGCATAATGGCTGTGTGGAATGTGTGTTCCTCTGTATAGACCACTTTCAGTCTGCTAGGGTATCAACCCAAGACCCTAGGGGAACTTTTCCCTTAACAGTTCCCCATTTTCAACTTGTTCTTCTTCTTAGTGGAACCAATTTTTATTTTTATTTTTATTTATTTTTATTTAAATTGATTATATAATTATAATTATATATAATTAATAATTATAAAACTATAAATCTTTTGGAATACACAAGAACCTCTTCACGTAATTTTTTTTGCTGCGATGAGAGCTCCTGAGGTCGCCCGCATGCAGCCCTAGCTACTACTGTAGCACTCAGAGACGCAGCCCTGCTTCTCCTCAGTGGCCTCCAGCTGCTGAGGATCGACTTCTTCTAGATTAGAGAGATCGCGCACCTCCCTGCAGCAAGAAATTCGCAGTTGCCCTCAGCGGCCTCCTGCTGTTGAGGCTCGAGAAAAATGGATCCACCAGAGAACAAAGATCATCATTCAGCCCACCATCAGGAATAAGAAGAAACAGCCAAAATATTTGTCTCCCTCATTTCGACAATGGGACCAGCTAAGAATAGACTAGCAGTCTCAAAGTTTGTTAAAAGAATGGAAGAAATACCAGAGATATCTCTCCCTCCGGCTCTCCCACGAAAAGCAGCTCTCTCCCTGGCAGAGTGAGGATTAGTAGGGCAGTTCACGGGGTTGTGGCCATTATCCAGGACTGTCCAAAAGTGGGTAGAAAGAAACTGGTCGACTTCAATAAATGGGAAGATCTTGATTAGGTTTTGCGGCAGAGGATAGTATACCTTTCATTTCGAGACCAAGAAGGATTGAGACTTGATTTTCAGGAATGGTCTGTATTTCATGGATACAAAGGGGCTGTATCTGAACAGATGGACCCCAAACTTTGATCTAGAAATGGATGTCCCAAGCGCTGCACTTGTCTGGGTTAGATTGCCACATCTCCTTCTCCACTGTTGGGGAGACGACTCAGTTAAAGCCATAGGAAATGTAGTGGGGAAGTACATCGATCGATGCGAGCCAAAGGAAAATATGCATGCATGCACCCGAATATGTGTCGAAGTGGATCTAGGGAGAGGACTCCCGGAAGCTATCAAAATCAAAGTGGACCAATGGACGCACATACAACAGCTGGACTAGGAGCAAATCACCTTCAAATGTAAGGTATGTCATGAATACAATAATTTCGCAAATAGATTTACAAAAAGAAAAGAAAATGAAAGCGAAAAGATGGAGGATCTGGAAAATAAATGGAAACAGGTCAAGAGGAAAAAAAACTATAAACAAGCAACCAAACCAATCTTCTTCGTAGCCCTCAACATCCACCGAAGCCTAGCCTCTCTTGCCAAATGCAGACCTTGCCACTGCAAACCCATTCGATCCATGGGATCTCTCTGCTCCCCCATTGCCCCGACCCAAATCTAGATCTAGACCTAGATCTAGAACCCCTCATTCCCCTAACCCTTCTCCCCACTCCCCTAGAATCTCTTCCCCCACCTCTCTCTTCCCCCCCTCAGTAGATAGAATCTTAACCAGAAAGAAAGCAAAGGAAGCATTCCCAAATACTGAAAATAAAAAAGAAGTGGGAAGAAAGGCAAACAAGGAACTAAGGGACAAAGCAATAGCAAAAGAAATGGCTCTAGGAACGCAAAAACCTATGGATACTTTCCTAGGGAAGAGCATAGGGAACAATGAGAGAAGCCAACCCAAGGGGAAGGGCACCGAGTACCACCAAGTACCACCAAGTAGGTAAATAATGATAATAGTCTCCTGGAATTGGAGAGGAATGGGGTCAACTATTAAGGAAAATGTAGCAAGAGATATATTAATAAATGAAAACTTAGATATTCTAATGATCTAGGAGACAAAGGCAGGAAATCAAGACACCGAAAATCTCAAAAAAAAGTTTAGAAAGTATGAAGGGGAAGCCATGCAGGCAATAGGAGCATCAGGAGGTATATGCACAATATGGAAAAAAGGAATATGGGAATTGATTCAAAAGAAAATAGATCAGCATTGGATAATAATGGACCTCAAGAAAATCAGTACAAGGGAGAGGTACAGGGTCATAAACATCTATGCCCCCAATCACTATAAGGACAAAGAATAGTGCTGGGCTACTTTTAAGGAAATCTTATAGGAAAATCAAGCAAGGAAGGTGATTTTAGGAGGAGATTTAAATCTGGTAAGAAGTATTGAGGAAAAATTTGGAGGAACTTATCAAACGGACCCTTCCAGGAACTCTCTAGAAGAAATTATGGAGCAGCACAGCCTTCTGGACACCCCACCAAATAACGGGAAATACACCTGTAACAATAAAAGAGTAGGTAAAAGTAATATCAAAGAAAGGCTGGACAAGATATTAATTCAGGAAAGTATAGCAGCAGAATACATCGCTATAAAATCAAAAATCATCCACACTGTTAGGATATTCCGACACATAGGAAATAGTTAAGTATAACTTGGTCTAGTATAGAGTTAGGTAAAGTGTGTTTCTTTACTATGTACATTTTGTAACTTACAATCCGACGGTCACGATCTGTAGTTATCCGACGGTTCATTCTCTCCTCGGTATTACCGACACTTGATCCGTGGCTTAACACCCGATTGGTCCATGATCTTTATTTAAAGAGCATGGAGGGTCATTTGTAGGGTAACCGTTCATGAGAGAAGCTTATGTAAATTTTCATTCTTTTATTAATAAATTGCCTGAAGTGGCCGCGTTGGCTCAGGCCGTGGACTGTTTCCCTCTTTGAGGGTTTTAACCACGTCAAAAATACTAGTGTATTGATCTGTGATCTATTTGTGAGCGGTGTCCTTTGGTGTTCTTTCTGAGGAACTTACCCTGTAAATTCCTACATGGTATCAGAGCTATTTGAGGGCCACGTCCGTTGGTGATCCAAATATGAAGTCGGTAGAACTGCATCCAACTGTCGTTTCCTAGATCTACTGTTTCTCACTACTTTCGGGCTGAGAGGACTGCTCTATTGTGTTAGTAGCATCTGTTACAGTGTGGAACCCCTTTCGTTTCACGCAAAAAGGTTTCTGGTAGCCCTAGCTACGTCATTTTTAAGATCTGGAGGTATACAGTGTTTATTTGCAGTTTACAGTTATTTTCTCTCTGTTTATTTCGGTTTATTTAGATTTTTTAATTACCGGATCTATACCTTTCATTTCTGCGTATGCTCTTTGCCCTGCGACTCTGTGTGATCTGGGCAAATCAGAAACAGAAAGGAAGGATTTTTCTCGTGCGTATGCTCTTTTCTGTTGCGCCTTAGTGTGATCTCGGAAAATATTTAGTTTCCGGCTAAAGCTAACTTCGAGCCGTAAGGTTCGTTTTTTTGTATGTCCGTGTTGGGTTTTGTGTTTTTTGTTTTGTAGGGAAAAAGAGCTTTCTCAAAGTAAGCACGCAACCCAAAGCTTCAGTGACTTGAAAAAAAAAAAAAAAAAACTCCCTTCCTCTTTTCCAAAAATTACTAAACTTTTAGTTTAGCTCACTTGGTCCAAAGCTACTTTATGAGAGTAGAGGTCTTGAGTTGAAGTCTTCTTTTTGTTGAGCTAATTAGATTAAGTTTGGAAAGGGGACTGATTTTTTTTTATAACATTATCATTCATTTCTGCACATTCCCGCACTTCGTTGGCATCTTCATCAAATTTTCTTCAAAAAGCCATAACTTCTTCATCCAGAAGCCGTTTTCAGAGCTGTTTTTTTTGAACTAGCCTAATTTTTCGAGATATTTCCATTGGAACACTTAGTTTCAGCATCTATAGCTTTAGTTTCTATTAAAATGGAAAGTCCATGCCAAGTTATTCTTGACAGCACCAACTACTTCTGATTGTGGTCCTACATTGTGGATTTACTTAGAAGTAAAGGTCTCTACAGAATAGCCTCAGGCCAAGAAACCAAACCGAAAGATGAAGATAAGGTAGCTAAATGGGAAAATAGGCAAGATCAAGCACGAGGGTTGATAGGGATGTCTATTTCCCCAGATCTTAGATTCCATATTGCAGAACTTGATACTCCTGATGAAGCAATGAAACAGATTACTAAAGTTTTTGGAATTAAAAATGAACTTAAAGCCCATCAACTCGAAAATGAGTTGCTTACATTGGACCCCAATAATTTTTCTTGCATTGAAGATTTTTTGCCCAAGTTCAAGACCCTTAGACTTCTCTTGGAAGGTGTTAAGGTTAAGAAAGAAGATAGTAACCTTATCTATTCCATTCTTACTAAGTTGGGACCAGCCTATTCTGTGTTTGTTTCCACCTTCCATTCTATAAGAGAAGCCTTCATTTCTCAAGGACAAGCCTACAAGTCCCCTTCCTTTGACTCCTTTTGTGATTCTTTAATAAGAGAACAAGAAAAACTCTTACACCTTGGTCTTCTTAATCTTGGAAACTCTTCTAAGAAAGCGTTAGCTGCCCAACAACAACCAAATCCAAAGAATCCTAAGAAGTTGTATCCTAAAGGGAATGGTCCTAAAGAAAACAAGGGTCCTAAGCAATTTCAGCCTCAAAATGAAAAATCATTTCAACAAAATGATAAGACAAATAAAAACAAAGGGAAGAAGACTGATAGACATTGCAACTTTTGTAATCGAGATGGCCACTTAGAATCCAAATGCTTTAAGAATATGGAAGCCTTGGAAGCAGCAATGAAGAAGCATAACATCCATCTGGAGCACTCTTCAACTTCAACTTCATCTTCAAGAATAGCACTTTCTGCATGTGGTTGTCAAGCATCTCGGTCTGGCTATGCACTAAATGTATCTTCTTCTTCTCATTCTCATGAGTGGCTCATTGATTTTGGAGCTTCTTATCACATGGCCAAAAACAAAGCCATGTTTTCTTCTTTAAATGATTGTAACACCAAAAATATATATGTTGGTGATGATAGATCTCTTAGTGTTGTAAGGACTGGAACTGTTCATACAGACAATGGTCAATTTAATGATGTATTATGTGTTCCAACCTTATCCTGTAACCTTCTATCTGTATATCAGATAACTCATTCAGGTGAAGGTAAAATCGTTGAATTTTCACCTCACGACGTTGTAATTAAGGACCTAAGAGATCCTAGACAGATTTTAGCTACTGGCATTGTTGATGATTCTACAAGGTTGTATAAGTTTCACAAATTTGGGTCATCAAATCTTCCCTCGGTATTTGTTTCTCATAATGATGAAGTGAGCAAACTTTGGCATGAGCGATTTGGTCACTTAAACTATCGCTCCCTTCAGAATCTATGTAAAGAAAATATGGTGACAGGTCTTCCAATGGTATCTTACAGAGATGGTGTTTGTTCCAGATGTGTACTGGGAAAACATCATCGGGATAGTTTTGAAAAACGTGCCACTTGGCACGCCTCAGCCCCTTTACAGCTTGTGCATAGTGATTTATGTGGTCCACTTCCAGTTGTTTCATTCTCTGGCTACAAGTATTTCTTAACTTTCATTGATGATTTCTCCAGACGCACTTGGGTCTACTTCTTAAAACTCAAGAGTGAAGTATTTAACATGTTCTTGGCCTTTAAGGCCTTTGTTGAAAAACAATCTGGACATCAAGTTCTTAAGCTAAGATTTGATAATGGCGGAGAATATGTTAACAAAAAATTCATCTACTTTTGCACTGAGAATGGAATTCAAATGCAACATACTGTTCCATATACTCCACGACAAAATGGTGTAGCTGAAAGGAAGAATCACACCTTAAAGGAAATGGCTAATTATATGCTTCAATCTAAAGGACTTGGTCTTAATTTTTGGGCAGAAGCAATTAACTGTGCAAATTACATAATAAATCGCACTCCTACTAAGGTTTTAAAGAATATCACTCCAGAAGAAGCATGGAGCTCAATTAAACCAGATGTAAGTCACTTTTGTGTTTTTGGAAGTGAAGCATGGGCCCATATTCCAGATGAGAAACATAAAGCTTTAGAACCTAAGAGTGAAAAATGTATTTTTGTTGGATATTCTGAAGATGTCAAAGGATATAGACTTATTCCACTTAAGTCCAAAAATGTTATCATTCGAAGATATGCAAAGTTTGCTGAAAATATATCGGCCTACGAGCCTAGTTCGGTGGATGTGCCACCTCTCCCTATCTCTTCTACTTTTGAAAATATTTCTTCCTCAGATGATGAAAGCGAGGATGACAATCCTCCCCCACCTTCTCAGGATCCTCCTCCAGCTCTTCAGCTTCCAAAATGGGTCCGTGCTACTCGGGATGCAGCAGGTGATCTTGTCGGTGATCCTACAGATCAGCGACGTACACGTTCTCAGTTCGATAGAGCCTCTTCTTTACTGGCTCAAGCTTCAGTGAATTATGATCCTGACACCATTGCAGAAGCTTCAGGCCATCCAGATTGGGATGCAACTATGAATGAAGAATATCATTCATTATTGGCAAATGATACATGGGATCTTGTTCCTCTACCAAAGGGATGAAAACTTGTTAGATGCAAATGGGTTTACAGAACCAAGTATGGACCAGATGGGAACGTTGATAAACATAAAGCTCGTCTTGTTGCTAAGGGTTTTTCACAAGTTGAAGGCATTGACTATACCGAAACCTTCTCCCCTGTTACCAAAATGAACTCTGACCGCCTTGTTCTTTCCCTTGCTGCCTCTTTCAAATGATGTTAAATCTGCCCTCTTGCATGGGGACTTGCATGAAGAAATATATATGGAACAACCTATTGGCTTTATACAAACAGACTCCAACCTTGTATGTCGGCTTAAGAAATCCCTTTATGGTCTCAAGCAAGCTCCTCGGGCTTGGTATGCCAAAATGGATAGCTTTCTTTTAGAATATGGCTTTTCTAGGTGTCATTCTGACAATACTGTCTACACCAAGAAAGTGGGCAAGTCTCTTATCATTCTTGTTCTTTATGTTGATGATCTCATCCTCAATGGTAGTGATCCCAACCTTATAAACCATGTGAAGTCCAGCCTTAAAAAGAAGTTTGAAATGACAGACTTAGGACACTTGCATTATTTTCTTGGTCTTCAAGTCTTGCAATCCAAGGAAGGTATTTCCCTTTCCCAGTCCAAGTATCCTGTGATCTTCTACGCCATTTTCACATGGAAGATTGTAAGCCATCCCCTTCTCCCTTTCAGTCTGGAGTCAAACTTTCAGTCACTTGCACTTCCCCTGAAGTTGATGCTACCTTATACTGTCAACTTGTAGGAAAACTTTTGTATCTAACCCATACTCGTCTTGACCTTTCCTTTGTCGTTGGCCTTGTTGCTTGGTTTATGCAAAACCCACATGAAAGTCATTGGAAAGCAGCTAAAAGAATACTTCGTTATGTTTGAGGTACAGTTCAGTTTGGGATTCATTACAGTGCCGAAGCATCTCCTCTATTGGTTGGTTTCACTGATTCCGATTGGGCTGGAGACCCTGATGATCGGAAGTCTACTGCAGGTTATGTGTTCACTCTTGGTTCAGGACCTATTACATGGGCTTGCAAGAAAGAAGGTGCCATTTCTCTTTCTTCAGCAGAAGCAGAGTATCGTGGTGCCGTAGAACCTAGTAAGGAAGCCTTGTGGCTTCGTGAGAGCCTATCAGAGTTTGGCTTTCAGCAGCAACATCCGACTACACTTTGGTGTGATAATCAAAGTGCCATTCAACTATGCAAAGATCCAATCCAACATCAGCACAGCAAACACATTGAACTGCACATCCAATTCATTAGAAAGCTCATTCACGACCATGTTCTTGAAGTGCAATATTGTTCAACAGATGATCAAGTTGCAGACATCTTTACAAAGGCTCTCACAGAGGCGAAGTTTACTAAACTTCGATTTATGGTTGGAGTTTAGGAAGTTGTCACTAAGGGGGGATAGGCTCTAGTGCCTCCTTCCTTCTCCTATTGTGTCATATTTGTAAATCCTTCAATCCTATCCCAAGTTGTTCTTATGGGGGGATGTTAGGATATTCCGACACATAGGAAATAGTTAAGTATAACTTGGTCTAGTATAGAGTTAGGTAAAGTGTGTTTCTTTACTATGTACATTTTGTAACTTACAATCCGACGGTCACGATATGTAGTGATCCGACGGTTCATTCTCTCCTCGGTATTACCAACACTTGATCCGTGGCTTAACACTCGATTGGTCCATGATCTCTATTTAAAGAGCATGGAGGGTCATTTGTAGGGTAACCGTTCATGGGAGAATCTTGCGTAAATTTTCATTCTTTTATTAATAAATTGCCTGAAGTGGCCGCGTTGGCTCAGGCCATGGACTGTTTCCCTCTTTGAGGGTTTTAACCACGTCAAAAATACTGGTGTATTGATCTATGATCTGTTTGTGAGCGATGTCCTTTGGTGTTCTGTCTAAGGAACTTACCCTGCAAATTCCTACACACAATGCTGCATCAGATCATAAACCAGTTTTAATAGCTTTGGGTAAACTGGAGAATCAGGGCCCTCTCCCCTTCAGATATAGCTTAACCTAGGACAGAAACATAGAAATCAGCAAGTTAGTAAAAACAGTACGGGAACCAAGAGTAGTAGGTTCATCTCATTACATATGGGAGACAAAAATAAAAAATTTAAGAGCCAAGTTAAAAGAATGGGCAAGAACAGTGGAACAAAAAAAGAAAAGAAAAGAAAAAGGAGCTCCAACAAAAAATGGACAACATACAAATGGAGAAAGAGGGTAAAGAGGAAAGCAGGCAGGACTATTTAAAAGAGAGAGAAGTCTTTTAGGAAATTTACAGGGAAAATAGGAAAGAAGAAGAAGAGGCCATATTGAAGTCCAGGAGTTTATGGCTCAAGGCAGGTGACAGGAACACGTCCTTTTTCCATAATTTTATGAAGATTAGAAGAGACAGAAACCATATAGAAAATATCCAAGTGGAAAATCAAGAAATTAAAGGAGCAGAAGAAATAAAAAAAGTAGCCCACATGCATTTCAAAGATCTACTGTCAGCCACAGAAGAAATGGCTGAATATGAAGAAATTTTGCAGCACACAAAAAAGAAAATAAAAAGAGAACAAAATGCAAATTTGTGCAAAGATCCAACAGAGGAAGAGATAGTGGAGGCCATATGGAGTCTACATTCGGATAAAGCACTAGGGCCAGACGATTTCACCATAGTTTTCTTCAGAAATCACTAGTGTACAATCAGAAATGACTTCATAAGAATGGTGAAAAACATTTTAAAAAAAGAAGAAGACGGGAGGCAACACAAAATCCTCCTATATGGCACTTGTCCCAAAAGAGGCAAATCCCATCACTTTCAATAGATTCAGGCCCATCTCTCTATGTAATTCCTCTTATAAGATAATAACCAAATTAGTGGCAAACAGAATCAAGAAAGTGCTGCCCCAAATCATATCTGAAAATCAAGGAGGGTTTGTGCCAAACCGACAAATCATCGATAATGTCATAATTGTCCAAGAAGCTGTCCACTTTAGTATCTAGAAGCAAGAGAAAGGCATGATAGTCAAACTAGACATGGCAAATGCCTTTGATAGGGTCAACCACCCTTATCTCATGGTTGTCCTCCAGAAACTTGGCTTCTCAGAAGAAATTACAGGTGTGATTCAGGCATGCATCTCCACTCCATGGATAGCCCCTCTCATAAATGGAAGACCCAGTGATTTCTTCCAAAGCACTAGAGGTCTTAGGCAAGGCTGCCCTCTTTCCCCTTTTCTTTACATAATAATGGCAGAGACTTTAAGCAGAGCTTTGGAAGCCCAGAGGAAAGAAAGAGCTATAACAGGGCTAAGAATAGCAAAAGGAATAAAAACCATAAATCACTCCTTGTTTGTGGACGATACTCTGCTGCTGGGAGGAGCATCAACAATAATAGCCAGAAGATTCAAAAAAACATTGGATAAATTCCTACAGGTGTCAGGTGGGCTATTAAACAACACTAAATGCAGGATTTATGGCTGGAATGTTCCACCTAGAATTATGCAAAGGATATCCCAAATCATGGAAATCCCAACACAAGAAAGATGGAGCCATTTCCTCTACCTGGGACTCCCAATCTCCAAAGAGAGCATGAAAGCAGAAATATGGACAAAACAGATCGAAAAAATGCAAGCTAAGATAAAGAATTGGGGAATGATGTGGTTAAATATGGCTGGAAGGGTGATCCTAATTAAAGCTCTCCTTGCAGCACTACCGATTTATCAATATGCTATAATCATGGCACCAGCAAGCGCCCACAAACAGATGGAGTTAATTATAAGAAGCTTTCTATGGCAAGGTGGGAAGTAGGAAAACAAGAAGTTTAGCCTGGTCAAGTGGGATCAAGTAGTGTTACCATATGAAAAAGGAGGGCTATCTATTTGACTGCCTGGACTAATGAATGCAACTCTTGGTATGAAAATAGTGTGGAGACTCATAATAGGTAAAGAGAGCTGGTGGAAAGAAATCCTAATTATCAAATACATGGATGGATCCAAGGAAAAGTTGCTGAAAGGAATCATCCCAATTAGACAAAGTTCTCAAGTATGGAAGCTAGTCAAAAAAGTAATTCCATTAATGAGAAGCCACATCTAAAAAATTCCAGGTAACAGGAAAACCATTTCAATATGGGAGGACAGGGTCATGGGGAAAGGTCAAATCCAAAATCTCCTGGAAGTTGAAGGCATTCAAGAATGGCTAAAAGGAAATGGATTCAACACTCTTCATTCAATCTCACTATGGAACCAGAAGGATTGGCAGGAGTGGAAAATTCCAGCCATTCCAGTAAGCCTAGAAGGACAATGGACAAAAATCAAACAACATTTAAAAGGGGCAGCTCCTATCCACTATGATGAGGAAGACAACTACCTATGGGATCCAAACAATGGGTAGTACACAGTTAAATCTGGATATAATATCCTCCAAGAGCAGATTGATCACCAGGAATGGGACTCCTGGAAACTAGCCTGGAAATCAGAAAGCCTGCCAAAAATAAAAATTTTCATATGGACCTTGTTAAAAGGGAAGATTTTGATTGCAGAAAATTAAAAAAAAAGGGCATCCAAGGGCCATCAAGATGCCCTTTATGCCGGCAAGCGGAAGAAAACATACAACATCTATTCCAAGAGTGTGAATTCTCAAAGGAATGCTGGAAGCAGCTAATACAGCCATTGGAAATTAACTTAAGCTTCGAAAAACCATTGCCGGAATTTCTCAGAACCCTTGAGAAAGCTTACCCTTATGTAACAAAGAAGAAAGCCATGATTATAAGAATATGGAAATGTATACCAACAGTGCTATGTTGGCAAATCTAGTTGGCTCGAAACAAGAGCATCTTCAAAAATCAAAGCCCAAGAATTGGGAAAACACTATCCAAAACTTGGGGAATGACTTCCGAAATTCTCAACGCAAAAGGAACTGCACCAACGGATTATAGCATTCTCCAACAAGAGGAAAGGGATTGGCTCAGCAAGGCCATAATAGACAACAATGGGCAGAAAGGTCAGAGAAAAGAAAATACAAAAAAAAAAATGGAAATTAAGAATGACAAAAGAGGAGTTGGAAAGTTGGAAAAAAACTCAGAATAGACACTATATGTATTTTGATGGAGCCTCAAAGAACAATCCAGGAAAAGCAGGAGCTGGTGGAATAATTTATGATCCAAATGGGGAAAAAATAACCACTTACGAGTGGGGACTGGGACAAATGTCAAATAATCAGGCGGAAGCATATAGTTTATTGATGGGAACAAGGCTGATTCAAAAAAAAGGAATTCAAAATCCTATAATCATAGGAGACTCAGCCATCATAGTTGAGATAATGGCTTGAAACAGGAACCCAAACAACAAGTTTATGAGCCGAATCATCCAAAGAACTAGAAGGAATTTAGCAGGATCTGGAAATACAACCTTCAAACATGTCTTGAGGATGTATAATAAGTAAGCGGATCATCATGCAAATCATGCTGTGGAGAAGGAAGAAGGAATTGTCAGTGAGAATCAGGAGGAATACTATCTCAGCGTGCCATAACTCCCATCGAAAAATGACAAGAATGAAGTTTTTTGTATACAACAAGACAACGAAGAAGGAGTAAAGAGAAACACCAAGGAATAGAATGTACAATGCAACAAGGAATCCACAGCCATCGGGAAATCCAAAAAAACTCGGACAGTCAAAGGAAAAATCATGACGACAATGAACAACACATGAAAGATGTTAGTGATGGCAGCTCGGATCACAAGTTTCATTAGAAAAGCAAAGGCACTGGGAAAAATCGAGGTAGAATATCTAGGGAGGATGATTGCCATCAAGTAGAATCCTCCAATTACAGGCTCAGCGAAGGCGGAACGGGCTATAAAATAAGTGGACATCGCCAATCAAGGAAGGATCACATAGGCTCAAGGGTTAGCAAACAACAACAGAAGGAAAGCTACAACAGAAAAAATAAGAATCAGGGAGATAAGTATAGGAAGAGGAAAGAGAAGTATAATGGAGCTTAATCACATTGATAAGGTAGCAAGGAATGACTCTTGCCCCGTGCAAAGGAATCATGATACTTTGGCTGCGACAGTCATTAAAAGATCTCCGAAGTGAAATGAGGATGGAGTATAGTTTCCAGAATCGCAACACGGCAGTCCATTAAGAAGAGATCATGGCTCTAAAATCAAAGTGCAAGCATTTAGAGGAAGCATTGGAATATTATAAAAGAAAAGCCACTTACAGACCGAAGGAACAACAGAAGATGGAACAACAAGAAGACGCAGGAACATTAGTAGAAGGAACAACAACCAGAAGGAACAGTAGCAGAAGGAACAGCACCAGAGGGAACAACAAGCAAAAGGAACATTAGTAGAAGGAACAACAGCCGAAGGAACAACAAGCCAAAGGAACAGTAGGCCGAAGGAACAACAACAAGGAATAGAAAGCAGAACGAACACCAGAAGAAGGAACAACAATCAAAAGGAACAACAGCATAAGGAACAGTAGACGAAAGAACAACAGGCCAAAGGAACAACAGGTCAATGGAACATCAGCAAGCAGAACGAACAACAGCACAAGGAACAACAAGCAGAACAAACAACAACACAAGGAACAACAAACTTAAGGAACAACAAAATGTAAAACACAAGGAAAAGGCCATAGAATTTGCTCTCCCAGTTTAAAAACATAAATTTTTGTGAAATATGCTATGTAAATTTGTTTTCTTAGTTGGTCAATATGTTAAACAGTACTCTAGAATAGCTAAAAAAACTTCTGAAGTTTTGATACCAAGCATAGGAGAAAGGTCTGCATGCCTATCTTACTGCTCAGTCTATCATATCAGAACAGCGGAATGTAAAAGGAGCTTGCTCCAAAACCTTTTTTTGATAATATAACAACTATCCGAACTTGTTAAAAATAAATTATAAAACTTATAATTAATAATTATACAATATAATTATAATATATATAATTTGATAATTAAAAAGAACCTTATAATTACGACTATATAGTGAATTTATAATCAAAAGGCATGGACGGACAGACTCGGAGATCAAACGACAGAGTACGATAGCTCAAAAAGACATGATGGTCAGCGGAAATATGCAACAAAATAGTTGGAGAAATGCTGGGTGAGAAGGCGTTCAACACAAGTGAGAAGACAACGAAATGGATCAGCGTTAGCTCGAGGCTGGTGTTTAAGTTTTTTCTGTCAAGGTGACTATGGGGACATGATGACACATAATATACAATGAAGCAAGGTGAGTAACGGGACAATGAAAGGTGTCGGGAATGAGGAGGTAACAGTCAATGAAGGTTATGAAGGGTGTGTTGTTGAAAGGTGAAAGAAAGAGAGTTGCAGACTGGAAATGCACAATTCTCATACATTGGATGAAATGAATGCAATCATAACACAATGAATGAGACAAATTCCGCAGTAGTAGAACAATGCAGTGATGTGGAAGAATGAACGGTTGAATCAATCACTGGCGCGAGGATCAGAATCTTTGACACCACTGTTAGCACCCAGAATTGTATGCTTGAATTTAATTTAGATTTTCACACTGAAATGTATACATATATATTTTATTAATAAAATGAATAAATGAATAATGATTTACAATAACCTTGGGCGGTTTACCTTTATAGATGTTGATAGGCCACAAGGTTAAAAGGCATGTCTTTTGGACCCTTCTACCTTTTCATAATTAATGGAAATTAATTAATTAATTAAATTATTAATTATTAGAATTTTTTTATTTTTAATGGTTTAATTATTATTTATTATGAATATTTTATTTATAACACTTATCTTTTGGCCAAGCTCTTAGCCCAAAAGTTGAAGCCATTGGTGGGCCTCACCAACTCCTTTGTTAAGGATTCTTATTCATATGTTAATGAAATTAAAAATATTAAGTTGGATCCTATTGATATCTTAGTTGGCTTTGATGTGATTTCTCTTTACACCAAAATCCCCATTAATGAAGTTGTGAAGATTATTAGTCGCATCACATATTATAACATGCCCAAGTTGGTTGGGTTATGCTTGAATTCCACATTCTTTAGCTTCTACGGTGAATTTTATGAGAAAACCTGTGGAGTTTCCACGGGCTCCCCTCTCTCCCTGGTCATAGCAAAACCTTTCATGGAATACTTCGAGACTAATGCCTTAACCTCTACGTCTTTTCGTCCAAAGTTATGGAAGTGATTTGTTGATGATATTTGTGTTATTTGGCCCCATGGTCGTGATAAGTTGGAATTATTTAAGCAACATATGAATAGTCAATCTGACTTTATCAAGTTCACTATGGAGGTCGAGAGTAATGGTAGCCTTCCTTTCCTTGATGTTCTTATTTCCAAAAATGATGATGGTTCCATTTCGCTCCAGGTGTTTCGTAAAAAGACTCACTCAGAGTAGTAACTCTATGTTGAGTCCCATCATCATCCTATTCAAAAATTTGGTGCATTAAACACCTTGGCCACCCATGCATTAAGGATTTCTGATGAGAGTCATTTTAATGAGGAGAAATCCCACTTCATGTATGCTTTTATGAAAAATGGTAGTAATAAATGCCTTGGCATCAAGACTTTCCAAAACTCTAGCCAAGGTCCAAGACCAAACAGGGACCTTTTGGATCATATCCCCAAAGTTGAGATTCCCTATATTAAGGGAACCACTAATAATATTTCCTACATTTTAAGAAAGAATCAAGTTTCTACCTTCTTGAAATTGCTAAATACCATTCGCGGTATGTTGAAGTCGGTTAAGGACCTTGTTGACCTTTCCAACATGAAACATGTCTACTTAATTTTGTTCACATGTGGTTCTCCCTATGTTGACGAAACATGCCAATCTATTAAGCAAAGGATTCAAGAGCATGTAGTTGATATTAAGAAATGTCACTCTGGTTCCTTTGCTCTTGTTGAGCGTGCTGAGAAAACCAAACACTGTATTAGCGTTGAGGACTTCAGGATCCTAGCTAAGATTGATAACTATCGTCATAAGAAGTTCATAAAAGCCATTGAGATTGAAAAACACTCTGACAATTTGAACAAAGATGATGCTTGAAAGATCAGCAAAAACTAGATTCCTGCCCTCTTTTATAGTTTTGCTTCTTCCTAAATCTTATTTTCCTCCTTCTTTTTTTATTTAATATATATGTATAGTTATTATCATCTCCATTAATTTTTATATTTCTTATTATATTATATATTAGTATATCATATTAATATATATAATTTATTATATTACATATATTGATATATATTATTATATTTAAGGTTCTCATTATATTTGAGTTATAATCATTATTAAATTTTTATTTTTGTTTTTATCTTTTTTATAATATTACATTAATAATATATAAGTTATAATATTATCATTATATATAATAATATCCACTACCTTTTTCCCATCGTTTTTTTTAAATTTATTACTTTTAAATATTATTTGACTTACTTTATTTAATTAATTTTCTTTTTTTAAGTATTTATTTTCTTTTTGACTTCTTTTTTTTATTAATTTCATTAATTATTATGATCGTTTTAATCTAGTTAATATATTTTCAATTTTGACCTCTTAATGTTCAATTAACCTAATGTCTCTTCTCTAACTCCACATCTCACCTATTTATCTCTTAGTGTCTGATTAAATTCCGTATCTTTATCCTAAAGATGAGCCACACTTGCTAGCTCGAAACGTTGACAATAATAAAATTCTTTTTATTGCGAGTGATTTGAAAATGGTAGAACAAAACCAAGCAGGTAATCAAACAACCAATCTCCTCACACAAGAAATTGAAAAAGGTGAATAGGCACTAGAAAGGGTTCAATGACTTATCCGCCACCTGTCATTCAATTGATTGAGTCAACATGTGCCTGATTCCCGCTATTTCTTGAAAATTTAATGCAATAGGATGAAACAACATAATCTTCACAGTTGTCCATAAAATTCATTAATTAATTTAGATAGAACATCTCATGTATAAATTGATGCTCTTTTTGAGCTGAGGGAGGAAGAGAAGGTAGTTAAGTCAGAATTTATGACTTTTATCTTGTAATTCCAACTTTCTATACAAATTCCTTTTTCATTCATGTTCAAACAATGGTGTGCTAAGTAATTAACGCCTTACTTTTTTCATAACCAGTGCCTCGCCGAAGGAAGTAGGAACCCCTCCTTAGCCATGTACTATATGTAATTTCTAGAGTAGCTATAATACATTTTCATATTTCTTTTTATTTCTAGTAATTCCTTAAATCAACAATTAGTTATGACTTTGTTATTTTTTCTTTTTTACATAACTATGATATTTCTTTCATGTAAATCTAAGTTTAATTAATGTCGTTATTATTGTTATAACTTTGGTCATTTATGTTGTTGTAATTTTGTAGCATAGGTCTATTGATGCACTTTGTGGTGTAGACCCACTGTTATTTAATATTGACACTAATTATTAACTAATCATTGGAACTTACACAACAAATTGTGACTCGGGTCATTGTTGCAACTCTGAAATGACACCAATTTACTATGTTTCTTTTCCATAATTATATAACTACTTTGTTTTTTTATATAATTATGTTTACAACATTGGATTGTATCCTTGATTATTTTATTAGCAAAGTGTGGTTTGAATAATTGCGAGTGATTGCATCATATTACATGTGCAACTACATTTTCGTTACAGTAATTGAAATCATATTAACACTGAAAGAAGTCACCCTAGACACTTGTGTGATTTATTTTTTGCATGTGTGATATTTACTTTCCTACAAGTGTAACATTTACTTTCCCGTAAGTGTGATCTTTACATTCCTATAGGTTTGAATTGGATTACAATTAGATTTTCCTTGGTGACTTGTAAAGGCATCTTAATATCTTATTCTATGACACTCAATTAGGTTACTAAAACTTCATATTTTATTTTTTTTCTAATTAAGACTAACCTAAGTATCCATGGGGATTTGAACCGGTGACCTATCGCAAAGAGTGCGTTAACAAGGCACCCATTCACCATCAATCCAAAACCCCATGGGCAAAAAAAACTTCATATTGTATTAGCACATATGATGCATGACAATTTGTGAATTCCATATAAACTTCAGATTGACAATTAAATTAACAAACTTTCAGTCATCTTTCTACACAATTAGAAAGTTAATTGAAAGGCCCATTAAGTACCATTATAGAAATTATAGTTATCTCCCTTACCTTCAAAAAGTTATTGTTACAGATCAATCGATTAAATAGTTAACACCTTCCCTCCAATATTCTTCACCTTATCCTCAATATCTTTAGTCTTCTTTTGTCAAGTCTTCATGACATGTTCTAGCTTTCCATAGTATGTGAAAGTCTTCTTTTCCTTACCTTTCTTAATCAATATCTAATTATCATGCTTCTTCTTATTTTATTTATTGACACAATCATGTTCTTTCTCTTGATTATATTCTCAAGCTCTTTCTCTATACTTATGCCAACTTTTTCCCTTAAAAAGTCAAGGTTTTTGGTTAATCTCAAGTTTACCTTCATCAAGAAAATTTTTTGGTACTCTGATTAACAAACCATAGAAAGAACAAACGTATAATCCTTAAAATTGATTCTTCTAAAAGGCCAAATAGCAAAAATTATCAAACAAAATCTATCATAAGGTGTCTTAAAATTCATCAACATCAACTATGTATGTTGATCATCTTTCTTAGTAAAATCCTTTCCACATTCACCCATTTTCAACTATAACTCCTTCACACTAGCTAAAAATAATTCCACCCCACTAAAGGAAAGAGGATTAAGAGAGGTGAACTATTGAACTATTTCTCAATATGTATATCATGAGTTTCATTACTATTTTTTAATATATTCTTCAACTTCTTCAAGACTTGATTCAAATAATTGATCCCACTTGCATAAAAGTGAGTTTCCATAAAGCTGTAAGTTGTTATAAATTCTACAGACACACCCTTCATGTGATGATTAAGTTATGTTGATCATTCTTATGGTTTGTAAATACAAGATTTGTAAACTATTAAATCACTTCATTCTTTAATAGCGTTTCCATGACTTATGTCGACATAACATATAGTTGTGGTCATTTTGTAGAACAAGTTCTTAGTTAGAACTCATAATCATTATATAAACCTAATTCTTGATTTTGTGTTCAAGTGGAAATGTAATTCCTTGGTAATTGTCTCATTAATGGACTTTGAATCATGTGGCTCTATTTAGGTTTTGGGGTATAAATTTTCAAGGGATATAATGCATTTGATGTTAATTGGAAGTATATCACATAATATACCAAATCAAATCCCTAGAAATTCTCTATCAAATGTGATTGGTTTAGCTGCAATTTTGTAGAAAATCCTTGAAACCTTGCAACAACTAATGAAAGAAAGTTGATCACAAAAGAAACAAGATTTCTCTACCAAAAATTTGCGGAAAGAAAAAAATGAATAGAAACACAATCACACACAGAACACAATAATTTATCTAAAGAACCCAACTAGGAAAACCCCCTATTTCTTGCATTAATTCAACTGAGCAATATGATCTATTTCATAGAAATTTCTTCAAGCCTAAAGCTCCCTATAATATTGATCAACACTCTCTCAAGGATTTCACAATGCTTAGGAAAATAAGGTATGTTAGGAGCTCCTATTTCCTAGTGTAATTCCTAAGAGAATTTCTCTGCTTGCTTCTCAAGATTTGTACACAAAAGCCTGTGCACCATAATAAATACAATTTGTGCCTTCATCCAATCTCAATACGAAATTTGAATTGCATGACCTACTAGGGATAAATTTAGCATCTTCTCTTGTTAAGTGAGAGTCAATTGAGTTAACACAAAGTCAAACTAATCAACTAAACTCATGTCTATCTCTATTCTAGAACTAGAGATTTGTTAACTGACATACACTAGATTTAACTCCACTAGATATCTACTTTTAGCATCAACTAGTCCATAACTCATTGAAAGCCATCTAACTCGGATTAACTAACTATAACTTAGTGATAGGCCACATCACACATGTTAACTGACAACTAACTCAAGAAACTATGATATTGAATTTGAATTGGCATCTTTGACTAAGGAACAAGTCAAAGAAGCCATTCCTTTCTACATTTTCAACACTCTATTTTATTGAGGAAGGGATTATTGGAAGAACCTCGTCCACTTGGATCTGTCTTCAACTCTACCAAGTTCTTTGCTAAAGAAACTACTCCCTTCGTACTAGAAAGAGCCATGTACCATATGTGTCTGGATGTCTGCTTCTTGGTGTGGAGGGACTCAACTCTCTTCTGATCTCCCTTAACCAAATCCTCTGCCCACTTGGCTCGAACTTTCCCTATACTGGAAGTCTCTGACTGAGTGGATGCCTCCATTAGCCCTAGGCTATGGTCTTCATCGTCATCCTACTGGTCAACCCAACTACCAACTAGCTTAGACTGAAACTAAGATACTGGTTGAGGCTCCATCTTGAGAGCTATATCTCGCTCTTTCTCAACTACCACACCTCTACTCTGAGAACTCTTTGCCTTGCTGCTTGAGGCTACACATGCATTAACCTCAAATTTGTAGAGGTTCTCAATCGTGACCACAATATGCTTGACTTGTCCTAAAACAGAATGCTTGAGGTAGGCCTTCCCTTTGCTTAATACAACATCACACCCTTTGTCTTCAATGACTACTACTAAGACAAGGTTTTTCTTCAATCCTAGAACATACATCACATTTTTGATATGGAGAAGGGAACCAAACTCCCTCATAAATTTCACTATACCAACTTCTTTGGTCAGTTATCTGTCATCATCTCCAAGCTTGATATGGAATTCCATGTCTTTCTCCTCCAAACTGTTGAAGAAATATTTTTCCCATGTCATATGGAATGAAGCCCCTAAATCAATATATCACACAGTACCTCAAATCGAGCTTGCCATGCAAGCTATCAAAGAGAAATCCAATTCAAACTAAGAAGAGAGTGCTTCTTCGCCTGTTGCTACTGCAAAATGCTTATTGGGTTTATTATTTGGACATTTTGTATCATAATGTCCAAACTCATGACAATGAAAACACTTGATCTTGCTAAGATCCTTATTTTCCTCACCTCCATTCTGACTAGACTCGGTTTTTCCTTGGGCCTTCTTACCCTTAGCTTTCTTCCCTTTGCTAACTAAAGAAAAGTTGTCCTAATCTTCTATCCCAAATGAGACTCCATCCGTTTTTTTCCTCCTTATCTCTTCCTACACAAGATATGACCATAGTCTCTCCCAATCACAAAGCTTATATTTTCCATTCACTGCATCTTGGAAACTATGCCAAGATTTGTGAAGCCCAAGAAGAGAAAGGATCACAAGATCTACTGGTGGAACTGTCTCTCCAACATCTCCAAGTTCATCCCTCACATGAGGAAACTTGGATAGACATGTAACAATGGGCTCATAATTTCTTGCCCATTTGAATGTTCCTCAATTTTTCCTTCAAAGCAAGTTTTCTGACATCACTACTTCTTTCAAACATATTAGTAAGGGCCTTCCACATTTGGAATGTTGTATCCTTCTCATTAAAATTTGGAACAATATGGTCTCTAACTCTTTCTAGGATCAGGGAAAATTTAGGGGGCTAATATTCACAGGTGGGCTAATTTTCCATGCTTTTTCCAAAAAAAGATTCACCAATTACCATTTTTTTCTAAAATGATTCACCTAAATTTTATAGTACACCATGATTTTACTTAAAAATCACCAAAATATTATATCATCTAATATAAAATCTTTGTAAATATAAATACTTGTACAAAAATATCACCACAAATTTTACAATTTGCATATTAGGGACTAGTAATATTTTCCTAGGTTCCTAAACTTTAATATAAACTCCCATCCTTAAACTTTTCCCTGTCTAGGATCATCCTCCTACCTTTGGTAATTTCCTTCCTCCATTGAGTTAGCTTTTGTGCATTTGATGCAAGAGGTTTAGGAATATCAACGTTGATGTATTCTATAACCCCATTATCATCTAACATAGCCTCCATTTTGTCCTTCCATGCACAAAAATTCAAAGTCCCTTCCAGTGGATGCTCTGTCCTCAAACCATAGGATGGGATGATTCCCGCACTTGTAGAATTCCTGCACTAACTGATCTCCTCTTCAATGCACTTTAAATTTGATGAAGGAACTTGATCTCTATCTTATTTTAAGATCTGATACCATGTAGAAAATCCTTGAAACCTTGTAACTGCTAATGAGAGCAAGTTGATCACAAAAGACACAATATTTCTCTACCAAAAATTTGCAGAAAGAAAACAATGAATAGAAACAAAATCACACATAAAACACAATAATTTATCTAGGAAACAAAACTGGGGAAAACCCCTATTGCCTACATTAAATCAATTGAGCAATCTGATATATTACATAGAATTTGCTTGAAGCCTGAAGCTCCCTACAATACTGATCAATTCTCTCTCAAGGCTTGCCCAACGCTTAGGAAAATAGGGCATGCTAGGAGCTCCTATTTCCTAGCATAATTCTGCCCCTAAAAAATATGAATTTCTCATATTTCCTTGCACAATTCCCAAGAGAATTGCTCTTCTTGCTTCTTAAGCTCTACACACAAAAACCTATGTACCATAATAAATACAATTTATGCCTTCATCCAATCTCAATAGACAATTCAAATTGCATGACATATTAGGACTAATTTTATAGCTGCTCCTGTTAACTAAGAGTCAATCAAGTTAACACAAAGTCAAACTATTAAACTAAACTCATGTTTGTCTCTATTCTAGAACTAGAGACCAGTTGACTGTCAGACACTAGAGTTAACTCCACTGGACAATTAATTTTAGCCATAAACTAGTCCACAAATCACTAAAAGCCATCTAACTCAAATTCACTGACTATACGTAAGTGATAGGCCACATCACACATGTTAACTGATAGCTAACTCAAGAAACTATGAGATTGAATTCGAATTGGCATCTTTGACTAAGGCACAAGTCAAAGAAGCCATTCCTTGCTACATTTTCAACAAATTCAGGCACTTTATAAAAGTTATTTATTTTGTAACATCCTTTACCACATTCACCAAAAAGACCTAAAAATTGGCAGATTTAAAACTCCAATATCTCAATCAACCAAATTCTGATTAGAGTGTTTTTTTCTTAATATTTTTTTTCAAAGAGAATACATCTATGTAGTTAGGTTCTAGAAATTTTGCTAGAAATGCTTAGAAACTAATCTGGGTTTCATAACTCCTAATTTACAAAAAAAAACCGAGTGAATTTTTTTTCTTGAACTATGCTTAGTAAAGTGACTTGATACCAATTGTTGTGAACCTTGATAGGTAAAAGATGAACTCTTAACTTGATAATAAGCAAATGCACCCACATAATAGACAACAAAATAATATAGAGAGAACCCTTGATGAAGTGTAACACCATCAAATATTCCTCATGAAAGGAATCACTCCACAAGCCATTTTTTCTATAATACAATACTCAACGTATCTTTGATTACTTCAATATTGAGGTGAGCACTTGTACATCAAATCATAGGACTACTTCAACATTGAAATCAATCCCATACATAGGACCTTTGTTTATGGATGTGCTCCTTATTTACACACTTCTTGGATAACTTTACTGTCAACATTGCAGGCAATACCTATTCATTGGACTTAGCTTATGGATATATATCATATATATAAGCATTGAAGACAACACTTCTCAAAGAGGGATGGAATATTGAGATGATCCCTAGGGGTGTAATAAGGGGATATGGACCCATTAGAGATACATGTAGGAGACACGTGGTGGTATGATTTGGAGCACAATACTCAACAATTCATCAAGATTAGTTGTTATCAGTTGGGAGTCAACATGAGAACCTAAACATGGGACCCACATTTACGGATGTGCTTCTTGGACTACTTGATACCATGTCAGAAAACCATGACATTGTTGAGTAAAGGTTTATGAATTCCAAGAAGATATGGTGTATAAAGACGTTGATACAATATTGAAGGACAAGTGTGCCTATCTCAACATATAATGGATAATTCACAATCATGAAATGACCTCCATGTATTATCACCTAATAAACTAATTCATAGAATCATCTATACATAGCCGGAATTGTAACTAACACTCTTAGAATACAAAATCATCTCTACATAGCCAAATTGTAACTAACACTCTTAGAATACAAAATCAACTTTGACCATCTTTAACATGCCTAGATCGATTTCCTTATTACCTAGATTTATGCATGAGTTAACTAAGTCAACATGACCTTCTAACTGACCAATGAGCTACTGGATCAATTTCTTTAATCAACTTCAAAACCTACATTCAGTTTCTAACTATTTACATAAAAATTAAAAAATAAAATAACCTTGTCGTTTAACACTTCATATATTGAGAATTAAAAATACACTAAAAACATGATATAAATTATACATAGTTATTTATTAATCAACTTAAACTTTAAGAATAAAAAACAATAAAATAACCCATCATTACTTATTATGTCCTAATTTTATTTTTTTAAATCTAGTTAGTTTTTTATTGATTATTTTTGTTATATCCTTATAGAAATTCAACTCAAAAAGGAAATGGCGATGGGGCAATTAAAAGAAGAGATCGCATCATGTGAGAGCATGACTAGATAAAATAATGAATTTGAATGCCCACAAAAAATTACATTATTTTTTTTATAAAATTCTTATAAAATTTTTAAAAATAAAGTTTTTTATAATATAATTTTATTTATAATTTTTAACTTAATTTTATTTATTAATTTTTTTAATTTATAATTTTTAACTATTATGGGCCTAGAGTATGTCCTAAAACTGCTTCTGCTTGGCTAAGAGCTTGTCTTCCTCGCACGTAAGGAAACAGGTTAACGACCCAAGACCTAGAGGCATATCGCAGGAGTGAAAGCCTGCCCCCTTAAGGACCACGGGTTATTCCAGGTGGCATGGTTTTCCTTGATAACAGTGATGTGTCAACCAGTGTTCGCAGATAACAGCCAGAGATGGTTTTCCTCACTGTTGGTTTGAAAACTGAGTTTGATAGGTTTTTCCACCTTTGAAAAAAAAAAAAAAAACTATTAAATTATATTTTTAGGTATATAATTTAGTTGTTAAATTAATAGTCAGAGATTATTATTGGTTGTCATCCTTTAATGTAAGGTGATTTGTTTTCATTATTCACGAAAAACCATGCTACTTCAAATTATTCGGTTGTTCATTTTTAAAGGGTATATTTTCACTCTTGTTAGATTTTTCTGGGTCTTGGGCCATTGACATGTTTCTTTACATTCAAGGAAGACCAACTTTTAACCAAGGGAAAGCAAATTTTTTTTGCTTTACATTGTGGAAAAATCTATCATAACTCAGTTGTCAAACTAGTAATGGCCACAACGAACAATGACTATGATCACAAATACATGTTGAATCATCACCATTGTTCAAAGAAAATCAGATCACCTAAAACTATGGACTTAATCCGTAAAAAAAATAAGCTTTCACTCCTATCAAATACGTCTAAATATTTAATTATTAGAAAAAACAAACTCTTAATCAAACAAAAACAATTATAAAATAAACACATACAAATATACCTTTTTACCCTTTTTATATATATATATATATAGATATAGATATATAAACAAAAACAATTATAAAATAAACACATACAAATATACCTATTTACCCTTATATATATAAACAAAAACAATTATAAAACAAACACATACAAATATACCTATTTACCCTTATATATATAAACAAAAACAATTATAAAACAAACACATACAAATATACCTATTTACCCTTTTATATATAAACAAAAACAATTATAAAACAAACACATACAAATATACCTATTTACCCTTTTATATATATATAAACAAAGCACTCTATTGACACATGCTGAGGCACTCAACCTCCTTTAAGGGTTACATCAACATGGCTTGATCTTCGCATAGCATCCCTGATGCCTAACCTGATATGGCAGCATACACTATAGAATAGGGTAATGCCTAAAGCTCTGGGACTGATTTCTCTTTGTACTACCCTTTAAAACAATCAGAAATATTGTCTCTAGCCCATTTTCTGTTTCTGTTTCTCAGTTTCAATTCCTTCAACTAAACTTATATACATATTCAAAGTGTGAAATGTATATAGTTTATAACATATCATCCGTGAACAAAAGATTTATCAGGCCAGAAACTCTTTTTGGTGTGCAAGTCCCTGGCTCATGTTATAGTATCCTTCCTCACTTTGTTACTAACATTGTCAACGGTTTTAGTGCCATGCCACATGGGCCATCTTTGGTTTGTGGCTGCTTTCTATATGATATTTTAGGTGATCTTACTGCAGTGGCATAACTGGATGTCCCTATTTTGGGATTATTGTGTGTATCTTAACATTGTTGTTGGGTGTGTGTTGTGAATATTCACACATACATAACAATTTTGACATGGTTCATAAAGCATTGCTGGCACAGAAAGCTTTACCAATTGGAAGCTGGCTTTGGAGCGCAAGTTCCTAGGTTGATGTGATAGCCTCCTTGCACAAACTTCCTTTGTGTAGTGCCATCATTGCTGGCAGCTTTAATGTCATGCCTCATGGACCATATTCAGCTTTTTATTGTGACCTATGTCATGTTATAGGGTATGTTTCCAAAATGGCATATCCCTTTGTTGAAATTCCATTCCATATTAGTATTCTTTTGTCTTATCTTTAGCTTTAATCTTGTCACATCTAATTTATTGCTTTTTGACAGTCATGGTTATTTGTAGTTCCGTGGTCATAACACATGATTTGTATTGAAATTAATTATCAATTTAGTGATGAATGGCTATGTTTTGTGGAAAAAGGTGCGAGAACCTTAATTGACATGTTAAGATCCATTTTACACAAACTGCTCCTTGTGGAAAAATGTCTGCCTGCGACACATTGTTGTGTTGATAAATTTAGTGATCATTGCCTTTGTAGAAAGAATGTACAGATTAATCCAATGAGGCATAAATAAGTTTGAATCTCAGTATGGAGAAGAGCCATTGGATATGCAATTGTGGTGTGATTGTCAATAGTTGGAGAAAAAAACTGTCAATTCGCATGTGTACTTGTGAATCATTATATTTTGAATGTTAGTCAAACTGTTGTATCGTGTGGGGCTAATGTAGACACAGATGAGTTGCTATTTTGGTTCCGTTCTCACTCATGTAAACCCTTCAATCTTGCCCTTGTGCACTCTATTGACACATGTTGAGGCACTCAACCTCCTTCAAGGGTTACATCAACATGGCTCAATCTCCGCATAGCATCCCTGATGACTAACCTGATATGGCAGCATACACTATAGAACAGGGTAACACCTAAAGCTCTGGGACTGATTTCTCTTTGTACTGCCCTTTAAAACAATCAGAAATATTGTCTCCTGCCCATTTTCTGTTTCTGTTTCTCAGTTTCAATTCCTTCAACTAAACTTCTATACATATTCAAAGTGTGAAATGTATATGGTTTATAACATATCATCCGTGAACAAAAGATTTATCAGGCCAGAAACTGGTTTTGGCGTGCAAGTCCCTGGCTAATGTCATAGTATCCTTCCTCACTTTGTTATTAACATTGTCAACGATTTCAATGCCATGCCACATGGGCCATCTTTGGTTTGTGGCTATTTTCTATGTGATATTTCAGGTGATCTTACTGTAGTGGCATAACTGGATGTCCCTATTTTGGGATTATTATGTGTATCTTAACATTAATGTTGGGTGTGTGTTGTGAATATTCACACATACGTAACAATTTTGATACGGTTCATAAAGCATTGCTGGCATAGAAAGCTTTACCAATTGGAAGCTGGCTTTGGAGCACAAGTTCCTGGGTTGATGTGATAGCCTCCTTGCACAAACTTCCTTTGTGTAGTGCCATCATTGTTGGCAACTTTAATGTCATGCCTTATGGACCATATTTAGCTTTTGATTGTGACCTATGTCATGTTATAGGGTATGTTTCCAAAATGGCATATCCCTTTGTTGAAATTCCATTCCATATTAGTATTCTTCTGTCTTATCTTTAGCTTTAATCTTGTCACATCTAATTTATTGCTTTTTGACAGTCATGGTTATTTGTAGTTCCGTGGTCATAACACATGATTTGTATTGAAATTAATTATCAATGTAGTGATGAATGGCTATGTTTTGTGGAAAAAGGTGCGAGAACCTTAATTGACATGTTAAGATCCATTTTACACAAACTGCTCCCTGTGGAAAAATGTCTACCTGCGACACATTGTTGTGTTGATAAATTTAGTGATCATTGCCTTTGTAGAAAGAATGTACGGATTAATCCAATGAGGCATCAATAAGTTTGAATCTCAGTATGGAGAAGAGCCATTGGATATGCAATTTTGGTGTGATTCTGTTCAAGAAAAGAAGGGATACAGTTTTATTGGTGTTGAGAAATATAGCTTGGTGAGGAACTTCCACACAGGTTTAGTGTGAATGTGCTCGAGGTGGTTCGAGGTATTTTGAAAAGTAACTTACTGAGTGATTAGGGGTTCAACTAAACATATAAAGACATGTCAAGATAGAATATTCAGACAATTTTTTGTTGGATAGGGATAGGAACCAGTTGAGCAAAGCTGTTTAGCAGGAGATGAGACAGAGCAGAGGGAAGGAAGAGGCCAGACAATAGCATTTTGTATAGTTGTATAGATCTGTACAACAATATGGTGTACTACATCAGACCAGATAGTAGGCTATACAGTTTTCCCTGTAGGTTGTTTCTTCTTGGTTTTTGTGCAGATCTGTTTCTAAGGTGAGTTTGATTAATTGTGGAGCTGCTAGATTGGTAGGTAGATTGTGGAGGTTTTATTGTAGCCTTTGAATAAGGAATTAGAAGCTGATTCTAAAAGAGAAATTACCTGTGTATGCGAAAACTATTTTATGCTTCCTATTTACTTTTCCAGCTATTGTATGATTGTTGCTATGGTTCGAAATTAATTTCTACATTAATTCAATTCAATAATTGATTTGTTTGATTAAGATCAGAAGGGAAAGAATCACTTAGGGCTAGAATTTTCTACAACTGGAACAATGCACAATGGATTCATTATTGAACAATTAGAAGCTAAAATGCTAGAAATTTCACAATGGATTCATGATTGAAACCATTAACTTAAAACAAACATGTTATTTTTTAATCACCTTGTCAATTTCAAATAGTCACAACTATGGAGCAATTTTAAGGTAACCTTTCATGAGGTGACTGCTCAATTTGAAAGAAGTTTCAACTTAGAATAGGGTTTGTTATGCCGATATCAGTCAACAGTGTCAATTTTATAAATTGAGAAAGAGCCAAAGCGGACATGCTATTGCCAAATCTCCTTGCTCATGTAGCGAGGGAGCGACATTACATGTGACAACTCCTTAGTTACCTCAAATATCATTTCTCAACTTTTACCTACATTGTATTTTTAATTAGTAGCACTGGCACAGAAAGCTTTACCAATTGGAAGCTGGCTTTGGAGTGCAAGTTCCTGGGTTGATGTGATAGCCTCCTTGCACAAACTTCCTTTGTGCAGTGCCATCATTGCTGGCAGCTTTAATGTCATGCCTCATGGACCATATTCAGCTTTTGATTGTGACCTATGTCATGTTATAGGGTATGTTTCCAAAATGAATGTATGGATTAATCCAATAAGGCATCAATAAGTTTGAATCTCAGTATTTGAGATGGTTCATAAAGCATTGCTATTGTCTCCTGCCCATTTTCTGTTTCTGTTTCTCAGTTTCAATTCCTTCAACTAAACTTCTATACATATGCAAAGTGTGAAATGTATATGGTTTATAACATATCATCCGTGAACAAAATATTTATCAGGCCAGAAACTGGATGTCTACCTGTGACACATTGTTGTGTTGATATAAATTCTCAATTTAGTGATCATTGCCTTTGTAGAAAGAATGTATGGATTAATCCAATAAGGCATCAATAAGTTTGAATCTCAGTATTTGAGATGGTTCATAAAGCATTGCTATTGTCTCCTGCCCATTTTCTATTTCTGTTTCTCAGTTTCAATTCCTTCAACTAAACTTCTATACATATGCAAAGTGTGAAACGTATATGGTTTATAACATATTATCCGTGAACAAAAGATTTATCAGGCCAGAAACTATTTTTGGTGTGCAAGTCCCTAGCTAATGTCATAGTATCCTTCCTCACTTTGTTACTAACATTGTCAACGGTTTCAGTGCCATGCCACATGGGCCATCTTTGGTTTGTGGCTGTTTCTATCTGATATTTCAGGTGATCTTACTGTAGTGGCATAACTGGATGTCCCTATTTTTGGATTATTGTGTGTATCTTAACATTGTTGTTGGGATTATTTCTCTGAAGAATTTTCAACTTCAAAAGAAGTTAAAATGGCACAAGTGTTTTTTGTTTTAGGAATTCTCCAACATTTGTACCTCACTCTGCTACAGTGGGATTATATTAGAATGCCTGAAAACAAATATCTAAACATTTTAATACTCACAATAAATTCCATTGTAGACCCTGATGTTCTCCCTGTGTTTTAGACATTATCCCATGTTAAAATGTCTATTAAGTATCTAATAGAGATGTGAGGAAAGAATTACTGAGAGAAATTGCAACTGGGTTAATGTAATGGTTGGAAATTCACAAATTGTCCACGGAGCTCCCAAGTCACCATGACATCATGGTTGCTGAAGGAGCACATAGTTACATTTGAGCATTTTTCGTTACTGACTCAGACATATTAGAGCACGGTTCTTACAATTCCTCTACTAATTACAGAAACCATCACTTTGGCAGTGGACTGCTTGCCCCTCCTCCTGCTTATCAGTCTTCTTTTATACATTAGGTAGGTATGGTGCTTATCTTACCGTGGTCAAGAAAGTTGTGAAATGTATATGATTTATAACATATCATCTATGAACAAAAGATTTATCAGGCCAGAAACTGGTTTTGGTGTGCAAGTCCCTGGCTAATGTCATAGTCTCAATAGTCACTGTATTAACTGAGTCTCATAGACACGTCAGCATTCACACTGGCTTTGACACCTTCAAACCTTACTATACTTCAATTCGTTCTATTATTATAATAAAGTATTATTGTGTGTACTATTCAATTTTTTTTTTCTGGTAAAAATAGTACTGGAGTACATTCCATACATTGCAATTTCGTACTGACCTCCCATCATGGTGCTGTCCTTTCAACCTAAATATGGAGGAGATCAAGCCCTTTCATTGCTTCCAAATCTCAGGGCCATGTATGCACTTCACATGTACTGCTTGTACTACCAGATTTCGGTTCCTTTCCCCTTCTCTATCAATCTCATTTCCATAAATTGACTCTCAGTTTTAGAAAGGGTTTCCCTTGCATATTGGGCTCACATGAATAAATGAGACAGAGCAGGCTCGACTGGGGTGACCTTGCAACACATTCACAGGACTAATGGAGAAATCAAGAGTTTAGAGTAATGTGGACGTGTTCCCAGGTCGCCCCAGTCAAAACCTCCTCTGATACTGCTGCTTTAATGGTGTCCTCTACTTCTCTTCACTTCTTATCTCACAGCCAATATACTAAAAGGTAAGGACAGATACTATAACTGCAAGCAAGAAAGAAACAGAATCTGCAACAAGCAACAATTTTTAACAGTCTCTTTTGTTTGTTTGTGATTCCTACAGTCTCCCCTCTCTTTGATAGCAGTGCTTTGTTTTCAGGTGAGAAAATGTTGTTTATAGGGGCAACCATGGGCATTTTTATATATTCAGGAATCTGGTAGATAACAACAAAGTTAATGGTTTGAACTTGCTCTTATTTTTAGGATTGCAAGATATTTTTAGATTCTAATAGTTTTTAAATGTGATTTTTTGGAAAGTTTTCTGATTAAATTTGTCAAAAATATGCTAGGTATTCATTGAAATCACAAGCTTTCGAGGTGAAATATTCACAAAGTGCCCCAGAGATTTTTGAGGGTGCTGAATCTATTATGCAATTAAAAAACCAGTTTAAACAACACAAATCAAGATTTGGCCACAAATTTTTTCACTAGGAAACTCCAAAAAATCTCATTTAAAGACATTGGCTCTACCTATCTGTTATGTAGAATGTGCATTTAATAGCGACCTTGGCCCTCATTTCTAAAAATATTCTTGTTTCTTTGATTGAGAAAATTGTATGTCACAACTGGCATAATTCAGGTGCAGTAAGTTGTTTGTTACTGAATCCTTCTATGCTATCAAAATCTACAAATACAATTACAGCCAAATTATTTGTTTATTTTCATGATCTTGCAGAAATCAGGGTGCAGTATATGTTTATTGCTGAATCCAGCTATACCATCACAATCTACAGTTTTAATCAAATTGTTTGTTTGTTCCATGAAATTGTATATGAAACCCACAGTGCATAATCAGGGTGAAGTAGATATTTGTTACTGAGTCCATTAGTGCCAATCAGGCTCTACAATTTCAATCCATTTAATCATAAATTTCAACAAAAATTGGTCCACCATGTATGTGGATCAATCATTAGTCAGTAACCCTACTCCTCAGGAGCCAACGTGCTTTCAAGGGTTGTAGTTTAATGCACATGCTACATAGGAGATAGGTGTTGCCACGATGTTTAGCCATGGGATGTTCAACTCACAACTTGCTTTCTCTGCCAGCGGGCCATGGTGCCTTGTAATGGTACATTGATGCTTGAAGGCCTCATTCAATCAAATCTGCAGGGAAATATGGAAGGAGGAGTGGCAGCAATCTGACTGTCTGAGCTCGAGTCCTAAAATTGAAAAAATCTCGAAATTCGTCTTTCTCTGAAGAATTTTCAACTTCAAAAGAAGTCAAAATGGCACAAGTATTTTTTGTTTTAGGAATTCTCCAACATTTGTACCTCACTCTGCTGCAGTGGGATCATATTAGAATATGTGAAAACAAATATCTAAACATTTTAATTCCTTTGAATAGTGAGAGTATCCAGCTTATCAGTCTTCTTTGGCCCTGTTATGGCATAAAAAATATAAAATCTACTTAGGCCTTTCGTCCCTCCACCATAGTCTACTGTCAATTCGCATGTGTACTTGTGAATCATTATATTTTGAATGTTAGTCAAACTGTTGTATCGTGTGGGGCTAATGTAGACACAGATGAGTTGCTATTTTGGTTCATGGACCATCTTCAGCTTTTGATTGTGACCTATGTCATGTTATAGGGTATGTTTCCAAAATGGCATATCCCTTTGTTGAAATTCCATTCCATATTAGTATTCTTCTGTCTTATCTTTAGCTTTAATCTTGTGACATCTAATTTATTGCTTTTTGACAGTCATGGTTACTCTTCAGTTTTCTTTGAACCCAAGAAAAAACAGAGTAAAGTTTCTTATTCCTTTGAATAGTGATAGTAACTTTCTTGGAACTTTCTCAATAGTCACTGTAAGGGAGGAGGAATATAATTGCTTTTCACGCAAGTTCCTGGGTTGATGTGATAGCCTCCTTGCACAAACTTCCTTTGTGCAGTCCCATCATTGCTTTGAGTGGTCTCAAACATTTCCAAAAACCATTTTATACAATTGGTTTATAAAGGCTTTGCCTTTACAAAAATCTAGCAAACCTTCTTAGGCCTTTCGTCCCTCCACCATAGTCTGATCTGAGGTTCAGGTCTCTTTTAGGGCTTGACCCTTTTCAGACTGCAAGTTGGCCTTTTCAATTTTGTTTTAATCCCATCCACCTGGCTAAGCATTAAACTTCCTTTGTGCAGTGCCATCATTGCTCTGAGTGGTCTCAAACATTTCCAAAAACCATTTTATGCAAAAACTATTTTATGCTTCCTATTTACTTTTCCAGCTATTGTATGATTGTTGCTATGGTCCAAAATTAATTTCTACATTAATTAAATTCAATAATTGATTTGTTTTATTGAGATCATAAGGTAAAGAATCACTTAGGGCTAGAATTTTGTACAATTGGAACAATGCACAATGGATTCATTATTGAACAATTAGAATCTAAAATGCCAAAAATTTCACAATGGATTCATGATTGAAACCATTAACTTAAAACAAACATGTTATTTTTTAATCACCTCGTCAATTTCAAATAGTCACAACTATGGAGAAATTTTAAGGTAACCTTTCATGAGGTGACTGCTCAATTTGAAAGAAGTTTCAACTTAGAATAGGGTTGGTTATGTCGATATCAGTCAATAGTGTCAATTTTATAAATTGAGAAAGAGCCAAAGCGGACATGCTATTGCCAAATCTCCTTGCTCATGTAGCGAGGGAGCGACATTACATGTGACAAATCCTTAGTTACCTCAAATATCATTTCTCAACTTTTACCGACATTATATTTTTAATTAGTAGCATGTCGGATAACCTTTGAAGGAAAAAATCAATTATAATTGAATTGTGGAACGGTAATATTCAAACCTTCAAGTGAGTAGCTGCTTTATTTTTGTCGATGAAGACACCTGTGGGTTCAACCACATACTCATTTTTTGACACAAATATAAGTTCTAGGCTTGTACAACATACTAAGTACCAGGAAGGTAAGCTGTTCGGAGCTTTTAGATGTTCCAGAATGGTGCCAAAGGTGAAGTTATTTGGCTTAAAAACACTCTCCTCATTTCACCAAAAACATTTAGGGCCTCATGGCATTACCCAACACAGGCCTTGACAATGGTGCCAAAGCTGAAGTTGTTTGGCTTAGAAACACTCTCCTCATTTGAACAAAAACATTTAGGGCCTCATGGCATTACCCATTCTGTGCATATAATCAAATTACAGAACCTGAAACAATTGCACAACATCTCTCCACCATTATGTACAACATCATTTTCTCTGGAAACAACAATACTCATGCAAAACCCAAATTCCACAATACGAATTTGCCCAATACAAAACCCACAACGTAGCTTTGGTGTTGCTACTGCCCAATGCCCTAAAAAATGTATACATTATTTGGCATTAACTACATTTTGCAATTTAGTATTTAAACATTAGCCGATGATGATAGTAATTGTTGCTAAGCTTGAATAAATCTCTATTTACAGTTATGACAAACCTTATCGGTCAACTGGTTTAACCTTGTATGTCTAGCTAAGCCAACTTCAACTCAGTTTGGTAATTCTACAACTAGACCTTAGTTGATATCAACTCCACTACACAATTTTACATCAACTCAACCAAAGCTAACATGAACTTGGCTCATTCAGTGGACTCAATCAACAAAGGCTTTAAGTAACGGGAAACTCAATCATCATGGCCTATCTGATTGTTTCTAACATGTGTAGGTTTCTGAAATTGTTAATTTACAGTTTTAACTATGTTTCAAAAAGAATAATCATATAGAAGTTGTTGTAATAAATATCTTCTTTATTATGTTTACAAGCTTAGATAACCACTCATTTAGAAACAAATTGAACATGCTTCTTGCCCTTTAGTTCATATATTTTCATGTACTGTTATAGGAATGTAATGAATGTTAAACATCTTACGCGAAGAAAACAACATTTTTGTGTTTTGTTTTGTACAATACTTATTTTGTCATCTCTACTTCCAGAAAATGACAACAAACCTTACTGAGAATGCAATTTTCTCAATGTTATCTAGATCAACTCATATTCAACCATACCTACAAATTGTTGAACTTGAACCAATACAATCAATGCAAAATTCAACTCCACGATATCGTACTGCAATTTCAGACGGAACACATAAGAAACACATCATGCTTCCAAAAGATTTCAATGACCTCGTAGCAACAAGCTTGCTACAAAAGGGTTCTGTTATAAATGTTAAAATTTGGACTACTTCAACTATCGGTCCATCAACGTAAGTTTGTTATAAATTTCTTATTTCAAATTTAACATTTTTATCTATAACACATCCACTTCTAACAATTATTCCTATGACTCTCATTTGTCGTGTAGGTCTATAAAGCTAATAGACTTCGAAATTTCTACTTCATTTGCACCCTTAATTGGCAATCCAAAAACTATGAGTATCCTGATCACATCTGATGAAAACACTCCTTCCTCATCGAACCCAGATCCTTTATCAAAAAGACACTGCCCTCTTCCAACTACTCCAACTCCATCCGTTCTGCCAGTTCAAATTCCCATCAAATCGTTAAACCCTTACCACTCAAATTGGTGCATAAAAGGATATGTCCAAAGGAAAACAGCTCTTTGACAATTTCATAATCAATACGGACCCAGTAAAGTGTTTGGTTTTGACCTGTTCGATATAGAGGGTGGAGAAATACATATTACATGTTTCAACAATGTTGTAGATTATTTTTTCGACAAAATCCAAAATGGAAATGTCTACATTGTCTCTAAAGGGAATGTGAAAATGGCTAATAAGCAATACAACCACTTGAACAATGACTGGGAAATTTTGTTGAATGCAACATCTACCATAGAACATGTTGCTAGTGAAAAAAACATAATCCAATAGTGCAATTCAATATAAAATCAATCAATGATATCAGAACAACAAACGTCAACTCCATTGTTGATATTCTTGGTATTGTCACAGACATTTCCAGTGTGTGCACTATACGTAGAAAAGACGGCTCTGAAGTTAATAAACAAACACTACAACTTCAAGACATGTCAGGGTATAACATAGATGCAATCTTTTGGGGAGATAATTTTGATGCCGTATCACAGGAAATCTCCTCCCTATGTGCTGCAGGAAATAACCCCATCATTGCAATCAAATCTGCCCGTGTTGGAGAATTTAATGGAAAAAATGTCAGCACTACAATGAGATCCATTATTCTTGTAGATCCTGACATTGAAGAGGCCCACACGCTAAAGTCATGGTTTAAAAAAGAAGGTTCAACTACAGCTTCTACATCTTTGACAACAAGATCTCCTTTTGGCCATCAACAAAAAAAATAACAATTGTTGATATTTATAGTATGGATTCCTTAGAGAAACCAACATTCTTCCAATTAAAGGGCACAATAAAAAAAATGGGGATGGACAGTTTTTACTTCAATTCTTGCCCATGCATCGTTGATGGGAAAAAATGCATGAAAAAACTTATTCCACAAAATACAGGGATGTGGTTCTGCGCAAAATGCAACACTGAAGTAAGTGACTGTGATTATAGATACTTACTGAAAATCGACATACAAGATCACACTAGTGAATTAGCTTCAACTGTTGCTTTCGAAGACACGGGATCTACAATTCTTGGGAATAATGCCAAAGACTTCTATTTATTATCTTCAGATCCAGATCTGATCAAGGAAATTGTCTCCAAAGCTCTATGGACAGATCATATCTTCACACTATCAGTGAAGACATAAACTTTTAAAGGAGTACCATGGTTGAAATGCGTTATCATAAAAGAAGAAAAGTTGCATTTCATGACAAAATGCAACAACATCCTTCGAGAAATTCAGAACATCTCGATATCGTAGATAGATATCGCAAAATGTATTCCTCGCTTTTTGACAATTCCTATTGTCAAATTTTATAAATACAATTTTACATGACTATTGCATGCCTTCTCATGAATTTTTTTTATATACCATTGAAATAAGTATTCATCCTCCATTGTATCTAGCATTATGTGAGTAGACAAATTCACATTCTTATCATCTTTTTTCTTTTAAAAAATGAGGTAACTTGCTGCATTACACATGAAACTATCTACATGTATAAAGGAAAAATACTAAAATGTTCTTTCAAACACATTATTCAAATAAAAAATTCACATAAAACTATTCAAAACTTAATTTTTTTTCCCTTCTTTCACTTTTATACAATAACATGGTTGTTTTCTCCAAATAACATTCTTGTTTTCCCCTCTCTTGCTTATAGGTACCATAAATTTTGCGAATGTCTTCTTCTTGTAATGATGAACGTGCTCGAAGATACTATGCAACAAATAAAGAATGAATAAATGCACGTCGCCGTGAGCTTTATCAGGAAAAAAAAGGCATCAGAGAATGTCAAAAACACAAAAAACAGAAGGAAAACCAACATTCCTCATTTGAAACGACCCACCCCGAAAAAAATCCTCCTTTGCAATTATCAAACTCTTTATCTTCTCAGCAAACCTCTCAAACAAATACATCCATACCTCATTGCCCTAACCCCTCCTTCGCACATGCTTTCAACAACGTTTATACTAATCAAGCACATTGAGATTTCCGTGCAAAGATTGATAAACTTCCACCTAAATGCCCATGCTCCATTTGTCTTGAACCATATCTTGGAATACATATCCGCAATTCCAACCAAATGTATTGTTGCTCCAGATGCATCTCTGAAATAAAGGGTCATCGCTTCTCATTATCAAACAACATGGACCCTGGTCCTCAACCAGCTATCCTTACATCTCTTTCACAAATAGAAGAAATGCTCATTGCTAGGGTTAACCCTATACTGTAGGTAACACATGCACATGGTGGCCAATATAAATACAGTGGCCACACAATTTGTTTTCCTCAAGACATTACAAAAATCGCAAACATGTTGCCACGACGTGTTGAAAACTTGGACATCCTAATTGTCACTCGTCATAGTAATGACCATAAGGTTTATGATTTCATTGTTAGTAGACATCGCGTTCTCGCTACATTAGAATACAAATTGGCAAATGACCCATACTATAAGAATGTTCGTATTGATAACAATGCACTAGCATCCTTACCAGCAATCCCCACTGATGTCTCCTCCTCCCTTCGCCATTCCAATACTACAGAAACCACTGTCCACCTTTCACTTGAACCACCACATGAGCTCACCGAAGATTCTGCAAACCCATCCGTAAACCAAACATCATCATTCGTACCCATCATTCCTAATACAAATACAGAAATCCAAGAAATCCGCCATTATTTACATGCTTACAACCACCAATCTAATACTACAATTGAATGGCCAACAATTGGCTTATCACCAATCAATGAATACAACACAGAAGGTCTACTCTCTATGGCTTTCCCCACCCTTTTCCCCACAGGAGCTGCAATGCCAAATCAAGCAAGAATGAAAGCAGTGCAGTTACATGAATATGCACTTCATCTCATACGTTACTACGATAACAGATTTGGAAAGCACCCACACTTTCGTTATTACATATATAATCTCATGATGTGACATCACAGTCAAGCAACAACATTGATTTTTGTGAAAAAAACATTGCAGATAACTTCCCAATGTCTATTCAAGATCCGAACATCCGATTAGAACAATTTCTAGATGAGCAATTGGCAGAGAAAGTCATGCGATTGGGTTTCTCTTTACGTGGAACAAGATCATTTTGGGACAAAGCTAAAAATGAACTAACGGACGTGATATCTCAACTCGGTTTCCCGACGTTCTTCTTCACATTAAGTGTAGCTGATACAAAATGGCCTGATCTTCATGCAATCATGCCCGGATGTCAACCTTCTGATATTGCAAAACAACAAAAGTGGAGAAATGATAACATTATCTCTAACCCACATTTAACATCACTATATATGCACCATAGATTCACAGCATTTCGTGAGGTTATCTTAGAGAAACACTTGCAGACAAAAGACTACTGGTACAGGTACGCATTCTACCACATTTTTTTCGAAAGACTCGAAACATCATTCCTCACCTATTACAAAATTATCTTACAGAAATGCATACTTGACAGGTATGAATGGCAACATAGGGGATTTGCACATATCCATGGTTTCCTTTGGATAGAAAATGCACTTGATATGGAAAGCCTCAACTGGGAAGACACAGAAGCAATTGATATTGCTAGGCAGTTCTTCGACAAATATATTTCCGCTTGGAACCCTCGTACTCCTTCGATTTCAAACCAACCAATTGCTTGGACAAATCCCAAAGACCCTTGTCTATTGTCCACATTGCAAATCTTCAGAACCAATCCTTTCAATGACTATGAACAACTCATCAATTGTGTTGAACGTCACACAAAATGCATAGAAAGCACATGCCTAAGAAAGAATGGATCCTCATTCCAATGTTGTTATAAAGCACCATGGGAATTACATCCAAAATCGGCCTTATTCATTGACTCCAATGGCAAAAAAACATACACCCCTGCTCGCAACGACGATCAACTCAATAGCCATAACCCTACCATCCTATCTATTTGGCGTGCAAATGTTGACTGCCAACCAGTACTCTCCATACACGTTGTACAAAAATATATCGCCAAATATGCATCCAAAGCATAAAAAAATCTGAAAGCTTCCACCACATGCTACGTAGAATTGTCCTTGCTTCACCCATTGCTGACCCAGCAACATCTGCATTTCGAAAATTTCTTGCAGAAACCCTTGTTGATCGTGACATTGGAGCACAAGAAACCTGCCATATGCTGCAAAAATTACCATTAACATTGTGTAGTCGACCATTCATTTCTTTAAACGTAAACCAAAAAAATTCTTATGTGCCTTCCACAAACGAACACCACCTCCACTACATCCCCACACATCATAGATACATATATCCAATGCCCTTCTACCCTAGAATCCACATCACTTATAGAAGTAGCAAGATCCTGGTCATATGATCCTTGTCGCAAAACAAACAAATGGAAACAAAGACCTACAAAAGCAATTGTTCGGGTCATACCACGTTACTTCTCCATACCATCCACAACTGAACCTTGCTACGCTAACTTTTGCAAAGTTTAACTTATGCTATACAAACCCTTTCGCCATATCATACAAGATATAGGAGATTCTGCTGCAGAATTCATCACAAATTGGAAAACATTTTGTCCATTCTACAAACCTTGGCATCAACACCGCACACTATCTGATATTGAATCTATCACAAATGATACCTCAACTATTCATGAAACCAATCCTCTAGACACCATGGAAATAAATGAATGGGAATTACTTTCCCAATTACACCCTACAAATGAGCTTCTCATAAATGACCTTGACATGCTTGGCCTTTGTGGCTTTGATGACAACCATAACTGGAATCATACCACTATCCCATTAGATCTACAAAATAATGCCATACAATTCATTGAGAATAGCCACTCCATCCAATGCATTCTTCAAACACATCAATGTATCCTGGAGACCCTTACTACATTATCTCCAATGCAAAGAAAAGCTCTAAATATTATTTCTAATCATTTTGCTAAGAAGGATTGTTTAACTGCTCTCAGAATGATAATACAAGGCACTGCTGGTATAGGAAAATCCCTCCTTATCAATTGCATCAAAGATATGCTCATAACCCTTGCAAGCCCAAAACCTTCACCAATCATGCTCCTCGCCTCTACAGGGGTTGCTGCCTTCAACATACAAGCATCGACAATCCATTCTATTCTACACCTTCCTATAAAGAATCTTACGCCCTTAGAAGGTAATGCTCTTACAAAATTCCAAGAAGAACTCAAGCATATAAGGTACATATCAATCGATGAAATGAGCTTCATTGGGCCAAAGATTCTCAGCCATATTGATGAACGTATTCGAGAGGCATTTCCACAGCAAAGAAACACTCCTTTCAGTGGCTGTTCCATTATATTGGTTGGTGATCTCGGTCAGCTACCACCTGTCAAAGACATACCTCTATATGCAGGGACGAGCCACGAAAGTTCACTGTGGAACACCTTCAACACAGTCATCACATTAGACACAATATTTCGTCAACAAGGCGACAACATTGCCCAGGTTACTTTCAGGAACATCCTCCAGAACATTAGAGATGCAAATCCAACAATCAACGACTACAACATACTCATGTCGCGCACAGATTCCTTTTTATCAGAAGATGAAATACATTCCTTCCATGATTCCATGCATCTATTTCCAACAAATGCTCAAACAATGGTCCATAATAAGCAAATGATGAAATCTCTAAACACTCCAATCGCAAGATCCATTGCTGAAGATGACAACACATATTCCAACATTTCCTTAGAAGACGAGCAACTTGAGCGAATTGTGTTACTATGCAATGGCAAAAAAGTTATGTTAACTTCCAACCTTTGGGTTTCAGCCAGACTTGTTAATGGTTCCCTCGGAGAAATTGTAACCATCTTTTACAAAGAATCAACTGCACCACCACAAATTCCAACATTTGTTGTCGTAGATTTTCCCAAATACATCGGGCCTCCTTGGGATGAAAGAAACCCCACTCACTTGCCTATTCCAGCAATAAAAAGAAATGGACGTACACAAATTCCACTGAAGATGGCTTGGGCTTTAACCATACATAAATCTCAAGGTATGACACTTCCAAAAGCAACAATTGACATTGGGAAAACACAACGTCAATGTCTCACATTCAAAGCAATTTCAAGAGTACCTTCTCTACAAGGTCCCCGGATTAGCCCCGCATTCAATTTCGATCGTTACAATAAAATGAAGGACAACAAAAACATTACTCGCAAAAAACACACAGAAGAAATTCACCGTTCAATGCCACCTCCAGATAATCTGCTCCAATCCATACTTTAACATCACCAAAAGGTTCCCTATTTTTATTTAGCTCATTCTATTTCATAACATGCCTTTCATATCTTTCAACAAAAAACAAATTTAATCATTATTAATAATTATGCATATATTAGAATGTCTTTATATTATCTATACATCTCATTCTAACATTTTCATTCTTTCACAACAGGACATATGGACTCAGAGATAGCACACCTATGTAACTATTGGGACGAAATCGAGGCATCAATACTTACACTACAACATATACAACGCAGATTTCTTCCAGTGCTAAATCCAATAGTACCATCTATGCCACCTCCAAATAATCTGCTCCAATCCATACTTTAACATCACCAAAAGGTTTCCTCTATTTATTTAGCTCATTCTATTTCATAACATGGCTTTCATATCTTTCAACAACAAAAAAAATTAATCATTATTAATAATTATGCATATATTAGAATGTCTTTATATTATCTATACATCTCATTCTAACATTTTCTTTCTTTTGCAACAGGACATATGGACTCAGAGATAGCACACCTATGTAACTATTGGGACAAAATCGAGGCATCAATACTTACACTACAACAGATACAACACAGATTTCTTCTAGTGCCAAATCCAGCAGTACCATCTATGCCACCTCCAGATAATCTGCTCCAATCCATACTTTAACATCACCAAAAGGTTTCCTCTATTTATTTAGCTCATTCTATTTCATAACATGGCTTTCATATCTTTCAACAACAAACAAATTTAATCATTATTAATAATTATGCATATATTAGAATGTCTTTATATTATCTATACATCTCATTCTAACATTTTCTTTCTTTTGCAACAGGACATATGGACTCAGAGATAGCACACCTATGTAACTATTGGGACGAAATCGAGGCATCAATACTTACACTACAACATATACAACACAGATTTCTTCCAGTGCCAAATCCAGCAGTACCATTGTATCGCCTACATCCAACCATACAATTATTACAACAAATAAAAGCTTCCCTGAAACGCATAAACCACATTCATCAACGTGACAAAATCCGAAAAAGACGAGCAGAATGGCAAGCAAGAAATATGCATCTCCAACTACGCATAAATCTCCAATGGTGTTAAGTATGCCATCATTCACCATGCATCTTCAACTAACAATATATAAATCCCCATGGCAAAGGTAACTTCATTTCCATTCATCCCAAATTCATTTTAACACAACTCACCTGCAAAGTATTACCAATACATTTCCACAACTAATTTAAATATTACAAATTCTAACAAAATATACATTTTGTAGGTTCATTAGTGCTTCTTTAGGTCTTTGATGCCTCCAACAATTTTTGATGCAACTTCAAATATGGAATGATAAGCACAATGTTCTTTAGAATATTATGTTGCTTCTCAAACCTCTTTTGTTACAATTCACTAACTTTGTATTTTCCAATTGAAATTTGAAAAAGGATGTTTCAAGATCAAATACCATTTTGATAGTTTATGTCTTCACAACCAATTCATTATCAATGGGTTTTAACATATTTTTTTAACAAAATCTTATTAATTTCAATGAATATAATACATGTTTTAAATATATGTTTTAAGGTGTCTAAACAAGTTCAATGGATATTTATGACTACATGTATTCCATTTTGTAGCCACTTTAACCCCCAAATACGATTTTCGGCATGGCTTCCTCAAATTAAAACTCAAAATCATCGACACTAGAATTCAAAAAAGCCCATAAAAGGCCATTTACATTTCAATATTCTTCCACACACTATGCCTTACGACGTTTCCTTTGCAACATTAGGTGCAAATTCTAGTATATATACCTTGGAAATAAGCGATGATTGATCATTGAGTTTTCGTTTCCCTTACGGCGAGAGATTTTACTCCACCGAAGATTCGGGTGCATTTTCGGATGTGACCAAAGAAACGAAACTTTTGTAACAAATCCGGTAACTAAATTTTTACCAGAGGTGAAGATCGGGCTTCAAGTACTTCATCATCCTCTTTGACTTGGTTGGAAGGATGAGTTGAGATATTTAGAGAATAGAATTGAATATGTTATAATAAAATAAAATGTTGAAAACTTAATAAGTTTATGGCATATATATGTCGAGAAAATTAAATTTAAAAGATTCCTTACATTATTATTTATTAAAAAGTTATAAGCTTAAATTATACAAGTTTTTTTAAGATAATTAGTCTTTACTGAAATTATCAGTTAAGACATCGCCATTCTAATATAATTTTAATATTTAAATTAATAATCTCAATAAAAGCTTGGAATTTTATGTGTATAATTTTTATAATTATGATATATAATAAAATAAGATGTTTAAATAAATAATATTTTTGGAATATATATATATATATATATATATAGAGAGAGAGAGAGAGAGAGAGAGATTAAAAATAGTTGTATTTTAATTTTTTATGTTTTAATTTTTTTCTTTGTATATTTTTCAATTAATTTTAGAAATTTAATAGGATTGGTTGGAATCATAAATTTGAGTTTTGAAATTTATATACTCTAAAAGATTTGAGGGGTTTTAAGGCATTGAATTCGTGTATGCATTCGAAAACTTATTTTAAATAACAAGAGATAGAGATAGATTTTATGGTTAATGATGAACCTAAAATTGAAACAACCACATCTACTAATACATAAATTTTCTTTGTCTGAAAATTGCAAGCATGTTGCCAAAGGATCTTAGCTAGAGTGGTATGGTGAACAATTTGTTTTCTCAACTCCCTGGGTTCAAGTCTCAAGAGACATGGTGTAAGTGGCTCATTTGCGTTATTTATGAAATAATAACACGCATGTTAATAAACAAAATCAGCTAACCACAAGAACACCAAATTCCACCCAAAAATAGAATTCCAATGGTCATATATTTTAAAGATATGATTTGGCGTCATAAAATTTTTATTAGGTAATATCAATTCCTAATTAAACACTTCACATACTTAAATCAACCTTATTAATCCCTAATTATCCCATATAATTACATAATTAAACCTTTTAGACTTTTAATGATCCGTAAATTGTTGTGGATATTCTAGTGGACAGTTCTAACACACATGTTAATAAACAAAATCCACTAACCACAAGAACACCAAATTCCACCCAAAAATATAATTCCAATGGTCTTATATTTTAAAGATATGATTTGGCATCATAAACTTTTTATTAGGTAATATCAATTCCTAATTAAACACTTCACATACTTAAATCAACCTTATTAATCCCTAATTATCCCATATAATTACATAATTAAGCCTTTTAGACTTTTAATGAACCGTAAATTGTTGTGGATATTCTAGTGGACAGTTCATCACAACAGATCTGGTAATATTATATTAAAAATATGAGATTCTACACTATTACAGTTTTATTAAACTTTAAGATCTGTAGATTTAACCATAATTAGTGCATGCATGCTATTGGAAATTATGCAGAAAAGTAGTGAAAGACAAGATAAGCACACACACACAAGACACAAGATATGTTCTCTAGGAAACCCTTTCAGGAGAAAACTCATTTGGAAGGTGAGGTCGCTTCACTCTCCTTCTCTGTCTGGAAATATGGTTGCATGTACAAAAAAGTAATGCCTATGGCCCGTGGGCTACTACAGTGCACAAATACTCTATATGTGCTCTACCTCCTATCTCTCATGGCTATCTTTGCCTAGATATGGAACAAAATGCTCTCGAAAGAAGAATGGAATGCCTCTTCCTCCTAGTGGCCCGATTAAAACATAACCCGATAGCCTACTAGTGGTTAATTTTGACTACATCAACTCTTAACTAGAGTTATAATATAGACACTTCTAGAGTCTTTTACATCATAATCATGTGCCTAGCCCCTTTTCTCATGAATAATGGGGGCTGACGTGACATCCTCCCAAACAATAGGTGTGAAAACATGAAGGTAAACTTTTGAGTGGCATAACTTTTGCATACAAACTCTGATTGACACGCTTCTTGTGCCAGTGGAAATATCTCTGTGTGCAGAATAGCATGAAATAGTGCGACACCAAAGCAAAAAAAAATTAGGAAAAAATGTCGTTTGATGCCTCAAAACACTCCTGGAAGGCTTCAGACCTCATTTTGACAAACTGGGCCCCGTCGGTAAAAATAGCCCCATGAGCTGATTCCTCCACTTTTTCCACCCCAATGCATCACGATGGATGACAAATAATATAATGATCCAACATGAATCACACCTCCCAATTTTGGGAGGATTTTGGTCCCCAAAATCTTCTACTGAATGAAGTGAGGAAAGTTTCCCCGCACCTTCTCTTTGGTGTACCATTTAGCTTTGCCTAGAAGTTGTCCCTTCAATTCAATATCCAAAGGTCATGCTGCCCCTGTCTTGTTGTTCTATACCTCTTCTACAAAATTGTATCTTTTTTCAACTATTCCTAAGCATTTGGTGCCAAATCCTCCATAGAAGATAGGACCTTTTCCTCTTCCTGATTTAGCATGGAAGGCTCATAGAGTTTCAAATTCTCTACATTCACAACTGAGTAAATGCGCATATATGGTGGTAAACTGAGATGATAGGTATTATTACCCACCTTTTCCAGTATCTCAAAGGGACCATACCTCAGAGCCTTGATTTTCTTACTAGGCCCTTGTAACCTCTCCTTGTTTAGTTGTAACCATACTCTGTCTCCCATCTTGAATAACTTCTCTGCTCTGTGTTGATCATGCCTGGCCTTATACTTCTCATGTGACTTTTACAGTGTTTATTTTTCCTATAGATGGATCTACTTGATCTTCTCTATAAAATTTTCAACCCTCAAAGCATCTCGTGTAATACCTTACCTCACTCCTCCTTGTTGCCCATATGCAATATCCAAAGGTGAAGGTGGAAAATATCCAAAACAAGTCTCAAATGGGGACTTTCCCATAGAATTGTTGACTGCTCTATTGTAAGAATGTTGTATATATATCAAATCTTAATCCCAGGTCTTTGGATGCTTCTGGTTTTATCCCCTCAAAAGTTGCACCAAAGTCCTATTGACTACTTCTGTCTACCCATCTATCTATGGATGGAATGCTATAGATATCTTCAACTTTGTGTCCATCTTCTCCCAAAATGTAGTCCAAGATGCACTGCGAAATCTTGTATCCCTGTCTAAAATGATGCTCCTTGGTATCCCAAAGTGCAACTAGACATGTCCAACGAAAAAGTTTTGATTTTTCCTACCCATTGGTGGTCTTTTTATAGGGCATCTAAACACACATCTTGTTGAACCTGTCAACTACCATGAATAGGTAGTCATGTCCCTTCCTAGTTATCAGTAAACCTTCCACAAATTCCATGGAAATGCTTTCCCAATGATGAGTAGGTACATGTAAGGGATGATATATACCTTGATTCCTATTTCTAGGCTTGCTGGTACAAAAAAGCATGCATCCTCTTATGAACCTAGCTACCTATGCTTGCATCTTGGGCCAATACATGTACCTCTGCAAGTTAGCCACGATCTTCCCTACACTAAAGTGCTTGATAACCTTAGAGGTGTGAGCCTCTCTGATTAGCTGTAATCACTCACATTTAGGAACACATAGCTTATCCAACCCGTAGAGTAACCCATCCTGGAGATGGTAGTCAACTGTGCTATCACCATCGTGCACATGACTCTGACTTTGCAACTCCTGATACACCTCCTTGAAGTCCTCATCTTCTGAATATGCCTCTGTATATGCATCGTGGGTGAATGGCGCCATGTGCATAAGAGTCCCCAAAGATGTGATTTTCTATGTGGGTGGTCTTGAAAGCATGTTGTCCAACTTGTTTGTGCTTCCCTTCTTATACTTGATCACTAAATGAAGTTGTTGTAAAAAACCCCATCCACTTGTAATGCTTGGTTTGTTGTAGATTACTATGGGCTTGCAAGTACTATAACGACTGGTGATCTGTGTGGATTACTGTCTCCTTTCCCATCAGATAGTGCTTCCACTTCTTCACAACTTGCACCATGGCATAGAGCTCCTTGTTGTAGGTAGGGTAGTTAAGGACTTCCCCATGAAATACTTTAGAATGGTAGCATACAGGCCTTCCTCCCTGCATCAAGAAAACTCCCATAGAATACCCACTCGCATATGTCTCCACTCCAAAGGATCGTTGTAAGTATGGTAATTCCAGAACTAGTGCTTGGATGATCTTCTTCTTTAGCTCTTCGAAATCCATTTGTTGACCTTTTCCCCAGAGGAAACTCTTGACACTTGTTGTTATGGCCTGGAGCGGTGCTGCTATTTCTAAAAATGAGACTATGAATTTCCTCAGGTACTGCGCTTCCCCCATGAAACTCCTAAACTCAAAAACATTAGTAGGAACTAACCATTTCATGATGGCCTCCATCTTGGAAGGATCTATCTTTAGCTCTAATCCATCGATCACACACCCTAGATACACCAAATAATGTTATTTAAACTCGCACTTCTTGATATTTTCTAGCAGTTGGTGCTTCTTCAATGTTTCCATCACTTGTGTCAAATGTATTATATGCTCCTCCCAGGTAGCACTATATACCAATATATCATCCAAATAGATAATAACAAATGAATCTATAAAAGGGCACAATGCATCATTCATTAATCTCATAAATGTAGATGGTGCATTACATAGGTCAAATGGCATAACTAACCACTCATACAAACCTTGCCTAGTTTTGAAGGTGGTCTTCCATATATCTTATTTTTTGAGTCGAATTTGGTGATATCCAAACTTTAAGTCCAGCTTGGTGAAGTACTTTGCTTGTTGCAACTGATCTAGTAGATTTTCCATCATGAGCAGTGTTGGATACCTATAGTAATAGGTTTCATATTTCATGATTGACTAGAGAAAAGCCAAATATGCTCTGCTCTGGTATCCCAAAGATCCCATATTTCCTAGAAAGCAAGAGCTGGGTAAAGTGTTTCAAGTACTGAGGACCTTATTTCAAAATTTTGTGGATGATTCAACAGTCTAAACTGGATCATGCCATGTTTCAATTTTGAGTTGTAGAATAGAGAAAGAGGTCTGTCCAAACAGCTTAATCTTGGCAGACAAGTAGTTCAGGTAGAGAAGCAAAGGTTCCCAAAAGTTTAATCTGGGACCTTGGAAGACATAAGGGTAGAAGTAGATAGAGAGAAAAGGAAAAAGCCAAAGAAAAGAAAAGGCAATTGAGGGTTGCAAGTCCAAGTGCCCCTCCAAGAAGAAACAAAAAAAAAATGCTAGGCAAAATAGTTGGGTAGGCAGTTGTGGTTGCAGAAAGAATATGATCACCATTACACAGGTATCAATAGGTCTCTTGCCAACGCAATAAATCTATCAGCAAACAAAGTGGTAAATTCCATGAACTCACAACAAAGAGGATCACTAACTTCTTTTCTTTCCCTCTCTAGTCCATCACTAACACCCCCTTTCTAATTCCCCTCCTTCATTCATATTAACTCCTAATTCTACTATATAACCTCCCCTATCTTACCCCCACCCCTAATAATACTAACACTAAGGTGTATAAAACCCCAAATCTTATGTATATTCCCTCCCCTAGGCATAATAGCCGTGTATTTTTCAAAAGGGACCAAAATGGCATCTGGCCACTTTGGTGAACCTATTCCACCCTGTTCCCCCTTTGCTGCAAGTTAATTTACCCTCAAATCACCTCTGCATTGATAAAACCCCCTCTCCAAACCCCTTTTGCCTATAAAAACCTTTGCAAAGGTTAATACCCGCCTCTGGCACGTTCCCCAATCCTACCACATTATTGGTTAAGCGAAAACATTTGAAAAACCCATAAAAACCCACAAACTTTAATCTTTTCCGCCCGCAGTATGAAGCACGCATCTTTCTCCTCCGCCAGCCGTCGGATCAAGCCCATCAGATCCGACGGTCCACATTAATATCGGAGCGCATCCTATGGCGGCACTTTAACCTCCGAGAAAGTGACGTTGCGCCTTGTCACGCCTCCTCCACGCGTCAATCGTTCAACCATCTCGGAGCCGAGTCTGACAGCTTCTGCGCCGTACCTAAACCGCCCCGAGAAACCGCGGCGGTTAAGGCCTTAACCGTGACCGCTGCGGTTTGATTGCCACCTCACCGCCCCTTTGACCAGTCACCCACTGCCACGTCGCCCGATGACGTCAGCAGAAAAAAGCGCCAAATTGGTAAAATAACCCATATTTACCAATTTTCCCGTGTTTTTTACCACTTTCACTGTTATTACTGTTGGACGCTCTGCATGACCGTTTGCACTCTAATTTTCGCCAACCAGTCTATTAGCCCGGGCGACCTCCTCAAGCAGCAACTGTGCACCTTTGCTTCAACCTCTGCTCATCGAATTACAGGTATTTAGACCGTTTCGCCCTCCATACGACCTTCATTAAGCTTGAAATTGCTCAGAGGGATAGTAGAACCATAAAAACGGTATTTACACCGTTCATTTCCATTTGTTCATCCACCATTGTCATTGTGAGGGCCAAGAAGTACCTGCAGAGCTTTAGAAACCTGCAATTCACATAAAACCACTGTAATTCACCGTTTTCCCGGCAGAGCTCCTAATAGATATAATTCACCCGATTGGAGAGTTCAGTTAGACCACAGAGAAGTTCTGTCACTAGACTCCAGTAGTATTTCAATTGCTATTGAGAGAATTCCCCTTGGATACTCAAAACATCAACTGTTTCCACAGAGAACTGCCTCCAGACTGTGTTTTTACCATTCCACCTGTCCACCTGCAATTCTTGCAACTTGAAGAGCTATGGAGAACCCTATTGCACTCAATATTAAGCCCATCAATGCTCCTCACCAGGAATTAGCATGGAAAGCCCTAGGAGACATGGACTACCAAATGCTGGATTGGTTCCCCATGGGAACCAAGTACAATATTCAAATGTTGAATGAATTAAGAGCCCAGCACCTCAGTGGGGCAGATATCTTGGGGATTTGGGAGTCAAATTTGCCCATATACAACCTTCCCCAAGTCAATCCTATGCCAGAGCTCATTTATAGCTGCCAGGAATGCTATGACCCCAGCCAAAGAGCAGTCATGAGCCCCACAGGCCTAGTCCTGTTCCAGATCACCCCAGAGAGCATAAACCAGATGCTGCGCTTCAAAACAGCCAAGAAATTGACCCCTCTATCCATGCAGAATCTGATTAACAGAGGGATCAAGCTGTCCAGTGACCAGATTGTCAAAATCAACCAACTGTTTGTCACACCAGGCTCTGAAACAGTCAGAACCCCTCCTATTGGGTACCAATATCTAAATGAGTTGGGCAGAATGTTGGTGGATCTAATTGGCTATGTCCTAGGATTCAGGGGGTTGGAAGATGTAGATGACAGCATAATGGCAATGCTGTCTATATTTGCCCCTGGTAAGCCTCCAGCTGTGCAGTATGATTATGCAACTTACATAGCAGAGAAAATCCATGAGCAGTTCATGAATTTGAAAAGGGAGAAACTGTTCAGGTACACCTCCTATATATATCATTTATTCCTTTTCAACCAGCCAGCTACCTTCTCTGTTCCTTTGAGGCCACTCAATGCCCAAGGAAGCCCAAGATCAGTTGTTTTCTGGACCTCTGTTTTTCATTCTACCTCAGTATCACCCTATACATACTGTGAGTTTATTGATTTATTTGTTCATCCAGCCCTAACAGCGCTGCAAGGTACTCCTCCTCCTAGATTAACCGATGATATGAAGAGGATTCTACATTTGAACAAATCTTACAATATTGGCAACTGGTACTTCTACCAGAACCACACAGTCATTAGGATATATGGCTGTGAATTGAACCCATTTAGGTTGCCAAGGTATGTCCCCATGAGGCTTTTTGCCTTAGAATATTTCAGGCAGTTTGGGAACTCAGATTACCTTCACTTTCAGAGTAGAAACAAGAAGTCACAATTGAAGGTAAGAAACCAGCTAGGTTCCTTCCTATATAACAGGAAAGAGGAAGGGTGGAAAGAGGCAGACAGCATCCTGGAAGGCCTCAGATTGCAGACCAGTTTTGAATGGATTCCCTATGACCCCAATCATTCTATCTCCCTCAGGAGAATTAGATACAAATTGGGCAACTATGCACATAAAAGACAACCTGAAATTGAAAAGTATGCCAATGCACTAGATTGGGAAGAGGGTACACTAGTAGAACAAGTCACTAAGGAAGAATTACTTGAGAAAGAAGCTAGGAATGTGCAAAAAGAAGCTGACTTGGAAACTTGTGGACAGGTGCCCCTCTCCTACAGAAAGCAAATTGGAACAGCTGCTAAATCTTCAGCAGCACAGCAGCAAACTACTGAGAAGACATCCCAGGCAGCAAGCAAAGACAAAGGAAAACAGGTGGAACAGCCACCTATATTGACAGAAGAACAAGTTGACACCTTGCTACAGCAGCAAGAAGAAATGGAACAGCAAGAACTGGGGCAGCAACAAGAAGAAGCACAGTCCAGTGAACAGCAGCCCTCGCAGCAAAAAAAGGGGACAGATCTACCTAGTCACACTGAGCAGCAGCCCCAAACAGAGGTGCCTCCCAGGACAGACACCAATGTAGACACCGCAGTCCTCCAAACACCACAGAAGGAGGACTTGACCAGGAAAAGGGAGAGAGAGACCCCCCACACCTCATCCTTCATCAGAGGAGAGAAGAGACAAAGACTGAATGACTCCCAAGAGGAGGACATAGCAGTAAGGCAAGCCATGGGCATGGGCCCACCCAGTGGAGAACTTTCGGCCAGCTCATCTCAGCGTGGACATGACATGACTATGGGAGGAGAGGTCAGCTCCTCCGGTCAACATAGAGAAGGGCAGTCAAGTATAAAGCAGCAATTCATTGACATCAAAAGGAGGAGTGATCCCATAAAAGTGCAGCTGTATAATCACTTGTTAAACCTAGCTCCTAGCAACCAGCAGAGACTCATGTCTGCTTTCGATGTGAGCGAAGGCAAAATGATAATGAGCCACTTCATGCCCACAACTTTGCATCCTCAGTCCACCTCGGACTATCTAAGAACCAACATGGAGGTTCTTGCCAAAGACATACACCCTATGGACAAGATTGAATTACATAAACAAACTGGTGAAATGGTGTATGCCTCCCTGGCAGATGAGACATTGGAGAACTACAAACTAAAGAGCAGCCTGGATAACACAGCTTCTCAGCTGGAATTAGAAAGAGCATCATCACAAGCCAAGGACAATAGGATCAAGTCCTTGGAAGAGGTAATTATAGATATAGGGCATGATCCTAAAGATGTCAAAGGCATCCAAGAACTCCTGAAGATAAGGGATGCAGACATGGCGGCCCTAAGAAAGAAAATCAAACTCCCGGCCACCATCCATCCACAAACAGATGAAGTTGCCCAGCAAAGGCAAGAAAAGGATACTACAGACCTGCTGGTATCCCTATACAAAGAGCTGGTTAGGACTCAAGACCAGCTAGGACAAACTGAAGCTGCAAAGGCAGCACTACAAGAAGCACTGAAGCAAAGAGAAGAGGGCCAACCCTCCCAGCCTCCTCCTGTGATAATAAATCTTGAGGAAGTCCCTCCAAAGACTACTCCTCCTCCTCAGCAAACAGAAGCTACAGCACCAACTACAGCGCCATCCACAGCAACAACAACTACAACATCGGAACAGGCTACTAGTTTAGACATGCAAAAGCTGCAAGCTGAGATCCAAGCCATGGAATCTCAAATGAAAGAGCTGGATGAACTTAAGAAAACCTTGGCTAAGGTAAATGAAAAGTTTGACAAGAGCAAACAGAATGAGGCAGCCAAGGAAAGAGAGGTAAGAGCTCTTAAGAGGAGAATTGCTGAACTAGAGAAAGAGCTTGCACTAGAAAAAGTGACAGCTGAAATGAAAGCAGTGCTATGGAACAACATTGGGCGGTCCATTGCCAACCAGTGGCAATATATTGAGACCATGGATGAGCAAATGGTGCTCATCACTAAAGCAAACAGAGAAATACAGAGAGCCAGGGCAAGCCTTGGACACATGCCAGAAGCTGCTACTAGGATGATCAATATTCTGAACTATAAGACTAGCTCTCAATTAGCTGTCATGGGAATCACCAACAGGACAGAAACAATTGCTGTAGCCAAAAGAGTCATAACATTGAGGAACTTGGTTGGAACACTGGAGAGGAGGACACAGGATATGCAGACTGAAATCAACAGATTCCTGGAAAAATTCGTGGCACTACAGAACAGAGGCCTCCCCAGCATTTTAAGCAGTGTAGGAAGACTGCTCACCCTAGACAATTACAATAAGAGAATTGATGCCCATGCAGTAGCAGAGATTGCAAAACCGCCCAGCACTTCAGCAGACGCAGGGCCAGCCACCGGGCAGACTATGTATGACAGGGTGGAGAACCTATTTTTCCTCATGAATGAAGTTGAGCATCTGTTTGATACACCACCTAACTTCTTCAAATTCACAGAAGCAGATGAAACTCTAGGGGCAATCTTAGCACACCAACTGCCCACACAGGATATCTGGAGAAATTTGACACAGACAATTTTGTCAGGACAGAATCAGTAGCGCTAATTCTCCAGGCAAATGAGCATACATGCGCAGGCACAATTTTGAAGAAAGATATCTACAGGGAAGAGGCAGAGGCTGAGCCAACTCAGCAGGACCATTGACTCACCACAAGCAGCAGTCACAATCACAGGTGACAAGTCCAGGATACAGCGTACAAGCCTTAAAGACAGGTCTTCCAGCATTTATTCATAATATCTCGACCGACTTAGCTGTTTCCAAAGGCTAAAATATCTTCTGACAGAGCATTAAATTGCCTGTACTCTGTAATCAATGCTGTATTAAATTTTGGTCATAATATCTTAAGTGGTTGGTAAGAATGTAAAATCTGAGATAACTCAGAACTCAGATATTTTGTAAATGACCGCAAGTATATATTCACCCTTCACAGCAGTTGAAAGGGGTTGATGTAATTTTCTTTTGAGAACTCTCTCTTACTGTAATATTTTCAGAGAAGTAATACAAAGGAAGAATGGAATTTCCAAGGCTTGGTGTACTTTGATGTATTGGGGTGAAAGATGAATGTTACAGGATTCCAGGGTGTTGCATAAAACAATAAGTATTCTCAAATCTCTTTGTTATATGTTTTCGAGTCTTTTGTTCTCTTTTGTTGTTTGAATGTTTTACACTTGATAGCAAGGTGAAAGGATAGTTCCAGGACTTAACCCATGATTACCCTGGACTCAAACTGAGCTATTATACATGTTTTCCTCAGATACAGTGACAGAATTGTAATTCTTAATTGCTGCATTTCAAAACTGTGTCTTTACTGTGATAGGCATTCTCAGGGATTCAATTTTTGCCCCTGAGACCTCTGTCTTTTCCTCTTAAACCTGTCTGTTGGGAATATATAAACAATAAGTGAAAATTCTTAAATGCTTTCACTGTTTGTGTAACCTGTTTCCAGTCATTTAATCAAAAATCTGTTCTATTAAGCACTCAAATGGCCTTGTAAGTTCCATCTTTCATCTCAAAGTTTCAAACACATATAGCCACAGACTCCATTGCCCAATGGTACTCAACCTCTCTGAAAACTACATCACTGGAATCTAAAAGGAGTTTCATCAACCAAAACATAAACAAAACCTGTGCATAATAGCTAGCCTAAAACCCTATCATAAACAGTTACAAATCATAAAGAGAGAGCCCTCTCTGATCACAGTTTGGCTAGAAACAGTGATCCAAAGATTGGTTAGTGGTTACCCCGGCCGTATTCCCTTGGGAGTCATAGGGAACAACCTGGGTGTTAACAAGCAGCGGGTATCTATTCTTGGGCATGATTTTTTTCAACGCCTTGTAATCTATACACATCCACCAAGTCCCATCCTTATTTGACAAAATTATGATGGGTGACACACATGGTGATGTAATCGGTCAATTGACACCATATTTCAACAACTGCTGTAATTGTTTCTTCACCTCACTTGCTTCTATAACCGACTACCTGTACAACCCAATATTTGGCAATGGGGAGTCTGGTAATAGCTAGATCTCATGCTCCACTTCTCTCGTAGGTGGTAACCCCTTAGGCTCTCAGAACACATCCTTGTATGTCTGTAACAACTCCTTCAATTGTTGTTTATGTTTCTTAGTATACCCCTCCAAGGATGCCTTGCCTCTTATTGACTCCTCTTCGGACTAACTTTCTCTTAAAAAAACAAAACATACTTCTTGCTAGAACTGATCAATTTCTTGGCTTGGTTGGAACTTACCAGTGAGATTTCGACTTGTCTTTATGCGCGTTGATGATGAATTATTTTCCATCCTTGATGAGATGTTAATGATTGGCTCTCCTCATGAATATTTCATCTCACATGTAACTCCACATACATCAAGGGGAACTTCATTTAGATCCACTTCATCAATAAAATCGTCGCTGATAGAAAATCTAATTTTACACTATTATGATACCTTCAGCTCTGCATCCCTATTTACCCATCCCAGTGGATATAGGTTTGGATGATCACAAATTTCCAGCCCCAAATTCCTGAGCAGCTCTGCTACAATGAGATTTGTCTGCGATCCTAAGTTAAACAGGGCATCAATCTCTGCCTTCTTAACCTGTATCTTTATATGGAAGAGTTTGATGATTTCTTTCTCTTGCTGTTGCTGAATGCTGCTTAGATTCACCTCCTTCTACACTGACGTGCAAATGATATTCTCATCCATGTCCGATCTACTTTCAACTTGGTTGCTCAAATTCGTAGTGGTGAGATTCTTCTTCTTGTTATCTTTCTTCTTGTTCTTCGGGTTTAGCTCTAGATGCAACTTCCAACACTTCTCCTTTGTATGGCCATTAATGTTGCAGTGGTTGCTAGGATCTTTGCACTAATGTGCTATGGTCATCATCTTTTTATCTTTCCCACCTTTTTGCTTCTTCTTCTCCTCCTTAGAATCTTCTTGTTGCTCCTTCTGGTTTGATCCACTTGATTGTGCTCTTTTCAGACCTATGTTTTCTAGGTATTGTGCCCGTACACAAGCCTTGTACATTAGTTTGGGCTTGAACAACATCACTTGCTCATGCAGATGGCGGTGCAAACCCCCTAATTAATACTTAAGGAGTACATATGACTTCTTTGGAGAGATACCCAACATTATAGCCATCTTATTGAATTCCGTGGTGTACCCTTGTATGATTTGGCCCAACTTTTCCCTGAAGTAATGCCAACGGATCCACTGGTTCTCCACATAACCAATGGGATAAAAATGTGACTTAATGAGGGTTTTGAAATCCTCCCACCTAGTCACTGGAGGTTATCCCTCCAACCTCAAGGTTTTCATCTGGCTCTCTCACCAAGTCAGTGCATGGCCCTCTAATTTCAATCACATGAATAAGATAATTTTCCCTTTCTCGATCTAATGGACTGAAATAAACGTACAGTTGCTGGAACCATTAGTTCATATTCATAGCGTCGATCTCACCATTGTATAGCTTGATATCGACTTTTGCTTCCATTTTGAATAGGGATTGATTCAGGACAATCGAACTAGGTTGATATTTTTTGGGTTCTTTCTTCGGCTGGTTCTCTATGTCTTCCCGATATCCTGATCCCCCTTCTGATTTATCCTCTGGATTTGAACCTCAATCTTCTCCAAATATCCACTGTTTATTTCTTAGGGATGCCATGAAGAGGTTTACATTGCGGTTTATATCTGTGACTTGTTATTTGAGCTGCAAAAACCTCATCTCTGTAGGATCACAAGGTTCATTTATAGATTCATCGACCATGATTATGGTTTTACGATTTTCAACCCCGCCAACCTAGATCCCCTGAAAATATCCACAAATACCCAAAGAAACCTTCTATGATACCAAATGATCCGTAAAATACCATGGATATTCCACTCAACATCTTGTCACAACATATCTGGTAATATTATATTAAAAATATGAGATTCTACACTATTGCATTTTTATTAAACTTTAAGATCTGTAGACTTAATTGTAATTAGTGCATGCATGTGAATAGAAATTACACAGAAAAGTAGAGAATGAAAAAATAAGCACACACACACACAAGACACAAGATATGCTCTTTGGGAAACCCTTTTGGGAGAAAACCCAGCTAGAAGGTGAGGTTGCTTCACTCTCTTTCTCTGTCTAGAAATATAGTTGCATGTACAAAAAAGTAATGTCTGTGGTCCATGGGATTCTACAGTGCACATATCCTATCTTTGTTCTGTACCTCCTATCTCTCTTGGCTATATTTTCTTAGTTATGGAACAAAATTCTCTTGAAATAATGGAATGCCTCTTCCTCTTAGTGGCCCGGTTATAACACAACCCGATAACCTACTAGTGCTTAATTTTGACTACATCAACTCTTAACTAGAGTTACAATATAGACTCTTCTAGAGTTTTTTTACATCATAATCACATGGCTAGCCCCTTTTCCCATGAATAATGGGGGCTGACACAGCATCCTCATGAACTATAGGTGTGAAAATAGGAAGGTCAACTTCTGAGTAGCAGAAATTTTACATACGGACTCTAATTGACGCGATTCTTGCGCTATTGGAAAGATCTTTGTGTGTAAAATATCATGAAATGGTGTAGTGATAAAGAGACAAAATTTTACCCCAAAAAATGTCGTTTGATGCCTCAAAACACTCCCGAAAGGTTTCAGATCTAATTTTGCCAAACTGTGTTCTTCCGGTAAAAATGGTCTCGTGAGTTGATTCCTCCACTTTTTCCACTCCAAATGCATTAACATGGATGAAAAACAAGACAATGATCCAATGTTGATCATATAATTAAGTCATACAATTCTAATTAGATCTTAATAATAATAATAAAGCCAACCTAGTTCTAAAATCTTCTAATGATCCTTAGTTTTACCTTAAACATCCATACAATATTGCTTAGATCCTTAATTTTTAGCTTCTCATCATGGTTTTGTCTACCAAACCCATTAATGTTATGACCATATTTCAATTTGGTAATATACCCTTATCTCAAGTCAATGAATACTTTTGTTGAAAAATGCAGTAAGAAATTCTCAATTTGATTTTGCCTTGACTAAATTGAGAAAATTCGAAATTCCACATCAGCAGACAACTTGGAGGAGTTAAATGAGGTGACATGGCTCTTGTCACTTAATTAACTCAGTTAATTCAAGTTAGGGGCATGAATTTCAGTTGTATGTAGTGATTCCTAAATTTTAGGAGCCTAGATTGAGTTAATTCCAGCTGTAACCAGTTAAACTAGTTCTATATGTTAATAGAAATAGTTGGTGGTCAATTAAGTAGTGGGACATCAGTCTAAGTCAAAGATCATCTAGTTAACTGATGCATGCAACTAAACTGGCTCATGCATGCAAAGAATTCGAGTTCCCCAGAAGTGGTGGAGATTCCAAGAAAGTGTACAATTAATTATATACTAGATTAAGTGTATAGTTTATTATATCCATTAGGTGATCAACCTTGAGAAACTTCGCAAGCATTTTTGATGAAATTACTAAACAATAGGGGCCTAATTTTCTCAGGAATTACACAAGAAAATAGGGGCTCAAGCAGAGGTAGAAATTGACCAAGTCTGGGTCAGAGCTTCTCAGTGCGCAGAAAGATAGGTTATGCACTTGTAGGTTGTGCTCAATTGAGCAAAGATATTGTAATACATCTCTATTCATCATATTAATGTAATCAGGTTTTTAGAGGTTTTCTTCCCCTAGGAAAAATACTATTTGCATGTGTGTGATTTCTTATTGCATGTCTAAGATTTTTGTTCTAAATTATGAATTACTTTTCGCAGAATAGTAGAGTAGGTTTATGTCTTGTGATTTTGATTAAAACTTCATGAGAAGTTGCAAATATACACCATAATTTCTACATGGCATTAGAGCAGGATTCACATTAGACCAAGGATTTGGAAGTTGTTTCTCAAGAGGCTCGAAATTGGAGTTCAGTGCGGCAAGATCTCTTTAGAGTTGAGAATATGTCCTTTAATGGACTAAGGCTAGAGTATGCCTTAGAAGGCATCTCTAATTTCATCGCATGGAAGGATTGCATGGAGGGACTATTGTATGACAATGGCTTGCTAGAATACATCAAGATAGATGTTGCAAAACCACAAGCATCTAATGTCCAACACTTTTTTCAATGGAAGAAAGATGTATCTAGAGCCAGGAGGATCATCCTGGAGGGTCTCAAACTTACATGTAAAAGAGACTCCCTTTTCTATGTGGAAGACCCTCAATGAGCTATTTAGAAATTACAATGAATCCAAGAAACTTGAACTGATGAACAAATTGATGATTGAAGACAAAGGGTATGAGGTATTCTTCATAGATGGGAAGGCTTACCTCAAGCATCTTGCTTCATGTCAAATCAAACAATTTGGTATCATGATTGAAAGCATTTACACATTAGAGGAATATGCATGCACAAACTTGAGGAGAAAGGAAGAGGCTAGAGATATGGTGGTTGAAAGGGAGCAAGATAGACCTCTCAAAATGAAGCCTCAGAAGGAGGCTCATGAAGTTGTGGAGCAACCACGAATGGAGAAGTAGGAAAGAGGTAGAGTGGAGACATCCACTCAAGAAGAGACCTCCAGTAGGGGTTAATATCGAGCTAAGTGGGTAGAGGGAGCACTGCAGCCATACCTCCAGGTGTGAGTTGGGGCAATGTGAAGCTCTAGTTTCAAAATTGTAGAAATTTGGGCAGGATCCATTGAGATGTTCTCCTCATGGATCATTACCTTGATATGGGGTCCCATAGTATTCATTAATAGGAGGATTAGTGTCAGTTAGATATTGAGGAGTGCAAAGAATTGGTGACAACAAAATAGGAGGATCAATAACAGAGTTAGTAGTAGCACAAGTTTCCCAGTAGACAGTTGCAGACACAGTCGATTCAATGTTTTTTTTTTTGTTTTTTGTTTTGGGATGCTTCTCAATTGTAAATGTTGTTGTTGCAGCATCAATAGCGATAAGTGTTTCATGTAGTACATTCCATAGGTCTAGGTTATGGGGGGTTGATAATCCCTTTCTTGTTGAGAGGAAGTGTTGGAAAATGGAGAAAGGAATTATCAATTTGATTTTTCCTTGATTAAATTGATAAAATTCGAAATTCCACATCAGCAAACAACTGGGAGGAGTTAACTGAGGTGGAATGGATATTGTCACTCAGTTATCTTAGTTAATTCGAGTTAGAGGCATGAAGTTCAGTTGTATGTAGTGATTCCTAAATTTTAGGAGTCTAGGTTGAGCTTATTTTAGTTGTAATCAGTTAAACTAGTTCTAATTGTTAATAGAACTAGTTGGCGGTTAGTTAAGTAGTGGGACATTAGTCTAACTCAAATATCATCTAGTTAATTTTTGCATGCAACTAAATTATCTCATGCATGCAAAGAATTTTAGTTCCCCATATGTGGTGGAGATTCCAAGGCAATGTACAATTAATTATATACTAGATTGAGTGTATAGTTTATTGTATTGGTCAGGTGATCAACCCTGAGGAATTGCGCAAGCATTTTGGAGGAAATTCCTAAATAATATGGGCCTAATTTCCTCAAGAATTGCCCAAGAAAATAGGGCCTCAAGTAGAGGCAGAAATTGACCAAGTCCGGGTCAAATCTTCTCAATGGTCATGCACTTACAGGTTGTGCTTAGTTGAGAAAAGCAATTGTAATACATCTCTATTCATCAGATTAATGCAAGCAGACATTGGGATTTTTAACAGTTTTCTTTCCCCAAGAAAAATACTATTTTCATGTGTGTGATTTCTTATTGCATGAGATTTTTTTTTCTAAATTGTGAATTACTTTCCGTAGAGCAATAGAGTAGGTTTGTGTCTTGCGATTTTGATTAAAACTTTATGAGCAGTTGCAAATCTACACCATAATTTCTACAACTTTAGTCGAGTTATAGTCCTCTTAATTATTATTTTTTAGTGTCAAAAAATGGATAGGGTGATGCCACCTATATTTTTTGTGCCCAAACATTGAATTGGGGTCCATATACCTCTTGTAGCTAAATTTGTAGGGCCAATGTCATGTAGGTGGTATTGTGCGTGGAAATGAACCTTAAAAAAATAGAACTTTAAACATTTTTTTTGTACTGCAAAGCATAGCATGGTATCTCAGACCCATTATTCATGTGCCAAATCGATGAATATGGGCTCATAGCCCTTTCATTGGCCAAAGGTTAACATTTTAGAGCCTATGTGGTGGTTTAAGGACCTTTGAATGCGCCATTAGCCTTAAAGGAATTGGTTCACTACAAGGAAAATACCTTCTAGCAGAGGTTATAACAAAGGTTTTTAGTGTTATAAAATTGGCAAAAATTGTCAAAAAAACATCGCTAAAACATTTGTTTGTGATAGCGTATGTTTTAGCGAAGATTATAACAAAAATTCATCACAACTGAAAAAATATGGGCGACCGGAGGTTTTAGCAGATGTTTTTTTTTGCCGTGTGCTTCATGGAACATGGTGCACCAGGGATGCATACATAACAAAAAACATCAAGATGTTGAATGCAAAGAACACCAGTGCTTGAAATGTATACTGCCCTGGTGCGTGTATATAAAAGTTGACCCAAGGTGTTCTTTTAAGGAATGAAATTAGGGCAAGCAAAAAAATATTGCAGTCCTGGTGCTTTTATTTAAACTCGCAACAACAATGCGTATTGTTTGTATAAATGCACTGAAGCGCTAAGGATATAAAAGGACTGATGCATTTAATTTTAGTAATGCACCAGGGTTGGATATAATATTTTGTAGGACCGAGGTGTTAGTTCTATGAAAGCACTGACGTGTTAAGAATTATAATGCACCAGGGCATTAATTTCAAATAATATCGGTGCTTGAAGAACTAAATGCCCCAGTACTATCATTTTCTAAAAAGGAACCGATCATGCAAAAAATATGTCATCATGGTGATTTTATATAACATAATGCACTGATGTGTTTTTATTTTATGGACGCACTTTTTTTTGTATGATATTTTCTCTTTTTTGGAAACATCGAACTATGACAGTGCAATTATTGTAATTTTTTATATCCATTATTCATCGAAAAATAGACATGTATCTTATAATAGTATTCATATAAATTAAATTTTGATTAGTGCATTTGTATATGATGTTTGGATTAATTCGTTATATTATCAAATTTTGCATCTCTTCTATCTAATCATCCATATATTTAATTAGTGGTGTAACATTTCACAACGACATTGGATAGCATAATAGAATAAATTAAAATGTATTTTATTATATATCAATAAGGGGCTCTTTGTCATACAAAATGAGATTGTTATTGGTAACCCTTTGTCTTTCAATTGGGACATTATGTTTATTGCATTAAATAAAATGTCTGATTTTCACAGACAATTATTTCTAAAAAATACATGTTGTATTGTGATCCAAATAGATCATTATTCTTCGCTGGAACTACTATCAGTGCTTGAGCTACTTCCATGGCTTGGGTTATTTGGATGAATATTTTGTTGATTTGATCGATTGTTTTCATCTTCTTGATCTTGTTCCATCTGTAAACATAAAAATAACTTGTAATGAGTGTATCTACATTGGTGAGAATAATGAAAATTGAAATAAATAATATACATCAACGTAAATAGAATAGCAATTACCATAGAAAGAAGTGACTCATAAACTATACACATGGTTTCAAAACCAGGTCTCATGCCTTGTTGCAACAAGTCTTCTGTTGGCGTAGTTCCATATTTTATTTCCCACATGTTTTAAACTCCATTATAAATCATAGATTTAACATAAATTATTTTTTTGTTCTATTAATTCTAAACCCAGAGAAGTAAAACAACATAGATACTTACTAAATCCACAATTGATTTTTGATATGCCAACATATACTCACAACCCATATTTAACACAATGTCAATTAATTCTTCCAATAGATCTTCTTTGTATGTTAGCACCTATTTGAAGACATTCAAGAATGGTTGTTGTAAAACAACTTAAAATATACAAAAAGTGAAACCTTGAGTTATTATAAGGAAATATTAACAATTACTCACAAACTTTGATATCAACCCTTTTATTCCTTATTGTCCTGTTTTATGTGTTGAATGAGTTTCATTTCGTTTTGTTTTCTACAAGAAAATACTTGAAAATTAACACTTAATACTAAATTATTTTTTTATACGTACAAAGTCAATCATGATTACATATATTTGAAGCACATTGTTGTTGAGATGGCTCCTCCTGTGATGAAATTATGTCCATTTCTTTGACCATATCCTTGTACATTTTTTTGGACATTATATATATATATATATATATATATATATATATATATATATATATATATAATCATTTTAATTAGGAGTATTACCCTTTGAATGATTCTTTTTTGTTGTTGTATATTTTTTCTATTGCAAGTCTGACATGTCGCATTGACCATTGTTCTGGAAATGATTATTATAGTTTAGATATAATTTGGTTCTTGGAATTATTGGATTTGATTTTTGTATTGTAAGTGGAAAGTGCATCTATACATTTGTTCCACTAAATCCCTCATAGTTTTGTTAAAAAATATTCCCCTTTCATTAACCTCGAGCACCACTCCATATGAGGCAAGGACCAATTCATCGTCATTTACATGTTCTATAATTTTTCTTTTCTTAGAACGACATTGATATTTTCCTTTATTGTTTCTCCTTGTAGAACATTAAACATATATGAATTAATAGATTGTTTGAAACATGTAATCTAACATTCTTAAGTATATTATTAATGAAAAATAAAATAAAATAAAAAAATCATATTGAATAGTATTTTTTCATTCACCCGATTCATCCTTCTGCAATTTTTCTATAAAGTTTTTACGCTCTTCAATACAAAATCCATTAAATATATTTTATAGATAAATCAAATATTTCTAATCCAAAAAGAGCTCTAATAACCGGTGCACTTATTTGAATAAACATACATGTGTGTTTAGTCCATTAAACACATCCGACATTTAATTGTTAGACATTGTGAGTGAAAATTATTTTTTAAAAATAATTTTAAATTATAACAGTGTGATTTCTAACGATAAACGCACTGCAATGACTTAATGGTGTTATTTGACAGAAGTGTGCCAATGTGTTATATGACATTGGGAGCAGCGATTAACAAATTGGTCAGAGTCGACAATGTTAAAATATACCGGTGCATTGTATTACACAGGTCGCACTGATGTGTTATATTACATTAGAGCATTATGAAACATATATCCATTTAAAAAAAAACAGGCAGGGCTGACAGGGTTTGGATTTTATTCATCCCACTACTTTATATGTCAAACACCCTATATACAATAAGCATACAAACCCATTAAATCTAAAATCCCTAAAATGAAAAACCCTAAGGTGAAATTTTGTAGTCACATAAGAAAGATGAAGCGAGGGTTTAAGGCAAATATTGATTTTTGTTTTTAATTAAATTTAAATGGGAACAGAGCTCATAAAATTTTTACTAGTAAAATCAATAGTAACTTTTTTATTATACAAGGTTTTTTTCTTTTTTCTTTCTGAATTGTGAACAAATCTAACAAAAATTGTAAAAAATTTTAACAATAAAATTAAATTTTTTGCTATGCAAGGTGTTGAGTGAATCATCATAACTTTCAAATTTTGATCTTTCTGCAATTCCAAAATATTTTTTTGCTGCATAGTGCTCTCAGTATGTCTCTCTTGAAAATGATCTCTCTTTTAATTAAACCCTAACAAAAATTACAATAAAATTTAAAAATTTTACTATGCAGGGCTTTGAGTAAATTACCATACCTTTCAGCTTCTGATCTTCTGAATAATTTTGTTGCTCCAAAGTATTCTATTGCTACACAGTGCTCCTAGTATATCTCTCTTGCAAATCACTCCCTTGAAAATTTGGGAAAATAATGAAATAGTGAATAACGTTTTACTATATAAAATACTTTATGAAAACATATTTCGAAAAATCAATTATCGCTCATTTTTGAATTAAAAAAAGAGAAAAAATCACGTTTTTTTCATTTAATCAGAACATCGGTGCATTCGATAGTAAAGAGCATTGGTGCATTGATAAGTAAAGTGCACCGACATTGTGAGGGCGTGAAAATTTTTCAACGCACCAAAATGATATAATTTTTTTTGGTTAATTTTTGAAATATTGAGACGTTGTGATTAATATTTGAACGCAAAGGTGTAGTTTGTATTTAAATGCATCAATCCTTTAATTTTTATAAGAGCACCGACATGGTAGAATTCATTTTTATTTTTAAAATCTCGGAAACATGTGCATACCAGTGTTGTTTTTATTTAAATGCATTGGTGTGTTTTGGTACAAGAGCACTGATATGATAACATATTTTATATTTTTTCAGAATGCAGGAAATCAATGCGGGTATTATTTGAACGCCCTATGTTATTATGATTTAAATGCATCGGTGCGATTTGCTCTGATAAGTGCACCAATAGGGTTTAAAAGCTACCTCAAATTTTATTTTCACATAAAATGACATATTAATCTCAAATTATCGTCTAGTATGCATCCACATGAATTACAATAGTTCATAGTATACATTTTCCACTTAAAGTCACCTTATTCTTGAAAAATGATTTGAAAACTATATTGAATTTCAAATTATAGTCATACTGTTCTCGAAATTAATTTTAGATATGTGCACAAAATCTTATTTCTGATTTTTCTCGAATGCAAGGTCAAAATATCAATAATATATCAAATGACCAATTCTTCAATTTCCAACTCATTACATATTGCTGATCAAAGTCCTTTGCAGAGTTCTCCCTCTCCATCTCCAATAAGTTCATATTTTTTTTAATCCATGTCAATTTGCATAAAAATGTACCCAAATTTGCAAGATCCTAATTCATAATCGAGTTCAGATGCAAAAAATATTCCTCTATTTCAAAAACGCCAGAAGCTCTTATCAAGAGCATCATATCACATACAGTTGGTAGATGAAAATGGATAGCCTCTTCACCCTGCCAATTGGAACATGGCATCTTCCAACCACAATCCTGGATCAACGATGGTAATAATTGTTTGGTATAATGTAATTTCAACAAACCAATTACATTGGCATGCTTACTAATATCATTGATATTGTACTAATGATGTTCAATATTTTTTGTTTAGGATTCTAGTGATGATGAGCAACCCACCTACCATCTTCCGGTGCACCCCACTACAATGTCAACTCGAGAGAAGACTACATTAAGAGCAAGACTCGAAGAGGAAGCATACAAAGAATGGTTGAATCAACCACCTATTCAATTCTCACTACATACAGATTCACCAATTAGGAAAGATTACAACAATAATAGTTCTTCATCACAATTTCACGATGGAGGCAATCAATTAGAGGTTGACGTGTATAATTACTTACGGGATATGACTGCCATGGAGGAAATGTTTTTAGATGCATTACAGAATGATGAGCTAGGGGATGATGCTCATATCACTGATACCTTATTCAAAAGCCTGAAATCTGCTTCCACCACCCCTCTCTTTGGACTTGGCGGCAATTCAAGGTCTACTCAGCAGGGGACAATGATGTTGATGTACAACTTGAAAGAAATTTTTGGCATGTCGAATGCATGTTTCTCAGCAATATTGAGGTAGAAGTCACTCAGTGTTGCGACAATACATGGATGTATTTCCAATGAAGGTTCTAGGATTGCCCCCTCATAGAGAGATAGACTTCTCTATAAAACTAAACCTTGGGGCAGCACCAACATTGAAGGCCCCTTATAGAATGAGCATTGCAGAGTTGGTTGAACTGAAGTTGCAGCTAAAAGAAATGTTGGACAAGGGAACAATAAGGCCAAGTGCGTCTCCTTGGGGAGCACCAGTGTTATTTGTGAAAAGGAAGGATGGAACCTTGAGGTTATGCATTGACTATAAACAACTAAACAAGGTAACCAGTAAGAATAAGTACCCATTGCCAAGAATTGATGATCTCTTCGATCAGTTAAGAGGAGCATCAATATTCTCCAAAATTGACTTGAGGTTAGGATACCATCAAGTACGAATCAAGGAGGAGGACATTCAGAAGACTGCCTTCTGGACGAGATATGGGCACTACTAATTTGTGGTAGTACCATTTGGACTTCATCTGTTTGATGAACAAAGTGTTGCGACCATACTTGGATAAGTGAGACATTGTATTTGTGGACAAAATATTGTTCTATTAAAGAATGGAAGGAGAATATGAGAAACATCTAGTTGTTGTGTTACAGCTACTGAGAGAGAACCATCTCTAAGCAAAGGTAGATAAGTGTGAATTAGTTCAGACACAGATACACTAATTAGGGCACGTCGCATCCAAGGAAGGTGCATCAGTTGATCCAGATAATTCAAATCCATCAAGGAGTGGACAACTCCAAGGAATGTAGATGAGATTAGATCATTCATGGGATTATCAGGATATTTATCAATAACTTCTCCAAAATAGGCCACCCTATCACAACCCTATAGAGAAAAGGGAAGAGATTCAAATGGATTGCACAATGTGCAGATAACTTTGATCAGTTAATGCGACTACTCACCAGTGCACTAGTATTGAGAATTGCAGATCCTGACAAAAAGTTTGTAGCATGTATTGATGATTGCAAGGAGGGACTTAGGGGAGTCCTAATGCAGGAGGGACAAGCTGTGTGTTATCAGTCTATAAATTTGAGTAGACATGAGGAAAATTATGTGACGCATGACCTAGAATTGGTTGCTATTATTCATGATTTGAAAATGTTGAGGCACTACCTCCTTGGCCAGAATTTCACGCTCATCACAGATCATAGTGGGCTCAAATATTTATTTAAGCAGACCAAGTTAAATACTAGGCAATCCAGATGGCTGGCCACACTCAACAAATTTGACTTCAAGATCAAGTTCATAAAAGGCAAAGAAAACAAGGTCGATGACACCTTGAGCCGGAGGATCCAAGAAAGTCATTTGGAAATTGTAAGCTCATGTGTGATAGATCTAGATGAAAAGATCATAAATGTTGGACTGCAGGATGAATCATACCAACGAGTAAAGGAGAAACTACAACGAGGTAATGAGGATTGAGAATACCACCTCACTAAGGACAGACTAATCCGATTTAAAGGTAGAAATTATGTGCCTAACAATGACGAAATAAAGGGACTAGTAATGGCATAATTGAATGCTGACCCTACTCAGGACACCCATGGTATCAAAAGACCCTCACAACCATCAAAAGAAGCTACTACTGGCCAGACTTAAAGAAAGAAGTGTTAGACTTCGTGGCGCAATGCTTGGAATGTCAGCAAGTGAAGGTTGAATGCAGACAACTGGCGAGATTACTACAACCTATCCCTATTCCAGAGTGTAACTGGGAGGTGATCTCTATGGATTTCATCATGGGATTACCCAAAACAACGAAGCAATATGATACAATAATGGTAGTGGTGGACAAGCTGAACAAGGTAGCTCATTTTGTGGTGGTCAAATCCACCCATTTTGATAGCAAAATAGCATAAATATTCATAAGAGAGATCATGAAGCTACATGATATCCCCAAAATGATCATGTCTAATAGAGATGCTAAATTCACATCCAGGTTTTGGAAAGAACTATTCGCAGGCCTGGGAACAAAATTTGCATTCAGTACGACGTATCATCTACAAACTGTCGAGAAAACTGAGAGGATCAATTAGATCCTGGAGGATATGTTATGAATGTATTTGATGCATCACTATAGAAAATGGGAAGAGTATCTTCCACTAGTGGAATTTTCATAATAATGGACACCAAGAATCCATAAGGATGAGCCCCTTTGAAGCATTATATGGCAGGAAGTGTAACACCCCTATTAGATGGAATGACCTAGTTAATAGAGTTGATATAGGACCTAATATGCTCAAGGATACGAAAAAACAAGTCCATGTCATAAGGAAAATTATGAATGTGACATAGGATAAAAGAGCTATGAAAATAAGCACAATATCCACAAAGAATTCCAAGTCAAAGAACATGTTTATCTGAGGATTAAACAGAAAAGCAGTCTCCTCAGGGCAGGGACACGTGCTAAGTTGGCACCACGATACTGTGGGTCATTTGAAATCCTTGAGAGGATAGGACCAATAGCATATAGACTGTCCTTACCTCCATCAGTTAGAGTTCATGATGTTTTTCATGTTTCTTTACTTAAAAAGTATGTGCAAGGTTGTAATCATGTGATTAATTTGTCTATGCTACAAGTGGAACCAAACAGAGAATTCCAACCAAAACTAATGTGCCTACTGGACCAGAGGAGTCTCATGCTCTGGAACCGATCCATAGAGAAATTAAAGGTAAAATGGAAGCACTATGGGCTAGAGGAGGCCACGTGGGAAATGGTTGATGCCATGAAGTCCAATTATCCTTTCTTGTTTTTTGGTTAAAACAAGCATGTATAATTGTAAATACTATATAGTGTTGTGTGTATAAATCTCCACAAAAAGTATATGCTACATTTTTATTCTGTGACTATATATGGAAAATTGAACATCGAGGACAACGTTCCCTCAAGGAGGAAGGCACTGTGACAACCCCACCCAAGGACCCCGTAAAAATGGAATTGTAGATGCACTGAAAATGTTGTACAATGAATTCAAATGAAGAATGGGGTTGAGTTAGGGACATAGATTCCAGAACTGGGAAGGGAGTTGTTGCTTGGGACGTTATGGGTTTCTTGGAAAAGGGTGAAACCTGGAAGTAGGACATCCATTAAATACTAGTAGGTGCCATACTTAAAGAAGAGATCTCTTGAAATTAAATGAGGAGGAAAATAGGTATGTGGGCCCATGTTGCTTGGGAAGATAACCCAAGAAATAAGGGACATGAATTAATGGAAAATAAGGTGCACTGTAGAAAAAAAAGGATGTAGCAATAACAACACTCGAGGAATAAAACTGAGAAAAAAGGAGAATGCGAGGAGGGAGAGACAAACAAAGTAGGATGTGCATGAGTGGAGAAGGAGTTCTCCAAAGGAAAATATAAGATAAGAGAAGAGAAGTGAAATCGATTGGCTCTCGATCCCTGGAGGTTGTGGGTTGAGCTGCTAGTATTTGGAGCCTCGTAACAGCTTGGGGTTCCTACAGGCTATGGGTTGAGATGGAATCCCTAGAGCTTTGTAACAGCTGGGGTTCCTGGAGGTTGTGGATTGAGACAGAGGTCTATGGATCCCTGTATCATCCTGGGTCCTTAGAGGCTATGGGTTGGGATAGAATCTCTAGAGCCCTGTAACAACTTTGGTCCCCTAGAGGTTGTGGGTTGAGATAACAAACTTTGGAGCCTTATAACAGCTTGGGTAGAGGCCATCCTCAAGAAGAAGTTTCTGAAGACCAGGACAACAACTGGTGGTTAATGCCTGGATGACACAGTGGATTCTGGACTCCAAGGAAGGGGGTGAATCTTTGTGAGAACACTTAGGGTGAGGTTGGGAACCTATGGACTCTCGGTGCTAGCTAAGAAAGAATCTATCAACTGGTGGGAATTGAGGAAGGAAGTCCTCTGGAGTCCCAGAATCTAATAACCAATTGGTGTGATAGTCCCTTAAGCACACACTCTTCCTCGGCTCTAGAACCTCGCTCGTGGGTGACAACTACAATGAACTGTGGTTGCAGCTATCTACAATTGGGTAGAGATTCCTCGTCCCAGGCTCAGTTGCCCTGTCCACTTTAAAATAAGGAATTGTGCATTTTGTATAATGTTATTGAATGTTGTTACCTTGTTATAGATAATGATTTGAATGTGTGGACTACGTGGTAATGCTAGAAGCATGCTTATAATTTATATTCCTTTGGTGATGTGTTAAATGAATACATCTATGAGTGTGCATATTTGGAATATGTGCCTACATGCTTATTAAAGCGAAAAATGAAAATGCATTATGAACTGTTAATCGATAGGAATGAACCATGTGATTCATAAATGTAGGTAATCAATATGTTCTCTAAGATTAATAAGACTAAATCATAATTTAGCATTGGGCCATAAGGATTGAGATGAATGCGTAAAGAATATTGGGCTCTATGACCCCTTTTTTTATTATAATATTACAAGCAGAGAGACTTCTTGCATGGAAGGGCCTACATTCAATTGTGAGCCACCAATGGTCACGTTGTACATTACTATGTTGCTAAATGAGAACGAATTTAACATCCAAGGGAGATTTCCCCAGTATCCATTGAGCTACCCACTTTACCTAAATAGCCTTCAACCTTGTATTTCCAGCAAGATTATATGCCTATTCTTAGCGCTGTAAAGTGATGACCGAGGGGCCTGAAAGATTGAAGCTTCATCATAGAGATTTTTGCAGGCCGACAAAAGGTATGGCACCATCGGTGTGTGGCAGGAGAGGCTTGAGTCCTCTATGGAATCTTTGTCAATCCCTTATTATTTAATTCACACAAGAGCACCTATGCCTCCCTTGGTGGCTTTCCTTCCTCATGGAATGGGAAGACTTGCAGGCCAAGGACTCATTGGAGGATCAATCACTCAAGATCGAGAGGGATAATATCGAAAATCACCCTAGGAAACCAAGCATGTTGGCATGGATCTGCAAATCTTGTTTGGAGATCTACCAGACTCATGAGGAAGAGTTGCATCCGGTAAGGGTCGTTTAGGAGATCCAATGCGGTAATAGGGCCGACAGTTGGGATGGTTTCCTAGTTCTCCTTTTAAGACACTGCGTAGTGCTAGGCAAGAAGCCTTTGACCGAGTCATGGTAGGAAGGAACCATAAAGCTTGTTGCAGCTTCAAAGTAGGAGGTTGTGAACTTATAGGAAATATCAGGCCAATCTTATCCATAGAACTGTCAAGACCTCAGTCAAGGAAAACTTTCGATTGGTGGAAGGATATTCCGTTCACAAGATTGGTTAGAATGATAGTCCCCTTTACGAGATTTGTTAGAATGACAATCTCCTTCATGGGATTGGTTAGGATGACTGAGCGAAGATCATAGAGTGGAAACCCGGAAGGGGATTTGAAGTGACAAGTCGAGGACTTAACAACAGTGGAGCATCGGGGTTCTGTCAAAAGGCAATGACAAAGATTCTTCGATGAACCATACTGCATGGTGAGGGATGGTTTTCGGGAGGAGGAACCACCCCAAAAACTCAGATGGTCGGAAGCCCAGAATGTTGTGGAATCATTTCTCAAAGATGTCCTGGGCTTACAGGTCCAACTACTTGTGGGGAAATGGGATGAAAACATTCATGAATGGGTCATCATCCCTTTTACATGGAATCAATACTGGGATGACATACTCAGGGACATGTGGGTAGTGGGGAAGCACCCCATGCACCAGTGGGCCATATGCCGATGACGTGTGGTACGATGTCAAGAGAGGCCCAGGGCATGGTGGGTGCTACTTGGGAAAATTCAGATACCGGAGCTCGGAACCATGCGAGGGGAAGGGGAAAGTGTCCAGGGAAGCCTTTGTTGGTGATTGGCACAAGGAGAGGATGTGGAAGGCATTGTAGGGCAACAGATTGTTAATCGATAGGTCGTTCTGGGGAGGACTCTTGGATCGATATCATATTATGTCATGAAATCTTTGAGATGAGACACGTCAACCAAGAGGATTGATTCTGAGGGGGGGGGAACCTTACATTAGGAGTCGGAAGTTGAGTGGTTCGAGAGCCACCACAACCTGTATTTCTATGCATAAGTATATTTATATAAATATTATGAATGTGCAAAAGGGTGTATATATATACATGCATACAATATATATATATATATATATATATATATATAGCAATGTAATTCATCTCCATGGGAAAGAAGTTCTCTAGGACGCTTACTCCATTTCGTCATGGTAATTTGAGGGTCGGGTTACATTACATAATTATGCCTAAGAAAATGGGAAATGGATAGTTTTCATTGATTATAGAGAAATTAATAAGGTCACCAAGAAAGATCACTTTCCTTTACCTTTTATTAACCAAGTTTTAGATGCTCTTGTAGGAAAGAAGTTCTTTTCATTTCTGGATGGGTTCATTGGATACAATAAGATCCAAATCAGTCCCAAATACCAAGATAAGAATACCTTCACCTGCCCATGGGGGACCTTTGCCTAAAGGTTCCTTCCATTTGGCTTGCGCAATGCCCCAACCACCTTCTAGAGGGAAGTATCAAGTACTTTCTCTGACCTTGTACATTTCTCAATAGATATTTACATGGATGACTTCGCACCTTTGGGAGATTCTTTTCAAGAAGCTCTTTCTAACATGTGCAAGGTTCTAAAAAAATGCATCGAAATGAACCTCTCCTTAAGCCCTAAAAAGTGCCATCTTTTTATGAATCCAGGAATTGTTCTAAGTCACTTCCTTTATAAAGAGGTAATTCAGGTTGATCCCAATAAAATTGCCATTAATAGAAAAGTTCCTATTCGACAAAGACAAAAAGATGTTAGGAGATTCTTATGATTTGTTAGGTAGTATAGGCAATTTATCAAGGATTTCAACAAAATTTCTTCACCTTTGTTTGGTTTACTAAAAAAATATTCATATTTCTATTCGACAAACCCATTTCAAAAGGCATTTGAAGATCTCAAAGGAAAATTAACAACTGCACCAGTCCTTAGGGGCCCAAATTAGGCCTTTCCATTCCACATTTACACACATTCATCAGGCAAAGAAATGGGAGAAGCATTGGGATGGCTTGAAGGTAAATTGAATTATGCCATTTATTTCATTGGTAAAAACTTGTCCAAGGCTGAACTCAATTACATAGTTACTGAAAAACAACTTATGTATGTTGTGCATTCTTTGAATAAATTCAGGCACTACATTACTGGCTATTAATTTTTTGTGCACACTAATCATGTAGCAATTAAGTACTTGATGAATAAAACTGATGTAAATGATCAAATCATTATATGTTTATTGTTGTTACAACAATTTGATCTAACCATTGTTGATAAGCTAGGGAAAGAAAATGTTGTTGCAGATTTCTTGTCTAGGCTAATCTTGTCTGTAAAAAATGAAGAGATGGTGAATGACTAGCTTCCTGATGAACACATTTTTGCCATATCATTTTTATATTCTTGGTTATATACCAAAATTTTTGGTCGCGGGACAGTTTCCCCTAACTTGTCTTCAAAGGAAATGATAAAAATTGCTCCTTATACATGTGTTATAACCCTATTTTCCACTCCATTATAGTGAGAGAAACCCAATATCAACTTATCTCAGTTGTTTGGCTTAAATTCATCCCTTTTCACCTATTCTTTTACTTATGTGATATTTATCCCATGTTAAAAGGGTGAACTTACATAATTGAGCAATTTCTCATAATTATTTTTCCAAATATTATAATTATGAGATAATATTTATTTCATAATTGAGATAATTGAGAAAAAGCTCATAATTGTGAAAAAGGTTTTTATATTTTTCCATTCCCAAGGAGATCAAGTTGACCCACTTGTGTATGAGTTGGCTAGGGGTCCATTATTGTAGAATTTTCCTAACTTCTCAAGCCCCTAGGTGTCTAGATACATTCTCCTGGAGAATAGAATGAACCTTTATAATCTCACCAAGAGGGAAAAAAGGAGGGTGTCCAAACTATAACGCGAGAGCTATATTGCCTTGGGAGAGGAGTTCATACTGCAAGTTGGAGGAGAGGATATTGTGTGTTGATGGTATACATTTGATGTAGTTCCATTTATATGGTTAATAAAAATCTATGTTCTCTTCCTTACATGAATTTATGTTAAGTATGTTACATGATCTATCTATTGCTTTTGATCTAAGGATCTTCCAAGGAAGATCAATTGTTGTCATATTTTAGTTGTGTTTGTGTGCAAGGATAGAGGTCTAGTGCAGAAGTGTTGGATCGCTCTAGTGGAGCGTAAGATCTTCATCGAACTCAAAATCCTTCCCCGACATGCGAGGATTCCTGGTGTGATCTCTTAAATTTATTGCATAGATCCGACTGCTTATTGCATGCATGACAATTTGGATTGGGGGCTAGTATTAGATTTTATTAGCCATTATATTTTACTATCTGGTGAACTCAATTGGGCATGAGATCGCGGAGAAATAACTCCTTGTAGATTTAGCTACAACAAAATTGGTGCTTTCAATGAGAGCATTTTTAGTTTTCCCTCTTTGTTTGAGATCTCCTCTTCTTCTTTATGTTTTTTTGTTTTCTCTTGTTCCCATTGAGTTCTCTATAGTTTTTTCGATTCATTTTTATCTCCTTTGATTTTACTTGCTTCAGATCTGAGCTGATCTTAGATCTGGAGTTTTATTTTTGTTTTTTGTATGAGAGAATAACAGATCTGGGAATTAAAATCAAATTATGGAATTTTATATACATAATTTGATTGAAATAACCACATATCTATATTCCTATCATATTTATATTCCCCGAAAAAAAAATCACTGGAAACGGACTCCGTATGATGAAGTTATGGCCAATTGAAAATTGGGCAGTTTGTTTCTCTTCCGCCCTCACATGGGGCCATTTTTTTGGTTCATTTTTGTTCTTTTATATAAAAAAATCAATAAAAATAACCATAGATCTGTATTCCTCTCAGCGCTCTACGCAAAAGAAAAAAATAATCACTGAAAACGGACTCTGTATGAGGAAGTTATGGCCAATTGAAAATTGGGCAGTTTGTGTTTCTTCCGCCCTTGCGCGTGGTTATTTTTTATGTTTATTTCTATTCTTTTATATACAGAATTCAGTAAAAATAACTATAGATCTATAATCCTCTTGATTTTTTACCTCAAAACAAAAAAAACCACCTGAAACAGAGTCTGTATGAGGAAGATATGGTTGATTGAAAAATCAACCTGTTTTCTATATGTTTTTCCCAATTTTCAGGTTTTCTTTCAGCTTATTTGCTTGATTTTTCAAGTGTTTTTCTTCAAAACTTGTCATTATTTGTTGGATCTATTTGTTTTTATTGTTGATAGCTACTAATATCTATCAGATATGAGCCATTTCTTATTTATTGGTTGGGATCATCCATTGCTTGTGTTCTTTAAGGTTTCTCTTGCAGAATTCTTTATGTACTTTGGTTGAGGACTAGTGTTCTCATCTCTAAACATGTATTTCAGATTTGTTTGGATGCTTTTGGTGACTACTTAGATCTCTTTGATATCCCACTTTGGTATTTTGTTTCCTTTGTGTGGTTTGGTCACTTGTTTTTAAGTTACCTATTCTCTCTCTTGTTTGTTTTCATCACAATTGGTGGTGTTGTGATTGGTTGTGCAGCTGTCATCTAGAAAATTTCTCTTGAGTGTGTTTTGATTGTTTTGTATCACCCTCATTTGATCTTGTTTAGGGCTTTCTGCCTCTAGGGTTTGGTTGTGACCTTTTGTAGACCATTGGCCTTGGTTAGGCCATTGTACTACAACCCTAGCTTAATGACATTGCCCTTCCTCTTTTCACTTTTGGCTTTCGATTTGATTTCTTTCAGTGTGTCTTTGATTGGGCTTTGTTTTTCCTAGCTGTGATGCTTCTGGAGTTCTTTGTGTTCTTGCTTGGGAGTCTTTTCCTTTTGGTTCTTGTTGGGTTTTTGGTTTTCCTTCTTGGTTTGTTTTGGGTCATTAATTCATAAAATTTGGGATAATTTGCATTCAAGAATATTTAGAGGTGCATTACAATAGGCATTGGTGTGTTAGAAGGCTCTTACCCTCCTGTAGTTAGCATTCATCGAATTGAAAATCGAAAAATCACATATAGCTACATTAGGGTGACTAACTAAGAGTCATTCACACCATCTTAGTTTTACTTTGTATCCTGCTTGTGGAAACAACAACCACTAAAATCAATGCGATATTAAAATTAACTAGATTCGTCTTTTATTTTCACTGGTAGTACACCAACACTAGCTTAGGATAGGGTCTTGGAGATAGGAGTGTGAGTTAACTACTCCAAGACTACAAAATCAACTTAGTAGCTTGTGGTAGGGAGTTAAATCCATTTACAATAGTGTGGTTTGGGAAGCCCTCCTCACAAAATGGTTAATCACAAGGTCACACTTGGGCTAGGCAAAGTGACACAACCCCTTTCGCTTAGTTTCGGGTGGCGCGATATAGCAGAATCTCCATGCTTACAAACGGTGTCATTATCACTTGGGAATCACTTGGAAAGCAAATCTCAAGGGTGTTTCAGTCTTAGCTCCTTTTGGGGTTAAGTTTCCTTCCCTTACGTGTGGATTTGTCTTGCGACTGTCCCCCCAGGTCGTGTTATTGTATGTGGTGACCATAGTGGCCTATCTTCTTAGGGCTCATACACAGGTGTAGGGTCAAGTTCGTCTCGTCTGTACCTGGGATAGATATTAGTCATACTCTCTCATTCCTCTTGGAGGGTGCCCCACAGCTAATAAGGGCACTTACACTGAGTTCACAGATAAAAGGGCTGGGAAGAAGGTCGCTAGTATAACTGTTCCACCGCCAGATTCTTTGTATTTTGGTTTGCGTGTACCATCTTTTAGGACGTTTCTAGTGTGTGTTGTTTGGTTCGAGTCAGTAGTTTTGGCCTTAGGGTGTTTGTACTAACATAATTGTATTTAAATTATAAGTTACCACCCTAGCTGAATTTGATCATTGACGATCATGTTGTATTCACGGTTTTCCTCCTGAACAAGGTGGACTTGTTACCCCTGCATGGAGAGTACCTGTTGGTGGTCAAGACTTAAACCACCACATTGTCGTGGATTCTATGCCTAGTCCTTCTAGTACTGATTTGGTTTCTATCGAGACTTTGGCAGACAAATCTGACACTCTTGCTAATCCACCTTTGACTGATCGATTGGGACCTGAGTTATTGCGGTTGAAACCTAACAGTTCCACACCTGCCTATATTCACGTGCCTTTGTCTATACTTTACCCTATGGTTGAGTCTAAGACGTCCTTACCTTTTGCATCAGCAGTATCAATTGCCATGACATCATTTCCACCTCTTATTGTGGCTATACCCACTCCTTCGTCCACACCCTTTACTTCTTCTTTGGGAATTCCACTAGTCTGTTATATGACTCCTGCAAATTTCTCAAACGTTCCCATGGCCACACCATCTCCTATGTTGACCATGGCACCCCAACCTAGTCAGCCGGTAGGTTCAGGAATTTTTACACCACATTTTTCCCAACCAACTGTTCCTATCCCTTAGTTAGGCATGGTTAGTTCTAGTAATATGTGGGGGGGATCACCAGTTGTCCCTAGTCAACCTGGGGGCAATGCCACTTCTACTATGTCACTGACTTGGTACAATTTACTTTTTGGAGGGGCACCACCTACCAGTAATTTTACTGAGGGGGCTAGTTTACCTAGGGGCAACATCGCTTCTAGTATCGTTTCTCACACAAGTTATCCTCTTGATGTTGGTCCTATTGTGCAGAGTGTTCCTTCTTCTATCCCTGGGTAAAACCCCATCAGAATTCATGCTTTTGGGGGCCTTTGCTCTTCGACATTATTTACCCTAGGGGGAAACCTCTATTTACCAGTTAAGCTGGCCTGCAACAGTGTTATGCCGAGGTGAACCTTTTTCTTCACCAACAGGTGCATCACTCTACTCCTTATATGGGGGGACCACACGGTTGGTCAGGGGCCTCTCCGACGTATGACCCATTTATTCAGCTTCAAAATCCTTTTTAATCTTCTCTTGATTTACCGGATTCGACCAAACTAACTAATGACCCCATAAGTCATGTTCCTTGGTCGCCACCTATGCCCACTAAATTATCGTCCGATATTTCCATGTTTGAAGGAAAGCCTAGGGAGAATCCATCCACGTACATTATCACTTATAATTTGTGGTGTTCATCTAATTAATTAGTGGATGATTTTGTTAAACTTCGCTTATTCCAAAGTACGTTGACCGTGGAAGCCGCAAAGTGGTACATTGAGTTAGATGCCACATCCTACAGTGACTTTGTCTCCCTTACTCAAAATTTCTAGACATAATTCCAGTTACCTACTCGATATGATATTGACTTTGACCTCTTGTCCAATTTCAAACAAGATGATGCCACGTTAATCTCTGATCATATTCATGAGTGGTGTCGTCACAAGCGGTTAGTAAGAACCAAGTTACCTGATGAGATCTTACGTAAATGGTTCATTCGATCTCTCCAACCTCAGATTGCCAAGGATGTGTCTATGTTTCGAGCCATTACTGAGGAACAAGTTATTTTAGCTGCCCAACAATTGGATCTTATATATTCACAGTTGGGTACGCTTTATGAAGTGTTGCCTAATGCCCCTAGGCCTTTCATTGACCCTCCAAGACTTGTTCCTGGCCCACATGCCGATGGTGTGATTGGGTCTGTTTCTGATTCTGTGAGCCAACTTGTTGCCCAACTTGGGCAATTTATTATTACATATCAAGCCCCAGCAAGTGCGTTTGGCTCTGCTAAATCACCCCCTCTTGAGAAGTCCACCGATGTTCTCATGGTGAAGTCCACTCAACCAAATAACAACCAACAATCTAGTGGTAAAATGAATAATAAGTGAAATAAACAAAAGAATAAACATGCTCAGGAGTCTCAACCCTACCCTCAGAGCATGGGAGGGGGAAATAATAAACGTTTCCATAAAATCAAGTTTCCCTGTAAAATTTTTCAAGGTGACCATCTTACTCACGAATGCCCTCGAATGGATGAATTCCATAGGCTTCTTTCACCAACATCCACTCAAAAACCTTCCGTTTTGACTCATCCATTCCCTACACAACCCAAGCAATAGATGTTTGCTCAACCCTCTTGACCTCTGCAAGGGGGCAACGAGGGGTCATCTTCTCATAACTCATCTGTCTTCATGTGCAAGGAAGATGTCAATGTGACTATGTGACCCAAGTCTTATGATGTTTCTGATTTTAGTTCCCCCTCTAAGGACTCATCCGCTCCACCTACTTCCACTGTATCTCTCACTTTTGATCAGTCTGTGGAACCCGTCTATCATCCTCCAGAGGGTGTTCTTCAGAAGGCAACCCACAATCCTTCTACCAGGGCTACTCCAAACTATAATATTGTTGAGGACATGGCCTAGGATCCTTGTGCCATGTCTGCCTTGGAGGTATTGCAAATCTGTCCTCAACTGCATAAAGCCTTATTGTCTGCCATTGGTGGAGTTGACATGTCTGACTCTAATCTCATCGCTTTTAACAGTGACAAATCCGCTCCTTGCCTTTCCCATCAGATTGATTTCCAAATCATCATGCGTATTTCCCATAAGAATATTCATCACACTTTGGTGGATGAAGGCTCTTGCACATGTATCATTTTAGCATCATGCTAGAAGGATTGGCTCTCCGGTGCTCGCCACGTCCAAAACAACTCTCCAAGAGTTTGACAGACAAAAATTTGTTCCGAAGGGAGTTCTTCTAAATTTTTCCATCGAGTTAAGGGGGAAATTGTCCATGTTGATGCCGAGGTTGTCGACGCCACGTTATATTACAACCTACTCCTTGGTCATAGTTGGTTTTATGCCATGACCGCAGTGGTCTCATTTGTATTTCGTGTCATTTTATTTCCTCATGAAGGAAAAATTGTCACTATCGATCAACTAGACTTCTGCATACCATCTACCCAGATTTCCACTACTAGGAACATTGTACCTCTTGTGGGAGATCACCCTAGTCAATTTTAGAGTGTCAGAGCTGGACTCTTTAAAAGTTCAACTCTTATGGGGGTTTTTTCCTTCTACTTCTACCCCATCTTCGATGCATATGATCTCTTCTGGTACCTGTGGACCCTATTGACCTCTTAATGCTTGGGTCGTTCCACCTATTATTATGGAAGTTGATCAAGCTAGTGAACATCCTCCACCACATGTTGTGGAAGAGATTGCCTCTTCAGCAGTCTTGTCAGTGCCTCCTAATGCTGGTTAGAAACTCCATTCCAATATGGAATATGATCAGGTTCCTTTGCCCACATGGGCTGCCCCTCCGCTTGTTCCACATGACTCCCTTAATGACGAGCCTCCTTGGTTAGTCAACTTGGAGGTCATAAAAAGAGAATGGATGGAATATTGTTTTTCCATTAGTCATCGAAATGGCAACATCAGTTGTGTCGCCCTTGAACATGGCACCTGTCCATCTCATTATCTCACAGTTGGGTTTTAACTTTCCTAGGAGACGTACCATCCATATGAGTCTCTTTACTCCTCTAGGTGGTTACTCTTCCTGTCATATGGAGTGTGCTTCAATGCCTCTTGCATTGTTGCATGATATTACATGGTGCTCATTGGTCATGTTGCCAAGTCACTCTTTTGTTGTGCCACTATGTGTTCAAGGGAAGTCTCAGCCTGTGTTGGCCATCTGCAGTAACCTATTGACCTTTTTGAGTCGGCCATCCTCATGTCCATTGTACTTCACCACTTCATGACTTCATCCATTCATCACATCATCCTGGTCTGTTCCATGTCGATTAATGGGGGATACATTAAGGCCGTCCTGCGACAAATCTTCTAATGTCAACTTCAACTCATTATCCAAGATCTTGATCTAGGAACCAATAGTCCCTTGGAGCTTGCAAACCTCAATGGAAGGCTTCGTTGTGATCGATAATGGTTTTACATCATTGGCTCATGATTTATTGAGTTCACTGGTGTTCGACATCAGCTCCTCTATTCACTTTTAGTGGACTGTACTAGCTACCTTGGGGTCGATTTCCTCATTGGTGGATTCCCTGGTGTCTGTTATTGGTTTACCTCATTGGATGGTAATAAGGAGGTTTCTACCATGTTCGACTTCAGCTCATCTATTTGCATGGTGTAGATTTGTACCATCAGGGTTATGTTGAAGACCCAGGGTTAGGGACATCTCACTTTGATATGGAATCCTTCCCAGGCTACGTTGGAGTTATGTATCATTTATGTACTTTGATGGCTATCTTGAGACACTTCTTTTTTTTTCATGTGTCCAAAGTCCTACTGTTGTATAATGTGAAAAACATCCACATTGTATTTGTTGGTGGCTATGCTCTATCTGTTGAGTCACATGGATCCATTGTGTATGTCTTCGTGGCCATGTTCTAGCATTTAATGTCATGGATCCACATTGTCTTTTTTAGTAGCCATGTTCCGTATCTTTTTATGACCAAGCATGGGTATGCCCGCCTTGGATATGTTATCAGCAAAGTTGAAACTTCAACGCTTGATTTTCTCCAATCCAGCTTCATAGTCTTGCCTCCTTCCTCCCATTTTGAGCATTGAGTTTTATGGTAATTCATTTCGGCCATTAGTTTCTCTCCTGAACTCATGCATTAGGGTGCATTTGTTATAAATCTATTTTCCACTCCATTATAGTGAGAGAAACCCAATATCAACTTACCTCAGTTGTTTGGCTTAAATGCATCCCTTTTCACCTTTTCTTTTACTTATGTGAGATTTATCCCTTGTTAAAAGGGTGAAATTACATAACTGAGAAATTTCTCATAATTATTTTTCCAAAATATTATAATTATGAGATAATATTTATTTCATAATTGAGATAATTGATAAAAAGCTCATAATTGTGAAAAAGGTTTCTAGATTTTTCCATTGCCAAGGTGATCAACTTGGCCCACTTGTGTATGAGTTGGCTAGGGGTCCATTATTGTAGAAGTTTCCTAACTTCTCAAGCCGTTAGGTGTCTAGATACATTCACTTGGAGAATAGAATGAGCCTTTATAATATCACCAAGAGGGAAAAAAGGAGTGTGTCCAAACTATAGCGCAAGATCTCTGTTGCCTTGGGAGAGGAGACCATACTGCAAGTTGGAGGAGAGGATCTTATGTGTTGATGGTATACATTTGATGTAGTTCCATTTATATGGTTAATAAAAATCTATGTTCCCTTCCTTATGTCAATTTGTGTTTAGTATGTTGTCTGATTGTATCTATTTCTTTTGAGCTGACGATCTTCCAAGGAAGATCAACTGTTGTCCTTGTTTATTTGTGTTTGTGTGCAGGGATAGAGATCTGGTGCAAACGTATTAGATCACTCGAGTGGAGCGCAAGATCTGCATCAAATTCAAAACCCTTCCTCGACATGCGAGGATTCCAGGTGTGATCTCTTATCTTTATAACATAGATCTCACTACTTGTTGCATGCATGAACATTTAGATTGGGGGCTAGTATTAGATTGTATTAGCCATTATATTTTGTTTTCTAGTGATCTCAATTGAGCATGAGATCGCGGAGAAATAGCTCCTTGCATATTTAGCTGCAACAACACAGATTTGGGGCAACCTCTTCAGGTTAGGGCCTAATCAAATCCTAGGCATATGTGTAAGAGAAGATGAGGTCTATGACATCCTCTCAGCATGTCATGATGGACCTTGCGGGGGCCATTTTTTTTGCTAAGAGGAAAACCTACAAGATTCTTCAGGTAGGATATTACTAGCCTACTCTTCATTGAGATGCCAAAAGATACACGGCATAATGTGATGAGTGTTAGAGGATGGGGAGACCTACTCACAGAGAAGAGATTCCCCTACAACCTCAAGTGACTTTCAATCCATTTGAGAAGTGTTGCATGGGCTTCATTGGGCCTATTAAACCCCCATCTGGAGAGAAAAAGTATATCATTGTGTGCACAAATTATTTGACCAAATGGGCCGAGGTGAATGTTATGAAACTAGCTCACAAAAAGATAGAAAAGATAGATCAACGCCTTAGAATTCAGCCTCTTCGAGGATGAAACCTCCTTTACATTACATAAATGAACAATTATTGGATGATACAAATGAAAAAACCTCCTTTCTCTATATAGGAGTCTAAGGAGTCACAATATAACCCAGCTGACCTAACAATAATAATATAAAGCCACAAAAATAAAAATAGAGGGATTCTATGGGGCACAGTGATAACAATATGGGGACAATAGGGCCACAACAATATTAATAAGGGATACAATTACAATAGTAATGGGGTAATCACTAGTATTATAGGGACCTAACATGCCCCTCTCCTTCAAAAAAGTGTTGTCCTCAATGCTTGAGTAGTTCTGGATGCTTCTATATAAAATTCTCATCCTCCCATGTGGAATCTTCAGCGGATAAGTTCTTCCACTTGATGAGATACTCTGAAATTGATCGATTTCGTAGCTGTCGAGTTCTTGTCTGTGCGACTGCTTTCGGTTCCAATATAATTTTTCCTTCCTCGTCAAGTTTTGGAAATATTGTTTGAACAGGGAGTTGTTCACCTATAACCTTCTTTAAACATGAAACATGGAAAACTAGGTGCACTCAAGAAGCTACAGGAAGGTCCAATTTGTATGCCATAATACCAATCTTTTGCAACACCTTGTACGGACCATAATACTTTGGTGATAATTTATTATCCTTCTTAGATTGCTTCAGGGACATTTGTTCATATGGTTGTAGCCGTAGGAATACCCAATCACTTACATCAAAACTTCTTTCGCTGTGATGTTGATCTGCCTGTTGTTTCATTCTATTCTATGCCAACAGGAGGTTATCCTTTAAGAGTTGGAGGACTTGTTGTTGATGTTCGATGTGATGTTCCACTGCTTGAACCTTAGAATTTTTTCTTAAATATGATGTGATGGATGGTGGCTGATTTCCATAAAGTGCCATAAATGGGGTCATTTTTGTCGCTGTATGGAAGGATGTGTTATACCACCATTCAGCCAGAGGCAACCATTTGACCCATTATGTCTGTTTATCAGAGACAAAGCAATGAAGATATCCTTCCAAACATTTGTTTACTATCTCAGTTTGCCCATCAGATTGAGGATGATAATATGAGCTATGAGCTAACTGAGTACCAAGACAAGAAAATAATTTTGTCCAAAAATTTCCAGAGAAGATGGGATCTCTGTCACTTACAATAATCTTTGGATTTCCATGTAGCTTTTAAATTGTTTCCATAAATGTAGTAGAAACTGTACTAGATTTAAATGGATGTGATAATGCACAAAGGTGTGCATACTTGGTAAATCTGTCAACTACCACCATGTTGACACTCTTTCCCTCAGACTTGGGTAAACCTGTGATAAAATCCATTGAAACCTCCTCCCAATGTTGGCTTGGAATGGATAAAGGTTGTAATAGACCCATGGTCTTAATTGTTTCAACTTTATTTTGTTGGAAAACCAAACATTCCACCACAAACTTTTGAATATCTGATTTAAGGCCATCCCAAAAAAATTCTTTCTTAACCCTGTGGTAAGTTTTTAAAAATCCTGAGTGCCCTCCTAAAGGAGAAGTGTGCAATTCCATAAGAATATTTTGTTTGAGTTGGGAATTCTTACAAAGGTATAAGCGATATTTGTACCATAACGAATCATTTTGCCGGCTAAATGTATCAGATGTACTGGAATCTTGTTGTAACTTTCGAATAAGTGCCCAAACTTCTTCATCATTCTTCCATTCCTCCCTTGCTTCGTTTATCCCATCTGGTTGGATAATAGAAATGGCGCACAACAATGCTTCCACATCCTCATCCTTTCTTGAGAGTGCATCTGCCACCACATTTTGCTTCCCTTTTTTGTAGATGGTTTCAAAGTCATAACCCAACATCTTTGTGACCCACTTTTGTTGCTCTTCAGAGGATAATCTTTGTTCTAAAAAGTATTTAAGGCTCTCATGATCCGTTTTTACCTTGAAGTGTCTTCCCATTAGGTAGGGTCGCCATTTCTTAAGTGCATGTAGTATTTCCAACATTTCCTTCTCATAAATAGTTTTGTGTAAAAGCTTTCCCTTGATTAGACGACTTTCAAAAGCAATGGGTCTTTCATCTTGCATTAAAACAACACCAATTCCATTTCTTGAAGCATCACATTCCACAATAAAGGTTTTTGTGATGTCCGGTGTAGCTAAGACCGGTGCTTGGCACATTTCCTCTTTAAGATGTTCGAAGGCCTTTGTTGCTTCTGGAGTCTATGAAAATGCATCTTTCTTCAATAATGTTGTTAGAGGTGCTGCTATTCTCCCATAATTCTTAACAAACTTGCGATAATACCCTGTCAACCCGAGAAATCCTCACAGATGCTTTATGGATGTGGGGATTTTCCATTCCTTAATGGCTTTAATTTTGCTAGGGTCTACCTTAACTCCTTCATGAGATACAATATGACCCAAATATTCCACCTCTTGTACTCCAAAGAAACATTTGTATCTTTTTGCATATAATTGTTTCTCCTCCAATAGTTGTAGCACCCTGTCAACATGTTCAACATGATCCTTCCAAGACTTGCTGTAGATTAGTATATCATCAAAAAATACTAACACAAATTTTCTAAGGAAGGGTTTGAAAATGGAATTCATTAAACCTTGAAATGTAGAAGGTGCATTGGTAAGGCCAAAAGGCATGACCAAAAATTCATAATGACCCTCATGAGTTCTAAATTCTGTTTTCGGAATGTCTTTAGTCTTCATTCTGATTTGATGATATCCTGAACGAATATCCAACTTGGTGAAGTAAATTGATCCATGCAATTCATCCAGTAATTCATCAATGACAGGAATGGGAAACTTATCTTTAATAGTGAGCTTGTTGAGCTCCCTGTAATCCGGTCACATGCGCCATGATCCATCCTTCTTGTGCACCAATACTACTGGAGCAGAGAAATAACTTTGACTAGGCTGAATTATACCAGCCTCTAGCATTTCTGCAACCATACGTTCAATTTCACTCTTTTGGGCATAGGGATATCTGTATGGCCTAATGTTTGGAGGAACAATTCCTGGCATCAGATGAATAGCATGATCATGACCACGAATAGGTGGGAGACCTTTGGGAGTCTCAAATACCTTGGAATGATTGTCCAAGACTTTTTGGAGATCTGGAGAAATATATGATTCTGATGTGGAAGAATCTAGCGAACATAATTGTGCAATTACACCTCTTTGTTGCTTTTTTAGAAGTTTTGTCATACCGTTAGAGTTGATTATCTTTCCCGGTTTCCCTGCAATACCCCTTAATCCAACTTCCTTTCCTTCTGCATAAAATTTCATGAAAAGTTCTTGAAAATTAAAAGATATTGTACCGAAGGATTGTAGCCGTTGGACTCCTAGTACAACATCAGCACCTCCCATTGGAATGGAAAGCATTGGGCTAGTCAATACATATTCTCCCATGGATAGCTTGATATTATGGCACTTCCCAGAGAAATTTATTTTTCCTCCATTTGCAACCATCACTTGACACTTTGGCGCTGGATATAGGAAGCAATTCAATTCTTTTGCTACCTTACAATGAATAAAATTGTGGGTACTTCCTGAATCAATCAACACTATTACCTTTTTCTTCTTGATTTGTCCTTCTATATTGATGGTTTGAGGAGTGGTAATTCCAGCCAATGCATTACAATATATGGTCGGATTCATTTCTTCTTTATCTAGGCTTTGTTCCTGGAGTATATCCTCTTCTTTTCACCTTTCTTGCTCATTTTCTTCTTCCTCTTCACAATCTATGTAGAATAATTTCTTCTCATAACACTTATGACCTTTAATGTATTTGCTATCACAACTGTAACAAAGCCCTTTTGCTCTTTTTTCTTCCAAGTGTTGTGGTGTCAACCTTATAGGTTGTGGAAGACTAGGGGCAACAACACTTCCATCTTTATAGTTGTGAGTGGTATGCTTCCTGGTTGCCATAATTTTGCTTTCCATTTTTCTTGCTAACCTGAATGCCTTCTCTAATGAATCAAGTTCCCAAAGGCGAACATCATGTTGGATATTACCCATTAAAGTCCCTACGAACACATCAATCCTATGCTCCTCTAGAATATTTTTTACCCTTATGTTCAATTTTTGGAACTCCTCAATATGCTCCATTATTGAACCCTTTTGTTTGAGACTTATCAATTAGCTAAAGAAAGTGTTGCTTTTTGTATCCTCATAATGTGCTGTCAATTCTTTCGTAAAAATTGCCCTGGTGATAATTTGTTTACGAGAGCAAAGCCACTGATACCATACAAACTGATTTGGTTCCAAATATAAAGTTGCAATACGTATCTTTTGTGTGTTTTGCACATTATTGAGATCGAAAAATTGCTCCATCTGTAACATCCATGTTGCGGGATCCTTGCCATCAAACTTCCTCATATAGATTTTTGGAATATGGTGGGTCTTCAATCCAACATTAGAGTCTATGAAATCATGATTAACATTTCTTTTGTTCTCATCATGAGTTTCCTTTACTACCCTTTCACCGTTAGTAAGCATTTCTTGTAGAAACTTTGTCAAATCTGTCTTCAAATCTTCCATGCCTGTCTTCAGATCTTCCATGCTTGTCTTTAATCAATCCATCTTAGCTTCTACGCCTTTCTTTAAACCATCCATTTTAGATTCTGTTGCTTTTTGTGCAAGTGACACTTGTTGCACTTGGTCTCGTAATTTTGATATATGATGTTGCATTTCTTCCTCTTCTTCATGTGTCATGCTAGAGCTTTCAAGTTGCCTACCAGGTGTTTGCATTTTCTTTCCTCGAGGCATCAATTATCGATAATAACGCTTTACTATGCCCTTTGAATTCCTTCAAACTAATTTTTCAAACCAAGCTTATGCAAAAATTTAAAAAAAAACTACACACCTTTTTTCACTTTGCAGGAGCTTTATATTGAATCTGATGTATCTCTGTAATTTCTGATCATCTAGTTCTGAAATTGAGACCTATGGTAGCCCTCTATGTCCTCTTTCCAATGCCACCTGTCTGATCCAAATTGGATTCTCCAGGGAAGAGTTATGCCAAATCTCCCACAGTGACCCGATTATAGATTAGTTCAATAGAGCGAACTTGTACGATGTGCCACGAGTCACTGTTTTGACCTTTGGCTCTGAAAAATATATACAAGAAACTACAGTCTATCCTCTTTCTGTACCTTTTGATGAAATTTCAATCCGATGCTCAGAGAGAAAGTTATGATGATTTTCCCTAGGTCACTTGTTTGGAATATAATTTAGGAGTCTGCACAAAGACCAACTTCCTCAGATCATATCTCCGCAAATATAGTGCAAAAATCTCTGAAATTCGGACCCGAGGTTCAGTGTGATTTCGTTTCAAATGGGTTTTACTTTTAGCTTCTGAAATGTCGCAGAAAAAAAAGTTATATCAAAAATTCCACGATGACCTATTTGGAGCAGCAAAACCCTAGAATCCAAAGCTCTGATACCAAATGTTATGAAACCAGCTCACAAAAAGATAGAAAAGATAGATCAATGCCTTAGAATTCAGCCTCTTCGAGGGGTCAACCTCTTTTAAATTACATAAATGAACAATTCTTGGATGATACAAATGACAAAACCTCCTTTCTATATATAGGAGTCTAAGGAGTCACAATATAACCCAACCAACCTAACAATAATAATATAAAGCCACAAAAATAACAATAGAGGGATTCTATGGGGCACAATAATAACAATATGGGGACAATAGGGCCACAAAAATATTAATAAGGGATACAACTACAATAGTAATGGGTAATCACTAGTATTATAAGGACCTAACAGTGAAGGTAGTCAATGCAACAACAAAACATAATGTAACATAGTTATTAAGGGATATTTCTTTTTATAATTTCGGTTTCTCGAGGGAACTAATGACAGGCCAAGATGTTTAATTCACTTACAATCTGAAAGAGCGAGTAATGAGGCAATATCATATCATACATAGAAAATCCACCCCATATCACCCTCAAGCAGATTGAAAAGTGTAGGTGACCAATAGAGCATTGGAAATCATTTTGACTAAAGTGGTTAGAAACAACAAGAAAGATTGGGAAAATAGTCCTGTTGAGGTCACTTACGCCTACAACATTGCTTGGAGTAACACCATTGGGTTTACCCCATTTGAGTTGGTCTATGAAAAGAAAGCCCTATTTTCCATTGAATTTGAATACAATACACTAAGAATGGCAACACAACTTGGACATCACAAAATCTCAAGAAGAGATATTGCAGTAGCTAAATGCCCTTTATGAACTCAAGCTGCAATCTTTAATGCACACTTAAGTGGTTCAATTACAAAGGAAAGTTTGGCATGATAAGCACATCAAGGCTAGAACCTTCCAAGAGGGTGATTGGGCCCTCTTGTATGATTCTAGGTTCAAATATTTCAAATGAAAACTCATGACTAGATGGTTGGGTCCTTATCTAGTGGAGAAATTCCATGATAATGGAGCAATGTAGATTAGAATAATTGATGAAGAATAAATCTTGCTTCTAGTGAATGGCTACATATTGAAGTTTTACAAGAATCCCCTCTCAAGAGTTGATTTTTCTATCCAATAAGCAAAGAAATGAATGTGATTGAGAGGATCATAGCTCCCAAATGATTCAAACCCTAATAAAAAAGAGAGCAATAAGAAAAAAAACAAAAAAGGAGAGAAAACAAAAAAGAGAAAAGAGAAAAACCCCAAGTAAAAACCTCCTTTGAGGCACCTGACGCAGGCGCATAGGCTGAAAACAATGAGTCTAGAGAAAAGAAAAAAAAACAAAAACAAATATCCCAAGTTGAAAACCTCCCTTGAGGCACTTGGGGTAAACCCACTTATGCTGAAAAACTACTTGAGGTATCTAGTGGGCCTCAAAATAAAATAACATAAAAAGAGAAAGAAAAATGAAGACACAAAAAATTCACATATGGTTTATCTATTCTAATAGTCATGCACGTACAAAAAAAGTCCAACAACAACATAGAATATTGGATTGCATTATGAGAACTCACCTTCGAAAGCAATTCAAGGAGGTTCTCCACATCCATATCACTCATTCCCACACTTTTCCTAAGCTTCCTCCATCATTCCCAAGTCTCTTCCATCTGTTTTAATATGTTTTAGTCATTGTCCTGAATTGCTACAGGATAGCACAAAGAAAAGAAAAATGATGCAGGGATGGAATTTTTTCATTTTTGAGTATAGAAGAAGGTACCTAAGAGTCTATAACACCCATATATCCCACCAACTTTCAATTTTTCCTTCATTGTTTCACTGATCACCCACAACAATCCAAACTTTCCCCTATTTTCCACCAATAATTAGTAGAGAATGTCTCTCCATCATCACAAATAGCTTATTCCTGAATTATACATTTTTTTAAGGCTTTAGCCAAAAGATATGGTGAGTCTAAGGAGATTCTGTGGATACTATAGGAAAATACACAATCCTGTAGCGGTCTTAAAAATCCCTACAAACCCAAATCTACATTATGAATTAGAGGAGATATGAAGTCCACCATATTCAAAGGACACATAAAACAAGCCTGAGAAGCTACAAGATCTCCTGTAGGGTACTAAAGGATCTTTAGTCATCAACAACATAAACAACATTTCAACCATCTAAACCAAATATATGTGGGACAACAACAATAATAATTAAAAACTCAAGAATCCATTGTAGTAGCATTACAACCTCTATGAGATCATCACAGGAAGCTTTAGGACCATTAAAGGAAGCTTCAATAATTACATCAGCAACCTCAATATCATTTGCAAGAAAACATACAAAATAAGGCCCATGTATGAAATTATCAGACACATTAAAAGTGTATGAAGGAAAAGGTTTCATAAGCCATTTTTAGTTAGAGCATCCACCATCCATATTTGGAAATCAACTTCAGATATCTCCAAAGGACCCCCACACGTGTGAAAGGAGAATGAAACAAAATAGGGAGATAACACGAGAGAGTGGGCCAAAATTTCCTACTCATTGTGGAATGTGGAACTTGACGTGGTAGGTGGGGGCCAATTCACATAGTGTGTTGAGCCCATCGCCTCAATGAATAACCTCTTAATTCAACCCCATTTGAGCTTATTCTTGCATGCAAGTTTATTTTAAACACTAAGAATGCCCCACCAGTGCTATAGGAGGCCGTAACTACCAAAATATTTCCAACACAGACTGCTACAAGAAGCTACAAGGCTTTGCATACAATTGTTATAGGAAGTTCACATAGTTCTCCAATAAGCCCAATTTTGCCTAGAATAGCCTTAAAACTTCAACAAACGAAGGAAAATCATTAGAAAGAGTGAAAGTGCAATTTATCCTCACCTACATTTGGCACAATAATTCAAGAAAATATCTCAATTCTCAGGGAAATGCTAAAATTTTCACAACTTTGAATTTCAGTAAGGAAAATAGTTGAATTGGATGAAATTTTTCTTAAGGATATGTTGTGTTGAACAAATATGAGGTGAATGTCATGGTTTTTATTTTCTTAAACCTTGTAAAAATTTGTCAATTTTTCTCTGCTTCAGTATCCTCCACTACACTTGAAACCCAAAGATCTTGTAGCAAAAAAAAAATAATATTTTTCCACTATGTTAAAAGTATATTAAATCCATGGGAGGGGGATTCAATAGAAGATACCCTACATATCCCTCCAGTATCCATCAAAACCCTAATGTTAGAAACATTTTTACAAATTATCAAAATTGCTTAAGGTTTGAGACGTTGAAAGGCTTTGATGACAAAATTGCTTAAGATTTTTCCTTAAATCTCCAACAACCAGAAGGGCATGAGTCTATTACTATTGTTAAAGGGCTCATCATTTATCTAAATGAATAAATTATCAGTATTGTTGGGTGTAGGAATTGCGCTTAAGAAAACTCCTCAACACTTAATTGTCAACTCGAGGGTTTCGTAAACATAGAGACGAAGCACTGGCAATGCCAGAAATGGTATGAACTTTTCCTATCTCTAAACCTACTTCTTGAAGGAAATGATTTGCAGAATCAAACAGAAAAAAATTGGAAAGGTAATTAACACCAAAGAAACTCTAGTGTTGGAATGTAAAAGACAATTTGCATGCAAATCAAGTAAAGAAATTCCACACAACAGAAACAATCTTAAATGTTGAAATGAAATTCTATCTTCACCTTCAAATGGATGGCTAATAGTCTGACAAGTGGGCCCTTGCAGAATTCTATCTTCCTTCTGATCTTCCTTCCACACAAACAACCTGTCCTTGCACTGTTACAATCTGCTTGCACTAGTGCAGGTACAATATCTCTGTGCAAAAGTATATGTGACCTCCCTTACTGAAGACTTATGTCTTAGTGAAGGTGCTCTAAGCCTAAGGGCTTAGAGCACTTTGTTTCTGTGACAAGAGACCAACTCTTGCACCAAAGCAGAGCTTCCTTCACCTAGTTTCCAAATTACTTTCAAAAATACTGAAAGATGTGCTGGAAAAGAATTGCAACTGTAAATGAAATTATGAAGTAAATTATCTGTGAAAAAGGAAATGCTTCAATTCATTAAACCTTGCAAAGGAAATAAACTTCATGAAATAAAGGCACTTCAAAATAATCAAACAGTAGTCTAAGTGTTTTGCATGTGTTAACTAACTTTAGTAATCCATTCAAAGAATGATTATGTTCTTTGCAAGTATAATATGTTTATGATGATTTTATGCAACTGCTTCCAGATACTCTTAAATATGTGCTTTTAATAGCGAATGCAGTTACTAAATTGATGATTCATTCTCTTGTGTAATAACTAGAAATAATATGCAGAGAAGTGATTCAGTAGTCCCTGCAAAATAATGATTAAACCAAAGTGCAGGGAACAACATGCACTAGTGTAGGAAAGAGTTCTTTGCGCAATCCGATCAAAAACGAGTTAAAACAGAGATTGAGAATAAAATAAATGTGAGAAAGATATCTCATAAAAAAAGTAAACACAACTAACTCTCAAACCACAGATCCATTTCACACGTTAGCTACAAAAGATATTTTAAATCAGAACTTGAAAGATAAAGATTAAAACTATAACATCACACAGCTGCAAACGAAATATCCACACCTTCTTTCTGAATAACGAAAGTGAGAGGGGTAAACGAGCTGGGTTGGTTGGGCCCTAGCCAACCAACTTGTTCCCCTTCTAAGGAACGAAAAATCTCAACACTTTGAAAGATACATCAAAGATAAACTAGACGTTGTGTATGCAAATCATGACAATTCTCTTGTATTACTTGATTTGGAAAATATACATGACAGAGCAGTCCAGCCCCAGAGCTGAGGCGATAACTGGATTACATAAACAAAATTACAATCGATGGATCTCTACTTACTTACTAACTAGCCTCCTCCTACCTATATCTATATTTTATATATCCTTTCGGCTCTAGCCATTTTCACTAATTACAAACATTTCTTGTTCAGGCCTTTCGACCGAACAGACTTAGAAACCGAAATTACAAAATTGGCCAGCAGTTATAATACACATGAATCTCACTTGGTTGTAACATAACTTTGGAAAATATTACCTAATTGCGCGCCACATGTTATCTTGCTTCAATTCATCGACAGCTAAACTTGGAGTCAAGGATCGAGACTCGTCCTCGTGGAAGATTTGGCTTCTCGGAAAGCTCGAACAATCTTCATGGCAATGGAGGAATCTACCTGCACTAGTCATACTCATTCATAACTAATATTGAGTTCCATGATTACTCTAGGAAATTAATATGAGTTACAAGAGATATGTAAATAGGCATGAAATCCATACAAAATTATTAATAAAGTGTTGAAATAAATCATAATATAAAATATGAGCATGTGCAAGAATGGGTAACTATCTTGTACTAGTGCTGGAAGGAAGGATATTTTATTGAGATAAAACAGAGGTTGATTTTGATGGAAATGGGGTAGAAAATAGGGAAATTTAGGATACCAACATCCTCCCATCCCTAAGTTGTTGTGTGTCCTCACACAACGTTTTACCTCTGCAAAAAAACCTTCAAAAATGAATGGCCAGCTCCTCAGTCCTGAACTTCAATGTTTATTCCTACCATTACTATCTTTGGCTTCTTGTCTCGGGCTTTTCGCAGCTTCTTAGTCACCTTCTTGAGGTGTCTATAGAATTTGGAAGCCCGATACTTCCATACCTTTACTTGTTGCTTTTGCCTCTTTACTTCTACAAGTAACTCCACCTCGCTCTATTTCTGCCAACTCTGCTCTTTCATGACCTGGTTCAAAGCCTCCAGGTCATGGACTTGTTGCTCCAGATCTACTATTCTGCTATTTAGGAAAAGAGTGGAGGGTAATATGCTAAGATCTTCAGGTGTGAATGTCTTTTCTGCCACAGACTCGAAACAAGTCCCATCATCAATAAGGTCAAGGTCGTCAAAACATTTCTTTCTGACATTACCGAGGGTTTCTATACTCGACCTTTTCTCATTATTGAGTCTTTTGATGCCCTCACAAATCTCCATGCCTTGTGCATTCAGTTCCCTGGGGCTCTTAACACCTTGTTCTCCTAGCTTCTCAAGGGATTCAGCACCCTGTCTTTCCAAATCAGTAGGGGTTTTGTTTCCTCGCTCTTCTACAACTGTAGGGACTTCAGTACCCTGTCCTTCGAACACCGCAGCGTCTCCAATATGCTGACCTTCAAAAATCATAGGGTCTTCAATACCCTGACCTTCTAAAATCGTAGGGTATTCAGTACACCGACCCTCGAAATCATTAAGGGTTTCTACGTTTGGTTTGCTGAAATTATCAAGACCCTCTGCATGTTGTTCCTCTTCATTCTCTTCTACTTGCACTTCACCAGTATGTGGTGTCGACGTCGTCTTTTTTCTCTTTAGCCTGCTGACAAATGTTGACAACAGGACGTCGTCTTCTACATTCTCCTCATCTTCCACAGTGTGTGCCACTGCATCTGCAAGCAATGAGAGATTATGAATTGTGGGGGAACTTTGGGTGTTTCATCCATTATGATTGGAGAACTTGACTAGTTCGTCCCTTGGGCGACATTTTTCCTCCTCATCAAGGCTCTAGTCTTCCTCTTCTTTGTCGTGGGTGGAGTGTTCTCAACGACCCTCTTCTCTGCTTGCACTGGTGAACTTTTACCTTGCCGCTTGGCAAGAGACAATGTCCCCGCCTTTCTCTTCTTACCTGTACTGGTGCTAGCAGACTCTTCTGCACCCCTTGCTTGGAATTCTTTCAGAAATGCTCCCCACGTTATCCCCTTTTCTTCTAACTTTTTCTTGACCAGAATTGTAATAAGCCCATGATGGCAGAGCTTGTTTGCAACCTGGCTTGCACTGCTACTCTGCACGTTTTTCGCCATCTTCTCAAGGCTTCTGAGCAAGAAGTGAGGAAAATTAATCAATTTTCCTGCCTCGAAATGCAACAGCAATCGGAGGTGGTATACAAATGCCAAGGTATAGCATCCTTCTCCGGTTACAAACTTTTGCAATATAAACAGTAAATCTCGCCACTTCCCAACCATGGCAGTCTATGGAAGTCCCTTTCTCCAATCGACCTTAATTTTCTTATCGACCACAAACCGGTGCCAACACTTCTTCACGAGCCGCTCTTTTTAAAACCAGCACTCCATTGTAAGTGGCAAGCCTATGGCTTATGCGATGAACTCCTTTGTAATTTTGAATTTTAAGGAACTGACCCTGGCTCGACCTTCTTTGAACGTCCTTTGAAACTCTAATGCCACCATCATGTCGAATCCATTAAACTTTTGCAAAAATGGCAGGAACCCATATTCTTACAATAGTGCAAGACTATTCCTGTACTTGGTGGTTTATTTAATTTCTTGCAAAGACAGCGGTCTATTCCTCACAAGCGCCATTTCGAACCACGCTCCACTTCGCTCTGTTCACAACCTCAAAAGAATTTCTGAGCGACTCCAATGTTTGCCGAGAGATTTATGCCAGAGGTTCATTGCCCTCCGTCTTTTCAGACCCACTCACTGGCTATGATGGAACGCCCCCCCCCCCACATTAGGTATTGATTCGTGTCATCCCACTATGGGTGGATTGTGATGATTGGATGCAATGGTGGTATAGGTGGTGGTGGTGCAACCGCTACTGTAATGATCAGATTGCGGGTAGGCTAATAATGGTCAGGCAGTGCGAGATCATTTCAAGGAGGGTGTGTAGGTTATCAGACAGTAGTACCATTCCGTAGTCAGCATGATGATTCAATCAAACATACTTCAACATTTATTAAAAAGATTAGATTCCAAACCTTACACACCTTGCACTTTAAAGATTTGTTCCTAGATTAGTAAATAATGAAACAAAGCATCAATTAAAACATGGAATGAGATAACATATTAACACATGTGCAGGAAAGTACATGCCCACAAATATCCCTGATAAACTACTCTAGGACTATGTGAATTGCTTTCACAGTCAACTGTGTTTCTGCAACAAACTTGCTTGCACTGTTGTGCTTGTACCAGAGACTTTTACCAAACAGAGAATCTGATAGGACATACTTTTGTAGCTGGACTAAAAAATTTGCCTCATTATACAAGAAAAATTTATTCGCCATCCTTTGGTGTTTCTTGAACATGCCTTCTAGATTGAATGCATCAAATTATGCAATCAATTTATGAGGAAATAAAGAAGTGGGAAAGGGGTAAAAAAAATTAGAATGGGAAGGAATATTACAGCAGGGATTTTAGAAACAATATCACCAAGAGGGATAAATGAAACGGGATGTGGGAAAATTCAAGGGAAAAGAGGGATTTTACGAAATTGAGTAAGGGTAATTTCTTAGAAGAAAGAGGAAGGTAATTCATTGGGGAATTTAGAAATGAAATTGTGGGAAATTTCAAAATGGGAAATAGAATAAAGACAATGTTTTTACCTTGACATCTACCTGCACTAGTGCAGGAAAAATAACTGCACCAAGAAGTAAGCGTTTACTTGGATAAAATGTCCATGCTAGTTACCCCAAACTTGGGTAAGTGCTCGATTTCGTGAACCTGCTTCTTCTTGGTGGCAGCCAACATATCTAAAAATCAAGTAACATTCCCTTTTTATTAGAATTTTGATCTTCCTGCCAGCATGTTGGTTTTCAGGTCAATCCTTTTGCAATCATGTCAGTCAACTGATTTTCATAATTACAAGAATTTTTTTCTTTTTATACTTTTTATTTTTGTCATTTTTTCTTTTTATTTTCTTAATAAGGACAAGAAGGAATCAATTCTTCAACAGGTTGGTGTTACCACCTACCAACTCCTTTTCAAATGGCTGTTGGACTTGCTACATAAAATCTCCTTTAGTAAGGGGCTGAAAATATACCTTCAATCTATGCCCGTTTACCAAGAACACATAATTATGTCCATCAATAGTTTTGATTTCTATCGCTCCTTTTTCAAACACTTTGACCACCTCATAGGGTCCCATCCAGCATGTATGGAATTTTCCTTTAAAGTGTTTGAATACTGAATCGTAAAGGAGTACCAAATCACCTGGTTGGAACTGCTTCTTTTGAATGGACTTGTCATGCCACTTCTTGCATTGTTGTTGAACCAAGATATTCTTCTAAATAGCATCCCTTCGGATTTCATCTAAATCATTTGATTGTATAAGGTGTTGTTGTTGTGCTTTAAAGAGATCTAGTTCCAATTGGACTGCAATCCTGAAAGTCTTGATCTGGAATTCTATCGGTGAAAAAACTTGTTTCCCGTACACCAACTCATATGGTGTGTGTCCTGTGTTGTTTCTCCAAGTGGTTCGATAGGCCCATAATGCTTCTAGTAATTTGTTAGCCCAATCCTTTCTGTGCATGTTTACCATCTTTGTGAGGATGGACTCAATCACCTTATTTGTGGACTCCACCTGACCATTTTCTTGCGAGTGACATGATGTAGATTTATTATGCCATATTTTGTACTGCTCCATCACACCTTGTACCAGATTAGAAATAAACTGCGATCCATTGTCAAAAAAAAATTCTCTAGGCACACCAAATCTAGTACAAAGAAAATCAACAACAACTCTTTCGGTAGCAAAAGAAACCGCTTTAGCTTCTACCCATTTTGTAACAAAATCTGTACAAACTAAAATATGCTTTTTATTTGATGTGTGGGGTTTATTGGTCCTATGAAATCAATGGCCCACTTTTCAAAAGGCTCAATCATAACTTGAGGACATAAAGGCATTTCATTGGTTTGATTAGGCTGGCCAATTCGCTGACAGCTATCACATTGCTTGACATACTGTTTGGCATCCTTGAACAAGGAAGGCCAAAAATAGCCAGCTCGTAATACTTTGTATGCAGTCCACTTATCGGCAAAGTGACCTCCACAAGGTTCATCATGGGAAGATTTTAAGATATCAAACACCTCTTCCTCTCTTACACATCTACAGATAATGAGATCTGCTCTGGTGTAAAAGAGGTATCCTTGGATCTAGGAATATGTAACACTTTTCTGAATGATATTTCTCTTTTCATGAGTAGATAAGTGAGGTGGTAATTTTCCGTTGACTAAATAGTTAGCTATGTCAGCAAACCATGGAGATTTTTTTGACATAGCAAAAATATGTTTGTCAGGAAAATCATCATCAATAGGAATTGCTTCACTAGGATTATTTAATCTTGAAAGATAATCTGCAACTACATTTGACTTTCCTGGTCTATCAACAATGGTAATATTAAATTCTTGTAATAATAGCAACCACCTAGTCACTCTACTGCTAGTTAATGGTTTATTCATCAAATATATTATAGAGGAATGGTCAGTATGTACAAAAATTCATATCCTGTAATATAATGTCTGAATTTATTAATGGAAAAAATTATAGCTAAAAACTCTTCTCAGTAACTGTATAATTGAGTTCAGCGGGTGACAAGTTTTTACTAATGAAATAAATAACATCAAGATTGTTTGTCTTCTTCTTGTCCTAAAGCTGCACCTATAGCAGTATCGGAGGCATCAGAGGAAATATGAAATGGCAGGGGCCAGCTTGGTCCTTTCAACACTGGTGCCTGAACTAATTTTTCCTTCAATGTCTCAGAGGATTGTTGGCAAGATGTGGACCAAGAAAACTCACTTTTTTTAGCCAAAAGTCAGAAAAGGGGGGTAGCTATCCTTGAGAAATTCTCAATGAATCTCCTATAGTAGCCTACATGTCCTAGAAAACCTCTCACTTCCCTTTGAGTTTTGGGTATAGGAAGACTCGAAATGACTTCTATTTTTGTAGGGTCAACCTAGATACCTTTGTCGGAAATAAGATGGCCAAGAACCACTCCTGCCTTGCACATTAATATGTATTTCTTGTCACTCAAGGCGAGATGAGATTCTTGGCAGTGAAGAAGCACTTTTTCTAGATTCTTGAGGGCTTCCTGAAATGAATCACCAAACACAGAGAAATCATCCATATAGATTTCTACGCATTCAAGGTCAGCAAAAATAGCCAAGACTGCCCTTTGAAAGGTAGCCAGGGCATTACATAGCCCAAAGGGAAGCACTCGATAAGAAAATGTACCCCATGGACATGTAAAAGTGGTTTTTTCTTGATCCTTGGGTGCTATCTGTATCTGGTTATATCCGCTAAAGCCGTCTAGAAAAGAAAAGTACTTCTTACCAGCAAGGGTATCGAGTACCTGATCGATGAAAGGAAGGGGGAAGTAATCTTTGAGAGTGGCTTTATTCAATTCTCTGTAGTCAATACAAATGTGCCATCTCCCATATTTCTTTGGGACTAATACTAATGGAGAGACCCACTGGCTGTCAGAAATGGGATAGATAAAATTGGCATCTAAGAGTTTTTGCAATTCTTCTTTTACAATGTCTCTTAGAGTTGGGTTCATTCGCCTTTTGGGTTGTCAGACAGGTCAGGCTCCATCCTGAATATAGAAATGGTGTGTACAAGATCTAGGAGGGATTCCTTTCATCTCTTCATAACCCCATGCAAAGGCATCAAGATGATTTTGCAACAAATTCACAACCTGCTCTCGCTGAGAAGGATCCAAGTCCGAACTGATATACAAGGATTTACCTAGACTAATCTCAACAAGAGTAGTATTAGGCTCAAGAGTACACAAGGGTGTCACTAGAGATGGTGATGATGGGGGTAGAGAGTCATATCCTTCCTGAAAATCTAGACTAAAAATCTGACTCAATGACTTGAAATTAGGCATGGTGTCTAGATTGTTTAGGACATCTTGAATCTCGGCCTCCTGTGAGGACTCAGCATTTTGATGTTTCAAGGAAATAGGCTGAGTATCCTCATCACTATTGTAGTCTAACCATAGAGTGTCTCAAAGCTCCTGAATAGATCTAGTGGGTGGATATAGGGTGACTTTATTTCTGGAATCTCCATGGGAAATATGACATCTGATATAAGCATCAGTTGTAGAAAGCCATGGTCATCCTAAGATCAAGGAATGCCCTCCCATAGGGTTCTTTGGTTGCAGCACAATGAAATCTGTGGGATATTCCCAAGAATCTAAGGAAACGACCGCATCATCCATTACTCCTTCTGGCTCGATTTTAGATCTATCTGCCAGTTCAAGCACAGTGGGAGTAGGATGAATATGGACTAGTCCAAGTTGATCCATGGTTTTCTTGGTCATAACATTAATGGATGCCCCTAGGTCTATAAGTAAATTGGAGATAAGAACATCACCTATCTGAATAGAGACAACAGGTTTTCCAGGGTCGGTATATTTTTCCATGTGCATACATCCCATCATTAACTTTGCTGCTCTATCAATAAATTGAATGGTTTTGGGTTCCAATCTTCTCCTTCCTAGCTTCTTGAGACAGAGTTACCTAATAATTTTTGTACAAATGGGGATCTCTTTGATAGCTTGGAACAAAGGTACTTTTATGAAAAGGTTCCTAAGCTCAGAAGCCAGGCTAGACTCAGGAATGGGGTCTTTCTTCTCCACAACTAACCTCTCTGGATAGGGAGGTTGGTTGGAAGAAGATGAAAAGGGCTCATAATGTACAGGGATAGGTTGAATGGTGTCATATTTTTTGGAATGGTCAGGAGTTTCCTCCTCTCCTTTCTCATCGATAATCACCATGGGCTGCTTTTGATTTTATAAGGTTACTACCTTCCCTGATCTCAATTGGAGATCATTGACTCCAACTGGCATAGTTTGAAATCTGGATGAAGAAAGCAGGGTCATAGAATGTATCATTTGTACCGCTTTATTATTGGGGTTGGGTAAAGGTTGAGAAGGTAGCTGAGAAGGTCGAAACGGTGGAGGTAACGGTAATGGTGGCATAGGTTGACTCAGTTGAGGTAATGATGGTTGAGGCATTGGGTAAGGTGCATATGTAGGAGGGTATGATTGCATAGGTGCATGATAGGAATTATGTGAATGATATGAATGGTTTGGCCCTCTCCATCCTTGTTGCCAAGATTGGGAGGGTTGTCCATATTGATATTGATTCCCCTGCTGCCAATGCTGAGAGTGACCAGTGTTAGGATAGGAATATGAATGTGCATTATAACCAAAAAAATGTGGTGGAGATTCAGGAACCATACCTGCACTTACCTGAGGCCAATTCCTTCTTGCTCCCATAGCATGCAATGATTCGGCTTCAAGTTGTCCCCCCTCCAATACAGCTTTTAGCCCAGGTATAGAGGGACATTTATCCGTAGCATGGTTATCTGCACAAATTGCACATTTATTAGTTTCTTTAATATCTAGAGGACATTCTCTTAAAGGATGCTTTCTTCTACATTTAGGACAGAAAATAGACAATATCTCTTGCTCTTCTACAAGTTTTTGTTGAAACTTCAAAGAGTCTATTTGTTTACTAACAGTATTCATTATTTCAATTTTCATATTGTCCATTTTGTTTTCTAATCCAATAATCATAACATCAGTAGATTCGGTTTTTATGTTTTTATTCCGAATTCCTTTACCGGATCTATATTGATTCCTCGAGAATTTCCTACATAAGTCACAGATCTGATCAAAAGTATTTTGAGCAATATCCCCTTGTCCTAACAGATTTAAATTATTTCTAGCATCATCAATGAGCCCACGTAAGAACAAGGTTCTAATGGTACTTAGATCAAATTTGTGCTTTGACCTTTGAAGGATATAGAAGAATCTCTCCAAGTAGTCCTCTAAAGTCTCATCATCATTTTGCACAATAGTAATTATTTCATCTTGAATATCTATAGTTTTATACTATTCCTGATATTTTGACAAGAACACTCTCTTCATTTTCTCCCAAGAAGATATAGTGTTTCCTCCTAGTCCCATGAACTAGTGGAGTGTCGCGTCCTTAAGGGTTGCAGGAAACAAATTTAACTTCTGGGAATTAGATGAATAATCATAACTCCTACAAAAAATATCAAACTCAAATAAGAAAGAGTCTGCGTCTTCATGTACCTTACCATAAAAATGAGGAATAGATGATGGTGAAATGTTTTTCATTTGTAGTTGTGTATCAGGATCCACAATTGGGAATCCAAAAGTGGATTTTTCCTCATTTACTTGATTTTCACCGCTTCATTCTACATGGTCTTCCATATCTGCCATTATTGTTCTTCCACCCGAACTGCTCTTAACAGGTTGAGAAGGTTGACTATGGATTCCAACAGTGCCCTTCTTCCACTTTATGGGTTGTTTCACACCTGAACCACTGCTACGGGGGCCTAGGTGGACTGTTCCTACGTGATGAGTCTGAGTTTGTTTGGACTTTCTGCCTGCAAAAGAAGGCCCAATATGAGTTTTGGTTTTATATTTTTCAGTGTTTCTTTGGCCCCTAGTGGGCTTCGGACCCCTACCTCTTTTAGGCATTCATTTCAAAAAATGACAAAACGAAATTCAAATAAAAACTGTAAGTTTCAAAAAAAAAAATCGGCACCTATAAATTCCTTCAAACAATAGAAGCACACTGCAGAAAAAATAATAGCAGACTTACCCCTATTGCAAAAAAAATGGAAAATTCTTACCAATTCAAATCGCCTCCCCAGCAACGACGCCAAAATGTTGGGTGTAGGAATTACACTTGAGAAAACTCCTCAACACTTAATTGTCAACCCAAGGGTTTTGTAAACTTAGAGACGAAGCATAGGAAATGCCAGAAATGGTATGAAATTTTCCTATCTCTAATCCTACTTCTTAAAGGAAATGCTTTGCAGAATCAGACAGAAAACAATCGGAAAGGTAATTAACACCAAAGCAACTCTAGTGCTGGAATGTAAAAGACAATTTGCATGTAAATCAAGTAAAGAAATTCCACACAACGGAAACAATATTAAATGTTGAAATGAAATGCTATGTTCATCTTCAGATGGATGGTTAACATTATGACAAGTGGGCCCTTGCAGAATTTTGTCTTCCTTCTGATCTTCCTTCCACACAAACAACCTGTCCTTGCACTGTTACAATCTATTTGCACTAGTGCAAGTACAGTATCTTTGTGGAAAAGTATATGTGACCTCCCTTACTGAAGACTTATGTCTTAGTGAAGGTGCTCTAAGCCTAAGGTCTTAGAGCACTCTATTTCTTTAACAAGAGACCAACTCTTGCACTAAAGTAGAGCTTCCTTCACCTAGTTTCCAAATTACTTTAAAAAATACTAAAAGATGTTCTGGAAAGAATTGCAACTGTAAATGAAATTCTGAAGTAAATTGTCTGTGAAAAAGGAAATGCTTCAATTCATTAAACCTTGCAAAGGAAATAAAATTCATGAAATAAAGGCACTTCAAAAGAATCAAAGAGTAGTCTATGTGTTTTGCATTTGTTGATTAACTTTAGTAATCCATTGAAAGAATGCTTATGTTCTTTGCAAGTATAATATGTTTATGATGATTTTATGCAACTGCTTCTAGATCCTCTTAAAGATGTGCTTTTAATAGCGAAGACAATTACTAAATTAATGATTCATTCACTTGCATAATAACTGGAAATAATATGCAGAGAAGTGATTCACTATTCGCTGCAAAAGAATGATTAAACCAAAGTGCAGGCAACAACATGCACTGGTGCAGGAAAGAGTTCTTTGCACGATCCGATCAAAAACGAGTTAAAACAGAGATTGAGAATAAAAGAAATGCAAGAAAGATATCTCATAAACAAAGTAAACACAACTAAAACCATGAATCTGTTTCACACATTAGCTACAAAATATATTTTAAATCAAAACTTGAAAGATAAAGATTAAAACTATAACATCACACAGCTACAAATGAAATATCCACACCTTCTTTCTGAATAACGAAAGTGAGAGGGGTAAACGAGCTGGGTTGGCTGGGCCCTAGCCAACCAGCTTGTTCCCCTTCTAAGGAACGAAAAAGCTCAGCACTTCGAAAGATACATCAAAGATAAACTAGACGTTGTGTATGCAAATCATGACAATTCTCTTGTATTACTTGATTCAGCAAATATACATGACAGAGCAGTCCAGCCCCAGAGCTGAGGCGATAACCAGATTACATAAACAAAATTACAATCGATGGATCTCTACTTACTTACTAACTAGCCTCCTCCTACCTATATCCATATTTTATATGTCCTTTCAGCTCTAGCCATTTTCACTAATTACATGCATTTCTTGTTCAAGTCTTTTGGCCAAACAGACTTAGAAACCGAAACTACAAAATTAGCTAGCAGTTATAATTCACATGAATCTCACTTGGTCATACCCTAAATTTGGAAAATATTCCTTCATTGTGTGCCACCTGTTATCCTGCTTCAGTTCATCAACAGCTAAACATGGAGTCAAGGATTGAGACCCGTCCTCATGGAAGATTTGGCTTCTAGGAAATCTCGGACAGTCTTCGTGGAGGTGCAGGAATCTACCTGCACTAGTCATACTCATTCATAATTAATACCGAGTTCCATGATTACTCTAGGAAATTAATATGAGTTACAAGAGATATGTAAATAGGCATGAAATCCATACAAAATGATTAATAAAGTGCTGAAATAAATCTTAATATAAAATATGAGCATGTGCAGAAATGGGCAACTATCTTGTACTAGTGCAGGAAGGAAGGGTTTTTTATTGAGATAAAACAGAGGTTGATTTTGATGGAAATGGGGTAGAAAATAGGGAAATTAAGGATACCAACAAGTATATTCACTACACTCCCTAGGGGGATCAAGTGGAACAAAGAAGAGAGGCTTGAAGCTACTACAACTAATGGAAATGGGGTAGAAAATAGGGAAATTTAGGATACCAACAAGTATATTCACTACACTCTCTAGGGGGATCAAATGGAACAAAGAAGAGAGGCTTGAAGCTAATACAACTAAGAAAAATTTCTTCCTTCAGAATGAGAAACCCATAGAGGATAAAAATGGAGTGATGAGGGAGATCTTACCATACCCTTAGGATGAGGTGGCCTACCATATCCTCAAATATATTTCATGTGAAGGAAGGCTCAACATTGTATATGCCTATCAATTTAGATTTCTCCATCAACTCATATTTCAAGTAGAATTTTCTTCCCAAGAGATGTTCAACATTCCTCATTTCCTCCTTCAGTCTATAAAAGAAATGAACATAAGGGTGAAAGGAGGAAAAAATCATTATCTAGATCACCATGGGTTGATAAGATTGATAGTCCTAGATTCCTTGGAAAGCCTACAAAACCTTTTTTCTTAGACTGACTTCATAGACATGGACAAAGTATCATTTTTAGATACTCAAATTCAACCTCAATTAGAGCTAGAGAGGTTGAGAGACAAAAGATGAGATTGAAGCAGAAATAGAATAAGAAGTTGAGATTAAGGGGGAGGAATCAAAGAAATAAACAGAGGAAAAGTTAAAAAAGGAAGTAGAAGGACAGAGGAAAAGGAAAAAATAGTTGAGGAAGGATTGGTTAAGCTTAAATTGACATAATTAGAGGCTCAAAAATCCCCAAGAGACTATTGAGACACTATCCATACAAGCAAAGCAGAGGAAAATGGGGGGAAAAGAGAGCACTTTAGAAGGAAAGTTAGAAGAAGAAGTTCTTGCTACTTTGGTAGCCTTAAATGCCCCAATGAATCCCAAAGTAAGGAAACCAAAGGAAACCCCTCTTTACTTCAACAGAAGGAAGAGTAACATAGAAAAGTAAAGAAATCCTTAACCACCTTCTCCAAATCCAATCACCATTAACGAGTTAATTAGACATAAGGAGGAAGAACCTAAAAAGGAATAAAAACAAGAAGTTCAGATAACCTCCACATCAGTTTGAGGAAAAAATCCACAAACTCAACCAGAGGGGCCAAGCACTAAAACAACAATGCTCCCAGAACAAAACACAGTGCCATATGAATAGAATGTAGAGCTACAAGACAAGATTGTGGAACCACAAGAACAAAATCCAAATCTACATGAACTAGATCCTCAACCAGATCTAAAATATTATTATGCTTGGATGATGTAGTGAAGGTGCTTCTTGTCCACCTTGCACTAGTCCTATTCTTTGAACTAGAGGCAGACCTTATAGATGGATGCAAATTGCAAAGTCCTAAGGGGTTGAGGATGTTGGCATTATCGAGGGAAAAAATGAGGAAATGGGAGAATAAATGGCTAACCTTAGGTTCAATGAAGAAAACATAAGGTACCATCTACAAAAGGAAAACAAGAAGCTGAAAGCCTAGTTGCATCAAAGTTGTTACAAGAGAAAGGAGAACAAATTGCCGCAATAGCCAATCTATCCATGCAAGTTATACATTATGTACACCCTTCAAAAACTTATTCCATATTTCTAAAATATCAGTGGTGTCAATTTCATATTAGGACATTGGCACAACAAGGTTCCCTTCCTCTACAAGATGTAAGAAAATTCATTGATTTTTGTCTCAAATGTAGCATTGAGGATAGAGCCAAAATTGCATAATTTTATCTAGTATTACCTGACATGAATATTTAGGACCCCAATTATTAATTGGGTGATGTGAAATTAATGGATTTAGCTTCATGGTTGAACCATGAGGAAACCAAGGTAGAAGAGTTCAGAAGGATATTGGCCAAGGACATAGAAGAGCCACTTAGGGTCAGGGAAAAAATACGAGCCCCTCATCTCATGATTGCTAATCGTAGGCTCATAGCATAATATCCTAAAATGGAAACAATCTATAAAGAAGTCCAAGAGTAGGAAATTATTCACTTTGAAAATACTTTAAAATTATTGTGAGATGAATGTAATGACCCCTTCCAAATTTACCCACTTTTACAAGCTTTGCAGGGTAAACATGAGCTGAGTGTCACTATGATATGACCCGAACTCCAAGTTCCAGTTATGGAAGTGGGGCCTATAAACCAAAAACAAATTGATATCCCTCAGAGACTACAGATCACTCAAGAGACTACCAGCCACCCTAGGTGATCAGTCCCATAAGCTAGAACTATTTTTCACTAGGTTTACAACTTTACTCTCCAACCGCACCCTTGAAACATTGTTCATGTGGTTATGAGCCTCCAACTGCACCCATAAGTCTACCTGCATGTGGTTATGACCGTAAATTCCCTATTTTGTGCATACAGTCGCGGGATCTATGCCACTTTTTCAGGCTAGCCTCCAAACCACTTCCCATAACTGCCTGTAACTTTCCATAATCATTGCAATGATGATAACAATGCTAAAAAAAACAAAGCTTGAGCAAGATATTGACCAATACATGCCTAATGCAAGATAGACATTTCGTCAAACATATGACAAACATGTAAGATACAGGTCATGAATGCATATTTGATCATAAACTTTTAAACGTCATCTGAAAATCACTAAGAAGGCTCAATTCCCTCTCAAGCTAGCTACAACAACAATTGTTATCCAATGAATACAACAATCATTCAATCACTTGGCAAATCATGAACAAGAGCCATAACTAGAGAACATCATAAAACCATGCATATAACCAACATGTAACAAGAATAGAAACCATGGAAAATTAGCCATCAGATCACATAATAACAAGTACAAGTTCTCATCAATCACAATAAGAAAATAACTTATATTAACCTATGCAAAAGCCAACCAAGTCAGGGACTTCCATGTACCACCTGACCATAGGTTGGGTTTAACCAAATCTCTCTTAGCCAATCACCGCCATGCCATATTCCAAGCATGAGTGTGGGATCATATGGGTTAAACCAAAATTATACTAATGAGAGCATTTAGAGGCTAAACCACCTTAACCCTCAACCATAGTAATTTTACCTAACTAATCCATAAATCACTAACACCAAAACAAGCTTGGATGCCTCAAACTTTCTTCACCACATCTAGAGGAATTTTCCTGTCTCCACCCATCTGTTAAGAGTTCTAGGAGAAATACCATCTCCACCCTTGACCCTTGGGAATTTCCTAAGACCACCTCACTAGGATCCAAAGTCTATCAGTCATCCAAAGCTTAAACCAACACAAGGCACCCACAACACCATGGCTATCCAGGAAATGACAAGGCAAGGTTGAAACCACTGCCAATCCAGGAAAATCTCATGCCAATGAAAACAAATAACCAAAGAACCATATACAAGTACCATGCATCCAGAAACCACCGAGGAAATCGCACATGCAACCTATTACTTGCAAAGTATCCATGTTGTAGTTCTTGATCCAACCTTCTTTTTCATTGTCCTCCAATTGCTTGCTTGTTCTTTGCTTGATTTCTCCAAGTCCAAGTGAATGCTAGAATTCTCCAAGAATTCTCTAACTGTGCAAGAGTGTATAAGAGAATGAACAAGAGCTCAACTGAAAACCGTCAAAAACTAGAAACTGGTTCTCTGATGCCTTTTTATCATTGATATCTCCTTTTTCTTTCATTTTTCTTCATTTTTCTTCTAATTTATCTTGCATGCAAATTTGTGTCTCTTCACCTTCCTTTTCTCCTCTTTTCCTTTATTTTAATAATTAAATGCCATTTATTACCTCTTTTCCTTTGCCAATTCCTTTTCCAATTTCCATAACCAGTAATAAACCACAAATGGTTCCCACTATAATGTTTTCCCAACATTAAGCTTAGAATATGTGTTCCCTGACCTTGGTATTATTTTATTTACATGGAAAATCAACCAGGGGCTATTATGATGAAAGCTTGCAAGCATGTCAAAGAAGGTGGCATACCTTTCCACACGTTTTAATAATAAGAAAATACCATTCACATGAGAGGTTGAGGAATGCATTAGCCAAAACACCTCAATGCAAAAATGATTATCTAGAGGCTTGGATTCCACTAGATTGGACTCAAGTTTAGTCCTCCTTTACTATTGGGACTACATGAGCATAACGATTAGGCAGAGGAAAACAAGGAGTGGATTAAAATTGAGGAGAATGTAGGGTTACATCCAGAGGGGGCTGTCACATCTGAAACATCTTGGGATGTCAAGAAAGCCATCAAGTAAATGAATGAGGAGCAACAATATGACTAGGTTGTTGAAGAAAGTGTAACTAGGTTCGGTCTTAATAAATGTAATTTTGATCTTTATTCTTGTAAGAGAAAAGAATTATTATTTTTTTCATTATCAAGAATGGATTTATTGTCCATTTGATTGGTCAAGCACATGTTTAAGTGCTTCTAGGAAATTCAAAGAGTCAATGTACTTATTGAAGACCCATGTGGGCATGTTACACTATGTAAACATATGTATTAGAGTCAAATACATATGTATAGAGTGATCCTCCAAAGCAAAGACAAGTCTCCTCTTCAAGTTGGCTCAAGAAATGAGTTTTTATGCACAAATATCAAGTCGGCCTCACCATTTGATCAAGTCAGCCTAAAGGAGGGACATACTCCTATATATAGGGAAGTTTTACCTCACAAAAGGAACACTACTCATCTATGAAATCAATGAAGAAGACGGGACTAAAAGGAGAATTAAAGTGCTTCTAGGGCAGTGAAAATGAGAAGAAAGAAATTTGATTTTTTGGGACTAATTTAGGGCTCTTTTCTATCACACGTGCAAAGGTAAGAGAGGACATTCTGCTGTTGCAACAGATAAGGAATTGCAGCTCTACAAGAAGTTTCAATTGGGTGGAAAAGAGGCTCCAAATAGGCCTCCATCTCAAGTGAAGGAGATCCCACACGTAGCGAAGGAAAGGAGCAAGTGAAAGGGTTTATTTTAGGCCCTAAATCAACAACATGTGTGAAGAAATCAGAGTAGCATTAAGGGTTAAGAGGATTAGCCTATAACCTCAAGGACATACCTTAAGAAATGCCTCATTCTCTAGCCTAAGTATCAAGGATAAGGAAACTTTCCAAGATAGGTAGAGAAAGAAAGAAGGATGCCAAATAAGAGGTCTCTAAGGAGACCTAGGGTTGCTACACTTGCAGAAAAGAGTTGCCAGTTACCGGAAGAAGTGCGAAGAAAGATATTAAGGTGAAACCTAGAATAAGGCATCAATTGAAGGACAAAGAAAGAGATATTGTGTCTTGTTCTTGGAGGATCTACTTGTCAAGGGTCTAGGGTTTGGCATTTTTCAATTGAAGCTTCATTAAGAGAATTTTGTAGAAGAGTTTTCCTCTCTAGGTGAGAGAGGTTTTTCCCTGGCTGAGAGCCAACATCTTGTGTTCTTGTCTCTTTTATTTTGGTAATTGTTTGATGAAGTAAGGAAACACACACTAATAACAATAAGAGAATATTGTGCTAATAAGAGAAAAAAAAGTTCTTCACAAATAGTTATCATTATCAAAAGAATCTCACTATAACCCAGCTGCCCTAGACTCCTCAACATAGGTTACTCAAAGGATGAGAAACATTTTTAATTGGGGGTATGATGGGCCTCCCAAATAGGTATAATTTAAGGCCATATAACCATCCTTAGACATATTTAACCTTTCCTTCTACACTTGATAATGTATTTTTCAACTTTAATATGTTCTTAGGAGGGTTAAGAGATAATTGTTATATCTTGTGTGCCTAATGCATTAATTGCGCATGATATTGAATATATATTATGCATATCACATAGGATTCCAATGGGATAATATCATGAGGCTTTTCCCCAGCTAAAGGATAATCACAACTTGGTTGGCTCATGGGCATTTACCACTTCCTTGTAGCTACAAGGACACTAGGTAACCATATCCATTTTTTTTAGGATTTTGGATGGAAGCAGTCCTCTCTTTAAAGGAGGTTTCCCCTCAAGAACTTTTTGTATAAATAATGGGCCATAGCATCCCAGTAGGTATTCAAAAACTCTAAAGGAAGATAGTCAACATTAGAGAAAGGCTCTTGTTTGTTATTTCAGTTTTTCATGTTTCATGTATAAACACATGTGTGGATTAATGAAAATCATTATTTTGTCTCTAGTATGATTTTATTCTAAGGTACCTAAGTCTCTTAGTGTTAGTGCCCAACCTAGGTGCTCAAGCTCCCTTCTTGTACATTTAACTTCCATGCAGCTAGTTTAGATATGTTTTTCTGCAAATCTCATCTTTGAACAAATATTGCCTTTGCAGGATTTATGAATAAGATCTCTTTTGTGTTTGTTTAAGTACTTTTCTTTGGGATACTCAAAAATAGTTTCTTTTATGCAATGATGTTATTCATTTAAAATTCAACTCATCCTTTTGTCATTTTACTTTTCTATGAATTGGTAGATTATCAATTGTTTATGCACCTTCCTTTTATCAGTTAACCATGCACTTTTCTTACAGCTAGATGGTATTGCTTCAAAAGCATAGTTAGTGTTGTTTTGATGCATTTATTCCACTTACAAAATCATATTTTCACTCATTGTTTAATCATTTCTACAATCTGCCAAGAAGATGGATTTTTCCTAGCTGACCTACAAGAAACTCTAGTTTTTCCTCTTGCTTATATGATTTGATCCATTGGGTGTACCTAAGCTTGGAAAATACCTATTTACCCTTCCGAAACCTTCCTCCACCTTCTCCAACCTTCATACCACATTTATAACTCATAAATTTGCTCACAGTTGTTTCCTATAGCAAAATAGAGCCATCCTGTAGCAATACGTAGATTGCCTTACAATGCCTCTAGATTTGCACCAAAATCTTGTTTATCATTCCTTAGCATTTTACAATGTTCATTACACCCTAGATATGGAATTTATAGGTTCAGAGACCCTTCAGGAACTTTACCCTAATAGTTGTAACCTTCTTTCTGCAGTTAGCATTTTTTGTTTGTATGTCTTCTTTAAGATACAAGTTGATTTATCTTGCACCATAGAGTAGGATTGTTTTACCTCCAACATTCTTGAAGTGAATTTCTTTGTTTTCTTGCATTAGCATAAGTTTATTTTAGTCATTTACTTTCTCACAATTAGCACATATTTACATTCTACAAAATGGAGTAGGGTTACTTCTTATCATTTACCTTTTTCCAATTAGAATATAGATTACCTTCTATAATTTACTTTCCTACATATATATTATGGATTTCCTTTCATTTTCCCTTTCATGCAAGTTATATCTATTTATTGTTCATTAGTTTTCTGAGAATTTCCTATAACCTAAATAGAAAAAGTTGTCTTTGTGCATTTTAACTTCACTTTAGTCGCATCACATCAACCAAAGTAGAATGTATTTCCTGCTACACATATAGTGTTGATACCTCTTAAGTTTGTATGAACATCGGGTTGATAATTAAAGTTGACATCCTCGGGAGTTTCAACATTCTTGTTGTAATACTGAGGGCCATTAATTCCCAATAAAGGAGGGAAGCGGATGATATATATAGATTACAAAGAACTAAACAAAGTTAAAAGGAAGGATCATTTCCCTCATCCCTTCATTGATAACATGTCAGATGCTTTTTCAGGTAAAAGGTACTTTTCCTTTTTAGACAAGTTCAATGGGAATAATCAACTCCACATCTACCTAGAGGAGTAAGCCAAGAAAACCTTTTCCTATCACTAGGGCACATTAGATAATAAGGTACTATCCTTAGGGTTATGTAATGCCCCTACAAATTTTCAAAGAGTTGTATTGAATATATTTTTTAATTTAGTACATGATAATGTTGAGATCTATGTGTATGCCCTCACTACCAATGGAAATATGTTTAGAAATGCTTAGCTAATTTGGAAAATTTCTTGAAAATATCCTAGGATATGAACTTGTTTTTTAACAATAAGAAGCATCTCACACTCATGAGTGAAGCTATATAATTAGGCCACCACATATCTCCTAGTGGCATTGAGGTCGACACATCCAAAGTGGCCATCATCCAATACCTAATAGACCAAAAAAATTGAAAGATGCTAGAAGTTTCTTACGACATAGGTTATTATAGGATACCCATAAAATAGTTTAGCAAGCTAGCTATATTATTGTTTACCTTTCTCTAAAAAATGAATAATTTTGTTGGTCAGTAGATTATAATAAATCCTTTGATGACATAAAATAAATACTAATGACATCCCCTATTTTGCAAGGCCCTAGGTGGTTTATTCCATTTCACACTCTTAAAAATGCTTCTAACTAAGTTTTTGGGGTACTTCTTGGACAACAAGAAGACAATGAGCCATTTTCTATTTATTACACAAGAAAAAACTTAATAGGTGTAGAACTTTACTTGATCCAGGTGGATATTGGTGGCCACCTGCCAAGTCCACCTGGACCCCCACCATTGTTTCTCTCAGCATTTTCAGTTTCCTTAATTGTAGCACAACTTACTATTTTTAGCAGTTTTTCAGGTCCTGAACTTCTGGAGCCGTTTTGAGGCCCTAAACGACGTTTTTTGGGAAATCTGGGGGCAACATGGGTCCATGGACCGATGTTGCCCTTCCCAAAGTGGTAGTGCTCGGATAGATCTTTCTAACGAGCTATTGTACGCATCAAACGGAGATCGTATGCCAAAGTTATGACCCCGGGAAGTTGATGTACCAATTTACCCAAACGGGGTCCACAGTTTGGCATTTCATCTCCTAGGGTTAGGTTTTGGAATGTTAAGGGTTTTCCATTGTTTCTCAACAATAAATAGGCCTTCGAGCCTCATTGTAACACAGTTCAGAGGCATGTAGCCACCACATCTCTTACCAGAGATAAGCTACCATCGCCCTAGCTGGTTTATTTCCATTTCTGGTTGTAAGCATATTTCAGTATTTTCCATTAATGAAATGAAGTATTATTTCCGCTGCATCTTTGTGTATATGGTTATCTCTGTAATTTGTTGCATTCCTGTTTAAATCCGGATCAGTGGTATTAGAGCGGTATGCTTTTTCTCTGTTTTTCTTTGCATGTCCCCAACAAGGTTGGGATATAAGGAGTTAGGGCTTGAACTGGTCGAACCTTTGCAAGACTAGCCTCGCAAATCCCAACAGCCTCCCATGGCGAATGAGAAGAAAGATGAGGGGGCAGGAGATCCCATCAAAATCTTGCTCGAAGAAGCCCTCGAGCGACAACGGAACGCGATGATGGACAGCTTTGCCCAGATCCTTCAGCGGCTACCCAGAAGCGACGCATCGGCTAGAAACGCCACACCCTTTAAGGTACAAGTTAATTTTGAAATCCCCATATTCGAGGGTCAGATAGACGCAGATGTTGTAGATAAATGGTTAAATCTGCTAGAGGGTTATTTTTCCGTTCATGAATTTTCGAGTCGGGAAAAGATTGTTTTCGCTCTTCTCAAAGCAGCCCCCCACGTCAAGGACTGGTGGGAAACCTACTGCGAGCAGAAGGATGAAAGTACTGGCTCACTATTTTCAGCTGCACCCACCTGGAATTCATTCCGAGATGCCATCAAGGAGCAGTACTACCCTATCGGAAGCTATGAGGATGAATACATAAAGTGGACCACGCTGCGGCAGGGAAGGGACCAAGACGTGCGGGAGTTCACCAATCTTTTCCATACCCTTCGCACAAAGTTGGGTATCAAGGATTCGGAGCAACATTTGATACTCAAATACCGTGGCTGCCTGCACAAGTACATCCAGTAAGAAATACAATTCCTGAACATCTCCTCGCTCGGCGCAGCATACCGATATGCCATCAAGGTCGAGCAGAAGTTTAAACAACAGAAGCGAGACTTTGGATCTGCGAATCCAAAGCAGGGGAAAGGTGCCCCGAAACCACAGAACAAAGGACAAAGCCAAGGCAAGACAACCCAAGACAACCCGCTGAAGCTGCAAGAAAAGAACAGCGCCGCGAAGCCGAAAAAGGACACTGGAAAATGGTGTGAGTTCCATAAGAGCTCCACTCACAACACAAGTGAGTGTCGGGCCAAGCAGTCACTGGTGGCTGAGCTAAAGGTTTCAGAATCAAATGCATGTTCCAACTCTGAGTCAGAACCCGATAAGGGGAATGAAAAAGGGAAGTAGATCATTGATGCGGATCCCAACACCACTATTGCGACCGCCAAGATCCAGAAAAATGAACCCGAAGATCCAGAGGAGGAGGAGCGTCTCTTCCACTCGCAGATGTGGGTAAAGGGCTCCCCGATACAGTTCATTGTTGATAGCGGGAGTCAAAAGAACCTCATTTCGGTAGAGGTCGTGAAGTGGTTGGGCTTACCGACCACAGCACATCCACAACCATACACCATTGGGTGGCTTCACCAAGGACGAGATCTTCGCATGAGCCAGCAGTGTCGCCTTCCATACAACATCAAGCCCTTCACGGATGAGGTATTGTGTGTCATTACTCCCCTTGAAGTTTGTGATGTATTATTAGGACAACCATACTTGTGGAAGCGACATGCTGTGTATGAATCAAGGCCCCGTGCTGTTATTATTACATTGGGAGATAAGTTGTACAGGATACCAGAGGTAGCACCACCTACCGCCATCTCTTTGATTACTGCAAAACAATGTAGTAAGATCATTTCCAAAACCAGGAAATTTGTTTTCCTGATGATACTCCCTCAAGGAAAGAAGAAGACGGTGGCCGCGGCCTCCAGATGGGGTCCCTCTACACGACAACTACAGATGGACAAGGTTGTGGAGGAGTACGAGGACATCTTCACCTCCCCTGCAGGGGTTCCTCTGCACTGTCAGGTCAAGCACTCCATCGATCTGACCCCAGGTGTGCCGCTACCCAATGGACCAATTTATCGGCGCTCCGTTCTGGAGAACAATGAAATCAAGAGGCAGATTCAGGAGCTTCTGTAGAAAGGTCACATCCGTCCGAGTTCATCGCCTTGTGGGAGCCCGATCGTGTTGGTACAAAAGAAGGATGGGACGTGGAGACTCTGTATTGACTATCGGGCGCTGAACAAGATCACTGTCCGTAATAGGTACCCGATCCCGCGGATTGATGACCTCCTGGACCAACTAAAGGGGGCGAAATATTTCAGCAAGATCTATCTGAAGTCAGGATATCACCAGGTACCAATCGAACCCACTGATGTGTGGAAGACTGCCTTCAAATCCAAGGAAGGCCTTTTCGAATGGTTGGTTATGCCTTTCGAATTGACGAATGCTCCTGCAACCTTCATGAGGCTAATGGATGACATCTTGCAGCCATTCACCAACTCCTTTGTAGTAGTATACTTGGATGACATTCTGATCTTCAGCCAGAGTTGGGAAGAGCACCTCCACCACATCCGACAGGTTCTCCAAACACTACGGCAACACAAGCTATGTGCCAATTTGGAGAAATGCACTTTTGGCATGACCCAAGTTCAGTATCTGGGATACATCATTGATGAACAGGGGGTGCATGTCGATCTAGCCAAGATCCAAGTCATTGGGGATTGGCCATCTCCAACCACTCTAACAGAGCTCCGCAGCTTTCTAGGTCTTGCCAACTTCTACCACAGGTTCATGTTGGGGTTTTCTCATATTACTTGGCCCTTGAGTCAAGTCACCAAGGGAGGGGCGAAAGCAAAATTATTTTGGTCTGAATCTCAATAGAAGGCATTCCTGGAGTTGAAGGATCGCCTCTGCACGGCACCAGTGCTCGCGTTACCAGATTTACAACAACCATTTGAGGTCGAGACAGATGCCTCTAACTATGCTATTGGGGCAGTCCTTACTCAACATGGACATCCAGTGGCATATCACAGTGAAACACTTTCAGACACAGTCCGGAAGTACCCCACTTATGATAAAGAGATGTATTCCATTGTACAGGCCTGCCGACAATGGAAGCATTACATTTTGGGGAAGGAAACGGTCATCCACACAGACCACCGACCCCAGCAGTTCATACAGACCCAAGGGAAGTTGCAGAATGATCGCCATCAGAAGTGGTTTACATACCTGCAACAGTTCCACTTGAATATCAAGTATAAGAAGGGCAGCACCAATAATGTTGCAGATTGCCTCAGTCGACCACCGATCATGGCGTTAACCACCGTGTTCAACTCTTGTGGGCATGAGACTTCTGATTGGCCACTTCTCTACAAAAGCGACTCAGAATTTGGCCACACATACCAGACACTCTTGGAGGGTCGGCATGTTCCAGATTTTCACCTCCAGGATGTCCTGTTATGCCACCTGGGTCACCTTTGTGTTCCTTCAAGCAAGCGTGCCAAGATGATTTGGGAAGCACACTACAGTCGGGCTGCTGGGCATTTCGGGGTCGAGAAAACAGTGGCAGTACTGCAAAATTATTTCTATTGGCCGAATCTTCGACAGGATGTTGGGAAGTACATCAGATCATGTACTGTCTGTGCCATTGCCAAATCGACCATTAAGAAGCACGACCTCTATACCCCGTTGCCTACCCCTAGTCGACCTTGGGAATCCATCTCCATGGATTACATGTCAGGCCTTCCTTCCACTAAGCATGGAAATGACTGTGTTTTTGTGGTCGTCGACAGGTTCTCGAAGATGGCCATTATGGCGGCCTGCAAGAAGAATATCACAACAGAAGCCACTGCTAAACTCTTCTTTGAACGAGTGTGGGTGCACTTTGGGATCCCACAGTCTATCATCTCAGATCGGGACAGTCGGTTTCTCAGCATATTTTGGTCCAATCTCTGGTCAATGTTGGACACCAAACTCACGAAGTCCACAGCCTTCCATCCTCAAACTGATGGCCAGACAAAGGTTGTCAATAGGATGATTGTGCACATTCTGCGCATGTATAACTCAAAGCATCCACGCACATGGGACGAGAGCCTCCCCTATGTTCAGCATAGCTACAACCGAGCTCTTCACAGCTCCACTGGCCATAGCCCTTTTCAGGTGGGTTTGGGATTCCAGCCACTATGCCCCATTGATGTGGCCATGCCACTTGCAGCTACTCACATAAATTCAGCTCATGTTCAGTCTGAAACAGATAAGGCCACCAGCTTCATTGAGCGCATCCAACATATTCGCCAGTAGGTCCATGCCATTCTTGAGAAATCAAATGCCAAGTAAAAGCAGCGACATGATCAACATCGGTTGCCACACAAGTTTCAGGTGGGCGACAAAGTCTGGTTGCATTTGCAAAAGGAAAGCCTTACTGGAGCCTATCGGAAATTGAGACCACTCCGATATGATCCTTACACCATTACTAAGGCTATGGGAGACAATGCATTTGAGCTCAGCATTCCCCCATTCCTTGGCCTGCACACAGTGTTCAATTTGGACCGCCTTCGGCCATAGTTTCCACCATTGCTAGACACATCCGACATTGCAGAACAGCTCAAACCCACAGAATTAAATCCAAATTGCATGGAACAAGCTGCAATTGATCAGATCATGGACACACAGATCAAGAACACTCGCCAACAGAATATCCAACTGTATCGAGTTGGCAAAGCAGGCCAACTCCTTCAGCAGGGCAAGTGGCTCACCAGGGAACAAGTTCAGCAAAAGTTTCCTCATCTCATGGAGGAACTCAACGCAATGGGGACCATTGCTTCCTAAGGGGGGAGGAATGATCCAGGTGGATATTGGTGGCCACCTGCCAAGTCCACCTGGACCCCCACCATTGTTTCTCTCAGCATTTTCAGTTTCCTTAATTATAGCACAACTTACTATTTTTAGCAGTTTTCGGGTCCTGAACTTCTGGAGCCGTTTTGAGGCCCTAAACGACGTTTTTTGGGAAATCTGGGGGCAACATGGGTCCATGGACCGATGTTGCCCTTCCCAAAGTGGTAGTGCTCGGATAGATCTTTCTAACGAGCTATTGTATGCGTCAAACGGAGATCGTATACCAAAGTTAGGACCCCGGGAAGTTGATGTACCAATTTACCCAAACGGGGCCCACAGTTTGGCGTTTCATCTCCTAGGGTTAGGTTTTGGAATGTTAAGGGTTTTCCATTGTTTCTCAACAATAAATAGGCCTTCGAGCCTCATTGTAACACAGTTCAGAGGCATGTAGCCACCACATCTCTTCCCAGAGATAAGCTACCATCGCCCTAGCTGGTTTATTTCCATTTCTGGTTGTAAGCATATTTCAGTATTTTCCATTAATGAAATGAAGTATTATTTCCGCTGCATCTTTGTGTATATGGTTATCTCTGTAATTTGTTGCGTTCCTGTTTAAATCCGGATCATTACTCTATAGTCACTAATTTATTTATTTATTGTATTGCCTATGTCATCAGTAAATTTAGAAATTAAATCACTAGATATCTATTTTTTGTGTATGATGACCACTCCACCATCATATACTTGGTAAACACAACTAATATCCATAGAAGAATCATTATATGGTTGTTGTTGTTGTAGGAATTTGACTTTACAATACTTAATAAACTTAGAAAACAAAATTTTGTTTCAAAATTTCCCTCAAGACTAACACATAATCAAAATGAAAAGGTTATTTATGATTCATTCTCATATGAGAATCTCTTGTCCCCACTATATGAATAAAGGTTCAAGGGTTTCAATGATAAGCTAAGGAAATTATGGTTGGGCCCTTGACAAATTTACACATGCTATGTCAATGGCATAGTAATTGGAACAACTAACAAAGATTAAGCACCTTTGTTGGTTAATGGACATAGATTCAAACTCTACAAGAGCCCACAATCAAAAGAGAATTTCACTATTGAGATTTAAAGGAAACATATTGGTTTGATTGAGAGCAACGATGGTATCAAAATATATTTGTATCATCTCAAAAAGAAAAATAATAAAAAAGGATATAAATTTCCATTATGAAAACAACATTGAGGCATCTAGGACAAGTCTCTACATGAAAACCTCCTTTGAGGCAACCCTATCTCTATAAAATAAAAAATAAGACAAATTCCTCACGGTGAAATCCTCTCTAAGGAATCATGAGGTAGAACACTAATGAAATCTAGTAATGGCATCAATGCTCTAAGAAAAAAGAAATAAAATAATATTATCCATGTTCATGTTACTAATCTTTGATGCAAACAAGTTTAGGGCATGGATAATCAAAGTTTCCTAATGGAACATCTACAAGGTCAAGAATAAAGTAAGAGGAAATTATCATGAAAGAAAAAGGTTTAAAAGACAAGTACAAAAGAGTCTTGAAGTACCATAAAATACTTAAAGCCTAATAGAAAGATAGGATGCCTCAACAACTCTAATATAGTTCACAATACTTGTAAAGATGATCATATTGTGTTGCATATTTTCTGAGAATTTGGTTAAGTAATATGCAATATAGATCAAAACATGGACATGCGTATCTTCCCAACAATGTTTATCTTCCAATATACACTCTCCATGATCATTTCAATGATAATATTCAAACTTTACCTTCTCATCAAGTAGCATAGAAATAATGCAATCAAACAAGGTTTTATAGCACAGGTTGACATGTTCAAAGTATTGTAAAAAATGGTTAATGATAGGCATTCAAGTTTGACTACATCCATTCTCAATATGAATGGAATAGAGTCCATGAGTCAATATTTCATATTCAAACTACAAATCATGCCTAACATCTCATTAGTAAATAGTTACAAGGTCTACAAAAAAACAGAGAAATTTCTAGGTTTGTAATTCAAATCTACAAAAGAAATTAATATATTTGATATTTAAGGAGTATTTATAGTTTAAGTGAGAGCACATTTAAGCTCTAAAATGAAAATCAAGTTTTTCAATGTATTACTCTAGTGTTATAAAATATAGGTTGTGGTTCTTTAAGAAAATTGTAATGCATCCTAATCATGCATTAATCATCTAAGATTATTCCATGGTCTACAAGGGAAGAGAATAATAAACATGCATTTAGATTTTATGACCTACCACATTTACTCATTTCTAGAAGTGACTATAAAGAAAATAATATTAAATGTCATCAACATGTAGTCTCAAACTCATAATACAAAATCAAAACATGCAATCTCATAAAAGGAGAAGACCCATTTTTTCCAAGAAAGGTTCTCAAGAATACAAAACAAAATCATGGCATTGTAACATTCTAAAATGCATAAATGATAATTAGAACAATGTCAAATATCATTCTTTTGAAGTGTGTCTTCTAATGTGCATCTTGTAAAATTGTGTCATTTCATTGTATACAATGTATTCATTCCAAGCACAGTATCAAATATTTCATATCATATCTTTCAACAGTGGAGTAGAAAAGGGCTCACCATGAGCATAGTCTCAAGCATCCATTCCAATACAACTCATATAAAGAGAACCCCATTATTACAAATATAAAAAATTATGAGATAAATTATGGAATTCACTTTACAAAATAAAAGGCCACATCAACATCCCATATTGAAGTTGCACACAATATTTGAGCATTAGAGTTCATCTTCATACATGGTTGAAAATGGACAAGCGAACTCCAATTTATAAATCATCAAGGAAGCAGCCTTAAAGGAGCAAACAAACCCTACTATGTTTCAAACATCCAAAAGTATAGCTAGTGTATAAATAGTACAAATCAAGTTTACTATATTCACATAAGAAGTAATCTACTATGAATGGTTTTCATTTATAGGTCAAAAGGATCACCACTATTTCCAAAGACAAATAAATCTAAACATAACATTGCATCTTGGGCACACATGAAATAATTATATGTTCTTTGTTAGTGCTACTCAATCCTTGCATGTTCACATTTATCAAAGTAAATGGAAATTTGACTGTAGTTGTACCCATCTTATGGCTAAAGATGCTTCTCTCTTTTCCTCATTAAGATTAAAAAAAGTAAGTCTCTTTCGTTGATGATTATGATCCTACTATTATTGGTTGTGACAAAAAATTATGTGAAAATGGTGAGATCACGAATATGTGTCATGCACCGAGTTTGAGTGCTAATTGATATATGTAATGAAAATAACTCAAACTAGCAAGAAGTTAGAATTTTGGCCAAATGAGTTTGTTGTGAGAGATATGCATAATAACTTCATTTTTGTTGTTGAGGAGATTCTTGATATTAAGTACTATTAGTATATGTTATTTTATTTTCCCATAAAATATCCAAGACCTATTACACTCATAGAAATGATTAAAACTCATAGTATAATTTGGCATGAAATTCTTAGAAATTTGAATTTTTGGAGTATGAAGTGGATGGAAAAACATGACATTGTGATTTGAATACTTACTGGTGTTCCCTCTAATGATGTATGTGTAGGATGTGCACTAGGAAAGCATCACCAAGGTGCATATGAAACAAGGAATGCTAGGAGAGAATAGACATGTAGAATTTTACTTGATTAATGGAAGCAATAACCTTACATGGGAATTTCATTATGTATGTATATCATATGCACAAGCATTAAGGAGAAATCTTCTTAGAATGGGATGGAGAGTTGATATCTCCCCTAGGGGTGTAATAGAGGCATATGGCCCCATTAGGTATAAGAGTAGGATAAGTATAGTGGCCATTTAGTGTACACCACTCAACAATTCATCAATATTAGATGTCAATAGTTGGGAGTCAACATGAGCACCTAGAAAAGAAACCCAATTTTATGGACACACTTGTTTGACTACTTCAATGTGGAGGCTAACACATGTACATGGGACATTGGTTTATCAATTCAACCCTTATGCACACATTTCTTGAACCACTTCACTCTCAACATCATAGAGAACACCCTATATCATCATCATCATCATCATAGATCAATTGATAGATCATTTATTTATAAACTTTAGTGCATGCCCAATGTCAATAAAACATAGGCAATTTATTCATTTTTAATCACTCAAGGTGACCCCAAAGTTGTTAGGAAATCCAAATTTCACATATTTTTATGTGCCCAATCAATTATAGTTGACCTAGTTAGGGCCATTCATTCAATCCTATCAAACTAGTAAAAACCCCTTAGTCAACAAGATAACATATCCACCAGCATACAACAAAATTTAGGTTTAATTAAAAGGATCCAATAATATTTTGTTCTAAAGAAAAACAAGTGATGCAAAGAACTTCATCACCCCCATAGTTCTATAAATTATGAAAGCATATTCATTTGAATATATAGGGGATTGAGATAAATGACATTCTTCCAAGGTTCCTATAAGGTTTCTATAGATAACATGATGTGATTACTCTAGTATTAGGTGGAAGGGGTTATAGAGGATAAGATCTATTGATTCCCCATCAAAAAGGAACTTCCAAAATGATTATCTCCAACCTCTCTACAATATGTATTCTTCCTTCTCACTTGTTTCACTTGGTGAATAGGTCATTCTTTGGTTTCATGTCAAATATAGCCCATTCCATAATAATACCATATAATAGTTCTCTACATAGGTTTTAAATAAAAACCTCCTCATTTTTCTTGTAGACATAATAGTAAATTTAGATCCCTTGCTACAACCATGTTCACTTGAGGTAGACATTCCTTGAATTTATTTATAGACTGCCACAATATTTTCTTTTCCATGCATCTATTCAGAGCATTAATGCTAAGAATTGAATAGAAATATAACCCACAAAATTCATGGACATCTAAAATGTTCTAAATTCAAAACAAGTTAGAGAGAAAAACTAGGGGTCCCATAGTATTTCTATGTTTACAAAGACTCCTCTAGCACTGATCCTTACAACTTTGTATCACTTCAAGAGGAATAATTTTGTTTCTAGAATAATGTATTCAACTAAATTTGTCTCTTACTGAACAACAATACTAGGTTTTTATATTATAGTCAAGTGTCCCAAGTATTCATGTTTTGCTTACTTTCATGCTTTAATTTGGGTCGATTTGCACATCATAACAATTCCAAACTACATCATTGAGTGTGGGCCCATTGATATACTTCATCCTTTCTCTTAGAGAACCTCCTTATGGATTTTTGTATTGCCTGAATCTTGGATAATTGGTTTCACTGCATGAATCTTGGAGAACTCTAGTGTTTAAACATTGGTTATTTTATGGTAGAGTCCTTTACTTATACTATTAGAGTGAATGGTTCCACTACCCATGCACATGTACTTGAAAGTGGTGTTTGACTTTGTGTTTGATCAAATTAGGTTTTTGGGCATGAGATTTAGGAGAGAAGATAGGTTCCTCATTCTATTGGTTCAGTGGCATCTCATTTTCTTTGTTTATGTCCTTATGTTTCTCTTGTTATGTTATATCAAATGCATCAAACTTTCCTTTCACTAAGACATTAGATGACATTTACTGAAAGGGGGTTTTAGAAACCAATTGCTTATCTAGATTAAATTGATTCTTCTTAGAAGATATTTTATTTCCCTTGGTAGTCTAAAAGGATCAAAGAGACTCTATTCTCATATGTAACTCATTGTTTAGGAAATATTTCTTACACTCTTTAACAAAAATATTGTATTCATGTAATTTATTGAATTTAAATGGTGACGGATCATCGTCCGATGACTATTTTTGCACTCCTAACTATATTGAGATTTATTTCCTCAATAAGTCTCCGCTCCATATCAATTTCCACACAATTCAATGCACATGAACATTTCACTTCCTTTTGCTACACCTAATCAATGTATTTCCCTAGAGCATTTCCAATCAATAAGAGTGAATAGTCATTCCTAAAAAACAATAATAGGTGATTCAAGTTTACCCTTGCCTTCACAACCCTTGGCATAGCTTCCTCCATATTTTAATCATGGGTATAGTAATTTAGGTACATCCCTCTCGAATTCATGAAGTATGGGACACTTTAAAATATCAAATGTCTATTTTCTTGCAATTCAAAGAGAAAAACATAAAACCCCTTACCACATAAATGTGTTTTTATTTAACCTTTGATCAATGGTACCTAATTGGTTTGCATCCAAGTGAACATGGAGTTTGGGGACAACCATAACCCTATAAACTGTCCAATAAGAGAATTTTTAGAAATGATACAACTTTCTTCAATAGGTTATTTGGAGAGATGTTAATCATGTGATGGTCTCCTTCTTTATGAATCTTAATGAGTAGTTTCCTTACTTTGTATCTCTTACCTAAGGTTGTTATTACCTTTCAAACTTATATAATTTTAACAAAAATTACTTCCCTCTCCCAATTGATGCAATAAATAGAGAAGTCTTCAAGTGACCTTTCTCAATATGCTCAACTTAAACATAGATATCACTTAAAAATAAAAATTGAATAAAATTTTCTTCCTTTTATTTTCCTAAAGAAAAATCATAATGAAAAACAAGGAACAAAATTACATTTTGCAAATGCTCCAAAGCATTTAGTCATATCTTCCTTTCGGCTGATGTGCAAAAAAAAAAAAAACTATAAAAAAATTACGTAAATTTTCTAGGGCTAAATGTGATAAAAATCACTTAACTTTCCATTTTTCCTTTCTTTTTCTCCAACTTTTGCTAGGCTCCTTGATTAGAGAAACTATTACTATTACCATTTGATTGTCGTATTCCTTCGAGATGACTTCTTTTTCAGAGTCTGAGCTCTCATATACATGGGTTCTCTTATACCCACTGCTTCCTTTCCAGTGGGTGTTTCTGCCTTCTTCTACTTTGATACTATGATCTTTTTTTATTGAATACCCTTTTGGCTAAGAGTCAATATTCCTTACTAATCCTCCACTCCGCCATTTAATTGGTTACCAGGTTGTATCTATGTTTTTGAATTTTGATATTTTCCTTGGGCTCCTCTTTTTCATCTTCTGAAGTGTCGGGAAATTTCCACCCGCTTCACTTAGGGGCCTACCTATTTTTGTGTTTTAGGGCCTTTTTGGCTTGTGGGTAGGTATTCTACAAGTGACCTGTACAGAAACAAGTTCAACATCTGAATGTTGTATTCACATAATCTAACACCTATGTCCATTGAAAATTTTCATGTTTTAAAAGAATACGATCAGGAAGACCTTTGCTAAGTTTGATCTCTACACATATCTTGGAAAATATAAATATTCCTTTTGTTGTTATGTCAAGATCCATTTTTTTGAATTTGCCCAAAATATTTCTGATATCCTTCAAGACTTTATGGTGCCCGAAAGGAAGAGGGAGATTTGGAAGCCTCACCCAAACCGACTTCATTTTTACCACCATGCTTGTTTCATCAAACTCTAAGAACCATCGGGTAACAAAAATCCTACCACTACCCCAAAACCATGGCCCTTCATTTAAAAAAAATTCCCTATCTTGTTGTGCATCAAATTGTACTATGAAGAATCCTTTAGAGCACAAGTAGAGATCACAATCGACTTTCCAAGAAGAAGTTACACCCATTGATATAAGTCTTCAGGTCTCGGCCAAAAAACATTAAACCAACATATAAGAGCCTTAGATTGTACATCAACAAAGTATGTTTTTACCTATGGGGTTTTTACATCCGTAGTTGGTACGTTTTCCATTTGCTTGACAATGTAGGGTCTTGACAGATTTTGGATCTAATCACCTGGAGCGACAGTCTTCCCTTTCAGTGCATACTTGAATGAGATATATCCATTAGGGTTTCTAGGTTTTCTATTAGGGTTTATGAAGGTTATACAACCCCCTGCATCATATTTAAAATTATGATTAAATCCTTTTTCACGCCATAATCTTTTAACTAAAGAGAGTCTCGTAGAACATTTCAATCATATATCAAAACTTGGTGTGTTATTGGTAATCCCCAGTCATTTTAGATGCTTTGCTTCAGTTGTTCCACTAGATATGTGCCCCAAGTTCAAGAGATTGTGGCCTTCCCATTTAAATCCTTGACAAAGATCTCATATTTGTCTCTTTCTTTTGGGCTTTTGTCCAGATCTAGATCTAAACACCAGAGAGGACATCCATAAACAGGTTAATCTAGAGTTAATATATATTCACTCAGATCTAATTGAATTTGGGGTCTAAGGAATGAAACCCCCAAATCAAACAAAATATCCTGCACATAGAATGTCGAAATGATCACCTTTTCTTCTGAACATTTAATATCTAAAAGGGAGAGCCATTTATTCATGTTCGATTGAGCCTTTCTTATTTGTAGTTCGTGACTCCTTCTCAATTCAGGGTCCCATCATACCAACGCTTGAATCCCTATTCAGAGTTGGTGACAAAAAATGTTTAGTCGATAATTCAGTATTATAGTCCCGCTACAACCACTTTATGATAGTAGATCCATTGCCTTCAAAGCAGATTTGGGGTTGTATGTTGGGTCTTTTTCTTGTCATCCTGATCTCAGAATGTCCACAAGCATGTAGATCATCAATGGAGCAGAAGTGTTGTTGGTCCTCAAGGACCCAAAGAACAGAGCACCAGGGAGAACAATTTGCGACCTGCAAAGACACGTAAAATAACTCTTCTTCCATGGATAAAACCAATATCCCTACTCTTGAACCTTCCAATGATACTTGCAACTTGCCAAAGATCAGCGACAACATTATACCAGACTACACATAAAGAAACTTTAACTCTCTATAAAATCACCATCCACATAAATAAACTTGTCTTCCTTATCAATATTATTTACATTATTTCTAGTGTTAATAAAAACATATAATATCTTTTATCATTTTAAATAAAATTATTACACTTAACTAAATTTAAAATTAATTTGTCCCATAATTACAACTAAATTCAAACTTAAATGAATTATAATTATTTATTGGATAAATAACCCATCTATAAAAAATAACAAAATAAAAAATTCAAAATTTTAATATAAAAAATAATATATATCAAATTACATCATGTCAAGCTAATAATTAAACATTAAAATGGTATATATCAAATTTACGTTATGTCAACCCCGGATGCGGGTGTCTAAGGCCGCTTTCATTGCGATGGGACTGGAGTGGGCTGAGCAGAGCCGCCACCTGCCAGCCCTGTACAGCGGAGCCGGATCCATGTGGAGGGAGGATCACAAGCAGGTGGGTTTCACTTGGTTTAAAGGAATGTATGCTGGCGACATTAATACTCCGTTCACCTCCGCACGCGCTGTCTTGTTTTGGCTCTCGGCTCCCATGAATGCCACAGTTATGGCGGGAGTGTCTCGAGGCAGGGGAAGGTGCATAATAACCAGACTCTGCCATGGGTTTCTTCTGTTGTTCCTTGTGTTGTGTTGGTTGGGCTCTGGCTCAGCTAGCTCGAAGCCTCTGTCTACTTCTCCGACTCCCACTGCTGCTTTGGGCTCCCGTCCGATAGTCTGTGTGTATGGTCTTAGACATATCTCTCCGGTGGTCTGTTCTGTAATCCATAAAGGCGTTGTCTCTGCTGTCATGCCTCGGCCCCGCCAAAGAATGCTTAGCCGCAGAGGCACCTCTCGGGGTGCTCCTTCTCGCCCTTCTTCCGGTGATGCTACTTCTAGTCAGCACCCTCGCACTCGCAGTGGAAGAGGGAGCATTCTGAGGCCCAGTCAATTTCTTGAACCCAGCTCTCCAGGTTCCTCGTCCTCACCCTCCTTCGGTTCTGCAATCTTCACATTCAACTGCTCCCTGAACCGTCCTCGGATCATTGCCCATGTATCTGTGCTCTTTCTCGAGGAAGCCCAAGAAGAGGGCGAATCCAGTGTTCTTCGGGAGGACCAGGGAATAGTTTCGATGCCAATTGCAGGTTCCTCGCGAGACATGGAAACGCCAGTTAGCAACATCAATGACACAATGATGGACCCTGTGCCCCCGGATTCGACTGCGAACGAGGAGGCCCAAGCTCAGGACCTGGCTGATGGTGGATGGTGCAGGATCGTGGAGGAGACTCCTGAAGTTTAATCCAAGCTTTGCAGCTTCTTTTCAGGTTATGCGGCCCAGTAGCGAGGGCTTTTTGTCAATACTGATAATCTTTTGTATTTGTTGTTGTGTCGAGGTCAATCATGTGTGTTTTTTTGTAAAACTGGTAAGCTCAGGAAGGCTAAATTGTGTTCCTCTGGATCCCCTGTGCGGGACTGCAAAACATAGTCTTGTCCAACATCTATGCTCTGGACACTTTCTGTTTCATGTTGCCTTCCCTTCTGGACAGCTGGTTCTTTTTGCTTGTCATATTGTAAATGTACACTTTTAATATGAATAATAGAATAGTCTTACTTGGAAGAAAAAAAAAAAATTACACTATGTTAATCCAAATCATTAAACACAAAATGAATATACAAAACTTTTATATTTAATATTAAAATAATAAAATAAGATACAAAAATGTATAATTCAAAATTTATTTGTCACACATAAAAGTGTAAATATGCACAACTTCAATAAGATACACAATACATAAAGTTAAAGCTTAAAGGAAAACACATAAATATTGAAATTTTAAATATCTTTGAAGACTAAGCATCATCAAATCATAATTTGAGAATGCACGACATTAAATCACCAATCATTGCTGATGGAAATGATCAAAGAATCATCTATTGAATCATGTTGAACATCCTCGTGCTCCAATATATGCCTACCCTCCACTTAATCATTATCTTTAAAGGTCCAACACCAATATAGCTTCCATCTTTAAAAGTGGGAGCAGTTCCGAGTTCATCGATCTATAATTATCTTTTGGAAAAGTTAGTGTTACAACTTTCCATAATAAGTAGATGCTATAAAAGTAGATGTTATAAAATACTTTTATAAGTTTTTGTAATTTTTATTAAATTATTAGTAATTATTAACAAAGGACAGGAATTTAATTTTTATAAAATATTTTTAGTAGTATATACAAATTAATGTTAAAAGTTTTTCTAAATAGTTATTTTTTATTTAAATTTATTAATTAAAAAAATGTCATATGAATAAGTGTCATGAATTGAGTTAAGATTTTTTGGGTATGTGGTGTTGATAAGCCATGGTATTGGCTCATAGTATTGTAATAAAGTCAATTTACGGATTAAGAATCTCCATAATGAAGTGGAGTGAGTCTCTGTGCTTAAAAATTTTGTTACATTTTTTTAAAATGTATATATGTTTAACTTATATATTAATTTTTTTTATCATCAATAATATATAAAAAAGAGTAAAGATATAATTTAGTTAATTCTTATGATTTTTATTTATTTTAATAACTTGAAATGTATAATAAAGTAAGTGTTTAGACTATTATAAATTGATACCTATCAATATTTATTAGTAATTTACTTATATGATTACACTAATTAAATTAATTATAATTTAAAATAATATTTTTTTAAATAAAAATAAAATAATTAAATTGTATCTCTAACAGAATTATTTAGCTATTAATATAAAATGACACCAACCACATTATATAAAATAATGTTATTGTACTAAAAATATATATATTTCAAAAATTTTCAATATAAATAAAAATAGAAAAAATAAAGATAATGTATTAGATTATTCACAATAACATATGTTAAATTCTCTAAATTATCATCACGAAGGATGAAAAACATTAGAAATAACATTGTTAAATTTCCTAGATCATCCTCATGGTTTAATGTATGATACCCTCTTCTTGAATCATTGTTAAATTTCCAATATCATCCTCATGGTTTAATTAATTGTGAGACAACTCTAAGCCTATTAATCTGAAGTCATCCATCCTTTAGTAAAGTGAGTGGGACTCTCCACAACCCAAATAGCATGCTTTATCCTTTATTCTCCTTGTAAAAGGAGAACTTAACAAGGTGGGGCACTCTATTTTCGAAATGGGAGGTCAACTATGAGGAATGATGATTATTTTGTCATGTCCATGTGCACACAAAAAATGATGTGGAACTAAGTGGGAGAGCCATACGAGAAATGCATGACATTGATTCCATGTTCTTTTGTCCTTTGTCACCTCTAGCTCCATTTTATAATAGGTTAAAAATCATGTTTAAATATTAAATGTGATATTGATTTCATGTTCTTTTTGTCACTAGGAGGTACCATTTCACAATATCAAAAAAAATAAAAATAAAAAAAATCAATATATTAAAGGTGACCCTTTTGAGCCACATCATTAGGACTATGAAGGTATTGGTTACTTTTTCAAATCGTGTGTACCCATTAAATGTGCCACATAATTAGGTCATATGAAGTTATTGGTCAGCTTTTTAAAGCAGTGAGCACATGCATTTCATTGGTGAAGAATCATAAGGGGATTTAATGCCATTGCATTTAGGTTGCAGTGAGCACATACATTTTAATGGTGAAGAATATGACGAATAAGCCGGGATTTAATACAACTCTCTTGAAATTAGGTTGCACATTGTTGGAATTGAAGTGACAAAGCATTTAATGTCTTATCAGTTAGTTGCATATGGTTGGTTTTTAAATAATTTTATATGTGAAATGTTAATGGCATATGGTTGATTTTAAAATAATTTTATATAAGATGATGTGCAACTTAATTTACATAGAAATAGTATTATTAAATCATACGTAGATATTAAATGTGTCACATAATTAGGTTCTATGAAGTTAGGGAAATGCTATTTCCAACCCTATAGCAAAGTTAATGCGGCCTGACATGGCCGCTCGATACCCCGATATAACACGTCGTTTTTTTTGAAATAGTCTATAACGCGACTTTTTGAAAGCTTTTCCGGCGGGTTTTTCCGGTCGAAATCCGGCAGGAATTTATTGGAATCGCAAGTTTGATAGCTAGTTTCTGCACAATGAAAGCGTCCCAGGGGTTTTCGAGGGTGCTGAATCCAAATATGCAGTTAAAAAACCATTTTAACTGCAACAAATCAAGATTTAACCTCAATTTCTTCCGCTGGATTCCGTCACCGGAATCTCCAAAAAGTCGCATTATAGACAACTCCGTTTTTTTTCCCTAGTCATCATCGCGCGCGTGTTATATCTGGGTATCGAGCGGCCATGTTAGGCCGCATTAACTTTGCTATAGGGTTGGATATAGGAGTCGCCATGAAGTTATTGGTCACTTTTTAAAAGTACAAATGACCTTTTGCATTTGTACACTTATCTAACTTTTGTATGTTAGCGGTGAGCACATGCACTTCAATGGTGAAGAATAAGCAAGGGGTTTAATGCTCTTGAATTTAGGTTGCAGTGACCACATCTATTTCAATGGTGAATAATATGAAGAATAACTAGGGATTTGATTCAATGTTCTTGAAATTAGGTTGCACATAAATTGACAAGGAATGCCTGGTAAGTTAGTTGCATATTGTTGGTTAATTTTATATTAATTTACATAGTATTAAAGGTCCTGGAGGACAAATCTCAAGGTTGGGTGGCATATCAAGAGCGGGAGAAATAGAGGAGGCCCGACTCCAGAGTATTCATAAGTTTCTGCAGTGCAGGTAAGCGAGTAATATTTATAAGTATTTCTGTGAAAGATTTTAGGAAATGTAATACACTGTATAGGAATGCCTGTTACTGTAGAAAATTCAAGAATTTGCTGCTGCCACCGAGGTGGTTTTAACTGAAGAACAGGAAAATATACATAGTATATGTATCTTTGATGATGATTAAATGCTGGTTTCTTTATTTAAAAAAAAAAAAAACATAATGACTGTGATAAACGAGAATCTCCACGAAGATGGCAAATGCTGTGAATGGTGCTGAGTGGTTGTAATGGACGGCCGTAGTGGACTAATCATAAATACAGAGGGACTGTTTAGTATGGTTACTTAAAAAAAAAAAAAAACTATTACAGCATCCCGGTTAAACATTTGTAGCAAACACGTCCTGTAGGATTTAGTGCAGTGAATTAATAAAGGAGCAAGGGTCATCAGATACTGTAATACCTTGCCACAACAGGAATGGTGTTAAGCATTATAGTTTCCAAACAATAAGCAGGGAATAAGCCAGGATGGCCCCGTTATGGAATCATCCCTAGGTTTATTGGCTTAAGACAAGGAATCCTTGTGAGTCGCGTCAGACTGGAAAGTTCGTGGGCTCTTAAGCCGCGAATGGGGAAATATAAAAAGAAGAGAAACAAATAACTTCCCTGCGAGCTAGGACCAGCGTAGTAAAACATGTTATTTACAAAATAGTGATGTTTAATAATACAAACTTTCAATGAAACAACTTCTCCGACGAAAAAGGGAAATTACCACAACTAGGAATCCAGTGAGATCTCAGTTCTGTGGATTATACTGCATGCACTCTCTTTAAAAAGAAACGCAGGGTTTAGGGGGTGTAGAGCTCTTAGGGCGGGGTCTCGAGTCTCGGCCACTTGAAATATGGTAACTGGAAGATGGGTTACCGTGGCTGGGAGGGGCTGGACCAGAACCCTTGAACCCTTGTGCAGGGCCACCCCCCCCTGAATCTTCTTGTTGTAATACTGAGCACCATTAATTCCCAAGAAAGGAGGGAAGTGGATGATATCTATAGATTGAAAAGAACTAAACAAAGTTAAAAGGAAGGATCATTTCCCTCGTCCCTTCATTGATAACATGTCAGATTCTTTTTCAGGTAAAAGGTACTTTTCCTTTTTAGACAGGTTCAATGGGAATAATCAGCTCCACATCTACCTAGAGGAGTAATCCAAGAAAACCTTTGCCTATCACTAGGGCACATTGGATAATAAGGTACTATCCTTAGGGTTATGTAATGCACCTACAAATTTTCAAAGAGTTGTATTGAATATATTTTTTAATTTAGTACATGATAATGTTGAGATCTATGTGTATGCCCTCACTACAAATATGTTCAGAAATCCTTAGCTAATTTGGAAAATTTCTTGAAAATATCCTAGGAAATGAACTTGTTTTTAAATAATAAGAAGCATCTCACACTCAAGAGTGAAGATATATAATTAGGCCACCACATATCTCCTAGTGGCATTAAGGTCGACACATCCAAAGTGGCGATCATCCAACACCTAATAACACCAAAAAAATTGAAAGATGCTAGAAGTTTCTTACGACATATAGGTTATTATAGGATACCCATAAAATAGTTTAGCAAGCTAGCTATATCATTGTTTACCTTCCTCTAAAAAATGAATAATTTTTTTGGTCAGTAGATTATCATAAAGCCTTTGATGACATAAAAGAAATACTAATGACATCCCCTATTTTGCAAGGCCCTAGGTGGTTTAGTCCATTTCACACTCTTAAAAATGCTTCTAACTAAGTTTTTGGGGTATTTCTTGGACAACAAGAAGACAATGAGCCATTTACTATTTACTACACAAGAAAAACCTTAATAGGAGTAGAACTTTACTCTATAGTCACTAATTTATTTATTTATTTTATTGCCTATGTCATCAATAAATTTAGAAATTAGATCACTAGATATCTATTTTTTGTGTATGATGACCACTCCACCATCATATACTTGGTAAACACAACTAATATCCATAGAAGAATCATTATATGGTTGTTGTTGTTGTAGGAATTTGACTTTACAATACTTAATAAACTTAAAAAACAAATTTTTGTTCCAAAATTTCCCCCAAGACTAACACATAATCAAAATGAAAAGGCTATTTATGATTCATTCTCATATGAAGAATATCTTTTCCCTACTATATTAATAAAGGTTCAAGGATTTCAATGATAAGCTAAGGAAATTATGGTTGGGCCCTTGACAAATTTACACATGCTATGTCAATGGCATAGTAATTGGAACAACTAACAAAGATTAAGCACCTTTGTTGGTTAATGGACATAGATTCAAACTCTACAAGAGCCCACAATCAAAAGAGTATTTCACTATTGAGATTTAAAGGAAACACATTGGTTTGATTGAGAGCAATGATGGTATCAAAATATATTTGTATCAACTCAAAAAGAAAAATAATAAAAAAGGATATAAATTTCCATTATGAAAACAACATTGAGGCATCTAGGACAAGTCTCTACATGAAAACCCCCTTTGAGGCAACCCTATGTCTATAAAATAAAAAATAATACAAATTCCTCGTGGTGAAATCCTCTCTAAGGAATCATGAGGTAGAACACTAATGAAAAATAGTAAGGGCATCAATGCTCTAAGAAAAAAGAAACAAAATAATATTATCCAAACAAGTTTAGGGCATGGATAATCAAGGTTTCCCAATGGAACATACTACAAGGTCAAGAATAAAGTCAGAGGAAATTATCATGAAAGAAAAAGGTTTAAAAGACAAGTATAAAAGAGTCTTGAGGCACCATAAAATACTTAAAGCCTAATAGAAGATAGGATGCCTCAACAACTCTAATATAGTTCACAATACTTGTAAATATGATCATATTGTGTTGCATATTTTCTGAGAAATTGGTTAAGTAATATGCAATATAGATCAAAACATGGACACGTGTATCTTCCCAACAATGTTTATCTTCCAATATACACTCTCTATGATCATTTCAATGATAATATTCAAACTCTAACTTCTCATCAAGTAGCATAGAAATAATGCAATCAAAGAAGGTTTTATAGCACAGGTTGACATGTTCAAAGTACTGTAAAAAATGGGTAATGATAGGCATTCAAGTTTGACTAGATCCATTCTCAATATGAATGGAATAGAGTCCATGAATCAATATTTCATATTCAAACTGCAAATCATGCCTAACATCTCATTAGTAAATAGTTACAAGGTCTACAAAAAAACAGAGAAATTTCTAGGTTTGTAATTCAAATCTACAAAAGGAATTAATATATTCGATATTTAAGGAGTATTTATAGTTTAAGTAAGAGCACATTTAAGTTCTAAAATGAAAATCAAGTTTTTCAATGTATTACTCTAGTGTTATAAAATATAGGTTGTGGTTCTTCAAGCAAATTGTAATGCATCCTCATCATGCATTAATCATCTAAGATTATTCCATGGTCTACAAGGGAAGAGAATAATAAACATGCATTTAGATTTTATGACCTACCACGGTTACTCATTTCTAGAAGTGACTATAAAGCAAATAATATTAAACGTCATCAACATGCAGTCTTAAACTCATAATACAAAATCAAAACATGCAATATCATAAAAAGAAAAGACTCATTTTTTCCAAGAAAGGTTCTCAAGGATACAAAACAAAATCATGACATTGTAACATTCTAAAATGCATAAATGATAATTAGAACAATGTCAAATATCATTCTTCTGATGTGTGTCTTCTAATGTGCATCTTGTAAAATTGTGTCATTTCATTGTATACAATGTATTCATTCCAAGCACAGTATCAAATATTCCATTTCATATCTTTCAACAATGGAATAGAAAAGGGCTCACCATGAACATAGTCTCAAGCATCCATTCCAATACAATTCATAGAAAGAGAACCCCCTTATTTACAAATATAAAAAATTATGAGATAAATTATGGAATTCACACAAAATAAAAGGCCACATCAACATCCCATATTGAAGTTGCACACAATATTTGAGCATTAGAGTTCATCTTCGTACATGATTGAAAATGGACAAGAAAACTCCAATTTATAAAACATCAAGGAAGCAGCCTTAAAGGAGCAAACAAATCCTACTATGTTTCAAACATCCAAAAGTATAGCTAGTGTATAAATAGTACAAATCAAGTTTACTATATTCACATAAGAAGTAATCTACTATGAATGGTTTTCATTTATAGGTCAAAAGGATCACCACTCTTTCCAAAGACAAATAAATCTAAACATAACATTGCATCTTGGGCATACATGAAATAATTATATGCTCTTTGTTAGTGCTACTCAATCCTTGCATGTCCACATTTATCAAAGTAAATGGAAATTTGACTCTAGTTGTACCCATCTTATGGCTAAAGTTGCTTCTCTATTTTCCTCATTAAGATTAAAAAAATTAAGTCTCTTTTGTTGATGATTATGATCCTACTATTGTTGGTTGTGACAAAAAATTATGTGAAAATGGTGAGATCACAAATATGTGTCATGCACCGAGTTTGAGTGCTAATTGATATATGTAATGAAAATAACTCAAACTAGCAAGAAGTTAGAATTTCGGCCAAATGAGTTTGTTGTGAGAGATATGCATAATAACTTCATTTTTGTTGTTGAGGAGATTCTTGATATTAAGTACTATTAGTTTATGTTATTTTATTTTCCCATAAAATATCCAAGATCTATTACACTCATAAAAATGATTAAAACTCATAGTATAATTTGGCATGAAATTCTTAGAAATTTGAATTTTTGGAGTATGAAGTGGATGGCAAAACATGACATTGTGATTTGAATACTTACTGGTGTTCCCTCTAATGATGTATGTGTAGGATGTGCACTAAGAAAGCATCACCAAGGTGCATATGAAACAAGGAATGCTTGGAGAGAAAAGACATGTAGAATTTGACTTGATTAATGGAAGCAATAACCTTACATGGGACTTTCATTCTAGGAGAAATCTTCCTAGAATGGGATGGAGAGTTGGTATCCTCCCTAGGGGTGTAATAGAGGCATATGGCCCCATTTGGTATAAGAGTAGGATAAGTATAGTGGCCATTTGGTGTACACCACTCAACAATTCATCAATCTTAGATGTCAATAGTTGGGAGTCAACATGAGCACCTAGAAATGCAACCCAAGTTTATGGACACATTTCTTTGACTACTTCAATGTGGAGGCTAACACATGTACATGGGACCTTGGTTTATTAATTCAACCCTTATGCACACATTTCTTGAACCACTTCACTCTCAACATTATAGACAACACCCTATATCATCATCATCATCATAATAGATCAATTGATAGATCATTGCACTACCCAATCTCAATAAAACATAGGCAATTTATTCATCCTTAATCACTCAAGGTGACCCCAAAGTTGTTAGGAAATCCACATTTCACATATTTTTATGTGCCCAGTCAATTATAGTTGACCTAGTCAGGGCCATTCATTCAATCCTATCAAACTAGTAAAAACCCCTTAGTCAACAAGATAACATATCCACCAATGTACAACAAAATTTAGGTTTAATTAAAAGGATCCAATAACATTTTGTTCTAAAGAAAAACAAGTGACACAAAGAACTTCATCACCCTCATATTTCTATAAATTATGAAGAGATATTCATTTGAATATATAGGGGATCGAGATAAATGACATTCTTCCAAGGTTCTTAGAAGGTTTCTATAGATAACATGATGTGAGTACTCTAATATTAGGTGGAAGGGGTTATAGAGGATAATATCTATTGATTCCCCATCAAAAATGAACTTCCAAGATGATTATCTCCAACCTCTCTACAATATGTATTCTTCCTTCTCACTTGTTTCACTTGGTGAATAGGTCATTCTTTAGTTTCATGTCAAATATAGCCCACTCCATAATAATACCATATAATAGTTCTCTACATAGGTTTTAAATAAAAGCCTCCTCATTTTTCTTGTAGACATAATAGTAAATTTAGATCCCTTGCTACAACCATGTTCACTTGAGGTAGACATTCCTTGAATGTATTTATAGACTGCCACAATATTTTCTTGTCCATGCATCTATTTAGAGCATTAATGCTAAGAATGGAATAGAGAGATACCCCACAAAATTCATGGACATCTAAAATGTTCAAAATTCAAGAAAAATTAGAGAGAACAACTAGGGGTCCCATAATATTTCTATGCTTACAAAGACTCCTCTAGCACTAGTCCTTACAACTTTGTATCACTTCAAGAGGAATAATTTTGTTTCTAGAATAATGTATTCAACTAAATTTGTCTCTTACTGAACAAAAATACTAGGTTTTTATGTTATATTCAAGTGTCCCAAGTATTCATGTTTTTGCTTACTTTCATGCTTTAATTTGGGTTGATTTGCACATCATAACAATTCCAAGCTACATCATTGAGTGTGGGCCCATTGATATACTTCATCCTTCCTCTTAGAGAACCTCCTTATGGATTTTTCTATTACATGAATATTGGATAATTGGTTTCACTACATGAATCTTGGAGAACTCTAGTGTTTAAACATGTGTTATTTTATGGTGGAGTCCTTTACTTATGCTATTAGAGTGAATGGTTCCACTACCCATGCACATGTACTTGAAAGTGGTGTTTGACTTTGTGTTTGATCAAATTAGGTTTTTGGGCATGAGATTTAGGAGACAAGATAGGTTCCTCATTCTATTGGTTCACTGGCATCTCATTTTCTTTGTTTATGTCCTTATGTTTCTCTTGTTATGTTATATCAAATGCATCAAACTTTCCTTTTACTAAGACATTAGATGACATTTACTGAAAGGGGGTTTTAGAAACCAATTGCTTATCTAGATTAAATTGATTCTTCTTAGAAGATATTTTATTTCCCTTGGTAGTCTAAAAGGCTCACAGAGACTCTATTCTCATATGTAACTCATTGTTTAGGAAATATTTCATACATTCTTTAACAAAAATATTGTATTCATGTAATTTATTGAATTTAAATGGTGATGGATCATCGTCCAATGACTACTTTTGCACTCCTAACTATATTGAGATTTATTTCCTCAATAAGTATCTGCTCCATATCAATTTCCACACAATTCAATGCACATGAACATTTCACTTCCTTTTGCTACCCCTAATCAATGTATTTCCCTAGAGCATTTCCAATCAATAAGAGTGAATAGTCATTCCAAAAAAACAATAACAGGTGATTCAAGTTTACCCTTACCTTCACAACCCTTGGCATAGCTTCCTCCATATTTTACTCAAGGGTATAGTAATTGAGGTACATCCCTCTCGAATTCGTGAAGTATGGGACACTTTAAAATATCAAATGCCTATTTTCTTGCAATTCAAAGAGAAAAACATAAAACCCTTTACCACATAAATGTGTTTTTATTTAGCCTTTGATCAATGGTACCTAATTGGTTTGTATCCAAGTGAACATGGAGTTTGGGGGCAACCATAACCCTATAAAATATCCAATAAGAGAATTTTTAGAAATGATACAACTTTCTTCAATAGGTTATTTGGAGAGATGTTAATCATGTGATGGTCTCCTTCTTTATGAATCTTAATGAGTAGTTTCCTTACTTTGTATCTCTTACCTAAGGTTGTTATTACCTTTCAAACTTATGTAATCTTAACAAAAATTACTTCCCTCTCCCAATTGATGCAATAAATAGAGAAGTCTTCCAGTGACCTTTCTCAATATGCTCAACTTAAACATAGATATCACTTAAAAATAAAAATTGAATAAAATTTTCTTCCTTTTTTTTCCTGAAGAAAAATCATACTAAAAAACAAGGAACAAAATTACATTCTGCAAATGCTCCAAAGCATTTAGTCATATCTTCCTTTCGGCTGATGGGAAAAAAAAATGAAACTATAAAAAAAATTAAGTAAATTTTCCCGGGCTAAATGTGATAAAAATCACTTGACTTTCCATTTTTTCCTTTCTTTTTATCCAACTTTTGCCAGGCTCCTTGATTAGAGCAACTATTACTATTACCATTTGATTGTCGTATTCCTTTGAGATGACTTCTTTTTCAGAGTTTGAGCTCTCATATACATGGGTTCTCTTATACCCATCGCTTCCTTTCCAGTAGGTGTTTTTGCCTTCTTCTACCATGATACTATGATTTTTTTTTATTCAATACCCTTTTGGCTAAAAGTCATTGTTCCTTACTAATCCTCCACTCCGCCATTTGATTGGTTACTAGGTTGTATCTGTGTTTTTGTATTTTGATATTTTCCTTGGGCTCCTCTTTTTCATCTTTTGAAGTGTCGAGAAATTTCCACCCCCTTGGCTTAGGGGCCTACCTATTTTTGTGTTTTAGGGCCCTTTTGGCTTGTGGGTAGGTATTCTACAAGTGACCTGTACGGAAACAAGTTCGACATTTGAATGTTGTATTCACATAATCTAACACCTATGTCCACTGAAATTTTTCATGTTTTAAAAGAATACGATCAGGAAGACCTTTGTTAAGTTCGATCTCTACACATATCTTGGAAAATCTAAATATTCCTTTTGTTGTTATGTCAAGATCCATTTTTTTGAATTTTCCCAAAATATTTCTGATATCCTTCAAGACTTTATGGTGCCCGAAAGGAAGAGGGAGATTTGGAAACCTCACTCAAACCGACATCATTCTTACCACCATGCTTGTTTCATCAAATTCCAGGAACCATCGGGTAACAAAAATCCTACCACTACCCCAAAACCATGGCCCTTCATTTAAAAAAAAATCCATATCTTGTTGTGCATCAAATTGTACTATGAAGAATCCTTTAGAGCAAAAGCAGAGATCACAATTGACTTTCCAAGAAGAACTTACACCCACTGATATAAGTCTTCAAGTCAAACCGACATATAAGAGCCTTAGATTGTACATCAACAAAGTATGCTTTTACCTATGGGGTTTTTACATATGTAGTTGGTACGTTTTCCATTTGCTTGACAATGTAAGGTCCTGGCAGATTTTGGATCTGATCACCTGGAGCGACAGTCTTCCCTTTCAGTGCATCCTTGAATGAGATATATCCATTAGGGTTTCTAGGTTTTCTCTTACGGTTTATGAAGGTTATATAACCCCCTGCATCCTTAGATTTAAAATTATGATTAAATCCTTTGCCACGCCATAATCTTTTAACTAAAGAGAGTCTCATAGAACGTTTTAATCATATATCAAAACTTGGTGTGTTGTTGGTAACCCCCAATAATTTTAGATGCTTTGCTTCAGTTGTTCCACTAGATATGTGCCCCAAATCCAACAAATTGTGGCCTTCCGATTTAAATCCTTGACAAATATCTCATATTTGTGTCTTTCTTTTGGGTTTTTGTCCAGATTTAGATCTAAACACTAGAGAGGACATCCGTAAACAGGTTAATCTAGAGTTAATATATATTCACTCAGATTTAATCGAATTTGGGGTCTAAGGAATGAAACCCCCAAATCAAACAAAATATCATGCACATAGAATGTCGAAATGATCACCTTTTCTTCTAAACATTTCATATCTAAAAGGGAGAGCCATTTATTCATGTCCAATTGAGCCTTTCTTGTTTGTAGTTCGTGACTCCTCCTCAATTCGGGGTCCCATCATACCAAAGCTTGAATCCATATTCAGATTTGGTGAGAAAAAATGTTTAGTCGACAATTCAGTATTATAGTCCCTCTGCAACCACTTTATGACAGTAGATCCATTGCCTTCGAAGCAGATTTGGGGTTGTATGTTGGGTATTTTTCGTGTCATCTTGATCTCAGAACGTCCACAAACACGTGGATCATCAGTCGAGCAGAAGTGTTGCTGGTCCTCAAGGACCCAAATAATAGAGCACCAGGGAGAACAATTTGTGACCTACAGAGACATGTAAAATGACTCTTCTTCCATGAATAAAACCAATATCCCTACTCTTGAACCTTCCAATAATGCTTGCAACTTGCCAGAGATCAGCAACAACATTATACAAGACTACACATAACGAAACTTTAACTCTCTATAAAATCACCATCCACATAAATAAACTTGTCTTCCTTATCAATATTATTTACATTATTTCTAGTGTTAATAAAAACATATACTATCTTCTATCATTTTAAATAAAATTATTATATTGAACTAAATTTAAAATTAATTTGTCCCATAATTACAACTAAATTCAAACTTAAATGAATCATAATTATTTATTGTTTATTGGATAAATAACCCATCTAAATAAAAAAAAATAAAAAATGTTCTATATCAAATTACACTAGGTTGGTTTTAAATATAGTGTTTATGCTTTATAATATTAGGGTTTAATAGAAGCAGGAGTATTGGACTGATTGCGGAGCCATGGTGGATACACAGCTGCGATACAGTGCAAGAAAGGGTTTCATCGCGACAGGAACTATAGCCGCTCACGAGCTTGACCTCCTGGGAATGATCTTAGCTACCTGCTCGCAAATCTTTCTGAGAGACCCAACCAAGGTCCCCAGGAATCAAGGAAACCCTTGCTGCTACCGAACTGGAAGCTTACAAACCGGCCAGAGCATGGATCTCTCATCTGACGACCATTATACCTGATCTGGAAACTGGAAAGGCAAGATCTACACAGTTGCAGGCCTCATTAGGGCCATCCACAAAGCTGCGCACTCGATTGATCCTCGGCAAACCGTATTTTCCCTCTGCATGTATATCAACAACCACCAGACGGTAGCTGTAAAGGAGGGCGCGGAGTGTCCAAATCTGAAGCCACAGAACTTTGAGGTGGCCGGGTTGCAGGAGGAATACCTGAGCACTGGAAGGACCAGATCAAGCAGATTTCAACCGGGACAAGGAATGGAAGATCACTCTGTCATACACAAGAAAAATGACAAAGGAATGGCAGATAGGAAAGATTGGGAAGCGCGTAAAAGATTGAGGGATATATGGCACACTGTGTCTCTGTACTTTTTTAGATTGGCGAGGGTTAAGGCCATCAAGAGGGAAACGAGACTCAAGGCCGGGGCTTTTCTCACCAAAACCACCAGGCAATGGGAGATTTGGGCCTCCTCGATAAAAGAGGGAATCAGGCCTCTGGATGATGACCTTGGCGATTATGAACAAGGGATAACAAGGCATGGACAGAATCCCAAGTTGTGCGGTGCTCTTGGACAGACAGAGAAGACAAATCCAACAGATCGAGACCTAGACAAGGTCGATCCCCCATGTATGGAGGAAGATCTGAGGCAAATTTTTATCAGATCGATAGAAGGAAGACATTACTGCCTCCAGATCAACAAGGGGACGAGCATTCAAGAATTAAAAGAGGAGATTCAGAAAAAACTGGGAACCCCAACAGAATACCAAAATCTGATATATACAGGACACAGCCTACAGGACAATCACACGCTTCAGGACTATGGCGTCATCAAAGATTCAACTATCATACTAAATCTGAGACTGCGGGGCGGTTGCAAGGGAGCCAGTTCTAAAACTTCAGGCTCCTTTCGTGATGCAGTCAAAGGGAAGGAACAAATGCAGAACAAACCAGCACCAACATCAGAGCTACCAGGCCCCTACATCGTGGAACAGAAGCCGGAATCTCCAATGCTTACAGTATCCCTGCCGGAGGTAACTGATCTATACACAGATTTAGCCCATAATGCTGTCATCTGTAGATTTAATGGTTACTGGCCAAAATCAAATGCACTGCATCAATGGATCTTTTCCAACTAGTCATCTAACTGTGAAATTTACCTATGCCCAAAGGGGTTTTTCATAGTTAGATTCAACATAGAACAAGAACGAGAAAACATCATCAATCAAGGGCCTTGGTTTTGGGGCAATGCCAGCCTCTTCATCACCCCCTGGTTCCCAGACTTCGATGCCAATACCATGGTAGTTTCAACAATGCCAGTGTGGGTAAGGCTACATAACCTCCCACTACATTTTTGGCATCGCAAAGTCTTAATAGCCATTGGGAACTCCTTGGGGAAGTTCCTAAAATCGGATGAAGACAGAGCTATTCGAGGAATCTTCACATTTTCCAGAATATGTGTAGAAGTGGATCTGAGTCAGGGGCTACCAGATCACATCACACTGAATTTCAATAATTCGTTGTGGACACAACCGCTCGACTATGAAAACACAACTTTCAGATGCCGCGGATGCTTGCAAACAAGGCACCTCCAATACGCCTGTCCACTGGCTAGGAAGGAGCCCAAAGGGATCAAGAAACAACAGAAAAAGCCCAAAGGTTGGCAGCATACCGAACCGCTGGAAGAAGAGGATTTGAAGGCAGAACCTACAGGCACACAAATGGAACAGGAAAACACACAGGAAGAGAATACCTGGGAGACTAACTTGGGGCAATACAATATGAAACAACAACAAGTATATCAACTGGAAGAAGGTGGCATCAAAAGACCACATGGTTCCGAAGGATCGGAATCTGACAAGGAACAACCAATGAATACAATGGAAAACCAGCTTGCCATTATTGCTCCCACTCCCAACACTGGTGGTTGGCGAAGAGTGGAGAAGAAGAAGGGCAGGAAAGCATAGGCCAGCTGGATCATTTCTTTTTCTCTTTTCTTTGTTTTGTATTCTTTTGTTTCCTGGTTACAGGAACAGCTCATATGCATATGCTTTAAGCATCTACAAAATGTAATTTTCTTCATATGAATAAAATTACGACTTTTTTCTACGAAAAAAATAAAAATAAATAAATAAATAAATAAAAAATTACACTAGATTAAACTAATAATTAAATATAAAATAGTATATATCAAATTTACATTATGACCATCCAAATCATTAAACACAAAATGAATATACAAAACTTTTATATTTAATATTAAAATAATAAAAATAAGATAGAAAAATATATAATTCAAAATTTATTTGTCACACATAAAAGTGTAAATATTCAATAAGATACACGATATATAAATTTCAGTGTATATAAAATTAAAGCTTAAAGGAAAACACATAAATATTGAAATTTTAAATATCTTTGAAGATTAAGTATCATCAAATCATAATTTAAGAATGCACGACATTAAATCACTCATCATTGCTGATGGATATGATCAAAGAATCATCTATTGAATCCTCGTGCTCCAATATAGGCCTACCCTCCACTTAATCATTATCTTTAAAGGTCCAACACCAATATAGCTTCCATCTTTAAAAGTGGAAGGACTTCATCAATCTATAATTATCTTTTGGAAAAGTTAGTGTTACAACTTTCCAATGATGCTATAAAAGTAGAGGTTATAAAAGTCTACTTTTATAAAATACTTTTATAAGTTTTTGTAATTTTTATTAAATTATTAAATTTTTATTAAATCATTAAGAGATTTATAAAATATTTTTAGTAGTATGTACAAATTAAGGTTAAAAGTTTTTCCAAATAGTTATGTTTTTATGTTTTTATTTAAATTTATTAATTAAAATAAATGTTATATGAATAAGTGTTATGAATTGAGTTATGATTTTTTGAGTATATGGTGTTGACAAGTCATGGTATTAGTTCATAGTATTGTAATAAAGTCAATTTACAGATTAAGAATCTCCATAATGAAGTGGAGTGAATCTCTGTGCTTAAGAATTTTGTTACATTTTTTTAAAATGTATATATTTTTTTAACTTATATATTAATTTTTTTTATCATCAATATATAAAAAAGAGTAAAGTTATAATTTAGTTAATTTTTATGATTTTTATTTATTTTAGCAACTTGAGATGTATAATGAAATAAGTGTTTAGACTACTATGAATTGATACCTATCAATATTTATCAGTTATTTACTTATATGATTACGCTAATTAAATAAAATAGTTAAATTAATTATAATTTAAAATAATATTTGTTTTCAAAAAATAAAAATAAAATAATTAAATTGTATCGCTAACACAATTATTTAGCTATTAATATAAAAGGACACCAACCACATTATATAGAATAATGTCACTGTACTTAAAAATATATATATTTCAAAAAATTTCAATATATATAAAAATAATAATATTATTAAAATTCCAAAATTATAACTTAACAATATATTAAGCATTTTTTAGTTAAAAATAAAAAAAATAAAGATAGTGTATTAGATTATTCACAATAACATGTTAAATTCTCTAAATTATCATCACGAAGGATGAAAAACATTGGAAATAACATTGTCAAATTTCGAGGATCATCCTCATGGTTTAATGTATGATACCCTCTTCTTGAATCATTGTTACATTTCCTAGATCATCCTCATGGTTTAATTAATTGTGAGACAATATCTGAAGTCATCCATCCTTTAGTAAAGTGAGTGGGGACTCTCCACAACCCAAAGACGTAGTCTTTAACGCGACTTTTTGAAAGCCTTTCCGGCGATTTTTTCCGGTGAAAATCCGGCAGTAATTTATTGAAATCCAAGTTTGATAACTAGTTTCTGCACAATGAAAGCGTCCCAGGGGTTTTTCAGGGTGCTGAATCCGAATATGCAGTTAAAAAACAATTTTAACTGCAACAAATCATGATTTCATCTCAATTTCTTCCGCCGGATTCCGTCACCGGAATCTCAAAAAGTCGCATTATAGACAACTCCCAACCCAAATAGCATGCTTTATCCTTTATTCTCCTTGTAAAAGGAGAACTTAACAAGGTGGGGCACTCTATTTTCGAAATGGGAGGTCAACTATGAGAAATGATGATTATTTTGTCATGTCCATGTGCACACAAAAAATGATGTGGATCTAAGTGGGAGAGCCACACGAGAAATGCATGACATTGATTCCATGTTCTTTTGTCCTTTGTCACCTCTAGCTCCATTTTATAATATGTTAAAAATCATGTTTAAATATTAAATGTGGCATTGATTCCATGTTCTTTTTGTCACTAGGAGTACCATTTCACAATATGCAAAAAAAATCAATATATTAAAGATGACCCCTTTGAGCCACATCATTAGGACTTTGAAGGTATTGGTCACTTTTTCAAGTCGTGTGTACCCATTAAATGTGCCACATAATTAGGTCATATGAAGTTATTGGTCAGCTTTTTAAAGCAGTGAGCACATGCATTTCATTGGTGAAGAATCAGAAGGGGATTTAATGCCCTTGCATTTAGGTTGCAGTGAGCACATACATTTCAATGGTGAAGAATATGACGAATAAGCCGGGATTTAATACAACTCTCTTGAAATTAGGTTGCACATTGTTGGAATTGAAGTGACAAAGCATTTAATGTCTTATAGTTAGTTGCATATGGTTGGTTTTAAAATAATTTTATATGTGAAATGTTAATGGCATATGGTTGATTTTAAAATAATTTTATATAAGATGATGTGCAATAGAAATAGTGTTATTAAATCATACGTAGACATTAAATGTGTCACATAATTAGGTTCTATGAAGTTATTGGTCACTTTTTAAAAGTACAAATGACCCTTTGCAATTGTACATCTATCTAACTTCTATATGTTAGCGGTGAGCACATGCACTTCAATGGTGAAGAATAAGCAGGGGGTTTAATGCTCTTGAATTTAGGTTGCAGTGACCACATCTATTTCAATGGTGAATAATATGAAGAATAATTAGGGATTTGATTTAATGTTCTTGAAATTAGGTTGCACATAAATTGACAAGGAATGCCTAGTAAGTTAGTTGCATATTGTTGGTTAATTTTATATTAATTTACATAGTATTAAAGGTCCTGGAGGACAAATCTCAAGGTTGGGTGGCATATCAGGAGCGGGAGAAATAGAGGAGGCCCGACTCCGGAGTATTCGTAAGTTTCTGCAGCGCAGGTAAGCGAGTAATATTTATAATTATTTTTGTGAAAGATTTTAGGAAATGTAATACACTATATAGGAATGCCTGTTACTGTAGAAAATTCAAGAATTTGTTGCTGCCACCGAGGTGGTGTTAACTGAAGAACAGGAAAATATACATAGTATATGTATCTTTGATGATGATTAAATGCTGGTTTCTTTATTTAACAAAAAAAAAAAAAAAAAAACATAATGACTGTGATAAACGAGAATCTCCACGAAGATGGCAAATGCTGTGAATGGTGCGGAGTGGTTGTAATGGACGGCCGTAGTGGACTAATCATAAATACAGAGGGACTGTTTAGTATGGTTACTTAAAAAAAAAAAAAAACTACTACAACATCCTGGTTAAACATTTGTAGCAAACACGTCCTGTAGGATTTAGTGCAGTGAATTAATAAAGGAGCAAGGGTCATCAGACACTGTAATACCTTGCCACAACAGGAATGGTGTTAAGCATTACAGTTTCCAAACAATAAGCAGGGAATAAGCCAAGATGGCCCCGTTATGCAATCATCCCTAGGTTTATTGGCTTAAGCTAAGGAACCCTTGTGAGTCGCGTCAGACTGGAAAGTTCGTGGGCTCTTAAGCCGCGAATGGGGAAATATAAAAAGAAGAGAAACAAATAACTTCCCTGCGAGCTAGGACCAGCATAGTAAAACATGTTATTTACAAAATAGTGATGTTTAATAATACAAACTTTCAATGAAACAACTTCTCCGACGAAAAAGGGAAATTACCACAACTAGGAATCCAGTGAGATCTCAGTTCTGTGGATTATACTGCATGCACTCTCTTTAAAAAGAAACGCAGGGTTTAGGGGGTGTAGAGCTCTTAGGGCGGGGTCTCGAGTCTCGGCCACTTGAAATATGGTAACTGGAAGATGGGTTACCGTGGCTGGGAGGGGCTGGACCAGAACCCTTGAACCCTTGTGCAGGGCCACCCCCCCCTGAATCAAAACAGTAAATACACCTGTTGGGGTTAAGAAGAGAACATAACAACAACATACTTAAATACCGGAAATGGATCTTTCAAATGAAATACAGAGTTGGAAGCTGAATAAAAATATATACATAAACACTATTGTATAGAGCCACGACTGTAGGAATTGAACCAGTTTTAAACAAATAACAGAACAACAATATGAGTAGTAAATTCATTCAGTTATGCCAATATATACATATTCAAGATTTCAATGGAATTTTCCATGTAAAGTTCCAAGCCCGTAGATTAATAACCATGTGCTCAAAATACATTTCTTATCATAAGCTGGGCCCTGAAACGGGAGAGTCCGCCAGGGTCATAAGTTAAATTCCAGGCAGACCTGGTGCAAGTTAACATACAACACCGCATGCACCGCCAGCGCGGTTTAGGGAAAACAACAAGAGGACGAAACCTCATATTCATTAAATGACATAATAACAGACCCCCCCAGGGATGGCCTCACCATACCCGAATCCGGGCCACCCATCAGTGAGCCTGGGCGAGCAGTCAACAGAGACCAGGCACAACAGCCTGTAGACCGGACCCCATCCTATTAACCTCAGAGAGTGAAATTTCTTCTTACCCGTGGCAAGCCAAGGTGGTTATCCGCTCACCACTCCGTCTAAGCTCTCCTCAAACCAGACCGATGGGTGGGGGTACCTGCGAGTGAATAAAAACACCGTGTTAAAGATCTGTGTACATATAACCAGCATATGATGTGTATTCCAGCAATCAAATGACTGTGCCAATAACTAGGGTATGAAACTGGCTAGTATATTTACCTGGCCGAAGAGTTTTGGTAGTGAGAGTGAGCTCCAAGACCTTGTATTCTCGTCCTCTGCAACCAGAGCGTAGAGCCGGGACTGCCCAGCCCTCTATTGAGGCAGGAGGCAGAGCAGTTCCAGGTCCTTCCGCGGGAGAATGGATCAACAACTTGGCGCCGGGAGTAGTGTAGGTGGCTAGTGTCCAGGCCAGCCGTCAGATCGCCTCACCTGCTTTGTAACCGTTGATTCATGACGGATCCCGAGAGTGGCAGCTGGGTCTACCCCGCCACGTACCCGGGGTGGGACAGAAGAGTTAAATGCTCGATTAATGTCAACCAATATCAAGGAGTAACAAACAATATAAGAACCATAGCATTGTTATTGCATACCACCCGGAAGATTACATGAATCATCAGGAAGAGAACATGTCATTCGCCAACAGGATTGAGTCATAGACAACCACGTGGGAACCCTTGCAGTCTTGTTTAACAAGCTGGATGGTGGTACAGCTACAGGACTAGAATTATGTAAGCGTTTAAATGAGCCGGCATGTGAACGTACATGCTAGGATAGGGCTTGTAGATCTGTCAACCGTATAATACATAAAACAAGCTCGGTTATGTTGGTAACTTCATATATCTGTAATCTTTATACTTTAGGGAAAAAAAAAAAATTCGCAGTGGGGTATGTGACATCTAACATACACACTATTTAGTTTTTTAATAAATTTATCTTTGAGCACGGACATACTTACACATCGAGGTGATACTGGGTCACCTTTCAGTGCAACAATATATATATATATATATATATATATATATAATTTTATTAAAAAATAAATATGTTTTTTTTAATATTATCTATTTATTAGTGATTAAGAATATAAAAATTCAAAGGTCCCATATGTAACAATCTGGAATTAAATATACAACTATTCAACTATTTAGCATAGAATTTTGGAAAAATTACGAGCAAAGAAGAGTTACTAGAATAGAATTTTTGGAAAACTACGAGCAAAGAAGAGTTACTTGTAATGACGATAGACCTTGCTTGTGACTCTACTCGGATCCTACTGACAACAACAAAGTTTTGTAGACAATTCTCCACCCAACCATAGGCTTTGCTACACGTAATATTTCTATAGCTAGCCACCCCCAGCCCTCAATCAACAACAAAGTTTTGTAGATGATTCTCCACCCAACCATAGGCTAATATTTCTATAGCTAGCCCCTCAATCAAGTACTACTACCAATGAATCATTTGTCTCACAACATTTTCCTTCAAAAAAATGAATTATGCTTGTGATCTCTCTTTTCGTCCATTAAATAAAACTAATGGAAGGGATTGAAAAGAGATCCCTACGCAAACACTCCATGTCTCAACATACTAACTTTGTTTTTTTTTAAGTTTTACTTAATTCGTTTTTTTTATTAATTTAAGTTTTGCTTATTTTATTCTTTTTACTTTTGTTAACTTATTCTTAGTATTTTTATATATATTTATTTATAACATTAATTTATTATATATTATTATTATTTACTATTACTATTTTTTATTTTTTATTTACTATTCTTATATTTGCTTTATTATTTTATTTATTTATTATTTATTGTTTTATTTATTTTTATATTAATATTATTATAGTTAAATTTTGTTAAAAGTAAAAATAAAGATTAGTACATCTTATTCATTGGCCTATTGAGAGATGTATTTTACATTTTAGTATACAATATTGACTATAATAAAAACAAAAATCAGTATACATATTTGGTTAGTTTTGAATATACATATATAATTTTATTTTTTATTTTTGACCTTAGTAAAATATTTCAATGTCTAGAAAAAAGTAATTGAACGTAATCAAATTTAGCTTCAGATGTGTAATTCATTCAATTTTTAATATGAAATTGAGATCTGAAATTTAAAATATATTAATAACAAAAAATTATTTCAATATTCATTTGTGAAGTAATATATATATATATATATATATATATATATATATATATATATTATAAAGCAAAAAATAAAAAAAATTATGATTAAAACATTTGAAATAGTCTTACTATTTTAAATTTTGGTTAATTTTCAAGTATGTTGAGAGAGTTTTTCATAGTTTGTATCTGTTTGTAGAAAAAAAAACTTAAATAATAAAAAATTATACATAATCTCTCTTTACATATATAATTTATGTAGATCCATTTTAATTATAGATTTATCAAAATTAAATATGTTGAAATGTAAATCATTTTTAAAATTTTATATTATTAAAAAAAATTACATATTGAAAAATTTAATCTATACTCAATAAATTATGAATTAAAATAAATAGATATTAATGTTTTCCCACATTTAAACATTTTAAAATCTTATCTGTATCCTATGTATATATATATATATATAGATAGAATGATCACCCCTTTTAAATTCTGAGGCAGACAGATTATCAAAGAATGCACTGGATTTGGAGCTTGATGGTTTACATGTATCTATTAAATTGCAGGAGCCTTGGCTCGATCCTGGGAACTTTCCAATCCCTTGCTAGTACTTAGACTTCTCTATTCCAAGAATTTTTCCTATCTCTAGACTGCATACTATCTTCTTTGATTAATTCATGATGACATTATCCAATATTTCAGATAACTGCTTCAGCAGCTTTTTTTGGATGATTTTTTGATGGCAATACCCAATATCTCAGATCACTGCTTAGCATCTCTTTTTTTGTTTTATGATAGAAGACTCTGGCCATTACACTTATCATTCACTTTCTAGGTCACCAAACAATTTACTCCCTGGAACATTCAGGTGCATTTTGGGTATGTGATTAAAGAAAGGAAAGTTTTTGTATGGTAAAAAATTTATGGGTAAGTCTGTGAATTTAAGTTATCGGAAGTTCAATCTACCGAACATATTTCACCAACTAAATTAAAAAAAACCTTAATATTTACCAAACCAATTAATATAAAACCTAAATCAGGACCCGAGAGAAAGGACAGTTTTAAATAAGTTTCACCCCGCAAAATATCTAAACATAAACCAGTTACTGTGCCGCTGAAATTCGGAAAAGAAAAATCCGACAAAATTCCATGGATCCAGCTGCATATGCATCCTTACACCGACACATACCGATCTGGAGACGTGACAGATCGTGTTACAGTTAAAAAGCATGAGAACCACATATTCAAAGTGAAAAATAGATGAATAATTAAATTTGAACCACAAAGTAAACATGAAGAATTAAATTTGAAGCAGAAGTAAACATGATAATTGTACGAAGTAACTAACTGAGAGTTTCTAATTGTTACTAGTGTATTAGGACACTTACCAATTGAGCTATCTTGAGGACTGTTTGATGTAACATATTATCAAGCTTTGCATGAAACTATTAACCAAAGATAATGAATTTAAAATTGAAATAGCTATAGTTATTAATTTTGATTTCCAATATTTCAAATTTATAAAAATGGCACCGAACAAAATGCAATTATAACAAAGAATGTCAAAATAAAAATAAAAATATATATTCGATTGAAACTTGTAAATATATTATTAAATAATATAATTTTTTAATTACATCTAAATCAATTTTAGAAATATTTAATTATAACACTCAATTCATTATAGTATTATGTTAGGTAAACAAATAAATAAAATTAATAATTATTAACCGGTTGGTTCAAAATTAAATTAAAAATAAAATTAGTAAGGTTAAATTATTTAAAATAAAAATAAAATTATACATTTATATATTTAAAATAAAAATAAAATAATATATATTGATCATATGCCAAGGCTAGCCCCTATATTAGATGGAAAAAGTACTAATCACTTAGGATTATGGGTAATGCTTGTAAATATTGTTATGGTAGTTCAAGTAAAATGTATGTTAAAGAGTCAATTTACCATTGGCAGTGTTTGGGCTCCAAGTTTTGACAACCCATGTTCTTGTCGATTCTTATGTAATAAAATAGTTTGAGTGAAAAGAACACGTGCGCGCACACACACACACACATATATATTTTAAATCAGTGTACATCCATCTTAACTCCAAATCAATCAAGTGTCAAGAGGGATCAAACCTCTCCATGTGCAAATATTTCCTCAAGTCTTAAACTAAAAAAAGGTTTGCATCTTGATAGATTTGATCCCTCGGTTTGCATCTTAATAGATTTGATCCCTCTCGACGTTGGATAGATCCGGAGATAAGATGGATCTAGACTAACATCTTATAGGTGCATAATTACACTATATAAATCCCTAATTACATTTTAAAAAAAATAATAAAACTAACTTGATTCTAAAATGTTCTAAACTTGTAGTTAAATCTTATACATACATAGCTTGTGATTTAAATGTTTAATTTTTCATTTCAAATGATGATTTTATTTACAAAACCCTCCATTGTAGTCATGTCCAAATTTCAAATTTGATAATATATCCTTCTCAATTCAATAAATACTTGTATACTTTTGTAGGGATTATGTAGTGATTTAGAGGCCATGTGTGGCCTGTGACTAACTATCAAAGCTTTAGCTAAGCCTTTAATTATTATTATGTTTTAGTCTCAACTCATAACATGGATGATGGCATCCATCTTTGTTGTACCCAAACCTTGAATAAGGGTCCATTTTCCTTTTGTAATTAAAGTTGTAGGGCCATGTCATGGTATTGGGTATCATGCATAGATCAATTAGTTTTAAAGGGATTTTTTAAGGCTCTAGACATTTCATTGTAAAACATGACATGGCTATGAGACTTATTCTTGGTGTCCAAACCATGAATTTGAATTCATATCTTTCTCATGGGCCCAAGGTTCACTTTCTAGAGCTTATGTCATGGTTTAAGGATCATTGTATGTTCCATTAGCCTTGAAAGAATTGGTCAAGGCCTTAATCCTTAAGTTTTCACTCCAAAACATGCCGTAAGACACAACATATATTTTCCAACATCTAAACCTTAAAATCAAGTTAACAGTCCCTTTCATCGGTGAAATATTCTTTTTATAAGACTTTTTTGATAATCAAGTGCCTTATGAATTGCATTAACCCTTAAAGTAATTGGTTAAGGCATTAGCTCCAAGTTATTTAGCCCTAAAACATGGCTTGGATCATAAGACATGTCTTTTTTATGCTCAATTTCAAATTTTGACACATATATCTCTTTTAGCAAACATATTCCTTCTACAAGATCTATTTAATGTTTTGTGATCTATAAATTGCCATGGATATTCCACTAAATAGTTTCTCACAATAAAACTGATAAATTTATATTGAAAATCAAAATCTATAATATGCGAGTTATTTTCCTTATATTTCTGGAGTTGTATAGTTATTGTTTATATGCATGTAATATAGGAAATGCAAAAAATAGAGAACAAATGAAAATATAATCACTCACAACCATAATAACACAAGATATGACCTAGGAAACCCTTTCGTGAGAAAACCCAATTAGAAGGTGAGGATTCTTTGCTTTTCCTTTCTCTTTGAATAACAATGAATGCAAGTACAAATAAGTGAGACCAGTGGCCCATGGATTGCCATAATGCATAAACCCTCTATATTTTCTATCTATCTCTCCCTATCCACTCTTTACTACTCTGCTCGTTAATGGAACAAAATAGACTTGAATAGAATGGAACCTCTTTCCTCCTAGTGGTTCGATTATAACACATCTTGATAGCCTACTAGTGATTAAGTTTGACTCCTTCAATTCTTAACTAGAGTTATAATATCAACTCTTTTAGAGTTTTCTTTATCTTGATCATGTGGCTACCCCCTCCCCTTTCCATGAATAATGGGGGATGACATGGCATTCTCTCGATTCAAGGTGGTCAAATTAAGAAGGTCAACTTCTAGGGCGCATAACTTTTGCATAAGATTGCAAACTTTGAGGTGATTCTTGAACCATTGGAAAGGTATATGTGTGTATAATAGCGCTAGGGCGGGAAATGCTTGGGCAAAAAAAATTAACCCCAAGAAATGTTGTTTGATGCCTCAAACTACTTTTATAAGGTTTCAAACCCCAATTCACTAAACAGGGACCCGTGGAAAAATGATCTTGTGAATTGATTCCTCCACCTTTTCCACTCTATAAGCATTAAGATGGATGAAAAATAATATACTGATCTATTTCGAATAATTTTGGGCCCATGTATAACCATAGAAACCAAAAAATATTTATTAGGAACTTAGTCCCATGGCTTTGGCCATGAGACCCAACCTTATTTTAACTAAAACTCAAAATCATTCTCATATTCATATAATAAGTTGATTTTGTTTTCTTTTTTCTAAGAAACCTATGTCATAATTTGGGTCATTGTACATGGTTATTGATGTTTAAAATATTACATAATGGACCGAATTTCTTAGTCCAAACACATGATTTAGTGATATGAAAGTCGTGATGAGTATTCCATTAAAACAATTTGTCACAATACATCGTACAAGATTCTATAATCTCTTTATATATATATATCTATATATATATATATATATATATATATATATATATATATACTTTATATTTTGATCTGATATTCACCCTGTGAGTGACATTAGTTAAAGATTTATTGAACTAAGGTATTACAGACTCATGTGCTGGTGTGTGTTCTATGTTATTGAAACAACGGATCGATCAGATTGCCAATACACAGACAATAAAATGGAAAGACAACAGAGAAATACAGTAAGCAACACAAAGACACAAACAATTTTAATAAGGAGTTCACCCTATTCTCCAGGGCTACGTCTCCGGTCCAACTTTTAGTGGTGGCCTTGTTTTATTGTGCCTTTGGGCAGAGAATTTACAATACAGGGACTTAATGTGAGTTCACCTGAAGCAGGGTTTTTCTTGGCAGGGTGGTTCTTGGATTCCCCAAGCCACTGGAGTACACCGAATCTTCTTCTTCCTACCAGCTCTGTGACCTTCCGGTCTACAGTGGAAAGAACCAAATGTGATGCTTAGTAAACTGAGTTAGCTAATTACAACTCAAATATAACTCAATCTTATCTCCTTAACTAAGGGTGAATCTCCTCAATTTAAGGGATAACTGTTGCATGACTTAAGAAAGACTTCTAACTTGAATTTCTCCAACTAATTAATCCATAATGAATTAATTAATCATTTCCAAGCAGCTGGTGAGACTAAATTCGAATTTTAATTCAAGGACAAATTAAAATTGGAATATTCTGGATTATATTTTTATCATTTCTTGTTGCGATTTTCAATAGTCTTGAATCTTTCACCTCCTGTGAGGACTCAAAATTCTGATGTATCAAGGAAACAGGCTGAGTCTCCTCATCACTACTGTAGTCTAACCATAAAGTGTCTCGGACCTCCTAAATAGATCTAGAGGGTGGATATAGGGTGACTTTCTTTCTGGAATCTCCATGGGAAATATACAGATCACTAGAACGACATCCGATATAAGAATTAGTCGTAGTAAGCCATGGCCATCCTACGATCAAGGGATGCCCTCCTACAAAGTTCTTTGGCTGAAGCACAATGAAATCTACAGGATATTCCCAAGAATCTAAGGAAATGACCACATCATCCAATACTCCTTTCGTGTTGATTTTAGATCTATCTGCCAGTTCAAGCACAGTGGGAGTAGGACGAATATGGACCAGTCCAAGTTGATCCATGGTTTGCTTGGTCATAACATTAATGACTACCCCTAGGTCTATAAGTACATTGGAGACAAGAACATCACCTATCTGAACAGAGACAACAGGGTTTCCAGGATCAGTATATTTTTCCATGTGCATACATCCTGTCATTAACTTTGTTGCTCTACCAACAAATTGAATGGTTTGGGGTTCCAATATTCTCCTTCTTGGCTTCTTGAGACAAATTTCCCTAATGATTTTTGTACAAATGGGGATCTCTTTGATAACTTGGAGCAAAGGTACCTTTATGAAAAGGTTCCTAAGCTCGGAAGCCAGGTTAGACTCAGGAATGGGGTCTTTCTTCTCCACAAATAAACTCTCTGGATAGGGAGGTCGGTTGGAAGAAGATGGCAAGGGCTCAGAATGTATGGGGATAGCCTAAATGGTGTCATCTTTTTCGGAATGGTTAGGAGTTTCCTCCTCTCCTTTCTCATCGATAATCACCATGGGCTGCTTTTGATTCTCTGAGGTTACTACCTTCCCTGATCTCAATTGGAGATCATTGAATCCAACTGGCATAGTTTGAAATATAGATGAAGAAAGCGGGGTCATAGAATGTATCATTTGTACCTCTTTACTATTGGAGTTGGGTAAAGGTTGAGCAAGAAGCTCAGAAGGTCAAAACGGTGGAGGTAACGGTAATGGTGGTATAGGTTGACTCAGCTGAGGTAATGATGGTTGAGGCATTGGGTAAGGTGCATATGTAGGAGGGTATGATTGCATAGGTGCATGATAGGAATTGTGTGAATGATATGAATGGTTTGACCCTCTCCATACTTGTTTCCAAGATTGGGAGGGTTGTCCATATTGATATTTATTCCCCTGTTTCCAATGCTGAGAGTGACCAGTGTTAGGATAGGAATATGAATGTGCATTATAACCAAAAAAATGTGGTGGAGATTCAGGATCCATACCTACACTTACATGAGGCCAATTTCTTCTTGCTCCCATAACATGCAATGATTCGGCTTCAGGTTGTCCCCCCTCCAATATAGCTTTCAGCCCAGGTATAGAAGGACATTTATCCGTAGCATGGTTATCTACACAAATTTCACATTTATTATTTTATTTAATATCTAGAGGACATTCTCTTAAAGGATGCTTTCATCTACATCTAGGACAGAAAATAGACAATATCTCTTTCTCTTCTACAAGTTTCTGCTGAAACTTCAAAGAGTCTATTTGTTTACTAACAGTATTCATTATTTCAATTTTCATATTGTCCATTTTGTTTTCTAATCCAATAATCATAGCATCAGTAGATTCAGTTTTTCTATTTTTATTCTGAATTCCTTTACCGGATCTATATTGATTCCTCGAGAATTTCCTGCACAAGTCACAGAGCTGATCAAAAGTCTTTTGAGTAATGTCCCCTTGTACTAACAAATTTAAATCATTTCTAGCATCATCAGTGAGCCCACGTAAGAACAAGGTTCTAATGGTACTTAGATCAAATTTGCGCTTTGACCCTTGAAGGATATATAGGAATCTCTCCAAGTAGTCCTGTAAAGTCTCATCATCATTTTGCACAATAGTAAAGATTTCATCTTGAATATATCTAGCTTTACAATATTCCTGATATTTTGACAAGAACACTCTCTTCATTTGCTCCCAAGAAGATATAGTGTTTCCTCCTAGTCCCATGAACCAACGGAGTGCTGCGTCCTTGAGGGTTGCAGGAAACAACTTTAACTTCTGGGCATCAGATGAATAATCATAACTCCTACACAAAATATCAAACTCAAATAAGAAAGAGTCTAGGTCTTCATGTACCTTACCATAAAAATGAGGAAGAGCTGATGGTGAAATGTTTTTCATTTGTACTTGTGTATCAGGATCCACAATCGGGAATCCGAAAGTGGATTGTTCCTCATTTACCTGATTTTCACCACTTCCTTTTGCATGGTCTTCCATATCTGCCATTGTTGTTCTTCCACTTGAACCACTCTTAACAGGCTGAGAAGGTTGACTATGGATTCCAACAGTCCCCTTCTTCCCCTTTATGGGTTGTGTCACACCTAAACCACTGCTACCAGGGCCTAGGTGGATTGTTCCTGCATGATGAGTCTGAGTTTGTTTGGAATTTCTGCTTGCAAAAGAAGGCCCAATATAATTTTTGGTTTCAGATTTATCAGTGTTTCTTTGGCCCCTAGTGGGCTTTGGACCCCTACCTCTTTTAGGCATTCATTTCAAAAAATGAAAAAATGAAATTCAAATAAAAACTGCAAGTTTCAAAAAAATAAATCGGCACCTATAAATTCCTTCAAACAATAGAAGCACACCGCAGAAAAAATAATAGAAGAATTACCCCTATTGCAAAAAAAATGAAAAATTCTTACCAATTCAAATCGCCTCCCCAGCAACAACGCCAAAATTTTGGGTGCAAGAATTGCGCTTGAGCAAACTCCTCAACACTTAATTGTCAACTCGAGGGTTTCGTAAACTTAGAGACGAAGCACAGGAAATGCTAGAAATGGTATGAACTTTTCCTATCTCTAATCCTACTTCTTAAAGGAAATGCTTTGTAGAATCAAACAGAAAACAATCGGAAAGGTAATTAACACCAAAGCAACTCTAGTGCTGGAATGTAAAAGACAATTTGCATGTAAATCAAGTAAAGAAATTCCACACAACGAAAACAATCTTAAATGCTGAAATGAAATGTTATGTTCATCTTCAGATGGATGGCTAACAGTCTGACAAGTGGGCCCTTGCAAAATTCTGTCTTCCTTCTGATCTTCCTTCCACACAAACAACCTGTCCTTGCACTGTTACAATCTACTTGCACTAGTGTAGGTACAGTATCTTTGTGCAAAAGTATATGTGACCTCCCTTACTGAAGACTTATGTCTTAGTGAAGGTGCTCTAAGCCTAAGGGCTTAGAGCACTCTGTTTCTATGACAAGAGACCAGCTCTTGCACCAAAGCAAAGCTTCCTTCACCTAGTTTCCAAATTACTTTCGAAAATACTGAAAGATGTGCTGGAAAAGAATTGCAACTGTAAATGAAATTCAGAAGTAAACTATCTATGAAAAAGGAAATGCTTCAATTCATTAAACCTCACAAAGGAAATAAACTTCATGAAATAAAGGCACTTCAAAAGAATCAAAGAGTAGCCTACGTGTTTTGCATGTGCTAACTAACTTTAGTAATCCATTCAAAGAATGCTTATGTTATTTGCAAGTATAATATGTTTATGATGATTTTATGCAACTGCTTCCAGATCCTCTTAAAGATGTGCTTTTAATAGCAAAGACAGTTACTAAATTAATGATTCATTCACTTGCGTAATAACTAGAAATAATATGCAGAGAAGTGATTCACTATTCGCTGTAAAAGAATGATTAAATCAAAGTGTAGGCAACAACATGCACTGGTGCAGGAAAGAGTTCTCTGCACGATCCGATCAAAAACGAGTTAAAATAGAGATTGAGAATAAAAGAAATGAAAGAAAAATATATCATAAACAAAGTAAACACAGCTAACTCTCAAACCACGGATCTGCTTCACACGTTAGCTACAAAAGATATTTTAAATCAGAACTTGAAAGACAAATATTAAAACTATAACATCACACAACTGCAAACGAAATATCCACACCTTCTTTTTGAATAACAAAAGTGAGAGAGGTAAACGAGCCGGGTTGGCTAGGCCCTAACCAAGCAGCTCGTTCCCCTTCTAAGGAACAAAAAATCTCAACACTTCGAAAGATACATCAAAGATAAAATAGACACTGTGTATGCAAATCATGACAATTCTCTTGTATTACTTGATTCGGCAAATATACATGATAGAGCAATCCAGCCCCAGAGCTGAGGCGATAACCAGATTACATAAACAAAATTACAATTGATGGATCTCTACTTACTTACTAACTAGCCTCCTCCTACCTATATCCATATTTTATATATCCTTTTGGATCTAGCCATTTTCACTAATTACAGACATTTCTTGTTTAGGCCTTTCGGCCGAACAGACTTAGAAACCGAAACTACAAAATTGGCTAGCAACTATAATACACATGAATCTCGCTTGGTCGTAACCTAACTTTGGAAAATACTCCCTGATTGCGTGCCACCTATTATCCTGCTTTAGTTCATCAACAACGAAACTCGGAGTCAAGGATTGAGACCTGTCCTCGTGGAAGATTTGGCTTCTCAAAAATCTCGGACAGTCTTCGTGGCAGTGTAGGAATCTACCTGCACTAGTCATACTCATTCATAATTAATATTGAGTTCCATGATTACTCTAGGAAATTAATATGAGTTACAAGAGATAGGTAAATAGGCATGCAATCCATACAAAATGATTAATAAAGTGCTGAAATAAATTTGAATATAAAATATGAGCATGTGCAGGAATGGGTAACTATCTTGTACTAGTGTAGGAAGGAAGGGTCTTTTATTGAGATAAAACAGAGGTTGATTTTGATGGAAATGGGGTAGAAAATAGGGAAATTTTTTATACCAACAAGTATATTCACCACACTCCCTAGGGGGGTAAAATGGAACAAAGAAGAGAGGCTTGAAGCTACTACAACTAAGAAAAATTTCTTCCTTCAGAATGAGAAACCTGCAAAGGATAAAAATGGAGTGAGGAGGGAGATCTTACCATACACTTGGGATGAGGTGGCCTACCATATCATCAAATATATTTCATGTTAAGGAAGGCTCAACATTGTATATGCCTATCAATTTAGATTTCTTCATCAACTCATATTTCAAGTAGAATTTTGTTCCCAAGAGGCGCTCAGCATTCCTCATTTCCTCATTCAGTCTATGAAAGAAATGAACATAATGGTGAAATGAATATAAAATCACTATCTAGATCACCATGGGTTGATAAGGTTGATAGTCCTAGATTCATTGGAAAACCTACAAAACCTTTTTTCTTAGACTGACTTCATAGACATGGACAAAGTATCATTTTTAGATACTCAAATTCAACCTCAATTAGAGCTAGAGAGGTTGAGAGACAAAAGATGAGATTGAAGGAGAAATAGAATAAGAAGTTGAGATTGAGGGGGAGGAATCAAAGAAATAAACAGAGGAAAAGTTAAAAAAGGAAGTATAAGGACAGAGGAAAAGGCAAAAATAGTTGAGGAAGAATTGGCTAAGCTCAAGTTGACATAATCAGAGGCTCAAAAAGCCCCAAGAGGCTATTGAGACATCCTCCATACAAGAAAAGCAAAGGAAAATGGGGGGAAAAGAGAACACTTTAGAAGGAAAGTTAGAAGAAGAAGTTCTTGCTACTTTGGTAGCCTTAAATGCCCCAATGAATCCCAAAGTAAGGAAACCAAAGGAAACCCCTCTTTACTTCAAGAGAAGCAAGAGTAACATAGAAAAGTAAAGAAAGCCTTAACCACCTTCTCCAAATCCAATCACCATTGACGAGTTAATTATACATAAGGAGGAAGAACCTAAAAAGGAATAAAAGCAAGAAGTTGAGATAACCTCCACATCAGTCTGAGGAAAAAATCCACAAACTCAACCAGAGGGGCCAAACACTAAAACAACAATGCTCCCAAAACAAAACACAGTGCCATATGAATCGAATGTAGAACTACAAGACAAGAATGTGACCCACAATAACAAAATCCAAATCTACATGAACTAGATCCTCAACCAGATCTAAAATATTATTATTCTTGGACGATGTAGGGAAGGTGCTTCCCGTCCACCTTGCACTAGTCCTATTCTTTGAACTGGAGGCAGACCTTATAGATGGATGAAAATTGCAAAGTCCAAATGGGTTGAGGATGTTGGCATTATGGAGGAAAAAATGAGGAAATGGGAGAATAAATGGCTAGCCTTAGGTTTAATGAAGAAAACATAAGGTACCATCTACAAAAGGAAAACAAGAAGCTGAAAGCCTACTTGCATCAAAGTTGTTACAAGAGAAAGGAGAACAAATTGCCACAATAGCCAATCTTTCGATGCAAGTTATACATTGCGTACACCCTTCAAAAACTTATTCCCTATTTCTAAAAGATTGGTGGTGTTAGATTCATATTAGGACATTGGCACAACAAGGTTCCCTTCCTCTACAAGATGTAAGAAAATTCATTGATTTTTGTCTCAAATGTAGCATTAAAGATAGAGCCAAAATTGCATAATTTTATCTAGTATTACCTGACATGAATATTTTGGACCCCAATTATTAATTGGGTGATGTGAAATTAATGGATTTAGCTTCATGGTTGAACCATGAAGAAACCAAGGTAGAAGAGTTCAGAAGGATATTGGCCAAGGACGTAGAAGAGTCACTTTGAGTCAGGGAAAAAATACAAGCCCCTCATCTCATGATTTCTAATCATAGTCTCATAGTATAAAATCCTAAAATGGAAACAATCTATAAAGAAGTCCAAGAGCAAGAAATTATTCACTTTGAAGATACTTTAAAATTAGTGGGAGATGAATGTAATGACCCCATCCATATTTACCCACTTTTACAAGCTTTACAGGGTAAACATGAGCTGAGTGTCACTATGATATGACCCAACCTCTAAGTTCCAATTATGGAAGTGGGGCCTATAAACCGAAAACAAATTGATATCCCTTAGAGACTACATATCACTCAGGAGACTACCAACCACCCTAGGTGATCAATCCCTGAGTTGGAACTCTTTTTCACTAGGTTTACCACTTTAATCTCCAACCACACCCTTGAAACATTGTTCATGTGGTTATGGGCCTCCAACTGCACCCATAAGTCTACCTGCATGTGGTTATGACCCAAAATTCCCTGTTTTGTGCATACGGTCACGATATCTATGCCACCTTTTCAGGCTAGCCTCTAGACCACTACCCATAACTACTTGTAACTTTCCATAATGATGGAAATGATGATAACAATGCTAAAAAAACCAAATCTTGAGCAAGATATTTACCAATACATGCCTAATGCAAGATAGACATTTCGTCAAACATATGACAAACATGTAATATACAGGTCATGAATGCATATTTGATCATAAACTTTTAAAATTCATCTAAAAATCACTAAGAAGGCTCAATTCCCTCTCAAGCTAGCTGCAACAACACTTTTTATCCCATGAATACAACAATCATTCAATCACTTGTCAAATCATGAGCAAGAGTCATAGCTAGAGAACATCATAAAACCATGCATATAACCAACATGTAACCAGAATAGAAACCATGGAAAATTAGCCATGAGATCAAATAATAACAAGTACAAGTTCTCATCAATCACAATAAGAAAATAACTTATATTAACCTATGCAAAATCCAACCAAGTCAGGGACTTCCATGTACCACCTGTCCATAGGTTGGGTTGAACCAAATCTCTCTTAGCCAATCACTGCCATGCATTATTCCAAGCATGAATGTGGGATCATATGGGTTAAACCAAAATTATACTAACCAAAGCATTCAGAGGCTAAACTACCTCAACCCTCAACCATATTAAATTTACCTAACTAATCCATAAATCACTAACACCAAAACAAGCTTGGATGCCTCCAACTTTCTTCACCACATCTAGAGGAATTTTCCTGTCTCCACCCATTTGTTAAGAGTTCTAGGATAAATACCATCTCCACCCTTGACCCTTGGGAATTTCCTAAGACCACCTCACTAGGATCCAAAGTCTATCGGTCATCCAAAGCTTAAACCAACACAAGGCACCCACAACACCATGGCTATCTAAGAAATGGCAAGGCAAGGTTGAAACCACTATCAATCTAGGAAAATCTCATGCCAATGACAACAAAATAACCAAAGAACCACATGCAAGTACCATGCATCTAGAAACCAACAAGGAAATCACACATGCAACCTATTACTTGCAAAGTATCCTTGTTGTAGTTGTTGATCCAACCTTCTTTTTCATTGTCCTCAAATTCCTTGCTTGTTCTTTGCTTGATTTCTCCAAGTCCAAGTGAATGCTAGAATGCTCCAAGAATTATCTAAGTGTGCAAGAGTGTATGAGAGAATGAACAAGAGCTCAACTCAAAACTGTCAAAAACTAGCAGCTGGTTCTCTGATGCCTTTTTATCATTGATATCTCCTTTTTCTTTCATTTTCCTTCATTTTTCCTCTAATTTATCTTGCATGAAAATTTGTGTCTCTTCACCTTCCTTTTCTCCTCTTTTCCTTTATTTTAATAATTAAATGCCATTTATTACCTCTTTTCCTTTGCCAATTCCTTTTCCAATTTCCATGACCATTAATAAACCACAAATGATGCCCACTATAATGTTTTCCCAACATTAAGCTTAGAATATGTGTCACTTGACCTTGGTCTTATTTTATTTACATGGAAAATCGACCAGGGGATATTATGATGAAAGCCTACAAGCATGTCAAATAAGGTGGCATAACTTTCCACACGTTTTAATAATAAGAAAATATCATTCACATGAGAGGTTGAGGAATGCATTAGCCAAAACACCTCAATAGAAAAATGATTATCTAGAGGTTTGGAGTCCACTAGATTGGACTCAAGTTCAATCCTCCTTTACTATTGGGACTACATGAGCATAACAATTAGACAGAGGAAAACAAGGAGTGGATTAAAATTGAGGAGAATGCAAGGTTACATCCAGAGGGGACTATCACATCTGAAACATCTTGGGATGTCAAGAAAGCCATCAGGTAAATGAATGAGGAGCAACAAGATGACTAGGTTGTTGAAGAAAGTGTAACTAGGTTTGGTCTTAATAAATGTAATTTTGATGTTTGTACTTGTAAAAGAAAAGAATTATTAGTTTTTTCATTATCAAGAATTGATTTATTTTCCATTCAATAGGTCAAGCATATGTATAAGTGCTTTTAGGAAAGTCAAAGAGTCAATGTACTTATTGAAGACCCATGTGGGCATGTTACACTATGTAAACATATGTATTAGAGTCAAAGACATATGTCTAGAGTGATCCTCCAAAGCAAAGGCAAGTCTCCTCTTCAAGTCGGCTCAAGAAATGAGTTTCTATGCACAAATGTCAAGTCAGCCTAAAAGGAGGGAAATACTCCTATATATAGGGAATTTTAACCTCACAAAAGGAACACTACTTATCTATGAAATCAGCGAAGAATACAAGACTAAAAAGAGGTACAAAAATGAGCATTAAAGTGCTTCTAGGGCAGCGAAAATGAGAAGAAAAAAATTTAATTTTTTGGGATTGTTTTAGGGCTCTTTTCTGTCACACGTGCGAAGGTAAGAGAGGACATTCTGATGTTGCAAAAAATCAGGAATTACAGCTCTACAAGAAGTTTCAATTGGGTGGAAAAGAGGATCCAAATAGACCTCCATCTCAAGCGAAGGAGATCCCACACCTAGCGAAGGAAAGGAGCAAGTGAAAGGGTTTATTTTAGGCCCTAAATCAACAACATGTGTGAAGAAATCAGAGCAGAATTAAGGGTTAAAAGGATTAGCATGTAACCTCAAGGACATACCTCAAGAAATGCCTCATTCTCTAGCCTAAGTATCAAGGATAAGGAAACTTTCCAAGAGAGGTAGCGAAAGAAAGAAGGATGCCAAATAAGAGGTCTCTAAGGAGACCTAGGGTTGTTACACTTGCCAGAAAAGCGCTGCCAGTTACTGGAAGAAGTGTGAAGAAAGATATTAAGGTGAAATCTAGAATAAGGCATCAATTGAAGGACAAAGAAAGATATATTGTGTCTTGTTCTTGGAGGATATACTTGTCAAGGGTCTAGGGTTTGGCATTTTTCAATTGAAGCTTCAATAAGAGAAATTTGTAGAAGGGTTTTCCTCTCTAGGTGAGAGAGGTTTTTCCCTGGCTGAGAGCCAACATCTTGTGTTCTTGTCTCTTTTATTTTGGTAATTGTTTGATGAAGTAAGAAAACACACACTAATAACAATAAGAGAATATTGTGCTAATAAGAGAAAAAAAGGTTCTTCACAAATAGTTATCATTGTCAAAAGAATCTCACTATAACCCAGATGCCCTAGATTCTTAAACATAGGTTGCTCAAAGGATGAGAAACATTTTCAATTGGGGGTATGATGGACCTCCCAAATAGGTATAATTTAAGGCCATATAACCATCCTTACACATATTTAACCTTTCCTTTTGCAGTTGATAATTTAATTTTCAACTTTAATATGTTCTTAGGATGGTTAAGAGATAATTGTTATATCCTGTGTGCGTAATGCTTTAATTGTGCATGATATTGAGTATATATTATGCATATCACATAGGATTCCAATGGGATAATATTATGAGGCTTCTCCCCAGCTAAAGGATAATCACAACTTGGTTGGCTCATGGGCATTTACCACTTCCTTGTAGCTACAAGGACACCAGGTAACCATATCCAATTTTTTTGGGATTTTGGATGGAAGCAATCCTCTCTTTCAAGGAGGTTTCCCCTCAAGAATTTTTTGTATAAATAAGGGGCCTTAGCATCCTAGTAGGGATTCAAAAACTCTAAAGGAAGATAGTCAACATTAGAGAAAGGCTCTTGTTTGTTATTTCGGTTTTTCATGTTTCATGTATAAACACATTTGAGGATTAATGAAAATCACTATTTTGTCTCTAGTATAATTTTGTTCTAAGGTACCTAAGTCTCTTAGTGTTAGCACCCAACCTAGGTTCTCAAGCTCCCTTCTTGTACATTTAATTTCCATGTAGCTAGTTTAGATATGTTTTTTTGCAAATCTCATCTTTGAAAAAATATTGCCTTTGCAAGATTTATGAATAATACCTCTTTTGGGTTTGTTTAAGTACTTTTCTTTGGGATAATCAAAAATAGTTTCTTTTATGCAATGATTTTCTTCATTTAAAATTCAACTCATCCTTTCGTCATTTTACTTTTCTATGAATTGGTAGATTATTAGTTGTTTATGCACCTTCCTTTTATCAGTTAACCATGCACTTTTCTTACAGCTATATGGTATTGCTTAAAAGCATAGTTAGTGTTGCTTTGATGCATTTATTCCACTTACAACATCATATTTTCACTCATTGTTTAGTCATTTCTACAATCTACCAAGAAGATGAATTTTTCCTAGCTAACCTACAAGAAACTCCAGTTTTTCCTCTTCCTTGTATGATTTGATCCATTGGGTGTACCTAAGCTTGGAAAAGACCTATTTACCCTTCCACAACCTTCCTCCACCTTCTCCACTCTTCATACCACATTTATACCTCATAAATTTTCTCACAATTGTTTCCTATAGCAAAATAGAGCCATCCTGTAGCAATACGTAGATTGCCTTACAATGCCTCCAGATTTGCACCAAAATCTTGTTTATCATTCCTTAGCATTTTACAACGTTCATTACACCCTAGATATGGAATTTATAGGTTCAGAGACACTTTAGGAACTTTACCCTAATAGTTGTAACCTTCTTTCTGCAGTTATCATTTGTTGTTTGTATGTCTTCTTTCAACTACAAGTTGATTTATCATGCACCATAGAGTAGGATTGATTTACCTCCAACATTCTTGAAGTGATTTTCTTTGTTTTCTTGCATTAGCATAAGTTTATTTCAATCATTTACTTTCTCACAGTTAGCACATATTTACATTCTACAAAGTGGAGGAGGGTTACTTCTTATCATTTACCTTTTTGCAATTAGAATAGAGATTACCTTCTATAATTTACTCTCCTACATATATATTATGGATTTATTTTCGTTTTTCCCTTTCATGCAAGTTATATCTATTTATTGTTCATTATTTTTCTAAGCATTTACTATAACCTAAATAGAAAAAGTTGTCTCTGTGCATTTTAACTTCACTTTAGTCGCATCACATCAGCCAAAGTAGAATTTCCTACTACACAAATAGCGTTGATACCTCTTAAGTTTGTATGAACCCCGGGTTGATAATTAAAGTTGATACCCTCAGGAGTTTCATCATTCTTGTTGTAATACTGAGGGCCATTAATTCCCAAGAAAGGAGGGAAGTGGATGATATTTATAGATTAAAAAGAACTAAACAAAGTTAAAAGGAAGGATCATTTCCCTCGTCCCTTCATTGATAACATGTTAGATTCTTTTTCAGGTAAAAGGTACTTTTCCTTTTTAGACAGGTTCAATGGGAATAATCAGTTCCACATCTACCTAGAGGAGTAATCCAAGAAAACTTTTGCCTATCACTAGGGCACATTGGATAATAAGGTACTATCCTTAGGGTTATGTAATGCCCCTACAAATTTTCAAAGAGTTGTATTGAATATATTTTTTAATTTAGTACATGGTAATGTTGAGATCTATGTGTATGCCCTCACTACCAATGGAAATATGTTCAGAAATCCTTAGCTAATTTGGAAAATTTCTTGAAAATATCCTAGGAAATGAACTTGTTTTTAAATAATAATAAGCATCTCACACTCAGGAGTGAAGATATATAATTAGGCCACCACATATCTCCTAGTGGCATTGAGGTCGACACATCCAAAGTGGCCATCATCCAACACCTAATAACACCAAAAAAATTGAAAGATGCTAGAAGTTTCTTACGACATATAGGTTATTATAGGATACCCATAAAATAGTTTAGCAAGCTAGCTATATCATTGTTTACCTTCCTCTAAACAATGAATAATTTTTTTGGTCAGTAGATTATCATAAAGCCTTTGATGACATAAAAGAAATACTAATGACATCCCCTATTTTGCAAGGCCCTAGGTAGTTTAGTCCATTTCACACTCTTAAAAATGCTTCTAACTAAGTTTTTGGGGTATTTCTTGGACAACAAGAAGACAATGAGCCATTTACTATTTATTACACAAGAAAAAACTTAATAGGAGTAGAACTTTACTCTATAGTCACTAATTTATTTATTTATTTTATTGCCTATGTCATCAATAAATTTAGAAATTAGATCACTAGATATCTATTTTTTGTGTATGATGACCACTCCACCATCATATACTTGGTAAACACAACAAATATCCATAGAAGAATCATTATATGGTTGTTGTTGTTGTAGGATTTTGACTTTACAATACTTAATAAACTTAAAAAACAAATTTTTGTTCCAAAATTTCCCTCAAGACTAACACATAATCAAAATTAAAAGGTTATTTATGATTCATTCTCATATGAAAATCTCTTTTCCCTACTATATTAATAAAGGTTCAAGGATTTCAATGATAAGCTAAGGAAATTATGGTTGGGCCCTTGACAAATTTACACATGCTATGTCAATGGCATAGTAATTGGAACAACTAACAAAGATTAAGCACCTTTGTTGGTTAATGGACACAGATTCAAACTCTACAAGAGCCCACAATCAAAAGAGGATTTCACTATTGAGATTTAAAGGAAACACATTGGTTTGATTGAGAGCAATGATGGTATCAAAATATATTTGTATCATCTCAAAAAGAAAAATAATAAAAAAGGATATAAATTTCCATTATGAAAACAACATTGAGGCATCTAGGACAAGTCTCTACATGAAAACATCCTTTGAGGCAACCCTATGTCTATAAAATAAAAAATAATACAAATTCCTCGTGGTGAAATCCTCTCTAAGGAATCATGAGGTAGAACACTAATGAAAACTAGTAATGGTATCAATTCTCTAAGAAAAAAAAAAAAAAAAATATTATCCAAACAAGTTTAGGGCATGGATAATCAAGGTTTCCCAATAGAACATACTACAAGGTCAAGAATAAAGTCAGAGGAAATTATCATGAAAGGAAAAGGTCTAAAAGACAAGTACAAAAGAGTCTTGAGGCACCATAAAATACTTAAAGCCTAATAGAAGATAGGATGCCTCAACAACTCTAATATAGTTCACAATACTTGTAAATATGATCATATTGTGTTGCATATTTTCTGAGAAATTGGTTAAGTAATATGCAATATAGATCAAAACATGGACACGTGTATCTTCCCAACAATGTTTATCTTCCAATATACACTCTCTATGATCATTTCAATGATAATATTCAAACTCTAACTTCTCATCAAGTAGCATAAAAATAATGCAATCAAAGAAGGTTTTATGGCACAGGTTGACATGTTCAAAGTACTGTAAAAAATGGGTAATGATAGGCATTCAAGTTTGACTAGATCCATTCTCAATATGAATGGAATAGAGTCCATGAATCAATATTTCATATTCAAACTGCAAATCATGCGTAACATCTCATTAGTAAATAGTTACAAGGTCTACCAAAAAAACAGAGAAATTTCTAGGTTTGTAATTCAAATCTACAAAAGAAATTAATATATTTGATATTTAAGGAGTATTTATAGTTTAAGTAAGAGCACATTTAAGCTCTAAAATGAAAATCAAGTTTTTCAATGTATTACTCTAGTGTTATAAAATATAGGTTGTGGTTCTTCAAGCAAATTGTAATGCATCCTCATCATGCATTAATCATCTAAGATTATTCCATGGTCTACAAGGGAAGAGAATAATAAACATGCATTTAGATTTTATGACCTACCACGGTTACTCATTTCTAGAAGTGACTATAAAGCAAATAATATTAAATGTCATCAACATGCAGTCTCAAACTCATAATACAAAATCAAAACATGCAATATCATAAAAAGAAAAGACTCATTTTTTCCAAGAAAGGTTCTCAAGGATACAAAACAAAATCATGGCATTGTAACATTCTAAAATGCATAAATGATAATTAGAACAATGTCAAATATCATTCTTCTGATGTGTGTCTTCTAATGTGCATCTTGTAAAATTGTGTCATTTCATTGTATACAATGTATTCATTCCAAGCACAGTATCAAATATTTCATTTCATATCTTTCAACAACGGAGTAGAAAAAGGCTCACCATGAACATAGTCTCAAGCATCCATTCCAATACAATTCATAGAAAGAGAACCCCCTTATTTACAAATATAAAAAATTATGAGATAAATTATGGAATTCACACAAAATAAAAGGCCACATCAACATCCCATATTGAAGTTGCACACAATATTTGAGCATTAGAGTTCATCTTCGTACATGATTGAAAATGGACAAGAAAACTCCAATTTATAAAACATCAAGGAAGCAGCCTTAAAGGAGCAAACAAACCCTACTATGTTTCAAACATCCAAAAGTATAGCTAGTGTATAAATAGTACAAATCAAGTTTACTATATTCACATAAGAAGTAATCTACTATGAATGGTTTTCATTTATAGGTCAAAAGGATCACCACTATTTCCAAAGACAAATAAATCTAAACATAACATTGCATCTTGGGCATACATGAAATAATTATATGTTCTTTGTTAGTGCTACTCAATCCTTGCATGTTCACATTTATCAAAGTAAATGGAAATTTGACTCTAGTTGTACCCATCTTATGGCTAAAGCTGCTTCTCTATTTTCGTCATTAAGATTAAAAAAATTAAGTCTCTTTCGTTGATGATTATGATCCTACTATTGTTGGTTGTGACAAAAAATTACGTGAAAAAGGTGAGATCACAAATATGTGTCATGCACCGAGTTTGAGTGCTAATTGATATATGTAATGAAAATAACTCAAACTAGCAAGAAGTTAGAATTTTGGCCAAATGAGTTTGTTGTGAGAGATATGCATAATAACTTCATTTTTGTTGTTGACGAGATTCTTGATATTAAGTACTATTAGTTTATGTTATTTTATTTTCCCATAAAATATCCAAGATCTATTACACTCATAAAAATGATTAAAACTCATAGTATAATTTGGCACGAAATTCTTAGAAATTTGAATTTTTTGAGTATGAAGTGGATGGCAAAACATGACATTGTGATTTGAATACTTACTGGTATTCCCTCTAATGATGTATGTGTAGGATGTGCACTAAGAAAGCATCACCAAGGTGCATATGAAACAAGGAATGCTTGCAGAGAAAAGACATGTAGAATTTTACTTGATTAATGGAAGCAATAACCTTACATGGGACTTTCATTATGGATGTATATCATATGAACAAGCATTAAGGAGAAATCTCTAGAATGGGATGGAGAGTTGGTATCCTCCCTAGGGGTGTAATAGAGGCATATGGCCCCATTTGGTATAATAGTAGGATAAGTATAGTGGCCATTTGGTGTACACCACTCAACAATTCATCAATCTTAGATGTCAATAGTTGGGAGTCAACATGAGCACCTAGAAATGCAACCCAAGTTTATGGACACACTTCTTTGACTACTTCAATGTGGAGGCTAACACATGTACATGGGACCTTGGTTTATCAATTCAACCCTTATGCACACATTTCTTGAACCACTTCACTCTCAACATCATAGACAACACCCTATATCATCATCATCATCATAATAGATCAATTGATAGATCATTTATTTATAAACTTTAGTGCATACCCAATCTCAATAAAAAATAGGCAATTTATTAATCTTTAATCACTCAAGGTGACCCCAAAGTTGTTAGGAAATCCACATTTCACATATTTTTATGTGCCCAGTCAATTATAGTTGACCTAGTCAGGGCCATTCATTCAATCCTATCAAACTAGTAAAAACCCATTAGTCAACAAGATAACATATCCACCAATGTACAAAAAAATTTAGGTTTAATTAAAAGGATCCAATAATATTTGGTTCTAAAGAAAAACAAGTGACGCAAAGAACTTCATCACCCTCATATTTCTATAAATTATGAATAGATATTCATTTGAATATATAGGGGATCGATATAAATGACATTCTTCCAAGGTTCTTAGAAGGTTTCTATAGATAACATGATGTGAGTACTCTAATATTAGATGGAAGGGGTTATAGAGGATAAGATCTATTGATTCCCCATCAAAAAGGAACTTCCAAGATGATTATCTCCAACCTCTCTACAATATGTATTCTTCCTTCTCACTTGTTTCACTTGGTGAATAGGTCATTCTTTAGTTTCATGTCAAATATAGCCCACTCCATAATAATACCATATAGTAGTTCTCTGCATAGGTTTTAAATAAAAACCTCTTCATTTTTCTTGTAGACATAATAGTAAATTTAGATCCCTTGCTACAACCATGTTCACTTGAGGTAGACATTCCTTGAATGTATTTATAGACTGCCACAATATTTTCTTGTCCATGCATCTATTTAGAGCATTAATGCTAAGAATGGAATAGAGAGATACCCCACAAAATTCATGGACATCTAAAATGTTCTAAATTCAAGAAAAATTAGAGAGAACAACTAGGGGTCCCATAATATTTCTATGCTTACAAAGACTCCTCTAGCACTAGTCCTTACAACTTTGTATCACTTCAAGAGGAATAATTTTGTTTCTAGAATAATGTATTCAACTAAATTTGTCTCTTACTGAACAACAATACTAGGTTTTCATGTTATAGTCAAGTGTCCCAAGTATTCATGTTTTTGCTTACTTTCATGCTTTAATTTGGATCGATTTGCACATCATAACAATTCCAAGCTACATCATTGAGTGTGGGCCCATTTATATACTTCATCCTTTCTCTTAGAGAACCTCCTTATGGATTTTTTTATTACATGAATATTGGATAATTGGTTTCACTACATGAATCTTGGAGAAGTCTAGTGTTTAAACATGTGTTATTTTATGGTAGAGTCCTTTACTTATACTATTATAGTGAATGGTTCCACTACCCATGCACATGTACTTGAAAGTGGTGTTTGACTTTGTGTTTGATCAAATTAGGTTTTTGGGCATGAGATTTAGGAGACAAGATAGGTTCCTCATTCTATTGGTTCACTGGCATCTCATTTTCTTTGTTTATGTCCTTATGTTTCTATTGTTATGTTATATCAAATGCATCAAACTTTCCTTTTACTAAGACATTAGATGACATTTACTGAAAGGGGGTTTTAGAAACCAATTGCTTATCTAGATTAAATTGATTCTTCTTAGAAGATATTTTATTTCCCTTGGTAGTCTAAAAGGCTCAAAGAGATTATTCTCATATGTAACTCATTGTTTAGGAAATATTTCTTACATTCTTTAACAAAAATATTGTATTCATGTAATTTATTGAATTTAAATGGTGATGGATCATCGTCCAATGACTACTTTTGCACTCCTAACTATATTCAGATTTATTTCCTCAATAAGTATCTGCTCCATATCAATTTCCACACAATTCAATGCACATGAACATTTCACTTCCTTTTGCTACACCTAATCAATGTATTTCCCTAGAGCATTTCCAATCAATAAGAGTGAATAGTCATTCCAAAAAAACAATAACAGGTGATTCAAGTTTACCCTTACCTTCACAACCCTTGGCATAGCTTCCTCCATATTTTACTCAAGGGTATAGTAATTGAGGTACATCCCTCTCGAATTCATGAAGTATGGGACACTTTAAAATATCAAATGCCTATTTTCTTGCAATTCAAAGAGAAAAACATAAAACCCTTTACCACTGTATAAATGTGTTTTTATTTAACCTTTGATCAATGGTACCTAATTGGTTTGTATCCAAGTGAACATGGAGTTTGGGGGCAACCATAACCCTATAAAATATCCAATAAGAGAATTTTTAGAAATGATACAACTTTCTTCAATAGGTTATGGAGAGATGTTAATCATGTGATGGTCTCCTTCTTTATGAATCTTAATGAGTAGTTTCCTTACTTTGTATCTCTTACCTAAGATTGTTATTACCTTTCAAACTTATGTAATCTTAACAAAAATTACTTCCCTCTCCCAATTGATGCAATAACTAGAGAAGTCTTCAAGTGACCTTTCTCAATATGCTCAACTTAAACATAGATATCACTTAAAAATAAAAATTGAATAAAATTTTCTTCCTTTCTTTTCTTGAAGAAAAATCATACTAAAAAACAAGGAACAAAATTACATTCTGCAAATGCTCCAAAGCATTTAGTCATATCTTCCTTTCAGCTGATGGGAAAAAAAAGAAACTATAAAAAAAATTACGTAAATTTTCCCGAGCTAAATGTGATAAAAATCACTTAACTTTCCATTTTTTCCTTTCTTTTTATCCAACTTTTTCCAGGCTCCTTGATTAGAGCAACTATTACTATTACCATTTGATTGTCGTATTCCTTTGAGATGACTTCTTTTTCAGAGTCTGAGCTCTCATATAGATGGGTTCTCTTATACCCACCGCTTCCTTTCCAGTAGGTGTTTTTGCCTTCTTCTACCATGATACTATGATTTTTTTTTATTCAATACCCTTTTGGCTAAAAGTCATTGTTCCTTACTAATCCTCCACTCTGCCATTTGATTGGTTACTAGGTTGTATCTGTGTTTTTGTATTTTGATATTTTCCTTGGGCTCCTCTTTTTCATCTTTTGAAGTGTCGGGAAATTTCCACCCGCTTGGCTTAGGGGCCTACCTATTTTTGTGTTTTAGGGCCCTTTTGGCTTGTGGGTAGGTATTCTACAAGTGACCTGTACGGAAACAAGTTCGACATTTGAATGTTGTATTCACATAATCTAACACCTATGTCCACTGAAATTTTTCATGTTTTAAAAGAATACGATCAGGAGGACCTTTGTTAAGTTCGATCTCTACAAATATCTTGGAAAATCTAAATATTCCTTTTGTTGTTATGTCAAGATCCATTTTTTTGAATTTTCCCACAATATTTTTGATATCCTTCAAGACTTTATGGTGCCCGAAAGGAAGAGGGAGATTTGGAAACCTCACTCAAACTGACATCATTCTTACCACCATGCTTGTTTCATCAAACTCCAGGAACCATCAGGTAACAAAAATCCTACCACTACCCCAAAACCATGGCCTTTCATTTACAAAAAAATCCATATCTTGTTGTGCATCAAATTGTACTATGAAGAATCCTTTAGAGCACAAGCAGAGATCACAATTGATTTTCCAAGAATAACTTACACCCACTGATATAAGTCTTCAAGTCTTGGCCAAAAAACATTAAACCGACATATAAGAGCCTTAGATTGTACATCAACAAAGAATGCTTTTACCTATGGGGTTTTTACATATGTAGTTGGTACGTTTTCCATTTGCTTGACAATGTAAGGTCCTAGCAGATTTTGGATCTGATCACCTGGAGCGACAGTCTTCCCTTTCAGTGCATCCTTGAATGAGATATATCCATTAGGGTTTCTAGGTTTTCTCTTACGGTTTATGAAGGTTATATAACCCCCTTCATCCTTAGATTTAAAATTATGATTAAATCCTTTGCCACGCCATAATATTTTAACTAAAGATAGTCTCGTAGAACGTTTTAATCATATATCAAAACTTGGTGTGTTATTGGTAACCCCCAATCATTTTAGATGCTTTGCTTCAGTTGCTCCACTAGATATGTGCTCCAAATCCAACAAATGGTGGCCTTCCCATTTAAATCCTTGACAAAGATCTCATATTTGTGTCTTTCTTTTGGGCTTTTGTCCAGATTTAGATCTAAACACTAGAGAGGACATCCGTAAACAGGTTAATTTAGAGTTAATATATATTCACTCAGATCTAATCGAATTTGGGGTCTAAGGAATGAAACCCCCAAATCAAACAAAATATCATGCACATAGAATGTCGAAATGATCACCTTTTCTTCTAAACATTTCATATCTAAAAGGGAGAGCCATTTATTCATGTCCAATTGAGCCTTTCTTGTTTGTAGTTCGTGACTCCTCCTCAATTCGGGGTCCCATCATACCAAATCTTGAATCCCTATTCAGATTTGGTGACAAAAAATGTTTAGTCGACAATTCAGTATTATAGTCCCGCTGCAACCACTTTATGACAGTAGATCCATTGCCTTCGAAGTAGATTTGGGGTTGTATGTTGGGTCTTTCTCTTGTCATCTTGATCTCAGAACGTCCACAAACACGTGGATCATCAGTCGAGCAGAAGTGTTGCTGGTCCTCAAGGACCTAAATAATAGAGCACCAGGGAGAACAATTTGTGACCTACAAAGACATGTAAAATGACTCTTCTTCCATGAATAAAACCAATATCCCTACTCTTGAACCTTCCAATAATGCTTGCAACTTGCCAGAGATCAGCAACAACATTATACAAGACTACACATAACAAAACTTTAACTCTCTATAAAATCACCATCCACATAAATAAACTTGTCTTCCTTATCAATATTATTTACATTATTTCTAGTGTTAATAAAAACATATAATATCTTCTATCATTTTAAATAAAATTATTATATTTAACTAAATTTAAAATTAATTTGTCCCATAATTACAACTAAATTAAAACTTCAATGAATCATAATTATTTATTATTTATTGGATAAATAACCCATCTAAATTAAAAAATAAAAAATGTTCTATATAAAATTACACTAGGTTGGTTTTAAATATAGGGTTTATGCTTTATAATATTAGGGTTTAATAGAAGCGGGAGTATTGGAATGATTGCGGAGCCATGGCGGATACACAACTGCGATACAGTGCAAGAAAGGGTTTCACCGCGGCGGGAACTGTAGCCACTCACGAGCTTGACCTCCTGGGAACGATCTCAGCTACCTGCTCGCAGATCTTTCTGAGAGACCCAACCAAGGTCCCCAAGAATCAAGGAAACCCTTGCTGCTATCGAACTGGAAGCTTACAAACCGGCCAGAGCATGGATCTCTCATCTGACGGCCATTATACCCGATCTGGAAACTGGAAAGGCAAGATCTACACAGCTGCAGGCCTCATTAGGGCCATCCACAAAGCTGTGCACTCGATTGATCCTCGGCAAACTGTATTTGCCCTCTGCATGTATATCAACAACCACCAGACGGTAGCTGTAAAGGAGGCCGCAGAGTGTCCAAATCTGAAGCCACAGAACTTTGAGGTGGCCGGGTTGCAGGAGGAATACCTGAGCATTGGAAGGACCGGATCAAGCAGATTTCAACCGGGACAAGGAATGGAAGATCACTTTGTCATACATAAGCAAAATGACAAAGGAATGGCAGATAGGAAAGATTGGGAAGCGCGTAAAAGATTGAGGGCTGTATGGCACACTATGTCTTTGTACTTTTTTGGACTGGTGAGGGTTAAGGCAATCAAGAGGGAAACAAGACTCAAGGCAGGGGCTTTTCTCACCAAAACCACCAGGCAATGGGAGATCTGGGCCTCCTCGATAAAAGAGGGAATCGGGCCTCTGGATGATGACCTCGGCGATTATGAACAAGGGAGAACAAGGCATGGATAGAATCCCAAGCTGTGCGGTGCTCTTAGACAGACAGAGAAGACAAATCTTATAGATCAAGACCTAGAGAAGGTCGATCCCCCATGCATGGAGGAAGATCTGAGGCAAATTTTTATCAAATCGATAGAAGGAAGACATTATTGCCTCCAGATCAACAAGGGGACAAGCATTCAAGAATTAAAAGAGGAGATCCAGAAAAAACTGGGCACCCCAACAGAATACCAAAATCTGATATATACAGGACACAACCTACAGGACAATCTCACCTACAGGACAATCTCACGCTTCAGGACTATGGCGTCATCAAAGATTCAACTATCATACTAAACCTGAGACTGCTGGGCGGTTGCAAGGGAGCTAGTTCTAAAACTTCAGGCTCCTTTCGTGATGCAGTCAAAGGGAAGGAATAAATGCAGAACAAACCAACACCAACAACAGAGCTACTAGGCCCCTACATCGTGGCACAGAAGTCGGAATCTCCAATGCTTACAGTAACCCTGCCGGAGGTAACTGATCTATACACAGATTTAGCCCATAATACTGTCATTTGTAGATTTAATGGTTACTGGCCAAAATCAAATGCACTGCATCAATGGATCTTTTCAAACTAGTCATCTAACTGTGAAATTTACCTATGCCCAAAGGGGTTTTTCATAGTTAGATTCAACACAGAACAAGAACGAGAAAACATCATCAATCAAGGGCCTTGGTTTTGGGGCAATGCCAGCCTCTTCATCACCCCCTGGTTCCCGGACTTCGATGCCAATACCATGGTAGTTTCAACAATGCCAGTGTGGGTAAGGCTTCATAACCTCCCACTACATTTTTGGCATCGCAAAGTCTTAATAGCCATTGGGAACTCCTTGGGGAAGTTCCTAAAATCAGATGAAGATAGAGCTATTCGGGGAATCTTCACATTTGCCAGAATATGTGCAGAAGTGGATCTGAGTCAGGGGCTACCAGATCACATCACATTGAATTTCAATAATTTGCTGTGGACACAACAACTTGACTATGAAAACACAGCTTCAGATGCCGCGAATTCTTGCAAACAAGGCACCTCCAATACGCCTGTCCACTAGCTAGGAAGGAGCCCAAAGGGATCAAGAAACAACAGAAAAAACCCAAAGGTTGGCAGCATACTGAACCGCTGGAAGAAGAGGATTTGAAGGCAGAACCTACAGGCACACAAATGGAACAGGAAAACACACAAGAAGAGAATACCCGGGAGACTAACTTGGGGCAATACAATATGAAACAGCAACAAGTATCTCAACTGGAAGAAGGTGGCATCAAAAGACCACATGGTTCTGAAGGATCAGAATCTGACAAGGAGCAACCAATGACTACAATGGAAAACCAGCTTGCCATTATTGCTCCCACTCCCAACATTGGTGGTTGGCGAAGAGTGGAGAAGAAGAAGGGCAGGAGAGCATAGGCTAGTTGGATCATTTCTTTTTTCTCTTTTCTTTGTTTTGTATTCTCTTGTTCCCTGGTTACAGGAACAGCTCATATGCATATTGTTTAAGAATCTACAAAATGTAATTTTCTTCATATAAATAAAATAACGACTTTTTTCTAGGAGGAAAAAAATTTACACTAGATTAAACTAATAATTAAATATAAAAATAGTATATATCAAATTTACATTATGACCATCCAAATCATTAAACACAAAATCAATATACAAAACTTTTATATTTAATATTAAAATAATAAAAATGAGATAGAAAAATGTATAATTCAAAATTTATTTGTCACACATAAAAGTGTAAATATGCACAACTTCAATAAGAGACACGATATATAAATTTCAGTGTATATAAAATTAAAGCTTAAAGGAAAACACATAGATATTGAAATTTTAAATATCTTTGAAGATTAAGTAGCATCAAATCATAATTTAAGAATGCACGACATTAAATCACCCATCATTGCTGATGGAAATGATCAAAGAATCATCTATTGAATCCTCGTGCTCCAATATATGCCTACCCTCCACTTAATCATTATCTTTAAAGGTCCAACACCAATATAGTTTCCATCTTTAAAAGTGGAAGGACTTCATCAATCTATAATTATCTTTTGGAAAAGTTAGTGTTATAACTTTCCAATGATGCTATAAAAGTAGAGTAGAGGTTATAAAATCTATTTTTATAAAATACTTTTATAAGTTTTTTAATTTTTATTAAATTATTAAATTTTTATTAAATCGTTAAGAGATTTATAAAATATTTTTAGTAATATATATAAATTAAGGTTAAAAGTTTTTCTAAATAGTTATGTTTTTATGTTTTTATTTAAATTTATTAATTAAAATAAATGTTATATGAATAAGTGTCATGAATTGAGTTATGATTTTTTGAGTATGTGGTGTTGATAAGCCATGGTATTAACTCATAGTATTGTAATAAAGTCAATTTACAGATTAAGAATCTCCATAATGAAGTGTACTGAATCTCCGTGCTTAAGAATTTTGTTACATTTTTTTAAAATGTATATATGTTTAACTTATATATTAATTTTTTTTATCATCATAATATATAAAAAAGAGTAAAGCTATAATTTAGTTAATTCTTATGATTTTTATTTTATTTTAACAACTTGAGATGTATAATGAAGTAAGTGTTTAGATTATTATAAATTGATACCTATCAAATTTATTAATAATTTAATTATATAATTACGCTAATTAAATAAAATAGTTAAATTAATTATAATTTAAAATAATATATTTTTCTAAAAAATAAAAATAAAATAATTAAATTATATCACTAACACAATTATTTAGCTATTAATATAAAATGACACCAACCACCAACCCCCCATATATATATATATATATAAACTTTTAAATATATATAAAAATAATAATATTATTAAAATTCTTTTTTTAGTTAAAAAATAAATAAATAAAGATAGTGTATCTCATGTTAAATTCACAATAACATATGTTAAATTCTCTGAATTATCATCACGAAGGATGAAAAACATTGGAAATAACATTGTCAAATTTCCTAGATCATCCTCATGGTTTAATGTATGATACCCTCTTCTTGAATCATTGTTAAATTTCCTAGATCATCCTCAAGGTTTAATTAATTGTGAGACAACTCTAAGCCTATTAATCTGAAGTCATCCATCCTTTAGTAAAGTGAGTGGGGACTCTCCACAACCCAAATAGCATGCTTTATCCTTTATTCTCCTTGTAAAAGGAGAACTTAACAAGGTGGGGCACTCTATTTTCGAAATGGGAGGTCAACTATGAGGAATGATGATTATTTTGTCATGTCCATGTGCCCCAAAAAATGATGTGGATCTAAGTGGGAGAGCCACACGAGAAATGCATGACATTGATTCCATGTCACCTCTAGCTCCATTTTATAATATGTTAAAAATCATGTTTAAATATTAAATGTGACATTGATTCCATGTTCTTTTTGTCACTAGGAGGTACCATTTCACAATATGCAAAAAAAAATCAATATATTAAAGATGACCCCTTTGAGCCACATCATTAGGACTATGAAGGTATTGGTCACTTTTTCAAATCGTGTGTACCCATTAAATGTGCCACATAATTAGGTCATATGAAGTTATTGGTCAGCGTTTTAAAGCAGTGAGCACATGCATTTCACTGGTGAAGAATCAGAAGGGGATTTAATGCCCTTGCATTTAGGTTGCAGTGAGCACATACATTTCAATGGTGAAGAATATGACGAATAAGCCGGGATTTAATACAACTCTCTTGAAATTAGGTTGCACATTGTTGGAATTGAAGTGACAAAGCATTTAATGTCTTATCAGTTAGTTGCATATGGTTGGTTTTAAAATAATTTTATATGTGAAATGTTAATGGCATATGGTTGATTTTAAAATAATTTTATATAAGATGATGTGCAATAGAAATAGTGTTATTAAATCATACGTAGACATTAAATGTGTCACATAATTAGGTTCTATGAAGTTATTGGTCACTTTTTAAAAGTACAAATGACCCTTTGCAATTGTACACCTATCTAACTTCTGTATGTTAGCGGTGAGCACATGCACTTCAATGGTGAAGAATAAGCAGGGGGTTTAATGCTCTTGAATTTAGGTTGCAGTGACCACATCTATTTCAATGGTGAATAATATGAAGAATAAGTAGGGATTTGATTCAATATTCTTGAAATTAGGTTGCACATAAATTGACAAGGAATGCGTGGTAAGTTAGTTGCATATTGTTGGTTAATTTTATATTAATTTACATAGTATTAAAGGTCCTGGAGGACAAATCTCAAGGTTGGGTGGCATATCAGGAGCGGGAGAAATAGAGGAGGCCCGACACCGGAGTATTCGTAAGTTTCTGCAGCGCAGGTAAGCGAGTAATATTTATAAGTATTTCTGTGAAAGATTTTAGGAAATGTAATACACTATATAGGAATGCCTGTTACTGTAGAAAATTCAAGAATTTGCTGCTGCCACCGAGGTGGTGTTAACTGAAGAACAGGAAAATATACATAGTATATGTATCTTTGATGATGATTAAATGCTGGTTTCTTTATTTAAAAAAAAAACATAATGACTGTGATAAACGAGAATCTCCACGAAGATGGCAAATGCTGTGAATGGTGCTGAGTGGTTGTAATGGACGGCCGTAGTGGACTAATCATAAATACAGAGGGACTGTTTAGTATGGTTACTTAAAAAAAAAAAAAAAAAACTATTACAACATCCTGGTTAAACATTTGTAGCAAGCACGTCCTGTAGGATTTAGTGCAGTGAATTAATAAAGGAGCAAGGGTCATCAGACACTGTAATACCTTGCCACAACAGGAATGGTGTTAAGCATTACAGTTTCCAAACAATAAGCAGGGAATAAGCCAAGATGGCCCCGTTATGCAATCATCCCTAGGTTTATTGGCTTAAGCTAAGGAACCCTTGTGAGTCGCGTCGGACTGGAAAGTTTGTGGGTTCTTAAGCCGCGAATGGGGAAATATAAAAAGAAGAGAAACAAATAACTTCCCTGCGAGCTAGGACCAGCGTAGTAAAACATGTTATTTACAAAATAGTGATGTTTAATAATACAAACTTTCAATGAAACAACTTCTCCGATGAAAAAGGGAAATTACCACAACTAGGAATCCAGTGAGATCCCAGTTCTGTGGATTATATTGCATGCACTCTCTTTAAAAAGAAACGCAGGGTTTAGGGGGTGTAGAGCTCTTAGGGCGGGGTCTCGAGTCTCGGCCACTTGAAATATGGTAACTGGAAGATGGGTTACCGTGGCTGGGAGGGGCTGGACCAGAACCCTTGAACCCTTGTGCAGGGCCACCCCCCCCTGAATCAAAACAGTAAATACACCTGTTGGGGTTAAGAAGAGAACATAACAACGACATACTTAAATACCGGAAATGGTTCTTTCAAATGAAATACAGAGCTGGAAGCTGAATAAAAATATATACATAAACACTGCTGTACAGAGCCACGACTGTAGGAACTGAACCAGTTTTAAACAAATAACAGAACAACAATATGAGTAGCAAATTCATTCAGTTATGCCAATATATACATATTCAAGATTTCAATGGAATTTTCCATGTACAGTTCCAAGCCCGTAGATTAATAAACGGGTGCTCAAAATACATTTCTTATCATAAGCTGGGCCCTGAAACGGGAGAGTCCGCCAGGGTCATAAGTTAAATTCCAGGCAGACCTGGTGCAAGTTAACATACAACACCGCATGCACCGCCAGCGCGGTTTAGGGAAAACAACAAGAGGACGAAGCCTCATATTCATTAAATGAAATAATAACAGACCCCCCAGGGATGGCCTCACCATACCCGAATCCGGGCCACCCATCAGTGAGCCTGGGCGAGCAGTCAACAGAGACCAGGCACAACAGCCTGTAGACCGGACCCCATCCTATTAACCTCAGAGAGTGAAATTTCTTCTTACCCGTGGCAAGCCAAGGTGGTTATCCGCTCACCACTCCGTCTAAGCTCTCCTCAAACCAGACCGATGGGTGGGGGTACCTGCGAGTGAATAAAAACACCGTGTTAAAGATCTGTGTACATATAACCAGCATATGATGTGTATTCCAGCAATCAAATGACTGTGCCAATAACTAGGGTATGAAACTGGCTAGTATATTTACCTGGCTGAAGAGTTTTGGTAGTGAGAATGAGCTCCAAGATCTTGTATTCTCGTCCTCTGCAACCAGAGCGTAGAGCCGGGACTGCCCAGCCCTCTATTGAGGCAGGAGGCAGAGCAGTTCCAGGTCCTTCCGCAAGAGAATGGATCAACAACTTGGCGCCGGGAGTAGTGTAGGTGGCTAGTGTCCAGACCAGCTGTCAGATCGCCTCACCTGCTTTGTAACCGTTGATTCATGACGGATCTCGAGAGTGGCAGCTGGGTCTACCCCGCCACGTACTCGGGGTGGGACAGAAGAGTTAAATGCTCGATTAATGTCAACCAATATCAAGGAGTAACAAACAATATAAGAACCATAGCATTGTTATTGCATACCACCCGGAAGATTACATGAATCATCAGGAAGAGAACGTGTCATTCGCCAACAGGATTGAGTCATAGACAACCACGTGGGAACCCTTGCAGTCCTGTTTAACAAGTTGGATGGTGGTACAGCTACAGGACTAGAATTATGTAAGCGTTTAAATGAGCCGGCATGTGAACGTACATGCTAGGATAGGGCTTGTAGATCTGTCAATCGTATAATACATAAAACAAGCTCAGTTATGTTGGTAACTTCATATATCTGTAATCTTTATACTTTAGGGAAAAAAAAAAAAATCGCAGTGGGGTATGTGACATCTAACATACACACTATTTAGTTTTTTAATAAATTTATCTTTGAGCACGGACATACTTACACATCGAGGTGATACTGGGTCACCTTTCAGTGCAACAATATATATATATATATATATATATAATTTTATTAAAAAATAAATATGTTTTTTTTAATATTATCTATTTATTAGTGATTAAGAATATAAAAATTCAAAGGTCCCATATGTAACAATCTGGAATTAAATATACAACTATTCAACTATTTAGCATAGAATTTTGGAAAAATTACGAGCAAAGAAGAGTTACTAGAATAGAATTTTTGGAAAACTACGAGCAAAGAAGAGTTACTTGTAATGACGATAGACCTTGCTTGTGACTCTACTCGAATCCTACTGACAACAACAAAGTTTTGTAGACAATTCTCCACCCAACCATAGGCTTTGCTACACGTAATATTTCTATAGCTAGCCACCCCCAGCCCTCAATCAACAACAAAGTTTTGTAGATGATTCTCCACCCAACCATAGGCCAATATTTCTATAGCTAGCCCCTCAATCAAGTACTACTACCAATGAATCATTTGTCTCACAACATTTTCCTTCAAAAAAATGAATTATGCTTGTGATCTCTCTTTTCGTCCATTAAATAAAACTAATGGAAGGGATTGAAAAGAGATCCCTACGCAAACACTCCATGTCTCAACATACTAACTTTGTTTTTTTTTAAGTTTTACTTAATTCGTTTTTTTATTAATTTAAGTTTTGCTTATTTTATTCTTTTTACTTTTGTTAACTTATTCTTAGTATTTTTATATATATTTATTTATAACATTAATTTATTATATATTATTATTATTTACTATTACTATTTTTTATTTTTTATTTACTATTCTTATATTTGCTTTATTATTTTATTTATTTATTATTTATTGTTTTATTTATTTTTATATTAATATTATTATAGTTAAATTTTGTTAAAAGTAAAAATAAAGATTAGTACATCTTATTCATTGGCCTATTGAGATATGTATTTTACATTTTAGTATACAATATTGACTATAATAAAAACAAAAATCAGTATACATATTTGGTTAGTTTTGAATATACATATATAATTTTATTTTTTATTTTTGACCTTAGTAAAATATTTCAATGTCTAGAAAAAAGTAATTGAACGTAATCAAATTTAGCTTCAGATGTGTAATTCATTCAATTTTTAATATAAAATTGAGATCTGAAATTTAAAATATATTAATAACAAAAAATTATTTCAATATTCATTTGTGAAGTAATATATATATATATATATATATATATTATAAAGCAAAAAATAAAAAAAAATATGATTAAAACATTTGAAATAGTCTTACTATTTTAAATTTTGGTTAATTTTCAAGTATGTTGAGAGAGTTTTTCATAGTTTGTATCTGTTTGTAGAAAAAAAAACTTAAATAATAAAAAATTATACATAATCTCTCTTTACATATATAATTTATGTAGATCCATTTTAATTATAGATTTATCAAAATTAAATATGTTGAAATGTAAATCATTTTTAAAATTTTATATTATTAAAAAAAATTACATATTGAAAAATTTAATCTATACTCAATAAATTCTGAATTAAAATAAATAGATATTAATGTTTTCCCACATTTAAACATTTTAAAATCTTATCTGTATCCTATATATATATATATATATATATATAGAATGATCACCCATTTTAAATTCTGAGGCAGACAGATTATCAAAGAATGCACTGGATTTGGAGCTTGATGGTTTACATGTATCTATTAACTGGATTTGGAGCTTGATGGTTTACATGTATCTATTAAATTGTAGGAGCCTTGGCTCGACGCTGGGAACTTTGCAATCCCTTGCTAGTACTTGGACTTCTCTATTCCAAGAATTTTTCCTATCTCCAGACTGCTCGATGCTGGGAACTTTGCAATCCCTTGCTAGTACTTGGACTTCTCTATTCCAAGAATTTTTCCTATCTCCAGACTGCATACTATCTTCTTTGGTTGATTCATAATGACATTATCCAATATTTCAGATGACTGCTTCAGCAGCTTTTTTGGATGATTTTTGATGGCAATACCCAATAGATTTTTTTTTTCAGAGAGAAAATCCACATATGGCCTAACCCTACCGATATTTTTTACAATACGGCCGAAGCCAGCAGAATATGGCCAAAGCGAGCAGATTTAATGGCCGAAGCCAGCAGAATACGGCGTAGCTGTTCGAAATCGCCCAGCGAGGGGCCGCCGCAGGACTCGATCACGGCTGGGGGGTGCGAAAGCCAACCGCCCCAGCCGTCCTAACATGCACGTCATGTGCTTCTATAGATAATCCATGTGATGCTTGAAATCCTATAGATAATCTTTGAGAATTTGAAGATTTCTAAGAACTTCTTTATACTTGAATATATATCTGCTTTTTTCATCCGAAAAAAAAAGAATGATCACCCGTTTCATTAGGTTGTAAATGTGTCCATCATAATTATGTTTTAGAAAATTCATTAGGTTGTAAATGTGTCCATCATAATTATGTTTTAGAAAATTGCCGCAACTTGATTTTACAAGCTAATTTTAACTTTGGGTAAACAATGCGCACTAGACAAACGTGTATAAATTGTCCAATAAGATACACATCATTGAGATTTAATTATTTATATCCCAAATAGGGCTGGAATTTGACAGGCAAATTGTCCGTCAGAGAGTGATTTGCTCTTCAAATACAAGTTAAAAAATTACAAAACCGTAAAAAAACTGTCTTGAAATTATAAAACCCAAACAGGGTTGGAATTCGACAGGCAAATTGCCCGTTATGGGGTGATTTACCCTGCAAATACAAGTTAAAAAATTACAAAATCGTAAAAAAACTGCCTTGAAACTATAAAAACAGATTGGACACTCTGAAAAACGTCCAATTTGAAATAATGATCTTATTTGAAATTCCAACCGTGATCCCAAACTCCAACTTATACCGTATTTTACAAACAGCTATCCAATAACTAAAACCTGACGCTGGATTGGCTTGCACACCTCGTTTGTCAACCCGTGTTGAAATTCGAATATATACAGATATATATTAATTAATTAATTACATTTCATTAAAATAGGCCAACTGGCTAGGATTGTGCTCGCGGCCTTGGAAGTAAGTGCCACGTGGTGATCGATCATGTTCCCTTGCCAGCGATTTCCAATGCAATGTGTTTCCGCATTTGAGACAGAATATTGGTGGCCATTTCACTTATCATTCACTTTCTAGGTCACCAAAGAATTTACTCCATGGAACATTCAGGTGCATTTTGGGTATGTGATTAAAGGAAGGAAAGTTTTTGTATGGTAAAAAATAAAGGTAAGTTTGTGAATTTAAGTTATCGGAAGTTCAATCTACCGAACATATTTCACCAACTAAATTAAAAAAAAACCTTAATATTTACTAAACCAATTAATATAAAACCTAAATCAGGACCCGAGAGAAAGGACAGTTTTAAATAAGTTTCACCCCGCAAAATATCTAAACATAAACCAGTTACTGTGCCGCTGAAATTCGGAAAAGAAAAATCCGACAAAATTCCATGGATCCAGCTGCATCTGCATCCTTACACCGACACATACCGATCTGGAGACGTGACAGATCGTGTTACAGTTAAAAAGCATGAGAACCACATATTCAAAGTGAAAAATAGATGAATAATTAAATTTGAACCACAAAGTAAACATGAAGAATTAAATTTGAAGCAGAAGTAAACATGATAATTGTACGAAGTAACTAACTGAGAGTTTCTAATTGTTACTAGTGTATTAGGACACTTACCAATTGAGCTATCTTGAGGACTGTTTGATGTAACATATTATCAAGCTTTGCATGAAACTATTAACCAAAGATAATGAATTTAAAATTGAAATAGCTATAGTTATTAATTTTGATTTCCAATATTTCAAATTTATAAAAATGGTACGGAACAAAATGCAATTATAACAAAGAATGTCAAAATAAAAATAAAAATATATATTCGATTGAAACTTGTAAATATATTATTAAGTAATATAATTTTTTAATTACATCTAAATCAATTTTAGAAATATTTAATTATAACACTCAATTCATTATAATATTATGTTAGGTAAACAAACAAATAAAATTAATAATTATTAACTAGTTGGTTCGAAGTTAAATTATTTAAAATAAAAATAAAATTATACATTTATATATTTAAAATAAAAATAAAATAATATATATTGATCATATGCCAACGCTAGCCCCTATATTAGATGGAAAAAGTACTAATCATTTAGGATTATGGGTAATGCTTGTAAATATTGTTATGGTAGTTCAAGTAAAATGTATGTTATAGAGTCAATTTACCATTGGCAGTTTTTGGGCTCCAAGTTTTGACAACTCATGTTCTTGTCGATTCTTATGTAATAAAATAGTTTGAGTGAAAGAACACGTGCGCGCACACACACACATATATATTTTAAATAAGTATATATCCATCTTAACTCCAAATCAATCAAGTGTCAAGAGGGATCAAACCTCTCCATGTGCAAATATTTCCTCAAGTCTTAAACTAAAAAAAGGTTTGCATCTTGATAGATTTGATCCCTCGGTTTGCATCTTAATAGATTTGATCCCTCTCCACGTTGGACAAATCCGGAGATAAGATGGATCTAGACTAATATCTTATAGGTGCATAATTACACTATATAAATCCCTAATTACATTTTAAAAGAAATAATAAAACTAACTTGATTCTAAAATGTTCTAAACTTGTAGTTAAATCTTATACATACATAGCTTATGATTTAAATGTTTAATTTTTCATTTCAAATGATGATTTTATTTACAAAACCCTCCATTGTAGTTGTGTCCAAATTTCAAATTTGATAATATATCCCTCTCAATTCAATAAATACTTGTATACTTTTGTAGGGATTATGTAGTGATTTAGGGGCCATGTGTGGCTTGTGACTATCAAAGCTTTAGCTAAGCCTTTAATTATTATTATGTTTTAGTCTCAACTCATAACTTGGATGGTGGCATCCATCTTTGTTGTACCCAAACCTTGAATAAGGGTCCATTTTCCTTTTGTAATTAAAGTTGTAGGGCCATGTCATGGTATTGGGTATCATGCATAGATCAATTAGTTTTAAAGGGATTTTTTAAGGCTCTAGACATTTCATTGTAAAACATGACATGGCCATGAGACTTATTCTTGGTGTGTCAAAACCATGAATTTGAATTCATATCTCTCTCATGGGCATAAGGTTCACTTTCTAGAGCTTATGTCATGGTTTAAGAATCGTTGTATGTTCCATTAGCCTTGAAAGAAATTTTCAGGGCCTTAATCCTTAAGTTTTCACTCCAAAACATGCTGTAAGACACAACATATATTTTCAAACATCTAAACCTTAAAATCAAGTTAACAGTCCCTTTCATCGGTGAAATATTCTTTTTATAAGACTTTTTTGATAATCAAGTGCCTTATGAATTGCATTAACCCTTAAAGTAATTGGTTAAGGCATTAGCTCCAAGTTATTTAGCCCTAAAACATGGCTTAGATCATGAGACACGTCTTTTTTATGCTCAATTTCAAATTTTGACACATATCTCTCTTTTAGCAAACATATTCCTTCTACAATATCTATTTAATGTTTTGTGATCTATAAATTGCCATGGATATTCCACTAAATAGTTTCTCACAATAAAACTGATAAATTTATATTGAAAATCAAAATCTATAATATGCGAGTTATTTTCCTTATATTTCTGGAGTTGTATAGTTATTGTTTATATGCATGTAATATAGGAAATGCAAAAAATAGAGAACAAATGAAAAAATAATCACTCACAACCATAATAACACAAGATATAACCTAGGAAACCCTTTCTAGAGAAAACCCAATTAGAAGGTGAGGATTCTTTGCTTTTCCTTTCTCTTTGAATAACAATGAATGCAAGTACAAATAAGTGAGACCCGTGGCCCATGGATTGCCATAATGCATAAACCCTCTATATTTTCTATCTATCTCTCCCTATCCACTCTTGACTACTCTGCTCATTAATGGAACAAAATAGACTTGAATAGAATGGAACCTCTTTCCTCCTAGTGGTTCGATTATAACACATCTTGATAGCCTACTAGTGATTAAGTTTGACTCCTTCAATTCTTAACTAGAGTTATAATATCAACTCTTTTAGAGTTTTCTTTATCTTGATCATGTGGCTACCCCCTCCCCTTTCCATGAATAATGGGGGATGACATGGCATTCTCTCGATTCAAGGTGGTCAAACTAAGAAGGTCAACTTCTAGGGGGCATAACTTTTGCATAAGATTGCAAAATTTGAGGTGATTCTTGAACCATTGGAAAGGTATATGTGTGTATAATAGCACTAGGGCGGGAAATGCTTGGGCAAAAAAAATTAACCCCAAGAAATGTTGTTTGATGCCTCAAACTACTTTTATAAGGTTTCAAACCCCAATTCACTAAACAAGGACCCGTGGAAAAATGATCTTGTGAATTGATTCCTCCACCTTTTCCACTCTATAAGCATTAATATGGATGAAAAATAATATAGTGATCTATTTCGAATAATTTTGGGCCCATGTATAACCATAGAAACCAAAAAATATTTATTAGGAACTTAGTCCCATGGCTTTGGCCATGAGACCCAACCTTATTTTAACTAAAACTCAAAATCATTCTCATATTCATATAATAAGTTGATTTTGTTTTCTTTTTTCTAAGAAACCTATGTCACAATTCGGGTCATTGTACATGCTTATTGATGTTTAAAATATTACATAATGGACCGAATTTCTTAGTCCAAACACATGATTTAGTGATATGAAAGCCGTGATGAGTATTCCATTAAAACAATTTGTCACAATACATCGTACAAGATTCTATAATCCCTTTATATCTCTCTATATATATATATATATTTTACTTTATATTTGATCTAATATTCACCCTATGAGTGACATTCGTTAAAAATATATTGAACTAAGGTATTACAGACTCATGTGCTGGTGTGTGTTCTGTGTTATTGAAACAACGGATCGATCAGATTGCCAATACACAGACAATAAAATGGAAAGACAATAGAGAAATATAGTAAGCAACACAAAGACACAAACAATTTTAATAAGGAGTTCACCCTATTCTCCAAGGCTACGTATCCGGTCAAACTTTTAGTGGTGGCCTTGTTTTATTGTGCTTTTGGGTAGAGAATTTACAATACAAGGACTTAATGTGAGTTCACCTAAAGTAGGGTTTTGCTTGGCAGGGTGGTTCTTGGATTCCCCAAGCCACTGGAGTACACCGACTCTTCTTCTTCCTACCAGCTCTGTGACCTTCTGGTCTACAGTGGAAAGAGCCAAATGTGATGCTCAGTCCAGACATATTCCTTTATGGGATGACTTGAATCCTCAAGCTCTCTGGTGCTCGATGCTGCTGCTGATCAGCTTGGCCCTCTGTCTCTTCTGCTTTGCTTTAGTATTCTCTGTGTTCAGTCCTCCTCTCAGGGTTCACTGTGCACTGTCTCTCGGTGTCTAACTGACTACCCAATTCTAACTGTTTCGACTGTCTCTGTTCATGGCTTTTAGCCATTCGAACCTTATGCCTATTCGGTTCCTCTTCCACCTATGCCGATTTACCTTCTGCAGCTGCACTTGGAGTTCCCTGTGTTCGGCATCATCATGAACACTCAAGGAGTGGCCACTTGTCCTCCTCTAAATGGCGCCAACAATGCTTCGTCGATTCGTTTCTTCAGTTACGCCGTGGATGCGTTCTTCCTCCACCATGGCGGTCAAACGGATTCCAAATCCCTTCAAATGTGGCTTAATTCCATATTGATTCCACTTCTTTCCATTGGGTGCAATCTCAGCTGTCCGATCTGAGCCCTCCGGATTCGACGCCATACACACGTTTTGCGCGGTTGACTTGTCCAATCGATAGTGCGCGATCAACGACGGTTTTCTCTCACCTCCGCCTGCCATGCGTCGATCGGTGTATGGAATCGCTCCGCTCTTGTCCAAAACCTCTTACCGTTCAAGGGCGCCCCGATCAAAACCGCCGGTTTCCAGAGTGCGAGTCCCGCCGTGTATGTTTAGCGCTTTTTCCTTTTTCCACCCGTGGTTGTCTGGTTCCCCCACACGACTAGGTGCTCAGGCTTTCCCATCGGGGCCCTGTTCACCTAGCGATGTAAAAACCTCTTCCTTTTCCCATTCCGAGGCTCCCAGGGGTTACTTTGGCCTCCCGTGCGGTCTCCATGGGCCTCGGTTAGCGCACTTTGACCGAGGTCCTCGTTGTTCCACGTTGGCTACCATTGCCACTGGTTCAGGGTGTTTTTTATTATTGTTTTGGATTTCTTTAAAGATTTGTTCGACCTGATTCAATCAAGGGTTTTTTGACAGTCTTCTATGGATCCAATTCGGATCAATATTCAAATTTAATATTACCAATTTAGTGTTCAAAATACTAAAATAAACAAAAACCAAAATGAAAAAACCTAAATAAATAACACACCATTCACAATATAAACACAAAATATACTTTAGAAAATTCAATACAAAAAACCCAACTAAAAAGTAAAATATTTATGTTTGGCTCTTTTCCTCTCAATTTTTAAATGCAAATAAAAGAATGTGCACTTATTATGAAAATATTTATGATATATTACATTTTATCATAATGTAATAAATAATGATATTTTGATAATAGTCCTAGAACAATTATTATATAATGATATTTTGATAATAGTCATAGAACAATTATTATGTATTATAGTAATTATGAAAACACCAACTAGCTCAATTGGTATAAGATAAGAGAAGGAAAGAGTTGACCATTTCTTCAAGTTCGTATAAATCATTTGTTCTTCAAACACATTGGGTTATTAAGTCCCATCATAATTTTGGATCTAATAAAAAATTCAATCATTAAATTCAAGAATTTATTTTTTCCTATTTTATAAAATAAGTTTAATAAACAATTTTTTAAAATATTGGAGAAAAGTTATGGATTCAATAAAATTAATACAATTTAGAAAATACATATTATTTAACATAACTTAGAAAATACATAATATCTTATTTTTTTCTATTTTTATAAAATAAGTTTAATAAACAATTTTTTAAAATATTGGAGAAAAGTTATGGATTCAATAAAATTAATACAATTTAGAAAATACATATTATTTAACCTAACTTAGAAAATACATAATATCTTATTTTTTTCTATTTTTATAAAATAAGTTTAATAAACACTTTTTTAAAATATTGGAGAAAAGTTATGGATTCAATAAAATTAATACAATTTAGAAAATACATATTATTTAACATAACTTAGAAAATACATAATATCTCATTCTATAAGTAGATAAAGCATTTCTAAATGTAATGAATACATTAAGATTAGGGATTATACATATGGATAAATGAATTTTAAATATTGATTGGTATATAGCTTTAAATACATGGAAAAATTAAATGGTTCATTGAGGTTGTTATAGATGTATCTAGAGGTAGTGGTTGAATATGTGATGTTTGCACACACGTAAGTTAATAAAATATCTTTTTTCTTTCTATTAGTAAAAGCAGACATTGATCGTCATATGATAACATAATAATTTTCAAAAAATATCAAGGAGAGATGAAACAAGTTACAATTCCTATATGTAGTTATTGTCTTGATCCTTATCACCATGAATCTCCTCAACACAAGCAAAAAGGGGAGGAATAGAATCATTAGCTTAAGGAAATGATAGTGCCATAGTAGCAACAACTAGGGGCTCAATCTCGCAAATATTTGAGAAGAAGTTGTGAACTTCAAATCCCCGGGGAAAATTTTCTTGAATCAATAATGAATGCTTTGTAAAGAAGCTTGCTAATGTTCCATAGATAAAATTACAATCCCATCCATTAAGAGAAATGATTTCCTCTTTTTAGCAAAGTATTTGATTAGGAAGTTGATAGGGTAGTGGCTAAATAATAGAGCAATCAAGCTTTGGTTGGAAAAATAGTGATTCCCTCAAATGCATGGGTTAATAAATATTTTTCCATGCAATGAAGGCTTTATCTCCTTCTTGTTTTAGCTAAATGAAGACCATGATTGATCTTCAGAAGCACCTCTTACTTCATGGGCCCTTGACAATTGTATATTGAATTTTTGATTGCTTGATTTTACTCTAAAGAGTACATCCCTAAAATGTTACCAACGTGGACTTGCCTCTAACACTTGCCACTAATATTTTGAGATGATCGAACATTTAAGGATATTGAAAATAAAATTGAAAGGTCGCTAGACAAAGTCCCCCCAAAGGTATTACAATATTTATAATTTACACACATATTCATGAAAGTCAATTTAGAGAAATGTAATATTGTAGTCTAATAAAAGCTAAATCATTGATAGCATATTTAGGCATTAGATTATTAGTAAACCCCATTAAAATGTAATGTATGCCATGAATATGAGCACTTTAGTAATCTTAGAAAAAAGGAAACCGTCCCCTACAACCTAGTTAGTAAAATTACTATTGCAAACAATTAGCATGGAGAAGAAACTAAAAACTTCAAAATAACACAACTTGTCCAAACTATTTTGCATGCCAATAAACCGAGACCTTGTCAATCATTATGTAATATTGAGTGAGGAGGAGCAAAAAAAGAACGAAGAAGAGGATATTCGAAGCCTGAGAGAAAGAGAATGACCTCAATGAGTGTGAAGAGGGGAATAAATGTGAGAATGGGTAAAGTAATAATGTAGAAACAACATATGAGGTTTCCCCTCCCCCTTCTACTTGGTTTAGGAAGCACTAAGGATAAAGAAAAAAAAGTGTAATCTTAAAACTCATATTTATGCTAGCTTTGCAAGAAAATTTCTTATCTTTCCATCATTCATAAATGTCATAAAACTAAAAAGGAGATTTGAGAAAGAGAATAAGAGTGAAATAAAGTGATACCATATCTAAATGCTTGCTTCGTGAAACCCAACTGTAATTTAGAATTGTTTTTTTAAAGATATTTCCCTCTAATTTGTGAAATAATAACAAACATTTAGAACAACCAATATAAGAAAATAGAGAAAACACTCTCTTATCAACCTAATTTACATATAACATAAAAATGAAAAATTAAATAAGATTACAAAAAAACTATTTTTATATTTTGTAACATATATGTATCACCACACTCCCAAGGCGTAAATTAGTTCTTTTATGCGGGGTTTAGTCTCCATCATGTTTTAGGTTCAAATCTTATGCAGAGAGTTTGAGGATGTGAGCCAATTGTTGGGATTATACTATCTCAAGAGGCATCTAGACTCAATCAATTCTCACACAATCCTTGTAATAACATATCGCTATTGAGTAGAATGTTTTCCCATTTAAAATGTGAGTTAACCTAAGCCTAAATACAACTTAATATGAAAACAAATTTACATATCACCTCAATTATTTTTCTTATCATTCCATATAACATATAATTTAGAAATACAATCGCAACCTTATATATATATATATTATATATATTATATATATATATATATATATATATATATATATATATATATATATATATATATATATATATATATATATATATATAAGTTATTCACTTTCACTATATCTCATGTGTTTTTGTGCAAATTACCACAACCCCACTCATTTTCAATTTAATATATCTCATGTTTTGTGTGCAGATTGCCGCAACCCCACCCATTTTCAATTTAATATATCTCGTAATTATAATTGTTATAAAAACTTGCAAACACATAAAAATGCATGGATTAAAATTTGATGCATTTTACTTTTTATTCTTTAAATTTAATTGTTACCATACATATCAATGATATTAAAATAAATAAGTGATAAACACTTTGGTGTACCAAAAATCTCCCCCCTAGCTCCCTTGCCAGTCCACTGCCCTTAGCAAGTTGCTGCACCTTGGTGCGTGGCTATCTGGTCCTCACCAGATGTAGCCTTTCTTGTGTGTCTCTTTTTCTTCCTCTGCCTGTCCCAACATCGCAGAAAACAAAACCAAAAAACCCCTTTTCCTGCCTCCTTTTCTCCGGGATAACCCCTATTAGGAAAACAGTTAGGGTATATGGAACACACACAACAACTACCTTCTTGGGAAGTTGCCAAATTTTCAAGAAACCTTTTCTTAAAAAAAATACCACAGTAATGATTATTAAATCCAACAGATAAATAACATTGTTTAGATAATCTTCGGCAAAATCACATAATCAATCTTTTGTCGACGCGTTTCGAACCAACTAGTGTGGTTCATCGTCAGGACAAGTTGAAAAACAGATCCAGCTTAGCCTGTTTAAATAGCTAGAGCAGAGACACCAACGGTTACCTGGGTAAAAAGTTAACTTAAGGAGCAAGGTCAAATTTAGTTAAATCAGGTATAAAATAAAAATAAATAAATTATAATATAATAATAATTATATATAAATTTATATATAAATATATAAAATTAGTTATATTAGGTGTAAGATAAGAAATAAATATATGAAGAATTATAAAATAATAATAAATTATTTATTATATAAATGAAGAAATATAAATTAATAATAAATTATTTATTTATCTATTAATTGAATAAAATGAAAAATTATAAATTAATAAATATAATAGTATAAATTATTTATTTAATGAAAAAATAAAAATAAATGGTATCCTTAGTAGGTAAATTTTTTTTTTATATATAAAGTTAGTTATAATATAACTAATTTTATATATTTATATATAAATTTATATATAATTATTATTATATTATAATTTATTTATTTTTATTTTATACCTGATTTAACTAAATTTGACCTTGCTCCTTAAGTTAACTTTTTACCCAGGTAACCGTTGGTGTCTCTGCTCTAGCTATTTAAACAGGCTAAGCTGGATCTGTTTTTCAACTTGTCCTGACGATGAACCACACTAGTTGGTTCGAAACGCGTCGACAAAAGATTGATTATGTGATTTTGTCGAAGATTATCTAAACAATGTTATGGATCACAAAAGTCTAAATTCTTAGATAAATAACAGTCAATTCAGTTTATCAATTACCATAGTAAAATCAATATTTACATTTATCCCGAGGCATCACATCTGCCCCCCCTGAAATTAGACATCATCCCGATGTCTTTCGGCCATGAACAACCCTGGATAAGCCTTTTTCATCAGCTCTTCATCTTCCCAAGTGGCCTCTTCAGGTCCAAAGTGCTGCCACTGCACTTTAACTTGGGTAATAGCTCGCTTCCGCAGCATTACTTCTCTCCGATCGAGGATGCTCAGCGGTTCGACCAAGACTTCTCCTTCTGGTTCGACCTGCAGCACGCAACATTCTAAGTCAGTTTTCTTTTAAAGAACAACATTTGGGCTAATTAATCGGTGACTATCTCTCACCTGTATGTCTTGCCATCTGATTATATGTTTGGGATCATAAACATATTTCTTTAATAAGGATACATGAAAAACGTTGTGGACCCGTATGTGACTTGGCAGAGCGAGCTGGTAAGCTACCGGCCCAATTCTTGCTAAGACTTGAAAGGGTCCACAAAATCGGGGTGCCAGCTTAGCACATCCGCTCCACTGTAATGTGCTCCTCTTTGCTCGAATTCGCACATATACGTGATCATCGACTTGATACTCCTTAAACTTTCTTTTCCAGTCTGCAAAACTTTTTTGTCGATCCTAGGCTGCCCTTAAATTGACTCTCACTTCCTTAACCGTTTCCTCCATTTCCTTAAGCATGTCGGGTCCCAACATTAATCGGTCTTCCGGCCCACCCCAGCTTGCGAGTGTGCGACACTTCCGTCCATACAATACTTCGAAGGGGCTCATCTGCAATGATGTATGATAGCCATTATTATAGGCGAACTCAACCAGGTGCAGATAATCTTCCCACTTGGTCGGTTGTCGCATAACATATGCCCGTAGCATGTCTTCCACCACCTGGTTCACCCGTTCAGTTTGAGGGTGATAAGCTGTGCTGAAATTCAACTGAGTTCCTAGTTCCCCGAACAATGTTCTCCAAAAAGCTGAGGTAAATTTCACGTCACAGTCTGAAATTATTGTTTTAGGTAACCCATGCAGTTTAAATATATTCTGCATAAAGATATGGGCAATTTGCACAGCTCTATAGGTTGATTGCACGGGTATGAAATGTGTCGATTTACTTAGTTTGTCCACCACCACCATGATGGAATCGTTATTTTTCTTTGTTTTGGGTAAACCCGTTATGAAGTCCATGGAGATGGTTTCCCACTTCCATTCCGGGATGGGTAACGGTTGCAGCAATCCCGCGGGGTGTTGATGCTCTGCCTTAATTTGCTGGCACTCCAAACAATGTGCCAAATACTCAACCACATCTCTCTTCATACCTGGCCAATAATACTCCTTCCGAAGAGAAGTGATCATTTTCTGATATCCCGGGTGACCAACATAGTGACTTTTATGAAATTCATCCAGCAGTAAGTTTTTAATGCTGTTTTGATTGGGTACATACAGCCTTCTCTTGTAACACAACATTCCAGCAACATTTACAGAGTAACTTGACTGATTTCCTTGGCTGGTCAACTGCTGTACCTGCTGTTTTATTTGCTGATATACCATGTCCAGTTCTGCTGCTTTTTTAATCATATCTTCAAAGGGGCTCTCCCATTTGCTACAAGAAATTTCATATAGACATTGTAATTTCTGACTTAATGCGTCCGCCACTCGATTTTCTTTCCCTTTCAAATGTTTGATCTCGAAATCAAAACTGCCTAGAAAGTCTACCCACCGTGCTTGCCTAACATTAAGGGTAGGCTGGCTAAAATAATTGGTTAGGCTGTGGTGGTCTGTCAATAGTAAGAATTTCCTACCCATAAGGTAATGTCGCCACATTTTCAAGGCGTGAATAACAGCTGCCAATTCTAGATCATAAGCAGAATATTTCTGCTCATGCTCTTTCAGTTTCCTGGACTCATAGGCGATTACCTTCCCTTCTTGCATCAACACGCCTCCTACACCTTCTTTGCTGGCGTCAGTGCACACCACATATTCCTTGTTGGGATCAGCTATGCTCAGAATGGGTGCGGTGGTGAGCAGATGCTTAAGCTGCTCAAAACTTTTTTGACAATCTGGGGTCCATCTAAAAGCCCTTCCTTTTTTCTGTAAGGAAGTGATAGGGTACGCTATCCTAGAGAATCCTTCCACAAACCGTCTGTAGTATCCGGCCAATCCCATGAAAGATCGGATGTCTGCCACATCCTTTGGTACAGGCCATTCCATTATGGTCTTAATCTTTTCAGGGTCCACTGCGATCCCTTCTTTCGTGATTATGTGCCCCAAATATTGTATTTCCTCTTTAAAGAAGTCACACTTACTGAACTTGGCATATAATTGGTGTTCTCGGAGGGTTTGCAGCACCAGCCTGAGGTGCTCCTTGTGTTCCTCCATCGTGCGAGAGTATATCAATATATCATCAATAAAGATCAGTACAAATCTGTCCAAATATGGATGAAATATGTTGTTCATTAAACACATAAAGGTTGCAGGGGCATTAGTTAACCCAAAGGGTAGCACCACAAACTCGTAATGCCCATACCTTGTCCTAAAAGCAGTCTTGGCTATGTCTTCCTCCTTAATCCGAATCTGGTGATAGCCTGATCGCAGATCGATCTTGGAAAATACTGTTGCTCCCTTCACTTGATCAAAAAGTTCGTCGATTCGGGGCAAGGGATACTTGTTTTTAATGGTCAATTTATTCAATTGACGATAATCTATACACATTCGAAGGGTTCCGTCTTTTTTCTTAACAAACAGTACTGGTGCTCCCCATGGGGACACACTGGGACGAATATAATTTTTGTCTAGCAATTCCTGTAACTACATTTTTAATTCTGTCAACTCAAGTGTACTCATTCTGTAGGGGGCTCGGGATACCGGTGCTGCCCCTGGTACCAACTCGATAGTAAAATCTATATCTCTCTTAGGTGGCAGTCTGAGAATCTCCTCCGAAAACACATCAAGAAATTCTTGTATCACAAGGATGTTGTCCAAAGTGGTTTTTTTATCTTTCGAATTAGCGTAGCCTACTTGGATGGCATAAATCTGACATCCCTTCCTGATGCACTTAGCCAACTGAGAGGTAGTTATTGGCCGAACCTGTACAGGCCGTTTAATCCCTTGCATTTCTTGTCTTGCTCCCAGCTCATCCCTGTAGTAAATAGTCTTTGTTTTGCAGTTGACCAGGGACCAGTGCTTCTCGAGCCAATCCATACCAATAAGAACATCATAAGAACCAAGGGGAAGTACATTCAAATCTGCCCTTATTGACTGTTCTGATATCTTTAAAGGGCAGTTATCGACCTTAGCCTGTACTCTCCGCTTTGCCCCTGTAGCCAACTGTACTAACCATGGATTCCTAAATTTAACAGTTTGCAATTTACATTGCTCCACAATCTTAGGACTAATGTAACTTAATGTAGCTCCAGGATCAATTAGAATAGTGACAGGAAGGTCTGAAATTTTACCTTCAAGTTCCACCATGGTTGGCTGGTACTCCGCTTGGCGATCTTCCAGGGTAGCATTAATCCTTGGCAGACTACGTCCTACGTCACCGACTGTCGATGCTTCGTGGATCTGAGAAATCTGTTCAGCTCCTTTTCGCTGTGGGTAGTTTTTGACGTAATGAGGTCCACCGCAGCCCCAACACTGCACGGGAGGCCTTGCTGTCCCTTCGTTGTCAAATTTTCTAGGTGGTTCACTGATCCTTGATTCACCAGTTGGTTTTGATCTGAAGGAGCTTTTCTGGAAATTCCTACCGGTTTTCCCTTTGACAAGGCCCTTACCCCCACCACCTCGACTCCCTTTACTGTTCCCAGCCAACTTACTGTTCCGCTTATCAGCCCATCTTTTACCCGGGACTTCCCCCTTCTGCTTACTTTGCTGGTAACAAATTCTGGCTTTGCGTATTACCTCGTCCATTGTTTTCGGATTGTCAAACTCAATCCTTTCCCTCATATTCGAGGGTAAACTGCTGACAAACCTCTGTACTTTAGCCTTTTCCTCCTTGATATAAGGTACATAACGAAGTAATGATGTAAAATGAGTGATAAATTCATCCATAATTTGTTGTCCCAACCGCAAGTCATGGAATTCCCTCGCCTTCTCGTCATAGAAACGCTCCATCAGGTACCTTTCCTTAAAGTATTTCTGAAATTTGTCCCAAGTAACATTCTGCTCACTTATTCCTTTCACAATTTTAACTTCCTCCCACCACAGAGTGGCCTTCCCTTGTAACTGGAAAATGGCTAATCGTGCCTTGAGGTTATGATCATATTCGTACAACTGGAAATATTTGTTCATATTAATCAACCATGCTTCAGCGGCTTCCTCTTGTTCTCCGTCAAAGTGTGGCAGTTTGATCTTATGGAATTCCCCTTGCAGCTCTATTCGTTGCCTTTTTGATGTCTGCTGCTCAGAAGCATTATCGGATCGCTCTTCCCGTTCTCCATCCTTTCCTTCCGACTCCTCCAGATCTGTAAGGTGATTTCGATCTTCTGATTCTCGCTGTTGCTCAGCACTGGGATTCAGCGGCTGTTGGTTCTGTTTGTCTGATAGGCTCTTTAAAATTCTTTCCTGCTCCATGGTTAATCTGGCGTTATCTTCCCGCAATCGGGCCATTTCATTTTTCAATTCCTGTACGGTCTCCAGTATTGCTAAATTCGTGCTGCGGGTCTCTTCCCCAAGCTGAACCCATAATTCTGGGTTAACTCTAGGGTCTGTTGCAGGTCCCTGACCTGCTACAAACCGATGGGGAGCACTGCTCGACTTCCGCATAGGCTGTCTTCTGTTTTTCCCTGCTCTTAGCCTGAGAACAGAACCAAAAAGAAGGATTAACATATTAACGACTCCTTAAATATCAGAAGAATTGTAATTGCAAACATATAATAATTTTGACACTGTTTCTTTTCTCTGATGTTTACCCCAGAGGCCACAGTTTTTGAAACCGGGCTCTGATACCACTTGTCACATACCCCACTGTGATTTTTTTTGTTTCCTAAAGTATAAAGATTACAGATATATGAAGTTACCAACATAACCGAGCTTGTTTTATGTATTATACGGTTGACAGATCTACAAGCCCTATCCTAGCATGTACGTTCACATGTCAACTCATTGAAACGCTTACATAATTCTAGTCCTGTAGCTGTACCGCAAGGGTTCTCACGTGGTTTTCTATGACTCAATCCTTTTGGCGAATGACACGTTCTCTTCCTAATGATTCATGTAATCTTCCGGGTGGTATGCAATAACAATGCTATGGTTCTTATATTGTTTGCTACTCCTTGATATTGGTTGACATTAATCGAGCATTTAACTCTTCTGTCCCACCCCAGGTACGTGGCGGGGCAGACCCAGCTACCACTCTCGGGATCCGTCATGAATCAACGGTTATAAAGCAGGTTAGGCGATCCGACAGCTGGCTTGGACACTAGCCACCTACACTACTCCTGGCGCCAAGTTGCTGATCCATTCTCCCGTGGAAGGACCTAGAACTGCTCTGCCTCCTGCATCAATAGAGGGCTGCGCAGTCCCGGCTCTACGCTCTGGTTGCAGAGGACGAGAATACAAGGTCTTGGAGCTCACTCTCACTACCAAAACTCTTCGGGCAGGTAAATATACTAGCTAGTTTCATACCCTAGTTATTGGCACAGTCATTTGATTGCTGGAATACACATCGTATGCTGGTTATATGTACACAGATCTTTAACACGGTGTTTTTATTCACTCGCAGGTACCCCCACCCATCGGTCTGGTTTGAGGAGAGCTTAGACGGAGTGGTGAGCGGATAACCACCTTGGCTTGCCACGAGTAAGAAGAAATTTCACTCTCTGAGGTTAATAGGATGGGGTCCGGTCTACAGGCTGTTGTGCCTGGTCTCTGTTGATTGCTCGCCCAGGCTCACTGATGGGTGGCCCGGATTCGGGTATGGTGAGGCCATCCCTGGGGGGGTTTGTTATTATTTCATTTAATGAATATGAGGCTTCGTCCTCTTGTTGTTTTCCCTGAACTGCACTGGCGATGCATGCGGTGTTGTATGTTAACTTGCACCAGGTTTGCTTGGAATTTAACTTATGACCCTGGCGGACTCTCCCATTTCAGGGCCCAGCTTATGATAAGAAATGTATTTTGAGCACCCGTTTATTAATCTATGGGCTTGGAATTGTACATGGAAAATTCCATTGAAATCTTGAATATGTATATATTGGCATAACTGAATAAATTTGCTACTCATATTGTTGTTCTGTTATGTGTTTAAAACTGGTCCAGTTCCTACAGTCGTGGCTCTATACAACAGTGTTTATGTATATATTTTTATTCAGCTTCCAGCTCTGTATTTCATTTGAAAGAACCATTTTCGGTATTTAAGTATGTCATTGTTATGTTCTCTTCTTAACCCCAACAGGGGTATTTACTGTTTTGATTCAGGGGGGGAGGGGTGGCCCTGCACAAGGTTTCAAGGTTTCTGGTCCAGCCCCTCCCAACCACGGTAACCCATCTTCCAGTTACCATATTTCAAGCGGCCGAGACTCGAGACCCCGCCCCAAGAGCTCTACACCCCCTAAACCCTGCGTTTTTTTTTAAAGAGAGTGCATGCAGTATAATCCACAGAACTGGGATCTCACTGGATTCCTGGTTGTGGTAATTTCCCTTTTTCGTCGGAGAACTTGTTCCATTGAAAGTTTGTATTATTAAACATCACTATTTTGTAAATAACATGTTTTACTATGCTGGTCCTAGCTCGCAGGGAAGTTATTTGTTTCTCTTCTTTTTATATTTCCCCATTCGCGGCTTAAGAGCCCACGAACTTTCCAGTCCGACGCGACTCACAAGGGTTCCTTAGCTTAAGCCAATAAACCTATGGATGATTCCATAGCAGGGCCATCCTGGCTTATTCCCTGCTTATTGTTTGGAAACTGTCATGCTTAACACCATTCCTATTGTGGCAAGGTATTACAATATCTGATGACCCTTGCTCCTTTATTAATTCACTGCACTAAATCCTACAGGACGTGTTTGCTACAAATGTTTAACCAGGATGCTGGAATAGTTTTTTTTTTTTTTAAAGTAACCATACTAAACAGTCCCTCTATATTTATGATTAGTCCACTACGACCATCCATTACAACCACTCAGCACCATTCACAACATTTGCCATCTTCATGGAGATTCTTGTTTATCATAGTCATTATGTTTTTTTTTTTTTAAATAAAGAAACCAACATTTAATCATCATCAAAGATACATATACTATGTATATTTTCCTGTTCTTCAGTTAGCACCACCTCGGTGGTAGCAACAAATTCTTGAGTTTTCTACAGTAATAGGCATTCCTATACAGTGTATTACATTTCCTAAAATCTTTCACAGAAATACTTATAAATATTACTCGCTTACCTGCACTGCAGAAACTTACGAATACTCCGGAGTCGGGCCTCCTCTATTTCTCCCGCTCCTGATATGCCACCCAACCTTGAGATTTGTCCTCCAGGACCAAAAATCTCCCCCCTAGCTCCCTTGCCGGGCCACTGCCCTCAGCAAGTTGCTGCACCTTGGTGCATGGCTATCTGGTCCTCACCAGACGTAGCCTTTCTTGTGTGTCTCTTTTTCTTCCTCTGCCTGTCCCAACAACGCAGAAAACAAAACCAAAAAACCCCTTTTCCTGCCTCCTTTTCTCCGGGATAACCCCCGTTAGGAAAACAGTTAGGGTATATGGAACACACACAACAACTACCTTCTTGGGAAGTTGCCAAATTTTCAAGAAACCTTTTCTTAAAAAAATACCACAATAATTATTATTAAATCCAACAGATAAATAACAATCAATTCAGTTTATCAATTACCACAATAAAATCAATATTTACATTTATCCCGGGGCATCACATTAGATCTAAGACTTTTGTGCTCCATACTATCCTGAGCATGAAGCACATTAGTATTAAAAATTAAAAACCTAAATAATGTGTATGTTAGATCTAAGACTTTTGTGATCCATATTGCTCTGAGCATGAACCACATTAGTTGGTTCGAAACATCCACCAAATCCTAGTGATGTGATTAATTGAAAGACATTACTATTTACAATGTTTATGTTCCTATCTCCAATAAATAATAATAATGAAAATAAAAATAAAAAATATTGATTACAATAGTGTCATGCATTTAATAGTTATTTTATCATATACTTTGAATTTGAATGAATCATAAATTTACCTTCAACAAATTTTTTACCATATTAAAATTTCAAATTAGGTAAAATTTTAAACATATTTACTCTTTACTAAAGCCACCATCATTTCTTAAATCAAAGTGAAAAGGTTAATTCAATATAAAGAATCCAAAATCTTGCTCTAAAATCTTTTAATATGTCTCATGCATTTAATAGTTCTTTTATCATATATGTTGTATTTGAATGGATCATAAATTTACCTTCAACAAAAAAAAATTACCATGTTTCTTTTAATTAATTATTTGTAAAATGAATAAACCATATCCTATGGATATATTAAAACCTCTATTCACATAAATATATTTCCACGTCAAAGTTTAATATTCAAAAATATTCATTTGATGTAGTTTTATTATAAATTTTGTTATCATGCCATGTAAAAACATCATTAAATCTAATATTAATATTAATATATTAATATATTAATATTATTCAACTTAATAACTTTTAATTAGTACAATATTAATTTTTTTATATTATAATGATATATATTAACTCTAGATATATATGAGAGGGAAGAAAAAAGACATAGAGTGATAGAGGTGGAGAGATAGACAGAGTGAGAGAAAGGAGGAGAGAGGGAGGGATAGAGAGATGGAGTTGGAAGGAGAGAAAGGGAGGGAAGAAAAAAGACATAGAGAGAGAAAAGTGGAGAGAGAGAGAGAGGATGACAAGGAAGAGATGGAGAGAGAATATTTATGCTTGGGGGTGAGATAGAGAGACAAAGAAGGAGAGATAGAGAGAAAGGGGGGAGAGAAGGAGAGAGGAGGAGAGAGGGAGAGAGATAGTGACAAAGTTGGAGGGAAAATAGAGAGATAGAGAGAGAGAGAGTTGAGGGGGAGAGATAGAGGGAGGTGGGAGAGAAAGGGAGAGAGAGGAAGGAAGAGAGTGAGGACATGAGAGAGAGAAGGAGAGAGGAAGAGAGAGAGAGAGGAAGGTAAGAAGAAAGACACATAGAGAGAAAGGTGGAGAAAGTGAGAGGAGTGATAATAGAGATGGAGAGAGAGAGAGAGGGATAGAGGAGAGTAGGAGAAGAGAGATAGAAGGGGGGAGAGAGGAAGAGAAGGAGAAGAGAGAGAGTGAGGGAGAGTAAGAGGGAGGGGGAGATAGGTAGATATGGAGAAAAAGTGTGTATGTTTTGGGGGTGATATAGAAAGACAAAATAAAGACAGAGGGAGATAGAGATATAGATGGGAGGTGAAGAGAGGGAAGAATAGAGAGATAGAGAGAGGGAGAGATAGATATATATGGAGAGAGAGAGAGAGAGAGAGAGAGAGCATGTGTGTTTTGCGGGGGCAAGGGGGTGAGATAGAGAGAAAAATAAGGATAGATGGAGGGAGATATAGATATTGATGGGGGGGGAGAGAGGGAAGAAATGTTCTTGCACTAGATGCATTGGTTTTAGTGTAGATGGTTATTTCCAATCCTATTTGATTGTTTGCACTGAAACAGATAAACTAAATTAGAGGGGAGAGGAGGAATGAAGAGAGAGAGAATGAGAGAAGTGAGAGAGAGGGAGAGAAGGCTAAGAGACAAAGAGGGAGACACAAAGATGGATGGGGGGAGAGGAGGAGGAGAGAGAGAGAGTGATGGGGGTAGAGAAAGGGATAGAGAGGAGGGATGAGAGAGAGGACGAGAGAGGGAGGGACAAATAGATGGAGTTGGAAGAGAGATAGAGGGATGTGTGAAGTGTGCAACGTGTCAGAGAGGGATGACAATACTTGATTGCTATGGTTAATGGGTCCCTCTTTTTGTCTTTTATGGACCACTTTGTGAGAGTCATGCACAAGGTATTTATGTGCAACTGGTTTTATTGAATTGATTCCTAATAAGTAGTCATCATCTTCTTTTGGGTTTACTGATTTATGAAATCATACTCTGCATGTTTGTTCTACCAAATGTTGCTTTTGAGACACAAGTCGACTTCTCCCTCTATATTTTGTATGTTGATCATATTTGTATTGTTGTCATTCTAAACTTTGTTTTACTCTTAAGAGGTTGCGTAGGTCGATTGCCCGCTCCATAACATTACTTGGTCTGATTGCCTAATGTATCCTTGCAATTGGTTTTTATTGGTATGTCGATTGTTATGTCGATTATATTTGTAACTACTTTTTGTTAATTTTATTTTTTAATAGAAAAACGAAAAGAACATAATAATCTAATAATTGTTTATTTATTCTTTTTATTAAGAAATTAATATTTTACATATTAGTCAGTTAGCTTTTTCATTAATAAGTGTTACAACTAACCTATAATAAATATTTTTATGAAATGTATTTTTTTAAACAGGCACCATTAAAAAGAGACTTGAAAAGGTGACCCCATAACATCTTTAATTGAACTGATCATGATGGAGGGAAGAAGAAAGACATAGAGAGAGAGGAGTGACAAGGGAGAGATATAGAGAGTGTATGTATGTTTGGGGGTGAGATAGAGAGACAAAGAAGGAAAGATGGAGGGACATATAGATATACATGAAGGGGCGAGAGAGGGAAGAAGCTTTCTTACACTAGATGCATTTATTTTAACATACATGATGATTTCTAATACTATTTGATTGCTTGCACTAGATGCATTGATTTCAGTGCAAATGTTGATTTTTAATGATATTTGATTGCTTGCACTAGATACATTGGTTTCAATGTAGATGTTGATTTCTAATCATATTTGATTGCTTGCACTAGATGCATTGATTTTAGTGTAAATGTGATTTCTAATCTTATTTGATTGCTTTCACTAGATGCATTGATTTTAGTGTAGATGTTTTCTAATTCTATTCGATTACTTGCACTAGATGCATTGATTTCAGTGTAGATGTTGATTTCTAATTATATTTGATTACATGCATTAGATGTATTGATTTCATTGTAGATGTTGATTTTTTATTATATTTGATTGCTTGCATTAGATGCATTGATTTCCATGTAGATGTTGATTTCTAATCCTATTTGATTGTTTGCATTAGGTGCATTGATTTCAGTGTAGATATTGTTTTCTAATCATATTTTATTGTTTGCATTAGATGCACTGATTTCAGTGTAGATGTTGATTTCTGATTTGATGTAAATGGATGTATGATGGTACATTAATTTTAAAGTGATTGGATTAACAATGTGATTGAATTTAGTGTAAGCACAAAAAAATTATTGACAATGTGCATTGATTTTTGTGTTATAGTAATTCAACCTATTAATATTGGAGAGCAAGAGAGAAAAGGTAAGTTGTTTACTACAATAGCTCGAGTTAAAGATTTTAATGGTTTACGATTTCAACTACACTTTTTGTATAATCGATATGAAAATATGGAAGAACTTATAGGGGTGACAATAAGAATAGTAGAAGAAAATGGTTGAGATTCATCACAATGAAGACTATTTGTAATTGACTACATTTTTATCATTCACAATTTTTTCATTCAACACTCTTACATTGTCACTTTGCATTCAAAATATTTATTTCATCATTTTTTATAATTAAAGTTATTAACAATATCTATCATCTCAACAGATTGGGGTAACTCAATGAATTTAAAATTAAAACTATTGTTCAAGATATATTTAGTAATGCTTGGAGGGACACTATTAAGAATTAATTAGTTGTCAAAAACTCTGATACCTAAAATTAAATGAAATAGACATGCAATATCAATCCTCCTGCAAGTTAATGCTTGGAGGGACACTATTAAGAATTAATTAGTTCTCAAAAACTATGATACTTAAAATTAAATGAAATAGATGTGCAATATCAATCCTCCTGCAAGTTATTGACAAGATTGTCTTTCTTCTTCATCACCAACTAATTACTAATAGACAACTACATACACATATAGAAATATAACACAAAAAAGGTGACATTCACAAACATTACCATCCAAATCCAAACACATAAACACGCAAACCACTCAAAGAATCCAAACACAGACATGCACATCCAAACACAAGTGTACAAACCATTCAAGGCAAGAACCATAGACTAAATTAAAGAACATAATTATATGGTCATGTGAGGCAAAGAAAACATAATGTAAAATTCAAATTATGAAGTTTATCTCAAACATATACATAATAACAATAATATAAAAATATGATATTGTTTCCCTCAGTTGGAACCAACATAGATCTATCTAACTGTGGATCTATCATGCGCTAAGAGGGATCGAATCCCTTGAGGTGCAAACCTTTCCTCAAATTCTACACTCCAAAAATAAGGTTTGCACCTTGAGAGATTTGATCCCTCTCAGCACATGATAGATCCCGAGTTAGATGGATCTAGAATGGTTTATAATTGTTACAATAGTTTTCCAATGTCATTTAGAATGATAATATAATAGTAATATTTTATTATTATTTATAATTATTTATTAAAATTTGAGTTATATATAAAGAATGTTTTTTTGTTTTTTGTTTTTTTTTTTGTTTTGTTTTGTTTTGTTTTTTTTTTTTTTTTTTCTGAATCAGACTAATCTATTATATTACAAAAAAGTCAAAAATTACAGCATCAGTGTTACAACAGGGCCATAGCCCTGTGATTCCTGTCGAGAGATTGACAGATTGCCCAGGATTAAACATGTCCAAAATTACACGGGTACAAAAATTGGAAGCGATGACAAACTAGCATAACGACACAGGACAGTGCATAAGACCGACACCTGAAACATATGGATAGCCGACACTTAGACACATAAGGACTGAGTCCGAACACATACAAGATGACAATGAGTGCAAACAGAGAAAACTTTCCCTTCCCAGCGACTAAGAGCGAACAGCAGGTCGAGTTATTCATCGTCGGTGGTATGCGGTTCGTCCTCCTCTTTGCCCCTGAAGTGCTTGGGGATGTCCGGGTCGGAGAGATGGTTCCTCTGCGCTGGTTCGCTGGGGCCTGCCTGAGAGTCTGGGGAAGAGCTATATTTGATGGGGCATAACAGATCAATAGTAGGCACTTGCATATCGATTGTGGGAACAATCACTGGAACCCGAGGAGGGTTTGCCTGCGGAGCTTCCTCTTGACCTCTTGGATTGCCACAGTGCTCAACTGAAACCGAAACGATGAATGTTGAATTTGCCAGAGAGCAGGGAATTCGATACCTGACCATGGGATGCGCAGAGTGGCCACAATCCATGATTTCTCCATGCTCCGTTGCCCTACCTCGGCCAGTTGCTCGTCCCCGGGAGTGACGATGGTCTGAAGTAACTTCAATTGAGGAAGAGGGAGAAATAGCATGCCTCTGAGCCGAAGCACGACCCCTGGAGCTTCCGCGCCTGCTAATCATTCTCAGGCGCTCACGCTGCATCCCCAAGTTAGCCAGAGAGCAGGAATATCCCTGCGCAATCTTCCTCAGAACCAGAGAATAATCCGACGCTACCGCCAAATGCTCAGACCTTATGCAAGACTGCTGGAGAATGACAGAGGTGCCAGGCCTTTGTAGCGCCATTTTTCCACTTCCCAGGAGAACAGTTAAGACAGAAATGACTTGAATTAATTCCCGCAGAGGGACTACCGCTGCCAGTCTTAAATAACCACCGGCCCTGTATTGCGTGGCTCGTCCGGGCTGACACATGCCCATGTGACGAGCCATTGGCCTGCTACGCATTGGAGCCACCCGCATCCGAGAGTATATATAAAGAATGTTGAAATACTTAGCGTAATAGTATTTTTTTAGTGTAATATAAAAAAAACATTGTCTTTGGGCGATTTTTAACATATGATATTTTAAGAGGTTAGAGGAAAACATAGTAAATTTTATTTCATTATACTTTGTAGTTATGTAATAAACAAGTACATTAATAAAATCCATAAATCATTATTTATTATATTGTTATTATTATTACAAATTAAGGAAAAATAGATTTAATAAATTATATTGATGTAACTTTTACGAAATTAGGAAGCGTCTATTGCTTTTTTTAAAAAAACTTCATGCACCCAAAAAAACCTATTTGTACCAAAAAAAAAAAAAAGGCGTTGATATGCAGAGTTGTGCCAGCAGCCATTTGGAAGCCTTGATTGGCCAACGGCCTAGAGCCCCATCGTATTGGGAGGAAAAAAACCTCTGTTAGTTACCTATTAAAATTCGATTGTGAACCTTCACACTGTGTAGAGTGCCTTCATCATAGTATACATTAGCGACTGCTCAAAGAAATATAAGCCATTGTTTGTTGGAAAGAGAAGACTCGTTGCCCTCCTAAAGGAGTTTTCCCATTGCCAGCTACCATCATTACTGTAGTGAGAAAATGTCGTGGCCACCACCACCATCGCGTACAACAATTTTTAAATGTCGTTGCCCTCCTAAAGGGTTTAGAAGATTTCAATTAGGGTCTTTCTTTTCTTTCTATTATTATTTTTTTCTATTTTTTTATATTTTTTATCTTAATTTTTTTTTATGCGTTTAGTCTAATTAATACAGGGAATGGCTATTTTACAGGGATTTTTTTCTGGTTAATTTTGCTCAAAATCTAGTAGATATTTTTAAGAATCATTTGTTTAATATGCAAATTTCGAGTATCTTGGGGTTTTTTTAAGGTGTTGAATCCATTTATGCACTTAAAAGTGCATTTTAAATGTCAACCGAAAATCACAATATTGCTAGAAATTGTGCTGCCAAATTCCGACCAAAAAAGTTAGTTCTTCTATCAGTAACGACTAATTTTGACCAGAAAAACTATTAACCAATTTATTAATTTAATTTTTATTTATTTCCCTAGCCCCCAAGGTTGCAACTTGTTGGCCAGCGAACGTACTTCTAAGGCGTTCGTTTTGTAGGTCAAAGGTTCAAACCTCATCTTACTCGTGCGCTTTACTTGGGGGTGGTGCAATTGCACCGGGAGGTTATAGTGGCAACCATCGGGGATCAAACTCGTGTCATGTGAGTAGTGGCAACCATCGGGGATCAAACTCGTGTCATGTGAGTAGTGGCAACCATCGGGGATCAAACTCATGTCATGCGAGTATGAGAGTCTGCGCATTACCAATTCCACGATTCATAAAAATAAGTAAATTAATAAATTATTTGTTTATTTTCCCGTCCTCTCCCTTTACCTTATTTATATTACATTATCAAAAAAATATAAATTTTTAATAATACTAATGATTAATTTGTTACCCTCTTTTTTTAATTATTATCTTAATTTAATAATTTTTCCTTTTTCCCTTAATATTGCCCCTTTTTTTATATATTTCATGGGTCCTCTCACATCATTATTCAAAAAGTTTATTTTTTCCTCGAAGATGGGAATAATGTCTACTCGAAATGTTAGGTGTTTAGCCTACTTACACAATTCAACTCTTGAAGTCTATATACAAAGTTAAAATAGATCAAAAGAAACCAATAAGATTCACAACCCTCCCTTCCTTTATCCTCACCTTTAAAAGAGGAAAACTACCTCCACAATTATATATTATTATATATACAAAATGTAGAAGTTTCATATATATCCCTCCCAACACTATAGCTTGTATAGAGCTCAAATGCAACTATTAAAAAATCTTTGAGAGATTAATTTAAATATCACCTCAATTTTTCAAAAAGTCTACTTGTCGAAATGTAGAATAAAAACACATTAACTTTTGTATTATGAAAAACAATTATTTCATCTTTGCATTTTTCATCATCAATATACCCTCAACTAGTTGATACCCCTCTTTTGATAATTTATCTATTTTTTGGTCCGATTCCATTTATACATGAGTGAAAGAAATAAAGTCTAAACATGCAACCACCTCCTAAAGAAAACCCCCATAGTCATGATCTATATATGATGGAGCAATGTACTACCATTCATCCAATTTATGACTAAAGAAATATCTACAAATATCTAATGATGATTCACACACATATCCATAACACAGTTAAGGAGAAACCTTGATGCATGAAACTTGGCATGATTGTTTGAATTTAACACAACGTGAGTCTTGAATTTAATGAAATGAGATTTAGAATGAAATAGGATCTCCACAACACTACTATCACTAGGAGCCCCTTATATTACCCCATTAAAAACCCCAATGGAGAGACTTATCAATAAACAAACCATCCACCTGATGAGTTTTAACAGAATTATTTGGCATTCTAAAATGAGACATCATCGCCCCAATGTGTGAAACAACTTGAAATTGTTGAAGCAACTTATGTTCAAAAATGGTAAAATTTCTTGCTAAGCATATGCCCCAACAGATAAAGCAAGGAATTGATCTAAGTTATTTCAAACCAACATTATTAATCCACTATCTGAAGCAAACTTCAGTATAATATGCTTTCTAGATGTTTTTTATACCAATGAAAGTCTCTACTTGTTTACAATTGTGAAATGGTTTTTGTTTTAGATAAGCATAAGTAACACATTTCAATACTCTATCTACTTCTTTTATGTAGAATATCCCTTGTCAATGTCTCATTATTCAATGCTAACCACATATATAGTGTAACACCCTCCTCTTGCACTTAACTAAGCTTACCAGTCCACCGGAGTAAGTATGCGACGAAGAGTTACTATGATATTATTCAACTCCCTAAGTACAGTTAAGGAAGTGGAACTAACGAAAAAAACTTTACTGACCTCCCTCAGGTGCCACATGACCCCTAGGAGCCAACCAACCACTCCAGGTTCCCAACCCCTGAGTTAAATTGACTTTTTAATGATCTAGACTCCCAGTCACTCCCATGAAAAGGCAAGCCAACGACTATAACCCTCTTGTCACTCCCATAAGCTTGCATTCCAATGACTATAGACCTTTTCACTTAGTTCTGTGTCAACGACCCCAATATATGAGCCACTTTTCAGGGCTAGGATGCAAACCTCTACCTAGAACTTGATGAAACTCTCAGAAATGATCAATAATAATGCGATAAGGAATCTAATACAAAACATGAACAAGAACCTAACCTGACCCATCCTAACCATGACAAACATTTCATCAAACATGTCATGAACAAGTAATGTATAGGTCATAAATACACATTTGAACATAGGGGTCTCATACTTATATGAGAATCATTAAGAAGGTCTAATGCCCTCTCATAATAGCTGAAATATAATCTATTGGGTCATGCATTCATTAAAAATTCATTTACTAAACTAAACATAATGAGAGACATAACTCAAAATTTTCATAAAATCATGCTTATAACCAACATATAACTAGAACAATAACAGTGATAGAACAACCATCAAAGCCACATAATAACAATCATAAATACTCATGAAATACAAGGGGAAGAGAGAGCTCTTATTAACATATGCAAAGCCAACCAAGTCATGGACTTCAAAGTACCACCCAACCATATATTGGGTTGAACCAAATCTTTCTTTCAGCCAATGACCCTCATGCCATATTCCAAGAATGAATGTGGGACTCACAACAAAACCAACCAAGGCTTCCTTTGCTTTATTATGTATCTCGTCATTACCGGTCAAGGGATTCCTAGGCTGAAAACCCTCATTTATACAACCAAGCTTTACCGTATATCCCACCATTACCGACCAATGGATTCCTAGGCCAAACAATAAGCATACACTACCAAGATTTACCATAATCCCACCAAAACCGGTCAAGGGATCGCTAGGCCCTAACAAGCAAAAATGCCTCTAGATTTATTCACCAATACCTTGATGAATTTTCCTGTCTCCAACCTCAGGATTTATCATGTATCCCTCTATTATGGGATTCTTAGGCCCTTCAGAATTTTCCTGAGACCACCTCAGGTGGTTCCAAAGCCATCCAGCGATCCATCTTAACCAAATGAAAGAACCCCATCACACCATGGCTATCCAAAAATGACAAGAAAAGGTTGAAACCATTGTCACACCTGGAAAAGCCCATGCCAATGAAAGCAAGAGAACTAAATGTCCCATGCATGCCAAAACTAGGAAGGAAATCATACATGCAACTCGATACTTGTAAGTAATATCGTTGTATCAGCTCGAACCAATTCTTCCTTGCTTGAGCTTTACTTCCATTTTCTTCCTTGTCCTTCCTTTGCCTTCCTTTTTCTAATGCTAGAGTGCTCCAAGAATTCTCTGAGCGTGCAAGAGTATGAGAGATTCGAGAGAATAGAGAGAGAGCTCCAAAACTGAAGTGACAAAATCTATGAACTGGTCCTCATAAGCCTTTTTATCAATGAGGCCTATATTTTCTTCATTTTCATATATTTTCCTTCAATTTCCTCCTCACATGCAACCTGTGACATTTCACCTTCATTTTCTCCTTCTTTTTTTTTTGCAATTAAAATGCCAATTATTGCCTCTTGCCTGTTCAAAGCCTTTGCCAATGCCTTTAGCCATAATAAACCAAATGAACACCCACTAGGATGTTTTCCCCAAAATTTAGCTTGGAATATGTGTCCCATGACCTTGGTCTTATTTTTCCTTTATTAACTTTATTAACCCCTCCCCCTTGGGGGAACACCGTCCTTGGTGTTCTATGACACCTACAACCAACAGTTCTGCTGAAAACCATAACATACGATATTTATAACTTAGATCAATGCAATATTTACAACATGTTATGAAACCAACTCACAAAAAGATAGGAAAGATAGATCAACACCTTCGAAATAAGCCTCTTCGAGGGGGCAACCTCCTTTACATGACACAACTGAACAATTCGTAGATGATTCAAATGACAAAACCTACTTTCTATATATAGGAGTCTAAGGGGTCACAATATAACCAAAGCCGACCTAACAATAATAATATAAAGGTACAAAAATAATAATAGTGGGATTCTATGGGGCACAACAATAACAATATGGGAACAATAGGGGAACAACAATAGCAATAAGGGATACAACGACAATAGTAATGGGGGAATCACTAGTATTATAGGGACCTAACATGCCCCTCTCCCTCAAAAAAGTGTTGTCCTCAACGCTTGAGTAGGTCTGGATGCTTCTATATAAAATTCTCATCCTCGCATGTGGAATCTTCAATGGGTAAGTTATTCCACTTGATGAGATACTCTGAAATTGATCGATTTTGTAGCTATCGAGTTCTTGTTTCTTTGAATTCTTCATGTTCCAATATGATTTTTCCTTCCTCATCAAGTTCTGACAATATTGTTTGCATTGGAAGCTTGTCACCTATAACCTTCTTTTAGCATGAAACATGGAAAACTGGGTGCACTCGGGAAGCTGCAGGAAGCTCCAATTTGTATACCATAGTACTTATCTTTTGCAACACCTTGTATGGACAATAATACTTTAGCGATAATTTATTATCCTTCTTAGCTTGCTTGAGGGACATTTGTTTATATGGTTGTAACCATAGGAATACCCAATCACCTACTGATGAGCCTCATAAATGGGTAATTATATGGGCTCATTTTACCTCCTAACCTAGTCAAATCAACCATTCTCTTAGCTTATTGTGTGATTTTCGAATTATATTTATGCTTATAGAGTAAATTGAGTTAATTATGATGCCATGTGGTCTAATGTGTGTTTAATGCAAATTATTGATGAATTTTTTGGTTAAAGTCAAGGACCCAGTGGACAAATGGTAGCAATAACTCGAAGTGGAGAAAGGAGAGGACTTATAGGAGGGAGTCTCCCTCATTTATTACTCCTCACTTTGAATTCTCCTTCATTCAGCTCGGAGCACAAGCAGCCAAGTCATGTATTAGCAGGCAGCTGAGCAAGTGGAGGATGATTGATGACTGTCTCGAGTTTTGGGAGCCAAGCCTCCCTGATTTTAAGGAAGCCATTGGTAGATTCAATTGTATATGTAGAGAGGTCGATGGCCTCACTAGGGTCAGATTTTTGTTGAAGTTTTGTTGTACTTTTGCTTATGTAAACTCTGCTCAACTTCGAGCTTATTATTTTGGCAGTTTCATGTAACCTTGTTGTTATTTTGGAAATAAAGATGGAATCCTTTTTGAGTTAGCACTGAGTTACCTTAGAGGGCTGAAGCTCTTGGGTTAGGGCCCAATCCAAGTAGCCAAGCTCCTCTTTACTTGTATTTATATGTTTTATTTCAGTTGTAGATTAGATTGCTGATTAGATGTATTTCTTTCATGGTTAGGAATAGGTTGCCTTTGATGATTCAACAATTTTCTTCCATTTGTGCTCTCTATAGTAGGATAAGTAGTGGTAAAGAAAAGATTTAAAAGGCTAGCAACAGTGCCTTGGCCTCTTTTCCTCCCTTTGGGACCATGATTTGAGGCAAAGACCCTCTTGCTGCCCCAAAAACACAGATTTTCCTCATTCATAGGACTTCTAGTGTTTGCAGCTTTCTAGTTGGTTAATAGTTTAGTTTGCTTTGCTTCAGAACTTCTCCATCATTTTCACTTCTTTATTTACCATAGTCTTCTTCCATGCTTTCCTTTCTTGCAGTAGTTATCAACATTTCCTTTCATAGATCATAGTTTAGACTAGTTGGATGCAAAACTCTGTTTTTCTAGATGTACTTATTTCATTGCTTGATTAATCTCATTGGTTGACTGTTAGTTGTTTATGTAGCAGATATCTTCTAGCAACAGGCCAACCTATCAGCCATCCCATCCTCCATTTGATCCATGCCCTACAGGTCACCCAGGTCTCCCTTCAATTCTGCCTTAGTTTCCTGCATTTTCCATAGAATTCCTTCCTCTCTCCTTGAGCAAATCCAATCATCTCTCTCTCTCTCCTAATGAATCTTGGTAGACCCTAGGTGCCCTAAAGCCTCATTCAAACCTTCATCCACCTTTTCCACCCACTCTCACACCCTCAAAATAACCAAAACTACTTTCGGCCTCCTCCTGTAGGCCTTCTATAGAATGTTGTTTTTCCTCCTGTAGATTTCTTGTGTCCTCCTATAGATTTTCCTATAGGCTTTATTTTGAAGGCCAAGTTTGGGAAAAGCCTCCAAAAGGCCACCTGAGACCTCCTAGGATCCAACCATACCATCCTACATCCTCTCAAGCCCCAAAACCGCCTTTCAACACCACCTATTCGCTGCCACATTCACAAGCAATAAATCACATACATGTCAAATTCACATAAAAGTCCAAAAGGATGTTTTTTTGCTCATTTACTTCCAGAAATATCTTAGTTAGATGTTGTTTACTTCCCTGAATAGATAAATTTCATTCTTTTCATAGTTACCATAGTGCTTTCTGCAAAAGTAGGATTAGTTGGTTAATTAGGATTTACTTGGTTTGCTTTACATTTCAGTCTTTCTCCTTTCTGCAATTAGAATAGCATATATCTTTCTTTCCTTTCATCACATTTAGAGCTTCTTCTAGAATCCATAGAAGTTGGCTTAAGCTCCTAGTGATCTTGTGCTGGCTGACCAAGTGACAACCTACAGTAAGAACTAGTACCTTTGCATACAACACCGTCGCTTCCAAGTTTGTTACGAACTACCGGGTTGATAAGAGTAAAGAAGGCGGCCCAAGAGTTGCAACATTATTGCTGCAATACTGGTGCTCACCATTATTTTTGGTGCCGTTGTCGGGGAAGCATCAGATTATTCTGTGATTACTTCTTTCTTCTATTTTCTTCTTGCAACATTCTGCTAATAGTTTATTTAAGAAAAAGTAGACTAGTACTTTCTTTTCCTTCAATTCTACAAGTTTATTTCAGCAAAAGTAGACTAGCTTTTCTTTTCATTCAATTCTACATTTCCTTGCTTTCCTTTTCAATTCTGCAAATTTCATTTCAGTTAGCTGCAATTTGTTTTGTTCAATCAATTTTAGTTTTGCAGGTACTATCAGTGTGGGAAAAAAGAAACAAAAACCAACCAAAAATATTTCATTTCATGCCTTGTAGGAATAGAGATAATTCAGGAAAATTTTGCCCAACACCCCCACTGCTTCACATAGCCAACCTTCTCTCTTCTTTGGTGGCTGCGATCAAGAAGAACCCTTAGGTGAACAACCTGACATATTTGAAGAACCTATAGGGGAAGAAGAAGAAGAAAACATTCCTTTGGAGCCAATGGCTGAACATAGAAATGCTAGGGGAATTGAGAAAGAATAGAGGATACCTTTCCCATTCGGGAGATCAATGGGGACACCAAAATGAAGAATATAAGCCCTTCCACCCTACCTCATTTCCATGGTCTGACTACAGAAGATCCTGACACATTTTTGTTTGAGTTTGTTGTTATCTGTCAAACCTATGACTATGCAGAAGATGAGCAAAAGTTGAAACTGTTCCCTTCTACTCTCAAGGATGTAGCCTTACACTGGTTCATGGGATTACCTAGCAATAGCATCACAACTTGGGCTCAGATGCAGCAAGCCTTTAACAACAAGTATTGAGACTATTGTAGGTCAAAAGATACTAAAGAAGAAATCTTTTGAATGACCATAGGAAGTGATGAGTCCTTGGAGGACTATGAAGAGAGGTTCCAGCTCAGTTACAAAAGGGCTGGGTGTACACTCGACCCTGAGTCTCTGAAGCTGGTCCTGCTCAGGGGAATTCGAGAAGACCTTTTAGACACCCTCCATCTACTAGTCGGGGGAGACATCTACCAACTATCCTATGAGGACATAAAGACTGTTTTTAGAAACCATTCTAGAGCAGCCAAAAAGAAAGGTAGGGGGAGTCAACCCATAGCCAGTACCTCTTCCTCTAGCTCATCCATTAAAGGAGAACTTGGAAACATCCTAGAAGACTTCAAGAGTGAGATGCTGCAGACTCTTGCCATGCAAATGGATACCTTACATATCAAAAGGAAACAAGAGGAAGCAGAGAGAGCTTTGGCCATTTTTTGCCCTAAATGCACCAGGAGGCATCCTCGAAATGAATACCAATTGAACTCCATAGAAGTTTGTTCAGTCTGTGAAGAAAATCATTCTACAGACAAGTGTTCTTCCTTATTCGGACTTAAAGCTGTATATTAGGGGGCTGAGGGAGTCACTGAACAACTCTATTACATAAACCAAAGGGGGCTGCATGGACCTATACCATATCAGCAGGGAATGCAAGGGACATCTCAGGCATACTACAACCCCAACCAAGTCACTTCCATACCTTCTTGGGGTCCCCCTACTCATCCTTCTTGGTCCACATCTCCTCCTTAGTCCTTCACATTTCTGTATCATGCCCAACCAACCAACCATTCATTTCAATCCTATGCTCTGCCGCAGCCTCAGTGGAATGCATCTCATCAAGGGTGGAGACCCCAATACAACTCTCCTCCTGCTCTTTTGCCTCCACCACCTGTCCAACCACAAACGTTACCTCCTGCTCCACCAAAGCAACCCCAGATGCCTGCCCAGCCAAATCCAAACATGAAAAATAGACAGGCTCAACAAGTATGTAGTGGGGAACCATCACGCCTGACTTATGCTGTGGAGATTCAGGAAATTAACTTGCGATCTAGGAAAGTTCTCCCAGATAGCCAGCCTCCACCCAGGGAGGTTGAGGAAGATAAAGAGGAAAGTGAACCTAAAGCAATTCCACCCTTTCCTGAGAGACTATCTGCAATAGTCCAGCCTACCCCAGAAGAAACTGAACTCCTAGGAGAATTGAAACATTTATGTGTGAATATACCACTTCTCTAAGCCATAAAATATGTGCCTATCTACAATAGTTTGATTAAAGAGAAGTGGTTTAGGCATCCAGGAAGGTGCAAGAGAGATGCCCCAACCATCAATGTCATATGACAATTGTCTGACCTGATATTAGGGCAGGCAATCTATCCAAAATATTTGGACCCTAGAAGCCCAGTAGTTGATGTCCACATCAATGGAACCATGATCCCACACACCTTGATTGATCTGGGAGCTGCCATTAATGTGATGACAAAGGACACAATGCTCAAACTCAACCTCCAGGGCTCCTTGAGGAAGACCACAACTGTGCTACAGCTTGCAGACTACTCCACCGTGACCCCTGAGGGGATTGTGGAAGATGTGATGGTCTCTGTTGATTCTTGGGAGTACCCTGTTGATTTCTTAGTTCTACAGCCAAAGGAAAAGCTCACTGGGTATCCTCTCATTTTGGGAAGACCCTGGTTGGCTACTGTTGATGCCTACATTAGCTGTCGAGCTGGGAACATGACCATAAAGAATGGGAATATGTCCAAGTAGTTAGTCCTATATCCTCCTGCCCAACCCTTGCTAGAACATGATTTACCTCTCTGGATGGAGGAGGAAGACGAGGATGAAGTCTATTCTGCACGGCTTTGTGCATTAGGAATCACCATGGGGGAAAACAGCAAGATGATGATGATATGATTGAAAATCTGATTTAGAATCCACCTCCCAGTGTATTGCCATTAGAGTACATAGTAAGAGAAACGCAAACCAACCCCTCAACTGATCTCTATGTGGCCGACTCCACCTCTCTCCGTGTTAAGAATATAGAGTCCAGCCCAGAAAGAACCTTGAAGATCAATCCATCCCTATCCACTTCCTAGGAGAAGGAACTATGTAGCTTGTTGAGAAAGCACTTAGATGCCTTTGCTTGGAGTTATAAGGAGATGAAGGGAGTACACCCTTCAGTATGTACTCATCATATATACATCAAGGAGGATTGCAAGCTAGTTAGGCAACCTCAAAGGAGGATGAATCCAACACTTAAACATATTGTTAAGGAAGAACTACAGAAATTTCTTGATGCAGGATTCATCTATCCCATCTCTGACAGTGAATGGTTCTCTCCCTTGGTGCTAGTACCAAAGAAAAATGGTAAGTGGAGAATTTGTGTCGACTATTGGGAATTGAACAAAGCCACTAAAAAGGACCATTTCCCTTTACCTTTCATAGATCAAGTGTTAGACGGTCTGGCAGGGAAAAAGTTTTTCTCTTTCCTAGACGGGTTTAGCGGGTATAATCAGATTCAGATCAGCCTGGAAGACCAAGATAAGACCACTTTCACTTGCCCTTGGGGTACCTTTTCATACCGGGTCCTTCCTTTTGGTTTGTGTAATGCTCCCACCACTTTCCAAAGAGCGGTATTGAGTATATTCTCTGAATTAGTTCATGATGCAGTAGAGATATACATGGATGACTTTACTCCTTATGGCTCTGAATTTCAGGAAACCTTATCTAATATAGGAAAAGTTCTCGACAAATATGTTGAGATGAACCTGTTCCTCAGTCCGGAAAAATGTGAATTTTTTATCACTGAAGGGACCATGCTAGGTCATGCAATATCTCAACAAGGACTGCAAGTGGACCCCAACAAAATTGCCATCATCCAAAGGGTCCCACCTCCTCAAAAGGTGAGAGATGTCAGAAGTTTCCTAGGCTTAGCAGGGTATTGCTAGAGGTTCATTAAAGAATTCAGCAAGCTAGCCTCTCCTTTGTTTGGACTTTTAGGTAAAGATGTCGAGTTTATATGGTTGGAAAACTGTCAAGAAGCCTTATATACCATGAAAAGCAAGTTCGTGATTGCCCCAATTCTGAGAGGCCCAAACTGGGCCCTACCTTTCCACATTCAAACAGATGCCTCGAACAAAGCAATAGGAGTAGCCTTGGGACAAATTGATGAAAAGTTACCTTATGCCATATACTTTATAAGCAAAAACTTGTTAAAGGCAGAGTTAAACTATGCAGTGACCGAGAAGGAGCTCCTAGCTATTGTGCATTCTTTAAACAAATTTAGACATTATATCACAGGCTATCAAACTTTTGTGCACACTGATCATGCTACAATTAGATATTTAATGAACAAACTGGATGTGAATGCTCGCATTATTAGATGGTTGCTTTTACTGCAGCAATTTGATCTGACAATTGTTAATAAGCCTGGGAAAGAAAATGTTGTTGTTGGCTTTTTGTCTAGAGTAAATTTGCCTGCAGGTGAAGAAGGAATGATGGATGACAAAATGCCAGATGAACACCTGTTTTCTATCTCAATACTCTCTCAATGGTTTGTTGATATAGCAAACTACTTAGTGTCAGCACAGTTCCCACCACATCCGTCCTCAAAAGAGAAGAGCAAGATAGTGAGGAAAAGCACCCCTTTCACCTGGATTGGAGGAAATCTCTTCAAACTTGGCCCAGATCAAATCTTGAGAAGATGTGTCAGGGAGGAGGAAGTCTTTGACATCCTCCTGACCTGTCATGATGGGCCTTGTGGAGGTCATTTTGCAGCAAAAAGAACCGCCTTCAAGATACTGCAAGCAGGCTACTACTGGCCCACTCTTCATCAGGATGTGAGGAGATATACCAGCCAGTGTGATCAGTGCCAGAGGATGGGGAAACCTACTCCCAAGGATGAGATGCCCATGCAACCTCAAGTGACTTTTGAGCCATTCGAGAAGTAGGGCATGGACTTTGTGGGTCCTATCAGCCCTCCTTCAAAGCAGAAGCAATACATCATTGTGTGCACTGATTACCTGACAAAGTGGGCAGAGACAAAAGCAATCAAAGCAGTGACAGAGGAAAAAGTAGCTGAATTTTTGAGAGAGAACATATTCTACAAGTTTGGGTATCCAAGAGAATTGGTCACAGATCAAGGTAGTCAGTTTACTTCCAATCTGATTGAAGACCTGCTCACACATCATAGAATCAAGCACAAGACTTCAACCCCTTACCATCCACAAGCCAATGGGTAGGTGGAGGTCACTAACAGAGCATTGGAAGGGATCCTGACAAAGGTAGTGAGCAGCAACAGAAAAGACTGGGCAGATATATTAGTTGAGGCCACTTGGGCCTACAATACAACATGGAAGACCACTACAGGGTTCACACCCTATGAGCTGGTCTATGGGAAGAAGGCTTTGCTGTTAATAGAATTTGAATTCAATACCCTGAGGATGGCAGCTCAGCTGGACCTAGACCTCATCCATGCATAGAAAGAGAGATTACTCCAGCTCAATGGATTGGATGAACACAAAATGTAGGCTCTTCTCCATACAGAGGTAGTTCAACTTCAGAGAAAGATATGGCATGACAAAAACATCAAGGAGAAGAAATTCCAAGAGGGAGATTGGGCACTACTCTATGATTCGAGATATAAAGATTTCAAGGGTAAGCTAAGAACAAGATGGATGGGACCCTACATAGTGGAGAAATGCAATGACATTGGTTCAGTTATGATTAGAACCAATGATGATGAAGCCATCCCCATGATTGTCAATGGAAATCAATTGAAAATCTATAAGAAACCCCTCTCCAAGTGAGAGTTCATTGAATAAAACAGTGATGGTAGTGGAGCATGTCTTGGCCTCCACTTCATCCACTCACTGAAGAAAAAGAAAAAATAAAAAATAAGGACCCAAGTGAAAACCTCCATGAGGCGCTTGAGTCCCATCATTGGGTTGAAAACCTCTTCTAAGGCGGCCCAGTGATGTCAAAAAAGAAAAGAGAAAAATAAGATCCCTAGGTGAAAACCTCCCTTGGAGGTGCCCAGGGCAGGCAATTAGGGTGAAAACCTCCCTGAGGTGCCCTAGTTGTTTTCAAAAAAAAAAAAAGAGAAAAAAGAGGAAAAGAAAAATGAATTTCCAGTTGCATTGCAGGTTTGCAGGAGGACTACAGGAAGTAGCAGAAGGTGCCAAGGGAGCCCTGAAACCAATACCAACACCTATCCTACCTTCCCACACCTTTCTCCATCATTCTTGGTATTCTTTTCACCTCACTGTGCTTTTCTTTCAAAAATTGTGTTTTCTACAGGAGGCTCTGTGTTTTCTACAAGAGGCTCCTATAGGAATTACAGAGAGCCAGAAATGGATATAAAAGGCAGTTTGAGGGACAGGGAAGCTTCACAAAAGATATATAAATCCTCCTACAATATTCAAACCCCCTTACCATCATCTCCAAGCCTACATCACATCCCAAGCATCATTCTTCTTCCTGCACAGGAAAAACACAGAAAAACAATTTTTTAGGAAAAGGAAAAAAAAACAGAAAATAAGAAAGGAAACAACACCATCCACCTCACCTGAATCCTACCTATTACCTCTCTATCTCTATATACATCTCTGGCATCATCCTCATAGCTACAATCACAGAAAGAGGCTAAGGTTTCAAAGGGAGAAGCAACTATAGGAGCTCCTGTAGGAATTCTTGTAGCAGCTGATCCCATTAAAATTCAGCATCAACAACAAGAGGGTGCAAATATCCCCGGATGCGGGTGCTTATCCTGCTAATTAAGGTGATGGGACAGGGGTGCGGCAAGGCTGGACGACACCTGCCTGCCCAGCACCACCTGGTTTATGGCCGGACGCGACTTCAACAGAGGCATGGGAGTTCATTTGGTTTCACGTATTGGGGCACTGATATGCACAACCTGTACTCTGATCTTTCCATCACTTCCACATGCTTCAGCCCGAGTTGGGCATCGGTTCCATTCAATGCTAGAGTAATGGTGGGGGCAATCCAAGGAGAGGCGGTTGATGTTAAATTCAGGCACAACTATGGACTCGTTTGGAAGCTCCTGGTGCATAGCTGGTCTGGCAAAGTTGTGTTACGGGAGGCTGCTTGGTTATGCTTGGCAAATTCTGCGTCGCGCCCTCCGCCTGCTCCCAATTTGCTTTTCTTTCCTCCCTCAGAGTACCCTGGTGCTCTCTTTGTTCCTCATCCCATCATGGTTCGACAACGTTTGATCAGTAGAAGGGGCGGCTCGCGGGGTGGGAGCTCTAGGCATCAGGTCAGGAGGCGAAGCACCTCGGGCTCTCCATCTTCCTCGGCGGAAAACCCACGCTATCCCAACACTAGAAGCGGCTGTGGTAGAGCAAGCCTTCGCTCTGCTCCCTTCCCTCTGCCCCAGCATCACTCCCCCCATACCACGCTATTCCACTTCTGAAGCACTCTCAATCAACCGATCATCACCGCAACCATTTCCATCTCCTTTTCTGAGGAAGCGGAACAGAGCATCCCGATGACCTTCCCCGGGGACGATAAGCACAGAGCTGGACCAAGTCAAAACAAAGCTGAACCGAGTCGAAACAGAGATAAGGAAGACGAGCCTGAAGGGCACGGTGGGCAGCCCAAACGGAAAGGGAAGGAGGTTGTTGGGGACCTGCAAGAGGATTCAGCGCCACAGCTTGCCACACTAGCCATGGAGAGGCGCATGATGGACGGGTCGGACCCGCAGCTGGACGATGGTAGCAGAGAAGGCGAGCAACAGGACAGGGGCCAAACTAAGCCAGACAACCAAGATGATTGGAGTTGCCCGATAGTGGAGGAACCTGCCACGGAGGAGTTCATCACCAAAATCACCAATGCCAGGTGGCACTTCATCTAACTTTTGGTTTTTCTTCCTCTTTTTTGTCCACGTAGGAGCTCCAAGGAGGATGAATTGCTGGTTTTATGTGGGTTTATTAGCACTTTTCAGAAAACTGTGGCAAATTTTCAGTGATGTCTTCTTTTTTGTATCTCCCTCACTATCAGACTGGTTTCCCCTCTGTTGGGGCAATCCTAGATCTAGTTCTTCGGCAAGCTGAGATAGGTTGTATTCCTTCACAGCCAGAACCCCTCTTTAAATATCTTTTTATTTTCTTTTAATAGATTAAAATTACTTAGCGAAAAAAAAGAGGGTGCAAATATGAAGGTTAAAGAAGACACCTGTAGATCAAATCTAGCTAGAGAGGAACCTGCACAAAGCATAGTCACACATCAACAAGTAGATAGCATGCATCAAAGGAAACAAAGGCATGCAACAGAGAGAAAGAGCCCCAACCTGCACAAAAAATACATTCGGATCTCAAGTAAGTAACTAACCCGCTCCTCTGTTTGCATTTGTATAATTAGAAAGCATGCAACAACAATGAGATGGTTGAGGTTGAACAAGGGAAAGGTGGCTAGTTAACTTGGCCACCTTCAGCTAGTTGACTCCACTCATTCGAAGATGTCACCCACACGTGCGCATAGTCAACTCAGGAAAGATGTCAAGGACAAGTAGTGGAGGAAGTGTGAACTCCGATGCAATCATGTGGGATGATTACAAGGGAAGGGCCATGATGACAAGGCAAGTGGGGACCAACGGTCCTAATATGGCCAACGTACACTTGGCCAGCTCACCCTCCATCACCGGAAATATCCATAAACAACAATAAGTACTCCTCCGCGCGCACTCTCACCACCATTTCCTTCACCCTCTCCTCAAAACTCTGCTCTTGCAATCTCCTTGTGCCCCCACAGCCTCGTAACCATCGTTCTCTATTGATCTCTCCCATATTCCTACTCTCGGCGTTGTCTACAGGAGCATTTACAGGTTCTACAGGAGAACCTACAAGAATTCTACAAGAGGGACAACAGTGTTCTACAGGAGGGCCAGTGAGTCGTTTCAAAGGGAGAAAACACAGGTTTTATGACAATTCTCGGGCCGAGGAGGTAGGTTCTATGCATACCCCGATTGAATATCAAAATATGCAAGTATTGGTTAAATTTTGAAGAGGAAATAAAGCCTTTAGGTGGAGGAAATACATAACATAATTTCTGCTTCTTTCTTGAAAAAAACATTGTCTCTTTGTTTCTCTGTTTTTCTTCAAAAATTGTTGTCTCCTTCTCCTCATTTGGTTTCCCAAAGAAGCATAACAGGAGGTTTTATGAGGAAGAAGCCCACCAACTCTTCTAGGCTCCATGCACATCCCAAGTAGTGGACATATTCACAAGAGTAAATTGGATGAACTTTTTTGAGAAATTCCAAGGGTTTGATGAGGAAATTGCTCAAGAATTTGCCCATTCTTTGGTCCCTCACACTAGAACACATGCCGTTGTCACCTTTAGAGGCCTTTCCATGGAGGTAACCCCTGAATTTATCAGTAGGGTCACTACCCTTCCTCTTGAATTGCCTTTGAGCAAGGATGAGAAGCTAATTGGCCAAGTTGCTAAGAAAAACTTCTTCCAAAACAATGAAACCCCTGTAGAAGATAAAAATGGTATAATAAGGGCTAGCATACCATATCCTTGGGATGAGGTTAGCTACCAAATAATCAAGTATATTTCCTATGAGGGGAGGTACAACATTGTCTATGGGTACCACTTTAGAATTCTTCACGAATTAAGGTATGGCATGGACACTCCAGCCCCTCAGAAGCTCAGCATCCCCTACTTCCTCCTACAGTCCCTCATTAACTCTAGTACTAAAGTAAAAGCAAGAAATCCAAAGCAATTGGCTCACCATGGGTTAATCAAAATTTTAGTGGAAGAAGCCGTCCATACATTTACACTCCCTATAGCATGGGAAATCTTCAGAAACATGACAGCTGAAGATGACATAAAGACCCTGACCTATGATATTAGTCCTACTGGCAGTGAGGAGGAAGAGCAGCAAGGGGGAGAAGGTGAAGAAATTGGTGAGTTAGAAGAACAAGAAGGGAAGAAGGAAGAAACCAGGATAGAGGAGGAAAAATCTAAAGAAACAGAGCAGGAGGAAATAGAGCAAACAGAGAGGGAAAGAGAGGCATAAAAGATAGAAGTGTCCCCTGAGACCCTAGAAAGAGAGGCAACAACTGCGCTCACTACCCTCAGCACACCAATTAAGCCAAAATAGAAGAGGAAGAGGCAAACCTTAATGTATTTCAAGGAAAGAAGAGCACGAGAATCAAATCAGGGAAACCCCTACCTTCTTCAAAAGTGCCAATTGTTATTGAAGATTCACCCTCTACCCAAGGAAAAGAATTCCCTTCCAAGGCACCTATCACATATGAAAGGGGAACTCCTAGATCCCCCACATGGAAAGAAAAGGTAGAACTATAGGACCAAAAAACAGTCCTACAGGAGGCACAAACAGTTCTACAGGAGACCCTGTCAAAACTACAGGAGACCCAAGAGCTTGAGAAAAGGGTAGAAGAACAGCCATAGGGATAGGAGGAAGAAACAGAGCTACAAGAACCTGATCCCCAGCCAAGTCTTGGCTCCTACTATAGTCTTCTTGAGGGGGGAAGAATAATTCCACAAAAATTTGTAATCCCTCTATTCTTTGAATTAGAGAAGGAAAGGATAAGGACCTATCGATGGATGCAAATAGCCAAATCCAAAGGGGTTGAGGATGTTGGCCATATGGAGAACAAACTCAGAGAAATGGGCAGAGAGTTAAGTGCTACCAGACACAGAAGAAATCACAAGGAGCCACCTTGAAACTGAAAATAAATTGTTAAAAAGACAGCTGCAAGAGAAAGAGACCCAACTAGCATGCATGGCCAGCTGGTCCATGGAGGCATTGCAATGTAGGCAACTAGAAAAATCCTATGGCCTGTATCTCAAGGACCAATGGTTGCAATTTCAGATAAAGACTTTGGCACAAAGAGGCACCATGCCTTTCCAAGACTACAGGCAGTTTATGGACCTGTGTGACCAAAGCACATTAGAAGATAAGGCAAAGATGGAAGAATTCTACCTGCATAACATGGTCCTCACAGACATGAATGTGTGGGACCCCAATGCTAGGCTAGGGGACTTGCAACTAATGGCCATGGCCTCATGGATGAACCATGAAGAGTTAAGGGCAGCAGAAATAAGAAGGTTGATGATAAAGGAGAAGAATGAGCCATTAATGATTAGAGCTGAGCCATCAGACCCCATGGCACTCATCAGCACACATAACCTGCTTGCCCACAATCCTCAAATTGCCCCTAGATATATAAGTGATCAAGCACAAGCCATTGCACATTTTGAGGATATGGAAAGGTTACTTGGGGATGACTATGTACATGCCTATATGAGGAGATGGAATACCTTACCACACAGTCTACAGATCAGGGAATATCATTCCCCAATGAGGATGAGGGAGGCATTAAGGAGAGTGCCCATGTATAAGCGCTCCATGCAGAGGTTGAAGGTCAATTGGATTGGCCTCAAATTGAGTCCCCCACTGCTGCTAGGCATGCTGGAAGGCAGAAGAGAAGAAGAAGAATAGGAGTAGTGGGAAGAAATAGACAAAAAGGCAGGATTCTATGACAAGGAAGAGGAGACCACATCAGAAGCATGGGATGCTAGGGAGGCCACCAAGGCCATAAAAGATGAGGAGATGGACTAAGTTGCTCAGAGGATGAGTAACACTTTCAGTAGGGGGGTGATGATGAGCCTCATAAATGGGTAATTATATGGGCTCATTTTACCTCCTAACCTAGTCAAATCAACCATTCTCTTAGCTTATTGTGTGATTTTCGAATTATATTTATGCTTATAGAGTGAGTTGAGTTAGTTATGATGCCATGTGGTCTAATGTGTGTTTAATGCAGATTATTGATGAATTTTGTGGTCAAAGTCAAGGATCCAGTGGACAAATGGTAGCAATAACTCGAAGTGGACAAAGGAGAGGACTTATAGGAGGGAGTCTCCCTCATTTATTACTCCTCACTTTGAATTCTCCTTCATTTAGCTCAGAGCATAAGCAACCAAGTCATGTATTAGCAGGCAGCCGAGCAAGTGGAGGATGACTGATGATTATATCGAGTTTTGGGAGCCAAGCCTCCCTAATTTTAAGGAAGCCATTGGTAGCTTCAATTGTATAAGTAGAGAGGCCTAGGGCCTCACTAGGGTCAGATTTTTGCTGAAGTTTTGTTGTACTTTTGCTTATGTAAACTCCGTTCAACTTCGAGCTTATTATTTTGGCAGCTTCATGTAACCTTGTTCTTTTAGAAATAAAGATGGAATCCTTTTTGAGTTAGCACTGAGTTACCTCTGAGGGCTAAATATTTTGGGTTAGGGCCCAATCGAAGTAGCCAAGCTCCTCTTTACTTGTGTTTATATGTTTTATTTCGGTTGTAGATTAGATTGCTGATTAGATGTATATCTTTCATGGTTAGGAATAGGTTGCTTTTGATGATTCGGTAGTTTGGTTCCATTTGTGCTCTCTATAGCAGGTTAAGTAGTGGTAAATAAAAGATTTAAAAGGCTATAAATATTGCCTTGGCCTCTCTTCCTCCCTTTGGGACCTTGATTTTAGGCAAAGACCCTCTTGCTGCCCCAAAAACACAGATTTTCCTCATTCATAGGACTTCTAGTGTTTGTAGCTTTCTAGCTGGTTAATAGTTTAGTTTACTTTGCTTCAGAACTTCTCCATAATTTTCACTTCTTTATTTACCATAGTATTCTTGCATTCTTTCCTTTCTTGTAGCAGTTATCAGCATTTCCTTTCATAAATCATAGCTTAGACTAGTTGGATGCAGAACTCTGTTTTTCTAGATGTACTTATTTCATTGCTTGCTTAATCTCATTGGTTGACTATCAGCTGTTTATGTAGCAGATATCTTCTAGTAGTAGGCCAGCGTATCAGCCATCCCATCCTCCATCTGATCCATGCCCTACAGGCTGCCCAAGTCTCCCTTCAATTCTGCCTTAGTTTCCTGCATTTTCCATAGAATTCCTTTCTCTCTCCTTGAGCAAATCCAATCATCTCACTCTCTCCGAATGATTCTTGGTAGAACCTAGGTGCTCTAAAACCTCATTCCAAGCTTCATCCACCTTTTTCGCCCACTCTCACACCCTCAAAACAACGAAAACTGCTCTTGGCCTCCTCCCGTAGGCCTCCTGTAGAATGCTGTTTTTCCTCCTGTAGATTTCCTGTGTCCTCCTTTAGATTTTCCTGTAGACTTTCTTTTGAAGGCCGAGTTTGGGAAAAGCCTCCAGAAGGCCACCTGAGACCTCCTAGGACCTAACCACACCATCCTACATCCTCTCAAGCCCCAAAACCACCTTTCATGACCACCTATTCAATGTCACATTCACAAGCAGTAAATCACATACATGTCAAATTAACATAAAAATACATAAAAATCCAAAAGGATGTTTTTTTGCTCATTTACTTCCCAAAATAGCTTAGCTAGATGTTGTTTACTTCCTTGAATAGATAAATGGAATTATTTTCATAGTTTCCATAGTGCTTTTTGCAAAAGTAGGATTGGTTGGTTAAGTAGGATTTACTTGGTTTGCTTTACATTTTAGTCTTTCTCCTTTTTGCAATTAGAATAACATCTATCTTTCTTTCCTTCCATCACATTTAGAGCTTCTTCTGGAATCCATAGAACTTGGCTTGAGCTCCTAGTGATCTTACGCCAACTGACCAAGTGACAACCTGCAGTAAGAACTAGTACTTGTGCATACAGCATCGTCGCTTCCAAGTTTGTTACGAACTACCAGGTTGATAAGAGTAAAGAAGGCAGCCCAAGAGTTGCAACATTATTGCTGCAATACTGGTGCTCACCACCTACATAAAAACTTCTTTCGCTGCAATGTAGATCTGCCTACTGTTTCATTCTATTCTGCGCCAAGGTGAGGTTATCCTTTAAGAGTTGGAGAACTTGTTGCTGATGCTTGATGTGATCTTCCACTGCTTGAACCTTATAATTTTCTCTTAAATATGATGTGATGGATGGTGGATGATATCCATAAAGTGCCATAAATGGGGTCATTTTTGTTGCAGTATGGAAGGAAGTTTTATACCACCATTCAGCCAGAGGCAACCATTTGACCCATTCTGTCTGTTTATCAGATACAAAGCAACGAAGATATCCTTCCAAACATTTGTTTACTATCTCAGTTTGCCCATCAGATTGAGGATGATAAGATGAGCTATGAGCTAACTGAGTACCAAGACAAGAAAATAATTCTGTCCAAAAATTTCCAGTGAAAATGGGATCTTTGTCACTTACAATAATATTTGGGTTTCCATGTATCTTTTGAATTGATTCCATAAATGAAATAGAAACTATACTCGCTTTAAATGGATGAGATAATGCACAAAAGTGTGCATACTTGGTAAGTTTGTCAACTACCACCATGATAACACTCTTTCCTTCGGACTTGGGTAAACCTGTGATAAAATCCATTGAAACCTCCTCCCAATGTTGGCTTGGAATGGATAAAGGTTGTAATAGTCCTAGCGTCTTAATTGTTTCAACTTTATTTTGTTGGAAAACCAAACATTTCACCAAAAACTTTTGAATATTTGATTGAAGGTCATCCCAAAAAAAATATTTATTAACCCTGTGATAGGTTTTTAGAAATCCTAAGTACCCTCCTAAGGGAGAGGTGTGCAATTCCCTAAGAATCTTTTGTTTGAGTTGTGAATTCTTACATAGGTATAACCGATCCTTGTACCATAATGAATCATTTTTCCAACTAAATGTATCAGATGTAATGGGATCTTGTTGTATGTTTTGAATGAGTGCCCACACTTCCTCGTCATTCTTCCATTCATTCCTTGCTTCGTTTATCCAATCTGGTTGGATAATAGAAATAGCGCAAAGAAATGCTTCCACATCCTCATCCTTGCATGAGAGTGCATCTGCCACAACATTTTTCTTCCCTTTTTTGTAGATGATTTCAAAGTCATAATCCAACATTTTTGTGACCCATTTTTGCTACTCTTCTGAAGATAATCTTTTTTCTAAAAAGTATTTAAGACTATCATGATTTGTTTTACCTTGAAGTGTCTTCCCATTAGGTAGGGTCACCATTTCTTAAGTTCATGTAGTATTGCCAACATTTCCTTCTCATAAATATTTGTGTATAAATACTTTCCTTTGATTGGACGACTTTCGAAAGCAATGAGTCTTTCTTCTTGCATTAAAACAACACTAATTCCATTTCCTGAGGCATCACATTCCACAATAAATGTTTTTGTGAAGTCCGATGTAGCTAATACTGGTGGTTGGCACATTGCCTCTTTAAGATGTTCAAAGGCCTTCGTTTCTTCTGGAGTCCATGAAAATGCATCTTTCTTAATAATGTTGTTAGAGGTGCTTCTATTCTCCCATAATTATTAACAAACTTGCGATAGTACCCTGTCAACCCAAGAAATCCTCATAGATGCTTTATGGATGTGGGGATTTTCCATCCCTTAATGGTTTTAATTTTGCTAGGGTCTACCTTAACACCTTCATGAGATACAATATGACCCAGATATTCCACCTCTTGTACTCCAAAGAAACATTTGGAGATTTTTGCATATGATTGTTTCTCCTCCAATAGTTTGAGCACCATGTCAACATGTTGGACATGATCCTTCCAAGACTTGTTGTAGATTAGTATATCATCAAAAAATACTAACACAATTTTTTTAAGGAAGGGTTTGAAAATGGAATTCATCAAACCTTGAAATGTAGAAGGTGCATTAGTAAGGCCAAAAGGCATGACCAAAACTTCATAATGACCCTCATGAGTTCTAAATTTTGTTTTTGGAATGTCTTCAGTCTTCTTTCTGATTTGATGATATCCTGAATGAAGATCCAACTTGGTAAAGTAAATTGATCCATGCAATTCATCCAATAATTCATCAATGATAGGAATGGGAAATTTATCTTTAATAGCGAGCTTGTTGAGCTCCCTATAATTTGGACACATGCACCATGATCCATCCTTCTTGTGAACCAATACTACTAGAGTAGAGAAAGAACTTTGACTAGGTTGAATTATATGAGCCTCTAGCATTTCTGCAACCATACGTTCAATTTCACTCTTTTGGACATAGGGATATCTGTAAGGCCTGATGTTTGGAGGAACACTTCTTGGAATCAAATTAATAGCATGATCATGATCACAAATAGGTGGGAGGCCTTTGGGAGTCTCAAATACCTTGGAATGATTGCCCAAGACTTTTTGGAGATATGGAAAAATGGATGATTTCGATGTGGGAACCTCTGGTGAAAATAATTGTGCAATTATGCATCGTTGCTCTTTCTTTAGAAGCTTTATCATTCTGTTAGAACTGATTGTCTTTCTTGGTTTCCCTGTGATAGCCCTTAAGTCAACTTCTTTTCCTTCTGAAGAGAATTTCATGAAAAGTTCTTGAAAATTAAAATCTATTGTACCCAAGGATTGTAGCCATTGGACTACTAGTACACCGTCAACGCCACCCATTGGAGTGGAAAGCATTGGGCTATTCAATACATATTCTTCCATGGATAGCTTGATATTATGGCACTTTCCTGAGCAATTTATGGTTCCTCCACTTGCAACCATCACTTTACACTCTGGTGCTGGATATAGGAGGCAATTCAATTCCTTGGCTATCTTACAATGAATAAAATTATGGGTACTTCCCGAATCAATCAACACTATTACCTTTTTCTTCTTGATATTCCCTTTTATCTTGATATTTTGAGGAGTGGTAATTCCAGCCAATGCATTACAAGATATGGTCGGATTCATTTCTTCTTTTTCTAGGGTTTGTTCTTAGTGTATATCCTCTTATTTTGACGTTTCTTGTTCCTTTTCTTCCTCCTCTTCACAATCTACGTAAAATAATTTCTTCTCGGCACACTTATGACCTTTAGTGTATTTGCTATCACAACTGTAACAAATACCTTTTTCTCTTTTTTCTTCCAATTGTTGTGGTGTCAACCTTGTAGGTTGTGGATGGCTAGGGTTAGCAACACTTCCATCTTTATGATTGTGAGTGGTAGGCTTCTTTGTTGCCATAATTTTTCTTTCCATTTTTCTTGCCAACCTTAATGCATTCTCCAATGAATCTTGTTCCCAAAGGCGAACCTCATGTTGGATGTTATCTTTTAAATTCCCTATGAACACATCAATCCTATGCTCCTCTACAATATCTTTTACCCATATATTCAATTTTTGGAAGTCCTCAATGTGCTCCATCACTGAACCCTTTTGTTTGAGATTTATCAATTGGATAAAAAAAGTGTTGCTTTTTGTATCCTCATAATGTGCTATCATTTCATCTGTAAAGATAGCCCAAGTGACAATTTGTTTATGAGAGAAAAGCCATTGATACCATACAAACTGATTTGGTTCCAAATATAAAGTTGCAATGCGTACCTTTGTGTATTTTTCACATTATGGAGATCGAAAAATTGCTCCATCTGTAGTATCCATGTTTCGGGATCCTTGCCATCAAACTTCCTCATATCGATCTTGGAACATGGTGGTTCTTCGATCCAACGTTAGAGTCTATGAAATCATGATTAACATTTATCTTGTTCTCATCATGAGTTTCCTTTACTACCCTTTCACCATTATTAAGCATTTCTTGTAGAAACTTTGTCAAATTTACCTTCAAATCTTCCATGCCTTTCTTTAAATTATCCATCTTAGCTTCCACGCCATCCATCTTAGCTTCCACGCTGTCCATCTTAGCTTCTACACCTTTCTTTAAACCATCCATTTTAGATTCCATGCCATACATATTAGCTTCTACGTCTTTCTTTAAACCATCCATCTTAGCTTCTGTTACTTTTTGTGTGAGTAAAATTTGTTGCACTTGGTCTCGTAATTTTGATATATCATGTTGCATTTCTTACTCTTCTTCAGGAGTCATGCTAGAGATTTCAGGTTGCTTACTAGGTGTTTCCATTTTCTTTCTTCGAGGCATCAATTACCAATAATAATGCTTCACTATGCCCTTTGAATTCCTTCAAACTAATTTTTCAAACCAAGTTTATGCAAAAATTTAAAAAAAACTACACATCATTTTTCACTTTGTAGGAGCTCGATATTGAATCTGATGTCTTTCTGCAATTTTGGATCTCCAAGGTCTGAAATTTCTTCCTACGGTAACCCTCTAAGTAATATTTCTAACCTTGCAAGTCTTATCAAGATTGGATTCTCCAATTAAGAATTATGCCAAATCTCCCATGATGACCTAAGTATAGACTAATTCCGTAGAGCAAACTTGTACGATGTTCAGCAGGTTACTGTTTCAACCTTAGGTTCTGAAAATGATACCCACAAACCTATATTCCGTCCTCTTTTTGTAACTTCTTAAGAAAATTTAATCTGATGCTCAGACTGAATGTTATGAGGATTTTCCCAAGGTCTCTTGTTTGGAATGTAATTTGGGGGTCTGCAAAGACCCTAACTTCCTCAGACTATATCTATGAAAATATAGCGATACAAGATCGGAGATTTGGGCCCGAGGTTTAGCAAGATTTCATCTCAAAAGGGTTTTTTTTAGCTTCTGAAACATCGCAGAAACAATTTTATAGTGAAAATTCCACGATGACCTGTTTGGAGCAGCGAAACCCTAGAATCGAAAGCTCTGATACCAAATGTTATGAAACCAGCTCACAAAGAGATAGAAAAGATAGATCAATGCCTTAGAAATAAGCCTCTTCGAGGGGGAAACCTCCTTTACATTACACAAATGAACAATTCTTAGATGATTCAAATGACAAAACCTCCTTTCTATATATAGGAGTCTAAGGGGTCACAATATAACCAAAGCCGACCTAACAATAATAATATAAAGGCACTAAAATAATAATAGTGGGATTCTATGGGGCACAATAATAACAATATGGGGACAATATGGGCACAAAAATAACAATAAGGGATACAACAACAATAGTAATGGGGGAATCACTAGTATTATAGGGACCTAACACAATACCCACCTACTAAGAAGCAAACCAACATGACAAACATACCGATTTTTGGAGCTTTATAACATAGCTTGTTGCAGTATTTACAATAACAACCATACATAAATATGCACATTTACTAAAAAATCATGTACCTTCACCAACAAACAATGAAGGATACATATCCCGCATCTGATCATCCATCTCCCATGTAGCTTCATTGGGCCCAAAGTGCTTCCACTACACTTTAACCCACTCCATTTCTTGATTCCAGAGAGTTAACATCTTTTGCTGCAAAATACTTTGAGGTTTAGACTGGAATTCTCCTTCTAGATCCATCTGCAATACAAACCAATCAATAACATGATAAACATATTTTACATATCTCTTACACAATGAAACATGGAGAAAATCATGGAATTTCATTGTCGGAGGCAGTGCAAGTCTGTAGGCCACTAGTCCAATCCTCTCAAGGATATCAAAAGGTCAACAATACCGAGGTGAAAAATTTGCACATGACCCAAACCTCAAGGATCTCTTCTCAGGATTGATGCACAAGTACACATGTTCCCCAACCTAAAACTCCTTAATTCCCTGTGTTGATCTGAACGACCCTTCTATATATATTTTGTTTCCTTTATATTCTTCTTGATAACATGCATTTCTTATTCCATCTCTCCCAACATGTCTGGTCCTATAAGTACCTTGTTCACAGGATCACTCCATATGATAGGAGTATTACAACTCTGCCTATAAAGTGCCTCAAATGGACTCATCCTCAGTGACTCTTGATACCCATTTTTGTAAGAAAACTCAACCAGTGGAAGATACTCTTCCAACTTTCACCGTTGATGCATAACATAAGTAGACTTTACCAGAATGAAGTTTTTTTTACCTTGGTCAACATGTCATCCACAACCATAATAGAAAGATGTTGTCTAGATGTCCTAGGCAAACTTGTAATGAAATCCATGGAAATGACTTCCCATTTCCACTCTGGAATCATAATTGGTTGTAGTAGACCATCTGGATGCTTACACTCTGATTTTACATGTTGAGAATCCAAACATCTCACCACAAAATCTTTCACCTTTTTCTTCAAGTTCGGCCAGCAGTTGAAATTCTCCACTAGTGTCAGTGTCTTCTGATATCTCAAATGGCCTAAATATGGCTTGACATGAAATTCCCTCAAGATAACATTCTTGAGCTCACTGTTTTCTGGAACATAGGTCATGTCCCTAAATCTGAATGAACCATCTGCTCTAAGATGATAGTCCACATCCTTATCACTTGTACCATGCTGCTATAACCTGTACCTAAGCTCCCTATACTTTTCATCATGATGTCTTGCTTACAATATCCAATCCTGTAAATCTGTCCCATATGAGCTCATAGATACTATATGATTTACATGTACTCTTTTGCTAAGAGCATATGCATTCATGTTCTCCTTACCTTTTATGTACTTGATCTCGAAGTTAAACTCACTAATCGTGGCAAACCATCCAGCTTGCCTAGCATTCAGATTCGGTTGGTCAAAGAAGTACCTCAACCCACTATGATCACTCATCAATACAAACTTCCTACCAAGAAGATAGTGCCTCCACATCTTCAATGCATGAATGATCATTTCCAACTCAAGATCATGTGTCACATAGTTCTACTTGTTCTCATTCAGTTTCCTTGATTCGTAGCATACCACCTGTCCCTCTTGCTTTAGGACTCCACCAAGTCCTCTCTTGCAATCATTTGTACACACCACAAACTCTTTGTCTAGATTGGAAATATTTAGAACTGGAGCATGTTAGGTCCCTATACTACTAGTGTAACCCCTTATTGTTATTAGTACAACCCCCTTATTATATTGTTGTGCCCATGTAGTCCCCATATTGTTATTATTGTGCCCCATATAAACCCACTATTGTTATTGTTGTGCCCTTACATTATTATTGTTATGTCGGCTCTGATTATATTATGACCCCTTAGACTCCTATATATAGAAAGGAGGTCCTGTCATTTGTATCATCTAAGAATTGTTCATTTGTGTAATGTAAAGGAGGTTTCCCCCTTGAAGAGGCTGAATTATAAGGCTTTTATCTCTCTTTTCTATCTTTTTGTAAGCTGGTTTAATAACATTTGATATCAGAGCTTTGGATTCTAGGGTTTCGCTGCTCCAAACAGGTCATCGTGGAATTTTTGCTATAAATTTTTTTTTTCGCGATGTTTCAAAAGCGAAAATAAAAACCCATTTGAGACGAAATGGCACTGAACCTTAGGTCTGAATTTAAGATCTTTTGTCGCTACATTTTCAAAAATATGATATAAGGAATTTAGGGTTTCTGCAAGCTCCAGAATTTCATCTAAAACAGGTCATCATGGAATTTTCGCTATAACGTTTTTGCTAAGAAGTTTCAGAAGCCAAAACAAAAATTTGTTTGAGAAGAAATTGTTCTGAACCTCAGGTCCGAATTTCAGAACTTGGCTCGCTATATTTTCAGATATATGAGCTGAGGAAGTTAGGGTTTTTGAAGACTCCTGAATTACATCCTAAACAGGTGTCCTTGGGAAAATCGTCATAAATTTCTCTTTGAGCATCAGATTGGAATTTTGTAAGAATTTACAAAAAGAGGACGGACTGTATTTTGTTTGGGTATAATTTCAGAACCTAAGGTTGAAATAGTGACAAGTGGCACGTCATACAATTTCACTCTACTGAACTAGTCTATAATTAGGTCTTCGCGGGAGATTGGGAATAAATATTTCTTTTGGAATCCAATTGCAATTAGAATTGTGGAGTTAGAAAGAGGACTCAGAGGGATATTATAGGCCTAAATTTCAGAATTAAAAGATCTGAAATTACAGAGTTACAGTCGTTTCAATATTGAGCTCCTAAAATCAAGAAAAAGTGATATGAGGAAGTTTGATGGAAAGGATCCAGTAAATTGGATGCTACAGATGGAGAGATATTTTGATCTACATGGTGTTCCACTATTACAAAAGGTATGTATTGAATCTAATTATTTAGAACCGAATCAATTTTTATGGTATAAAGGGCTTTGTTCTCATAAACCACTTGTCACGTGGCCAATTTGCACGGAGGAAATGATAAAACATTATGAGGATACAAAGAGCAACACCTTCTTTAGCCAATTGATAAATCTCAAAAAAAAGTGTTCAATGGAAGAGCACATTGAGGAATTCAAAAAATAGAATATAAGGATAAATGATATTCTAGAGAAGTAATGGATTGATGTCTTCATAGTGACTTTAAAGGATAACATTCAACATGAGGTTCTTCTTTGGGAACCTGATTCATGGGAGAAGGCATTTAGGTTGGCAAGAAAAGTTGAAAGTGAAATTACGGAAACAAGGAATCCCATTACTCATGACTATAATTATGGAAGGGTTTTTTCTCCTAGCCTTCCACAACCTACAAGGTTTACACCACAACAATTGGGAGAAAAAAGAGAAAAAAGGCGTTGTTACAATTGTGATAGCAAATACACTAAAGGTCATAAGTGTGCTGAGAAGAAATTATTTTACATAGATTATAAAGAGGAGGAAGAAAAGGATCAAGAAATGTCAAAAGAAGAGGATATACACTAGGAACCAACGCCAAAGAAAGAAGAAATGAATCCGACCATATCTTGTAAAGCATTGGCAAGAATTACCACTCCTCAAACTCTCAAGATAGAAGGACATATCAAGAAGAAAAAGGTTCAAGAAGTGAAATATCACATTGAGAAAGAAGAAATAAATTGGACCATATATTGTAATGCATTGATCGGAATTAGCACTCCTAAAACTATCAATATAGGACATATCAAGAAGAAAAATGTTCAAGAAGTGAAAGATCACATCGAGCATCAAGAAATGAATCTGACCATATCTTGTAATGCATTGGAAGAAATTACCATTCCTCAAACTCTTAAGATAGAAGGACATATCAATAAGAAAAAGATTCAAGCAGTGAAAGATCACATCGAGCATCAACACAAGTTCTCCAACTTTTAAAGGATAATGCCACTTTGGTTCAGAATCGAATGAAACAACAGGAAGATCAACATCACAGTGAAAGAAGTTTTGATGTAGGCGATTGGGTATTTTTACGGTTACATCTCAAGCAAGCAATTTATGAGAAGGAAATGTTGGTAATACCACATGCACTTAATAAATGGCGACCATACCTAATAGGAAGACACTTCAAGGTAAAAATGGATCATGATAGTCTTAAATACTTTTTAGAACAAAGATTATCTTTAGAAGAATAGAAAAAAATGGGTCACAAATATGTTGGGTTATTACTTTGAAATCATCTACAAAAAAGTGAAGCAAAATGTTGTTGCAGATGCACTCTCAAGAAATGATGAGGATGTGGAAGAATTTTTTTGTACTATTTCTATTATCCAACCAGATTGGATAAAGGAAGCAAGGGATGAATGGAAGGAGGATGAAGAAGTGTGGCCACTCATTCAAAAGTTGTAGAAAATCTCAGTTCAAACAATATTGCAAAAACTTGATGAGGAAGGAAAAATCATATTGGAACCTGAAGCAGTCACAAAAACAAGAACCCAAAAGCTATGGAATTGATCAATTTCAGATTATCTCATTAATTGGAAGAACTTACCCGCGAAAGATTCCACATGGGAGGACAAGAATTTTATACAGAAGCATCAAGAACTACTCAATTGTTGAGGACAACACTTTTTGAAGGAGAGAGGCATGTTAGGTCCCTATACTACTAGTGTAACCCCTTATTGTTATTAGTACAACCCCCTTATTATATTGTTGTGCCCATGTAGTCCCCATATTGTTATTATTATGCCCCATAGAAGCCCACTATTGTTATTATTGTGCCCTTACATTATTATTGTTATGTCGGCTCTGATTATATTATGACCCTTAGACTCCTATATATAGAAAGGAGGTCTTGTCATTTGTATCATCCAAGAATTGTTCATTTGTGTAATGTAAAGGAGGTTTTCCCCTTGAAGAGACTGAATTCTAAGGTGTTTATCTCTCTTTTCTATCTTTTTGTGAGCTGGTTTCATAACAAAGCATTCATCAACAATTACTTCAGCTGCTCAAAACTAGTTACACATTCCTTTGTCCATTCAAATTTCTTTCCTTTCCATTGCAATGCTGTAATAGGTTAGGAAATTTTTGAGAAGTTCTTGATGAACCTCCTATAATAACCTGCTAACCCCATGAATGATCTAACTTCATCCACATTCCTAGGAGTTTCCCATTCCATGATATCTCTTATCTTTTCTGGATCCATTGTTATGCCTTCCTTGGAAACAACATGTCCCAAGTAATGTACCTCTAATTGAAAGAAACTGCAATTACTAAGCTTGGCATACAACTAATCCTCTCTTATCAGCCTCAATATTGTTGCTAAGTGTTCGACATGTTCTTCCTCATTCTTAGAATATATCAATATATCATCAATGAATATAATCACAAACTTGTCTAGAAAAGGATGCAACACACTATTCATCAAACAAATTAAAGTAGCTAGAGCATTAGTCAGAACAAAAGGAACTACAACAAACTCATAATGCCCATACCTAGTTTGGAAAGCAATATTGTAGATGTCCTCTTCTTTAATGTGTACCTGATGGTATCCTAATCTCAAGTCAATCTTCGAGAACATTGTTGCTCCCTTGAACTAGTCAAACAAGTCATCAATCCTCGACAAAAGATACATGTTCTTGATGGTTACTGTTGAGAATGCAACAAGATGATAGAGCTTATTGGAAAGAAGTCGCCTTCACTAAGTGGGCCCGCAGGCTATTTTTGGCGCAAAGTCTATTTTTAGACATATGGATCATGGTCTATGAGTTGCAGGATGCTATTTGTGGATGATTGGTCATGTTGGTAAAAATAGATGGACTTCTATTTTTAGACATATGGGCGGTTTCTATTTTTAGACTGCTAGGCTAAAAGTAGAACAGTCGAATATTATTGTCTCATAATAATATTTGGACTATAAACATTATCTTATCCTCTTGGAGCACTTCAGTTTGAGCTACAGATGTGGCACATGCAACTTTCAGAAGGAAATACGCTTTTCTTGTGGTTCAGTTGAGCTATTGCATGATGGACTTCAGTTAGAACTCATGTGGTTGAGTTTGGTGGAGTTGATTGAGGAGTTGATGGAGTTGTGTTCAGTTTGACTAGGTTAAACTAGTTGTATTTAGTCTAGCTGTAGAATACACTAGTGATGAGTGATGTGAATTAATTGTTAAATTAATTCACTAATTATTAACTCATAAAGCAACTAAAGAATACATCAGTTAACTCAGTGCATGGACAGTTCAGTGGATACAGGTGTTAGAGGTTGAGATTGCTATCAGTTGTGACTATAGTTGTGCATGAGATCTTGCACAATCAATGGGATTGAGTAATTACAATGAGGATTGTGTGGTTCAGCCAAGGAAATACAAGTTTGGTTCAGCCATTCATCATTATTCTCATGCAGGATTGCGCAGTGGAGGCAGGCAAACAATGGAGGAGATTTGAGGCATCAGATCTGAGCTAGTTTGTGTGTAACAGGTGGAGATAGTACTAAGTACTTGTGAGGAGTATTGTACTATGTATTGTTACATGTTCTCAATCATTATAATATACAGATAGTGTGGGGTTTTCAACTATATGCTTTCCCCGGGGTACATACTATGTTAATGTGTGCATGCGATTGAAGTTTCATTGTTTTTAATGCTGCTAAATTGATGATCAACGTAGAGGAGGTTATGTATTATGCATGTATTCCGTAATAGTGTATAATCAGGACAATCTTTGTGAATAAGTGTCATATTATTCAAAATTTCTACATGGTATCAGAGTTGTTGATCATCAGATCTATTATTCAGAAAGTGTTTACATTTTATTTCTTCAGGCAGAGTCTATAATTGGGCTAGATAGCCTCTGGATTCATCCTTCCTTTGGAAGGTGAGATATCCGGTAAAAGCCCATACAGTCAATCTCTGTATGAGAAATACTTTGTTCTCACGAATTATAGATCAGAGGCGGTTGAGTTTTGAGCTGGTGGAATTCGAATTTGCAGCAGTGTTTTCTTGGTGTCAACGTTGCAATGTCTTTCAACGGATTACGATTGGAGTATGCTCTTGAGGGCAGCTCGAATTATATTGCATGGAAAGACAGGATGGAGGCGGTGTTAGATGACAATGGGCTGAAGGAGTTCATAGAGTCTGAGGTCCCAAAGCCTACTGATACTGCGCAAGTTGATGCTTTGCAAAAGAAGATAGCAAAGTGTCGAAGGATTGTGTTGGAGGGCGTGAAGGATCACATTGTGTCCAGCCTGCATGGAAAGGCTTCTCCATACTTGATGTGGAAAGCGTTGATAGATCTATTCCAAAGCAAGAGCGATCAGAGGAAGCTGGCGCTCAAGGATAAACTTAGAAACATTAAGTGTGAGAAGGGAGACAGCATGCCCAAGTATCTCACGAAGTTCACTCAGTGCAGAGATGAGCTGGGAAGTGTGGGGGTGACTATTGATGATGAGGACTTGGTGAGCTTGGCTCTCCTTGATCTTCTGAAGAGTTGGCATTCCTATCAGGACTTTGTCAATGGTCGGGAGAAATTGCCAGGATGGGAGAGACTTTGGTCAGATCTTGTGCAGGAGGAGATCAGGCGGAATACCAGGGACAGATCTTCATCAAAGGCAACTGATGAAGAAAATTGCGCTTTGGCTGCCAAAGCAAAGAAGGGGAAGAACAAGAAGGCTTCTCATTCCGGTGCGAAAGGCAAGAAGCAGGACATGTCCAAGGTGAAGTGCTTTCACTGTCACCAGCACGGAAACTATGTCACAAATTGTCCACAGAAGAAGAAAAATAAGCAAGCTGCTGGATCTGCAGCAGGAGAGGCCTTAGCCTCGTAGTTTGAGCTTGATTTTTCGTTGATCACATGCTTGGTATCAAGTGTGATGGGATTGGTATGGTTCTTGGACAGTGGTGCATCTTTTCACATGACAAGAGAACGAGATTTGTTTTTTGATTTGGAGGAGAAAGATCTTGGAGTGCACATCGAGATGGGCGATGATGGTAGATACAGTGCGACCGGTATCGGTACCATTTCCGTTGAGAGAGAGTCTGGTAAACCCTTCGTATTGAAGGAACTGATGCATGTTCCAAGATTGAAGAAGAATCTTATCTCTGTGGCGATGTTAGAAGACAAGGGATATGAGGTTGTTTTCAGAGAGGGAAAGGCTTTCCTGCACAGTAAGACAATTGGAGAAACCCGGAAGATAGGGGTTCGAGTCAGGAACCTTTATCAGTTGCATGTAGATGGTTGCGCAGCAATGGTATGCAAGGCAGAAGGATTGGTGAGCTGGGATGATGGCGAGCTGTGGCACAGGAGATTGGGTCACCTTCACCATGGAGCCTTGAAGATACTGCAGTAGATTACTACAGGGCTTCCTAAAGGCACTCTTGCGCAGTCAGATCAGTGCAAGGGGTGTACTTTGGGAAATTTTGTGAAAGAAACCTTTCACAAGAAGGATAGTCACGCCACTACGATCCTTGAGAGAATTCACATAGACGTGTGTGGACCTTTCTCAGTAGCTTCGACAGCAAAGCACAGGTACTATGTGATCTTTGTTGATGATTTCTCTCGAAAGTGCTGGATCTTCTTCATGCAAAAGAAGAGCGAGACATTCTCAAAGTTCTATGAGTTCAAAGCACTGGTCGAGAAGGAGTCGGGGAAGAAGGTGAAGGCTCTTAGGAGCAACAATGGTGGTGAATACATCTCTGGCGAGTTCAAGGACTTCTGCAGTGCAGAAGGGATTCGAAGAGAGCTCATAGCTCCCCATAACCCACAGCAGAATGGGGTTGCTGAGCGGAAGAACAGAACGATCATGGGTGCTGCACAGGCGATGTTGCATGATCAGGGCCTACCCCTTCACTTGTGGGTGGAAGCATGCAATACTGAAGTATATGTGCAGAACCGTTGTCCTCATAGGATACTTAGCATGAGTACACCCGAGGAGGCTTATTCTTGTAAGAGGCCTGATATTTCTCATTTGAGGATTTTTGGTTCTAACGTTTACATGCATGTGACAAAGGATGCCAGGAAGAAGCTGGAGCCTGTTAGTGTCAGTATTTGCAGCCTTCCTCCAGTGATCAAATATGCTCTTACAAATTGGTCTCAGAGTGTCAAGGTCAAATTTTGTCATTTCAGTAAGTCTTCAAGCAAAATTTGGTCACTAGGTACTAGGTCTAGGGTTTGCTTTTACTCCTGTCAAAGTTGTCCAAATTTCAGTCCATGCCACCATTCAGCTGAGTGTACCATCATTCAGAGGGTTGTCATTATCATGTCAAGTTCCACTGGGTCATTTTACACCTTGTTCATGCTTCAGTTGCGCCTAGGCAAGGTTCATTTCCCTCTCCTAGGGTTTTGAAGCTAATTTCTCTTGGACGGTCAAATCATCGGCAAAACTTGTATCCTGAAGTTCATACACCTTCCCCTATCCTTAAAGTACCTTATCAAACACTTCCCATCAGTGAGATCCCCCAAATTCCTCATTTTCGCACAAACCCTAGTTTCTTGCTACAACCTAGCAATTTTCTAGGTTTGAATTGTGTTTTGCCTTCCCTTCCCCTCACTCAATCTTTGAAATTCCACTTTCCCCTACTTCTTAACATCCCTCCCTACTTCCAAGAATTTTCCCAAGAATTTAGAAGCCGCTTATCACCTTCATTTCGCTTCATTTCGACAAATCCCTTGTTCCACACATCAGGATTACTCTTGAAGGATGAGTTGCTCTCTTCTTGGAGAAACAACCTTAACATATACTATTTTGGCCATGTATTTGGTATCTCTAGGTGGCTAACTACCTTGTTTAAGAGACTACTCCCATTTTGGGTTGAGTATTTATAGGTGAAGTTATCTAGCTACATGGGTTACCCACAAGGATCATTTTGATAGGGACTCTCACTTTACATATACATTTTGGACAAGTTTGCAGATAGTTTTGGGGACTTAGTTAAACCTTAACACTGTATATCGTCTATAAATAGATTGAAAGACTAAAAGAGTAAATCGGGTTATAGAATATATGCCTATAATGTATGTCATGGATAATTAGACTCGGTGGGAAAGGTACTTACCATTGGTAGAGTTTTCCTATAACAACAATTACCACAATTAAATTAGGATGCCTCCTTATCAAGCTCTATATGGGAGGCCATGCAGGACACCATTGAGTCGACGAAAGGATGGAAGACACAGTAATAGTCATGATAGGATTGTTTCAAAAAATGGAGGAATAGGTAAGATAGATTCAACGAAGTTTAAAGGAACCACAAGATAGGAAAAAGAGTTATGTTGATGCACATAGTACTGATCGAAGTTTTAAAGTGGGGGACTGAGTTTTTATTTTTATTTTTTAGTTATTCCTAGCACCATTCAGTTTGGGAAAGGGACGAAGTTTCCACCTCGATTTATAGGACCTTTTAGAATCAAAGAGAAAATTGGACCAGTGTCCTATTGTCTTGTACTACCACCCCACTTGCATAAAACTCATGATGTTTTTATGTATCTGTCCTATAAAATTATGTTTCTGATGAATCCCACAAACTCGACTGGAGGGAATTATAGGTCTCAGACGTGGGAACCATAATGATCAAACCAATATGCATATTATACCATAGGGTTCGATAGTTTAGGCATCACTTGGTGGACCAAGTTAAGATACAATGGGACAAGTATAACCCAAGATCTGCTACCTGGGAGGATGAAAATACTATATGTCGCAATTACCCCTCACTTTTGACCATTTATGATGTCCATTTTGACTTAGATAGCTACCTATGCTAAGGCTCTATTTGCAATCCCATGTTATTTATTTATGAATGTTATGTAACATTGATGCATTTAGTTGGACAAGTGAAACTACTTGTATAATTCATTAAATGGATTAGGTATTGATGATTGAAATGTTCTATGTATGACCTAATGTATGACTTACTTGGTTATGATTTATCTAGTGCATGACTTATCAGAGTTATTGCTGTTTCATGTATGGCTTAAGTGGATATGGTTTATCTAATGAATGACTTAGTGAAATTATTATTTATCTAATGTAAGATTTATTTCCAATATGAACTACAAAATTGACACGTGGATACTAGACTTAATAACATGATGTTTAAGATCACGTATCTATATTAATTTTGTTGTGATATATATGCATGAATGAGAACTAACCTACAGATTGGAAAGAACTATATGATAGCCAAGATCTACTCTTCCATTAGGAAAGGTCGAGACATCCAATGAGGAATGGTATGATGTACATTGTTCTATTACAGTTGTTATCTACTTAATATACACTCTTATGACATGGGTAAAATGTAAATGGCAAGTGGCAAGATTACCTGACTGGATTATTCGATGACAAGTATCCAACTAGTGCTGTAGTGTGGTCCATATTAGGGTGTTGACCCTAGTGTAAGGAGGGGTGGAGGTATTTCCCACCGTGTAACCTCCAAATCTAGAATCGTGGGAGGGAAGTGATGGACACGCTCCCTTAGATGTGTGATGACGATTGCCAATTGGTGTTGACCCTAGTGTAAGGAGGGGTGGAGGTATTTCCCACCATGTAACCTCCAAACCTAGAATCGTGGGAGGGCAGTGATGGACACACTCCCCTAGATGTGTGATGACGATTTCTAGTTTCCTACTGGGGAATTTAGGTCGATATAGTTAACGCTTCTGCCATATTGGTTTTATCAGTGGTTAGATTGGTATAGCCGATGCCATATTATATAATAGAAAAGGATGGATAGGGTGGGAACGGAAGTAGGTTAGGAAGGATAGGAGGATATAGATTAGTTGGAGACTCTTGATGGGAAGTGGTATCATTGCTTGACTTATTAAATTTTACTACTATAACTCTCTCTCTATTTTGTTATGCCTTATTGTCAAACTGCTTTCAAACTCCTTGTATCTTTTTCACTCTAACTTCGGGACAAAGTTTTCTGAAGGAGGGGTGTATGTAATGCCCTACTTAATCTTATCATGCAAATTTAATTAGTGTTTAAATTACCTGAAAATATTGACTTATAATTATTAGAAATATTGGTATATACCTACATTTGTGAAACTGTAATTTTTATTTACTGATATAAATTTTATTATTGTTATTATTCAATTCCCAACTTGTCTTCTCAAATTTAATTTTGGATAGGATATGGTCTCCTTCCATTTATTCCAATTTAAATATCCATATCCCAAGGTGTCATCTCAAAATCTACTTGGGAGAAGATATGGTCTTCTCCAATTAATTTCCAAATTAAATATCCATATCTTATCCCCAAAATGTCTTCTCAAATCTACTTGGGAGAAGATATGGTAAGAAAAGTCAAGGATACTAAATGAAAGGATGAGGGGGTAGTCATGACATTAATGATAGGTGGTTGAGGTGGATGGGAGGAAGAGGCATAAAAGGGGAAGGATGATGAGAGGAGAGGGGGAATCCTTGGTCTTGGCTTTGTTTTGGAGGATTTTGTTTTGAGGGAGGAATGTGGAGAAAGAGAAGGGAGAGAAGGAGATCAAACTTGGATCTGGAGAGTGTTTGTTAAACTTGGACACACTACATCTGGTTGGACTTGGGCTCGGAGGGCTAGGGAACCTGTGGAGGTTCCCTGGGCTAGGAATTACTTCCTAGTTGGCTGGGAGGAAAATCCAGTCAGGTAGTCAAGAGGAGCATCCCAACAGAGTCAAGAGCTCAGGAGCATCTCAACTAAGCTATTGGAACAGGTATTATCAATCATTTATTTTAGTTATGTAAATTATTACAAGTTATACATGTTGTAGATAAATTGTTACAATTTATAAATGTTGTAGATTAAATTAATTTATGTTCATGCTTATGATGTTTATAAACCTGAAATTTTCCTTGTTATGAAAATTAGTGAAATTTATTTGAATGAGAGTAGTAGTAGTTAGAGGACCTATAATTGGGTCCTCACATTGATCATAAGAAGCACTAAATTCTTGCTTGAATTCACTAGTCTTTTCATTTTCCCTGCATTAACTAATTAAATATTTAGTTTCTTGGGATGAGCTCTCACGATGTACTCCACACCATATTTGAACAAGTGGTACTTGTTTTCATGACGATAGAATATTTCTTTCCTATCATAGAGGTAAGGACTACCCAAAACAATTCTTGAAATATCAAGCGGCACACCATCTAATTCAACTTCATCAATGAAGTTTGTTGTGATTGCAAACCAAAGAATACATTTTCTTGTAACTTGTAAGTTTGCATCCTTGCATATCCAACCCAATGGATATGGCTTGGGATGTAAAATGGTTTCAAGATTAAGTTTCTTGACTAAGTCATCAGATATCAAGTTTGCTTGAGACCCACTATCAAATAATGTGTCGATTATTATATGTTTTGAGATTACCCTCACATGAAATAATTCAATCCTTGTTTCTTCATTTGGAGTTCTAGTGTGACAATTTTATATACTAGTGCTAGCAATGGATTCTTTTCCTTTTATACCCATGGTTGTAATTTTAGTTTCATCACCCGAATCGGATCCCAAATCCTCTTGAATGATTGCAGTTGTCATTTCTTTTCCTTTGTTGTTGAATTTCTTAGGGTTCATCTCAGGATGAGCCTTCCAATAATTAGCTTCATCGTGACCCTCCTTGGAACACTGTTTACATATTTTTTTTCTCTCCTTCCTTTTTAAGGCATGCATTTTTCTTTCCTTCAAAACCCTTTTCTTTTTCTTTACCCTTGAATGGATTTTTACTACCCTCTTCTAGAATATTTTTTCCTCTTGCCTCAAGATGAGTGGCTTGCACACACACCTCATCTAGATTATTGGGATTAAACATAAGCATAGTCTGCCTAAGGTAACTGTGTAAACCCCCTATGTACTTCAGTAACATGTCTTGTGATTGCAAATATACACCTAAAATTAGAGACCTTTTTTTGAATTCTTAGGTGTAATCTTGCACATTTTGACCTTTAAGTTGTCTAAAGTTTTGCCAATTCATGATGGATTTCTGCATATAATCTAGAGGGTAGAATTGTCTTTTAATTGCAACAATGAAATCAAACCAAGAAATTGATATCTTACCATGTTTTCTTATCTCTTCTTGTGTCTTTGATTCCCACCATACTAATGCTGCACCCTTTAGCCTCTAGGAAGCTAACTGAATCTTTATGTCATACTCTTGAAGGTTTTGAATTTTGTAATATACCTCCAACTGACAAACCCAATTGTCAAGCTTCCCTGCATTCACTTCACCATTATACATGGGCAATTCAAATTTAATGTCAAGTTTTAATGAGGGTTGATTTACCAGTTCCTTTTAAGGTATGTTGACTAGTATGAGTAAGGGTTGTGTTAGTGGAAGAGGGTGAATATGCCCATGAAGAAGAAGATGAAGAATATGGTGGAGACGGTGGAGGTTTACATCCATTTCCATTACCTCCTACTGAAGAACCTTCTCCTTTGGGAGATTTGGAGTTTTCACCTTGTAGTCTGGTATTCCTCTCTTCATAGAGGACCTTCACCATCTCTGTCATATCAAAGAAAGCCTTCCTGAAGACCTTCTCATCCTCTGTCATGTTTGTAGGTTCTCCTTCATGAGACATTCTCACTGGAGTCTCAACTGCAACTTGAGGAAGAACTAGTGGTGGAGATTATGGCAACCTTTCCCTCCTTCCCCTTGACCCAACTTCAGGACTTTCAACTAGCTTCCCTTCTCCTCTCTTGAGTTTCAACCTTGTAAGCATGACATTCACTTGCAAATAGTTAAATCCTTCTTGCACAAATAAAACCAAGAGATTTGATACCAAACTTGATCTGATTGAGAAAATTAGTTTTATTGTGCTAAAATTCCTTTTCAAAATATAGTAAATGTGCTTGAGGATTTATGAAATTATTTGCAATTTTAAACATGCGTTTTTTAGTGCTTTTATGTAATTTTTATGTGCAAATTAACATACACAAATGACTAAACAATAGCATATAACAAACATAAACATCACCATAAACAATATCACAACAACACATGATGAAGGAGTTCACCCCTCCTAGGCTACATCTCCTTGGTCCAGCTTCCAATGGCTTGGCCCTCTCTATTATTCTCAAAAGTGTGAATACATCAGTTTACAATGCTCGAAAGCTCTGAAACCTATTCCAATGGCTCCAGAATGCCCAAAAATGCCTGTGTAGCCTCTTTCTGCTCCTGATTTGGTCAAAAACTGAAGAAGTTATGGCCTTTCCCAATATTCTGCTAATCACACCGCAAATTCCCCAAAATCCGGCACCATCCTACAAATTTGCCCCAAAACGCGCTAATGGAGTGACAATTTCGCAGAATTTCGGGCAAATTTATCGGATGCGTTAAATGTCCTCTAACGCCTTATATCTGAAAAATGTGGCCATATGGGGGCCACGTGCCTAGGCCTAAGGCCAACAGCATGCCCCCACCAGTCGGACCCCCCGCTCCTCTCCACTGGTGGTCATGTGTTGGTGGTGCGACCAAGGGCCGAGCCCCGTGGGCTGGCCCAACCCCTGACTGGCACATTTATAATATTCAAATATATGTCGACGACATATATAGTTAAGAACCATGGTGATAGCATATTGGTAGAAGGCTTTGGACTATGTTGTGAGGTCACGGGTTCAACCCCTGCTGCTACTGCCCAGACTTCAACCCATAATTTTGGTGGCCCCCGGGCTGCCATGTGGCGGCCTTTGGCTGGGCCACGTGGCAACTCGTGGTTGGCCACCAACCAACCAATCACAAATTACCAAATTGCACCCAATAAAAATATGCCACTTGGCACAATACGTTTCACTGAGCCCTTTGACAAGTAAACCTACCACATACACATGCCCAGTTAGTGCCACATCAGCAGTACAGACTGCTGACTGGGCTGTCAATGTTTTTCAAAAATTCAACAGAACTTGTGTCTGGGAGCATATCGTATCCATTTCGCGCGAAATGAGTTGTGCTAGATTCAGGATGACGAGTACTACGTGGGCATTCGGGTTCCACACCGATCCAACAACTTTTAATTTTGAGCTATTTTTGAGCACCTGATCAATGTTAGCTTCTAATGTTAAAGAATTCACTACATATTCAAGAGGACGAGAAGAATTACTTGATACCTTTTTAGAGGAGGAAGATTTATCACCTATCAAAGGTCATGAAAAGGTCTAGAGAATAAGTTCACACTAGCCTGCAATCTTGGCAAGCTCATAGATAGAAATGTTGGCTCATGTCTTCTTCATGTCTTCCAAAATTTTGTAATCGATTGATTCCCCTATTGTAGGCAATGCTGGAGTGTTTAGAGGGGTGGATTTATTTGAAATTTCCAAAATTCTAGACATACTCTTTCCATTAAGGAAGTGTTCTTGGACTTAGCTGCATCTCCAAACTTACTTTGTTTACTTTTTACAGGATTGATAAGTGGAAAAAATCTTCTCAATAACTGCCCTTTCAATTTCTATCTAGTCAATTCCTATTCAGATATACAACCTTTACTCCTTAAATTTTATCGACCACTTTTCTTCTGAGGAGGGGGCTCATCCATTTGTGGTTCTCCAACATCCTTCTTATTAGCGTTGTAGATACAATGATATACATTTACTGCATGTCCAACACTTTTGTTTTCTTCAGCCGCCATAGGTTCTTTTGTTTCCTCTGTCTGTTTTGTCTACTCATATGTTAATAGAGTATCTATAATGTGTGTAGCTAGAGAGTTCATTTTTTGATTCCACTGAGGGCATGCTTTTTCTAAATGATATTCTTGATGGAAAGAACAATAATTATCCATGTCAATGCTTTCTATGTTCATCACAACATTCAAACTTTGTGCAAACTTGGCGGGTTGATTGTTGTTGTTACTATTATTCCTTTGAAAAGGGAAGGACTTGGGAGGCTTTCTATTAGCAGAAGCCTCACTTGACCTCTTATTTAGTTCGGAATTTTCAATGGTGAGTTTCTTCACCATCCCGGTCAAGCTTTCAATATCTGATTATTCCTTCTCTTCAACCTTACTAGAAGAAGGTTGTAACTTCCTACTAGTCTCTTTGGATTATTTTTATTCCTCATCATTTGTAATGAACCCAATCATGTGCAAGTCCTTCTCTATGGTGATTACCTCAGCAAAATTCAAAGCCAAAATTACTTTTGGAGTTCTCTTTACAAATTGGGAAATATTAGTGGGAAAGGTAGTTATGTAAATTATATTCGATAGTAATTGAATCGTATGGTTGTGCACCTAGGGGAAATTTATTAAATATATTATTGAATCCTTGATTAAAATATTTCACTTGCTCCTTTTCTCCCATATTCAGGCTTTTGATCTCTTTGAGTATCATGGCGGGAGCTTTTTCATCAGTGAACTTCTCAAGAAATAGATTTTTAAACTCCCTCCAGGTGTGCATTGAATTGATGGGAAGAATATGGTACCATGATGTCACTCTACCTTCTAGTGTATATAGTAAATATTGCAAGAAACATCATAATACATTCCCCCCATCATTTGTCAATGCAGATAAAAATCATCGAGATGGTCATCTACCTTCATCTTATTATCCGGATCATATTCTGAAAGCAACTTTTCCAGATGTTTGGGAATTCTATGCAAGCTATCTGGAGGAATTAGAGGCCCTTGGGTCATCTAATCCAAATCTTGGTATGATATTTTCTCGTCTCTATGTTCCTCCTCATTATCAAAATCAAAATATTCCTCACAGCGTAATCCGTTGAAAGTTTCATCAGAAAGAACAATTGTATCATCCTCGTCTCCCTCGTTAAGAGGTGGAAGTTGTTCTAGCTTTTTAATATCGTTTGTGAATTCTTCTAACCATTCCAAGGTGGAAAGAACCAAATCTTCCACTGTAGACCAAGACAATGGTACCATTTGTATCTCTTTGCTTTGGAAAATGTGGAAGATCTTGTGCTCCGGGAATTGATCCGATAGCCTTTGCAAACCAATGGGTTATAGGCCGGACTGCCCATATTTTCTCGTAAGCAACATCGCAAGTGGGTTACAGGATAGGGTGAGAAGTCCTCCTACTCAAATAATTGGAGTGGTGCTCTGAATGTTGCTACCTTGGCCAAAAGAGGAATGACTTAGGTGTGTGGAGTGATCAACCATAAAGAAATGACAGCCCTCCTTCTAGCACCATAGTATTGACGGTGCTGAATATCACCAACATACAGGAGATCTCCTCGATATAAGGTCCCAACTAGACCTCACACTATTTTTTGTAGGAGTCCCATACAGAATATGGCTCGACTATCGTTTACTTAAAGATATGCCTTAGCTTTAGATGTCAGCATGAGAGAGAAGTGTGATTGTCCTTTCGAATGAGAAAGAAAATATAACTTATGTATGTTCGATTGTCAATGTATCTAGGTTTTTCTGCTGTGAGAGTGGAATTAAGTGAACCTCTAATAGAGAAGTAATAGTAATACCATAATGGATACACATGTGAAAGAGAAATGTGCGTCTAACATCAATTGAATTAGTTCACAAGGATGCGATGATCGTTATAAACATATCAGCACATTTCCAACAAGGAGAACCAAAGTAACCAAAATAGTTCAATTAATCCAATACTTAATGAAAGAAAACATGAACCATAAACATTCAAATAATAGTCTTAGAAATATTCAAAAATCATGTGTGAAAACATGTTAGCCTTGGAAGGATTCAATATTAAGCAAAAGTCCTAAGATACATAAATTAAATGAACACCACTAGCTCCAATAATGGAGTGTAGAGCCACTACTTGCTCCCAAAAAGTACTAACTATGTCTCTCTAATGCCTTGTGGGAGAAGCCAAGGTTAAAATTCCTTTACATGAGAAATCAAGATCTATGTATAACTTGAGAAATGACCTTTCACATCCTCCTGACTCTTGACTTTCTAACTTCTAGTGACCTTTGGACTTCTACAACCTTTGGAATTCCAAATGAATTTTGGAATTACATATAACTGTTGGTATTACATGTCTTTTGGAGTTCCATGAATCTTTAGTTCATACATGACTCTTGGGCTTCCACTCTTTTTCTTTTACCATGATTACAATAATGCATCATGACTTCTACATCATCATATGATGAGGCTTGACATGTCACTTTATTTGATGACTGGGACTAATAGTGACTGATGACATCGTGACACGACTGCCACTGTATTTGCTCTTTGTTCATCTTCTGATCATGATGATTTCACCTTCCTAAGGGTCTTCGATCTTGGAGTCTTTTGGGTGCTTCGATCATCATGTTTCAAGTGTGTTCTTGGTTCTTTTTGCGGTTCATTTGTTTATCCTCTTTGCCAGATATTCCTCGTTTGTGCTTACCATGAGGTCCCTAGAATACCTATTTCTACAATCACTCATGACGAGAAACTATCATCTTGAAAATTTCCTATTTTACCATGTTTTATGCATATTTTCATGTTTATGCCCTTTTGGTGCTCAAAAGGGTAAAAAATGCTTTAGGGTGCATGGGCACACTTTGAAAGGTTGAAGGGTTGAAGAAGAGGAGCTTTGTGGCTTAGGCATACACTCATTCACTCAAGGGAGGAAATCAATCAAGTTAAGGAGCATGTCACAAGTCCAAAGGATGAAGGATAAGGTTGCAGGCTTCCCAAGTGCGTTGTGCGCTCAAGAGAGAGAAGGAGGGTGTGGGGTGCACTCCCAAAGACTTAAGGTTGAGGTTCATGCCTTCGGGGTGTGCTCATGCACTCAAGAGGCCTCAAGGAGGGCACAAGGGAGCATAGGGGAAAGTTGAATGATTGAGATTTGGGTATTGAAGGTGCATTAGTGCACTCAAGGAGGGCACATTTCTTTGATTAAAAGGAGTGTGCTCAAGGAAGACCTAGTCATTTTGGAGGGCACAATTCAAAACAAGGAAGGGGATTCATGCTTTAGAGTGTGCCCAACTCACAAAGAGGGCACCAGGTGCACTTCTGAACAACGAAGGGTCTCCCATCAAGGCTTCAAAGTGTGCTTGTGCGCTCTTGGCCTTAATGAACTCACTTCGCAACCGAAATTTGTCTAAGTTTGGATGGTAAGGCAAGGGATGTACAAGATGAGTTTAGACAGAGAACCAAGCACGATGCACACCAATTCATTAATAAAACTTAGACAAGCTTGACCAATAATGAATATAAATAATAATAAAAACACTTTCTACATGTTCCCAAAGTACTACCGGTGAAGTGTGTGAGATTGCGACCCAAAAGTGTCATTTGATAACACAAAGATGTTGCAACCATGAAATGCACCTAAAGATGTTCTAATTGATGTGATGCCATTTAAGAACATTCAAGAACAATTGGAACATATAAAGTGACATGAAACGACACTTGAAGAAATAAGTGACCCTTGATACGACAATGAAGTAGGCTCCAAAATTCGAATGTAGTGAAATTTTGGGAGGGTGTTGTAACAGCGACAACAACATGCTAACAATATCAGATCTTATTATTATGAAAAAATAAGTGATTTTTTTGTTATTATTGCTACAATAAATAATGTTTCACCAAACATATTACCACATGAACATTTACTCTTCTTTTTCATGGTTCAATTTCCATCAATCAATAAAATCACTCTTGAATCTTTCTCAAGGAAATGGCATTCTCCAACCAACAATATTGTTCTAGCCATCTATATTGTTTCCCATAACAATTATGAGTTATTAAACATACTTGGTGATGAGGTCTTCATAAGAACTTGACCAACATGCGTATCTATGAAAATTAGTTAGTGGTAATAGCAACACCCTTCAAAAAGGACAAATTACTTTGGAGGTTTCCTCCTTCAGTTAGTGAGAGTCATCATCCTTCATTATTGCCACTAGTTTTGTCTTCCTGACATTATTCAACGCTACATTTTCAAATCAGTCTTCTAGAGAAACATGCCACATGATGTTTTGAATTTCATTCTACATTTTCTCAAATATTTATCCAATATATGGTTCCCTTCACATTACTTGTTTTTTCCAAAGAAAAATCATAATCTTATTCAACCTAAAAATCAAGGAACAAACTTACATTTTGTAGATGCCTGTAGGCATTCCTTTAGATCAAACTTTCGATTGCTGACCAAAAAAAAAATTACATGGCCAATCAATAGCCGGTGCCTAAAAGCCAAATCCAACTAGAAAGAAAGAAAATTGGGACTAAGAAAAAATACTTAGTCACCCCTTTATACCCTTCTTCTTTTCTACTTTTCTCCATCCTCCTTGATCAGGAGTGGGCGCTACAATGATTAGTTGGTTGTCTGTTGTTTTCCTCTGATGTTCTTTATCTAAGCCTGAGCTCTTAGAGAAAAAAATACATTTGGATCCTTTGAATTCCTTCTCCTTCTGCATTTCTTGATCAAGATTTCCTTCCGCATCTGTATTGTGTGACCTTGCTTCCACCATTCCTTCCTAATTGATTCCTTCTCTTATTGGGGTAGCTTGTGTATTATAGGTATCCTAAATGATGGGATCCTCTTCCTCTTCTTCATCAAGTTGTTGGGCTGGGAATTGCCATCCCTTAGGCTTCTTGGGTGATTTCTTTTTGTTTCTAGGATCTTTCTTTGTTGAAGGACATGCATTTTGTAAATGACCATTTTTTATACAAGAGAAACATCTAAATGTTGTATTCTCATAATCTAAAAACTGATTCCAACACTGGTTTTTGTGTGTCAGAAGGATACGATCTGGAAGTCCTTTGTTGAGGTCTACCTCTACGCAAATTCAGGAAAAAGTAAATATTGTTTCTTTTGTTCTTTTTGAGCCCATCTTAATGTATCTTCTAAACAAATTACCAATTCCTTCTAAGAAATTTGGGTGCCATAAATGAAGGCGTAAATTATGCAATCTTACCCACACTGGAATTTTGGAGACCACCATTGAATTGGCATCGAAATATGGGAACCATGGGGTGATAAATGGTCTTGCATTACTGCAAAACCATGGACCCTCATGTATAACAAAATCTCTAAGCTCTGATGTTTGAAATTTTACTATGAAGAAGCCCTTAGAGCATAGATGAACCTCACATTCTGGTCTCCAGGTTGTAAAGATCCACTTAAAGATATCTAGAGGTTTTGGCCAAAAACCATTAAACTTGCAAATTATTTTCTGGGATTGATAGGTTGTGCGAAAATTAGTTGACTGTGCTAGATTTATTGTCATTGCTAGAATTTTTTTTTCCTACTCCATAATATAGGGCCCAGGAATGTTTAGAGTCTGTTCAAATTTACCTAATGCAACAAATTTACCTTTAAGAGTGTCTTTGAATGAGGTAGATCCATGGATTGGTCTAGACGAGCCTCCCCGCAGTGTTAGGTGAATGATAATTGTGGAATTATGTTCTACACCATAGTCTTGTAGTTTTTCATCATCCTTCATAGATTTATCGACATATATCATACTTTGTGACTCCATTAGAATATTAGATCTATGATGGATCTCCCTTTTCAAATCTCGAACCAAAAAATCCTTTTTGACTCCCATGAGGACTGACCTTCCAGATGGGGTTTGAGTGAAAAATTGAAATGCTTTACCTATACAGATTTCTGCATGGGGGATCAGCTTCCCAGAGCTTACAATTTCCTTATTTTCCTCTGCATGCAGTGTTTCCAGTGAGTGACTATTACCAAAACCACCTTGAAGCTCAAATCCACCATCGAAGGAAAATGTGGGGTTGTTGGATCCTTGCTCTAGCCCGCATTGCCAATAACACCAGCTTGAGAACTCGATGGAAAAACCAAATAAAAGAGAAAAAGATACACATTTTTGAAATAAGCGTCTCCTCTATTATAGCAGCACCAAAAATCTAAAAAGATGGATATGGGGTTTCCTTCATTTTTAGGGCGAATCTCAAGAAAGCATGGGTTACTAACAAAGATAAATTTTCCAGAGCCGTAAAATTTTCTCTCTTCCACTATTTTTGAGCTGCCACACCATATAGAAAGCTCAGAATCCCCTTTCATGGAGTCACAAGCTACCCATCCCTAAACCAACGTAGAGATGGACATGGCCTCGCCATTCCACAGGTCATCAAAACCATCCAAGATGCTAAGAATTTTGTCGGCATTTCTTCTTTCCATCATGCAACATGTTGAAACCATATGAAGACTCACGCATGCTCCTTCACACTACCATTATATCACAATTCATTCAATTTAAACACTTGAAGCACAAATAAATATCCATTATTCCTTTCGCATTGAATACAAGATAAAAACTCAATCAAACATCGTGTAAATCCCAATCATACTATGGACTCGAGAAATAATGCAAGAAACATATGACATAGATAAATGCAAGCAATAAAGGGAGAAAGAAAATTTTCACATGCAATGTTTCTCCCACACAGATTTGTACTTCTCTGTGGTCACAAAAACTCATGCTTGACCCAATCCTTTCCTACTTGAGTCTCACTCCTCCTCATCCTTATTTGGTCACAATACCAAGGCATAGTATTTTATTGAAAACACCATCACTTCAATTTAATCCCTTAAATATTTCTAACGATCCCTAAAATTACTAAAATCCTCCCACTATATACTTAGTACATTGTTTGCATTGCATGATATATGAAAGAAACAACCTCATTCCTACGTAGATCAATCTAGAAGACTCTAGATCTTCTTACACATAGGGAAATAAAATTTAAATGATTCTCTATCAATCCTTAAAAATTCAATCTTGCTATTTTGTTACCTAAAATTAATTATTTACCAAATTTAGTCACCCTTAAAAATGTATAGAGAAAACAAGTGCAATTACTATCAATCTAACCCTAGAAGGAAATGTGAATAGGACTATAGCCTTTAATGTTATTACCAATATAAAAAGATATGTCCCAATGACATTGAATATTCGAAAGGGTTTGTTGCAACTTAGAGATGAATGATTTTTGGATTCAAATCACAAAGTAATGTTGAATCAAGAAATCGAAGGTTGTCTAAGTGTGAATGTCATCATAAATGATTAAGAGTGTCAAATTAAATGCGTTAAAATGAGCATTGCATTGTGAGAGAGGTGTTAACCAAACATAATTCAAAGATATTAGAATTGATTACCTCAACCCCTATATTTGCACCATGAATCCAGCAATATTTGAAGATTTATTTCCCAACAAAAATTCTAATGCTAGAAATGTTTAAGCAAGATCAAATCTTGTCTAAGATTTAGTTCACCTAATGACAAAAGAAATATCTTCACATTTACACTTAAAACTTGAATTTCACTTAAACTATTACCACTTAAACTCCCGTATAAGCAATGGATAATTATCTTTTAATAATAATATTTATTTAATTTTAAGATCGCAACAAAGCTAGACAACAAATTGATGTATGATACCCCTTGTTTGTGGGATAAGGGACCGCCCCTTCATGTAGTAATTTGAATACTAAAATGTATAGATGTAGCTAGGTAGCTAAGGTAATTTATCGTCATTTTTATTTCTAAGGTAGGTCATAGCAATAAAGAGTTTGAACACTCAATAAATTAAATGCATCACCTATGTGTTGAAGCTATAAGTTATAAAAAATGAACATAATAAGGTGGAATTTGGAGCAATTTTGTTAAAACTTGTTCTTGTAAAGCGTTCCAAAGTTAAGGCATCAACTCACACATTAAATTAGATTTAAAATAAAGCATGGTATAGTGTTGAAAGATGTTTAAGTAGGATGTAAATTATGAGAAAATCATTACTATCACTTCAAGATATTCTTTATCAACAAAGTCATAACCATCCATTTCATCCATTAATTCATCCATGAGACCAAAATCATTGGAAACATCTAGTTCCAAATAATAGAGTAAGAAATGGCAAAGCATATTAGTAATTCAAATGTTTTAAGACCTTTATTCAATCACATCATGCCACATATACAATATTAGAAACCAAAAATAAGGTTTACCTTCAAATAATGCAATAAATTTCAAACATTCATATCTTAAGGTCGTTAAATTAATATGATTTTGGGTGTTAAATTTGTGCATAAATGAAACCAATAAACATTAGATTTAACCCAAAAAAGGTGCATTAACTTGGAGCATAGCTATTTTAAGAGGTCAAGTTATAATAAAATCCTAAGTTAGGTGCAATAAGTAGAAAAAGGTAAGGTAAAACAACGTGGAAGGTGTAACTTAGTTTTGAAAATATGGGTCTAGAAACCTTGGGTTGCATGTAAACAAAAATTACAAAAAATTAAAGAGAAGAATTAAAAAGTATAGCAGGAAAATGAAAATCAAACCTAGTGCTTACTATTTGGTTATAGGGTCTAAGTTACTCCTAACTATTTGTTCTTTTATCTTTGATGCTTGAATTCCCCATACATCTTGGAAGATTTCTTAATGAGAATCAAAGTAAGAAATTTGAACTATGAAAGAACCACAAGAGACTAATCCTAGAGAATTTAACTTAATTAAGGAAAACTTAAAATTCTTAATTAAACCTATAGTATGGAAATAAACCGTAAAATATGAATTGAACCTCATAAATTAGATCTAGCCTAAAACCTACAAAGAAATGAAATAGATCACTATTCATACCTCACTTGCATTGATTTCTATGTAATATCTCTTTTCTCAATGAAAACTTGCAATATAAAATCCTTCTTTGATGACCCTAGAATAATTATTCAAAAATATAAAAGGATCTCACACCAAAATTGGGCAAATAAGTCTCTCCAATTGGTTTCTAACCATGAGAAATCAAGTAGGTTCCCTCCTTATATAGATAAGGTGCTCACTAAATCATACATGCACTATCATGATATAGAAAGAATATAATGTTTTAAACTGGAAATCACAAGCTAAAAACCATGAATGGCCACATATAATTGTAAGAAACCACTCAAACATGAGTGCCCTCTTTAAAAAAGGGGTCAAAACGATGTGTGAGGTCAAAAACACTAGAAAAACTAAGAAAACCCTTCTAAAAAGCTCTAGAAGCATCATGCATGTGGATGAACAAGCAAAAATGAAGTACAACCTTCTATAAGACTTTAGAAGCATCACACATTTGAGCTAGGAGAGAGAAAATGTTCCCAAAGGAGTGTTCACACCTGTGATGAGTAGATGCCATCTCCAAAAGATTAGAAATCACTCCATGCGTGAAGAAAGTGTCCAAAAGGTATGCACTTCATGTGTCCTAGGATATCAAGTAGAAAGCACTAGAATAGGCTCATGTATGCTCCATATTTCCACTAACTATACAAGTGATAATGTAGACACCTTTCTAATGATGTCAATGTGTTTTCATAGATCCCTAGGTATGTTGGCATTGTAGTGTTGGAATTGATGTCAAAAAGTGTTTAGCTCTATTTTCCTTGTAATCATGATTCATATGCCTTGTAATGGGTCTTATATATGCTCTTCTATGGTTGTAATAATGTCTAAAGCTTGCATCTTAATGTCCTGAAGATGAGCTATGAATTTGGTGGAAGAAGGCTACAAACTTCAAGTGTTAATTCATCATCTTTGGGAAGAAATTATGCATACAGAGACAATATCAGTATCTTCTCTAGGATGCCTATACTATCCAAACAATAATCGTCGTTGAAATCTAGTTCATTCCTCGTGACAATAGCCATAAAGAGGAATTTATTAATTATGTGCACACTTAGTTAATTCTATGGGCATTTTCTATGGTTTTTGTGCATGGTATTTGATCAAATAGTTCAAGGAAGGTTTCTCTTCATCTAGATGTTGATTAAAGTTGAAAATTTTCTCTCATTCAATGTAGATAGAGTTGGATAGTGGTGGAATGTTCTAATGCTAGATGAATGGGTCAATTCTATTGTGTGAATGAAGATGATGAGTGCTCCATTACTCAGAATGCAATTTTTTTTTATCACTCCAGAAAATTATTTATAAGAGAATTCTTTGAGGAGTTGAGGTTGGTTGGATGTATTGTGAGGATGAACTATTGAGAGGGAATTGTGAGAGGAGTAATGTGGTTGTAGCAGATTACTTAAGGTCACAAACACATCATAGATTGTTGTGCATGTCCCCATTAGTATTTCATGCAGAAAATGAAGAGATAGAGTTAATACCTGTAGCAGATCATTGATTTGATATGACCGAGGAAAGTGATAGTGGTAGCAGAGATAGAGCACATGGATCAAAGTGTTTTATCTTGATATTGTTTATATTGCAGGAGTTGTTTGGTATGATATTTTGTGTTGCTAAATCTAATTATTTTTAGAGTTCCTATTAGGAGATTGATAAAGAATTTTGAGTTTGATTATATGTTGCTTGTGTGGATTGTTTAAGGAGAGATTGTGTTGCAAAGAAAATTGATTTATTTATGCGTTGCAAAATTTGGTTGTTTGCTTTGGGGTCCAGTCTGAAACAGTTTGAATTGTGGCCCTAGAGAGTTTGAGGAGGTTGGGGCCTCCGACAAGTGTTGGCTTGGCAAGATAGCAGTGGCCAACAAATAGTTGATAGGGAGTTTGGGCTTCGTAACTAGTGGTGGCCAACAAATTGTATTAGAGGTTGTGTCTCCTAGCTAGAAGTGGCCATCTAAATGACATAAAAGAAAATTATTTGAAGATTTAATAAAAGAAGAGAAGCAGAGAAAAAACAATAGGGTGGTTTTTGTCCCTGTGGGTTTCCACCTAAAATCATGTGTGCCCCTTGTGCATGTTTGTTATGATGATTATTTAATATGTTTCCGTGATATGGTCCACTGATGAATTGATGTGTATTGTTGTTCAGTAAACCGGTAAAAAAAATAAAAATTATATGTGTTATCACTACTAATTCAACCCCCCTCTTAGTAGTGATATGATTTCCAACAAGGTAGTTATACATATTGTAATTCAATGTCATGGATCCTAATGTATACATATTTGTTTGTCTACTAGTACATGGATCCTAAGGCATAATGCATTGATCTCAGTGTTGGGTGCCCACATATGATAGTGAATCAAGACTCAATATAAGTCATTAGGCAATGCAAAGTAATTTATTCTAACAAAATCATAATATAAGTTTATTTTTATAATTTTTTATAAGTTTACTATGGTGGCAAAACCTTACCCTTATTGCATTTTCCAATTTCTAAGACAAGAGGTATTTCCTAGGTCATTAGGTTAGAGATAGGTAAAAATGATCTAATAACTTATGGAAATGGGAGGAGAACTTATGTATTGACCCTCAACGTTCTATTTGGTGACATAAAAGGTATTCTAACTCATCCAAGGAGCTTACTAAAGCTAGGAACCTTAATTTTCTATATACAAGTCTTTTAGTGGGAGCTTTTCTTATATCTTCCACCTCAACACTTTATTTTATTATCACTTTTTGTATTTTTTTTTTATTTCCCAGTATTTTATCTAATATGCATTTTTTAGCATAAGACATAGGGGCTAGGTCCTTTCAATGAGGCAACATAACTCTAAATTCATTATTTTTCCCATTTTAAATTTTTATTCTATTCACCCTTATCCCTGTTTCAACTTTATTTGACTTTGGCTTGTGTTGTTCTTCAATTTTATTTATTAGACCTTGCTAGATGACATTTGATAAGTCAAACATAAACGATATTAATGTCATTTTATGAAATGGGATAGGAATCTAAGGGAGAGATGGAAAGTGTTAAGTGCGGTTAGGATATGAAGTACACTAACTTAACTACATGCCCAATAGTACAACTTCATCAAAGTCTTCATGGCACTTATATGAGGACTTTATGTTCCCCATAGTACAATGGGACACAATAATAATAAAATTTATTGTTAAGGAGTGCTATTAGATCATACCCAAAGTTTGTGACATTCATGACCAGGTAAGAAACTATCACACCATGTCTAAGCAAGAAACTTGCACAAAATAATATAGGATATTGACTGAAATAAAGATCTTTCATGAAGCATTATCTACAAGTTTGCATAACATCTAATATGATAAGGAATATTAGTTGAGACACCATGGTAGAATCATTTGATAGAACTCATAAGTGATGTGAGCATAAATCATCATGTATCTGATAGAAGAACTAGAAGAACAAACTTGATTTAAAAGAAAAATAGATCTCATCAAGGAAAAATCATGACACTTGAATGAGTGTGTCTCTAGAGGTTTTTACCCGCAAGGGGCAGTAGGTGTCATGGTTCATGCCATGTTTTGTAGATAAAAGCAATGTTTTAAAACCTTAAAAAATTCTTTTAAAGCCCATTATCCATGCACAATTATTCATACCATGACATATGCCTCACAACTTTAACCACAAGAAGGATATGGACCCATATTCAAGGTTTAGAGACAATAGAGATGGGTCTAACAACCCACACCATTTGTTGAGAATAAAAAATAATAAGTAAGGACATAGTTAATGCTTTAAGAGTCATGGACCATGCATAGGTCCTAAACCACTATGTAGGCCCTACAAAAGTATCCATTGACTTGAGAGAGATATATTTACCAAATTTGTAATGCGTTGACATGTTTTGCAGATCAAACTATGATTTGGGGCTAAAAATTAAGGATTTAAGCCATAATCCATGTATTCTTAGGTTTTAAATTGGGATATTTAAAATTTTTTAAGACTAAGTTTGTAAGTGAGCATCTGTGCAGTCTAAAGTCTTGTTGAAGCCCCGAAAATCGGGTCGACAACAAGGGGGATACCCGCCCGGTCCGGACCTTGGTTGGCAGCTCCTTATCCGTTTGGTATAGCGGGTCCGACTGGGGATAATGGGACCAGTTTCCCAATCTATGTGTGTGTGTGTAGAATTCGATGTTGCTGATCTAACAATCCCTATCTAAGCTATTCTAATTCAAAATTTAATCTAATTCTATGCTATTGTAATCTAATAAACAACACATCTAAATCTATACTAACCCGGGATGTAATTCTTCTATTATGCGATCTAAAGAGATTTCAAATAACGACTGGTAATAAAGATCATTCAACGATTACAAGAAAGGAAATCAATTAAGATGAACTATTTCGCATAAAAAGTTAGACGAAACAGTGTGAACAGCATATTGCATAATGAGCTATTCATACATTAAACATAAATAAATAGCTACCACTGTACAAAAGTGCCAAATGATAACTCAAGCATTCATGCAATAACATATAAACAACTAAAAACTGTATATCACTTTAACATATAAGCAGAAACGGTCAAGAGATAAAAGTACCATTTATGACTGGTCCTACTCATAAGCTTCAAGCAACAATGATTTATTTCTCCTTGCTCTAACATCTAATAAGAGTACAAAAGTGCAACATCAGTAGCATATATCAAATGCAAGCATCAACAAATCTTGATCCATTCATTCACCAAAACCTCCTCTGAGGGTGCAAAAGTGCATGTTCTGAGGATAAGTTTTTGATAAATTTCTAGACCCTTCTCTAAATGCATGAGAAGGGTTTAAATACTACTAACTAAATAACTTAATTACACAGATTCAGGATACGGTTTAAATGACCGCCCTTTTTCTAAGCAAAACTATTTCTAAAAATTAAATCTAATATCTAACTATTTCTGCATTTGCTCCTTAATGTTGCGAGCATTCAATATTTGCCTGGGTAGAGTCGGCTGACTGTCTTCCGCTTTTGGTTGAGCTAAGCAAACAGAAATGGTAAGAGCTGGCACCATCTTTTCAGCAAAATAGAAGATATACTTGAGAATCATCCTCTGGCTATGTGGATTTACTGTGTATGCCCAGTAATAATCCAAGTTCCACTTGGTTAATCCTCGAATTTCTTCTGCCTTTGCTTTCTTGCGTTTTTCGGGCTTACGAGTGACTGAGCAGTTAGGGACTTTTCTTTATGAGCAATTTTCTCAGCATGCGTGATTAAGCGCTAATCGCGCATTGGAAACTGCCTCCGTTCTTTGATCCGGGCCTTTCTGGTGCATTTTTCGCCTTTAGCGCCTTTTCCTTCACCAGGTATAAGCTTCAAAATTTTGTAAACATACTGCTTTCATGAGCTTCTGACCTTGAGCGTTAAATCGCCTGTTGATATCAGCATTGTTCAACTACTCATTCAACCATGGCTGTGACTGAAAGATCTGTAATGGATAGCTCAGCAGCGCTCTGTGAATTTGCAGCTCTGTTGCATGCGATATCCGTTTATGAGGGCATCTCTTCTCTGTTTCCGAGCATTGGAGCTTTACCCTTTTCCTTTATCGCTTCCTGCACATTGCTTCATGTTGTTTCTGTTTTTCATTCCTGCAGTTCACACATGAGGAGAGAGTAATGATAATAAAAATCGACAAGAAAGCTCTAAGCTCTACGAATGTACAAAAACATGCCACCTGACATGAACTAACTCTTCGAAAAACACAAAACTGTCTTTCATTAACACTTGGCGTATCATTCATTAATTTTCATTAAAGCGCGTATCCAATTTTTGGTTTATGGACAGCTTTTCTTGAATGTTGAGCCAGGGAAAATCTGCGATGGACAGTTTCTGTGATTCGCATCGTAGCATCGCATCATCGCAGTATCGCATCATCGCAGTATCGCATCATCGCAGTATCGCATTATCGCATTTTTCATTAAGATGTGTTATCGCAGGGTTGCTCGATCGCGCTTATCGCAGAATCGCAGATCGCGCGATCGCGCGATCGCAGATCGCAGTATCATGCTATTGCAAGATTGTTATAATCGTTAAATGGTTATGTGTTTTTTTTATGCGCTATTACGATATGCGATATCGCATATCAGCCATCGAAGATTTTTTAAGGTTATTCCAATATGAGTGTTTCTTAATACATGCGATGCGATGAAATTCGCGTCGCACTTTCGTAGTTTATCATTTTTACTCATAAGGAAGTGTCTTATCAGTCTTTGCGCGATGCGATGTTTTCTTAAGGAGTAGAATACATAAGCCTTAATTGAATTTTTTGAATTTTTTACTAAGGGTCCCCACTTACTTATTGTTATTGCTAATACTAAATAAGGAGAGGGGTTGTTGGTGGCCACAACAATTGGCGATTCACTTGGAAGAACTAGTTATCTCTGTTTTTCTATTGAATTTTTCAAACTTCCAAAACAGAGTTTTTTTTAGAAAATTAAACTTTGTTATGGAAAGATAGAGTACATTATGCTTTACACTGTCAATGATATTTTGTTTCAACCTCTTTTTACTCTAATTATTTGCTTCCTCAGGCTAGTCCTTGTATTTACATCAGCCATTACTTGGTCTTGTAAAAATAAAATAAAGTCTCCTCTGTAAACCAGTTTTAAATATGCTCATTTGTCGTAGGTAGAGCCTCTGTTGCCAGCAAGCGTTTATAGCCTCGACAGGGTTACCTGTTACCCAGCAATGATCCTGTATCCTACTTAAGGTGACCTACAACTTTCAAAGAAAAATCCATATCCACACTTATTGCTTTGATTTTCTTTTTTATTCTTAAAGAACAATGTCTTGGTTTGGTAGCCAAATTATGACACAGTCACTCAGTTGATTTATAACTTTGTTGAACAAGCTCGCTCGTGATGAGACCCCTTGTCTTTTGATTGCAACAATCTTGAGTCATTGCCCTGTTGTGGTGTACAGTATTGGCAAAGTCAGCAAGTTATAATATCTGTGATAATGATAAGCCGGCTCGTGATGAGACCTCTCATTCTTCAAGATATAGTGTATCCTTGGATTATTCCTCTGAAAGCTGCGATTTTCCTTAGCAGGGAGGAAGTCATTGTTTCCTTAAGATAGCTCTGGACGACAATAATAGAGTTTTTGGAAACAGTTGTTCTACAGAGAATCTTTATTTTGTTATTGATACCTTTCATTGTACTGAGATAAAACAATTTCTTCACTAAAGGTTGCTTTCATCAAATTCTTTGAAGTTGAAACTAGTATCATATCTAGGTTAAAGTTTTTAACTGTATCTGTCAATAATAAAGATCAGTTTTCAAAAAGATTTGCTATTTATACAAGCGAAAAGTTCAAAATCTGAAAGAGAATGGGTGTCTTTTTCCGTAAATGCTTAATATAACCATTCACAACGGGTTTTATTATAAAAAAAACCTATTCTACAAAAATAGAAGAATAATCTTCTATGGAAAATATTTCTTGAGAATTTGTCCATTAACAGGCAAAGGATCCCTCTTGCCTGCTAAATCCTGTAACACAAATGTTGATGGACCTACGACTTCAACAATCTGAAAAGGACCAAGCCACATCCTTTGAAATTTTGTATGTTTGCCCTTTTCTTCATGAGCCTTGTCCCACTTTAAAACTAAATCTCCCATCTGAAAATCTTTTCTGGTAATTATGTTTGAATCAAAAGAGGATTTTACTAGTGCTTGATGATGAGCATGCGTTTTCTTAGCTTGTTCTCGTTGTTCTTCTAATTTAATTATTTCCATTTGTCTTAGTTGTAAGGAGGAAGCGGGTACTTCATCAATGTATTGTACTAAAGACAAAGAAGGAATGGCTAAGTGAGTCGGAAGAACCACTTCTTTCCCATAAACTAAATTAAAGGGAGAAGTGCCGATAGAAGCTTTTTGCGTTATCCTATCTGCCCATAAAGCATATATCAAAGCCTTGTGCCAATTCTTTTGATTTTGGTCAATTGTTCTTTTAATAATCCTGATTAGGTTTTTATTTGTTGACTCAGCTAACCCATTACCTTGCGGGTAGTAATTGGCCGAATATTTAAGTTTGAATCCTCTTTTAAGTGCAAATTCAGTCATTGCATTTCCAGAAAAGTATGATGCATTATCAAACATTAAAGCAGATGGCAATCCAAACCTGGTGATTATAAATTGATCTATGAACTCAATGATATTTTCAGAATTAGTTGTCTTGAGCAGAACTGCTTCTACCCATTTAGTAAAATAATCTGTTGCCGTGAGGATGTATCTATGCTGCTTAGAAGAGTGAGGAACGATCTCACCTATTATGTCCAAGCCCCACTGACTGAAAGGTTGCTCGATGTTTACCGGCTGTAGTGGCAGGGACGGCTTCTTTTGTCTTCCAGCAGTAGTTTGGCAGACTTGACATCTTCTCACGTAACTGTGCGAGTCTTTGAACAGCGTGGGCCAGTAATATCCTGCGCGTAAGATTTTATGTGCAGTAGCATCTCCAGCGTAGTGTCCACCTGCTGGCCCATTGTGGAGTTCCTGCAAAACTTTTTCAGCTTCAGCTTTCTCAAGACACCTAAGAAGAATAGAATCATAATTTTTTCTAAAAAGAATATCATTTATGAGCTGATATTGCTTAGCTTTCAACCTTAGGGCTCTTTTCTTAGTATGGTCAAGGTGTGAAGGAGCATACCCGTTCTTAAGATAATAAATGATATCAGCATATAGTGATTCTGCATCGTTTAGGCTTACCTCACACATTTGTACCTCTTCAGATGGAATTTCATAAATTTGCGATGCTCCAGCCAGCATTTTGCAGAAGCCTTGACCTCTTACAATGTTTGCTAGTTTGATCTCAAGGTCATATTCCTGTAAGGCAGTAACCCAATTGGCCCTCTTCTCATGCACATCCTTCTGTACTAGAAGATTCCTTACCGCTGGAAACGGTACTATGATCTTAGTATGGGTTTTAAGTAAGAAAGGTCTGAAGTATTTGACCGCTTTGAAAATAGCATAAGCCTGTTTCTCCACGTCTAAATAATTGAGTTTAGCACCCTGTAAATTTGAGCTAAAAAACGCAATTGGAGCTTCCGCTTTTTCTTGATTTACTTGAGTTAGAATTGCAGCATATGACTTATCTGAGGCAAATGTGTATAAAATAAAAGGCTCTGAAAAATTCAGGGTTGCTAAAGATGGAGCATTAATAATAGCTTGCTTGATCAGGTTGAATGCTTCATGTTCATCTTGACCCCATTTAAAATTTGAATTCTTTTTAATCATGGTTTGCAAAGGAGACATGATTCGTGAAAAATCTGGAACGAATCTCTTTACAAAATTGATTTGACCAATGAAAGATTGCATGGCTTTTTTGTTATGAGGTAGGGATATTTCAGAAATTTCTTTGATTCTGTCGGGATTAATGTGAATACCGGATTTTGACACTATGAATCCTAGAAGTTTCCCTTCACTTAGTGAGAAAAAATATTTCTTTGGGTTAAGTGAAATTCCATACCTTAAACATCGTTGAAAGATTTGTTTCAGGTCTTTGAGATGGTCGTCTCGCTTCTTTGAGTACACTGTTATATCATCCAAATAAATTACTACAGATTTATTGACGAAACCTTTGAATGCGATGTCCATGGCTCTCTGAAATGTGGCACCAGCATTAATCAAACCAAATGGCATCTTCTGATATGCGTATGTGCCCCATTTAGTTCTGAATGTGGTTTTCAACTGATCATCAGGATGTACCAACACTTGATTGTATCCTGAAAATCCATCCAAGAAAGACATTAATTCTGAGCCCGCCACTGCCTGCAGTATCTGTTCCATAGGAGGTAAAGGAAAATTGTCTTTTTGACAGGCTTTGTTAAGGTTCCGAAAGTCAATGCAAATCCTAATATCTCCGTTTTTCTTTCTAACAGGTACCATATTGGAGACCCATTTGGAATGTCTGACGGGAAAGATTATTCTGGCTTTCAATAACTTATTGAGCTCAGTTTTTATCTGATTTTCTAAATTGGGGTGGATTTTTCTCAGCTTTTGTTGGACAGGTTTTTCGTTATCGATCATGGGAATAGTATGCTGGATGATAGAAGTGTCGTATGTTTTCAGCTCATCATAATTCTAGGCAAAAACATTTTTATATTGTCTCAAAAGACGAATATACACTAGTTTCTCTTCAGGGGCTAGGCCGAGGCCTAGATTAATGTTTTGTGGCTTAGCATCGGTCCCTAGGTTTACTAATTCGTAGTTCAAGGTTGAACTTTGGAGTTTTGAATTGGTAGACCTCTTAAACCGATCTTTCAAATCGTACAAGTCTTCTAACTTGATCACCGACTTAGGTATAGCATTATTAGTGCTATTTTGTTGCAATTGTCGATCGTGCTGGTCTTCGTCAATTATTTGATTGGAGTAGGATCCTTCAGACGTGAGGAAATTTACGATATCAGGATCATCATTGAATACTCTCCAATTTGTGATGTTGTCAGGAATGGACAGTCTAAAGATTAATTCTATTGAGAATCTATCTGAACTAAAATCTTCGGACATAATAAGCTTAGAAGCTACGTTAGCCAAAAGGTCTGCACTTGTGTTTTGGAGTCTGGGGATTGAAGAAATATTAAACGCTATGAAATGCTCAGTCAGATCTTGTACTAAGGATTGATAGTGTTTTAAATGACCTGATAAGCAATGTATAGTGTTATGTACCTGTTTAACCACAATCTCAGAGTCTCCAAAAACTTGAAGATACTTGACGTCTAACCTGATTGCTTTGTACAGGGCTTGAACCAAAGCCTCGTATTCTGCTGTATTGTTTGTGAAATCGAATTTGAGTCTGCATGTGAGCATGATCTTATCTCCTTCTGGACTAATCAGAACGCATCCTGCTCCTGCTCCTTCGTTAGATCTAGAACCATCAAAAAATAATTTCCAAAACAAAGATTTATTTACAGGTTTATCTAAAAAATTGATACATTTCGAACTATCAGTTCGAGAAAAATTTTCGACTTGGGACAAAACAGAGTGCTCTAAATAGGGTGACGCATGAGCATTGAAATTGTCGAGGAAAGAATCTACCAAGTAATTGCCAATGATGCTACTGTTATACGCTACTAGTTCATTTTCTCCCTCTAACTCCGTTACTATGTACTTCTGGTGTAGCTCTCGTTCAACTTTTATTTGATTCGGTTTACCGTTGTAGGGTAACCACATGTGCGACTAGTCGATTGCGAAGTATCCATGGAGTTTTTCTAACCAATCCCAGCTAATAATTAAGCCATAAAATTCTAGGATATCGGCAACTAGAATGTCAATAACCTAACATACCTTCGGGTTGGATGACAATCTTATGGTTACTTGATTTAGTTCACCAATCACTTCGACTTGAGATCGATCTAGCTGAACTATGCGCACTGCGGATTTTTTTGGTTGAACAATTAACTTGGCACATATAGATTTGGGTAAAATATTCGATGAAGCATCGGAATCTACCAAACAATTGTGCACATTTTTATTGAAGATTTCATAAGTAAGGAGAAACGGGGGAGTGTGAGATCTTGATCTTCCTCCAATTAAGGCGATGTCATTTGGATCAATCTTATTGATCACGTTAGTTGGAGGTCTTCCCATGTTATGGGAAGCTTGAGAAAGTACAGCGGCAGGCAAAGGTGCAACTGGCACGGCATGTAATTCTTTCATCATTATCTTCTGTTGATGTTTCAACTTGCTCAGTTCGTAAAGAGTGATATTAGCCCTAGTCTTCTTCATGTCATCAATAATATTGTACTCCATTTCATCTGACACTATCAGTGTTTTAGATGGAGTTGTTTCATCTGCTTGGACTGGGCTAGTTTGAATCGTTTTAGATGTCGTTTTCTTTGTTGCGACTTTATCGTTTGTTGCAGAGCTTGTGCTCTTCGGCTTAGGGGTAGTTTGGGGAGGATCAAGTTGATTTTTGCTTCGTGTGCTAACTGGAAATACTTCTTGATCTTCTTCTTGTGGGAGGATGAAATCCCACATTCCTTGTAATTCCACAACTTCTTCGTCATTGGTCTGCCCTTCAGTGGCAATTTCCTCTTCCTCTTCCTCGGATTTAGCATTTGAAATGGCATTAAGTGGCTTTGCATCCATTGAAGGACCTCTTTTAAAAGCTCTATAGGGCTTTTTCGAAGAAGTTTCTGCTACCTACTTTTTTATGTCGACCATCTCATTGGACATGGTCTTTAGAACTTTCTGCAATCCTTCCAAATCAAAAGGATCTTTTGCTTGTTTCTTCTTGGAGTCTTCCTTGAAGGTGACTTTTTTGGACTTACGTTCCTCTATCCCGGATCTCTTTTCAAGGGCTATTATTTGTTTCTCTACTGCTATCGCCTCTTTCATGTTATCAGCTAAGGTTATTTTATTTGCCCTGTCCACGAAGATTGCTATGTTCGATGGTAGAGTGGTAATATACCATTCACATCGTACTTCTTCGCTGGGCTGGGAAGCAGTAGGAATTTTGTTGAAAATTTTGTTGAACCGTAAATTGAAATCCTTGATAGGCTCTCTAGCTTCAGCTTTAAGATTGGATAGGTCATTGATTAACGTTGTCGTTGACCTGTCATCACCAAACTTGGTTAGGAATTGGTCTTGGAAGATGTCCCAACTTGTGATGGATCCGGAGGGTAATGAAAAGTACCATGACCCAGCTGTTCCTTGTAGTGTATAGGGAAAAAGCCGAACAACAGCATCTTCATTAGTAACTCCATTGAGATTAATGGAAAGCATGAAGTTGTTTATGTGCTCTTCTGCTAGCATGCCTGCCTCGGGATTGAATTTAGGCAGCCATTTCTCAGGATGGGCCAGTATTTGACTCAAGGGTGCAGGCATTAAGACTACCCCAGGGTTATTCCATGGAGACTGGGCCATTGTTGAACTGCTAATAGAGGAAAGTGTAGAAGATGATCCCTGTGGCTGGGAGGATGAGGATACTATGATTGTAGATGATTGAAGAGGGGTTGTGGGGGTTCCAGTGGATGGATGGACGATGATCTGGAGTGGAGTTGTGGATGGTTGACTTCGTGGTGAAGTATTTGAGATGGACGATGTTGACGAAAGAGTCTCACTGTCAGACTCTTGCGGTGATTTCCTCGCTCTTTTCCTAGTGGGAAGAGGTAATTCGGTTGGCTGGATGCCAAACTTTTCACTCTTTAGCCTGGTCAGGGGATGAGCAGGGTTGTACTTGCGAAGTCATGCTGCCTTGAGATTTATCAGACCTCTAAGGAGAAATGGAAAATCGTTGAAGTTTGTGAATCAGGGATTCAACTTCAGGAAGTTCAACGGTATATTATTCTGAAATATCAGGGTGTGTAGCAGCGGTTGATACTCGAGCGACTTCTGACTCTGGATTTAAATGTAATGGGGAAGTCGGGGGAGATGATGAGGGCGATTTACTCTCAGAATGGTATTCAGATTTAGATTTACTTGCCATTCATAGTTCAGGCCCTCCTTCTAGCGCCAAATATGTTGAAGCCTCGAAAATCGGGTCGACAACAAGGGGGATACCTGCCCGATCCGGACCTTGGTTGGCAACTCCTTATCCGTTTGGTATAGCGGGTCCGACTGGGGATAATGGGACCAGTTTCCCAATCTATGTGTGTGTGTGTAGAATTCGATGTTGCTGATCTAACAATCCCTATCTAAGCTATTCTAATTCAAACTTTAATCTAATTCTATGCTATTGTAATCTAATAAATAGCACATCTAAATCTATACTAACCCGGGATGTAATTCTTCTATTATGCAATCTAAGGAGATTTCAAATAACGACTGGTAATAAATATCATTCAGCGATTATAAGAAAGGAAATCAATTAAGATGAACTATTTCGCATAAAAAGTTAGACGAAACAGTTGTGAACAACATATCGCATAATGAGCTATTCATACATTAAACATAAATAAATAGCTACCACCGTACAAAAGTGCCAAATGATAACTCAAGCATTCATGCAATATCATATAAACAACTAAAAACTGTATATCACTTTAACATATAAGCAGAAATGGTCAAGAGATAAAAGTACCATTTATGACTGGTCCTACTCATAAGCTTCAAGCAACAATGATTTATTTCTCCTTGCTCTAACATCTACTAAGAGTACAAAAGTGCAACATCAGTAGCAGATATCAAATGCAAGCATCAACAAATCTTGATCCATTCATTCACCAAAACCTCCTCTGAGGGTGCAAAAGTGCATGTTCTGAGGATAAGTTTTTGATAAATTTCTAGACCCTTCTCTAAATGCATGAGAAAGGTTTAAATACTACTAACTAAATAACTTAATTACACAGATTCAGGATACGGTTTAAATGATCGCCCTTTTTCTAAGCAAAACTATTTCTAAAAATTAAATCTAATATCTAACTATTTCTGTATTTGCTTCTTAATGTTGTGAGCATTCAATATTTGCCTGGGTAGAGTCGGCTGACTGTCTTCCGCTTTTGGTTGAGCTAAGCAAACAGAAATGGTAAGAGCTGGCACCATCTTTTCAGCAAAATAGAAGATATACTTGAGAATCATCGTCTGGCTATGTGGATTTACTGTGTATGCCTAGTAATAATCCAAGTTCCACTTGGTTAATCCTCAAATTGCTTCGGCCTTTGCTTTCTTGCGTTTTTCGGGCTTACGAGTGACTGGGCAGTTAGGGACTTTGATTTTTGAGCAATTTTCTCAGCATGCGCGATTAGGCGCTAATCGCGCATCGGTAACTGCCTCCGTTCTTTGATCTGGGCCTTTCTGGTGCGTTTTTTTCCTTTAGCACCTTTTCCTTCACCGGGTATAAGCTTCAAAATTTTGTAAACATACTGCTTTCATGAGCTTCTGACCTTGAGCGTTAAATCGCCTGTTGATATCAACATTGTTCAACTACTCATTCAACCATGGCTGTGACTGAAAGATCTGTAATGGATAGCTTAGCAGCGCTCTATGAATTTGCGGCTCTGTTGCATGCGATATCCGTTTATGAGGGCATCTCTTCTCTGTTTCCGAGCATTGGAGCTTTACCCTTTTCCTTTATCGCTTCCTGCACATTGCTTCATGTTGTTTCTGTTTTTCATTCCTGCAGTTCACACATGAGGAGAGAGTAATGATAATAAAAATCGACAAGAAAGCTCTAAGCTCTACGGATGTACAAAAACATGCCACCTGACGTGAACTAACTCTTCGAAAAACACAAAACTGTCTTTCATTAACACTTGGCGTATCATTCATTAATTTTCATTAAAGCGCGTATCCAATTTTTGGTTTATGGACAGCTTTTCTTGAATGTTGAGCCGGGGAAAATCTGCGATGGACAGTTTCTGCGATTCGCATCGCAGCATCGCATCATCGCAGTATCGCATTATCGCATTTTTCATTAAGATGTGTTATCGCAGGGTTGCCCGATCGCGCTTATCGCAGATCGCTGTATCGCGCAATCGCAAGATCGCAGATCGCAGTATCACGCTATCGCAAGATTGTTATAATCGTTAAATGGTTATGTGTTTTTTTTATGCGATATGTGATATCACATATCGGCCATCGGCGATTTTTTAAGGTTATTCCAATATGAGTGTTTCTTAATACATGCGATGTGATGAAATTCGCGTCGCACTTTCGCAGTTTATCATTTTTACTCATAAGGAAGTGCCCTATCAGTCTTTGCGCGATGCGATTTTTTCTTAAGGAGTAGAATACATAAGCCTTAAATGAATTTTTTGAATTTTTTACTAAGGGTCCCCACTTATTTAGTGTTATTGCTAATACTAAATAAGGAGGGGGGTTGTTGGTGGCCACAACAAGTCCATGGGCATTTTAGATGATCTATTGTGTCAAGAGTACGATACAAGCTTGGACCCTCACGATTGGTCACAAAATGATGCATACAACTTAGACATATGATGATGTTAGAAGCTTCGTGTTGCATATGGTTACACTTAGTAACACAAAATCATGATGGTACAATGATCATGATATAACTAATGAAATTTGGTGATAATGGTGATAAATTTGAAGCCCCTAGGATGCAAACATCAATAGGGCCTCTCCTTTATGAATGGAGCTAATCACAAAGACGATTCCTTTGGGCACATTGATAGAGAATACCCATCACAACCTGCCTCAAGTATCCATTTCCAAAAGAAAAAAATTGTCAGAGGCTCAAGTTTTCATTGGGTGGAATATTCTAAAAATCATGAAGGCGAGGAACTGGATCCCACTCTAGATTGAAAAATAAGAGAGTCAAACCAAGCACAATTATGAATTATATGGGCATTGGGCTTTTCAATTGATCACCTAATCATGATAGGGAAGTATGAATTTCACAAATGTTGGATGGTTCATGTTCATTATGAAATGAAATCAAATGTATTCATGATTGGGGTTAGGCTATTGACATAGATGATGGAAGATGGAGTGAGGGAAAGAGTCAAAGAGACATGATTCATGAAATGGACAAGACTAATTCATCTTCGAATGACTATCATAAAGATATTCTTGATTATGAAAAAAAATTGACAAGGAAATGAAGTTGATGCTTGCTTACCTGGGGACAACACCTGTGTTTCATCATAATGTTTGGGGCTTTGCATGGGGCATGGCTACGCAAGGTACTGCTACCATTTTTTGCAAATTATAGATGCACAAGACACATTTGATGCCATTGTTGAACACAAAATCACCCACTTGTGTGCAATACCAATTATTTTTCTTTAAGTATCATTGTAAATGCATGAGATCATGCAATAACACCTCTTCATCACATAATTCATGTTATTGAAGTAATGAAATTTACGAATAAGAAATCAAAGGATCAAGATCCAGGAATGCTAATATAATTTAGTCATAAATATATATATATATATATATATATAACATAATAAGGGTAACAGGAGAAGCAAATACACCCAACCACAAGCTTGTAGACAAAACCCCGTATGAAAGTTGCTAGTTAAATTTGATTTAAGAAAATCATGCATGAAAAACACTTGAAGCACTTGTGTAGCTTTATTGAATGCAATTCAAACGCTAATTTTAACAATCTTTAATAACCCTTAATATATTGCTCAAAAATACATAAATATCTATAGATACTAAACTAGGTTAGAAATCTAATTAGTATACCTTTTTATTTGTAAAAAGCACTATTTAATAATACATATTATAAATACCTATAGATACTAAACTAGGTTGGAAATCTAATTAGTATACCTTTTTGTTAGTAAAAAACACTATTTAGTAATACATGTTATTTTACAATTAATAGAAATTCCTTCATCCAATATTAATTTAGCTCCTTCGTGATCTTGTATAATGGGGAGAATAAATATCATTACAAAATTATAACTACATAACTTACTTCATAGCAAAATGAAAACAAGTATCTCTTCATGATCATGATCTTAGGTACCTTATCTTAATTTGATTTGACATTGTTCCATATGCATTCATTATATAAATTGTTAACTTGCATGTTTTATAACATAAAAGCATCCCTATAAAAAAATGCCCAATTTTGATTAATTCCAAATGAAGAGAAGTCCAGTTTAATCATTAACAATATAACGTAACCATTAAAATAAAAATAATAAAATAACGTAATCTTTATAATTAGTTTTAATTCCTTGAAGGTCATCCATTTACTTACCAATCACTTTATTCACTTAATTACCACCATGTCATCATGAGAAGTAGAAACAACAGTAAATACAATGGTCAACTATCGAGCCAGCGGAGAATAAGAGACGTTCACGACAAAGGTTTCATAATTTCTCCGCTACCACTCTAACCAAAATATGTAGTTGCCCTGGAGCATGTACTATCATACAGAAATGTTTGGTACAGATTATTATAGTATCGTTCGCAAAGTGATAAGTTAATTTCTGTGGATGTTTATTCGTCAGATTGCCCACTTAAACCAGAGGCTATTATAGATGCTATAACGAAACTTCGTGAAAGAAAAGAAAAGAAAATTCGATGGATATATGAGGCCCAAACTCCAACAAGGAAAGAAGAAAATATTTCACTATAAATCATAGGGATCATCATATTGGATCGAGTATTCATACTAGAAACTATGGTCAAAAGTTATTATATCAATCTTATGAACCTCAATTCGAATTTACTTTCGAGATACCCTCTGCAACGTTTGGATCTACTTCAACTCTGCAATTATAGATCTATCATTGGGATAATCTATCCCATTTCGATTCGGATGGAATAGGATGAATAGATTCTGACTAGTGCTGAATTATCAGTCCCACCGTCAAATCTTGACTTCTGAGTTCTCGATACTACTTTTTTATATGTACAGAGTATCGTGATTCAATTGGAACGGACAGAGAGGGACAATATGAAAAAGAAGAGGGAGAGAACAGATTGATCCATCTATCTATTTTGATCGGGGTGTCTCCGTATGTAGACGTGCATCTAGATAGAATAGATTTAGATGGATGGATATGGAGACATGGATATTGACATCTTGCAAGGAACCAGATTTGAATTGGTGGCACGAGGATTTTCAGACGTGCGGGTTGGAACTTACCCGACAAGGAATTTCGCTACCTTAGGACCGTTATAGTTACGGCCGCCGTTCACCGGGGCTTCGGTCGCTGGCTTCCCCGTCATCAGGTCACCAACTTCCTTAACCTTCCGGCACTGGGCAGGCGTCAGCCCCCATACATGGTCTTACGACTTTGCGGAGACCTGTGTTTTTGGTAAACAGTCGCCCGGGCCTGGTCACTGCGACCTCCGGAGGAGGCATCCCTTCTCCCGAAGTTACGAGGCTATTTTGTCGAGTTCCTTAGAGAGAGTTGTCTCGCGCCCCTAGGTATTCTCTACCTACCTACCTGTGTCGATTTCGGGTATAGGTACCCATTTGTTGAAGGTCGTTCGAGATTTTCTTGGGAGTATGGCATGGGTTACTTCAGCGCTGTAGCGCTTAGTACTCGGACATTGGCTCGAGGCATTTTCTCTACCCCTTCTTACCCTGAAAAGGGTAACCTTGCGTCCTTGAACCGATAACCATCTTTCGGCTAACCTAGCCTCCTCCGTCCCTCGGGACCAACAAGGGGTAGTACAGGAATATTCACCTGTTGTCCATCGACTACGCCTTTCGGCCTGATCTTAGGCCCTGACTCACCAAAAAAGCATCTCATTATTGAGCCGAGAGATTTATTTTACGGCCTAGTATCAAAGGGATGTGTAAGTTTGTTCATCTTTTTGTTTTTCTTTAAAATAAAAATAAAAGTTAAAAATTATGTTCTAAATAGAAAAATAATGTTGGCTATAATTAAAAAAAATGAATATGTTGTAAAGTAATTAGAAGTAAAAAAAATGTGTGAATAAGATGTTTAAATCTTATAATTTGGTTATTGATAAAATATTTTAATACAAATTAATATTGACATATATTTAAAAATATGTTAATAATAAAAAACTATTTTTATTTCTGTAATAAATGTATGGATGTACATTTTATGTAAAATATTTTGATGTCAATTGTCTATATATATATATATATATATCATGAAAAAAATTAAATTTTTATAGTTACATTTATTTGGTCTCATCCATATACTTTATTTAGCATTCAAAAATACAATTTTAACAATAAAAAATAACATATTATATTTTACACTTTAAAGAAATTTACCAAAAAAAATTTAATTATTTTCTACTCATATTAAATATATATTTAAAATAAATTTATATTAATTAATTGAAAAAATATGATCACGATCCTTTTTTTTTAAAGAAAGAACTCTATCGCTATGAACCATTGGAAATATTAATACGTGGCCTAGAACAATGTATTACATATGTTTTGTTTTGTTTTTTTTTTTTTTTTAGCCACATGGTGAATCGCTAACTGCCAGGTCTAATCTATGGGAGATCAAGGATCAAACCTCATAGCTGCCACTATAACACCAAGAGTATAACCAACCACCTGCAAGTCGGGTATACTAAGTTCCTATGATTTTAGCAAGAGCAGACTCACGAGAAAGGGGAATCTGCCCCTCTAGCTACCACCACAACAGGTCATTGTACTCAATGAAATTTAAACAAAAAAAAATTAAAGTTAGTACGTCATCTATAACTCGAAAGCCTACCTCAAAGGACTTTGAATACGAGCCAACTCGTAGAGCTCAGGAATGCACAAAAATAGAGGGACTTCACCGATTGGGAGACGTTCTAAATAATATAGATCAAAATATTAAATTAATATTTATGATGTCGTATGTTCAGGTTTCTATTTTTCAAATTACATTGTTGTTCTATTAGTTGTTCATATTGACACTTAAGGAGAAAATAGGTCGTTGAGTATGATTATTTTTACACTTTAGAAAAAACATTTAATGTTAACCAAAAGAATGCTTGCATTATTTGAACAATATTGTTAAACATATATTTTTTTAAACTAAAATTTCGATACACAATATGCCTCTTAGGCCAAATAAAACCTCAATATTAAACCTTAAAAGTCTTCATTATCTAAGAAAAAACATAGTAAATATGATAGGGTAGGGAAAAAAATAGGTTAAAAAATTTAAAATAAAACTTTATATTTAAAGTTTTAATTTCCATACAAGGCTTAATATAAAAGAGGAGACCAATTACTATAGTCGAGAGAAGGACTAATAATAGGGCACAAAAAAACTCCTTTAACATAAAGTTTATGCAAGTGATTCAAACACTCTTGTATCAAAATTAATTTGTGCGATGTTAAACCTTCCTTGATCCTCATATTGCTCAATTGTATTAGTTAAATTTAAATATTTTAGATTCTTTAAATTTGAATGGTTAAAATTATTCAAGATATTTTTATTTAATTATAAAAGGTTTTTACATCCAACATTTATTTTCATTGTGCTTTTATTGGTTAGCGTAAGATTAATTTTTATTAATATAATTTTTCGTTATAAAAATATTCCAAAATGTAAGTTTTATTTCTTTGTGATTTACATTTACTGGGTTAAGATTAATTTATATTAATTTATATTTTAATTGTAAAATTATTCCAAAAGCAATCCTCATTTTTACTCGGGATTTCATTTGGATCAAATTTAATTGTTCATTTATTTTTCACTTTGAAAATGTGGTTTTCACATTTTTTACCAACCCTAGGATCCGTCACATTTTGAAATCAGTGTGTATTGTCACAAAGATGGATCTCTAGCTGGATCCATCGGATTTTGCTAAATTTCTCCTTGTCGGATTCTAGTGAGAATGGGTGAAACTATGAGAATGAATGTAAATGTGCGGTGGTTTTTGTTTTTTTATAAATCAATTTTGTTTTATTGATATGGTGTAATTTATATATTTGGGTGTTTATTTTGAAATAGATTTTCAGAATTTTAATTTAATTATTACTAATTATTATTGAACTTAAGGGCTCATTGAACCCAAAAGGTTTTTTTTTTTCAAAAACTGAAAAAATGCTTTTCACTGATAATAATGAAAATACATGATTCAGAGAATACATAATCCAGATATTAGAGTTTCTTAGTCGTTAGTGAGAATAATATCGGCTCGGTCTATATGGGCAACCTCTAAATCAGCCATAACAGTCATAACAATGAAGAAACAGGATGCACATCTATGCAGTCCAAAAACCAATGATAGAGTTTCAGACATACCTATTAACGAAACAGAGGAGGCAACCTCCATATCAGTCATAATAGTCATAATAGTGAAGAAGCAAGATGCACATCTGTGTAGTCCAAGAACCAAAAACAGACTTTCAGACAGGCCTATTAATGAAACAGAAGAGCTAGATACAAAAATAAAACATAGTGCAGGAGATGGAGCCTATCGTCAGCAATTAGATCATGAAATGTCTCGTCCCCTACAAAGAGCCAGAGGCAAAAAATTGGAAACAAATTATTGCACGCTCCGAACATAACCTTCCTTGGATAAATGATCCGCTTCACCATTTTGGATTTGGTAGATATGTTAAATGAAGATATAGTGAAACTCTTTGATCAAAGATTGAGTTCTGCATTTCCAGGAGTCGAGATTTGGAGAGTTGAGTGAGCCTCTGTCGTTTTCCCAGTCATTGACTGATTTGGAGTCTCCAAAAACTAAATGATCTGAGAGGCCAAGCCAAATAACTTAGTACAGAACTCCCCAAAGGGAAAGTAATTCAACTCTAGTGTTGGAGTGCTTTCCACAGTGCTAGTGGAATCTATAAAATGTCCCAGAACCAAGATGGATGGCCACTTTGTAGCCACATAATGCAAAGGAGGAGGCCCCATAAAAAAAATATCACCGGAAAGTTAGACCAGATATTTCGAGGAGGAGGCAGTGTTCTAGGAGCAGAGGGCAGATTGGAAGAGTGTTCAAGATAGAAGTAGATAATTCTACATCTAGTTTGCTAGATGTCGGGCAACACATGATAAAAAATGAGGGCATTTATAGTCTGCCAAATTCCCCAGATGATGAAGAAGGCCAATGTGCTATGTATTTAATGATTCGTTGTCCAACTGCCTAGACAAGAGACAATATTTGAACAATCCCAATCAGCAGGTGAGTTGATCAAATGTAGCACACAAGTCTAGATAGAAGAGGCAAAGGGACAATGAAGAAAGAGGTGGTTGGAGTCCTCTCCGACATATGAGAAAATGCAAAACCAACCCAGGGACTGAAAGACTCTTACTAAGGACTTCCCAAGTCAAGATCCTGTTGTGCACCACCAACCATGAGAAGCATTTGAGTTTAAGCGGAAAATCACATTTCCAGGATCTAGCCAACCAAGACAAGAAAGGATTCAATAACTTAAAATTATGATTTTCCAATTAGAATAATGGATAATTCTAGAATTTATTATTAGAGATTGTTATGTTTTGTTAGGATTAATTGTCATAATTAGTCCTCATTAGTTTCCAAATCCTATATTTTAGGATTTCGTTCAACTATATTGTAATTCTATATATGTGCTTGATTGTTGGCTTGGTGAATGAAAATTTGAGTGAAAGTGTTCTCTCACCCTTAGAGTTGCAACTCATCTTTTAATGATTCATTTTTTGTCTTCCATAATTTCCATTTTGGTATTAAAGAAAGGGCATGGAATCCTAGGAGTGATCTCCTTGGTGCGCTGAGTTAAGCACTAAGTCTGGAGACTATAAGAGAATCATGGTGTGGTGTTGTTAGATGTTGGATGTGAGCATAGTTAAAAAGGGTGGAGAGGGGGGGGGGGGGGGGGGGGTTGTTGGTTGTAACATGTGTCGATTTGAGTCATAGTGAAAGAGATGGATCTAAGGGTTTCCATGCCTGCATAAAGAGAGGGTTGAGTTTACATAGTAAGCCGAGGGTCAATTGAGGGGAGCACAAACCTCTTGTGTTGAGTTGTGAATTTGAAGATAAATGGCATGCACCACACTTGCAAGAGTAATTGTTGGAAATGAAAAATGCGAGCGAGCTATCATTTTATTAAAAACTACAATTGTCATTTCAAAGATTTTGTGAAAAAAAAAGTGGTCATGGTGTGGAATTCAGAGTTCTTTATTTACAAATGGCCTTTTCAGAGACATTTTTTGTGAAAATTAAGATAACACTTTTTTTTTGTGAAAATTGCAGTAGTGGAGAAGGAATTTGGAGTCATCTGTTATTGAGTTGCGATAAAAGTTTGGTGCAGAATTTCCTATTATCGAATTGTGATAGAAATTTCTACAAAACTTGGATGCTGCAAAATTGTTCGAACTTGGTCTGACAATGTGTTATCTGCTTGAATATATTTTTCTAGGTTGTTTATGCATCCCTTGAAATAACCAACCATTGTTGCCTACTTTTGAATTATTACGAGCTTAAATAATGTTGGTTGATTTGAATTTGGAGAAACATTTGTTTTAAAATAGCTAATCCTTTGGTAGAATCGTATCTAAATGAAGCACCCATGTTAGATGTTAACAATTATGTGAATTGGAAGTTTAAAATGTAGTCATTGATTTGAAGGATACAATGTCTAATCGATAGCAAGTTGTGATGAAGTGAAGCTAGATGTCACCACGGGAGTGGATACTGCATCAATTCAAGAATAGGAGAGGCGAGAGACTAAGGCGAAAGTGTTGTTGAGAATGTCCATAATATACAACATTATGCCTCATATAAGACACTACAAGGCATCTTACTAGATGTGGACAACATTCAAATATTTGTGAGAGTTGAAGAACATAAATTGATACATGTCCTTGAAGAGTAAGCTCCTTTTTTATAAATGGAAGAAAATGAAAACATCAATGATTTCATTTCAAGAATTAAAGACATTAAAGATAAACTTGGAGATATAGGTGAAATGGTATCTAGCACGGACCAAGTCATTATAAACTTAAATGGAATGCTAAATGAATACCATATGTTTGTCACAAGTCTTACAACGAGGGTGAAAGCTCCCTCTTTTGATGAGTTGGCAGGTATACTCATGTAGGAGGAAGAAACGTGAAAGAACCTTAGACCTCAAAGTTCTAATCTGGTGTTGATGGCGAAAGGGAAACAACTGTCCAAAGGAAATCCATGGGAAGTAACGAAAGGAGGAAAGCCACCATATGGAAATCCATCACATGGAAAACCACCATTTGCAAAGCCACAATAGGGTATGACACCTCCAAAAGTTGATGTCATAATTAAATGTCATTATTGTAGCAAGCTTGGACATTATTCTAGAGATTGCATGAAAAGGAAATATCATGAGTCTATAAATGGAAACAAAAGGCACACTAATCATTTTGTTGATAAAGGAGAAGCAATGAATGATGACTTCAAATATCTTAGACTGTTTGTTTCAAATCTTGCACCGCCTGCTGAAATAAATTAGTCAAATGCATGGTTTTTTTATACTGGAGCCTCCATCCATATGTCTTCTGATAAGCATTGGTTTAAAAATTTTCATGAAATTAATAATGGTACAAATATATATCTTGGGGATGATCACACACCAAATTAAAGAGTATGGAGTTGTATTTGTGACATCACCAAATGGTTGTGTTAGACATATTCACAATGTGATGTATGTGTTTGGTATTAAGGAAAAACTAATATTTATTTCTACCGTAACAAATTAGGGTTTGGAGGTAGAATTTGTAAAGTCACATTGTGTGGTGAAATATATGTAGGATCACTTCAAGCTTATTGCAACAACATTTAGAGTTAGAGGTTTATATAAGCTTGATGTGATAAGAAAAATTCATAAAGCGTTTGCATCCACAACCATCGCAACAAAAGTTCTTTGGCACCAAAGGTATGAACACCTTAATTATCATGATTTGTTGCTACTTCAAAAACAAGGAATGGTAGAAGGACTTTCAATGCTTAAGAATGCATATTTTTCATGTGAAGGGTGTGCATTAAGGAAGACGCATAAGAAAGAGTTCCTTAATCATACAAATAGAAATATAAGGGATATTCTTGAACTTGTGCATACAAATGTGTGTGGTCCTATGTAGACAAGATCATTAGGTGGAGCATATTATTTCTTGATATTTATTGATTATTGCACAAAATATACATGGGTTTATTCTTTCAGAAAATGAAGACTCACTCAAGAGCTTGATGATATCATTCACAAACACTGAGATTTATAGTACATAGATCGAGTCATAGAAACTACAACTACTATCATTATTTCTTACCTAAATTCAACGACTCCTTCCGAATATTAACTCCCCATCGACTGACACCGACGACTTGTCATCATATGAACAAGGTCGTGATTATTTCTAACACCTCCCCTTAATTGCAACCTACTTGTTAACTTGCATGTTGGTCTACGTTTTAGCTAGGCTTACAAACATGACTCAAATATTTCATTTTGACCTTATTTGCTACAATATAATGATGCAAATTTTTCTTGAACTTGTTGCTCAAAACTTTTTTCTTCTTCTTCTTACTCCAAATCATGAACATTGGATATTTCTCCTTGTTACAACAAAAATGAGGCCAATTCATTTTAACTTTTTCAGCAAATGGAAGGATTTGGACAAGAATTGTTATTTCCCTTGAAAACACTCGTGTGTCCTTCCTGTATTTGTTGCGCTCTCAATCCCATCTTGCCTTGGTCATCAATTTTGTCATCATCTCTTTCTTCAACAAATTCTTGCCTCAACTGGTTACACATTTTCTTATAATCAATTGGTAACTTTTCAATGGCAGGATCATGTGGAATACGCTGTAGCTGATATTCATGGTCATCAATAAAATCATTCAGTTTATCAAATAATTCTTGTGACTAAAAAATACTACCTAAATAAAAAATATTGTTTGGCCCAAAAATACTTCCGAATGGACTCTCTAAAAAAGGATTATCAAAAAGATCATTGTCAAACATTGTCCCAGTCATTCTACTCCAATTAGATTGGTGACCTTCTACGTGACTCTCCACACATGGTGGCTGCCACATTCAGCCCCACAGACGGTGCTCACGAACATCACTCTTTTTGGATCACACAACACATTCAATTGGACTTTAATTGGCATTCCAAGCTCAGCAAAAAAATCCATGTACATATATATTGACATTGAAGATAACAAGGATCCACCTTCAACATGACCCACCTACACCATCCAACTTTGCGGATCAGCCATACCTGCAACACTCTACTACATAGCGGGCTATCCACATAGTGGGCTCAATCTCTCAAAAATGAATTATCGAGGGCCCGATCTTCCTAAGGATAAATCCCATCAACTCTCACAAAACACTTTTCTCACACAGAGCAAGCACCATACATAGCAACACCACTCGACGTTGGTCGCTTCTCCAAGCAACTCCTCTTCTCCTCCATGCATCTTCCAATAACAATCTATCAGAAAAATTAGAGGTAAACCCTTAATTTAATCTCTAACATAGGTCTCTTCTCAATGTCAAGCAAATCCACTGCTCAACAATCGCGATCGTCCTCCACAAACAGGGGATTGTTCTATCTCCTTGCTAGCACTTTGCCTTGAAATGTTTAGAACACGCCTCTTCCAAGCACAAACCTCTTCCATTGTCTCTTTACAACACACCTAAACACCTAGACAGGCCGCACGAAACTTTCCGATGCATTCCCAAATGTGGTCAACCAATGCTGCCTCTTTTTGTTTATGCAACACCATAACTCACTGCGTCCACAAAAGAGATTCACTACCTCGGGTCTCCACGACCACAATAACAAGACACACGCTCATTACAGAAATGATCAAATCGACTCTCCATGCACAACGATTATCTCTCTAGTTCATGCGATATTCGAAACAATAATGACCACGCTCATCTTTAATATTCGACACAATTCCACAACTTAAAAAATGCATCAATTTCATTAACCAACATCAAATTTCCAACAGTGGACCAAATTGATGGCAGGGTAACCCCCACTTATACCCACAGTATGCATGTAAATTTCATCCACACATTTGTCCCAGGTATTTGACTCTCACAGTAGTCAAATTTTCAACTGTAAATGGTGAAGGCCCTATTTTATCACTCATATGGAATGATTCATAGACTTAACAAAGTCTAAACGTTAACCCACCTTTTCCTTTCTATCAGAAATTAATCACCCCGCTTTAACCCTCATTAACCTTTATTTTTGACTTTCATTCAAATCCTTCTTATTGGGACTTTAAAACCCCTTCATAACCTTCGTTACCCCTTAACCACATATATATAACCTTTCCCTCTTTAAACCTTGGTTACATATATTTAACACATAAACCTTCTATCATTGGACTTATATATAAAGTTCCATATACCCACGCCTAATCCTTTATAAACTAATTACAAAGGAAATATATACACAAACATACCTTTTCCACCTTAGTATGGCCTTGGCGCATTTCTCAAGGTTTACCTTTATCGCAATCGGGTATCGGCTCTTCTGCGGTCACATTACATATGTGCCTCATCACCCCTTCCCCTCCAATATATGACTATCGGAAGCATTTGAATAATGCTTAAGTCTTAAAAGACTCGGGCAACACATCTATCACAATACACAGGAAACACACGGGAAACCCGCTCTGAACACATATAGTGGATCTCAAATCTTATACACCGACACTTATAAATGTCGTCGGGCCTGTCTCCCGAAGCCTTTCCATTGCATCGTTGCTCTGATCTCTGATAAGCGATAGCTCCAATATCCAATCGCCAATCGATGCTTTATCGCTATCAGTGTATTGTCATATCCACTGTCTGACCTCTTCCACTTAAAATCGTCGATCCGATATGCCTTACGGACCCGATAAGATTATCGGTCACATTTGACAAGGTTTCGTGTCCGGCTAACAAATTGCATATCGCTCTTTTTTTTGGCCAATGTTCATTCTTCCCTTTGGATGGTTTGCGATGCAACTTTCTGATTCTGATTTGATCCCATTCATTGATCTCCCAGATCTAACGGTTCTTGTGCATCACTCTTCACTTCTCCGCTTGTTCCTTTTACTTAGAATTTACGTTGTTTTCTTCAGTGTTTCTCCATGGTTCAGGTTTTTCCTTCAGGTTTCTTCAAAGGTTCCACTGCTCAACTTCCTCTAAGCTTTTCTCTTCTGTGAAATCTCCCTTCGGTATTTCTCCCAGAGCTCCACTCTAATCTTCAATTAGATTCTAAGATCCCTTTATGATTCTTCTGAATCATTCTGCTCCTCTGCACGTCCTTCAGAATTCTGCTTGCAACCCTGTCACAGAACCTACAAATTCACAAATAAGTCACTCATGAAATATTCGTTTCACACACTGACACAGTCAGGAATAAACCTCTGTATATATAATTATAAACAATGATTACATTCAAGACCCCTCTGTCTCTCACAAGCCTATTCTTCAATATCGTGGGCTCCTTCTGTAGGAATTTACAGGGTAAGTTCCTCAGACAAAACACCAAAAGGACACTGCTCACAACCAGATCACAGATCAATACACCAGTATTTTGACGTGGTTAAAACCCTCAAAGAGGGAAACAGTCCACGGCCTGAGCCAACGCGGCCACTTCAGGCAATTTATTAATAAAAGAATGAAAATTTACATATGTTTCTCTCATGCACGGATTACCCTACAAATGACCCTCCATGCGCTTTAAATAGAATTCATGGACCAATTGGGTGTTAAGCCACGGATCAAGTGTCGGTAATACCGAGGAGAGAATGAACCGTCGGATCACTACATATCGTGACCGCCGGATTGTAAGTTACAAAATGTACAACGGTAAAGAAACACACTTTACCTAACTCTATACCTAACTCTACACTAGACCAAGTTGTACTTAACTATTTCCTATGTGTCAGAATATCCTAACATCCCCCCTTAAGAACAACTTGGGATAGGATTGAAGGATTTACAAATATGACACAATAGGAGAAGGAAGGAGGCACTAGAGCCTATCCCCCCTTAGTGACAACTTCCTGAACTCCAACCATAAATCGAAGTTTAGTGAACTTCGCCTCTATGAGAGCCTTTGTGAAGATGTCTGCAACTTGATCATCTGTTGAACAATATTGCACTTCAAGAACATGGTCGTGAATGAGCTTTCTGATGAAGTTCATGTGCAGTTCAATGTGTTTGCTGCGCTGATGTTGGACTGGATCTTTGCATAGATGAATGACACTTTGATTATCACACCAAAGTGTAGTCGGATGCTGCCGCTGAAAGCCAAACTCTGACAGGATCTGACGAAGCCACAAGGCTTCCTTACTAGCTTCTATGGCACCACGATACTCTGCTTCTGCTGATGAAAGAGAAATGGCAGCTTGTTTCTTACAAGCCCATGTAATAGGTCCTGAACTAAGAGTGAACACATAACCAGCAGTAGACTTCCGATCATCAGGGTCACCAGCCCAATCGGAATCAGTGAAACCAACCAATAGAGGAGATGCTTCGGCACTGTAATGAATCCCAAATTGAACTGTACCTCGAACATAACGAAGTATTCTTTTAGCTGCTTTCCAATGACTTTCACGGGGGTTTTGCATGAACCGAGCAACAAGGCCAACAACAAAGGAAAGGTCAAGACGAGTATGAGTTAGATACAAGAGTTTTCCTACAAGTTGACGGTATAATGTAGCATCAACTTCAGGAGAAGTACAAGTGACTGAAAGTTTGACTCCAGACTGAAAGGGAGAAGGGGCTGGCTTACAGTCTTCCATGTGAAAATGACGTAGAATATCACAAGCATACTTGGACTGGGAAAGGGAAATACCCTCCTTGGATTGCAAGACTTGAAGACCGAGAAAATAGTGTAAGTGTCCTAAGTCTGTCATTTCAAATTTCCTTTTAAGGCTAGACTTCACATGGTTTATAAGGTTGAGATCACTACCAGTAAGGATAATATCATCAACATAAAGAACAAGGATGATAAGAGAGTTTCCCACTTTCTTGGTGTAGACAGTATTGTCAGAATGACACCTAGAAAAGCCAGATTCTAAAAGAAAGCTATCCATTTTGGCATACCAAGCCCGAGCAGCTTGCTTGAGACCATAAAGGGATTTCTTAAGTCGACATACAAGGCTGGAGTCTGTTTGTATGAAGCCAATGGGTTGTTCCATATAGATTTCTTCATGCAAGTCCCCATGTAAGAAGGCAGATTTAACATCCATCTGATGGACTTCCCATTTGAAAGAGGCAGCAAGGGAAAGAACAAGGCGGATAGAGTTCATTTTGGCAACAGGGGAGAAGGTTTCGGAGTAGTCAGTGCCTTCAACCTGTGAAAAACCTTTAGCAACAAGACGAGCTTTATGTTTATCAACTTTCCCATCTGGTCCATACTTGGTTCTGTAAACCCATTTGCATCTGACAAGTTTTCGTCCCTTTGGTAGAGCAACAAGATCCCATGTATCATTTGCCAATAATGAATGATATTCTTCATTCATAGCTGCTTCCCAATCTGGATGGCCTGAAGCCTCTGCAAAGGTGTCAGGATCATAATTTACTGGAGCTTGAGCCAGTAAAGAAGAGGCTCTCTCGAACTGAGAACGCGTACGTCGTTGATCTGTAGGATCACCGGCAAGATCACCTGCTGCATCTCGAGTAGCACGAACCCATTTTGGAAGCTCAGGAGCTGAAGGAGGATCCTGAGATGGTGGGGGAGGATTGTCATCCTCACTTTCATCATCCGAAGAAGAAATGTTTTCAAAAGTAGAAGAGATAGGGAGAGGTGGCACAACCGCCGGACTAGGCTCGCAGGCCGATATATTTTCATCAAATTTTACATCTCTTCTAATGATAACATTTTTGGACTTAAATGGAATAAGTCTATAGCCTTTGACATCTTCAGAATATCCAACAAAAGTACATTTTTCACTCTTAGGTTCTAAAGCTTTATGCTTTTCATCTGGAATATGGGCCCACGCTTCACTTCCAAAAACACGAAAGTGACTTACATCTGGTTTGATTGAGCTCCATGCTTCTTCTGGAGTGATATTCTTTAAAGCCTTAGTAGGAGTGCGATTTATTATGTAATTTGCACAATTAATTGCTTCTACCCAAAAACTAAGACCAAGTCCTTTAGATTGTAGCATACAATTAGCCATTTCCTTTAAGGTGTGATTCTTCCTTTCAGCTACACCATTTTGTTGTGGAGTATATGGAACAGTATGTTGCATTTGAATTCCATTCTCAGTGCAATAGTTGATGAATGTGTTTTTAACATATTCTCCGCCATTATCAGATCTTAACTTAAGAATTTGATGTCCAGATTGTTTTTCAACAAAGGCCTTGAAGGCCAAAAAAGTGTTAAATACTTCACTCTTGAGTTTTAAGAAGTATACCCAAGTGCGTCTGGAGAAATCATCAATGAAAGTTAAGAAATGCTTGCAGCCAGAGAATGACACAACTGGAAGTGGACCACATAAATCACTATGCACAAGTTGTAAAGGGGCTGAGGCGTGCCAAGAGGCACGTTTTTCAAAACTGTCCTGATGATGTTTTCCGAGTACACATCCGGAACAAACACCATCTCTGCAAGATACCATAGGAAGACCTGTCACCATATTTTCTTTACATAGATGCTGAAGGGAGCGATAGTTTAAGTGACCAAATCGCTCATGCCAAAGTTTTCTCACTTCATCGTTATGAGCAACAAATACTGAGGGAAGATTTGATGACCCAAAGTTGTGAAACTTATACAACCTTGTAGAATCATCAGCAATGCCAGTAGCCAAAATCTGTTTAGGATCTCTTAAGTCCTTGATTACAACATCATGAGGTGAAAATTCAACAATTTTACCTTCACCTGAATGAGTTATCTGATATACAGATAGAAGGTTGCAGGATAAGGTTGGAACACATAATACATCATTAAACTGACCATTGTCTAGATGAACAGTTCCAGTCCCTACAACATTAAGAGATCTATCATCACCAACATATATATTTTTGGTGTTACAATCATTTAAAGAAGAAAACATGGCTTTGTTTTTGGCCATGTGATAAGAAGCTCCAGAATCAATGAGCCACTCATGAGAATGAGAAGAAGAAGATACATTTAATGCATAGCCAGACCGAGATGCTTGACAACCACATGCAGAAAGTGCCATTCCTGAAGATGAAGTTGAAGTTGAAGATTGCCCCAAATGGATGTTATGCTTCTTCATTGCTGCTTCCAAGGCTTCCATCTTCTTAAAGCATTTTGATTCTAAGTGGCCATCTCGATTACAAAAATTGCAATGTCTATCAGTCTTCTTCCCTTTGTTTTTATTTGTCTTATCATTTTGTTGAAATGATTTTTCATTTTGGGGCTGAAATTGCTTAGGACCCTTGTTTGGTTTAGGACCATTCTTTTTAGGATATGACTTCTTAGGATTCTTTGAATTTGGTTGCTGCTGGGCGGCTAACGCTTTCTTGGAAGAGTTTCCAAGATTAAGAAGACCAAGGTGTAAGAGTTTTTCTTGTTCTCTTATTAAAGAATCACAAAAAGAGTCAAAGGAAGGGGGCTTGTAGTCTGTTCCTTGAGAAATGAAGGCTTCTCTTGTAGAATGGAAGGTGGAAACAAACACAGAGTAGGCTGGTCCCAACTTTGTAAGAATGGAATAGATAAGGTTACTATCTTCTTTCTTAACTTTAACACCTTCCAAAAGATATCTAAGGGTCTTGAACTTGGACAAGAAATCTTCAATGCAAGAAAAATTATTAGGGTCCAATGTAAGCAACTCATTTTCAAGTTGATGGGCTCTAATTTCATTTTTAATCCCAAAAACTTTATTGATTTGTTTCATTGCTTCATCAGGAGTATCAATTTCTGCAATATGGAATCTAAGATCTGGAGAAATAGACGTCCCTATCAATCCACGTGCTTGATCTTGCCTATTTTCCCATTTTGCAGCCTTATCTTCATCCTTCGGTTTCTTTTCTTGGCCTGAGGCTATTCTATAGAGACCTTTACTTCTAAGTAAATCCTCAATGTAAGCCAACCATTGGAAGTAGTTGGTGCTGTCAAGGGTAACTTGGTATTGACTTTCCATTTCAATGGAAACTGAAGCTAAAGATGCTGAAAATAAGTGCGCCAATGGATAGATCTCGAAAAATTAGGCTGGTTTAAAAAAAAACGGCTTTGAAAACGACTTACGGATGAAGTAGTTATGGCTTTTTGAAAAAAAGTTGTTGAAGTTGCCGACGAAGTGCGGGAATGTGCGGAAATGAAAAAGTTCGCCCCCACAAAATGGAGACTTGAACCCAAGACCTCTACTCTCTTAAAATAGCTTTGAACCAATTGATGTATACAAAAAATTTGAGAGAGAGAGAGAGAGAGAGGGGGAGGGGGGGCTTTGGGTTGCGTGCTTGCCTTGAGAAAACTCTTTTTCCCTACAAAACAAAAAACACAAAACCCAACACGGACATGCAAAGAAAACGAACCTTATGGCTTGAAGTTAGCTTTAGCCGAAAAACTAAATATTTTCAAAAATGAACCTTGCGGCTCAAAGTTAGCTTTGGCCAGAAACTAAATATTTTCCTCAATGTTTCTGATTTTCCGAGATCACCCTAAGGCGCAGGGAAAAGAGCATACGGATGAGAAAAATCCTTCCTTTCTGTTTCTGATTTGCCCAGATCGCAAAGAGTCGCAAGTGGTGGGCTCTAGTATTGTGGCAATAATGCTACAACTCCTGGAGCTTCCTTCTCTAATTTTATCAACCCGGTAGTTCGTAACAAACTTGGAAGCGACGGTGCTGTATGCACAAGTACTAGCTCTTGTCGCAGCTGTCACTTGGTCAGCTGGCACAAGTCCGCTAGGGCTCAAGCCAACTTCTATATGTTCTCAGAAGAAGCTTTCTAAATGATGAACGAAGGCTATCTCAAAGGAAATTAACCTACTTTGCAAGAATGAACTGACAGTCAACCAAACATGGAAACCCTAGTAAACCCTAATCTGACTAACTTAATCCTTACAATGCAATGATGGGAATGCAACTTATAACAATGATGGCATTACTTCTAGTGAGATGAGATGCATGAATTTAAACTACTTCCATTGAGGAGAACATGTTTTTATATTTTTTTGCTTAAGTGGTTGGAGTTATTATGATTGTGTTTCTTATTGGGTTTTGACTGTGCAGGGGTAGTTCGAAGGGAAGGAAGGCTTGGAAAAGGTCAGGAGGGCTAGGAGAGGTTCCAGGGGATCCCTAACATCATTCCACATAAGTCCACAACGTTCAGGTGCTTGGCAACCGAGTTTGCAGGCTTCTACAGGATGTCTGCTCGGGATTTCTACAGGAAGCTCGAGATTTCTACAGGAAGTCTGCTAACTTCTACAGGATGATCTACAGTTGGAGTTTTGGGTGATGGAGGAGTGCAGGAGCGGTATGGGTGGATAGGTAGGATGAAAATGGAGCTTGAGATGGCTCAGGGGCAGAGAATGAGATGGAGAGAGAGTGGGGTAAGTTGGTTGGTGGATAGAAGGGTGGAAGCAATGAAAGGTCAAAAAGATGGAGCTACGTGGACAGTGGAAGGGTTGGAAGGCAAACGAGCTGAACAGAGGTTGAGTAGGTGGCTTTAGGCGCGGTTGAGAAGAAGAAGAACACAATAAAGTGATGCTATGCAGTGTAAAGGAAACAAATCTGCACAAAACTGAGAATTCATCAACCTATCCTAACTGTGTTAATTAACCAACGAACAGCAATGTAAATTTTAGAGAGAAATCGTGCATGGTGTTGGAACGAAGAAGTATTGCTCAAGATCAGAATGCATGGATGGATCTACAATTGAAATGACTGTGTTGCAGCTTGCATGAACGTATAAGACTGCGTTTTTTGGTGGTTGGTACGGTCTACACCCCCAATCTCTAAACAGAGATGGTAGTGAGTGCACTATCAACCTTTTCTTGGAGCTCTAATGAATGCTAATTCCCCTACTCTAATCTAAGCTACTGAAAGCACTTTAACCATGAACTAATCCTACTCAATCACATTAAAGAAATTAAATCAGCAGACTGTGTTTTTCAAATGCATGTCAAAGCAAAGAAATGAAGTGCTGAAAGGAAAGACAAGTAACAATACAAAGGAAATGAGGTCTATTGCTCTCAAGTTGGGCCCTAACCTGAGAGCTATAGCTCCCTTAAGAACTCAGAATTGAATCCAAAGCTGCCTGCCTTTATTAAAAGATCATAATCATGAGTCTAACAACATGCCAAAACTGGCTTACAAAAAGCAAAAACCGAGTTGTAGCTCGTACTCAGAAATTGCAACAGTAGTTCCAAAGTTCAAAAAGCTCCTATCAAAGGCTACGGCCTCAATATTTATACATGATGAGGATCAAGCTGGCTTCCTCAATTAGTGGAGCTTGGCTGTCCAACTAAAAGTAAACTGCTGTTCCTGTAGAATCCGTTGGCTGCCTTCTAGCTCGGTGGGGATAGCTGTTGGAGCTCGGAGTTAGGGTGGAGATCACGGGGGAGGTCATTCAAGGCTATGGACAACCTCCCTATAAACCCGCAATGCCACCTTGCTATCTCCTTGTCTCCTTCTGCGCGTTCTTTGCTCCATTTAATGTCAAAAAACCTGAAATCATCATGTATTAGTCACATAGGAATAATGCCTGCCCTTCTTCCTACAAATAACACGAATATACTAAGAAATGATGCATAAGTGATAAAAGATGAAGGGTTGAGCAAGGTAAGTAGGCCAAATGAGCCCAAATTGTTACCAAAAATTGGGGCTCATCATCACCCCCCAGCTAAAATATTTGCTCATCCTTGAGCAACTAGTCCAACTCTTCATCCTTCATTGCTTTTACTGCTACCCTTACATCCCAAGCCTCTGTAGTAGTGTCCTCCTTGCTGATATGAAACCCAGCTTTCCTGTTCACCTCTTCCCATTGTTCACTGTCATCCTTCTCTGTGCTGCCTTCAATCAATCCTAGCAGCAGTGGTGGGCTGAGTTTAAGGCCAATCCAGCTGGCCTGGAGGTTTTGCATGGATTTCTTGTAAAGGGCTACCCTTACCAGAGCTTCCCTCATCTGAGTTGGGGTATGGTACTCTGGGATTTTCAAACTATGTGCCAATGTATTCCATCTGCGTGTGCATGCTTGGACAGCATTTTCTCCTAACAGTCTTTCCATGTCTTCAAAATGAGCTATGGCTTGGGCCTGTTGATCCATATATCTTAATGAAGCTGTAGGATCAGTGGACAAATGTTGGTGTGCTGAGATGAGTGCAACTGGATCCTCTGGTTCTGCTCGAATGAGCAATGGCTCGTTCAATTCTCGGTTCATGACCGATTTTGCTTCTGCTGCTCTTTGATCTTCATGGTTCAACCATGAAGCGAATGCCATTAATTGCATATCACCCAAGGCAGTATTGGGATCCCAGGAAACTTCATTAGGCAAGGCCAAATTGTGGAGGTAGAACTCTGCTAATTTGGCTTTATCCTCTGACAAACTAGTACTGCACAACTCAGAAAATTGCTGTGGGTATTGGATCTGAGAAATACCTCTTTGTGCCAAGGTATTTATTTGGAACTGCAGCCATTGGTCTTTCAGGTACAACCCATAGGATTTGGCAGGTTGTCTGCACTGTATTGCCTCCATGGCCCAACTGGCCATGCAGGCCAATTGTGCCTGTTTTTGCTGCAGCTGTTCTTTTAGAGCTTGCACTTCAATTTGTGCTTGCTGTTCTGCTTCCTGTAGAAGTATCATTGGCTCCCCAAGACCGGTGGTCAGTTCCTTTTTCCCCTGCTGTTCTTCTTTGGTGTCCTTGGAGGATGTACCTATCCCTGCCTTCAGCTCCTGTAGCTGCAATCTTAGCTTCTGGTTTTCTTCCTGTAGGTACACTCTTTGGCAATTGGCCACATGTTTAGCCATGGCTAATTCACTCCTGGCCTCCTTGAGTTGCTCTTGTAAAGGACCTATGTCCGCCACACCCTTTGACTTTGCTATCTTCATCCACGTGTGTGTACAAACTCTCTCTTCCTCCAATGCAAAAAACAGTGGCACAGTAAATTTTTGAGGTATAATTTTGCCAGCCTCTAAAAAGGTGTAGTATGAACTCAGACTTGGCTGAGGGCTGGGCTCTAGAATGTGCTCCTTTTCTACCTCTTTGAGTGGCTCTACCTCACCCTCCCTTGGTGGTGATGAGGGTCCTTCTCCTTCCATCTTCTCTGTTTCCTGTAGCCGGGCCAGAGTTTCCTGTAGAACATTTTCAGCATCCTGTAGCCGAGCTTTTTCAGTCAATAGGTCTAACTTTTCTTGCCACGTAGTTTTCTTTGGGCTCCCCCTCTCATAGGTGACTGATATCCTCGAGGGGGACTTTTCCTTGGGCGAAGTAGGGGTATCTTCAATAACAATCGGGCTGCTGGACGGAGGTTGTGGCTTGCCCGTCTTTATTCTGACACTTCTTCGAGCTTTAAAGTATAGAGGGGTCTCCCTCTTCCTCTTCTCCTTTGGCTTAGGTGGCGTGCTGAGGGCGGCCAGCACAGCTGCTGCCTCCCTTGCTAGAATGTCAGCCTTCTTCTCCTTGGGTTTCACTTTTTCAGGGCTTCCTGTAGAAGACCCTGTTTTAGTCAATTTCGGGCTTCCTGTAGAAGACCCTTTTTCAGTTAATTTCGGGCTTCCTGTAGAAGCCAGTTTCGGTTTTCCTGTAGACACAGGTGTCACCGCCTTGGTTTGCTTTGCTACATGAGTTTTGCTTTTTGACTTGGTTGCGGTCGCTGTCGAGGCACTCTTGCTGATGTGGACCTTCTCAGCTTTGTCCGTTCTGCCTTGCAACCTTTTCTCTCTTGCTGTCAAGATGGGTGTGTCATCTTTTTCTTTGTCATCCTTTTTCTCATGCTTCTTCTTTTGCTCTTTCTTCTGCACTGTGGTCGGGGTCTTCTGGCCTGTTTCTTTCTTTCCCACGGCCACTGATTCCTTCTCCTCACTGCTGGAGGAACCACTTTCTTCGGTCAACATCCTTATGTCTCCATCTCTTGTCAAATTTCTGAATGCTTCCCATGAGAGGGGAACCTTGTATGAATGAAGCGCATCCTCCATGAGAAGTTTGATCAATCCATGGTGGGCTACCTGATCTGGTATGCCTTCTTTTAACTTTGTGGCACACTCAATTAGAGATTGTAGCAGGAAATAGGGGATGCTCAGTTTGTTTTCTACAGGAAGATCAATCTGGTGCCTCAATTCAGTGAGCAACCTAAAGTGATACCCGTACACAATGCTAAAACGGCCTTCGCAGGTTATATACTTCATGATCTGCAGGCTAACTTCATTCCATGGTGGCAGTAAACTGGTTCTACGCACCCCATTCTTGTCTTCCGAGAATTCCTCCTCTGGGGGAAAGAATTCTTTCTTGGCCTGTTGGCTCAACTTCCTTTCTTCCTTATCCCATGGCAAACCCATTGGAAGTTCAGTAATTCGACTGATATATTGCGGGGTGAGTTTGAGGCTTAGGCCCCTGAAGTTCACGGTGGCCAATGTTTTGGATTTCGGCCTCAGAGCCTGCAAAAACTCTTCTGCCACTTCGTCGTCATAACCCTGCAATTTGTCACAGAAGGATATCCATTGCACCCGTGTGAAGAGCTCCACCACCTCAAGATTTTCCCTTAACTTTGTGGAATCAGTGGGTTCTCTTCTAATGAACCCACCCGGCATGATAAAAACTGTTGCTTTAGCTAGAGGTGGCGAATGCGGAAGAAATTTGGCTTATTGGGACAGAGCGTAGAATGACGCTTCTGTTGTGCAGATAATCCACGAAACTTATCCCTGAGGACCTTAGCACAGCTTAATTACACTGACATCCTGTAGAACAACAGTTTATGCACAGCAGACAACAATTGCAACAATTTTCTACGACCAGACTGTAGACGACGATTCTGCCACCTTCAAAAGCCAATTGCATGGGGAGTTCAGTGTTACCTTTTTATCTGCCACCTTTTGACGTGAGGAACCCGTCTTCCTGTAGAAACAGCTTTCCTGTAGGAGCAGCGCGCGATTTCTGGGAAAGACTGCAGTTGGTCTGCGCTCTCGGTGTTGCTTCACAGGCGTTCTGATGGCCAAAGGCTCGGAGTATCGAACTGCAGAGGGATCCGGATGATCACTCGAGTTTCAAACGGTGAATGATAAATGCATGGGGTGGCAATCTAGCCGATTAGATTTGAATCGGCGGAATCCGTGGCGCGGGGGTGAGCTGTCCCTGCCGGACCGTTGGGCGACGTCATCCCATCATTTGCCTGCGAGTTCCCTTACTGCCGCATCATCCCCCCGCAGATCCGCCGCCGTCTCTTCTGTTAAACTCGTTTTCCCGACGGGATTGCTCTCACGTGTGTACTGCCCGTTCCTTTTTCCATGGCCGCCACCCAAACATCCGACTAGACCATTAACTGGTCGACGTGGCCAGTCAAATGACCATACAATCGCTCAACCCATTCACTTCACACTTTGCAAACAATTTCAAAGTAAAATTCATGCAATCTGACGGAAGAAAGGGTCGAGACACTTACCTGTGCGGCCGCAACACGATTTTTCAGTTTTTGGACGATGATGAGTGGATTCATTTGCCGCTGATGAGTCTGCACAGGCCCGGAGGTTCATGTTTACAGGCTGCTGACGATGGATTGGATGCTTTGGCTGCATGCGCTCGCGTTTTCGTTGCATATGGCCAGCGCTGTGATTGGTGTACACTCTAGCGGGCTTAACTGTTACAGGACCCCGCGAGATGTCTTGTAACAGTTCTTCCTCCTCGGGTGCATGTTGCACGACGAAGGATTTGGCCTCACGATCACGCTCCCAGAGCTCATGGATGGCTGGGATGGATATGGTATGACATCTCAGCATTTTTGTTATCTTAAAAATTGCTTTCTCTTTGATAACTCAACGATCTGCTTTGCTGGTGCAGGTAACTTCGTTGCATGTCGACAAGGATGGTAGAACGTGGTGACAACAGTGTGCAAGGGTGACAACAGTAGCTTGCATGCGTCTAAACCGATCCTTAGTCGTTAGATCTCCTCATAAAATGAATTCTGGGCCGTCCCGAACTTCTACAGGAAGTTTCCTGTAGAAATACAGAGCTTCCTGTAGAAAGTTTGCGTTTCCTGTAGAAAGTCTGCACCTTCCTGTAGAAAGTCCGCGTCTTCCTGTAGAAGACTCAAGCCGTGATAAAATTATGCACATACCTTGGAGAAAAGGAGTATTCTGGGAGGAGGTGCTGGTGAGGTCTCCTGACAGCATGATAAGGATCCTTAGCTTTGAGTTTAGAGGCTTCCTCTCCTCCATAGAACACCTGCAACCTGCATGCAATTTCACATTATGAATTTATTGTCCTTGTCCTTTTTTATTTTTTATTTTTTTTTATTGTTTTTTCCTTTTTTTTTCTTTTTTTTTGAAAGATAACAGGGGCGCCTCAATGAGGTTTTCACCCTTGCCATCTGCCTTAAGCGCCTCAGAGAGGTTTTCACTGAAGGATCTTTTTCAAATCTCTTTTTTTTTTTTTTTGAAAGACAATAGGGGTGCCTCAATGAGGTTTTTCACCCCTACCACCTGCCTTGGGCGCCTCAGAAAGGTTTTCACCCATGGATCTTTATTATTTATTTATTTATTATTATTATTATTTTTTTTAGATCTTTCAGGGTATGCCCAAAGCAGAGGCAGAACCCTTCTCTATGTCCAACACTGATTTCTCCATAGTTTTGATGAACTCTTGTCTTGAGAGAGGTTTCCTGTAGATCTTCAATCGATGCCCATTGACAAGCATGGGGATGGCTTCCTCATCAATGGTCCGAATAAGAACAGATCCATTGTCATGACATTTTTCCACTGCATATGGTCCCAGCCATCTGGTTCTCAGCTTCCCCTTGAAGTCTTTGTACCTGGAGTCATACAACAACGCCCAATCTCCTGGCTGGAATTGCTTGTCATTGAGGTGTTGTTCATGCCACACCTTTCTCTGAAGTTGAACCACTTCCGAGTGAAGGAGGGCCTACATTCGGTGCTCGTCCAGTCCATTCAGCTGCAATAACCTTTCTTGTTGTGCATGGCTGAGATCTAGGTCCAACTGAGCTGCCATCCTCAAAGTGTTGTATTCAAATTCAATGGATAGCAAAGCTTTCTTCCCATAGACCAGCTCATAAGGTGTGAAGCCGGTGGTGGTCTTCCAGGTTGTGTTGTAAGCCCATGTGGCCTCAACCAGGCGATCTTCCCAGTCTTTTCTGCTGCTGCTCAGCACCTTAGTCAAGATCCCTTCTAATGCTCTATTGGTGACTTCCACCTGCCCATTTGCTTGAGGGTGATAGGGGGTGGAAGTCCTATGCTTGATCTTGTGATGAGCTAGTAGATCTTCAACTAGGTTGGATGTGAACTGGCTCCCTTGATCGGTGACCAGCTCTCTTGGGTAGCCAAACTTGTAGAAGATGTTTTCCCTTAAGAACTTGGCCACCTTCTCTTCTGTTGCTGCTTTGATTGCTTTAGTCTCTGCCCACTTGGTCAGGTAGTCAGTACACACAATGATGTAAGACCTTTGCCTCGAAGGAGGGTTGATTGGACCCACAAAGTCCATACCCCATTTCTCAAATGGCTCAAGAGTCACTTGAGGTTGGAGAGGCATCTCATCCCTTTGAGTCGGTTTCCCCATTCTTTGGCATTGGTCACACTGGCTGATATATCTTCTGACATCTTGATGAAGTGTGGGCCAATAGTAGCCTGCCTGCAGGATTTTGAAGGCAGTCCTCTTCGCTGCAAAATGTCCTCCACAAGGCCCATCATGACAAGTGAGGAGGATATCAAAGACTTCCTCCTCCCTTACACAACGCCTTAAGATCTGATCAGGGCCAAGCTTGAACAGATTGCCCCCAATCCAAGTAAATGAGGCACTTTTTCTGATGATTCTGCTCTTCTCTCTTGAAGATAGGTGCGGAGGGAACTGTGCTGAAACAAGGTAGTTTGCTATATCAGCAAACCATGGAGAGAGTGCTGAGATAGCAAACAGATGTTTATCGGGCATCTGGTCATCCACTGTTCCATGCTCATCTGCAGACAAATCCAATCTAGATAAAAAGTCAGCAACAACATTTTCTTTACCTGGTTTGTCAACAATGGTCAAATCAAATTGCTGCAACAAAAGTAACCACCTAATAATACGAGCATTCACATCTGGTTTATTCATTAAATATCTAATTGCAGCATGGTCTGTATGTACAAAGGTTTGATATCCAGTAATATAATGTTGGAACTTGTTCAGTGCATGGACCACAGCCAAGAATTCTTTCTCGTTTACAATGTAATTTAGTTCAGCTTTGGACAAGTTTTTGCTAACAAAGTAAATGGCATATGGAAGTTTTTGTTCAACTTGTCCTAAAGCTGCCCCTATGGCTTTGTTCGAGGCATCAGTGTGGATGTGGAAAGGTAGGGCCCAGTTTGGACCTCTCAAGATTGGGGCTGACACCAACTTGTCCTTTAATTCATTCAAAGCCCTCTGACAATCGTCAGTCCATTTAAACTCCACATCTTTTGCTAATAGGCCAAACAATGGCGAGACTAGCTTGCTGAAGTCTTTAATGAATCTCCTGTAATACCCTGCTAATCCTAAGAAACTCCGAACATCCCTTACCTTTTGGGGAGGTGGAACCTTCTTGATGAGAGCAATTTTGTTAGGATCCACTTGTAACCCTTGGCAAGAAATGGTATGGCCTAGCACGGTCCCTTCAGTCATCAGGAATTCACATTTTTCAGGACTAAGGGACAGGTTCATCTCAATGCATTTGTTTAGGACCTTTCCCAGATTGGACAATGCTTCTGGGAAGTTGGACCCATAAGGAGTGAAGTCATCCATATAGATTTCCACCGCATCATGGACCAGCTCCGAGAAGATGCTCAGGACAGCTCTCTAGAAGGTAGCAGGAGCATTGCATAGCCCAAAGGGAAGAACTCGGTAGGCAAAGGTACCCCAAGGACAAGTGAAGGTGGTCTTATCTTGGTCTTCCAAGCTGATTTGGATCTGGTTGAACCCGCTAAACCCATCCAGGAAAGAGAAGAACTTCTTTCCTGCCAGTCCATCCAACACTTGATCTATGAAAGGTAGAGGGAAATGGTCTTTCTTGGTAGCTTTGTTTAGTTCTCGGTAGTCCACACAGATTCTCCACTTCCCATTTTTCTTGGGAACCAACACCAGAGGGGACACCCATTCACTATCTGAGATGGGGTAAATGAATCCGGAATCCAACAGTTTTTGCAATTCTTCCTTGACAATGTCCTTAAGGGCTGGATTCATTCTCCTCTGAGGTTGCCTAACCGGCTTACAATCTTCTTTGATGTATATGTGATGGGTACAGACCGAAGGATGGACTCCTTTCATCTCCTTATAGCTCCAAGCAAAAGCATCTAGATGGCTGGCCAATAGGCTACACAGCTCCTTTTCCTGGGAAGGAGATAGGGAGGAGCTGATCTTTAACGTTCTCTCAGGTCCGAACTCCACATTTTTGACTCTGGGAGTGACAGGGTTGGTTGTAGAAAGGTCCACTAAGGTGCTGGCTTGGGCATCCTCCACCAATTTCTCTAAGGGTAGTGCACTGGAAGGTGGATTCTGGATCAAGGTCTCGATTAAGTCATCCTCGGTTTCGGGGTCTCTTCTAGTGGTATCTAGGGTGCACAAAGGTGCTGAGTACACCTCATCCTCTTCTCCTTCCTCCAACCAAAGTGGTAAGTCATGCTCTAAGGAGGGTTGGGCAGGAGGGTATAGGATTAGCTGCTTGGACATAGGACCATTTTTGATGGTCATGTTTCCTGCACGACAACTTATGTAGGCATCTGCAGTGGCTAACCAAGGCCTTCCCAAAATAAGAGGATATCCAGTAAGCTTTGCCTTGGGTTGCAGAACCAAGAAATCTGCAGGGTATTCCCAAGAGTCGACAGAGACCAAGACATCCTCCACAATCCCTTCGGGAGTCACAGTGGAGCGATCTGCAAGTTGCAGGACTGTCGAGGTCTTCCTCAAGGAACCCTGAAGATTGAGTTTGAGCATGGTATCCCTGGTCATCACATTAATGGCAGCCCCCAAATCAATCAAGGTGTGAGGTATGATGGTGCCATTGATGTGGACATCTACTACAGGACTCCCACGATCTAGATACTTTGGGCAGATGACTTGTCCTAACATAAGGTCAGACAGTTGTCCTAGGACATTGATGGTTGAAGCATCTCTCTTTCGCCTGCCTAGGTGTTTGAAACACTTTTCCTTAACCAGTTTGTTGTATATTGGCACATCCTTGATGGCTTGGAGAAGTGGTATTTTCACACACAACTGCTTGAGCTCTCCCAGAAGCTCATCCTCCTCTGGTTTGGGTTGTGTGGTGGCTGTTAGTCTCTCAGGAAAGGGTGGAATAGCCTTTGGTTCACTTTCCTGTTTATCTTCCTCATCCTCTGGGGGAGGAGGTTGGCGATCCGGAAGAGTCTTTCCAGATCGAAGATTGATCTCCTGGATCTCCACAGCATATGTAGGGCATGATGTTTCCCCAGTGTATACCTGCTGGGCCTGTCTATTGTTGGGGTTTGGGTTCGGTTGAACAGGTATTTGAGGTTTCCTTGGAGGAGCAGGAGGTAATGGTTGAGGTTGAACTGGTGGTGGAGGCAAAATGGCGGGAGGAGTGTGGTACTGGGGCCTCCACCCCGACTGAGGTGCATTCCACTGAGGCTGTGGCTGGGCATGTGAGTGATATGAATGAGTAGTGGGTTGAGTAGGGTACTGAGGTGGGTAAGACCATGGAGGAGGCATAGACCAAGAAGGATGAGCAGGGGGACCCCAGGAAGGCATAGGAGTCAATTGGTTGGGGCTGTAATAAGCTTGGGGTGCCCCTTGCATCCCCTACTGGTAAGGCCTAGGTCCTTGTGGCCTCCTTTGGTTGAGGAAATAGAGAGGTTCAGTGGGAGCTTCTGTCCCTTGGTACATGGCTTTAAGCCCAGGTAAGGTTGGACATTGGTTTGTGGGATGGTCCTCCTCACAAACAAAACACACTTCAACCGAATGCAATGGGCATTCGTTCTTAGGGTGTCTCCCTGTACATCTAGGGTAGAAGATAGCCAAGGCTCTCTCAGCTTCTTCCTTCTTCTGCTGGATCCTGAATGTGTCCAGTTGCATGGCAATGGTCTGTCTCACCTCACTCTTAAGATCTTCTAATTGATTTGCAAACTCATGTTTGGAGAAAGGGACACCAGCTGAGAGGAGGTTTCCTATACTTCGTTTCCGGGCTGCCCTAGAGTGGTTTCTAAACACAGTCTTGATGTCCTCATAAGGCAGTTGGTAAATATCTCCCCCAGCTAACATGTGAAGGGTATCTAAGAGGTCTTCAGGGACTCCTCAGAGCAGGACCAACTTGAGGGATTCAGGGTCAAGTGTGCACCTGGCCCGCTTATAGCTAAGTTGGAACCTCTCCTCATAATCCTCTAAGGACTCATCATTTCCCATGGTCATCCGAAAGATTTCTCCCTTGGTTTCCTTGGACCTACAGTAATCCAGGTACTTGGTATTGAAAGCTTGTTGCATCTGAGCCCAAGTGGTGATAATATTCCCAGGTAAGCCCATGAACCAGCGTAATGCTGCATCCTTAAGAGTTGAAGGGAAGAGTTTCAGCTTCTGCTCATCTTCAGTATAGTCATAGGTTCTACAAAGGACAACAAACTCAAACAGGAAGGTATCAGGATCTTCAGTAGTCAGTCCATGGAAGTGAGGTAAAGCGGAGGGGCTAATGTTCTTCATTTTCATCTCTCCATTGGTCTCTCGGATGGGGAAGGCACCTTCTATTCTCTCATCTTCTCCTCTATTGTCAGCCATAGCTTCAGATGGGATGGTCTCTAATTCTTCTTCTGCTATAGGATCTTCGTATATCTCAGGGGGTTCACCTATAGGTTCTTCTGGATCACTGTCACCGAAGAAGAGAGAAGGGTGACTCAGTGATGTGGTGGGGGTGTTGGGTAAGAATTTGCCTGTTTTATCTCGATTCCTACGAGGCATGAAATGGAAAGACTTTTTTGATTGCTTTTGTTTTTCTTTGGTACCTGCAAAACTGAAACAGATTGATCTACAACTATCTTACTGAAATAAAGATGCAGAATTGAAATGAAAGCAGGAAAGGACTAATCTACTTTGCTCAAATGAAATTGCAGAAATGGAAATGCTAGTCTACGCTTGCAGAATTGAAATGCTAATCTACGCTTGCAAAATTGAAATTGCGGAATTGAAATGCTAATCTATGAAAGCAGGAAATGTCTATGCTACTTTTGCAGAATGGAAATGAAATAAACTACTTAGCAGAATGAGACAGTAGGAAAATAGAAGAAGAGCAACAATTACTAATACTCTGACGCTTCCTCGGTAACGACGCCAAAAAGATGGTGGGCTCCAGTATTGTGGCAATAATGCTACAACTCCTGGAGCTTCCTTCTCTAATTTTATCAACTCGGTAGTTCGTAACAAACTTGGAAGCGACGGTGCTGTATGCACAAGTACTAGCTCTTGTCGCAGCTGTCACTTGGTCAGCTGACACAAGTCCGCTAGGGCTCAAGCCAACTTCTATATGTTCTCAGAAGAAGCTTTCTAAATGATGAATGAAGGCTATCTCAAAGGAAATTAACCTACTTTGAAAGAATGAACTGAAAGTCAACCAAACATGGAAACCCTAGTAAACCCTAATCTGACTAACTTAATCCTTACAATGCAATGATGGGAATGCAACTTCTAACAATGATGGCATTACTTCTAGTGATATGAGATGCATGAATTTAAACTACTTCCATTGAGGAGAACATGTTTTTATATTTTTTTGCTTAAGTGGTTGGAGTTATTATGATTGTGTTTCTTATTGGGTTTTGACTGTGCAGGGGTAGTTCGAAGGGAAGGAAGGCTTGGAAAAGGTCAGGAGGGCTAGGAGAGGTTCCAGGGGATCCCTAACATCATTCCACAGAAGTCCACAACGTTCAGGTGCTTGGCAACCGAGTTTGCAGGCTTCTACAGGATGTCTGCTCGGGATTTCTACAGGAAGCTCGGGATTTCTACAGGAAGTCTGCTAACTTCTACAGGATGATCTACAGTTGGAGTTTTGGGTGATGGAGGAGTGCAGGAGCGGTATGGGTGGATAGGTAGGATGAAAATGGAGCTTGAGATGGCTCAGGGGCAGAGAATGAGATGGGGAGAGAGTGGGGTAAGTTGGTTGGTGGATAGAAGGGTGGAAGCAATGAAAGGTCAAAAAGATGGAGCTACGTGGACAGTGGAAGGGTTGGAAGGAAAACGAGCTGAACAGAGGTTGAGTAGGTGGCTTTAGGCGCGGTTGAGAAGAAGAAGAACACAATAAAGTGATGCTATGCAGTGTAAAGGAACAAATCTGCACAAAATCGAGAATTCATCAACCTATCCTAACTGTGTTAATTAACCAACGAACAGCAATGTAAATTTTAGAGAGAAATCGTGCATGGTGTTGGAACGAAGAAGTATTGCTCAAGATCAGAATGCATGGATGGATCTACAATTGAAATGACTGTGTTGCAGCTTGCATGAACGTATAAGACTGCGTTTTTTGGTGGTTGGTACGGTCTACACCCCCAATCTCTAAACAGAGATGGTAGTGAGTGCACTATCAACCTTTTCTTGGAGCTCTAATGAATGCTAATTCCCCTACTCTAATCTAAGCTACTAAAAGCACTTTAACCATGAACTAATCCTACTCAATCACATTAAAGAAATTAAATCAGCAGAATGTGTTTTTCAAATGCATGTCAAAGCAAAGAAATGAAGTGCTGAAAGGAAAGACAAGTAACAATACAAAGGAACGGAGGTTTATTGCTCTCAGGTTGGGCCCTAACCTGAGAGCTATAGCTCCCTTAAGAACTCAGAATTGAATCCAAAGCTGCCTGCCTTTATTAAAAGATCATAATCATGAGTCTAACAACATGCCAAAACTGGCTTACAAAAAGCAAAAACCGAGCTGTAGCTCGTACTCGGAAATTGCAACAGTAGTTCCAAAGTTCAAAAAGCTCCTATCAAAGGCTACGGCCTCAATATTTATACATGATGAGGATCAAGCTGGCTTCCTCAATTAGTGGAGCTTGGCTGTCCAACTAAAAGTAAACTGCTGTTCCTGTAGAATCCGTTGGCTGCCTTCTAGCTCGGTGGGGATAGCTGTTGGAGCTCGGAGTTAGGGTGGAGATCACGAGGGAGGTCATTCAAGGCTGTGGACAACCTCCCTATAAACCCGCAATGCCACCTTGCTGTCTCCTTGTCTCCTTCTGCGTGTTCTTTGCTCCATTTAATGTCAAAAAACCTGAAATCATCATGTATTAGTCACATAGGAATAATGCCTGCCCTTCTTCCTACAAATAACATGAATATACTAAGAAATGATGCATAAGTGATAAAAGATGAAGGGTTGAGCAAGGTAAGTAGGCCAAATGAGCCCAAATTGTTACCAAAAATTGGGGCTCATCATCACCCCCCAGCTAAAATATTTGCTCATCCTTGAGCAACTAGTCCAACTCTTCATCCTTCATTGCTTTTACTGCTACCCTTACATCCCAAGCCTCTGTAGTAGTGTCCTCCTTGCTGATATGAAACCCAGCTTTCCTGTTCACCTCTTCCCATTATTCAATGTCATCCTTCTCTGTGTTGCCTTCAATCAATCCTAGCAGCAGTGGTGGGCTGAGTTTAAGGCCAATCCAGCTGGCCTGGAGGTTTTGCATGGATTTCTTGTAAAGGGCTACCCTTACCAGAGCTTCCCTCATCCGAGTTGGGGTATGGTACTCTCGGATTTTCAAACTGTGTGCCAATGTATTCCATCTGCGTGTGCATGCTTGGATAGCATTTTCTCCTAACAGTCTTTCCATGTCTTCAAAATGAGCTATGGCTTGGGCCTGTTGATCCATATATCTTAATGAAGCTGTAGGATCAGTGGACAAATGTTGGTGTGCTGAGATGAGTGCAACTGGATCCTCTGGTTCTGCTCGAATGAGCAATGGCTCGTTCAATTCTCGGTTCATGACCGATTTTGCTTCTGCTGCTCTTTGATCCTCATGGTTCAACCATGAAGCGAACGCCATTAATTGCATATCACCCAAGGCAGTATTGGTATCCCAGGAAACTTCATTAGGCAAGGCCAAATTGTGGAGGTAGAACTCTGCTAATTTGGCTTTATCCTCTGACAAACTAGTACTGCACAACTCAGAAAATTGCCGTGGGTCTTGGATCTGAGAAATACCTCTTTGTGCCAAGGTATTTATTTGGAACTGCAGCCATTGGTCTTTCAGGTACAACCCATAGGATTTGGCAGGTTGTCTGCACTGTATTGCCTCCATGGCCCAACTGGCCATGCAGGCCAATTGTGCCTGTTTTTGCTGCAGCTGTTCTTTTAGAGCTTGCACTTCAATTTGTGCTTGCTGTTCTGCTTCCTGTAGAAGTATCATTGGCTCCCCAAGACCGGTGGTCAGTTCCTTTTTCCCCTGCTGTTCTTCTTTGGTGTCCTTGGTGGATGTACCTATCCCTGCCTTCAGCTCCTGTAGCTGCAATCTTAGCTTCTGGTTTTCTTCCTGTAGGTACACTCTTTGGCAATTGGCCACATGTTTAGCCATGGCTAATACACTCCTGGCCTCCTTGAGTTTCTCTTGTAAAGGGCCTATGTCCGCCACACCCTTTGACTTTGCTATCTTCATCCACGTGTGTGTACGGACTCTCTCTTCCTCCAATGCAAAAAACAGTGGCACAGTAAATTTTTGAGGTATAATTTTGCCAGCCTCTAAAAAGGTGTAGTATGAACTCAGACTTGGGTGAGGGCTGGGCTCTAGAATGTGCTCCTTTTCTACCTCTTTGGGTGGCTCTACCTCACCCTCCCTTGGTGGTGATGAGGGTCCTTCTCCTTCCATCTTCTCTGTTTCCTGTAGCCGGGCCAGAGTTTCCTGTAGAACATTTTCAGCATCCTGTAGCCGAGCTTTTTCAGTCAATAGGTCTAACTTTTCTTGCCACGTAGTTTTCTTTGGGCTCCCCCTCTCATAGGTGACTGATATCCTTGAAGAGGACTTTTCCTTGGGCGAAGTAGAGGTATCTTCAATAACAATTGGGCTGCTGGACGGAGGCTGTGGCTTGCCCGTCTTTATTCTGACACTTCTTCGAGCTTTAAAGTATAGAGGGGTCTCCCTCTTCCTCTTCTCCTTTGGCTTAGGTGGCGTGCTGAGGGCGGCCAACACAGCTGCTGCCTCCCTTGCTAGAATGTCAGCCTTCTTCTCCTTGGGTTTCACTTTTTCAGGGCCTCCTGTAGAAGACCCTGTTTTAGTCAATTTCGGGCTTCCTGTAGAAGACCCTTTTTCAGTTAATTTCGGGCTTCCTGTAGAAGCCAGTTTTGGTTTTCCTGTAGACACAGGTGTCAGCGCCTTGGTTTGCTTTGCTGCATGATTTTTGCTTTTTGACTTGGTTGCGGTCGCTGTCGAGGCACTCTTGCTGATGTGGACCTTCTCAGCTTTGTCCGTTCTGCCTTGCAACCTTTTCTCTCTTGCTGTCAAGATGGGTGTGTCATCTTTTCCTTTGTCATCCTTTTTCTCATGCTTCTTCTTTTGCTCTTTCTTCTGCACTGTGGTCGGGGTCTTCTGGCCTGTTTCTTTCTTTCCCACGGCCACTGATTCCTTCTCCTCACTGCTGGAGGAACCACTTTCTTCGGTCAACATCCTTATGTCTCCATCTCTTGTCAAATTTCTGAATGCTTCCCATGAGAGGGGAACCTTGTATGAATGAAGCGCATCCTCCACGAGAAGTTTGATCAATCCATGGTGGGCTACCTGATCTGGTATGCCTTCTTTTAACTTTGTGGCACACTCAATTAGAGACTGTAGCAGGAAATAGGGGATGCTCAGTTTGTTTTCTACAGGAAGATCAATCTGGTGCCTCAATTCAGTGAGCAACCTAAAGTGATACCCGTACACAATGCTAAAACGGCCTTCGCAGGTTATATACTTCATGATCTGCAGGCTAACTTCATTCCATGGTGGCAGTAAACTGGTTCTACGCACCCCATTCTTGTCTTCCGAGAATTCCTCCTCTGGGGGAAAGAATTCTTTCTTGGCCTGTTGGCTCAACTTCCTTTCTTCCTTATCCCATGGCAAACCCATTGGAAGTTCAGTAATTCGACTGATATATTGCGGGGTGAGTTTGAGGCTTAGGCCCCTGAAGTTCACGGTGGCCAATGTTTTGGATTTCGGCCTCAGAGCCTGCAAAAACTCTTCTGCCACTTCGTCGTCATAACCCTGCAATTTGTCACAGAAGGATATCCATTGCACCCGTGTGAAGAGCTCCACCACCTCAAGATTTTCCCTTAACTTTGTGGAATCAGTGGGTTCTCTTCTAATGAACCCACCCGGCATGATAAAAACTGTTGCTTTAGCTAGAGGTGGCGAATGCGGAAGAAATTTGGCTTATTGGGACAGAGCGTAGAATGACGCTTCTGTCGTGCAGATAATCCACGAAACTTATCCCTGAGGACCTTAGCACAGCTTAATTACACTGACATCCTGTAGAACGACAGTTTATGCACAGCAGACAACAATTGCAACAATTTTCTACGACCAGACTGTAGACGACGATTCTGCCACCTTCAAAAGCCAATTGCATGGGGAGTTCAGTGTTAACTTTTTATCTGCCACCTTTTGACGTGAGGAACCCATCTTCCTGTAGAAACAGCTTTCCTGTAGGAGCAGCGCGCGATTTCTGGGAAAGACTGCAGTTGGTCTTCCACTCTCGGTGTTGCTTCACAGGCGTTCTGATGGCCAAAGGCTCGGAGTATCGAACTGCAGAGGGATCGGGATGATCACTCGAGTTTCAAACGGTGAATGATAAATGCATGGGGTGGCAATCTAGCCGATTAGATTTGAATCGGTGGAATCCGTGGTGCGGGGGTGAGCTGTCCCTGTCGGACCGTTGGGCGACGTCATCCCATCATTTGCCTGCGAGTTCCCTTACTGCCGCATCATCCCCCCGCAGATCCGCCGCCGTCTTTTCTGTTAAACTCATTTTCCCGACGGGATTGCTCTCACGTGTGTACTGCCCGTTCCTTTTTCCATGGCTGCCACCCAAACATCCGACTAGACCATTAACTGGTCGACGTGGCCAGTCAAATGACCATACAACCGCTCAACCCATTCACTTCACACTTTGCAAACAATTTCAAAGTAAAATTCATGCAATCTGACGGAAGAAAGGGTCGAGACACTTACCTGTGCGGCCGCAACACGATTTTTCGGTTTTTGGACGATGATGAGTGGATTCATTTGCCGCTGATGAGTCTGCACAGGCCCGGAGGTTCATGTTTACAGGCCGCCGACGATGGATTGGATGCTGTGGCTGCATGCGCCTGCGTTTTCGTTACATATGGCCAGCGCTGTGATTGGTGTACACTCTAGCGGGCTTAACTGTTACAGGACCCCGCGGGATGTCTTGTAACAGTTCTTCCTCCTCAGGTGCATGCTGCACGACGAAGGATTTGGCCTCACGATCACGCTCCCAGAGCTCATGGATGGCTGGGATGGATATGGTATGACATCTCAGCATTTTTGTTATCTTAAAAATTGCTTTCTCTTTGATAACTCAACGATCTGCTTTGCTGGTGCAGGTAACTTCGTTGCATGTCGACAAGGATGGTAGAACGTGGTGACAATAGTGTGCAAGGGTGACAACAGTAGCTTGCATGCGTCCAAACCAATCCTTAGTCGTTAGATCTCCTCATAAAATGAATTCTGGGCCGTCCCGAACTTCTACAGGAAGTTTCCTGTAGAAATACAGAGCTTCCTGTAGAAAGTTTGTGTTTCCTGTAGAAAGTCTACACCTTCCTGTAGAAAGTCTGCGTCTTCCTGTAGAAGACTCAAGCCGTGATAAAATTGTGCACATACCTTGGAGAAAAGGAGTATTCTGGGAGGAGGTGCTGGTGAGGTCTCCTGACAGCATGATAAGGATCCTTAGCTTTGAGTTGAGAGGCTTCCTCTCCTCCATAGAACACCTGCAACCTGCATGCAATTTCACATTATGAATTTGCTGTCCTTGTCTTTTTTTTTTTTTTTTTTTGTTTTTTTTTCCTTTTTTTTTTCTTTTTTTTTGAAAGATAACAGGGGCGCCTCAATGAGGTTTTCACCCTTGCCATCTGCCTTAAGCGCCTCAGAGAGGTTTTCACTCAAGGATCTTTTTCAAATCTCTTTTTTTTTTTTTTTTTGAAAGACAATAGGGGCGCCTCAATGAGGTTTTCACCCCTACCACCTGCCTTGGGCGCCTCAGAAAGGTTTTCACCCAAGGATCTTTATTATTTATTTATTTATTATTATTATTATTTTTTTTAGATCTTTCAGGGTATGCCCAAAGCAGAGGCAGAACCCTTCTCTATGACCAACACTGATTTCTCCATAGTTTTGATGAACTCTTGTCTTGAGAGAGGCTTCCTGTAGATCTTCAATCGATGCCCATTGACAAGCATGGGGATGGCTTCCTCATCAATGGTCCGAATAAGAACAGATCCATTGTCATGACATTTTTCCACTGCATATGGTCCCAGCCACCTGGTTCTCAGCTTCCCCTTGAAGTCTTTGTACCTGGAGTCATACAACAGCGCCCAATCTCCTGGATGGAATTGCTTGTCATTGAGGTGTTGGTCATGCCACACCTTTCTTTGAAGTTGAACCACTTCTGAGTGAAGGAGGGCCTGCATTCGGTGCTCGTCTAGTCCATTCAGCTGCAATAACCTTTCTTGTTGTGCATGGCTGAGATCTAGGTCCAGCTGAGCTGCCATCCTCAAAGTGTTGTATTCAAATTCAATGGACAGCAAAGCTTTCTTCCCATAGACCAGCTCATAAGGTGTGAAGCCGGTGGTGGTCTTCCAGGTTGTGTTGTAAGCCCATGTGGCCTCAACCAGGCGATCTGCCTAGTCTTTTCTGCTGCTGCTCAACACCTTAGTCAAGATCCCTTCTAATGCTCTATTGGTGACTTCCACCTGCCCATTTGCTTGAGGGTGATAGGGGGTGGAAGTCCTATGCTTGATCTTGTGATGAGCTAGTAGATCTTCAACTAGGTTGGATGTGAACTGGCTCCCTTGATCGGTGACCAGCTCTCTTGGGTAGCCAAACTTGTAGAAGATGTTTTCCCTTAAGAACTTGGCCACCTTCTCTTCTGTTGCTGCTTTGATTGCTTTAGTCTCTGCCCACTTGGTCAGGTAGTCAGTACACACAATGATGTAAGACCTTTGCCTCGAAGGAGGGTTGATTGGACCCACAAAGTCCATACCCCATTTCTCAAATGGCTCAAGAGTCACTTGAGGTTGGAGAGGCATCTCATCCCTTTGAGTCGGTTTCCCCATTCTTTGGCATTGGTCACACTGGCTGATATATCTTCTGACATCTTGATGAAGTGTGGGCCAATAGTAGCCTGCCTGCAGGATTTTGAAGGCAGTCCTCTTCGCTGCAAAATGTCCTCCACAAGGCCCATCATGACAAGTGAGGAGGATATCAAAGACTTCCTCCTCCCTTACACAACGCCTTAAGATCTGATCAGGGCCAAGCTTGAACAGATTGCCCCCGATCCAAGTAAATGAGGCACTTTTTCTGATGATTCTGCTCTTCTCTCTTGAAGATAGGTGCGGAGGGAACTGTGCTGAAACCAGGTAGTTTGCTATATCAGCAAACCATGGAGAGAGTGCTGAGATAGCAAACAGATGTTCATCAGGGATCTGGTCATCCACTGTTCCATCCTCATCTGCAGACAAATCCAATCTAGATAAAAAGTCAGCAACATCATTTTCTTTACCTGGTTTGTCAACAATGGTCAAATCAAATTGCTGCAACAAAAGTAACCACCTAATAATACGAGCATTCACATCTGGTTTATTCATTAAATATCTAATTGCAGCATGGTCTGTATGTACAAAGGTTTGATATCCAGTAATATAATGTCGGAACTTGTTCAGTGCATGGACCACAGCCAAGAATTCTTTCTCGTTTACAGTGTAATTCAGTTAAGCTTTGGACAAGTTTTTGCTAACAAAGTAAATGGCATATGGAAGGTTTTGTTCAACTTGTCCTAAAGCTGCCCCTATGGCTTTGTTCGAGGCATCAGTGTGGATGTGGAAAGGTAGGGCCCATTTTGGACCTCTCAAGATTGGGACTGACACCAACTTGTCCTTTAATTCATTCAAAGCCCTCTGACAGTCGTCAGTCCATTTAAACTCCACATCTTTTGCCAATAGGCCAAACAATGGCGAGACTAGCTTGCTGAAGTCTTTAATGAATCTCCTGTAATACCCCGCTAATCCTAAGAAACTCCAAACATCCCTTACCTTTTGGGGAGGTGGAACCTTCTTGATGAGAGCAATTTTGTTAGGATCCACTTGTAACCCTTGGCAAGAAATGGTATGGCCTAGCACGGTCCCTTCAGTCATCAGGAATTCACATTTTTCAGGACTAAGGGACAGGTTCATCTCAATGTATTTGGTTAAGACCTTTCCCAGATTGGACAATGCTTCCAGGAAGTTGGACCCATAAGGAGTGAAGTCATCCATATAGATTTCCACCGCATCATGGACCAGCTCCGAGAAGATGCTCAGGACAGCTCTCTAGAAGGTAGCAGGAGCATTGCATAGCCCAAAGGGAAGAACTCGGTAGGCAAAGGTACCCCAAGGACAAGTGAAGGTGGTCTTATCTTGGTCTTCCGGGCTGATTTGGATCTGGTTGAACCCGCTAAACCCATCCAGGAAAGAGAAGAACTTCTTTCCTGCCAGTCCATCCAACACTTGATTTATGAAAGGTAGAGGGAAATGGTCTTTCTTGGTAGCTTTGTTCAGTTCTCGGTAGTCCACACAGATTCTCCACTTCCCATTTTTCTTGGGAACCAACACCAGAGGGGACACCCATTCACTATCTGAGATGGGGTAAATGAATCCGACATCCAGCAGTTTTTGCAATTCTTCCTTGACAATGTCCTTAAGGGCTGGATTCATTCTCCTCTGAGGTTGCCTAACCGACTTACAATCTTCTTTGATGTATATGTGATGGGTACAGACCGAAGGATGGACTCCTTTCGTCTCCTTATAGCTCCAAGCAAAAGCATCTAGATGGCTGGCCAATAGGCTACACAGCTCCTTTTCCTGGGAAGGAGATAGGGAGGAGCTGATCTTTAATGTTCTCTCAGGGCCGAACTCCACATTTTTGACTCTGGGAGTGACAGGGTTGGTTGTACAAAGGTCCACTAAGGTGCTGGCTTGGGCATCCTCCACCAATTTCTCTAAGGGTAGTGCACTGGAAGGTGGATTCTGGATCAATGTCTCGATTAAGTCATCCTCGGTTTGGGGGTCTCTTCTAGTGGTATCTAGGGTGCACAAAGGTGCTGAGTACACCTCATCCTCTTCTCCTTCCTCCAACCAAAGTGGTAAGTCATGCTCTAAGGAGGGTTGGGCAGGAGGGTATAGGATTAGCTGCTTGGACATAGGACCATTTTTGATGGTCATGTTTCCTGCACGACAACTTATGTAGGCATCTGCAGTGGCTAACCAAGGCCTTCCCAAAATAAGAGGATATCTAGTAAGCTTTGCCTTGGGTTGCAGAACCAAGAAATCTGCAGGGTATTCCCAAGAGTCGACAGAGACCAAGACATCCTCCACAATCCCTTCGGGAGTCACAGTGGAGCGATCTGCAAGTTGCAGGACTGTCGAGGTCTTCCTCAAGGAACCCTGAAGATTGAGTTTGAGCATGGTATCCCTGGTCATCACATTAATGGTAGCCCCCAAATCAATCAAGGTGTGAGGTATGATGGTGCCATTGATGTGGACATCTACTACAGGACTCCCAGGATCTAGATACTTTGGGCAGATGACTTGTCCTAACATAAGGTCAGACAGTTGTCCTAGGACATTGATGGTTGAAGCATCTCTCTTTCGCCTGCCTGGGTGTTTGAAACACTTTTCCTTAACCAGTTTGTTGTATATTGGCACATCCTTGATGGCTTGGAGAAGTGGTATTTTCACACACAACTGCTTGAGCTCTCCTAGAAGCTCATCCTCCTTTGGGTTGGGTTGTGTGGTGGCTGTTAGTCTCTCAGGAAAGGGTGGAATAGCCTTTGGTTCACTTTCCTGTTTATCTTCCTCATCCTCTGGGGGAGGAGGTTGGCGATCTGGAAGAGTCTTTCCAGATCGAAGATTGATCTCCTGGATCTCCACAGCATACGTAGGGCATGATGTTTCCCCAGTGTATACCTGCTGGGCCTGTCTATTGTTGGGGTTCGGGTTCGGTTGAGCAGGTATTTGAGGTTGCCTTGGAGGAGCAGGAGGTAATGGTTGAGGTTGAACTGGTGGTGGAGGCAAAATGGCGGGAGGAGTGTGGTACTGGGGCCTCCACCCCGACTGAGGTGCATTCCATTGAGGCTGTGGCTGGGCATGTGAGTGATATGAATGATTAGTGGGTTGAGTAGGGTACTGAGGTGGGTAAGACCATGGAGGAGGCATAGACCAAGAAGGATGAGCAGGGGGACCCCAGGAAGGCATAGGAGTCGATTGGTTGGGGCTGTAATAAGCTTGGGGTGCCCCTTGCATCCCCTGCTGGTAAGGCCTAGGTCCTTGTGGCCTCCTTTGGTTGAGGAAATAGAGAGGTTCAGTGGGAGCTTCTGTCCCTTGGTACATGGCTTTAAGCCCAGGTAAGGTTGGACATTGGTTTGTGGGATGGTCCTCCTCACAAACGAAAGACACTTCAACCGAATGCAATGGGCATTCGTTCTTAGGGTGTCTCCTTGTACATCTAGGGCAGAAGATAGCCAAGGCTCTCTCAGCTTCTTCCTTCTTCTGCTGGATCCTGAATGTGTCCAGTTGCGTGGCAATGGTCTGTCTCACCTCACTCTTAAGATCTTCTAATTGATTTGCAAACTCATGTTTGGAGAAAGGGACACCAGCTGAGAGGAGGTTTCCTCTACCTCGTTTCCGGACTGCCCTAGAGTGGTTTCTAAACACAGTCTTGATGTCCTCATAAGGCAGTTGGTAAATATCTCCCCTAGCTAACATGTGAAGGGTATCTAAGAGGTCTTCAGGGACTCCTCGGAGCAAGACCAACTTGAGGGATTCAGGGTCAAGTGTGCACCTGGCCCGCTTATAGCTAAGTTGGAACCTCTCCTCATAATCCTCTAAGGACTCATCATTTCCCATGGTCATCCGAAAGATTTCTCCCTTGGTTTCCTTGGACCTACAGTAATCCCGGTACTTGGTATTGAAAGCTTGCTGCATCTGAGCCCAAGTGGTGATACTATTCCCAGGTAAGCCCATGAACCAGCGTAATGCTGCATCCTTAAGAGTTGAAGGGAAGAGTTTCAGCTTCTGCTCATCTTCAGTATAGTCATAGGTTCTACAAAGGACAGCAAACTCAAACAGGAAGGTATCAGGATCTTCAGTAGTCAGTCCATGGAAGTGAGGTAAAGCGGAGGGGCTAATGTTCTTCATTTTCATCTCTCCATTGGTCTCTCGGATGGGGAAGGCACCTTCTATTCTCTCATCTTCTCCTCTATTGTCAGCCATAGCTTCAGATGGGATGGTCTCTAATTCTTCTTCTGCTATAGGATCTTCGTATATCTCAGGGGGTTCACCTATAGGTTCTTCTGGATCACTGTCACCGAAGAAGAGAGAAGGGTGACTCAGTGATGTGGTGGGGGTGTTGGGTAAGAATTTGCCTGTTTTATCTCGATTCCTACGAGGCATGAAATGGAAAGACCTTTTTGATTGCTTTTGTTTTTCTTTGGTACCTGCAAAACTGAAACAGATTGATCTACAACTAACTATCTTACTGAAATAAAGATGCAAAATTGAAATGAAAGCAGGAAAGGACTAATCTACTTTGCTCAAATGAAATTGCAGAAATGGAAATGCTAGTCTACACTTGCAGAATTGAAATGCTAATCTACGCTTACAAAATTGAAATTGCAGAATTGAAATGCTAATCTATGAAAGCAGGAAATGTCTATGCTACTTTTGCAGAATGGAAATGAAATAAACTACTTAGCAGAATGAGATAGTAGGAAAATAGAAGAAGAGCAACAATTACTAATACTCTGACGCTTCCCCGGAAACGGCGCCAAAAAGATGGTGGGCTCCAGTATTGTGGCAATAATGCTACAACTCCTGGAGCTTCCTTCTCTAATTTTATCAACTCGGTAGTTCGTAACAAACTTGGAAGCGACGGTGCTGTATGCACAAGTACTAGCTCTTGTCGCAGCTGTCACTTGGTCAGCTGGCACAAGTCCGCTAGGGCTCAAGCCAACTTCTATATGTTCTCAGAAGAAGCTTTCTAAATGATGAACGAAGGCTATCTCAAAGGAAATTAACCTACTTTGCAAGAATGAACTGAAAGTCAACCAAACATGGAAACCCTAGTAAACCCTAATCTGACTAACTTAATCCTTACAATGCAATGATGGGAATGCAACTTCTAACAATGATGCCATTACTTCTAGTGATATGAGATGCATGAATTTAAACTACTTCCATTGAGGAGAACATGTTTTTATATTTTTTTGCTTAAGTGGTTGGAGTTATTACGATTGTGTTTCTTATTGGGTTTTGACTGTGCAGGGGTAGTTCGAAGGGAAGGAAGGCTTGGAAAAGGTCAGGAGGGCTAGGAGAGGTTCCAGGGGATCCCTAACATCATTCCACAGAAGTCCACAATGTTCAGGTGCTTGGCAACCGAGTTTGCAGGCTTCTACAGGATGTCTGCTCGGGATTTCTACAGGAAGCTCGGGATTTCTACAGGAAGTCTGCTAACTTCTACAAGATGATCTACAGTTGGAGTTTTGGGTGATGGAGGAGTGTAGGAGCGGTATGGGTGGATAGGTAGGATGAAAATGGAGCTTGAGATGGCTCAGGGGCAGAGAATGAGATGGGGAGAGAGTGGGGTAAGTTGGTTGGTGGATAGAAGGGTGGAAGCAATGAAAGGTCAAAAAGATGGAGCTACGTGGACAGTGGAAGGGTTGGAAGGCAAACGAGCTGAACAGAGGTTGAGTATGTGGCTTTAGGCGCGGTTGAGAAGAAGAAGAACACAATAAAGTGATGCTATGCAGTGTAAAGGAAACAAATCTGCACAAAACCGAGAATTCATCAACCTATCCTAACTGTGTTAATTAACCAACGAACAGCAATGTAAATTTTAGAGAGAAATCATGCATGGTGTTGGAACGAAGAAGTATTGCTCAAGATCAGAATGCATGGATGGATCTACAATTGAAATGACTGTGTTGCAGCTTGCATGAACGTATAAGACTGCGTTTTTTGGTGGTTGGTACGGTCTACACCCCCAATCTCTAAACAGAGATGGCAGTGAGTGCACTATCAACCTTTTCTTGGAGCTCTAATGAATGCTAATCCCCCTACTCTAATCTAAGTGACTGAAAGCACTTTAACCATGAACTAATCCTACTCAATCACATTAAAGAAATTAAATCAGCAGACTGTGTTTTTCAAATGCATGTCAAAGCAAAGAAATGAAGTGCTGAAAGGAAAGACAAGTAACAATACAAAGGAAAGGAGGTCTATTGCTCTCAGGTTGGGCCCTAACCTGAGAGCTATAGCTCCCTTAAGAACTCAGAATTGAATCCAAAGCTACCTACCTTTATTAAAAGATCATAATCATGAGTCTAACAACATGCCAAAACTGGCTTACAAAAAGCAAAAACCGAGCTGTAGCTCGTACTCAGAAATTGCAACAGTAGTTCCAAAGTTCAAAAAGCTCCTATCAAAGGCTATGGCTTCAATATTTATACATGATGAGGATCAAGCTGGCTTCCTCAATTAGTGGAGCTTGGCTGTCCAACTAAAAGTAAACTGCTGTTCCTGTAGAATCCGTTGGCTGCCTTCTAGCTCGGTGGGGATAGCTGTTGGAGCTCGGAGTTAGGGTGGAGATCACGAGGGAGGTCATTCAAGGCTGTGGACAACCTCCCTATAAACCCGCAATGCCACCTTGCTGTCTCCTTGTCTCCTTCTGCGTGTTCTTTGCTCCATTTAATGTCAAAAAACCTGAAATCATCATGTATTAGTCACATAGGAATAATGCCTGCCCTTCTTCCTACAAATAACACGAATATACTAAGAAATGATGCATAAGTGATAAAAGATGAAGGGTTGAGCAAGGTAAGTAGGCCAAATGAGCCCAAATTGTTACCAAAAATTGGGGCTCATCAGCAGGGCAAAGAGCATACACAGAAATGAAAGGTATAGATCCGGTAATAAAAAAGGTAAATAAACCGAAACCGAAATAAACAGAGAGAAAATAACAGTAAACTGCAAATAAACACTGTATACCTCCAGATCTTAAAAATGACGCAGCTAGGGCTACCAGAAACCTTTTCGCGTGAAACGAAAGGGGTTCCTCACTGGAACAGATGCTCCGAACACAACAGAGCAGTCCTCTCGGCCCGAAAGCAGTCAGAAACAACAGATCTAGGAAACAGCAGGCGAATGCAGTTCTACCGGCTTCAGATTTGGATCACCAACGGACGCGGCCCTGAAATAGCTCCGATACCATGTAGGAATTTACAGGGTAAGTTCCTCAGACAGAACACCAAAAGGACACCACTCACAACCAGATTGCAGATCAATACACCAGTATTTTGACGTGGTTAAAACCCTCAAAGAGGGAAACAGTCCAATGCCTGAGCCAATGCGGCCACTTCAGGGAATTTATTAATAAAAAATGAAAATTTACATATGTTTCTCTCATGCACGGATTACCCTACAAATGACCCTCCATGCGCTTTAAATAGAATTCATGGACCAATCAGGTGTCAAGCCACGGATCAAGTGTCGGTAATACTGAGGAGAGAATGAACCGTCGGATCACTACATATCGTGACCGTCGGATTGTAAGTTACAAAATGTACAATGGTAAAGAAACACACTTTACCTAACTCTACACTAGACCAAGTTGTACTTAACTATTTCCTATGTGTTGGAATATCCTAACACCTTCTCTACTCTGCTCGTAGGCTTACATTTATACCAGAGAGTTCTGTTGAACTAATTTTGGTTCAAGTCCTAGATCTACTGAACTAACTCCTAAATGTTCTTTGTCCACTTCTACTTCAATTAATTCCTCAATTAGTTATGGCAAATTTTAAAGGAGTTTGACTCATTTACAATTAGTTATGACAAATCCCAGAGGAGTTTGACCCATTTACAATTAGTTATGGCGAATTCCAACTACATTTGTAAATTGAATTTTAAATAAATATATATATATATATTTTTAATGTGGTTCACAGACACCAAAGATCAGTGCCTATTACGTCCATGGAAACTATCCAGGAAAATCCCACATCAAAGAAAATTGACCTTGTGACCTTCCATTAGCAAAGTGCTTTAACCACGAGAACTCACTTCATTGAGCTAATCCTTGAGGCTTAGTTTTGATCAAGCGTAAAAATCAATGCTAGTAGAGATTCGATCCCACAACCTACACATTAATACACAAACACCCAACCAAAAAGCTAAATCTTGATGCAAGAGGATTGAAAGGAGCATTCAGAGCCTCGAGACAAAACAAGTGGAGATTATTCGAGACAATACGAGTGGAGATAGTTCCTTGTAGCATCCAAGAAAGAAAAATCCAGGGCCTAGCCATGAATCTTTAAACAACTTGTAATTGTGTAAATAAATGTACACATATTTGTCATTTCTATGATCGTGCAAGTGATACTTAAGGAGAAAATAGGTCGTTGAGTATGATTATTTTTACAGTTTAGAAAAAACATTTAATGTTAACCAAAAGAATGCTTGCATTATTTGAACAAAATTGTTAAACATATATTTTTTTAAACTAAAATTTCGATACACAATATGCCTCTTAGGCCAAATAAAACCTCAATATTAAACCTTAAAAGTCTTCAATATCTAAGAAAAAACATGGTAAATATGATAGGGTAGGGAAAAAAATATGTTAAAATTTTTAAAATAAAACTTTATATTTAAAGTTTTAATTTCCATACCAGCCTTAATATAAAAGAGGAGACCAATTACTATAGTAAAACTTTATATTTAAAGTTTTAATTTCCATACAAGCCTTAATATAAAAGAGGAGATCAATTACTATTGTCCACAGAAGGACTAATAATAGGGCACAAAAAAACTCCTTTAGCCAACACAAAACTCCTTTAACATAAAGTTTATGCAAGCGATTCAAACACATTAATTTGTGCGATGTTAAAGCTTCCTTGATCCTCATATTTCTCAATTGTATTAATTAAATTTAAAAATATTTTAGATTCTTTAAATTTGAATCGTTAAAATTATTCTAGATATTTTTATTTAATTATAAAAGGTTTTTACATCCAACATTTATTTTCATTGTTGTTTTATTTGTTAGGGTAAGATTAATTTTTATTAATATAATTTTTCATTATAAAAATATTCCAAATGTAAGTTTTTTGTGATTTACATTTACTTGGTTAAGATTAATTTATATTAATTTATTTTTTAATTGTAAAATTATTCCAAAAGCAGTGCTTATTTTTACTCGGGATTTCATTTGGATCAAATTTAATTGTTCAATTATTTTTTACTTTGAAAATGTGGTTTTCACATTTTTTTCAACCCTAGGATTTGTCACGTCTTGAAATTAGTCTGTAACGTACAAAGATGGATTTGTAGTTGGATTCATCAAATTTTGCTAAATTTCTCTTTGTCGGATTCCAGTGAGAATGGGTGAAACTATGAGGATGAATGTAAATGTGTGGTGGTTTTTGTTTTTTTATAAATCAATTTTGTTTTATTGATATGGTGTAATTTATATATTTGGGTGTTTATTTTGAAATAGATTTTTAGAATTTTAATTTAATTATTACTAATTATTATTGAGCTTAAGGGCTCATTGAACCCAAAAGGTTTTTTTTTTTCTTCAAAAACAGAAAAAACGCTTTTCACTGATAATAATGAAAGTACATGATCCAGAGAAAACATGATCCAGAGAATACATAATCCATAGATTAGAGTTTCTTAGTTGTTAGTGAGAATAATATCGGCTCAATCTCTATGGGCAACCTCTAAATCAGCCATAACAGTCATAATAGTGAAGAAACAGGATGCACATCTATGTAGTCCAAGAACCAAAGACAAAGTTTCAGACATACCTATTAACGAAACAGAGGAGGCAACCTCCATATTAGTCATAACAGTCATAATAGCGAAGAAGCAAGATGTACATCTATGTAGTCCAAGAACCAAAAACAGACTTTCAGACAGGCCTATTAATGAAACAGAAGAGGTAGATACAAAAAGAAAACATAGTGCAGGAGATGGAGCCTCTCGTCAGCAATTAGATCATGAAATGTTTCGTCCCCTACAAAGAGCCAAAGGCAAAAAATTGGAAAACAATTATTGCACACTCCGAACATAAACTTCCTTGGATAGATGATCTGCTTCACCATTTTGGATCTGGTAGATATGTGAAATGAAGATATAGTGAAACTCTTTGATCAAAGATTGAGTTCTGCATTTCTAGGAGTCGAGATTTGGAGAGTTGAGTGAGCCTCTGCCGTTTTCCTAGTCATTGACTGATTTGGAGTCTCCAAAAACTAAACAATCTAAGAGGCCAAGCCAAATAGCATAGTACAGAACTCCCCAAAGGGAAAGTAATTCAACTCTAGTGTTGAAGCGCTTTCCATAGTGCCAATGGAATCTATAAAATGTCCCAGAACCAAGATGGATGGCCATTCCATAGCCATAGTGTGTAAAGGAGGAGGCCCCATCAAAAAAATCTCATCGGAAAGTTAGACCAGATATTTTGTGTTGGAAATAATACTGAGAGGGGGGGCGAATCAGTATTATCAAATCAATAAAACTTTTTCATTTCCATACTTAGATACATATACGCTACTTCAGTTAATGGAACTCGCGTGTATATGCAACTGTGTCTAATGCAACTAGCGTATATCCATAATACTTATGATTCAGTTAATCCATTAAATGTTGACCTTTAGTTAGTGCATCAGAACTTCATTAACCATGTGAACAGTAAGCAGGTGCAGTAAAACAGAACAGATCATCGCACACAAGAAGCACACATGAACAACATGATATAAGGTGCAAAACCCAATGTGGGTGAAAACCACCTGCTGCAAGTCATCTCTATCTTCCTTTAATAAGAAACTTCATTTTACAATACTTCTGTACTGGTGCAGTCTTATACCAGTACACAGGCTTCTACCTGCAGAAGGCTACAACCTTCTCTCATTCTCCAGACTCTCCTGGATGGGAGCTACAACCCCCTTAGCTCTTGTACTAGCTGATCCATTTACTAGTACGTAGGTGCCTACCTACGGAATGCTCCAATATTCACTTGTTCTCCAGCTGCTACTGGAAAGGAGCTACTACCCCCTTTGCTCTTGTACTAGCTGATGTACTAGTATGTAGGCGCCGGCCTACAATCTCCTTTCATCCTCCAGGGACCACATTTCATACATTTTTAGACTGGATACTCCTGAAGCACAACACTATAATCTGAAAGCCATGTTTCATCCAATTTTCACACTAGACCCATCAATATCATTGAAGCACAAAAACAATCAATACTAGCATCATCAATCTCTGAATCACTGAAACACTGAAACCCTATCAACAACACAGTCACTAGAACACAGAGCAGAACACTGAACTCTGCAACAATATTCAGAACCAACTGTATCATCAAAATCATGCATCAGAGTGCATACGCTACTTGGAAGTGCTGAACTAGCGTGTATACGCAACTTCACCAACATGAACTAGCGTATATGTCATCAATTGCTTACTTATAACTTGATGCACTTCCTGTCTTCAGACATATCCAGATTATTACATATACAAGGATAATATGTGTGTTAGCACCCAGATCTAGTCCATCAGATCACATAAATATGAGTCATTATGATCCTGATCCAATATTAGTTCTCATCCATCAATACTGAAGCTAAACACAATCAACCAAACAGGCTATGCAGAATACTGACACCTTTAAACTGTCATCAGAACTCATCAACAACCAAAACCACCTGTAACTTCAAACATCATAGCTCAAAATGTATACGCTACTACAATGAACCAAACCCACGTACATATGTGCTTACACCAAAGCCAACCCGCATACATATCTATAACTATTCAATCATGACTTGCAGCGATTTCAAACTTAAGTTATACCCAGTTCAAATCATTACATGCATCAGTATACAGATCTAGAATAAACATAATCAACCATATAGAGATAGTTCATTTCAAACCATTTGATCCCGATCTATCCTTAGATCTTGTTCTCCATCAACTGGTGAGATCCCTCCTTAGCTCAGATCACGCAATGCATCATAAACCCATAACCTGCATACTGGATCTCATCCTTCATCAGATATTCAAGACTTTTTCGATACCCATGCCTATTGATCTTCTTCTCCTTTTATAGTCTTAGGCCTTGCTCAATACCATGGTCCAAAACCATAACAAACCAATACCATGGACCCAATACTTGGGATCAACACACCTGACAAGATACTATGGTCCAAAACCATAGGTTCAAATACCAAGGACTAACTACCATGGACCAAAACCCAATGTACACGCATTCTCTTGCATGAAAGTGCATGTATATGCATATGCGTCTTTTCAACGACTAACCCGCGTGTATACGTAGCTCGGTCACGATGAACCTGCGTATATATATTTTCTCTTCATTCTTGTAGTTTTATCATCAAATCCTTGCTGCTGACCTGCTGCACTATGATCTGTCATCTGTGTGATTTGTCTCATAATGCCAACAATCTCCCCCTTTGGACTTGATGGAAAAGCTAACTTGTCACACTTAGAACTATCATCTGATTCCTTTGAGCTATCCTGCATCCCATGCATTCAGTCACATCTGATATCTCTTCTGAAGATTCATCTAGTTATAAATAAGTGAGATGTTCTTCTATGAGTGGGTTGCCATCAAGTACAACACATGCATCATAATGCCAAGAATCTCCCCCTTTGGACTTGATGGCAACAACACCAAATCACTCTCCCCCTTTGACATAAAGGGAAAAAGGCGGACCAAGATATTCTCTTTCTTTGGTAAACATTCCGCTGTCCATACTCCCCCTGAGTACCTGCTGAAATCTCTAAGTGAGCTCCCCCTTTGTATATGCCAAGGTGTACCAATATGACCATGCTCCCTCTGAGTACATGTTGAAGTTTCTGCTCTGCTGAAGTGTGTCGTTCATGCTCCCCCTGACTGTAAGCAAGGTCTACAAAAAGATGTTCTACAAGAAGAATATGACTCTATACATCATAAGTGACCTTCCTAGCACCAAAGACTCATACATACATCCATCTCCCAACCAAGTGGGGATATACCAAAGGTTTACACATGATAATAAGAGTATAACATCATTCATCCCAGGCATAGTGGGGAAACCAACATAGGCCGTTACATGACCTTGATACATGACTGAAATATTTCATCATCCTTCTTATGCATAGAGGGGTTACAAATTACATCATGTGACCAGAAGAGATTTCATCAAATGACTACAATAGATAGAGACACACTATTACATCATGAGTCTTGATATGACCTTTACAAGAGACCAAACATCTAAATAAGACCATGATAGTCATTAGCAACTATCATACATAATGTATGATCTGCTCCATAAGCATCTTTCAACAACATCTAGACCACCAATCATGTTCTCCCTCTGTACCTGTTCCATCTGTGCCAGATGGTTTCTGTCAGGCCCATATCAGACTCTTCTCATTCTGAGTTTGGCCCACTGATTTCCTTCAAATTAACATATACGCGACTGTATCCACAGAAACAAGCATATATACGCAGATACTCCTTATGAAACTCACATACAACCATTTCCAGATCAGCAACCTATAAATGTCCTATGACAGGGTATGTCTGCATATAGATATCAACTCATCATCATAAAATCATTCACATTATATCATATGTGTAAAACACCATAGCCATCTTATCAACAAGATCATCCATGTATCATCACTTGGGAATATCTGCATCAATCAACATGTGTAAGTATCAACCTATCAACATATAAGTAAGAACTCATCATCATCATGTCTCCAACAATGAAACTTTGAGTGATCATTCATGTATCCAGCACTATGTATCTTGAGCTCAAGATCTTTTGTCAAGGCTTCTTTATATCATCAACTTCAACAGTCCTCATCCACATGAGCACCAAGAACTATAGGAATCATGCACCATGATCTTTATGCATATGATGATAGCAGCATATGAGAGACTCATCATTAAGTAATGAAGATGTGTATTCAAGCTTTGTACTTCTCCTTATCCTTATGAAGATCACCATGTAAGCATCATATATGCACCATCTAAGAATCAATCCACAAGTATGATCTGAACATCAACTATGTAACCCCAAGAATCATATGAGATTTTATCATGGACAACTCATAACCACATCATAGCAAGATATATCATTTAGCCATATAAGCATCATCACCAAGGACTATTAACCATAATGCCAACAATGCATTATTAAAGGCATATGCTCCCCCTCAACCTATGCCATCTGTTTACTGTTAGATCTGATCATGCATATATCAACAATAAGCATCAAGACATCATCATCATCAAGTTAGGATCAAAACACTTCTAAACATCTTACAAGTATCAAGACATTTCCACACATCCTCAGCAGACTGTAACTATTAACCAATAGAGAAAATAATGGACTGAATCATATCAGACCCTTTTTCTGAGCCTGTCCCCACTGCTTTTCCTCAGACTGACATATACACAACTGTGCAGTGTCTAACTCACGTATATACGTGACTTCCCTTTATGAAACTTGCATATGAGATTTAGGACATTGAAGTTTTACACTTTCAGCTCCCCCTGAGTCTGTTATGTCTGTGCTGTGCTGTGTCTAAGTATATTGTGTTGTGCCACATCTTTCTGACTGTACTTCCTTCTTCTTCCATATCTTCAAGCGTGATGATGTTTTCTCCTTTTGGTATGGTCCCTGTACTTTGTTCCTGCATTCCTTTGCTCTATGTCCAAGCTTGTTACATGCATAGCATCTTACATGTTTCATATTCCTTCTGTAGCAATCAACAGCTTTGTGACCAAACATATTGCAAGAGAAACAATATCCCTTAAAGTACCTGGAACATGATGATCTTTCTGTGCGATGGTCTTGAAGCATTCTTCTTATGCATCTGGCTGCAACATGTCCAAGATTATGACAAACTTAACATTCAACATTATTCATTGGAGGAGTAAAAGATTTTCTTTGAAGGATTTCTTTCCTTGGCTGATGGTGGGATTGATCTCTCATCTCTTCATTGTGCATTTCAGATTTCTCATTAGAGTTTCTTGCCTCTCCTTGTGAGCTAGATTCACTTTCAGTGGATTCATAAAAACCAAGACCAGTTTTGATAGCAGGAGACCTTTGACTACTAAGAATATCATCCAAGATCTTAGTACTATCGTGAAATCGTAAGAGCTTATCCTTTTCTTCTAATTTATCATTTAGAATATTTACCTCAACCTGAAGATGCTCTTCCTTTTCACGATAGTGCTTCTTCATGTCTTCTTCAGCTTTCCTTCCTTCTTCCAACTGATGCCTCAATTCAAGAACTTCGTTTTCTTGTTTTTGGAGTAGATCTTTATTCTACTTCTTTGATTCTTCAAGATCTTCCTTTAGTGAGCGGATCATAGCTTCAAGCCTTTCATAATAACTAGATCTATCTCTGAGTTTCTTGATGATTGAGCTCCTTTCATTGACTTCATTTCTTAATCATGTCACTTCATCCTGCAACTTTTGACATTGGTCTTCCTTGTTCTTGAATAAATTCCTTACCTTGTTTCTAGTTGAGCTTTTAGTTTGGCAGCTTCTTCTTTCAAAGCACATTCCCTTTTTTTCAATAGATCTTGTTGATCTCTAATTTTGTCTGTAAGCCTTTTAAATTCTACCTCTATTTGATATCTTTGTTGCTCACCCATAAGTGCAAATTCAGTTGCTTCGCTATCACATTCATCATCTTTAAGAGGATAAATAGATGTATCACCAGAGGATAACAAATTCATACCTGATAGATCTTGTTCATCTTCATTCTGAAGTGATTCTGAATCTGATGTGCTACTTCCACATATTCCCCAATCAATACACCACTGTCATAGTTCTTCTGAGATGCCTTCTTCTTCTTAGGTGCTTTCTTCTTAAGCTTCTTTCCCATAGTTCCACGGATCTCCTTCAAGCGATCAAGCTTCTACAAAAGGACCGGCTCTGATACCAATTGTTGGAAATAATACTGAGAGGGGGGGTGAATCAGTATTATCAAATCAATAAAACTTTTTCATTTCCATACTTAGATACATATACGCTACTTCAGTTAATGGAACGTGTGTGTATACGCAACTGTGTCTAATGCAACTAGCGTAAATCCAGAATACTTATGATTCAGTTAATCCATTAAATGTTGACCTTTAGTTAGTGCATCAGAACTTCATTAACCATATGAACAGTAAGCAGGTGCAGTAAAACAGAACAGATCATCACACACAAGAAGCACACATGAACAACATGATATAAGGTGGAAACCCAATGTGGGTGAAAACCACCTGTTGCAAGTCATCTCTATCTTCCTTTAATAAGAAACTTCATTTTGCAATACTTCTGTACTGGTGCAGTCTTATACCAGTACACAGGCTTCTACCTGCAGAAGGCTACAACCTTCTCTCATTCTCCAGACTCTCCTGGATGGGAGCTACAACCCCCTTAGCTCTTGTACTAGCTGATCCATTTACTAGTACGTAGGTGCCTGCCTACTGAATGCTCCAATATTCACTTGTTCTCCAGCTACTACTGGAACGGAGCTACTACCCCCTTTGCTCTTGTATTAGTTGATGTACTAGTACGTAGGTGCCGGCCTACAATCTCCTTTCATCCTCCAGGGACCATATTTCATACATTTTCAGACTGGATAATCCTAAAGCACAACACTATAATCTGAAAGCCATGTTTCATCCAATTTTCACACTGGACCCATCAATATCATTGAAGCACAAAAACAATCAATACTAGCATCATCAATCTTTGAATCACTGAAACACTGAAACCCTGTCAACAACACAGTCGCCAGAACACAGAGAAGAACACTGAAATCTGCAACAATATTTAGAACCAACTGTATCATCAAAATCATGCATCAGAGTGCATACACTACTTGGAAGTGCTAAACCAGCGTGTATATGCAACTTCACCAAGGTGAACCAGCATATATGTCATCAATTGCTTACTTCTAACTTGATGCACTTCCTGTCTTCAGACATATCCAGATTATTACATATACACGGATAATATGTGTGTTAGCACCCAGATCTAGTCCATCAGATCACATAAATATGAGTCATTATGATCCTGATCCAATATTAGTTCTCATCCATCAATACTGAAGCTAAACACAATCAACCAAATAGGATATGCAGATTACTGACACCTTTAAACTGTCATCAGAACTCATCAACAACTAGAACCACCTGTAACTTCAAACATCATAGCTCAAGATGTATACCCCACTACAATGAACCAAACCCACGTACATACGTGCTTACACCAAAGCCAACCTGTGTACATATCTATAACTATTCAATCATGACTTGCAGTGATTTCAAACTTAAGTTATACCCAGTTTAGATCATTACATGTGTCAGTATACAGATCTAGAATAAACATAATCAACCATATAGAGATAGTTCATTTCAAACCATTTGATCCCGATCTATCCTTAGATCTTGTTCTCCATCAACTGGTGAGATCCCTCCTTAGCTCAGATCACGCAATACATCATAAACCCATAACCTGCATACTGGATCTCATCCTTCATCAGATATTCAAGACTTTTTCGATACCCATGCCTAATGATCTTCTTCTCCTTTTATAGTCTTAGGCCTTGCTCAATACCATGGTCCAAAACCATAAAAAACCAATACCATGGACCCAACACTTGGGATCAACACATCTGACGAGATACTATGGTCCAAAACCATAGGTTCAAATACCAAGGACTAACTACCATGGACCAAAACCCAATGTACACGCATTCTCTTGCATGAAAGTGCATGTATATGCATACGCGTCTTTTCAACGACTAACCTGCGTGTATACGTGGCTTGGTCACGATGAACCTGCGTATATATATTTTCTCTTCATTCTTGTAGTTTGATCATCAATTCCTTGCTGCTAACCCGTTGCACTATGATCTGTCATCTGTGTGATTTGCCATCAAGGACAACACTTGTCTCATAATGCCAACATTTTGAGGAGGAGGCGGTCTTTTAGGAGCAGAGGGAAGATTGGAAGAGTGTTCAAGATAGAAGTAGATAATTCTACATCTAGTTTGCTAGATGTCGGGCAAAACATGGTAAAAAAATGAGGGCATTTATAGTTCGCCAAATTCCCCAGATGATGAAGATGGCCAATGTGCTATGTATTTGATGATTCATAGTCCAACTGCCAAGACAAGAGACAATATTTGAATAGTCCCAATCAGTAGGTGAGTTGATCAAATGTAGCACACAAGTCTAGATAGAAGAGGCAAAGGGACAATGAAGAAAGAGGTGGTTGGAGTCCTCTCCGGCATATGAGAAAAGGCAACACCAACCCGGGGCTTGAAAGACTCTTACTAAGGACTTCCCAAGTCAAGATCCTGTTGTGCACCACCAACCAGGAGAAACATTTGAGTTTAAACAGAAAATTGCATTTCTAGGATCTAGCCAGCCAAGACAAGAAAGCATTCAATAACTTAAAATTATGATGTTCCTGTTAGAATAATGGAGAATTCTAGAATCTATTATTAGATATTGTTATGTTTTGTTAGAGTTTTGTTAGGATTAATTGTCATAATTAGTCCTCATTAGTTTCCAAATCCTATATTTTAGGATTTCGTTCAACTATATTGTAATTCTATATATGTGCTTGATTGTTGGCTTGGTGAATGCAAATGTGAGTGAAAGTGTTCTCTCACCCTTAGCGTTGCAACTCATCTTATAATGATTCATTTTTTGTCTTCCATAATTTCCATTTTGGTATTAAAGAAAGGGCATGGAATCCTAGGCGTGATCTCCTTCGTGCGCTGAGTTAAACACTAAGTCTGGAGACTATAAGAGAATAATGGTGTGGTGTTGTTAGACATTGGATGTGAGCGTAGTTAAATAGGGTGGAGGGGGGCGGGGGGGGTGGGTGGGGGGTGGGGGGGGGGGGTTTGTTGTAACATGTGTTGAGGAGGCACAAAACTACTGTCGATTTGAGTCATAGTGAAAGAGATGGATCTAAGGGTTTCCATGCCTACATAAAGAGAGGATCGAGTTTATGTAGTAAGATGAGGGTCAATTGAGGGGAGCACAAACCTCTTGTGTTGAGTTGTGAATATGAAGATAAATGGTATGCACCACACTTGCAAGAGTAATTGTTGGAAACAAAAAAACACGAGCGAGCTATCATTTTATTAAAAACTACAATCATCATTTCAAAGATTTTGTGAAAAAAAAGTGGTCATGGTGTGGAATTCAGAGTTCTTTATTTACAAATTTCCTTTTCATGGACATTTTTTGTGAAAATTAAGGTAACACTTTTTTTTTGGTGAAAATTGCAATAGTGGAGAAGGAATTTGGAGTCATCTGTTGTTGAGTTGCGATAAAAGTTTGGTGCAGAATTGCCTATTATCGAATTGTGATAGAAATTTCTACAAAACTTGGATGTTGCAAAATTGTCTAAACTTGGTCTAACAATGTGTTATCTGCTTGAATATATTTTTTTAGGTTGTTTATGCATCCCCTGAAATAACCAACCATTGTTGCTTACCTGTGAATTATTACGAGCTTAAATAATGTTGGTTGATTTGAATTTGGAGAAACATTTGTTTTAAAATGGCTAATCTTTTGGTAGAATCATATCTAAATGAAGGACCCAAGTTAGATGGTAACCATTATTTGAATTGGAAGTTTAAAATGTAGTCATTGATTGAAGGATACAATGTCTAATCGATAGCAAGTTGTGATGAAGTGAAGCTAGATGTCACCAGAGGAGTGGAAACTGCATCAATTCAAGACTAGGAGAGGCGAGAGACTAAGGCGAAAGTGTTGTTGGGAATGTCCATAATATACAACATTATGCCTCATATAAGACACTACAAGGAATCTTACTAGATGTGGACAACATTCAAATATTTGTGAGAGTTGAAGAACATAAATTGACTCATGTCCTTGAAGAGTAAGCTCCTTTTTGATAAATGGAAGAAAATGGAAACATCAATGATTTCATTTCAAGAATTAAGGACATTAAAGATAAACTTGGAGATATAGGTGCAATGGTACCTAGCACTAACCAAGTCATTATAAACTTAAATGGAATGCTAAATGAATACCATATGTTTGTCACAAGTCTTACAACAAGGGTGAAAGCTCCCACTTTTGATGAGTTGTTAGGTATACTCATGTAGGAGGAAGAAATGTGAAAGAACCTTAGACCTCAAAGTTCTAATCCTCCCACTTTTGATGAGTTGGTAGGTATACTCATGTAGGAGGAATAAATGTGAAAGAACCTTCTACCTCAAAGTTCTAATATGGTGTTGATGGCGAAAGGGAAACAACTGTCCAAAGGAAATCCATGGGAAGTAAAAAAAGGAGGAAAGCCACCATATGGAAATCCATCACATGGAAAACCACCATTTGCAAAGCAACCACCATTTGCAAAGCCACAATAAGGTATGACACCTCCAAAAGCTGATGTCATAATTAAATGTCATTATTGTGGCAAGCTTGGACATTGTTCTAGAGATTGCATGAAAAGGAAATATCATGAGTCTATACATGGAAAAAAAAGGCACACTGATCATTTTGTTGATAAAGGAGAAGCAATGAATGATGACTTCAAATATCTTAGACTATTTGTTTCAAATCTTGCACCACTTGCTGAAATAAATTATTCAAATGCATGGTTTTTTTATACTGGAGCCTCCATCCATATGTCTTCTAATAAGCATTGGTTTAAGCATTTTCATGAAATTAATAATGGTACAAATATATATCTTGGGGATGATCACACACCAAATTAAAGAGTATGGCGTTGTATTTGTGACATCACTAAATGGTTGTGTTAGACATATTCACAATGTGATGTATGTGTTTGGTATTAAGAAAAAACTAATATTTATTTCTACCATAACAAATTAGGGTTTGGAGGTATAATTTGTAAAGTCACATTGTATGGTGAAATATATGCAGGATCACTTCAATTTTATTGCAACAACATTTAGAGTTAGAGGTTTATATAAGCTTGATGTGAAAAGAAAAAGTCATCAAGTGTTTGCTGTCGAGTAGTAAAAAGGGTCTTTTTAACCTCTATTAACCCTACATTAATTATCAATCTAGGTAAGATTTGTTATCTCAAGAGTGTACTCAGTCTGAGGTAGTCACTTTTCAAGAGTAATGCTAGTAGTATAGCGCTTTTGCAAAAGCAAATAAATGATGGAAACAAACTCTAAATGTAATGGCAAGAAATTGAAATGCTTTGTAACTAAATCATTCATTTAAGAAACTACAACACTCATCAGTCAAGGGTGCAGTAATGATAACTCTTCCCTTTGTAAATTGATGCAATTGAAAAGCAATCAAAGAGAAGATCTTCAATCTAGAAACCAGACTGCAATAGTCAATGTTCACTATAGCTGCAGACCATTCTTTTCACACCAAAGCAATTACTTGAAATGATAATTCAATTAACAGAAAAGGGAACAGTAACTAATCTATTTGAAAAGATTGAATAGCAAAGCTTTAACGTACATAAATGAATTAAGCAGCAATCGTAATCTAAAGGAATTAAGAAGCAATCGTTACCTCAAAAATGATTTAAACAACAAACCAAGAATGGAACAACGAACTAAAATAAGTCTATTGAACGACAACTGAATCAAATGTAAGCGCACAACGAATTAAATCAAATATTAACACACAACAAATCTATAACGATGAAATTAGTAATCTGAGTTTATCATAATGAATATTAACCACGGTGATAAAGAAACAACAATTGCAGTTGCAATGGAACGACAGTCCAAATGAACAACAATCACACTTAGAGGTAAATTACAGCTAAATAGACAGTAATACCGATCTGTAAATGCACAACACTATGACTCTGTAAATGAACAGTAATGTTAATCTATAAAGGAACAACAATGTTATACAATAATATCAATCTATAAAGGAACGACAATGTGATATAAATTCAGAATGAACAGCATAACATTCTAGTTTCAGAGGATAACCTTACTATTCAAATATGAATGAAATACAACAGAGCCGATACATGAAATAATAAGGAACAACAGATTACTGAACAAAGCAAATAAAAGAAATCAAACTACACACGACTTGGAATTGGAAAATAATGGTACAGGAAGCAAGTGATCCACCAGGGTGTTGGAATTATGATGCATGTGTTGTACTTGATGGAAAACAACTCATAGAAGATCAACTCACTTATATATATCTAGATGAATCTACGGAAGAGATATCAGATGACAATTCTTAGTATGACAAGTCCAAAGGGGGAGATTGTTGGCATTATGAGACAAGTGTTGTCCTTGATGGCAAATCACACAAATGATAAATTATAGTGCAGCAAATTTATTTGATAAATTATAGTGCAACAAAGTTTCCTTCATGTAGAGAAAATTTCACACACTTTTATGCAGAGAAAAGTTTATTCCATGTAGAGAAAAGTTCACGCACTTTTATGCAGAGAAAAGTTTATTCCATGTAGAGAAAATTTCACGCACTTTTATGCAAAGAAAAGTTTATTCCATGTAGAGAAAAGTTCACGCACTTTTATGCAAAGAAAAGTTTATTCCATGTAGAGAAAAGTTCACGCACTTTTATGCAGAGAAAAGTTTATTCCATGTAGAGAAAAGTTCACGCACTTTTATGCAGAGAAACGTTTATTCCATGTAGAGAAAAGTTCACGCACTTTTATGCAGAGAAAAGTTTATTTCATGTAGAGAAAAGTTCACGCACTTTTATGCAGAGAAGAGTTTATTTCATGTAGAGAAATGTTCACGCACTTTTATGCAGAGAAAAGTTTATTTCATGTAGAGAAAAGTTTACGCACTTTCATGCAGAGAAAAGTTCCCTTCATGCAAGAGAAAAGTTCACACACTTTCATGGTTGGTTCATGGTATTAGTCCGACAGTTTTTGATCCTATGGTTTTGGTCCGTGGTATTGCTTCCAAAAGTGTTGATCTCACGCACTTTCATGATTGGTTCATGGTATTAGTCCGACAGTTTTTGATCCTATGGTTTTGGCCCGTGGTATTGCATTCAAAAGTGTTGATCCCAAGTATTGGGTCCGTGGTATTGTGTTATTATGGTTTTGGACCGTGGTATTGTGAAAGGCCTAAGACTATAAAAGAGGAAGGAGATCATTTGGCAAAGCATCATCTGAATTATCTGAATATCTGATAAAGTGCTAGATCTGGAATACTGTGATTGGGTTATGGTGCAGATCTAGATCTGAGCTAAAGAGGGATCTCACCGGTTGATGGAGAACAAGATCTAAGGATAGATCGGGATCAAATGGTTTGAAATGAACTATCTCTATATATTTGATTATGCTTATGCTAGATCTGTATATTGAATGATCTGAACTGGGTATAACTTAAGTTTGATATCGCTGCAAGTCATGTTTGAATATTTATAGATCTGTACGTGGGTTGGCTTTGGTGTAAGCGCGTATATATGCAGGTTTGGTTCATTGTAGTAGCGTATACAATTTGAGCTATGATATTTGAAGTCACAGGTGGTTCTGGTTGTTGATGGGTTCTGATGACAGTTTAAAGGTGTCAGTATTCTGCATATCCTGTTTGGTTGATTGTGTTTAGCTTCAGTATTGATGGATGAGAACTAATATTGGATCAGGATCATAATGACTCATATTTATGTGATCTGATGGACTAGATATGGGTGCTAACACATATATTATCCTTGTATATGTATTGATCTGGTGTTTGGGTGATTAAGAAGATTGATTGATTATGTGCTTCAATGATATTAATGGGACCAGTATGAAAATTGGATGAAACATGGCCTTTCAGATTATGTGTTGTGCTTCAGGAGTATCCAGTCTGAAAATGCATGAAACGTGGTACCTGGAGGAGAGAAGATTGTAGGCCGGCACCTACGTACTAGTATCTTAGCTAGTACAAGAGCTAAGGGGGTGGTAGCTCCCTTCCAGTAGCAGTTGAAAACTTTGGAGCATTGTAGCAGGTAGCAGCCTGCGTACTAGTAAATGGATCGGCTAGTACAAGAACTATGGGGGTTGTAGCTCCCTTCCAGGAGAGACTGGAGAACGAGAGAGAGTTGTAGCTCTCTGCAGGTAGAAGCCTGCGTACTGGTATAAGACTGCACCAGTACATAAATATTGTAAAAGGATTTTCTTATTAAGAAGAAGATTGAGATGACTTGCAGCAGGTGGTTTTCTCCCACATTGGGTTTCCACCTTATATCATGGTGTTCATGTGTGTGACTTATGTGTGATGATCTGTTCTATTTTACTGCACCTGTTTACTGTTAATATGGTTGATAATGTTCTAATGCACTCATTAAGGATCAACTAACTGAATCATAAGAAGTTGTGGAAGTAGCATATGTGAATCTAAATATGGAAATGAAAAAGTTTTATTGATGTGATAATACTGATTCACCCCCCCTCTCAGTATTATTTCCAACACAGGGTCGGGCCCTTAGCCTCCAGGGACGCACTGTTGTAATAATCAAAGACGGAACAACAATAGAATTTATGTATTAATCATCAAAACAGAGTTATAGTAATCGCTCTTTAAAGAGAGTCGATGATCAAAGTTTAAGTTACAACAGTGAATTTCATAAAACAAAAATAATCCGCCCCTTGGGCTAGCAACACTATCCCTTTTTATAGCAGCCAGGTGGAAATACCAAAGATACAAATATTCTTAAGGTATCAATCCCTGAGGATCAAAGGATCTTGAGGGATTCACCATATTGTTATTCCTCAGTTAGCTCTTCGTCCTCTTGTGCTGATTTGGTATCTCCTCTTCCTTTTCCTGGCTTATGCACTCCGATTTGGATTGCCTCGTCTAGATGCAGTTCCCTCTCAAAGGGACAACAGTTGGTTTCGTCTTGTCTTTTCCTTTGAAATGGCGGTCTTCCATTTTCTTAATTTTCTGCATAGGAAAAGGTAATAATTAGTCATTTTCCACTACTCACAAATCTCCTAAAATTTATCATAATCCTTCATCATATGCTCATTTGGTAATGTAAAAGAGTTATGAATTAAAGGAAAAGATAACGAAATAAGTGGCAATTACATACCTTGTCTAATGCTCAACACACCCCCCTTCTTACCCTTTTTCATGCCCTCATGAAAACATTGTAATTGACATGCAAGGCAGTTAGGGAATAGGCTGGAGAAGGGTTCTCAGTAGGTGGTCTACAGCCATGATTCCTAGCTAAAATTTCAAAAATATGCCCTGTCTGACCCTCAGGCAATTCATATAAAGCTTTATACCCTGGTGCAGGATACCAAATTACTGGACTTCGGAACCTATAGACTAACCAAGATGGGCCTTCTCTCAAAATGAGGTCACCATAGATACCCAAGCGGTCAGCATCTAGCTTAAAATTCTCATAATTGAATGGTTCTCTATTTTGGATATTCCGATTAGAAGTCTGGTATCAGAATTTGGCTACTGCTATGGCAAGGTCTTTGATGGTTAGAAAGTATTCTACCCCTTGCCAAATGACTGCTGTGTGAATAGGCCCCAATGTTTGGATTACACCCCGAGTTCTCATTAAGCTCCTATGTTTTTTCCATAATTGCAATGGGTCTCTAGGTTCACCCCTTACCCACAGATCTAATCCATTCTCCTGTCTTTGGAAGACATTGTAGGCTTTAAGCCACTTTATCTGATTAACACCAAAAGAAATGAATGCCTGAAGTTGGACATCACCCACAAAAGGGCTAGGGTTATGTTCTGTTTCTCCATCTAATACAAGGTTGTGCAAATAAAATTCACATAACAATCGCTGAACTTTCACCCCGTAATGCTTGCAACAGTTTATGAAGTCATCAATGGTTTTTATCTCTATAGGCACTCCTGCCTTGACAACTTTAATTTTCAATCGTAAATATCTTTCCATCCAAAACAAAGCATAGTTTCTGGCGGGTGCCCTACACGCTAGAACATCAGTATACAGAAAACATAAGGTATCCATTTGATTTATAACTGTGTCTAGTCTATGGGTTACCTTTTTGACTCTTTCCTCTGCCTTTTGCCATCCATCAAAGGCCTAGTTTTCCAATGCATTAATGTTCTTCAGCTGCTATTGTAACTTCTGATATTTTTCTTGAGGAACAATTTCCTTTGTGAGTTTCTCTATTGTTTGTTGGGCTTGTGCCAAATCTTTTCACAGAGTTACTATCCTCGGGTCATTATCCATCATGAAAATTTTGGGCTGGAGATCGACTTGGATCTCCTTATTACGACATCTAGTCTTTATGGTCTGAGTTTCCTTCTCATAGACTGTTCGGTTGGTCGTAATGCTAGAGGACAATGCCTCTGTCAAGACTTCCTTATCACAGGGCGGTGCATTGTCCGTTTGTGCTTCTGCATTTGCAATAGCCAAATGCTATTCCTTACGATTCTGAATAATAGGTTCGACTTGAGTCCTCTTGGTATTTTTCTTATGGGGTTTTGCCTAGGTGGTTGCACGTTTTACCCCAGAGGTTCCTCTTGAGTTCCTCCCCATTTTCAAGACTCTTATTTGTTGTCAGAGTTGCTTAATTACGTTAAGCAATCTCTGTTGTTCCTTTTGCAATATTTTAATTTCCTTTGTTTTCTTGGAAGGAACAACCGTTTGTTTTCTCAGGCTTGGGCTTTGTACCTCAGGCATTGTACCTTCACCTTGGCCAATTTCCATGTTTCCTTCTTGGAACACTTCTTCAGTGTTCTATTGATCAGGATTTTCAGGGGTAGAAACCCTAGTTTGTTCTGTTGTCTCCTGGGCAACTTCTTCTTCTACCTCTTCTTCATCGTGGAATTCTTCAGGTGTATTTTGACTAGGAACAGATTGTTCCTCTTCCTCATCCTCATCACTCTTCTCCCCATATACACTCTTATCATGAGCAGAGTGATCCTCTTCTTCTTCCTCCTCATCACACAGTTCCTCGGATGTACTTTTATCATGAACATAGTGCTCCTGTGGCCCTTCTTCGATCTGGGGGTTGAGTGGGCTGTGAGGTTGGACATATTCGCCCATATTGGCCAGAATTTGGGCCAATTCATCTTCTTACAGAGGGTTTTGCAGTGGACTTTCGCTGCGTTGCTCTGTTTCCTCCCCTTCTTCTTGCCCAGATTTCTCAGTCTCCGCCTCTAGTTCTCCTTCATCATTTTCCTCCAATTCTTTTTCTTTCTCCCCATCTTCCAATTGTGGAGGTTGTTCGTCTTTTGAATCATGTATTTCCACAGGTTGACTATTGTTTCCCTGGGAATTTCCCAGCATTCCTCTCCTCCTTGCCAATCTAACAGATTTTCTTCGTTTCAGTGGTCTTCTTGATGTACTGGCAATATGTTTTCATTTTGGGGCTGGCAAAGCCAGTCCCCGTCTATCATGAAAATCAATTCTTCCCAACTACTCTACTATTGGGCAAGATTGTAATTGAGTATCAATCGAATCAACCCATGATGGCTTACTATTGACTCTGTATGGTGAGATTTCTTCATGCTTCGGGCAACATCATGTAATAAAAAATTTAAAAACGCAGGCAAATTCACAACACATTTTTGCTTTAACACGACTAAAAGTTTGAGATGGTGTGGTCTTACCACGTCTTTTCTGCCATCGCAAGTGATGTAGCTTTGGATAATTCTCACCAATTCTGCCCATGGCTCTCCCAGGGTCACCGGCAAAACTCCTTTCCCTTTTACAGTAAGGTTTTGCCCTTCATCCTGGAAGATGGTCATGGCGTCTCGTAGTCTCACCTTTTTCAGAGTCCACACAGGTCCAGCAGCTGGCAGTCCCGAAACTTCTGCAATTATGTCATCAGTGACTACTATCTGTCTTCCTCTCACCATGGAATGATTTTCTTGCAAGTTCTGCAGAAACTCAATTGCCACCGTCTCGTTAGATTGTTGTATATGGTTAAGGTAAGCTGTCCATCCTGCCCTTGCTAGGATTTCTCGTGCGGCATCGGAGACCATCAGCACCTGTGGCTCACTGCGAATTGATCTTCTTCCCATCTTATTCACTTTTAGCACACTGTAAAAACACAGAGATGACGATGGAACAACAGGCTGTTAAAATTTTTAGCTCATTGTTAAGAAAACATAGAGAAGGTGATGGAACAGCAAGCTGTTCAAATAACTTATTGCTAATTTTTGCATAGAAAAACACGGAAATGGCATCGGAACAACAAGCCATTCATATTGGGAAACAAAATACTATTAAGCTTGTTATTCCCGAGTCATAATTCTTCCGAATGATGAGCTGACACGTATGCTAGGGAATTATGGAGATCACCCGTGCCCCCCTGTAATGTGATAGGCCGTCCTCGGCCATCAAATAAAGGAGCAGCATGCTGAATTGCCATAGTACAAAGTAATAAAGGAACAACGTATAGAGATATGCCATGTTTACAAAAATGAGCAAATGACCGAAATTGAGGCGTATGATAGAATCGCTAATAAATATGCAAATGCCATGATATGATGTGAGAAATGGAGGATAGGATAGCCGACATGAATAAAAGTTCTTATTCAGTCATTATTGAATTTTATCGTCATAATTGATTTGTAAATGATTTTCATGTATCAAAGGTTCGAAAGGGTTATATACATAATCTCATTTGAACCACTTATAAAGATATAAGAAGAAGGGTTTTATAGTTACTATTGGTGTATAAGAAATATGACTTCAATACCATCAACAGAGCTCTGTTGCCCACAGGTGTCCATAACCTTGACAGAGTTGTTTATTTCACCCTTGGAACCATAATCCTTTGTGTATGCCTAGGAAAGTGCTGTTGCAATGTTAGAATGGAGGCCATTGTGCTGGCTTGGTAACCAGCTGAATCACAATGCCATTCACTAGGAAGGAGTGAAAGGTGGGCAGGCCAGCTCGTGATGAGACCTCCTGTTCCAAGGACTTTTTATTTTTCTGGTGTGCCTCTTGGATCATATCCCTGGTGTGGTGGCCATAGTGGGAATGCCACTTCACTTTCTTCCTTATGATCATGGTAGGTTGGCTCTTGATGAGACCCCCTATCCTTCATCTGACAAATCATGTTAGCAATCATATAAACATTTTTATTTTTCTTCTTGTTTTTTTATATAGAACTTTTCCTATTTATATATAGAGGGTGGTTCAACACTCCTTAAGAGTAGGGATGGTGGAAGAAGTTTGAACATCTCAATAGAGAGAAATATGCCCTTATTCTTATTTAATAATAATGATCAAAGAGAATTATGGGGATTTAGGAAGAACCATCATGATAAAAATAATCAATCATATTGGTATTAGTGAAAATAATGACAGCAAGGTGATATAAATAGTTGTGCCCCTTCCTCTTTTCTCTTATCAGTTCAAAGCAATTTCTTCTAAAGATGACGATTTTTCTTTGATTTGTTGATTTCAGTATCCTCTAGTTTTTGTATTCTTGAATAAATGTATAGTTGTGCCTTGCATGACCATCACTCACAAAAATCCTCTAAATGGTAAAGCACACATACAAAAAGAAGAAAAATGCACTCCAAAAGTGTTGTTCTCAAGATGGAACAGTTGCTATTTCTTTAGAGGGACAGCAAAAGAATATTTGCACACAAAAAGCGCAAGCAAAAAAGGAAAAAAAACATGCTCGAAACTGTTGTTTCTTGAGAGGAACAACAATTGTTCCTTAATTAGAACAACAAATAAAGCAAGTGCGAAACAAAAATTCAGAAATGTTGTTCCTTCGGAAAGGAATAACAAAAAACGAAAGTGTTGTTCCTTTGGAAAGGAACAGCAAAAATGCGGGAGTGCTGTTCCTTCGGAAAGGAACAAAAAAACGTGAAAGTGCTGTTCCTTCGGAAAGGAACAGCAAAAAGGCGGAAATGCTATTCCTTCAAAAAGGGACAACAAAATGCAAAAGCGTTGTTCCTTTGGAAAGGAACAGCAAAAACGAAAATGTTGTTCCTTCTGAAAGGAACAAAAGATTGCAAAAGTGCTACTCCTTTGGAAAGGAACAACAAACGGCGAAAATGGTGTTCCTTTGGAAAGGAACAACAAAATGCAAAAGTGTTGTTCCTTCGAAAAGGAAAAGCAAAACGGTGGAAATGTTGTTCCTTCGGAAAGGAACAACAAAATTCAAAAGTGTTGTTCCTTCGAAAAGGAACAACGAAGCGGTGAAAATGTTGTTCTTTCCAAAAGGAACAGCAAAATGCAACAGTGTTGTTCCTTCAAAAAGGAACAGCAAAGCGATGAAAATGTTGTTCCTTCGAAAAGGAACAGTAGAATGCAAAAATTGCAGAAATGCAGAAATATGTACAAAAAGTAATTTACGCAAACAAAACAAAAAGAGTTATGTACAAAATTTAAAAGGAATCAAATCACTTAGTGAACCCAAGGCAAGGAAGAGTTCTCTTCCTTAGTTAGAATTTGCATGTCGGAGTCTTCCCGGAGTTGTTGGTAGAAGGATTCCCGAGTAAGCGGTTTGCGGTACAGTCGAACTCGGTGGCCATTTTCTTTAAAGGTATGTCTAGATCCGTTAATGGTAGTTAAAGTAATGGTGCCATTATCATGCACTTTCTGGATTTCATATGGTCCCAGCCAGCGAGTCTGAAATTTCCTCGAAAAATCCTGAAACCTCGAATCGTATAGGAGTGCCCAATCTCCTTTGCAGAAGAATTTCTTTTTGATGAGGGCATCGTGCCATTTTGCTCTCTATTGTTGGATTAATGGTATGTTGAAGAGCGGAGAGCCTGATTTCATCCAGCTCGTTGATTTGCTGTAGTCTATTAATCTGGGCCTCATTTAAATCTAGACCGACTTCTTGTGCTGTTCTCAAGGTTTGTATTTCGAATTCTATTGGAAAGATGGGTTCCTTTCCAAATACTAGCTGATATGGTGAATAACCGGTAGTGTTTCTCCATGTTGTTCTGTATGCCCACAAGGCTTCTAGCAATCTTGTAGCCCAATCGCGTCTGTGTGACACAATGGTTTTTGTTAGTATTGCTTCTATTACTTTATTCATGCTCTCTACTTGGCCATTTTCCTGTGGGTGGTATGGAGTGGTAATTTTATGCTGAATATGATAGTTTTTTAATGTTGTAGCAATTTTATTACCAGCAAATTGTGGTCCGACATCCTTGATTATGTCTCTTGGGAGGCCATATCGCATAAATATCTAGAATAGGAAATGAATGACAGAATCCTTTGTAGCTCTTGGCAGTGCCTTTGATTCAACCCATTTGGTCACATATTCTATTGCTACCAAAATGTATGTTTTCGGGTTTGATGATGGGTTGATCGGACCAACAAAATCGAGCACCCAATGCTCGAATGGTTCAATGACTAGCTGTGGGTTCAAGGGCATTTCGTCGGACTATCCAAGGCGTCCTGCTCTTTGGCAACTGCCACAAGCTTGAACAAATTTCTTTGCATCTTTGAAGATTGTGGGCCAATAATACCTTGTTTGCAAAACTTTGTGACTAGTTCTTCGATTTGCGAAATGTCCGCCACACGGTCCATCGTGACAGGCTTTCAAAATGTCAAAAATTTCATCTTCACAGACGCATCTTCTGATGTGCATATCCGCCCCTGTATGGAATAGGTAGCCCCCAATCCAAGAAAATCGGGTACTACGCTGCACAATCTGTTTTCATTCATTGGGGGTCAGATGTTTTGGTAATTTGCCTACTGCTAAATAATTCACAACATCAACATACTAGGGTGTTTTGACAGTAACGACGAATAAATGTTCATCTGGAAATTGATCTTCAACTGCTGCTGCGTCCATTGGCTTTGGCATTCGTGAGAGAAAGTCAGCTACAGGATTTTCTTTTCCAGGTCGATCTTTTATTGTGATGTCGAATTCCTGCAATAAAATCAACCATCTTGTTACTCTACCATTTGTAATTGGTTTATTTGCTAAATATTTTATGGCAGAGTGATCTGTATATAAAACAACAGGATATCTAGTGATATAATGCCTAAATTTATTTACAACATGTATTACAGCTAAAAATTCTTTTTCAGTAACAGTATAGTTTAGCTCAGCAGGAGACAAATTCTTGCTAATATAATAGATTTCATATGGTTTTTTGTCTTCTTCCTGCCCAAGGACTGCTCCAATAGCTGTGTTTGAAGCATTTGATGAAATTTGAAATGGCAGGTCCCAATTTGGGCCTCTGAGCACTAGGGCTGTTGAAAGAAGCTTTTTTCAGATCCTCAAAAGCACGGTCGCATTTAACTGTCCAAACAAAATCAACATTCCCAGTTAGTGTGTATAGAGGTGCAGCTATTTGAGAAAAATGTTCTATAAATCTTCTATAATAACCATAAAATCCAAGAAAACTGTGTACCTCTGTTTGTGTGGTAGGAGTAGGTATTAACAAAATTATTTGGATTTTGGCCAGATCCACTTGTATTCCAGCTGCTGAGATATAATGACCTAGGATGAGTCCTTCAGTCATCATCATATAACACTTCTCATGGCTCAAGCAGAGCCTGGTGGCAATACATCGTTGCAGTACCTTTTCCAATGTGTCTAGTGCTGGGTCGAAATCATCTCCATATGGTGTGAAATCATCCATGTATACTTCGAGCCCTTCATTTATTAAATCTGAAAAGATGTTCAGGATAGCCCTTTGAAAGGTGGCAGGGGCATTGCATAGGCCAAAGGGTAGTACTCTATAGGCAAAGGTTCCCCAAGGACAAGTAAAAGTAGTTTTGTCCTGGTCTTCAGGGGCAATATGAATCTGATTGTACCCACTGAAGCCATCCAAGAAAGAAAAGAATTTATTTCCTGCTAATGTATCTAATACCTGGTCAATGAATGGAAGGGGAAAGTGGTATTTCTGGGTTGCTTTGTTTAATTCTCTATAATCTACACAAATCCTCCACTTCCTATTCTTCTTTGGCACCACTACTAGCAGAGAGACCCATTTTCTATCGGAGATTGGATAAATAAAGTTTACATGCAAAAGTTTTTGTAATTCAGCTTTCACAATGTCTTTTAGGTGAGGGTTAAGTCTTCGTTGAGGTTGGAGAACAGGTATCGCATCTTTTTCTGTATAAATATGGTGTGTACATAGCTGGGGATCAATTCCCTTCATGTCTAGATAATCCCATGCAAAAGCTTCCTTGCATTTTCTCAGTAGTTGGACCAGCTTCTCTTCCTGTTCAGGAGTCAGGTTATTATTGATGTTCAAGGTTTTTCCTGGCTCAATTTCTATATTTTTTCTATTTGAAATAGAGGTAGTAGGTATTGTTTGATCATGAGTGTCTTTGAGAGAATCTTCTTCTATTTCATTGTCAAATGCTGCCTCTATCATGTGACATTGTATGTGGGATCTGGATTCAGCTTGGTTAATGAAGTTGTTAATAACATCATCCTTTGTTTGATCTTTGAAATCGAGGGCATGTTCTACGGTTAATGGGGATCTAATGTTTTCAGTGAGGTATGACACATGATGTTTGTTAGTTTTTATTATTGTTACACTTGGCTGGGCTGGAGGGTATAGGGCTAGATTCTTGGTGTTACTTCCTCTAGTTGTGGTCATAATGCCTTGTCGGCAACCAATGTAAGCATCAATGGTCGCAAGCCAAGGTCTACCTAAAATCAACAGTTGTCCATCAAGTCGGTTTTTTGGGTTTATTATCAAAAAGTCGGCAAGATATTCCCAAGAATCAACGGATACCATGACATCATGTAGTGTACCTTCTGGCCTAACCATTGATCGATCAGCCAGTTCTAATAAGGTGGAGGTTGGTTCTACTGATGTAATGCCCAGTTTTTGACAAGTGGCGGTTGTTAAAATATTAATTGCAGCCCCTAAATCAACTAAGGCATTTGAAAAGGTTTGTCCATTGATTTGTATTGTCAGTATTGGATTTCCTGGGTCTTCATATTTGACGGGTGCTTCTCTTCCTAATAACAGATCAGATAGGGTGCCAACTACTTGGACTGTTGGGTTATTTTTTATTCTCCTCCTTGGTTTTTTTATACACAGTTCTTTGATGGTCTTTGCATATATGGGGATATCTTGGATAGCTTGGAGGAGTGGGATTTTTATGTATAGATTCTTCAGTTCTCCCAGAATATCAAAGTCAAGATGTTCTATAGGGTGCGGTATGATTAATCGTTCTAGGAATGGGGGAGAAGATGTGGTTGCTTGGTCATGAGTCTGTTGTCTGACCACATCTTCTTCTTGTAATGGTTGTTTTGCGGGTAATTGATTTTCAATTTGAACATTTTTATCTCCCTCGGTTTCTATAATGTGCCCAGACCTTAATTGAAGGTTGTTGCACTCCCTTAGATCGGTTTCTAGTTCTGGTGTTTCGATTATTTGAATGGATTGAACCAGTCTGTTATTTGGGTTCGGGTTGGGTTGGGCTGGGAGTTGCGGTCTTAAGTTGGACTGGGGGTTTTGTTGTAGTGCTGGCAGTGTAGGTTGAGGGAGTGGAATGGTTCCTACTGGCTGATTCATTGGTCTTTGCCAGTTTGTCTGCCAGGCTTGACTCTGCGAAGTGGGAGGGGACCATTGTGTTGGATACGCATTGTTTTGCCAATATGGTGGAGCGTAGGGAAAATTTGGCCAATTAGATTGGCTTGCTTGATTCGGCCATGGTGATGATGAAGGAAATGGTTGTTGTGACCAATTTGAGAAGGGAGGTTGATTTTGCCACATTGTATTATATAGTTGAGCCTGATATTGTGGAGGCTAGAAAGAAGAAGCTGGATCGGGGAACATACCTAATTGTCGCGGATGCCATTGACGGTGCTGATTGAGTAGGTACACCGGTTCTGGTTCTTCTTCCGCTTCTTTGTATACCGCTTTCAAACCAGGAAGTGAGTGACAACTCTCTATAGAGTGGTCTTTTGTATAAATGGCACAAACTTGAACCACATCTAATGGGCACTCTTTATAGCTGTGTTTCTTTCTGCATCTGGGACAGAATATTGCCAGATTTTGCTCTACCTCTACTTGTTTCTGTTTCGCTTGCATAATATCGAGCTACGTTGTTAGAGTCCCCATTATATAAGTTTTGAAATTTTCTAATAAATTTCCAATTTCTGTGCGAGTTACTCCTTCTCCAGAGATCTTGTTGTCCCTTGTGAACCTGTCATGTTCCGCTGGTTTTAGCCTTGTGCTGCCCCATGAGATCTTGATACATAAATCAATAATGTCAACAAAATTTTCTTGATAAATATCTCCTTTTCCCATAATATTTAGTGTTTCAACCCATTGTTCCTTCATGCCTTTAATTAATGTTGTTTTTAGTACATTGTCAGGTAAAGGTAATGATGCATAAGGAGATCTTTGAAGATTATACTGAAAACATTCAACATATTCTTCTAGTGTCTCATTAGGTCTAGCTACCATCTGAAATATTTCATCCTTTAATTCTTTGGACCTACAGTAATCCTGATATTTCTTCAGGAAAGCACCTTTCATCTGATCCCAATCATTTATAACACCTCCACCCAACCCCATAAACCATCATAAAGCAGCTCCTTTTAATGTAGAGGGAAATAGTTTCAGCTTTTGGGGATCGGTGGTATAGTCATATCCCCTGCACAGCACATCGAATTCAAACAAAAATGCATCTGGGTCTTCCGATGTTAGGCCATGAAATGTAGGGATATGCTAGAAAGGAATTACCTTCATAGGTGCATTGACTGCAGTATCTACAATGGGATATTGTAGTGTGGAGGTTTGGGTATTTTGCTGGTTTTGGGCCATTTGGTCAAATATGTGCCAATAACCTTCCAGGATTTCTAGGAGGGTATTCCTAGGTTGGTTAGACGGAGTAGGAATGGCCTTAACAACACTTCCTTTGTCTGGGATGATGAGAGTTCCTAATGTCTGGGGGGATTTTAGCTCTTGAGGTTCTTCAACTTCGTTCTGGATGATTTTTGCAGCACTTCCCTTATCTGGGCTACTTAATGGCTGAATTATTCCAAGAGGAGATCTTGGTTCTTCAGTTTCCCCTGTTTCTCCTCTCCCTTCACGGAGATTACTAAGGTTCCCTTCTTGCAATGATTTTGGGCTAGAATCCTCAATTTCTTGAAAATATTGCTCCTCTATTTAGTTGTGCACCTCAACAAAGGCTACAGACGGTGATCCTGTGGCCTAAAGGGAACTAGTAGGTTGTCTAGAAGCAACTTTTCTAGGTCCTACTGAAGGCTGAGATTCTACTTTTTTAAGGATTTCGTTTATAAAGGTTAATCGGCCAAGGGTCACCGGCACCTTAGCTTTATCAGGCTTGGGTAGTGGTTTAGGATTCTTTTCAAGCTTTTTCTACTTAGTCATGCACACAAATAAAATGTTGATTTCTACCCAAAATAACAACAAATCTGCAGGAAAGCGGGCGGGGGAGCAGGGTTGTTACATGCTCCGTACGCAGGTTCTTACCTTCTGTTTTTAAAACCCAACTCTCTCCTAGCAGGTACTTACACTACTCAAAAGAAACAAATGGCTACACTCTTCCCTGGCAACGGTGCGAAAATGTCGAGCAGTAAAAAGGGTATTTTTAACCTCTATTTACCCTACATTAATTATCAATCTAGGTAAGAATTGTTATCTCAAGAGTGTACTCACTCTGAGGCGGTCACTTGTCAAGAGTAATGCTAGTAGTATAGTGCTTTTGCAAAAGTAAATAAATGATGGAAACAAACTCTAAATGTAATGGCAAGAAATTGAAATGCTTTGTAACTAAATCGTTCATTTAAGAAACTACAACACTCATCAGTCAAGGGTGCAGTAATGATAACTCTTCCCTTTGTAAACTGATGCAATTGAAAAGCAATCAAAGAGAAGATCTTCAATCTGGGAACCAGACAACAGTAGTCAATGTTCACTACAGTTGCCGACCATTATTTTCACACCAAAGCAATTACTTGAAATGATAATTCAATTAATAGAAAAGGGAACAACGACTAATCTATTTGAAAAGATTGAACAACAAAGCTTTAACGTATAGAAATGAATTAAGCAGCAATCATAATCTAAAGTAATTAAGCAACAATCATTAACTCAAAAATGATTTGAACAACAAACCAAGAATGGAACAACGAACTAAAGTAAGTCTATTGAATGACAACTGAATCAAATGTAAGCGCACAATGAATTAAATCAAATATTAACACACAACGAATCTATAATGATGAAATCAGTAATCTAAGTTTATCATAATAAATATTAGCCACGGTGATAAAGAAATAGCAATTGCAGTTGCAATGGAACGACATTCCAAATGAACAACAATCACAATTAGAGGTAAACCGCAGCTAAATAGACAGTAATACCGATTTGTAAATGCACATCACTGTGACTCTATAAACGAACAGTAATGTTAATCTGTAAAGGAACAACAATGTTATACAATAATATCAATCTGTGAAGGAATGACAATGCGATATAAATTCAGAATGAACATCATAACATTCCAATTGCAGAGGATAACCTTACTATTCAAATATGAATGAAATATAACAGAGCCGATACATGAAATAATAAGGAACAACAGATTACTGAACAAAGCAAATAAAAGAAATCAAACTGCACACAACTTGGAATTGGAAAATAATGGTACAGGAAAAAAGTGATCCACCAGGGCCAGGCCCTTATCCTCTAGGGATCAACTGCTGTAATTACTCCAGAATCAAAGATGAAACAACAACAGAATTTATGTATTAATCATCAAAACAGAGTTATAGTAATTGCTCTTTAAAGAGATTCGATGATCAAAGTTTAAGTTACAATAGTGAATTTCATAAAACAACAATAATCCGCCCCCTGGGCTAGCAACGTTGTCCCTTTTTATAGCGGCCAGGTGGAAATACCAAAGATATAGATATTCTTAAGGTATCAATCCCTCAGGATCAAAGGATCCTGAGGGATTCTCCATATCGTTATTCCTCAGTTATCTCTTCATCCTCTTGCGCCAATTTGGTATCTCCTCTTCCTTTTCCTGGCTTATGCGCTTCGATTTGGCTTGCCTCGTCTGGATGCGGTTCCCTGCCAAAGGGACAACAGTTGGTTTCGTCTTGTCTTTTCCTTTGAAATGGTGATCTTCCATTTTCTTCATTTTCTACATAGGAAAAGGTAATAATTAGTCATTTTCCATTACTCACAAATCTCCTAAACTTTATCATAATCGTTCATCATATGCTCATTTCATAATGTAAAGGTGTTATGAATTAAAGGAAAAGATAACGAAATAAGTGGCAATTAGATACCTTCTCTAATGCTCAACATTTGCGTCCACAACCATGGCAACAAAAGTTATTTGGCAACAAAGGTATGACCACCTTAATTATCATGATTTGTTGCTACTTCAAAAACAAAGAACGGTAGAAGGACTTTCAATGCTTAAGAATGTATATTTTTCATGTGAAGGGTGTGCATTAAGGAAGATGCATAAGAAAGAGTTCCTTAATCATACAAATAGAAAAATAAGGGATATTCTTGAGCTTGTGCATACAAATGTGTGTGGTCCTATGTAGACAAGATCATTAGGTGGAGCATATTATTTCTTGATATTTATTGATGATTGCACAAAATATACATGGGTTTATTCTTTCAGAAAATGAAGACTCACTCAAGAGCTTGATGATATCATTCACAAACACTGAGATTTATAGTACATATATCAAGTCGTAGAAACTACAACTACTGTCATTATTTCTTACCTAAATTCAACGACTCCTTCTAACTATTAACTCCCCATCAACTGACACCGATGACTTGTCGTCATATGAACAAGGTCGTGATTATTTCTAACACCTCCCCTTAATCACAACCTACATGTTAACTTGTATGCTAGTCTAAGTCTTAGCTAGGCTTACAAACATGACTCAAATATTTCATTTTGACTTTCTTTGCTACAATATAATGATGCAAATTTTTCTTGAACTTGTTGCTCCAAACTTCTTTCTTCTTCTTCTTACTCCAGATCATGAACATTGGATATTTCTCCTTGTTACAACTAGAATGAGGCCAATTCACTTTAAATTTTTCAGCAAATGGAAGGATTTGGATAAGAATTTTTATTTCCCTTGAAAACACTCCTATGTCCTTCCTGTATTTGTTCCGCTCTCAATCCCATCTTACCTTGGTCATCACTTTTGTCATCATCTGTTTCTTCAACAAATTCCTACCTCAACTGGTTACACATTTTATTATAATCAATTGGTAACTTTTCAATCGCGGGATCATGTGGAATACACTGTAGTTGATATTCATGGTCATCAATAAAATTATTCGGTTTATTGAATAATTCTTGTGACTCAAAAATACTACCTGAATAAAAAGTATTGCTTGGCCCAAAAATACTTCCGAATGGACTCTCTAAAAAAATATTATCAAAAAGATCACTATCAAACATTGTCCCAATCATTCTACTCCAATTAGACCGGTGACCTTCTACGTGACTCTCCACACATGGTGGCCGCCACAATCAGCCCCACAGACGGTGCTCACGAAGATCACTCTTTGAGGATCAAACAATGCATTCAATTGGAATTTAATTGGCATTCAAAGCTCAGTAACAGTCCATGTACATAAATATTGACATTGAAGCAAACATGGATCCACCTTCAACATGACCCACCTACACCATCCAACTTGGCAGATCGATTGTACCTGCAACACTCTACTGCACAGCGGGCTCTCCACATAGTGGGCTCAATCTATCGAAAATGAATTATCTAGGGCCTCATCTTCCTAAGGATAAATCCCATCAACTCTCACAAAACACTTTTCTCACACAGAGCAGGCGCCACACAAAGTAACGCCACTCTACGTCGGTTGATTCTCCAAGCAACCCCTCCATGCCTCTTCCAACAACAATCGATCACACAAATCAGAGGTAAACCCTCAATTTAATCTCTAACATAGGTCTCTTCTCAATGTCAAGCAGATCCACTTCTCATCCACTGCTCAACAGTTGCGGTCATCCTCCGCAAATAGGGGATTTTTCTATCTCCTTGCTAGCACTTTGCCTTGAAATTTTTAGAACATGCCTCTTCCAAGCACAAATCTCTTCCATTGTCTCTCTGCAACACACCTAAACACCTAGACAGGTCAAATGAAACTTTCCATTGTGTTCCCAAATGTGGTCAACCAATGCTACCTCTTTTTGTTTATGCAACACCATAACTCACAGCTTCCACAACAGAGATTCACTACCCCGGGTCTCCACGGCCACAATAACAAGACACACGCTCATTACAAAAATGATCAAATCGACTCTCCATGCACAATGATTAGCTCTCCAGTTCACACGAGATTCGAAACAATAGTGACCATGCTCATCTTTAATATTGGACACAATTCCACAACTTTAAAATGCATCAATTTCATTAGCCAATGTCAAATTTCCAACAATGGACCAAACAAACAACTACAAGCTAGGTCGTAGGACTTTGAGTACCATATCTCACATTATCACTCCAAACTCATGCTTCCAAATATATTTACATCAACTCCCTTCCAGAATTATACTACATGCACTTAGCCTAAGTTACCTGTGGTATCACTGGTTTAACAAACAATTTTCACATTGGTTTCAAAAACAATGCTCCCCAATAGTAGGGTCTCAGAACTCATAGCCACCTCAATCATTAGTTCCTCTTCAAGCCACACTAGCTCCTCACATGGTGGCCACCTCAATTGGCTCTCACAGTTAGCTTGCGACTCATGATTATGGCCTCTGGCTCCAACACTGCTCACTTCCACAATCTCTTGTCTAGAATATGGATTTTTCAAACAACATCCACACAATAACATGAAAATTGACTTCCTAGGCTTTTCACACACAGATTGGTTCTCGTGGAAGATCGGGAACTGTTGGTCAGTGATAGCTCAAAAAAAACATCAATGTAGGATTCACTTGGGGCACCCACCAACAAATCGAGATTTCTTAATGCAATAAATTTAGCGGCTTCACGCTAGCTTAACAACAACGCACTAGTCCCTTCACGTCGGGTTCACCACAAAACACAACACTAATAACCAACATGGCTATCCTCAATGGCAGTAGTTCTTTGGAGAATCTTCTGCCTTCAGATACACAACTGTCAACACATTCTCCCATGGCTTGACCTCCTCAGGCATATCCACTCAGGTCAACAATGCTAGACTCATATCCACTGCGCTAAAATCTATCAATTCGGCACAACTCTATAGGCTCGCAACTCTGCCACACTTGGCATCTCTGTGAACACTCAAATCTTCACACCATGGAGCCCTCACAACCCAGGCTAACTGGCTGACCGATTTCCTTAGGTGCACTCAGAAGCCACTTACTATAACCCCAAGTATATAGTCAACACACACTCGCTCTCTATGAGCCCTCACTACCGTGGCTTCGATACCATTTCAAAAAATGAAGACTCACTCAAGATCTTGATGATATAATTCACAAACATTGAGATTTATACATAGATCAAGTTGTAGACACTACACCTACTGTCATTAGTTCTTACCTAAATTCAACGACTCTTACCGACTACTAACTCCTCGCCAATTGACACCGACAACTCGTTGTCATATGAACAGGGTCGTGATTATTTCTAACATATTCATGAAAAATAAAAGTCATGTATTTGAATACTTTAAAGAGTTTAAAATTCTGGTTGAGAAGAAAATAAGAAAATACATCAAGATCCTTTGATTAAATGAAGGGGGGGAATATACTTCAAGTGCATTTATCAAGTACTGTAAAACCCATGAAATTGTATGAAAATACATGGTACCACATACTCCATAGAAAAATGGAGTAGTTGAAACAAGAATAGAACCATAGTAAAATGCACACAAAGCATGTTAAAAGGTAAAAACCTTACCAATACTTTCTAGGTTGAAGCTATTACTATTGTTGTTTATTTGAAAATAAAATTCCAACTAAAAGTTTAGATTATAAGACTCATTTTGAAGCTATTTATGGTTTTCTTCCCCTTGGAAAAATCGTAATTTTCATTAAATATAAGAAAATTACATGTTGTAGATGCAAAGTGCATATGCATAAGATGTGGCTATGTGCCAGTTCAAAAATTTTAGATCCCAAAATAAGATCTCCATGCACGGAGACAGTCTTTTAAATAGTACTGCATAATTGAGTCAAAATTAAACATACTCTACGCAGAGAGTATTCCTAAAAACATCTGTTGTTATGTATATACATAGTTCAAAATAGACAAAATAGGAGAGACTTGATTTTCATAAGTTCAGGCTCCTATTGAGCCTGGTCTGCATGGTCCATATACGGTAGGTGGTAGTACTGGAAATGTTCTTCTCCCCACTGCTCCTATATCAACCAGATGTTGCGTGGCCTGATTGCTGATGTTTTGGAAACTTGGTCAGTGGTGGTGTTTCGTTCCCTGTAGATGTGATGAAAAACGAAACTATCAAAATGTGAGATGCATCTATGAATTTCTACCAATATATGTCCCAATGTGAATGTGTGATAGGTTGTGGTTTTGTTTATCCAGTCACAAACAATTTTGGAATCACCGAAGATTTATAGATTATGGCAGTCTTTCTCTATAGAAAATTTGATTAGGTAGTGTGCCGTGGAGAGTTCAGAAAAGTTATTGGTGCCATTCCCAAGTCCCATTGGAATATGATAATAATGGTTTTCTAAAATGTGTAATATAGCCCCACCACCACATCCTGTAGCTTGTGCCGAGCCATAAAAATATGCCCAGGGCTTTGAGTGATCTATGGATTCAGGAATGATATTCCTGGGAGGTGTGGCGGCCAATTCCTTAGGGAGAGAGTTGTAGTCGGCTATAATTATGGCTGAGATGGAAGTCTAATGAGGGGAGATGTCATGAAAGATGTAGTGATTTCTGGCTATCCAAATTTCCCAACAAATGAGAAGGGGGAGGTTTCTGGTTTTGGGCGATGTAGTAGATGTCCACCCATTTTCCCAGGCTTCCTTGGTAGTCTGCCCCCCCCAGATAATAGGCAGGTGAAGGTGGGTAAGAATGGAGGTCCATAGGCTGATAGTGACTGAACAAGACAGAAATAAATGATCCAGATATTCAGAGTTGTTCTTGCAGAAGCAGCACCAATATGGGCCATATTGCCCTCTCTTATTCAAGTTTTCCCCAGTTGGCACCTTGTTTTTTAGGATAGACCATAGGAGTAGTCTAGTGTGGGGAGGTGCTTTCAGTTTCCACATGTATTTCCACCATGATTCAATGAGTTGAGGCTTATGGTTATTTGCCAATAGTAGGTACCCCTCTTTTGGGGAGTATCGACCACTCTTGGAAATGGCCCATATTATCTCATCCTCCCCTTCTCTAAGCTTAATGTGGGATTCCTGTTGGGCAGAAGTGTAGGAGTGCCATGCTTGATGCCATTGTCGGGGGAGGGGTAAGCTACGGGCTGTCTTCCATGCTTGATGGAGGAAGGATGATTGCTCCGGGTCCGCTGCATGATTTATATGCGTGATTCCTTTCTCAGTGAGGATCTGTAGTAAGTCCAGGGGGAGATGATGTGCATTACCGCATCCTATCCAAGGGTCTCGGCCAATTTGGATAGAAGCCCCATTAGATATTCTCCAAGTTAGACCATCCCATATAAGGGGTAGTGCATTCAAAACCGCTTTCCAGATATTAGATATCCCTGATTTGTTCCAGCTAGGCTGTCTCAGCCACTCCAATGGCCTGAGTGGGGCGATATATTTTGCAGCAGCAATTTTGGTCTAGAGACTGGTGGAGGTAAGTAGATGCCACCCTAGCTTGGCCGCCAGTGCAGTGGAAAAGTCCTCCAATTTTTTTATGCCCCATCCACCCCATTTCTTGGGTGTAGATAGGAGGTCCCATCTAACCCAAGCAAATATTCTCCCAGGTTGATTACCTTTCCAAAGGAATCTGCTACAAAGTTTTTGTATTCTATTGAGGATGCCTCTAGGTATCCATGCCAGAGACATCCAATAGACCAAGGTGGCCTCAAGAACTGCTTTGATGAGCACCAGCTTGGTAATTAACCATATCCAGTCTGCAATATTGTATCCATGCATTTTCAATCTGTATCCCAAATATATAAGGCCCTCATCTATGTTATTCAGAGTGAAAGGAAACCTTTGTAATGCAAAGTTTATTTCATGGGGGGAGGATTCAAAGATAGTTATAGAGGATTTAGAATTGTTGATGGCCATGCCTATAGTCGTTTTGAAGAGGTTGATAGTGTTCTGGATGGTAGTGAGGTCACCTATTACCTTGTTTAGAAACGTAAGAACATCATCCAAAAAGAGAAGGTGAGTTATAGTACAATCCTCCGTTATTCTAATACCAGAAAGTCTACCTCTATGATGCATGTTCTTGATTAGTCTGCTAAGGCCTTCCATGACAAGGAGAAAGAGTAGAGGCGACAGGGGGCATCCTTGTCTAAGGCCCCTTTCAGAGCCAAAGAAGGGTGAGGCTGCCCCATTGACCAGAACACTGAAGGATACATTGGTGATGCAACACATGATCGATTTGATAAATCCAACAGAAAAGACTAGATGGGTAAGGAGCATTCTGAGATATAACCAACTTACCCTGTTGAAAGCTTTGAAGAGATCAACTTTGAGGATGACGCCTTTGGTATTTTTGGCTTGTATTGAGTGCATCACCTCTTGAGTTGATCCGATAACTTCGTGAATCTGTCTTTCTTTTATGAAAGCAAATTATTCAGGGGAGATGTGGGTGGATAGGATGGGGCGGATTCGATTGTCTATGATTTTGGAAATGATTTTATAAAGATAGTTACAAAGGGAGATAGGACAAAAGTCATTATAAGATGAGGGGTTGTCAAACTTGGGAATGAGGGCTATGAAGGTGGTGTTTATGGCCCCGTGCATGCTCCCGGATATCCTGCATTCCTCTATGACCTTGAGTAGGTCATTCCCTAGAACCTCAAAGAAAGCTAGGTAGAATTTGACTGACCAACCATCTGGACCTGGGCTTTTATCCCTTTTGAACCATTTTAGAATAGCCTCAAGCTCCCCCATGGTAACTTCCTTATTGAGATGCTCGGCTTCCTCCATATCAGTGAAATGAGGGAACAGTTGCACTACTTTGATGACCTTAACAAGGGTAACATTAGGAGGGTTCTGGTAGTCTTGCTTAAAGTGTGAGGTGGCCAATGAGGCTAGCTGGGGGAAAGTGTCAACCACAACTCCGTGATCATTTGTTAGGTTCCAGATGGTATTATAGGCCCTTCTTCAATTTGCGAATTTATGGTAAAACTTTTTATTTTCATCCCCTTCTCTCAACCAAATAGCTCGACTTCTCAGTCGCCATGTTTCCTCTTTGTCCTTGAAAATTTTCCCTCTTAGAGTTGTTTTCTCCACAAGCTTGTCCCTGAGCTCGAGCGAAGGGAAGGTGCCTCTACTATTTTCCTCAAGGTTGGCTATATCCTTTTCAATTTCAATCACTCGATGTTCTTCATCACATCTCTTATTGTGAGCCCAGATCTTGGAAATCTTCTTTAGTTCCTTCATATTGGCCACGAATCCCTTAGTGATGTGTCCATTTCTGTCTGGTGGGTGGGTCTTCCAAAAGTCTATCACAAGACTGGTGTAAGAGATGTCATTCAACCATGAGGAGTTGAATTTGAAGGGGGCTCTAGGTTTGTTGATGATGCCACATATTTCAAGATGAATAGGAAAATGGTCTGAGAGTCCACCAGATCCCACCCATTGGTGATAAGTGAACCCTTGCTCCAATAGATGTTCCTTAATAAGGAAGCAGTCTAGTCTCCTCGCAAGGCTGGCCTCCCCAATTCTTTTGTTGCTCCAAGTTGGGGTTAGTTTTTCCACAGGGATATCAATGAGCTGATGAGAGTCAAGGAGCTGCTCAAAATATCCCGCTAGGGGGTCGGCCTGTGCCTATAGACCCCAGGATTCCGAGAAACCTAGGGAAAAATTTAGATCTCCCCCAATGATAAGATTGTCTGCCTGTAAAATGTTGGTTCCCAACAGCCTTTCCCAAAAGATCTCTCTATGGTGGCAGGGTCCATAAATGTTCATCATTCTAATTTCCGCACCCAGCTCTGATGAGTATATGTCAGCCCCTAAGAACCCTATGCCTCCCCAGGCTCCCAGCATTTTGATAGAGCGAGGGTTGTAACCTAGGGCTATGCCTCATAATCGTCCATTTACATCCAAGGCATGGAATTGCCAATCTGGGAGCATGGACTCCAGAAGAGGTGTTATGATAGCAACTGCACCCAAGGTTTCCTGAAGAAGAACTAAATCACCTGGCTCCTTTCGAAGGAGTCTCCTCAGCGCTAGTTTTTTTTCGGGACTAGCTATCCCTCTACAATTGAAGGAAATAGCCTTCATGGGGGGGACACCGGAGGAGGGCTCTGTGCTCTAAGGACCCTATCCAGAGAAAGTTGCTTCCCAGAAGCCACCTCTAAACCCGCCTTCTGTTTTTCTTTGGACAGAGAGGACGGTCTACCTCGGGTGGGCTTTAGGGCAGAGGAGAATGGAGAAATGCAAAGGCCAATGGCATTCGTCATAGTTGCTCGGGTGTGAGAGCGGAGATGGTAGCGATGAGGTTCAAGGGCAGTCCCAGGGATGGGGATCTCATGCGTTGAGGGATTGGACGGACTCTTGACAAGGGGATGGGGATCCAACTGAGAAATGAGGGGGCTGATCCAAAGGTTTGAGCAGAGGGTAGAATCAAGGATTGTCCCAGGATGCAGAGGACCAGATGAAAGAGCAGATGAAAATTTAATAGATGCAGAGAGTAAGGAAGGACAAGACATACCCGAAGAAAGCGCTCCGCCAGTGACTGCCTTGGACCTGGTCAGTGGAGGTGAAGGTGGCCGAAGGGGTGCAGTCCCACACTTCTTTGACATCTCCGGGTTAGGCCTGGATCCATCCGGCTCAACGTTGATCATATCGGCTTCATCCAATTATTCCTTCCGTGTTTGTGTTCCCTCAACAGATGTGGGTTTCCCTCTCGACCCCAATTTATTTTTTGTGAGGAGAGGGTAGTCCTTGTAGAGATGTCCGACTTTATGACATCATCTGCAATGGAAGGGAACCCCTTCATAGTCCAGGATCTGTGTCCGATCATAATTTCTCCAGCGAAGGGTAACTTTTTCTTGCAAGCCTCCTCTGATATCTAGGTGCACCAACAGTCTCGCATAGGCCATGACTCCTGTGGATAGGTAGGATCTGTCATAATCCAAGTAAGTTCCCAGGGTATTGCCAATTATTCTGAAGATTTCCTCGGTCCAAAAGTGTAGGGGAAGACTAGGTAGTCTAACCTAGATTGGCCCTGCACCGAGTTATTCTCTGTCAGGGTTGAACATCGGGCTCTATCTCCTTAGCATGACCGGGGCTTGTTCGATGTGCCAGTAGGATGATAGAACCCAGTTTGTGTGGTCAGCTTACGCAAATCTGAGGGCAAACCAGCTGCGGACAAAGGTTTGGAAAATAGGTAGGTCTGCTAAGTGATGAACCCAAATTTCAGCTACCCATTATTTCACTCTAGTTGCAGAGTAGGTCCTTCCTCTGACTCTGCCTACTAGGACCATCGTCGCCATATCCATGGTGTCCTGCCACTGGAAATCCTCTTCCCAGTCAATGAAAACGTCCTATGTCTTAGGCTTAACACACCTTTGCTTCTTTCCCTAGGACGGCTCTGCAATGTTCGCTTGTTCAAGGTGATCTTCAGGTCGAGGGTTTGGTGGATTAGGGTTTGGGTTAGGGTTAGAGTTTGGAGGCAACTGTTTAGATTAAGTCAGGTAGGCGTTCGGGAGGGGGGGGAATGGCGGTGTAGCTTCTAGACGGTTGGGCCATCTCCAGGGGAGGGAAGGAATGCGAAGGGAGGGCTTCACTGAGCAGGGAACGGGGATGGTAGTGAATAGCCTCAGGGGGATGGAGGGAGGATAGGCCAGAGGATTCAGCCACTTGTACAGATGCAGAGGGGCCAGGGTTAGTGAGATGGGAGGACGGTGTCAGGGAAGGCACGGAGAGAGACGACCAAGTCACAGGTAACTTCGGAAGGTCGATCACAGAGCTGGGTTGTCTCGAAAGCAATGGAAGAGGGGAAATTACCTCTGAGAGCTCACTGCTGAATGGAAAGTGCAAATCGCTGTTAGATGGTCTGATGAAGATGGAGATGCCCTCGAGGGGGTCCTCCGAATAATCTATTAGGTCGCCCTCAATGTTTCTCCGGGGTTTATGCCAACTGCCGTCGTGAACCAGAGTAACCAACACAAGCTAAACCGAAACCCTACAAACTCAATACTACAAAACCGCATTCACAAGCTCAAGTCGCCAGGGGTAAGCTAGAGGTGGAGAGTAGCGGGGTTCCCAGACAGGTTATGCCCAAGACTGCGACGAAATATGGTCTGCATCTGTGCCTAGGCCCCAGGTGTACATCCGGATGGTCTACCCTATGTAAGGTCGTGGGCGCGCCAGCTGTTCCTGCATCCTCTTCGCCATCGAGCCCTCACCTTCCTCAATTTTTGAAGCTATTTATGGTTATAAATAAACAATAATCCATTTAAGAATATTTGGAAGCAAAGCATTTTCTCATGTACCAAAGAGAGGATAGGAGAAAACATGATGCAAAAGCTATCAAGTGTGTTTTCATTGGTTACTGTTCTGATCATAAAGTATATAAGTTGTTTGATCCCTACACACACCATTTTTTTGCAAGTAGAGATGTGTTATTTCATGAGCATGCAGATGAAGGCCACAAGGAGGAAAATTATGATGCATGGCATATTCCTTATAATTATGATGATGTCAAGGAGGAAGAAAGTGAGAAGCAAGAATAGAAACACGATGAAGAATCTGGTGACATGGACACCTCTAGCAAACCACAAAAAACCAAGAGTAGGAGAATATTCACCACAAAGAATGAGAAGAGATGAAAGCAGTGAAGCACCAAGGAGGTCATCATGCTAAACTCAACCTCTACTAAGGTGTAAGGACTATACCTTGATGACTGAAGTAATAATTGGCATAGAACCTTTGAACTTGAAACAAGCTAATGAGCATAAATAATGGAGAGATGTAATGAAGGAAAAATATGAGTCCATAATGAAAAATGATACTTGGGAATTAACAAAATTGGGGGGCTAAAGGAAGAAGTATATCTTTTTCAACTAGAAGGACTTATAAAGAAGTGTCAAGAGCATCTTGTTCAAAAACTAAAAAAAGATTTATATGGATTAAAATAGGCACCAAGATCTTGGTATGTGAATATTGACTCTTTATTTCTTCAGAATTTTTTTATGAAAAGCAGGAGTGACCTTAACATATATATCAAGTCAGATAAAAGGGGCATGTTGCTATGATTTCCATATATGTTGATGATCTTATTATAATGGGAAATTCTTCTAAGTCGATTGATGAAGTTAAAAGACAACTGGTCACAAGTTTTTGAAATAAAAAACCTTGGTGAATTGTATTATTGCTTAGGTCTTGAAGTATAGAGAGAAGTTGGTCAGACATTGGTTACACATAGAAAATATACAAGAGAGATACTCAAAAGGTTTTATATGGATCAATGTAAAGCAATGCCAATTCCTTTAGAAGAAAATGCCAAACTCTTCAATGGTGACGAGACAATAGAGGTGGATGGTACTCTGTATTGTTAGTTGGTGCGAAGGTTGAACAATCTCACTACAACCATGGTAGACATAGCATATTCAGTCAACATCTTAAGTTAGTTCATGGCCAAGCTTTTTGAAAGCCATTGGAAGGTAGCAAAGAGAGTCCTTCAATATCTAAAAGGGACTATTATATTTGGTATTAAATATATTGAAGATTTTGAGGTTGAGTTGGTAGGTTATTCTAATTCTGATAGGGTTGGAAATCTTGATGACAAAAGATCAAGTTCGGGATATGTATTCAACCTTGGTTCCAATATTGTGCCTTGAAGTTGCAAGAAACAACCAAATGTTTCTTTGTCATCAATTGAAGTTGAGTACAAGGCTTTGCGCAGTGCTTCGTGTTAAGCAATTTGGTTGAGGCGAGTTTTCGAAGATGCGGGAGAAGAACAAAAATTCCAACAATCCTATATACCATGCAAGATCAAAACATATTGAGACTCACTATCATTTTGTCAGGGAAAAGATACAATATTAGGAAATTGATTTAGTGTATTGTGATATGAATGAAAATGTGGCTAAAGTATTTGCAAAGCCTCTTGGAAACGCAAAATTTGAAATATATAGGAATTGGTTACGTGTGGTAGAGAATACATTTCTCCATTAAGAGGGAGAGTCAAAATAACAGAGAATTCCATAATTTACTATTATTAGAGATTGCTATGTTTTGTTAGTCTTGATTGTCCTAATTAGTCCTCGTAATTTCCAGATCCTGTATTCTAGGATTTCGTTCAAGTATATTGTAATTCTATACTTGTACTTGACTAATGGCATGGTGAATATAGGTGCGAGTGTGGGTAATCTCTAGTGTGAGCATTGTCTCACTTAAGAACTACAACTCATCTTATAATCATTTTTTGTCTTCCATTATTTTTAGTTTGTTTTATATTTGTAATCATATTTTGGACAAAATCTATTTGGAAATGTACCAAAAAATCACCCTATTTAACTACTACTCTTCAATCATATACACAAAATACACTTCTTCAATCACATACACAAAATACACCTATAATTTATGTACAATATCTTATGCAAAGTAATTTCATCCATCTTCTATGAAATACATTCTCTCTTAAATAAAAAACTAGATGATAAATGCATTGTAAATTTTTAATTAAAATTTTACTTTTAACTTTTATATATATATTATTATATATTCATTTAATATTTTAAGTTTAAAGTAAATTTAAAATTAAATTATTATTAATATTTTTAAATATAATTTCAATTATATTAAATATGATTTAAAAATTTATATTTACAAATCCTTATTGTTTTATAAATATATATAATATAAGTTCTATTAGATATGATATGCTAATTTAATCAATTATATGCTATTGGAAAAATATTAACAATTTAATTTATTATTTGCGTATGCCAGTAATAAAAGAACACTTACATCAACTCACACTTTGAAAAGCCAAGGAACTTTTAAAATTCGACTAACAATCCAACGTGTTACATGGTTGGATGTGAGGAGGAGCATTGGAACTTTGTAAAAAATGGTTAATTTGAAATTCCACCCGTAACTCTTGCCCTCCTTTATAAGCTAATTGTTTCTAGAACATGTAAGGTAATTGTCTTTGGAACATCACAATGGACCCCTTTAATTTGTAGATAATACGTTCCTTTCCCATCCTAATGATGAGCCACCCATAGATTCTAATTCGATGATGAGTTCCCAACCCTCTTTTGAGGAAAATTATGAGGGGAGTGGGCTCTAGGGGAAATAAATTTGATACAAAATGGATTACTTTTATTAATGTGTCACTCTTTTCAATTTATTTGTAGAAATAATTTTATGATTTTCTTAATTTAGATGATGCAATGATGTTTTAAAGGTTTAATCATTACAATAATGACTTTTTGTTAATTATAAATAAGGACATAGGGCTTTTATTAAATTTGATGCAAAATAGATATTTTTTTTTTATTACTGTTTGTCTTTTGAATTTATTTATGGAAATAATTTTATGATTTTCTTTATTTTGATGTAACAATGTGAGATGTTTTAAATATTTAACCATTAAAATAATGTTTTTGATATTTATAAATAAGGATGGATGCCCTTCTATTAAATATTTATGGGAAAATATTATATTGGAGTTGAGTGATGGAAACCTCGAAGAAGTAACAAATATAAATATGAAATATTTGAGTATATCTTATTTATTAGTGTAAATTTTATATGGGAATGAATTTTCAAATCTAGGATGATTTTTTCATATATGAAGTATTAGTGTATTTTTTATTTATTATTCTAAGTTTTATATCTAATTGAATTTTCAAATTTAAGATAAATAACGATTAATCTCAAAGCATTTTCATAAATACAAATAGGATTTTTATTTATCTATTTTTTTATGGGAAGTTTTAATGTTTAGATTAGTTTTTAAGCATTTTTTGCAAAATTCCTAAGCTACATATTTATATTTTCCTCAAAAAAATATGTGATTTCAAAATAAATTGCTCAATTCGAAGTTTAAATGAAGGCTATACTATAGTTTGAAATTTAAATTTTTTTAGGGGCTTTTTTTAATGATGGTCATAAGTTTGTAGAATAGATATCTTTTGATAGACTGCCTAGATAACAACTAGATAAACACCATTTGATAGAATTTCAAAAGCTTATGCTTGATATATTTTATGATATACTTCCAAACAATATTCAGTGCACTAGAACCCTTGCAAATTTCCACCCGAAATCTTAACAAAACTGCATGATTCAACTTCCACTAACGATGTAGTAGCTAAGATCAAAGACTATCACAAATTGATACATGTACAGTTTATTTTTCAAAAATATTTTGAAGACTAATCTCTTAATAGTTGACTTTCTCTAAGAAGACAACTAATTCTTCTCTTTGATGACTCTTCTCCACCATATCATAAGAATATCATTGAGAAAAGATAAAAGTATGTGGTGTTTCTTTGATAGAGATAAAGTTCCTTTCAAATCCCTCTTTTTATAGTTATATGGAGGATTTTTTTTCTTTGGATGGTTCAATTTATTTAAATCCACATGAACATGGTGAGCATTTGGAACACAACAATCAAGATTCATTGCTCTTAGATGTCATCAGTTGGGAGTCATCATGAGCACCTGAACATGGGACCTAGGCTTATGGGCATGTTTCTTGGACTACTTTAGTGTCAAGGCTAACACTTGTACATGGGGTCTTCGTTTCTTGGATTACTTCAATGTTGCAGTGAGTACCTATAGATGGGACCCTAATTTGAATGATCAACTCTTATTCACTTGCCTCTTCAAGGGGGTAAACTCCCAACTTGAGCTAATCTCCAATATGATAATATAATTTCTCATACATGCTCAATTAGGAGGATGTCATCATTATATATAGCTACGAATTTATAACTATTGGGTCATCTTTAGTGAGACCATATATATATATTTCTAACTACCTAATGGGGTCTTATTAATAATTAACATTGTTGAACTAGTCCACATTACATTAAATGGATATGAAACTTGTTTTACTTATCTCTAACATGCCAATAACCCCTTATTATATACCTTAGGAGGATCCCAACATTCCATCCCCCTTTGAGAACCATTGTCCTCAATGCTTATACATGTAATATGCATCCATAAGGAATGGTTCTATGTAAGGGTGTTGCCTAAAATTTTGAGAATGGAGTGGTCTAAGAAGTGCATCTCTAAGGAGTGCATCCATAAACTAGGGTCCTATGTACAAGTGTTGGATTCAACAGTAAACTAGTCCAGGAAAAACATCCATAAACTTAGGTCCTATGTCTAGGTTCTCATGCTAACTCCCAACTAATGGCACCCATGCTTGATGATATGCTAAGTATTGTGCTCCAAATGGAATTCATACTTATCCTTCTCGTATATCTAATGAGCACCTAGGCCCTTATAAAGGATCCCAACATTTCATCCCCTTAGAGAAGTATTGTCCTCAATGCTTGCACATATGATATACAACCCAAGTCCCTTGTATAGGTGTTGCTTATAATGTTGAGAGTAAAGTGGTCCAAGAAGTGTGTAAATAATGAGCATATCCATAAACGAGGGTCCCATATGGGATTGAATGCAACAATGAAGTAGCCTGGGGAATCAACATCTCATGTACAAGTGCTTTTATTAAAGCTAAAGTAATCCAATATATGCTTAGTACTATATTATAGTAAGTGTGGCTTGTAGAGTGATTCCTTCCATAAAGAGTATTTCATGGTATTGCCATACCTTAGCAGTTCCCTCTATAATACTTTGTCGTCTATCGTGTGGATGCATTTTCTTATTACCAAGTTAAGGATATATCTCTTATCTATTAAAGTTCACAACAATAAGTATTCGAACATTTTCTTAGGTGAAATTGTGAAAATATTTTCCACTTATTATTTTTGAAAATAAGGAGTCATGACACCTAGATTAGTTTTTAAACCTTTTTTATCAATTTATAGAAACTAGCAATATATTTGTATTATCCTCAAAAAAATAATTCAAAATAAAATCACTCTAACCGGAGTTCAAATGAATGAGATATTGTAGTTTGATTCTTTTTGTTTTTTAGGGATTTTAGGTGATGGTTGTAGGTAATGCAAAGAAAATAAATTTTGATAGAGGTCCCAAAGTGTAGCAAGACTAATGACATATGATAATGAGTTTCTGGGACTTTGCTTTGGTATATTATGTTATCCACTACCAATCAATATTTAGTATGCTACAACCTTTGCAAAAAAATTCCCCTAAACCTTAGTAGATCCACTTGATTCATAATCCATTATGACACAATTCCCATGGCATTACATTTGGACTTGAAAAATAAATCAAGGTTTAAATTTGTATAGTGATCATGAGTTTAAAGCAAGAACTTGTTAGGCTAAGTGTACACAACTATGTTATATAGGCACAAGTCATGGAACATTATTAAAGAGTAAAGTGCCTTGGAATTTTACAAATATTGTAGTTCCAAACCCTGAGAATGATCACCATAAGTTCATAATCAATATGAAGGATGTGGATGTAGGAGTTATAAAAACCTACATATCTAGGGATATTCACTTTTATACAAGGATAATTTTTTTGAATCGAGTTTGGAAGAAGTTGAAGAATATATTCACAAAGATCAACCAAAGTTAGGTTATGAATGATGAGAAAGAGTTGATCTCTCTTAATCATCTCTCCTTTAGTAGGGTAGAATATTATTTAACTAGTAAAAAGGAGCTATAGTTGAAAATAGGTGAATGTGGAAAGGATTTTGCTAAGAATTATGGTCAACTTATGTAATTGATCTCAATGAATTTGAAGACACTCTATGATGTATGTCATTTGATAATCTGTGGTAGTTGGGCTTCTAGAAGAAAATATGTTAAGGACAATATATTTGATTCTTTTTTTGGGTTGTTAATTAGGGAAAAATAAAAGTTGCTTAATGAAGGGAAATTTGAGAGTAAGCAACATGGCCGTCTCCTTACAACAAAGGTTGATAAAAATATAAAGAAAGAGGTTAAAAATGTACTCAAGCGAAATAACATGATTGTCCAATCAAACTAATAAGAAGAAGCTTTCTGATGAGACATTGGCTAAAAAATATAAGAAGAAAAATACCCATAGATAGACGGAAATCTAGAAAATGTCATGAAGACAGGACAAAACAAGACTAAAAATCTTGAAGATAAGGTCAAGAATCTTGGAGGTTCTGTGTTGGCTAATCAATCAACTAATATACAACATTAACTTTTTGGAGGTAAGGAAAATAACTATAATTTCTATGTTGGTACTTCTTAAACATTGCATGCTTACACATCTAAAATTAAGTGCATGACACACTTTGGTTGTACCCATCATATGGCTAAGTATGCTTCTCTCTTTTCTTCATTAAGTAAAGTAAAAAAGATGTAATATTTGTTACTTATAAATACTATGCATTTATTATTTTTGGTTGTGTTAGGATTGAACCTCATAATGGTGCGATAACTAATGTCTATCATGAACCAAGTTTGAGTAACAATTTTTTTTTGTATCCCAATTAACCCAAACTCACTAGAATGTTGAATTTTGGTCTAACCAAATTATTCTGAATGATATTAACAATGACTTTATTGTTTCTAAGGGTGTTCTTGACACTAAGGATATATTATTTAAGTTCCATGATTTCCTTAAGTGGGACTTGTTGTAAATAATACTGAGAGGGGGGGTGAATCCATATTAGCAAGTCAATAACTTTTCATTTCCATAATCAGATTTATATATGCTACTTCAGTTAATGGAACTCGCGTGTACACGCAACTGTGTTTAAGGCAACAAGCGTATATCCAGTAAACTTATGATTCAGTTAATTCATCATATGTTGATCTTTAATCAGTGCATTAGAACTTCATTAACCATATAAATAGTAAGTAGGTGCAGTAAAATCAAAACAGACCATCACACACACATGAACACCAAGATATAAGGTGGAAACCCAATGTGGGTGAAAACCACTTGCTGCAATCGTCTTCGTCTTCTTTTAATAATAAGAGAATTTTGTTTACAATTTTTGTACTGGTGCAGTCTTATACTAGTACGCAGGCTTCTACCCACAAAAGGCTACAACCTTCTCTCATTCTCTAGCTTCTACTGGAAGGGAGCTACAGCCCCTAGCTCTTGTACTAACTGATTTTTTTACTAGTACGTAGGTGCTGGCCTACAGAAGGCTACAACCTTCTCTTTTCTTCAAGGGACCACATTTCATAAATTTTCAGATTGGATCCATCAACAACATCATTCAATCATCAAATATATCTGCATCAACCAATCTCCTTTTGAACCAACCACAACTGAATCGATCAACCATTTTGACAACCCATTAATCTGATTATTCAGAATGTTGTCACCATAATACAGTCACTAGAACCCAAGCTAGAACCCAGAACACTACAACAACAAACAGAAGCAACTAAAACATATTTTATAAGGTATACACTACTTCCATGTGTAGAACCTGTGTGCATATGTGCTTTCCTCGAAGCGAACTAGTGTACAGATCTGCAAATCAAATTTATGATGTATACGTAGCTTGGATATGCAGAACCAGCGTGTATACACTTCTTTGCTAAAGTGAACTTGTGTACAGATCTGTAAATGATGATTTAAACATTACAAATATTCCAAACTTCAGTCATACCCAGATCATCATATTTACAGACTACAACATGCGTCAGTTATTCAGATACATGATCAAACCACATAAAAATATTTCACTTCAAGCCTTAAGATTTTGATACATCATTAGATCTTATCCTTCATCAACCGCTAAGGTTCATCCTTGGTTCAAATCAAGCACAACACCATAAGCCAATAACCTGAATATTAGATCTCACACTTCATCAGATATCCGATACTTGCACCCTTGGCCTAATGATTTTCTCCTCCTTTTATAGTTTTAGGCCTTTCTCAATACCATGGACCAAAATCTCTTAGAACCAATACCTTGGACCAAATACCTGGGGTCAATACCTCAGACCCGATACCTTAGACCAATACCATGGATCAAAATACCATGGACCAAATACTTCGGACCAAACACTTAGTTTTCCTAGGTATACACGCTTTTCCTTTTGCGGAAGTGCGTGTGTACATATATGTGACTTGTATACAGTGAACCTGCGTGTATACATGGCTTGGTCAATGGTGAACCTGCGTATACCTCTCCTTCTTCATTCTGTGTAGTCTGATCTAAAACTTTGTGATGTTAACCTGCAGTACTATGATCTATCATCTGAGTGAGTTGCTTTCTGAATTGATTCCTTGAAGCTGCCTTGTATTTCATCACATTTGTAAATACTCCTGTCATGCATTCTGTCCCATCTGATATTTCTTCTATAGATTCATCTAGTTACCATATACAAGTGAGTTGTTATGCTACAAGTGGGTTGCCATCAAGTACAACACATACATCATAATGCCAACAATACCCCCCTTTGAACTTGATGGCAACAACCACACCAAGTCACTCTCCCCCTTTGACATCAAGGGAAAAGGGTCATACTCCCCCTGAGAGCATGCTGAATTCTCTGATATGTTGAAGTGTGTTGATTGAGCTCCCATGATCGAGTCCATGCTCCCCCTGAGCATAAGCAAATTCTGCGAAAAGATGTTCTAAAAGAAGAACATGACTCTATACGTACATCACAAATGACCTTCCTATCACCAATGACTCATACATGCATCCATCTCCTAACTAAGTGGGGATATACAAAATTTGACTCATCCACCCAACCGAGTATCTATTGTTTATACATGTCAAAAATAAGAAACATTACATCATCCATCCCATTGAAAGTGGGGTTACAATTAGGTCTTTTCATGACCGTTACATTAAAAGATATACATGACATATATAACAGAGACCAAATGTCTTAAACAAGACCATGATAGTCATCAACAACGTCTGTCAACAACATCCAGACTAGCAAGCTGTATATGTCCATCATTAGTTCCTAAAATATCATCAGCCATGTTCTCCCCCTGAACCTATTCCACCTGTTCACTTTCAGATTTGATCACTGCATATGTCAGTAAGAGATATCAAAGCATCATCATCAATTAGATATACATCAAGTGATCAACAACACTATGAGGACCAATATATCAGCAGATTGAAACCATCATCAAACAGAGCAGATAATTGACACAACCATAGCAGACCCCTTTTTTTTGAGTCTGACCTACTACATTTCTTTAAACCAACATATACGCAATTGTGCCCATAGAAACTCACGTATGTATGTAACTACGCTTCATGAAACTCACGTATAACCACCCTTCTCTAAAAAATAGGATTTAACAGTAGGATGATGCAGAAACTACTCCCAGCTTTTGTCTGAGATATTCAAATGTCTCTCTGGGCAGTGGTTTAGTGAATATATCAGCAACATGTTCTTTGGAGGGAACATACTCCAATTTGATCTTTTGTTCAAGCACTTGTTCACGTAGGAAATGATATTTGATGGGTATGTGCTTGGTCTTGGAGTGCATGACTGAATTCTTTGAAATATTGATGGCACTTGTATTATCACATAGAATGGAGATGGGTGGAGTACATGTGATCTGAATGTCTTGCAAGGTTTGCATCATCCAAAGTAGTTGTGTGCAGCAAGATGCAGCAGCCACGTATTCTGCTTCAGCTGTAGATAATGCAATTGAGCTTTGTTTCTTGTTGAACTAAGACACTAACCTGGAACCCATATAGAATGCACCACCACTAGTGCTTTTTCTATCATCAACATTTCCTGCCCAATCTGCATCTTTATATGCATGAAGTGTAAGATTTGTATCTCTAGGATACCATAAGACAAAGTTTTGTGTTCCTTGAAGATATTTGAAAATTATTTTGACTGATTGAAGGTGTGATTCCGTTGGATTTGCTTGGAATCTTCCAACTATTCCCACTGCATGCATGATGTTTGGTCAGGTACCTGTTAGATAAAGTAGACTGCCAATCATGGATCTGTAAGTTGGTTGATGTATTGCTACTGATTCATCATTTGAGCTAAGACTACATCCTATTACCATTGGAGTACATATTGGTTTAGAATCTTCCATGCCATACTTTTTCAGGATCTATTTGAGATAATTGGTTTGTGAGAGAAAAATACCATCTTTATTTTGTTGAACTGGTAGACCAAGAAAATAGGTAAGCTCACCAAGCAAGGACATTTCAAATTCTTGCTGCATTATTGAAGCAAAATTCTGACTCATGGATTCTCCGTTGCTACCAAAAATGATATCATCAACATACACAACAATTATTAGAAATTTACTAGTGTCCATCTTTGTATATAGATTGCTATTTGCTGACCCCTTTGAAAAACCCTGTTGGTGGAGATATTTTGAAAAGACGGTAATACCATGCCCTTGGAGCCTGTTTTAGACCATAGGAGCTTTTCTGAGTTTGCATACAATTTTTGAATTATTTCCAAGAATGAATCCTTCTAGTTTTTCAATATAGACTTCTTCTTCTAAGTCTCCATTAAGAAAGGTATATTTTACATCCATGTGGTATACTTTGAATTTCTAAAAACTAGAAGGAGTAAGAAACATTCTTATGGCTTCAAGTCTAGCAACAGGTGCAAAAGTTTCTTCAAAATCTATACCTTCTTGTTGAGCATATCCTTTACAAACAAGTCTGGCGTATTCTAATAACTTCTCCATTTTCGTTCAACTTGTTTTTTAATATCCATTTAGTTCCTATGATATTCTTATCATGAGGTCTAGGAACTAATTCCAAAGTATTATTATTTTCGATTTTCTCAATTTCTTCATTCATGGCATTGACCCAACATTCATCTCTGCATGCTTCATTTACATTTTGAGGTTTAGTGGAAGATAGTAATGCTAGATAGCTTGAAGCTTCGACAATGGTTCTTCTAGTCTGCACACTTGCCCCTTTTTCCCCTAAAATTTTAGTTTCTGGATGATTTTTATGGACATACCTGGACGGAGTCTTTTCTTCTATCGTTATCTCTTCTTTTGGTGCTTCATTTGTTTCTTCTTCAGAATTAGTGTGATTTGATGTGGGAACATGATCCTCATCTTCTTCATTGTCATAATCTTCGGTTTTTATCTGTTTTGGATTTTACATGCTTCATCAACCATAACATCAATACTTTCAATAATTTTCCCAAGTCTTTTATTGTAACATTTATATCCTTTACTTCGGGAAGAGTAGCCAAGAAGAATACCTTCATCTGCTCTGGGTTCAAACTTACCAAGTTTTTCATCAGTCCTTTTTATGTAACATTTGATTCCAAAAACTTTGAAGTATTTTCAGTAGGAGTCTTACCATACCAAATTTCATGTGGAGTTTGAGTGCTATTTACCCGAACATTTTCTTGGTTGAGAATAGTGACGACGACGAATGCAACTTCACCCCAGAAGGTTGCGGGAGTTCTAGATTCATCTAGCATAGCACAAGCCATTTTTTGAACAATTATGTTCATCCTTTCTACCAATCCATTTTGTTTAGGAGTCCTTGTGGTGGAGAACTACCTTTTTATTCCATGTTGTTCACAAAAGTCAAAGAATTCATTCGAGGTAAATTCCGCTCCTCAATTAGATCTGAGGCATTTGATTTTGCGATCTGATTCATTTTCAACCAAAGCTTTGAAGGCTTTGAACTTTTCAAATGCTTCATATTTATGCTTTAGATACCTATCCAACACATTCTGGAAAAATCATCAATGAATAATATAAAGTATTCTTCTCCACGAGGTGACTTTTTCCTTGGTGGTCCACATAAATCAGTATGAACAAGTTCAAGAGGCTTACTAGCCGACCCTTCCTTTTTGATGAAGTGAGATCTGGTTTGCTTATCGAATTGACATGATTTTCATATAGTATTTTAGGAATGTTGATATCTGGAAGATCATGAACAACCTGGAATCTACATGCTTTTCTTATTTGAGAAAAGCTTAGATGTCCCAATTTTCTGTGCCATAACCAGTTTTCATCATTTTTGCTTAGATAGCACTATTGTTGTCCTCCCTTGAGTATGTATAGGTTGTTTGGATTTCTTGTCCCTTTGATCATGGTTTCTCTTGTATCAAGCTCACGAACAACACATCCATTTGATCGAAACACTACTTCATTTCCTTGATCACACGTTTGACTCACACTCAATAGGTTATGTTTTAAGACATCAACATACATAACATTCCCAACTTTAATTTTTTCTTTCAGGAAAACAGAGCCTTTACCTTTTATGACAGCAGGAGTGTCTTTTCCAAATGAGACACTCTTTTCCTTTTCTAAGGCATTATATGAGTGTATTTTTTCTTTGTCATCTGTCATGTGTTTTGAGCATCCACTGTCGATGTACCACTAGTTTTCTTGTCCTTCTGCATACAAGGCTATACCACATCTTTCTGTTTATGGTTCTTTCTTTCTCCATATTTTGGGATTTAATGGAGTTTGCTCCTTTTGAGCTATTTTCCGAAATTTACTCCTGCATTCAGATTCTTCATGGCCAAAGTTGTTACAGATTGAGCATTCTATTTCATTTTCAAGAAGAGAAAAGTTATTATAGGAACTTTTCTTGATCCCTGACACATTCCTTTGATTTCATGCTTCTCTAGTCATGATAGTTTTGTAAGCAACACATTGAGCAACTTTATGTCCAAAATTATGACATGAGAAACATTAACCATTAAAGAAGTTCCTGCGATTATCGAATCTACTTACCTATTGATTGTAGTTTCTATTGATATTTATCTTTGAAACAAATTGAGTATGATTTACTTGAGGTTGATTTTGGCTTCTCTTCATCCTTGAAGTAAATTGAGCCTAATTCACCTGGTGATCTGCTTTATGCCTTTGCCAACGTTTGCCAAACTGTTCACTGCTCTTTGCTGCATCAAGACAGCTTTTAGTGAAGGTTGATGGCTTCTGTGATTGAGATGTTTCTTCAGTATATCCAAGACCTGTCTTTATTAGAGGAGAGCGTTACACTTTGATAATTTCATTTAAGGTTTCTGATCCTTTAGCAAATCTAAGATTGAGAGCTTTTGTTTTCTAAAGATCCTTTATTAGACCCACAATTTCACATTCTAGCTTTTCATTGTGTTTTTCTCTTTCAACAAGTTGGTATGTCAAGGTATATATAGTCATATTCTTTTCTTCTAAACAGATTCTAAGTTCAGAGATTTCTTCATAAAGATCATCTTCATCTAAAGCATCCAAAAAATCATCATCTTCATAAGCCATCAGAAGTCTATAGTCATTATATTTTCATCTTCATCACTATTTGATAAATCAATCGTTATCTTCATGAGTATAACAGCTCTTTTTACTTACACTTTGTTTTCTATTCCATTTTACAGATTCCTTCCCTTTATCATATTTATCTTTATGAGGAAATTTGGCAACATAATGATCGACTCTACCACAAGCAAAACATTTGAAAGGTAGTTCACCTCTGAATCTTCCAGAACCCCGTTGAAGCTTCTTGACAAAGTTTGCTTCCTCTTCTTCTTCTGAAATATGTCCTCATTCATTGAGCTCTTCTTTTCCTTTTGCTAAAGCTTTAAATGCAGCTTCTCTCATATCTGATAGACTTCCTTTTCTCATCTCAAAGGTAGTTAAGATTTCGTGAAGCTGTGTCATAGTAATAGTCTATAGATCTTGCTTTTCTTCTATGGTGGATACTTTTGATTCAAATTTAGCAGATAAGGATCTTAAAATTTTTTCAACTAAGGTAACTTCCTTTATCTCTTCACCCAGATTCTTCATGCAATTAACAATCTCATCTATACATAAGAAGTAACTAGCTATACTTTCATCATTGTGCATCTTGAGAGTTTCATATGGAATTATGAGAGTTTGCAGTTTAGCACGTTTTACCTGAGAGTATCCTTCATAGCTTAGAACAATTTTGTCCCATATTTCTTTGGCTGATTTGAGCTGGATGACTTTGACAAACTCTGATTGTGACAGACTTCCCAATAATGTATTGACAGCCTTGGCATTGGTTTCATATTGCTTTTTACATGCTGTATCTGTAGGAATTGTTGATGGAAATGTATATCCTCCTTCCATGATTTCCTAGACATCTGTTCCAAGAGATTGAAGATAGGCTATGGTTCTTACCTTCCAATAAACAAAGTTTCTCCCATCAAAGATTGGTGGTCTGATGGATCCCCTGCTTTCTTGATTACTCATGATGAAGGATCTTCCTTCAAGCGATCAAGCTTCTTCTGAAGGACCTGCTCTGATACCAATTGTTGGAAATAATACTGAGAGGGGGGGTGAATCAGTATTAGCAATTCAATAACTTTTCATTTCCATAATCAGATTTATATATGCTACTTCAGTTAATGGAACTCGCGTGTACACGCAACTGTATTTAAGGCAACTAGTGTATATTCAGTAAACTTATGATTCAATTAATTCATTATATGTTGATCTTTAATCAGTGCATCAGAACTTAATTAACCATATATACAGTAAACAAGTGCAGTAAAAGCAGAATAGACCATAAAACACACATGAACACCATGAACACCAAGATATAAGGTGGAAACCCAACGTGGGTGAAAACCACTTGCTACAATCGTCTTTGTCTTCTTTTAATAATAAGAGCTGTTTACAATTTTTGTACTGGTGCAATCTTATACCAGTACGTAGGCTTCTACCAGCAGAAGGCTACAACCTTCTCTCATTCTCCAACTTCTACTGGAAGGGAGCTACAACCCCCTAGCTCTTGTACTAGCTGATATGTTTACTAGTACGTAGGTGCTGGCCTACAGAAGGCTACAACCTTCTCTTTTCTTCCAGGGACCACGTTTCATAAATTTTCAGACTGGATCCATCAACAACATCATTCAATCATCAAATATATCTGCATCAACCAATCTCCTTTTGAACCAACCACAACCGAATCGATCAACCACTTTGACAACCCATTAATCTGATTATTCAGAATGCTGTCACCAGAATACAGTCACCAGAACCCAAGCCAGAACCCAAAACACTGCAACAACAAACAGAAGAAACTAAAACATATTTTATAAGGTACACACTACTTCCATGTGTAGAACCTGCGTGCATACACACTTTCCTCAAAGTGAACCAGCGTATAGATTTGCAAATCAAATTTATGATGTATACATAGCTTGGATATGCAGAACCAACGTGTTTACGCTTCTTTGCTAAAGTGAACCTGTGTACATATCTGTAAATGATGATTTAAACATTACAAATATTCCAGAATTCAGTCATACCTAGATAATCATATTTACAGACTACAACATGTGTCAGTTATTCAGATACATGATAAATCCACATAAAAATAATTCACTTCAAGCCTTAAGATCTTGATACATCATTAGATCTTATCCTTCATCAACCGCTAAGGTTCATCCTTGGTTTAGATCAAGCACAATACCATAAGACAATAACCTGCATATTAGATCTCACACTTCATCAGATATTGGATACTTGCACCCTTGGCCTAATGATCTTCTCCTCCTTTTATAGTTTTAGGCCTTTCTCAATACCGTGGACTAAATCCCCTTAGAACCAATACCTTGGACCAAATACTTGGGGTCATTACCTTGGACCTGATAACTTGGACCAATACCATGGATCAAAATACCATGGACCAAACACTTAGTTTTCCAAGGTATACACGCTTTTCCTTTTGTGAATGTGCATGTGTACGTATACGTGACTTGTATACAATGAACCTGCATGTATACGCGGCTTGGTCAATGGTGAACCTGTGTATACCTCCCCTTCTTCATTCTGTGTAGTTTGATCTAAAAATTTGCACTGTTAACTTGTAGTACTGTGATCTGTCATCTGAGTGAGTTGCTTTCTGAACTAATTCCTTGAAGCTGCCCTGCATTTCATCACATTTGTAAATACTGCTGTCATGCATTCTGTCCCATTTGATATTTCTTTTGTAGATTCATCTAGTTACCATATACAAGTGAGTTTTTCTGCTACAATTGGGTTGCCATCAAGTACAACACATACATCATAATGCCAACATGACTCATGACCAATTGATCCATAAATTGTTGTGGATATTCCACTAGATAGTTCATCACAATAAGTATATTAAAGATATAATGAAAATCTGAAATCTACATTATGAGGGTTAATTTTTCCTTAGATTTTTTTAATTCTTTGATTATTATTTTATGCATGTAATATAGAAAATGCAAAAAATAGAGAATGAACACATATCATAATAATTCAAAATCGTAAGAACATAAGATATGACTTGGGAAACCGTTTCAAGAGAAAACCCAACTAGAAGGTGAGGCTACTATGCTCTCTCTTTCTCTGAATGGAAATGGATGTAAGTACAAAGGAGTGAGACCTGTGGTCAATGGGCTACCACAGTATACAAAACCTCTATGTTTTCTCTCTCTCTCTATCCATTCTTAGCTACTATGTCATCTATGGAATAAAATGCATTTGAATAGAATGGAACTCCTTTCTCTCTGAGTGGCTTAGAACAAAGCTTGATAGCCTACTAGTTGTTAAGTTTCACTTCTGTAACTCTTAAATAGAGTCATATTATGCACTATTCTAGAGTCTTTTTCATCATGTTCACGTGCCTAGCCCCTTTTCCATGAATAATAGGGGTTGTCGTGGCATCTTATTGATTCATGGTGGACAAAACACGAAGGTTAACTTTCGAGCGACATAACTTTCACATAGAGACAATTAAGACAAATCTTGCACCATTAGAAAGGTATCTGTGTGTAGAATATCACTAGAGGGGGCACACCTAAGAAAAAAACCTTTCACCCCCAAAAAGCGTTGTTTGATGCCTCAAATAGGCTTCAGAAGGTTTCATGCCCCAATTTTCCAAACTGAGACTTGCCGATGTATATGGTCCTCTGAGTTGATTCATCCACTTTTTCCACTCTAAAATCATCAAGAAGGATACAAAATAATATATTGATCCAATATGGATCACCAATTGCACCCATAGCAAGGACTAATGGTCAAAGTAGAATTTGGCATGAGCAATCCTGACATATGTTTCTTAAGTATGAAATTAATGGTAAAGTTTAATATGGTTAATTTGCTATCTAGGGTAGTTCCTCTTAATATTACATGTTTGAAAAGTAGCACTAAGCTACATTTGAGACAAGGAATGAATGGAGAGTAAAATATTGGTTGGAACTTCTCCATAGTCATGATCCCTATATAATGAATTAACCATCATTAATAGATGCAAGATATGTTTTGATCTTCAACATGATTTTCTAGGTTTTGGGAATATTTCTTGAAGAATAAGGATCACATCTTTAAAAATTAAATGGATTTAGGGATTTGGCTAAAAATAAATGTGGTTGACCTTTAAAATATTTAAGATCATATAATTGAGGAAAATATGAGAGTAAGGTATTTGAGAGCTACTTCTCAAACGTATCTCTCGGCAAAGATTTGTATCTTACATACCTACACAACATGGTGTTCTTGAAAGGAATAATTGTACCTTCGTAAAAATGGCATGATGTTTGATTCAAGCCAAAGATTTGACAACTAAATTTTGGGTAGAGGTTATATATTACAAGATTACCTTTTGAACATGAATTCTACCAAAGGTATGTTGGATATAACTCCTCTTGAGAAATGGAGTGGAAGGAAACTATCAATTGAGCATATTAGAGTGTTTGGATGTATAACATGGGCTTGTATTCTAGATGATCCAAGAAATATACTAGATGCAAAGACTCATGCTTGCATTATGGTGGGCTAATCTAATGAGTCAAAGGCTTACAGGCTATTTGATCTAGTAAAATAAGAAGTTATTTACAAGAGGGAGGGATCTTGTCTTTGATGAGAAAACTTCAAGCATTTCTATATTGAACTCCACTTCTAAATTTTAAATAATTGTCCATATAAAATTATGAGAAATTTCTAATTCAACTGACTATTATACTACATCAAACATTGTGCTAATCATACTATCCACTAGAATATTAATTCTAACAATAGATATGACTTGTAGCAAACCTTCTATAGTAAATACAATTATGAGAATGGATTTCCCAATCATTTGCCTATGAACTCTCATGACGAATTTGATATAGGAACTCCTTCTACAAGGGACATTTGTTTTCATTAACCAAAAACTAAGAGAATTGAAATCGTATGTGTTGAAGCGAGTAATGTAAATGATTAAAGGAAAACAAAGGGGTCAAAAGAAATGTTGTAGTATTACTTTTATGGCATGTGTGTTAAAGGCATGTGATCCAATACATGTGCATACCTACATCACTATGAAAAAATAGGCCATTAGCACCACAAATAGCACTTGAATCCAATTTTTCCGACTGGGAAAATTGGCTTCAAGTGGCATCGCAAAATCTGGCAAAAAATGGCATGTTCACATGGGCACCTTGATTTACGCTGAGAATGGCACCTGAATAGCATTGGGAATAGCACCAGAAATAGCACCATAAATTGTTTCTTCAATTTGTACTTCCACTGTTGCATCCATTTGTACTTCTAGGTTTGATCCCAATTGTGCTTCTTGCTTTTCTTCTGGTATGGCATGGAAATAACTTCTTTTCTAGTTTCCTAATTAAAGCCAAGTTACGCTTCCATCATAACGTTAAGGTTTTCTTCCAATATGGCGTCACTTAGCTTTGCTTCCATTATGGCATCTTCTTTAACTTCTAATATGGCTTCCATTATAGTGTCTTTTGTTTCTTCTAATATTGGTTCCATTATTGCTTCTTGGTTTTCTATCTAAATGGCTTCTTTATTTTATTCTTCTAGAATTGCAAGTTTGGCTTCTAATATTTCTTCCATTATTACTTCATTTTTTTCTACCTGAATTTCTTCTATTTTTTCTTCTCAGGTAACACCAAGATTTTCTTCCATAATTGATTATTTTTTCATTAACTGAATTGCTTCTATTTTTCTTCTCAGGTAATTCCAAGTTTGGTTGTTAGTATTTCTTCCATTATTACTTCTTGGTTTTCTACCTAAATTGATTATTTTTTTTATTCTTAGGTAATGCCAAGTTTTGCTTCCAAGGCTACTTGTAGTTTAGATTCCATTGTTGCTTCCTATTTTTCTTCCAAAATTGCTTCCATGTTAGCCTCATGGCTTGCTTCCTTTTAGTTGGAAGGTTTTCTTCTTGTTTAGCACCTAGGTTTACTTCTTTTGTTGGTCTAAGGTTGGGTTCCTTTTAGTGTTGGGATTTGCTTCTTAATTAGCATCCAATTTTGCTTCCTATTAAGAAACCAATTTAGTTTCTAGCTTAGAGCCAGTAATAGCTCCAAGTATGGCTTCCAATTTAATGTTGAATTTTACTTCCATTTTAGAGCCACATTTTTCTTCCATTTTAACAACTCATGATGCTTCCTTTATAACTTCCATTTATTAATTTAATATTTTTTATTTCAATTAAATTAGTTAAGTATATCATACCTCTTAAATAACTTATATGATTATAAAGTAAGTCATATTGCATTTGAAATATTTTATAGCATACCACTTATAAAGAATGTTTAGGGAAATGGACATACATACAAACTAACAACATTTTTTTAAAAATATTTCTTTTATATTATTCATAAAAAAAATTATTGGTTGTGACTAGCTACACATAATGCAGGCCCAAATTCACATCATAGAGATTTGTAGAGCAGAGCTCTTTCAGGTTTCTTAGAGTTACAGACCACACCACAACATTGGAATAAAATAACAAGATATTTTTTTCTTTTTCTTTTAACTATAACCTATATTTTTATATTATTAATAAACAAAGTTGTTGGTTCATGAGTAGAAAGACAAAATGTAGGCCCAGATAATACATGCCCAAATGATATAAGTCAAAGTACTACATGTCAAAATGAAACAACTTAATATGGTACTGCAGGTGAAATTTATACATATGATAATAAACATGAAAAGAGGCATCATAATGATTTATCAACAATGATTCATGATGGATTCTATATGATCAATGTCATTGGCTACTACCAACATATTTCTCATCATCATCATCATGTCTATCATGATCATGAACATCATGATGATTATCATTTTCATCATCGTCGACGTCTGCCTTAGTGTCCTCTACATCTACCTCATCGTCATTGTCTTGAATGTTTGAACCAGACCCAACATAATTTGGATTGATTTTAGGATCAACTAGATCTTCTCGAAAACCCGTTTTTTGCAAAAAAAACATTCAAAATGAAAATTTATTATTTATTTCATGTAATATTTAATATTTTTGTTATATTTCTAATATTACAACATATGAAATAGAACCATAATCATATTACATCATATCAAAGTGCACATATATACCATAATACAATTTCAAATAAAATATAGCTATGATGTCATTCCAATGATGTAAAACATGCAACAATTCTAGTAAACGTTAGTAAATCATGGAATGACATCATAACTTTGTATTGACTAGCTTGTGTATTGTGTAGTGTACCAACCCGTGCCAGGAAGGAAGGGCCCTCATTCTTAGTAGGGATCACTTGTTAGCATGGTACTATAGCTATTTGATTTATTTCCTCTCAATTATAATTCATGTGTCATTGTTGTTACTATTATTATTTGTCTTGTTGATGCTTTAATGATTGTAGAATCATAACCTCTGTATTGTATAGCAACATAGGCCCTAGACGACCGCTTTGTTACTGTGAGAGTTATTTAATTCCCATCACAGTTCGAAGGTGTGTTCATTTCATTTTAATGTGCATTTCATCATTTGTTGAGAGAATTGTTTTCACGAGTGCTCTTATTTTCTAAATAAGAGTGACATTATGACAAAGTGGTTTTATTCTGCATCATGTGTTTATTTCTTGAGAGTTTGAACAAGGTTTGAGAGTGTAAAAACTAGAGTGTTGAATTGTTGAGAGTGATTACAATGATTGAGTTTGAGATTCATTAGCACTAGTCATCATTTTCCCTTGCAAATATTTTACATAATAGCATTGCAATAACAAAACCTATCTAGATTGAAAACTAATGTGAAGAGTTGGAACTATTACTATGAATTAAAAGGACATATTTTCTACCCAACAACAAGTTGAAGGAAACCCTATGCACAAGTTTCACATAATGAAAATTGAAATAAAACTTGGAATGTTATATGAAATATGAATCATAATTATTTAAGGGTCAAAGTAAACATATAATAATTCAAAAATGTGTAAAATAATTAAATAAACACTCTACAATTTGAATCAATTAGATTGGCCAATAAATGAAGTTTGGGCGTGCATTTTAGTGAAGCAAGGCAATTTTTTCCTATTCCACAAAAATGCATGCCCAGGGCCAAATTGAATGATTCAACATTGAGAGGACATTTTTACTCATAATTAACATTAATTTTTGATATAGAAATTTCTGTTGTGAAAGAATATGCCAAATTGGTTCAATGTCGTAGGAATAAAGTCAAGGTTTGTGTGCCTCAAATAAATGCACACCAGGACCCTACTTAATTGACTATGTGATAATGATCATTCCAACTTAAATATAAAACCATTTTATGCAACATAGCATAGTCATTTTCATAAAGGAAATGTTATACACTGAAATCCAAGTCTGTCGGAATAACAATTGATCATATCTTCCAATGATCACAGTTGGAACAAATATGCACTCCTAGGCCAAACCAATTACACTCTTGGTAATGAAATTTGAAATGGAACATGATTAGACAATTCCTAACCTTAGGATATAACCTTGCATCATGTCTGACAAATATCCTACATAGCTATGTTTCTCATTAATACACAAATTTGACATGAGGCATGTTGAAGCAAAACTTAGAATGTTGTATGAAATCTGAAGTATAAATATTTAAGCTCAAAGTAATGGTATAATAATGCAAATAGTGTAAAATCATTAAATAAAAACCTACAATTTTAATCAATCAGATTAGCCAATAAATGAAGCCTAGGAATGCATTTTAGTGAAGCAAGGAAATTTTGGTTTCCTTTACAAAAATGCATGCCCAATCTTCATTTCATTTCAAGGAAAAATTGAATGATTCAACTTGGAGAGTAATTTTTTACTCATCATTAACATTAATTCTGCACATAGAAATTTCTATTGTGCAAGAATATGCCAAATTGGATCAATTTCATAGGGTTAAAGTCAAGGTTTTTGTGACTCAAATAAATGCACACCATGATCCTACTTAATTGACTGTGTGATAATGATCATTCCAACCTAAATATAAAACCATTTTATGCAACATAGCATAGTCATTTTCATAAAGGAAATGTTATACACTGAAATCTAAGTCTGTCAAAATAACAATTGATCATATCTGCCAATGATCATAGTTGGAACAAATATGCACTCCCAGGCCAAATCAATTACACTCTTGGTAATGAAATTTGAAATGGGACATGATTGGAAAATTCCTAACCTTAGGATATAACCTTGCATCATGTTTGACAAATATCCTACATAACTATGTTTCCCACTTATACACAACTTTCACATAAGACAAGTCAAAGCAAAACTTAGAATGTTGTATGAAATCTAAAGTATAAATATTTAAGCTCAAAGTAAAGATATAACAATGAAAAAGTGTGTAAAATCATTATTTAGAAAATCTATAATTTTAATCAATCAGATTGGCCAATAAAGGAAGCATGTGCATGCATTTCAATGAAGCAAGGAAATTTTGGCATGCTTCACAAAAATGAATGCCTAGCCTTCATTTCAAGGCCAATATTTTTGCCTATGAGGATATTTTCTATTGAATTTATAAGGAAGAGTATCAGTGTTGACCAAGTACATTTTGCTTATACACGAAAATGGTATATTTTCAAGCTAGAGAGGACTGTAGGGCCATTTATTGTAAACAACAAATAAGCCCTTACACAAGTGGAAGTGATGATGGAGTCTGGTTTTGAGAAAGGAGAAAAGTGGCAATATGACCCTCATGATATAATTTCTAATAAAAGGGTGGAAATTAGTTTTGCACCTTATATTCATGAAAGTAGACCAGAAATTGAGAAAATGGCAAATCAAGAAACTTGGCCATGTGGCAGGGTGCAACAAAGAATGGATGTTGAAACCCCTATGGTAAAATAGAAGAGTTTTAAGAGGACTTCTCCTGAACAAATAGATGTTGAGATGGAGGATTCCTAGTCACATAAGAGGACTAAAATTCAAACATAGGGTGAATAAGACATACAAATCAAACTAACAAAATGACCTTCAAATGAGCCTATGTTTCACATGGTGAATATGATATTATTTGGTTTGATGTCAAATATAGCCCACTCCATGATAACATCATATAATATTTCTCTGTTGAGGTCTCAAATGAAAAACTCTTCTCACTTTTCTTGTAGATATAATACTAAATTTAGATCTCTTAATACAACCATGTTCACTTGAGGTTGGCATGCCTTAAAAGTAAGAGTCCCATATTGTTTTCTTGTCCATACAACTATGCAAAGCATTAATAATTAGATAGAGAACTATACCACAGGGCCAAGATGCTCCAAGTTCACAACAAGTAATAGAGAATTGTTGGGGGACCCATAGTGTTTTTATGCCTCTAAAGGATCTTCTAACACCGATCCTTACAATTTGGCATCCTTCCTAGAGAAATACTTTTATTTATTGAATAGGGGAATATGCTAAATTTATTTCTTACTAAAGAACAATACTAAATTTCTATGTTCTAGTCAAATTTCTCAAATATTAATGTTTTTGTCTACATATCTCCCTACCATTTCAACATGGGACTTTCGTGCTTTAAATTGGTTTGATTTGGGCATCATCCTAGTTTAAAGCTACATCATTTAGTGTGGGCCCATTGATCTACTTCATCCATTCTCTTGGAGAATCTCCTTATGGATTTTTTGGCTACATGGATTTTGGATAGTTGGCCCCCCCACTTGTTCGTCATGAAATTGTTATTTCTTTTGCACATTAGAACCCTGATGTTTAAACAATTTTTTCTTCTTTTATGGTAATTTTCTTTATTTCATTGTTGGAGTGAATGATTCCACTACCTATGCACATATACTTGAAAGTGAAAAATTAACTTTATTTTTTATCAAATTAGGTTCTTAAGCATGAGATTTAGGAGACATGACAAGTTCCTCATTATATTGGTTTAGTAACATCTCATTTTCTTTACCTTTGTCCTTGCATTTCTCATGTTATGTTGTATCCAAGCCATCAAAATTTTCTTCTACTAAGACATTATATTATATTTATTGAGAGGGTGGTTTAGAAACCAATTGATTACCTATACCAATTGGTTATTCTTACAAGATCATTTATTTCCCTTAACAATTTGGAAGGCTCAAAGGTCCTCCGATCTCTTATGTAGCTCATTTCTTGGGATGGTTTTCTTACAATCTTTAACAAAATTATTGTATTCATGGAATTTATTATGTTTAAATGGTAATGGATCATAGTCCAATGCCTATTTGTGCACCTATACCTATATTGAGCATTATTTCCTCAACAAGTCTATGTTCCATATAAATTTTCACACAAACCCATGCACATGAACACTGTCATTCCCTATAAAGCATCCAATTAATGTATTTCCCTATATCAATTTCAATCAAAATGAGTGAATGATCATCGTAGAAAACCATAGTATAATGCAAGTTTACCCATACCTTCTCAACTCTTGGCATATCTTGCTCCATATTAAAATAAAGGTTCTAGTGATTGAGGTGCATCCCTCTTAGGACATTTTAAAAGATCAAACCCCTATTTTTTTGCAATTTAATTTAAAAAACATAAAACCCTATACCAGATAAATGTGTTTTCATTTAACCTTTGATCAATGGTATCTAATTAGTTTGCATCCAAGTAAACATGGAGCAAGGGGGGGAACCATAACCCTATGGGCTATCCCATAAGTGCATTCTTTGAAATGTACAACTTTCTTCAATGTGTTGTTTGAAGAGATGTTAATCATGTGGATGGTCACCTTCTTCACAAATCTTGGTGAGCACTTTCCTTGCTTTCGATCTTTGACCTAAGGATACTATTACCATTCAAAATATGTAGTATTCACAAAAATAAAATTAAGGACTTGAAGTCTCGCTTGTTGAGGATGCAATATGTAAGGAAGTAGAAGCTCTAAATGATCTTTATTGATGTGCTAACTTAAACATAAATATAATCACATAAGAGTAAAATTGAATAGACTTAATTTGCTTACCAATTTTAACTTTCCTTATTTCTTAACGGTTTCCTTAAATGTTGTATTGACTAATTTTTTCTCTATTGAATTATAATGATGTCTTGTTAAATTATATTATGCCTTCTTAAAAATAGTCTTCGAACTATTCCATACCAATAAAAAATGTAACATCTTCCCATAATTTCAACAAGATTATAATACTTACGCTTAAATTATAATTAATTTATTTAACCATTATAACTCAACTCAAATATAAAAAAAAAACTTAATAGTTTATTTAATAAATAATTTATCCATATAAAATATTTAATTTAATGTAAATCATGTAAATCCAAACTATTAAATATAAATTATACAAAATTTATTTATATGTAAATCCAAACTATTAAATATAAATTATGCAAAATTTATTTATTACCTATAAAGTTGGAGATATGAAGAAAAAAATAAATAAATCAATGAGCAAAAACATATAAACATTAAGGTTTAATTGATCCCTATACTAAGTAACATCATATTATAATTATAATATAATTAGTACACAACATTATTTTAGCAATAATTACTTATGAATCATCGGCAGTAACATCTATAGAATCATCTTATTCATCATTACAGTCTCATGTATGGGTACCCTCCTCTTGAATTATTACCCCTGAGGGTCCAAAACCAATATAATTCCCTACCTCTAAGCTACAACCATATTTATTGAGGGTCATCCTTTGGGAAATTCATCTTAATCATCATTTCAATCTAATATATGGGTACCCTCCTCTTAAATCATTACCCTTGAGGGTCCAACACCAATATAATTTCCTACCTCTAAAAGGGGAAGCAACTACAACCATATTTATTAAGGGTCATCCTTTTGGAAGCAGCGACAACCATATTTATTAAGGGTCGTCCTTTGGGAAAGTTAGCGAGAGACTCTCCAACATAAATGCATCCTACCTTTAACAATGAAACAACTTTGTGTCTATCAATATAGAGCCATTCTTTCGTAAAGTTGGTGGGTACCCTTCACCATCCAAAGAGCCTAATGTGTCCTTTATTCTATTCTACTTGTAAAAGGAAAACTTAACAAGGTGGGGCACTTTTTCTGGGAAGTGGGAGGTTAATTATGAGGGCTACAAGTACTTGACATGGATGTCCATGTGCACGCAAAATGATATGGTTGACAACCCAACAAGAAACGCATGTCCTTTATTCCATGACCTTATGTCACAGGAGATACCATTTTATTACAGGCCGGAAATAAAGTGGAGTTATCAAATGTGACCCTATTGGACCACATAATTAGGTCCCTGAAGTTATTGGTCACATCTCTAAATCATGGGTATCCAATAAATGTGACACCATTGAGAGATATAATTAGGTCATGTGAAGTTATTGGAATATTTTTTTTAAACAAGTAACGATTATCCTTTTGCAATGATATGCGTATCTACATTTTGTAATTGAGCACATACATTTCAATATCATTCACTAGTCAATTTTCAGGAGTGAATCAAACGACTTCTATTCCCTCCTCAGGATGACGGGCCATAACTACAACCCAACGCATCAGTTTGGGCTCTCGGGGAAGTCCAGCTCCAACAGTGAGATGTTGTGGGACCAACATTGGAACCCTCTCCAGACCAAAGCTCATGACTAAAGCACCATATCCAAAGGTCTTCAGTTGCCCGTTCTTTGCTCTAGTCAGTTGGCCTTTTATATTAGCCAACACAACATCGCACCAGTTGAAGATGGTGCCTCGAAAGCAGTCTACTGCCATCTGCATTTGGGATCCAGTGGCTATATGTAGTGTTGCACTTTCGTAGAGCCTGGTAACAGTAAATGCAATCACTTTCAGTTCAAGAAGGGATATGGTTTTGATATCTATCCCTTTGTCTCTAGTTTGGTCGTTGTAGAACTCTAGCCGGAGGCTATCGATAGACTGGCCACCTGGCCTAGTCCCAAATAGAGTCAAATGTTCACCTCTCTTAGGAAAACCTGTCAAAAATTAAATGTCTTCCGGTTCCATTTCGAGCTAGTGACCACCAATAAAGAAGCACTGGTCTTGTATGTTCCACTTGTCTACCAGCCACTGCAAAAAGTCCATCTGGGCCCTCATGCTAGGTATGGCCCAGAATTTGTATAAGCCGCATGCCTTCAATGCATCAATCGAAGGTTGATGATTTATCGCGGTGAGATCTACATCCTCGTGCTCCCATTCTCGCCAATCAAGCATGATGTATACCCTACATTCAATAAAAAGGAAAATTAGAATGTCTAAAATCAAAATTTTTGGGTGAAATTGAGAAATTTAGGTTTAAAAACCTTTGCTGCGGGGACCACACCCTCTCTGGTAGAGACAGTGCGTGGGTCCGCACTCTGCCTTCACGGCAGGTGTGGACCCCTGACTTTTTTCCTTTTACGAAAAAGTCGGGGTCCGCAGGTTACCTATGCTATGCCTGCGGACCCCCGCGTGCGGGTTTCTAACCTAAAAATTCCTTAAAAAATGAAATCAAAGCCTAAAAACAAATTTGAAACAGATGAAATGAAAGAGTAGGATGATGTAGATTACCTGGAGGAGACGACGTTCGATTCCAACGGACGAATTTTCCGCAATTTTCATGGGAAGTTTTTGACAAAAATCTCTCTTTTCTCACTCTAAAGTCAAACGGAAAAAATGAATTTACGAAAGCCCTTTTTATAAGCTTTTTTGAATAAATGAATTGTTAATTTGTTTATTTTTCACTTTGAAGAGGCAACTTTTGAAGCATTTTTATCTATTTTAAACATGTATGAGTAATGTTTGAGTTTTTGTGCAGGATAACGGATTTTTCAGGCAAAATTGGTTATTTTTGAAAAAAAAACATTAGAGTCATCTTTAAGCTCTTTTCTGACTCCTAAAACATGAAAAGATTGCCGAGTTTTTCTTTTTAAGATCGTTAAAACGGAACTAAAAAGACGGTCCACTTACAGCCCTTTTCTGACTGTAAAAACATGAAAAGATTGCCGGATTTTTGTCGTTTCAAATTCGATATTGGTTATAAAACGACGTGTCGTTGATCGCTTTTTTACTTTTTCAGATGAGAGGCACTAATTATGAAAATTACTCCTTGGTCGTAATGATCAAGCGGTTCTCTCAAGTATTATTTTATACTTTTTCGGGCTTGGGAGACACAAATTTATGAAAAGGGACAACCATGGAGTCTTCTTAAGTTTTTCAGACTCTCTAAAATTGAAAAACGACGAGTTTCTCCTATACTGGACTCGTTAAAATTTAACAGTAAAGGACCTGTTCAATTACAAACAGGAACGGACCACTCCTTCTTAGGGTTCGAATTTAAACTAAATTGGACTCATCCGAAGGATGAGCTTATAATCACGCAAATGTTATCCTCCTCAAGCTTGTCAAAAATAAAGAGGTACTTGCTAGAAATGGTGGGGGAAAATAGAGAAAAATGAGCCTATTTGTCATTCTTTGTAACCACTCTTGAATACGACACTTTTATTCACCTGGGTTGGGAAATCCATTGCCTAACAGTTGATCAAACCATATTGAAATTCTTTAGCCGGTTTCCGGGTATTAACTTTGGGTCAATTGTCATCAAACCATCTGCTGTGTCGTTATGTGTTCAAGAGGTCAGTGCAAATAAACCATTCATCTGCAAAATATCTGTCATTCATCTTGACCATCCCTGAGTCAATCCTTGCAACTAAATTTCTTCAAACTTGATCTATGATTTTGTGTTGTGGGCTTGCCTACGACGGATCGCTTTCTATCGACTTCAGCTCATTATCTAGAAAGATGATCTAGAAATCATCAGTACCTTGGGTTCTGCATGCCTCAATGGTAGGTTTCTCGCCTTCGATGATAGGTTGCATCATTGACCTTCGATCAAAGCATTCCGTGACATGTTCGACATCAACACATCTATTCACATCTCATGGATTTTACTGAGTACTTTGAGAGCCATTGACATTACTGGTGGTTTCTCTCACACTTGTTAACAGTTTACATCATTGACTGGTAATCAAGTGGTTTCTACCATGTTCGACTTCGACACATCCATTCACATGGTTAGAATCGTACTATTTTGGGAGGTAGAAATCAAGACCCTGGATCTAGTTTCCACTATCCAGGTTGCGAGGAATTTTGTATTCATTATACAGTGGACTATTCATAAACAGATGGTTGCATCCATACTGTGTCTACATGTGTCTATATTTGTGATGTATTACAAGATCATTCCTATATCAGAGCAGTAGTTAGTTTTCTAGTCAGTTTTGATCTGAGTATGGGAATGCCTACCTCAGCGATGATATGATCTCATATATATATTTTGCATTGAATGTTTTTACAGGTTCCAACTGGGCTCTCCACAACATGATCCTCGAAATGATAAAGTACTTCAACCTTCTTAGATGATAAATGAAATCCTCATCTACTACAGACTTCGCACTTTAGGGGGCAATCTGTTACACAAAATATTGTCACCATGACTATTTTAAGTCAGTATGGGTCTATCATCATTCATACTGTCCTCCTTAGCAAGTCTCAAACCTCAGCTCTTCATGTCAAGCTTTGAAAATGAGACAAAGACCTTAAAAATAAATAAAGCTCTGGTTCCGCACTTTCTCTCACTGTTACCTACGGTCCCGCACCCCATGTTCATGTTACCTGCGGACCTGCCCGCTCTGTGTCTAAAGGAGTGGGTGTGAACCCCTGTGAAAGCAAAAAGGCGCAAGTTTATTCTTAAAAACTCACTTGTGGTTAATTCTGGATGATTCTAGAAGGAATCTTGACATGGATGGTTCGCTCCTAGGTGGTTCATTTATCCCAAAGCTAAAGGAGCTAATCCCTTGATGAGAGGAGCGTATCCCTTTGAAGGACGGCTTTATCCCTTTGAAGGTGGACCTTGTAACTTCCCTCCATTGCACTATAAATTAAGGCATTGGGCTGGTAGCTGGGGAGGTTAGAAGCTGAACATTTTTTAGGGTAAATGCTGTTGGAATTGAGACTTCCTAGTTAAGCTTGAGAGGAGAGATTACATACCTTTTGGCTTCATTTGGAAGAGAGTGAAACTTGTCAAAGTAGAGGATACTTCTTGCTGGACCCTGGGAGGAGCTTGTACAACATCAAGGCATAGGTTGTAAAGTTCTTCTTTGATTTAAGTTAATATAATCAGATTCATTTTTCTCAACAAATTGTCTTATGTGATTTGTTTCATGAATTCCTTGATCATCATGATAAGTATGCATTATTATATTGGCTTTTTAGGTGCTATTTAATGTGTGTGCTTGTTTGTGTTTGTAGATTCTCTACAAGGGAGCTCATTTGGATCAATGGAGTGAGGCTTCCACAAACTTGAATTGGACCCAAGGTAGGCCTAAAACACTTGTTTGCCTTTATCTATAAATTGCATATTTAGAGAAAGATAGAATTTGTTTGGTTTGCTTTTCGCTAGATATCATTAGATACTAGGGAGGTCGGTTTTGTCCGCAAGAACGACTTATCCGGGCTGACAAAGGGCATGATTGCCTTCACACAACCTACAAGGAAATCTGAATCTTCCTTTTTGTCCATTGACTTCATTTTCACTAGTCGATGATGTGTTCTCAACATGGTCGATAGAGGTTGATGACATTGGATGGTGCAAGCGGGGAGACCAGTCTCTCAAGATCCGTGGGATGCAAGGACAATCTCGATGAAAGTGGTTTCCTTTGCAAATTATGCATGGAGATTTGGGTTTGGAAGGTTTGGTGTGCAGATTTTCGCTGGATGATGCATGGTTGCCCCCTTGCTTGACTGACTTCTTCTTCTTCTTCTCCTTCCCTTTCTTCTTCTTCTCAGTTACTTGGTTTTTAGTATCACTAGCTTCACCAAGCAAAGAGGAAGAAGGAGAGGGAGAAACAAACGAAGTAGAAGGTGAGGGAGAAACTCTAGTATCATCTGGTTGCTTATTCGATTGTTGAGGAATTACGGTGTTTTGAACGACAGAGGTTGAGAATAGCCATACTGGCAGGCCAATTGTGATTCCTGGTAGGGACAATGTAGCCATATATGGAGCACCAATATATCCCCAGGAAGAGAAAGGACTAGGATTCCCCCCAAGGGGAAATCCTTGATTTGTGGACTCCATTACCTCAACCTAAGATCAACGAAGGAATAGGGATGTTATTCTGACTTAAATAAATTTTATGATGCTTTGACACAACTTTGCCTTTTCAATTTTTAAGAGTCAAGAAAACGCTAAAGGTGACTCTAGTCACCTTCGATTTTTAATTAGCCTGAAGTGACAAGTGCTCAGATGGACCTTTTCTTTTAAGGAGTCGAAAAGGAACGAAAGTGACTACTCTGGAAATATAGACAGAGGGATTACCAAATCAATCGCAAAACTGCAATATACACCTTGGTGGTAAATTAAAGAGAAATTACCAAAGATTTTATGTATGGCAGTCAATCTTCCCGAATGCTGTGTTCAGTGCATTGCGATCGATAGGGCGGTAGACATGGCTTCCTAAGGATAAAGGATATCAGCTCATTCTGGTCTCCCAATATATACTCGACAGTACGGGGAGCACAAGTCCGTACTGGCACTTGTCGTATCAAGGAGGAGGAATCACCCAACCTTCAATGAAAATGATAGTTACGAGGCTTTACGACACCAGAATACATCTCTAGCCTAGACTTCTAGATGTTTTGCGTTAGGTTCCAAAGCGTTTTTATGTTCATTGACGTTTATTTTAGAGTTGATCTTTTTTAAGAAGTTTGCCTTTCAAGGTTCACCATGTGATGTAGATGTAAAATTCCTAAATATGCAATCTAAAATGATAAACAGTCATTTGTTTTCTTTTAGCAATGAAAATCCTAGCTACTAAGGAAAGAAGAGTACGATTCTTTCAACAGAGAGTAGAGAGCACACACTAAATGCACTTTTCCTAAATCATTTTCCGCATGTAGTCTAAATGCAAATGCACATGCATGTATTTGTTTTTTCTGTTTCCTTAATGTGAGAATGCCAAAAAGGAAAACTAAGTACAGATCTGAACTATTTTCTTCAAAGTGACACTTCAACAATTTCTTTTCAAAATGAAAGGAAGACTAAGATGACACTTTCAATTTCGAATGGAAAACTGCTTTCAACACTTCAAATACTGACAATTCAAATCAAATACAATGGAAAAAGTACAATCGACTATCTAGAAGAGGAAGACTTTACGACACTCTTCTTTTCGACTCACAATGATAGTTACGACACTTTTGAATCAAAAGACGACAGTTCGATTAAGCTACTCTTTGTCAAGGAGGACTGTAAATGATGAAAAATACATAAAAAACATTCACATTTCCTTATCAATGGAGGCTAAATAATGTGAAGGAAGATGGCTTCAACAATGATATATTGATCATAAGCAACAAAACTACTGAATAGAGCTGAAAACAAGGAAGAAAAAACCAAATTCCAGAGAGGTAAACAGTATCATTCAATCATCGCACTTGTCCTTAAGGGAAACAGGGATGCATCTCACCTACAACACATGGGAGGTGTGATGCATCTAGGCTACCAGTTAGAGATAGTGTAATGGACCAGGGAACGAAACTGAGCTTGGTTTTCACTCAAAATTTGTAGCTAAGTTTAGTGATTTAGGTTGAGCTATGATAGACTGTAAAAAAACAGTATAGGGGTATGATCTTATGAGGTTAATGAGCTACCACAAGGGCACTTAGGATGTTTGCAAGTTAGATGTTCAGTTCATAAACCAACCCGGAGATTGACTGAAGCAACGTTGATCTACTTTGCACTTGCATAGCAAGGGCAGTTCGAAGGCTAGCTGGCTTAACTTCAGGCTCCATCTGTAGTTTATAAAGCAAACAACAGTAACAAACAAACAAACTATTCGCTCCCCAGTGGAGTCGCCATTTTGTTTCCGGGAAAACTAGTGTCTTTTCGATTTGCTAGTCCCACTAAGACGGGTAGCTATCTTAGAAACAAACAATTCAAAGCACTTCAATATTTCCTTTATGTATGATAGATAAGAGAGAAGTAGAGAGCACCAACCTATATCTTCCGCTTGGCTCCTTGCTTGTTTCCTCTCTCCTTTGATAGAACTTTCCACTCTTCTCCTACTTGTCCTGCTTTAGAGAATATCTGTAGAGGCAAAGCAACAACACACCATCAAAGCATCAAGATCTATGATATCATAAACAATGCAGAATCAGAAATACATTAACCATACAATTGCATCCACAAATAACAAGATTTACAAGTACACAATTATATGGAGGAAAACTCAAAGAACTTTATTGATAGTAGAAGTAGAAGAGAGGATTACAACCCAGCTGTCTGATCCAGCATCATCCTCCCAGCATGAAAGCCCTCTTCACCTCATGAAAAGCAAGATCACCCAACAATACAATGTTTTTCTCAGAGAGAAACCAACAACACTTCCTTACAAATTACAAAATTCCAGCCCCTAGATCTCTCAGATGAGGGATCTATTTATAGATGTTTGCAGAGGGTTGAGTCAGCTTCTGGTTTTTTGATTAGTTTCATTTCACTAATAGTTCTTGGTTCCACTTGGAGATTTCATGATCTCTTACTCATCCCTGGGCGAATTCAGAGAGGCAAGTGTCATATGAGAAGTTTCTAGAAGATTCTCTGGGTTTCCACTTAGCAAACTGTCTTTGCCATTTGTCTACTCTCACTCATCGCACCCTACAGAAGGCCTTTTCAGTATGCATCGCACCTCTTGTGTGTAGCAGGTGAGATGCATCGCACCTTGACTAAGAAGCAGTCAGTATGGTCTAGTTTTGGCTAGTTATGAGTGGTTTTTCTGGTGGAACCTTTGGGAAATGATGTAATCAGTTGACCATGATCCTTTAGGGTGTGAAACAACAATTTTAGGGGTTTAAGAGCCCTTGGTTTATCGACATATGTGATTGGGGTTGCAGTGCCCAAATATGTCTATAACACCTGGGTAGAGGTAACTGTGATTGGCTTCTTGGGAATCAATGGTGGTAGGCCAGTAGTCGGTTGAGTATTATGGATAGTGGGTTCATAATGAGAGTGGGGCCCCATAGAGGATATTGAGACAATGATTGAGTTGAAGGGAAAAGTAGCAATTGGACTAGAATTAAGAAATTCATAAAATGGGGGAGAGGAACTTACTGATGACACGAGACCCTCTAGAGTATTGCAAACTGACATCGTCATTGTCTCAATCTTCTTCAAGAATAGATTAAGTGTCTCCTCTACTATTCACTTCTAGGAGGGAAAGGGGGTTTTCCCATAAAGTGGCCTAGGCAACATCACTTGGAATGAATATGTCATCTTGTCCTCCTAAATTTCTCCAACAACTCCTAGTCAATACGTGACTTTAGTATGGAATGCCTCTTCAGAGGGAATGTAGGGCAGAGCACACATCTGGAATGTGTCCCTATTGACAGATTTAGGTTGAATCTAGGTGTTGCCATGGTGAATGCGAAACCATATTCCATGTGAATATTCATCTAGAAGCAATGGCACAACTTTTGGTTTGGCTTCAAAGACAACTAACATCTTTTAATACCACCCTATGAAAGAAGCCTTATTGATTTCCTTGTTGTTGGGATACCCTGAAGTCTCCCATGGTAAGTATCTGAGCACTAGGCACTGATCCTTGATAATAGTCTCTACCTTCTAGTGGGCACCACTTCATCATAGATAAGGAAACGACAAGATATCCATATATAAAATATGTTTCCCTTTTGTATACATGTTCACAGGATTCAAAGAGCTCATTCAACAGATAACTACACCAATTTAACTATATGCTTTTCTCACAAGATTCTGCCACTTAAATGGTGTCCAAGATGCACTCACACTTTATGTAATGGTGCAATATTCTCACAGTAACTATATAGCAGGAGAATTTGATGGTGGGGTTGTTAATTGGCTCAATAAGGGATCCCTTACCATCGCGTTGAGTATCATACTTGTTGTAGTAATTGTTGTCACTTATCTTCATTCCTCACTTGGAAGTATTCTGTAATGAAAATGAAATTATGGCCCCTACAATGTATAGTCCTATCCATAACTGAATGTCGCTGGAATTTATGGGGTATTCCTTGTCAAGCCAGAGGAAACCCCCATGCATTCGACTGATAAGGAATTTAGTACATTTCATTGTTTCTCCTGAAGTGTCAAACACTGGTAAACTTCACAAATTCAACAATGTGGACCTTTGTATGCCTCTGAAATCCTCTTTGAATCTAGCTTACTAGATTCCATTGATTTTGGTTACGACCTCTATAAAAACTTCACACTTGAGTGTTGGGAAATGGAAAGAATTCGAGAGGTCATTATCCATAAGCATGGCCTTCTCATACTTATCATAGATATTCTTAATCTCAGTGACTCTAGAGTTGGATATAGGTGTGGGAACATAGATTTTGGTGACCTTAGTCATGGTTGCAATTCGAAAACTATACACAACAGACATAGGGGGTTTGAATTTGGGTTGAAAAATCAGGGAATTCATTGCATAATCCAGAATGAACTATTCAAACACCTATGCTTTGGTAATGAAGAACTTCTCATTTCCATGCAAACTAAATAGAAATACCTGGCACGATGTTTTTTATTAGATCGTTTAACTAGTTAATACAAAAGCTTTATACACTCGATTCAAATCATGGCATTAATGGTCATTGTGACACGTGGACCTAACCCAGATGATGTGAAAATTGAAAAGGAAGGTGGTCATGATGGTTAATTATGACGAGATGATGGTAGGTTCGAAAAATCTAATAACCATATTGTGTTAGGAACATTACGGGAGAGATTTAGCCCAAATTCAAAATGACGCAAGGAATTATTACTAATTATTATGGGTAGGATGACTATCATGTGCGAATCCCCAACCACAATTAGTTGCGGAGAGAGGCACTCGACTAATGCAACTAAGATAACTAACACAACTTTATTCATGACTGACACAACTAAAACAACTAACAGGACTCGACTAACATATTCAACCTAAGTAACTGACATAACTAAAATAACTGACTCTTCCTAAACCTAACTATGATCCCCTTTTGGAGACCAAACCAATTTGATGAAGAACCGATTCCATGGAAGGGCTTCAGGCATGCACCATTCACCCATCCAAGCAATAGGACTCCATCTAGTTGTGCGAGTTGGATAGCTCTAGTTTCTTTCACTTCTTTAACAATTAATGGTCCTAACCAATGCATTTTCAACTTTCCACGATGTTTTAGAAACTTACTATCTTATAAGAGAACTTTATCCCCAAATGAAAAGGAATAATTTTTTATGTGCCAGTTGTGACATTCTTTCTTCCTCTCCTTCTTGATAGCTTGGTGAAAATCTGCCAGAAATCAGACCTCATCCAACTCCCCGAGTTCATCCAACTACTTCATAATTGATTCATCGTCTGACATGTGAGTGGCCTACGCAATGAAAAGGTTGGGAATGATGAACTTGACGGGTAATATGGCTTATCGCCCATAAACAAACTGGAATAGCATATACTTGTGTATTCACTTAAAAATTATATGGTATGCTCATAACATAGCCGACACCCACTCGTCCTAGTCGTCTCTATTAGCATAGCATATTTTCATGAGGCATCTCTATAGTATTTTTTTAAAAGATTCCACAATACCATTTTCCTAGGGGTGGTATGGGTTTTCATTATGGTGTTGGATCATAAAGTTCTGCAGCAGAGAGGTAATTGTCTCATTAATTAAGTGGGCCCCCTAATCATTGGTGAGGCTTTGGGGGCACCCAAATCAAGTGATAATATTCTCAAAGATGAACCTAGTGACGGTATCTACAATGCAATCATTGAATGAAGCAACTTCTTCCCATCTGGTAAGGTAATAGATGTTAGTGCTAATGTATTTGGCATGGGAGTGACATGTTGGTGTATTGATGAACTCCACAAAGTATTTTCCCCATTTCTAAAAGGCCTAGCGTGCTGTTATTGACTGTAAAGGAAGCTCATCCTAGTGTCATGACCTTCCCATGCATTGGCAAACATCGCATTTCTTGGCATATTCATTTTCATCTCAGAGAAGTGTGGGCCACTAGAGTTTTGCCTGCAACAACTTTCTCATGGTGGCTTTCCAACCCATATGTCCACCCACAACTCCTAAATGGAATTCTGATAGAACATCCCATTTCTCATGATTGAGGACACACTGTCGCAATATCTGGTCAAGGCCCATCTTATATAACTATCCTATGATCATTTGGTAATATGCAACTTGAACTACCATGTGCATTCATTATGTCGCCATGTACCCTTCTAGAAATTCGTTGGTTGTTAGGAACAATGCAATGTCTTCCAAGTAGTTTGGTAAGGTCTCAACTCGAAATAGGTCAGCATCCAACAATTGATCATATATTGACCCCTCAGCTTCACTCGATTCTAGCCGGGAAATATGATCAAGACCCACATTCAACCTTCCTGTCTTGACAATTACTTCGAATGTGAACTCCTGGAACAACATAAGCCATCTAGAAATCCTTCCTTCGAGCACGGGCTTGTTCTCTGGGTACTTCAAGATAGAATGATCAATAAATAACTTGCACAAGGCGCCTAAAAGATAGTATCATAACTTATGTAATGAGTACACCATTGTGAAAGCTTTGCATTTAGTTGTGGTATAGTTCTTTTCTACCATAGAATTTTTTCTACTGGAAAAGTAGATCGGGTGATCAAGGTTAGCGTCTCCGGGCTTAGCCAAAATAACTCCCAAAGCGATTCTTGATGCATTGATATGGACATGGAATTGATTTCTCCAATCTAGATAAACCAGGATTGGAGTCCTTTCTATATTTTCTTTTAGCACATTAAAGGCATCGTCACATTCATCAAACCAAGAAAACACTTAATTTTCTTCAGTAGCTTCTCCAGTGGTGCGATGATCGAGGCATAGTTGCAGATGAACATGCAGTAATATCCCATGTGGGTGAGGGTTGATCTTAGCTACTTAACACTTGTTAATGGAGGCATATTTAGGATTATAATGACCTTAGCAGGATCGATAAACACCCCCCCTTGCAAACTATATTCCCTAGAAGTGTTCCAAAGGGGACAACAAAAATGAACTTCTTCAAGTTCAAGGACATCCGTAGCTACCTACAATGGTCAAACATCACTTGGAGAAAATTGGAATGTATTTTTAATAAATTGTAGATTGTCCAATCATCCATGTATACCTCTATAAATATGTGAACATAGTCTTGAAATGTAGCGATCACTGTCCTCGAAAACATTGTTGGCATGTTCTTCAATCTGAAGGGCATGTCATGGTAGGCATAGGACCCCTCTTCGTTCGTGAATGTGGTTTTCTTCTTATCCTCCACTAAAATATGGACTTGGTGGTAACTAGAGAATCCATATTTGAAATAGTAGGTTTCATTGCCTGCAACGTTATCTAGGACTTCATCGTTCAATGGGGTAGTAAAGGTGTCATGAATGCAGAGACTGTTCAGACTCTTGTAATCCACATAAACCTAGATTTCCTTACATTCCTTTTTATTCTATATAACAATTTGGATGCCCCACTCAACCTCATCAATTATGAAGATAAGCCATGCTTCCAACATTTTGTCAATTTCCCTCTTCACCTTCTCCTTGTCCCTCAGGTTTGATCTATATGGACGGTGTTTCACTGACCTCACATCTGGATTAAGCAAAATTTTTATTTCACCCAGCTCCCCCTTAATCCCTTTAATCTCCACAATAGATGAATGTAACATGTCTTCATACTCTCTTAGGAGATCAAATATTTCCTTAGTAGTTTGCTCATCCCAATAATCCCTTATCAGAGCTAATTTTGATTTCTCCTCAGTGCCAATATTGTGATTCTACAACTTCAGAGGTAGTAGCTATGGACCAACGGTTAAGACCCATATTTGATGCTCTGCTCCCCTTTAGATTCCTTAAATTTCAAGCGCCTTAATTCCTCTAAATCATCCCCATAAGATTCGAGGTTTATTTTTCTGCAAGCCATAGCTTTGTGGAATCCAGATTCATATATGTGATCAAAGGCATCTTGATCAAATTAGTTCTCAGTAAGCTTACCTAACGAGACCAAGATCCTTTTGACTACTTGCACAATAGTTGTTATTAAAAATCACTTATGATTTGAGCTTCCACACAATCCCATTCAATGGTTTGCCTCCTTATTTCCTCCTTCATGTACCACTCCTGCGAAAATTTCCTCAGAGTGTGGATGAAGTTATGCACCCACAAAATTATCCAGAAGCCCATCTCTGATCCATCTAAATTTACATTCTTGTAGGTGTTGGTGAGGGTCAGTATTCCCTTGATACTTAATGAATTTGGATGGGAAATCTTCTAAATACCTGAATTTTGCTATTAATGTAGACTTAACCACCTGCCACTCTCTGAGATGGTTGCGGTGAGAGCCCAACCACCTAGTTGACGTTGCTCGGAGGGTGACATCCAATAAAGGCATTTCATGTATTTCCAACATGGCTGAATCAACTTCATTGATAAAATTGGTAACATAACCCATACCATTAAAAATAGGAAATTCTCGTACCTCGGTACAAACCCAGTGGATACAATGGATCATTGTACATCGCCTGGTATTCATATCATGTCTACTTTGCTACCAATCATCCAACGTAGCCTCAGATCCAACTTTAGAGCTCTGAACATTTCTCTAGCTGATCAACCCTCCTATTGTAGGATTGATGTATTATTCCCTTTTTCCCACCGGCAGCCATTATAACTGGTCCAATAACTCAGGTTCTTCTCTATCATCCACTAGCTCGGTGAACCTCGACCCTTGATAAGGATCCATGGTCTGGATCACCGAGACTCCCTCCACTTCAAATGTCATGGTTTCTCTATTCAAATCAATTAATGCATATTTTTCAAAGGACCAATCTATTGCTAGCAATTTTGGATAAGGGTCTTTGTCTCCCATAATATCTATTACCTCAAAGTTAGCATAAGTATTTACCCCTGCTATGTCGACTTCTACATCTTCTAGATGTACAACTGGGAGGATACAATATTGATTCACCATGCGTAATTGAATCGGAGAGAACACCAACTTAGGCATTCCCAAGGCTTCCCATGTTTTCTTGGTAGAATATTCACACATGAACCTAAGTAGAGCATTGTATCCTTGATCTAGAATCCTACAATTTGGGCATTAACCTGAAATTCCCTCCCTGTCCTTTTCTTGTTCCTTCACATCCCTCTAGAGTGTATATCCAACAAATTGGAAGCAATGAGTCCTTCCACGTGCTGCCATTCTTTGACAACAAATTTAAGGTTTTTCCATAATTTCCCTAGTATTTTCTTGTCATTAACGATTTGCGGAAATAGCCTAAACCATTTTTATATAGGTTGAGAATTAGTTTGTGGTAGTTTCAGGCTTCTGGAATTTGAAGGTTCTGATTGTTCTCCTTGGGGCACATCAATTGGAATCAACTTGTTAAAAATCTTTGCAACCTCTTTGTAGTACTGCATCTAATGGCTGGAATGATACGATTTCTTAGGTGAGGCAGGCTTATGACCCTTGGTTGTTTAGCAGCTCCAAAGTCGGCTCCCGCATTTTCTCCTCCCTTGGTGAGAATGTTCAGGTTTGAGAGGGGTTTGTCTCGGGTTCTCTTGGTTTTAAATTAATTAAATTTGATGCCATTTGATAGTTTCTCTCTTCCCATCTGGCAATTAGCTATTGGCAATCTTTTGTTGCATGCATGTTGGCACTACACTGAGAGCACCATGGTCTTCTAGGAAGTGGACATTCTCTTGCAAAATGCCCTCTTGATCACAATTGTAGCAACAGATCAAACCTATGCCTCCTATTCACCCCCCACTTTTTCCTCCACCTCCTCGTCCCCAAGGAGCTTCATTGATCTTGTAGGCAGAATGATCCAATCGATCGACTAGGGTGTCTAAGGCCCTACACTAATCAATGTGGTGAGTTGGCGAACCACAAAACTCACATAAAACATTATTTGGAACATTTGAATATTTCTATAAGATTGGACAGAGGCAAGGGATGTGTCTGTAATTCCTGCAGATTTCACAATATTCATTTGAAGTTGTACCCTACTGATTAGAAAAGGCATGGAATTGTGTGCGCCCTATATATAAATCTTGTGTACCATGCAATATCCCATAATTGAGACAAGGGTTTGTGCATTACAAACAATAACAAAATAATTAGGGACATGGTTAATTGTACATAACCAATAACAATTCTAAATGGAAAAATATCCTTTATCAATTAAACCATAGGCTCAATTTAAATTATAGACAATTTACCATCAAACCTACCATGACCTACATTGAACATGATAAAGGGTGAAAATCTACCATGATAGCATTCTCACAAAATTGACAAGGATGGCATATACACTATGGAAGTGCTAGGTATCACACCATCAAGTTACCATAAACAAATACATCATCCAAATCATATGAAAGTATTGCTAGCAAGATCGATTAATGTAATCCAAACAACTAAGGATTTTTTTTAAAGAGAGTCCTTTGAGCCTCTTCATGTCCCTTAAAACACAACAACCAAACTAATACTTGACCAAGGTCATGACTTAAAACCAACAAAGGAAGAATGTAATTAAACATGCATAATGGAGATCTCGGATCAGATATTATAGTAGTTATAAGCAATAACAACAAAGATATAAGCAAAAATTTCCAAATCAAATGCATGCAAGGGGTTGAATATGATCTCAACCTCTACATTTAGTGTTGGCTTCATAAACAAAAATGAAACTAGGGATAATGGGTTACAATGACAAGGAGAAAGTAAGGCAAGGTTTGGAAGATTAGAGCACAAAAAACACCCCTTTCAAAGCTAACTTAGGAATGTAAGAAACAAGAAGTGAAGTGAATCAATGGACTAAATCCTACCTTCATCCTATCATAAATATGATGCTTTGATTTCTCCTATTCTATATATTGTAAACTTAAAACCATCATGTTGTTCATGTAGAAACTTTGAATAATTTAACACATATTCAACAGAGATTATCCTGATCATGTATTACGGAATACATACACAATACATAAGCTCCTCTACGTTGATCATCAATATAGCAGCATCAATAACAATAAAACATCAAGAGCATTCACACATTAACACAGTATGTAACCCGAGGAAAGCATCTCGCTAAAAACCCCACACTATCTGTATATTAATTATTGAGAACAGGTAACATTACAAAGTACAATGCTTATCACAAGCAATCAAGTACTAGCTCCACCTGTTACACACAATACAGCTCATATCTGATCTCCAAATCTATTCCACTGCTTGCTTGCCTCTCTAGCTCAATACCTGCTCAATAATTGATGAGAATAGTTTACCAAACTCGTTTTTCACCTACAAAGAATCACTCACACTGTGTTGGACGTGAGCACAGGCTACAATTCTTGGTATTGGCCAATTCATTGGCATACTCAATCCCTCTAATTGTGCAAATCATCATGCACATCTATAGTCACAACTGATAGTAATATGATCCTCTAACACCTGTCCCTGCTGAACTGAACATGCACTGACATGCAAATGAGTTAACTGATGTATTCTATAGTTGCATTATGAGTTAATAACTTGTGAATTAATTAATAACTAATTCACCCAAATAATCTCTAGTCTATTTGCCAGTTAGACTAAATACAACCAGTTTAACAAAGCTAAACTGAACACAACTCCATCAACTGCACCTCCAGTCCACTAAACTCAACTCACTTGAGTTCTAACTGAAGTCCTGCATGCAAATATTAGTCATCCCATAGGTAACCACGTATTTCCTTCTGGGATCTGCATGTACCACATCCGTAGCTCATCTTGAAGTGCTCCAAGAGAATAAGATCAAGTTTATAGTCCAAATATTATTATGAGACAATAATATTTGAATTTTCTATTTTTGACAGCCAGTATAAAAATAGACTTTGATCACTCATACTGTGATCACTCAGACTGTGGTCACCCATACTGTGGTCACCCATATTGTGATCACTCATACTGTGATCACCCATACTGTGATCATCCCTGTTGTGGTCACTCCTGCTGTGATCATCCCTGCTGGGATCCAAAAATAGAACTTGCGCCATAATTTGCTTGCGGGCCCACTTAGTGAAGGCGACTCTTTTCACTAAGCTCCATCATCTTGTTGCAATCTCAACAAGAATTTCTTGTTGCACACTTTTCAACACTCCCTCTCAAAAAGAAAGGCTTCCTCTCAAACCCGATCCTGTAACTCTGGAATGTTATCCATGCAACACATCTGGCCGGTCCACTTGCTCTGTCATCAAAGTCTCTGACTGCTATTGCCTCTGTCGACTGAAAACTCTGCATCTCTGTGCTCTTCAGTATCTGACTGCTCTAGCCTCTGTCACTTTGATCTCTGACTGCAACTGTGCTGTTGTTGGTTCTATCTCCCAGCATTGCATCCGCACTGCACCTCCCAACTGACCTCCCTGTTTAGCTAGAAACACCCTCTGATGCTGAAGCTCTACCTGCTGCTTACAAGTGCTCCCTCTCTGACATCTGCGCTACTGCAACATCTCCATGCATCTCGCACCATTGCACACCTCTCTGTGCCACCTAGCACTGTGCAAAACACTTGTGCCTCTCGCATTGCTGCAGCCTGCTCACTATGCGTTGCCCTGGGATTCCCTGCATTGTCGCTCTCTCTGCCGCTCCATCCGCATCTGTCTCTACCCAATCAGTCAGTTCCTGCTACTACACATCTGGGGCTCCCGTAGCAAGGTCTCATCCAAGAGGTTGGGTACCTCAAGGATCCTGCCCCTCCTCCTTGGGATAATCAATCCACATCACCCCACCTCCTACCTGGAGGTATGGCTGCATGCGATCCCTCAGCCCACCTGGCTTGAAGTTTCCCCCTATTGGAGATCTCTGCATGAGTAGATGTCTCTACTCGATCTCCTCTCAGCTTCCCTTGTTGTGGCTGCTCCACAACCTCCTGAAGCTGCTGCACCAATCGTGGCTCCTCCACAATCGTCTGAGACTTCTTCTGGCTCTGCATGTTGAGAGGTAATATACACTCCCTCTCAACCACCAAGTCTCCATCAGTTGCCTCGCTACTCAAGTCTTTGCATGCATCTTGAACCTCAAGAGCATATAGGTTCCTAACCTGTGAACTAATCTCATGACAACGAAAGCATATCACCTTCGACTTGTCAACCTTCTTCCCATCACTGGAAGAATTGGATTCGAAAAGAGAAACCTTCCCCTTCCCCTTCTTCCCCTTACTCGCTAAGGCACAGTTCTTCTCATCGTGCATAGATGAAGAACCATCTCTGGTGCTCCGTCTAATCTCCTCTTGCACAAGATCTGACCACAGTCTTTCCCATCCTGGCAATTTCTCCTGACCATTGATAGAGTCCTGATAGGAATGCCAACTCTTCAGAAGACCAAGGAGAGCCAAGCTCACCAAGTCCTCATCATCGACAGTAACCCCCACACTTCCCAGCTCATCTCGACACTGAGTGAACCTCGTGAGATACTTGGGCATACTGTCACCCTTCTTGCATTTGATGTTTCTGAGTTTATCTTTGAGCGCCAGCTTCCTCTGATCGCTCTTGCTTTGGAATAGATCTGTTAAAGCCTTCCACATCAGATATGGAGAAGTCTTTCCATGCAGGCTGGACACAATGTGATCCTTCACGCCCTCCAACAGAATACTTCGACATTTTTGTGGTTTTCTTTTGCCAAGCATCAACTTGAGTAGCATCAGTAGGCTTTGGGACATCCGTCTCTATGAACTCCTTCAGCCCGTTATCATCCAATACTGCCTCCATCCTGTCCTTCCATGCAATATAGTTTGAGCTGCCCTCAAGGGCATACTCCAATCGCAATCCTGTGAAAGACATCTGAGTTTTGACACCAAGAAAAACACTGCTGCAAATTCGAATTCCACCAGCAACCAACTCAACTGCCTCGGATCTAAGATTCGTGAGAACACAATATTTCTTGTACAGAGATCGACTGTATGGGCATTCACCGGATATCTCACCTTCCAAAAGAAGGATGAATCCAGAGGCTACCTGGCCCGATTACAGACTCTGCCTGAAGAAATAGAATGTAAACACTTCCTGAATAGTAGATCAGATGATCAATCCTCGCTTGATATCCTGTAAAAATATCTTCTACAAATCAAGCAGCTCCGATACCATGTAGAAACTTTGAATAATTTAACACATATTCAACAGAGATTATCTTGATCATGTACTATTACGGAATACATACACAATACATAAGCTCCTCTACGTTGATCATCAATATAGCAGCATCAATAACAATAAAACATCAAGAGCATTCACACATTAACATAGTATGTAACCCGGGGAAAGCATCTCGCTAAAAACCCCACACTATCTGTATATTAATGATTGAGAACATGTAACATTACAAAGTACAATGCTTATCACAAGAAATCCAGTACCAGCTCCACCTGTTACACACAATACAGCTCATATCTGATCTCCAAATCTATTCCACTGCTTGCCTGCCTCTCCAGCTCAATACCTGCTCAAGAATTGATGAGAATGGTTTACCAAACTCGTTTTTCACCTGCAAAGAATCACTCACACTATGTTGAACGTGAGCACAGGCTACAATTCTTGGTATTGGCCAATTCATTGGCATACTCAATCCCTCTAATTGTGCAAATCATCATGCACAGCTATAGTCACAACTGATAGCAATCTGATCGTCTAACACCTGTCCCTGCTGAATTGAACATGCACTGACATGCAACTGAGTTAACTGATGTATTCTATAGTTTCATTATGGGTTAATAACTTGTGAATTAATTAATAACTAATTCACCCAACTCATCTCTAGTCTGTTTGCCAGTTAGACTAAATACAACCAGTTTAACAAAGCTAAACTGAACACAACTCCATCAACTGCACCTCCAGTCCACTAACCTCAACTCACTTGAGTTCTAACTGAAGTCCTGCATGCAAATATTAGTCATCCCATAGGTAACCACGTATTTCCTTCTGGGATCTGCATGTACCACATCCGTAGCTCATCCTGAAGTGCTCCAAGAGAATAAGATCAAGTTTATAGTCCAAATATTATTATGAGACAATAATATTTGACTTTTCTATTTTTGACAGCCAGTCTAAAAATAGAATTTGATCACTCATACTGTGATCACGCATACTATGGTCACCCATACTGTGGTCACCCATACTATGATCACTCATATTGTGATCACCCATACTGTGATCATCCATGCTGTGGTCACTCCTGCTGTGATCATCCCTGCTGGGATCCAAAAATAGAACTTGCGCCATAATTTGCTTGCGGGCCCACTTAGTGAAGGCGACTCTTTTCACTAAGCTCCATCATCTTGTTGCAATCTCAACAAGAATTTCTTGTTGCACACTTTTCAACAGTTCACAAACCACATCCCCAAAATAAAGTGTGTAAGAGTTCATGGTATGTCATCAAGCATGAATATCACCACAAATAACAATTCAAAAATATTAATGGATAAGAACCAATGTCAAGGATATGACCTAAGCTCCCAATTACTTGCATAGAAATATGAAATAGATGATGTTCAATCAAATCATAAAGTGAAAAACACACCGAAAGTATGATATGAAATGAGGCAAAATGATAAGGGAAAATTCTTGGAGTGAGGTAGGGAAAATGCATTGTAGGACCATCCATTTATTTCCTGCATTGGATTAGATCAAAGGGTAAAGGATGATAAGCATCACATGCATGTTACTCCTCTATTAACTTGGCAATAAAGGCTTAGTACAAAATGGCCAAGCGCAATCATAGAAATCAAGTATTTATCATATAATATCTTGATAAAATCTCTAGAGTGGTAGGTGATACCATATCACTTCCAACATTCATCCTTTTTAAATATTTTCAACTTAGGGCACATTTATACACCACATTTTTGCATGGTTGAAAATAAGGTTTCAATATTATGCTATGTAAACATTTTTATATGCATCTAACTTAGATATAAATATGACTATAAAGCGAAGCATAAATGTATTTGCAGGTGAGACTTATTTTCACCCTTGAGTAACTTACTTTTACATCCCCTTATCAACTTAAGCATGTGTAATTTGGCTGCAGGTATTAGGACAATAAAAAAGTGAGTCCCATAAACCATGCTAAACATACATACGTTCTTGCATTAATCCCTAGATAAACCATCTACAAGCTACTATAATCACATGTAACCATGTTTTCAATATGCATCCATAATAATAACATTGTGTGAAATATGTTATCATTTACAACAAACTATTATAACATCCATTGACTCAATCCCATACATGTAATAACTTCATAGTCACCACCTCATTGTCATTATTAAGAAAACAATAGATCATTATTTTCTATCCAATGAGATGGAAATAAATGAAAATATAAAAGAAATATATACTAAAATATTCATTAATGTGCATTCTAGGAGGATTCTCTATAATGCATAGAAAGAGCTTATTGTAAGTGAACATAACCAAGGTGATACCAAGGCTTATTAGGCTCATAAAATTTCAATAGGTAACTTGATTTTCATACTTCAAAATCATGTAGACATTGACCATTTTGGAGCCGACATCCATAACTTCCATTTTAGTGCCTTTACACAAGCCAAACAATCCTTAGTCATATCCAAAAGGAAATCAACTCTTTTTACGCATAACCTAAATTTTATCAACGTTTTTGAACAACTACTTTAGATTCTTCCATACTCCATTCAAGTAGTTGACTCCACTGGTATGAAATTAAATCTTCCTAGAGATGTAGGTCATCATAATTCCAACAACTTCATTATTTTTATATGACCATGAACTTCTCATGTCCATATTTAGGATCAAGAATAACAATATTTGTGAATTGCCATAGTTATTTTCTCTTCAGAAAAGTCTCCGTGTCTTGCACCCAAACTCTGTAGTTAAAGTTCCCATTGATCGTGAGAGGGCCCTACTTCAACCCATAACACTTCTACAAAACTTGGACGTAATGCAAGTCAAAACAAGTAAGACCTTCCTAGAATTTTTTACTTCTTAAGAGAGAATATACCATCCATAGTCTTCATGTGATGTGACGAAATCTAGACACCTTGTAGGAACTAGAACCAATATTAAGGTTTTCAAAACCTAAGGTTTGACACCATGTTAGAAATCATTTTTTATGAAGTAGAAATAACATATTGAAGAATAACTAATAGCCTTTAAAAACATTTTTATGACATTACAAAGCACAAGAAAATTATTCACATAAATATATCATCATCCTTGTAATAATAATAGATCAACTGATAGATAATTTATTTGTACACTTGAGTGCATATCCAATATCAATAAAACATAGTTGATTTGTTCATTTTTAATCAGTCAAGGTGGCCCCAAATTGGTTAGGAAATCCACATTTCCTATCTTTTTATGTACCAACTCAATTATAGTTGATCTATTCAATGAAACTCAATTGATCCTATCCATGTAGCCAAAGCCATTCAGTTAACAAGGGAACCTACCCACCACTATACAAGCAAAATTGGGTTTAATTCATCCAACAATATTTTGTTCTATAACAAAATAAGTGACCTAGAGAACTTGATCACGCCTAATAGCTCTATAGTGAAAGATACATATTCATGTGAATCTATGTGGGATTTAGATAAAATAACATTGGGCCAAGGTTCCTATAAGGTTATATGGATACCATGATAGGATTATTGTGAGAGCAAGTGGAAGGGATAGTTGAGGATTGTGTCCAACCTTTCTACAATATGTCCTCTTCCTTGTCACTTGTTTCACATGGTGAATATGATATTATTTGGTTTGATGTCAAATATAGCCCACTCCATGATAACATCATATAATATTTCTCTGTTGAGGTCTCAAATGAAAAACTCTTCTCACTTTTCTCATAGATATTATAGTAAATTTAGATCTCTTAATACAACCATGTTCACTTGAGGTTGGCATGCCTTAAAATTAAGAGTCCCATATTGTTTTCTTGTCCATACAACTATGCAAAGCATTAATAATTAGATAGAGAACTATCCCACAGGGCCAAGATGCTCCAAATTCACAACAAGTAATAGAGAATTGTTGGGGGACCCATAGTGTTTTTATGCCTCTAAAGGATCTTCTAACACTGATCCTTACAACTTGGCATCCTTCCTAGAGAAATACTTTTATTTATTGAATAGGGGAATATGCTAAATTTATTTCTTACTAAAGAATAATACTAAATTTCTATGTCCTAGTCAAATTTCTCGAATATTCATGTTTTTGTCTACATATCTCCCTACTATTTCAACATGGGACTTTCGTGCTTTAAATTGGTTTGATTTGGGCATCATCCTAGTTTAAAGCTACATCATTTAGTGTGGGCACATTGATCTACTTCATCCATTCTCTTGGAGAATATCCTTATGGATTTTTTGGCTACATGGATTTTGGATAGTTGGTCCCCCCTACTTGTTCTTCATTACATTGTTATTTCTTTTGCACATTAGAACCTTGATGTTTAAACAATTTTTTCTTCTTTTATGGTAATTTTATTTATTTCATTATTGGAGTGAATGATTCCACTACCTATGCACATGTACTTGAAAGTGACAAATTAACTTTATTTTTTATCAAATTAGGTTCTTAAGCATGAGATTTAGGAGACATGACAAGTTCCTCATTATATTGGTTTAGTAACATCTCATTTTCATTGCCTTTGTCCTTGCATTTCTCATGTTATGTTGTATCCAAGCCATCAAAATTTTCTTCTACTAAGACATTAGATGATATTTATTGAGAGGGTGGTTTAGAAACCAATTGATTACCTATACCAATTGGTTCTTCTTACAAGATCATTTATTTCCCTTAACAATTTGGAAGGCTCAAAGGTCCTTCGATCTCTTATGTAGCTCATTGCTTGGGATGGATTTCTTACAATCTTTAACAAAATTATTGTATTCATGGAATTTATAATGTTTAAATGGTAATGGATCATAGTCCAATGCCTATTTGTGCACCTATACCTATATTGAGCATTATTTCCTCAACAAGTCTATGTTTCGTATAAATTTCCACACAAACCCATGCACATGAACACTATCATTCCTTATAAAGCATTCAATTAATGTATTTCCCTATAGCAATTTCAATCAAAATGAGTGAATGATCATCGTAGAAAACCATAGTATAATGCAAGTTTACCCATACCTTCACAACTCTTGGCATATCTTGCTCCATATTAAAATAAAGGTTCTAGTGATTGAGGTGCATCCCTCTTAGGACATTTTAAAAGATTAAACCCCTATTTTTTTGCAATTTAATTTAAAAAACATAAAACCCTATACCAGATAAATGTGTTTTCATTTAACCTTTGATCAATGGTATCTAATTAGTTTGCATCCAAGTAAACATGGAGCAAGGGGGGGGAACCATAACCCTATGGGCTATCCCATAAGAGCATTCTTTGAAATGTACAACTTTCTTCAATGTGTTGTTTGAAGAGATGTTAATCATGTGGATGGTCACCTTCTTCACAAATCTTGGTGAGCACTTTCCCTACTTTAGATCTTTGACCTAAGGTTACTATTACCATTCAAAAATATGTAGTATTCACAAAAATAAAATTAAGGACTTGAAGTCTCGCTTGTTGAGGATGCAATATGTAAGGAAGTAGAAGCTCTAAATCATCTTTATTGATGTGCTAACTTAAACATAAATATAATCACATAAGAGTAAAATTGAATAGACTTAATTTGCTTACCAATTTTAACTTTCCTTATTTCTTAACGGTTTCCTTAAATGTTGTATTGACTAATTTTTTCTCTATTGAATTATAATGATGTCTTGTTAAATTATATTATGCCTTCTTAAAAATAGTCTTCGAACTTTTCCATAGCAATAAAAAATGTAACATCTTCCCATAATTTTCAACAAGATTATCATACTTACGCTTAAATTAAAATTAATTTATTTGACCATTATAACTCAACTCAAATATATAAAAAAAAAATAATAGTTTATTTAATAAATAATTTATCCATATAAAATATTTAATTTAATGTAAATCATGTAAATCCAATCTATTAAATATAAATTATACAAAATTTATTTATATGTAAATCCAAACTATTAAATATAAATTATGCAAAATTTATTTATTACCTATAAAGTTGGAGATGAAGAAAAAAATAAATAAATCAATGAGAAAAAACACATAAATATTAAGGTTTAATTGATCCCTATACTAAGTAACATCATATTATAATTATAATATAATTAGTACACAACATTATTTTAGCAATAATTACTTATGAATCATCGGCAGTAACATCTATAGAATCATCTTATTCATCATTACAGTCTCATGTATGGGTACCCTCCTCTTGAATTATTACCCCTGACGGTCCAAAACCAATATAATTCCCTACCTCTAAGCTACAACCATATTTATTGAGGGTCATCCTTTGGGAAATTCATCTTAATCATCATTACAGTGTAATATATGGGTACCCTCCTCTTGAATCATTACCCTTGAGGGTCCAACACCAATATAATTTCCTACCTCTAAAAGGGGAAGCAACTACAACCATATTTATTAAGGGTCATCCTTTTGGAAGCAGCTACAACCATATTTATTAAGGGTCATCCTTTGGGAAAGTTAGCGAGAGACTCTCCAACATAAATGCATCTTACCTTTAACAATGAAACAACTTTATGTCTATCAATATAGAGTCATTCTTTCGTAAAGTTGGTCGGTACCCTTCACCATCCAAAGAGCCTAATGTGTCCTTTATTCTATTCTACTTGTAAAAGGAAAACTTAACAAGGTGGGGCACTTTATCTGGGAAGTGGGAGGTTAATTATGAGGGCTACAAGTACTTGACATGGATGTCCATGTGCACACAAAATGATATGGTTGACAACCCAACAAGAAATGCATGTCATTTATTCCATGACCTTATGTCACCAGGAGATACCATTTTATTATAGGCAGGAAATAAAGTGGAGTTATCAAATGTGACCACATAATTAGGTCCCTGAAGTTATTGGTCACATCCCTAAATCATGGGTATCCATTGAGACATATAATTAGGTCATGTGAAGTTATTGGAATCTTTTTTTTAACCTTTTGCAATGATATGCGTATCTACATTTTGTATTTGAGCACATACATTTCAATATCATTGACTAGTCAATTTTAGGTTGATACATGGTAACCAATCGAATCGGAGGGATAAAATGTAACAACGCTTTCGACTTCAAACGCACGTATTTTCATTCGTTTTTCATGTTTTATTAATTATTGAATCCAAAAGGAGTCATTTCTAGCTAATGAGATATATATGAAAGAAAAATTAAAATAAAAGTTATCATTTTAATCGTAAATGGTAAGATAATAATTTTAAAAACTTTTGATAATATATATACTATAAAATATAAAGTTTATTTTAAATTTTTATTTATTTTATATTAGATGGAAATTATTTATAGTGAAAAAATTAGGGTATTTAGGAAGTATTTATATTTTGCGAGCAAGCAAGTATTGAGATCTTATCACTTCACTTTTTTTTTCCTAAATTGTTTTTTTTTTGTTTTTTTTCTTTCCATTCGGTTTTTCGACCTTTCGTTAGGGTATTTAGGAAGTATTTATATTTCGCAAGCAAGCAAGTATTGGGATTTTGTCACTTCACTTTCTTTTTCTCAAACTTTTCTTTTCAGTTTTTCAACCTCTCATGAGTGATGGAAAGCCAAGTAATTATCTTGCAATATTAGCATGCATTTGAGTCTTAAGATCACAACTTTTTTGTTGTCATTGTTGCTTCCTAAACTAAGTAGAAGGGGGTGGGGCATCCTTAGATGTTGTTTATACATCATCACTTTACTCCTCACAATCATTCCCATCTTCAAGCTCATTCTCTTCCTCTCCTGCTTCAAAATATCTCTTTCTTCATCCTATCTTCACTCTTTACTCAATATTACATAATTATTTGCAAGGTCTCAATTGATCATTAGGCTAGATAGAGTGGATTGGTTGATTTATGTTGAAGGTTTCCTTCTCTTCCTCATGTTGATTGTTTGTAGTGGTGACTCTACTGGATTGGTTGTAGGGGGTGGTTTCCCATTTTTGCAATATTCACTAGGTTGTCCATATTCATGACATGCATTACATTTTAATGCAAGTTACTCTTAATCAAAACACTTAAAAATGTTATCGACCATCTAGTTTCAATTAAATTCCTTTCTGAACCCCTTTCTCTAAATTGAATTTGATGTATATTCATGTGCATGATCAATACTGAAATGCCTTTAGGGCCAATTTATCCAAGAACTTTCCTACATTGTTTTCAATACCCTAAAATTTTGAATCATAACAAAAGATTAGCGACAAATGTGATAGGAAAATGCATACTAGTAACATTTTGGGTATTTCCTCCTTGGAATTAAATTCAAGCAACAAACAATTCAATATACAACCTTCAAGGGCCCATGAAGTAGGAGGATCTTCTAAAAATCATATCATTATATTTATTCCAGTAAAACAAGAATAAGATAAAGCCTTCAATGCATATGAAAACATTTATTGACCCATGCATTTGAGGGAGTTGATATTCTTCCAATTAAAGCTTGTTTACCCTCTTGTTTGGCTACCACCATATGAACTTCCTGTCAAATACTTTATTACAAAGAGGAAAGCCTTTTTCCTAAGAGATGGGATTGTGATTTTTACCTCTAGAACTTTAGCAAGTTTTCTTATAAATCATACATTATTGGTTTAAGAATATTTTCCCAACTTTAAAACATTTAAATATAGCTTTGAAGCTCCTAGTTGTTTCTACCATGGTAATATTTTATCCTTGAGCATATGATTATATTCCTACTCTTACTATATACATTGAAGAGATTATTGGTGACAAGGATTGAGACCATAGCTACAACATGGCATTGAAACTTGTTTAATCTCTCCTTGATAATTTTTTAAAACTAGCATATTACCATAATAGTTTCCTTATAAATCATACATTGTTGTTTTAAGAACATTTTCCCAACTTTAAAACATTTAAATATGCCTTGAAGTTCACAACTTGTTTTTCAAACACTCATAAGATTAAACTCCCAGTTGTTGCTACCATGGTAATATCATATCCTTGAGCCTATGATTATATTCCTACTCTTACTACATACATTGAGGAGATTATTTGGTGACAAGGATTGAGACCATAACTACAAATTGGCATTGTAACTTGTTTAATCTCTCCTTGATAATTTTTTTAAAACTATCATGTTACCATAATAGTTTCCTTATAAATCATACATTATTGGTCTAAAAATATTTTCCAACTTTAAAACATTTAAATATGGCTTTGAAGTTCACAACTTGTTTTTCAAACACTTGTAAGATTAATCTCCTAGTTGTTGTTACCATGGTAATATTATATCCTTGAGTCCATGATTATATTCCTACTCTTACTCCATATATTGAGGATAATACTGGTGACAAGGATTGAGACCATAACTACATATTAGCATTGCAACTTGTTTAATCTCTCGATTGTAACAACCCTGGTGAAAATTCCATGTAAAATTATATAAATACCACGGATGATGGGACACGTATTCCAAGTTGAATGGTGGGCAAGACATCCTAGGGGGTGTTCATTTGGTTGTTTATGGCTAAGCAAATTGGCAAAGACAATGGCTAAGGCATTAAAGAGGAAAAAAGGTATTTTGGAACATTTATTTATTAAAATAATGGAAATTAGGACAAAAGGAAGGTGAAAGGTCACATTTTGCATGTGAGGAGGAAATTGAAGGAAAATAATGGAAAATGAAGAAAATAGAGGCCTCATTAATAAAAAGGCTTATGAGTATCAGTGGGCAAGAGTTGGTCAGTTTAGTTTTGGAGCTCTCTCACATACTCTTGGTTACTTAGAGTTTCTTTTGGAGCACTTTGGCATTGGAGCAAGAAAGGCAAAGAAGGCAAGAGGAAGCAAAGATCAAGTAGGGAAAGGCAGGATCAAGCAGCTACAATAGGCGTCATTCCAGGTATCAACTTGCATGTGTATTTTCCTTGCTAGATTTAGCATGCATGGGATTACATGTGTTTTTTTTTCTACCATGGCATGGGTTTTGCCAGGTGTGACAGTATTTTCAGCCTAGCCTTGCCATTTCCTGATAGATTTGATGAGATGGGTTCTCTCATGCGTTTTGTGGGGGATGGCCATATTGGATTCGAAGTTGGGTGGGTGGATCTCCGAATTGACAAACACATGGTGGTAGTGGTCCCTGAACCAAACTGAGGATAAACGAAGCCACTTTCATAGTGATCCCTGAACCGGACTGTGGGTTGCGGTAAAGCCAGATTGTGTGCCTCAGTGGGCCTAGGAATCCTTGTTGGTGAATGGCGGGATATATAGTAAAGCCAAGAGGTGGATTTATCCTCCGTTGGGCCTAGTGATTTCGGGATGGAATGCATGGTAAAGCCTGGAGAGTATGTCTTGGTGTAGGGCCTAGTGATCCCTGGATCAGACTGTGGATGCACTGTAAAGCCTGAGAGACTAGGAGGCACTCAAATTCCTCACAGTGTAGGCGGAGAACTCCAGTGGCAACCACATTTATTGGTGTTTTTTAATGTGTTATATGAGTCCCACATTCATGCTTGGAATATGGCACGGGGGTGATTGGATGAAGAGAGACTTGGCTTAGCCAATCTATGGTTGAGTGGAATGTGGTAGTCCCATCACTGGTTGGTTCATTGCATTATTACTGAAAAGAATTTAGTCCCTTGATTTCCATGTGAAAATGTAATGATGTATATATGGATTTTTATGGCTGATATTTTTTTTGTATTTATGTTCCTATTATGTTTTTTTATATGCACATTTACACCAAAGGGTGTTACAATTGGTATCAGAGCATGGTTCAAACACTTGGACTGGATGGGGTCTATCATAGGTAAAATGAAGAACAAAGGTTAATTTTTAGACCTTTCTGTCATATATGTTATAACTTTTCTTTTGTGGTATATTAGAAGTCGAAAATTTGTCCATACTGAAGGTAAATCCCACTGATAATGTGGTAAAAATTTCAGATATTGGTTCACAATACTTTAGGAATTATGATCCAAGGAAGATGACCTTCCTAAATGCACCTTTAAACATGTCACGTTGGAACTTTTGTAATAACTTTTCTTCTGTAGGCTTTCAAAAGCTAAAAATTTGTCCACATTGAGGTGGCATACCACTGATTACATGGTAGAAATTTCAGATATTGGATCGCAATATTTTACGAGATATGAGTAGAGGGATTCGAGCCTTCTGAATGTTCCTAAAATCAGGCCTCAAACAGGTCACACTATCATGTTCGTTATAACTTCTAGGCACTCTCAGGAGCTAAAATTTTTTCCACAATGAGGGGAAATCCCACTGATATTGTGATAAAAATTTCAGACATTTATTTGCTATAGTTTAGGAGATATGACCAGTGGAAGTTGAGATTTTTGGACACTCCTAGAATTGTGCACCAAATAGGATTGTGTGGGTATTTTGTTATAACTTTTCATCTATGAAATATCAGAAGTTGAAACTTGAACCATAGTGAGGGAAAATACCACTGATCATATGGTTCAATTTCCATAACTTGTACTACTACAGTTTAGGATATATGCATTGAATCATTCGCTATATTAGTTTGCATGCAAAGTGTTTGATGAAATGCTTAAATGGTTCAATGATTAATTGCATACAAACTATTTGATAAAATGCCCCAATGAGTATGTTGTTTGTGGTTGGGGATAACATTGATGTGTAATAGTATTGCTGTAGTGATATATGCTTACTTTTATGCAAATAGTTTGCTATATTAGTTTGCATGTAAAGTGTTTGAAGAAATGCTTACATGCAAATGTAATAGTATAGTAGTTGTTTGAAGAAAATGTAAAAGTATGGTAATTGTTTGAAGAAAATGTTATTTTTTAAATGCAATAGTATTGTAGTATGATAATATGGATGTATCTGATCTATGCCTATTTGCATGAAAATAATTTGAAGAGTTGCATGTAGGGAATTTGAAAGGTTGTTGCAAGGAATTTGAAAAGTTGCATGTAGGGAAATACAAATGTTTTTGACTTTCTCTCATACAAATGTATGAGAAATAAAAATCAATTTGTTTCCAAGTGTGGTTAAATTTACTAGAGCTTTGGAGATTCCATTTCCATAATTGGACATTGGAGATCAGGCCATTATAGTAGCTTCCTCCTTCTACCTTAGTGTGGACCATGGATAGTAAGGGGGTATGCTTATAGGTTGTTATATTGGTGAATGATGATTTCAAATTAATAGACATGATGTCTTCATTTTTAGAACATGTGATTGACTATGTATGAATTATATGTCGCTTACATGTTGATTTCATGATACCTACTTACATCCTTGTATGTTAGGTTACATTTTTGAATATTTTGATTACATGGATCAGTCTTGTAGATTGATTACAAGGACTGGTCGATTATGTTCGACTACATGCGGTTATGCGTATTGGTAGTTGTTTTTCCATTGCTTATGCATACTGCTGGTTGCATGTGGCAATGTGTACAATGGAGTAATGGTTGTTGTTATGCATGTATTGTCGTGGCTATAATTATGCATGTATAGTAGGTAAAACATGCCTTGTGAAGTCATTGTATGCAATTTAGGTCATCATGGTGCTATTGGTTGTTATGATGCTAATGCGTTGGTTGAGATAAAGCAAGAGATGCAGATGATCAAAGTGAAGTTGTAGCATTGGACCTTGAGGCAAGGACAGATCATCATATCGGTAATGAATTTGAGCATGCAGGTATGTAATTTAAGGATTTTTATATGCATTAGGTTTATGTACATGTCTTTTGATGTTATGGTTACATTCATGATAGTTGTTGGTTGATTAGTGTAGTTATATGCACATGTGTCGGATAGTCAAGAATGATAGTAACATGTAGTTGTATGCATTGCTATTGTTGTTTTATATTAGATAACCCGATGATTATGATATATGTTGTTGATGAGTATGCTATAGGTTGACTTGTTGATTTTATATGATAGTTAACTTGATGATTCGGTTTTATGTTGTTGATGAGCATGATATAGAGCTTATTGTTGTTATATGTTATTAACTTGATGATTAGAGTTATTTCATTGGGATCTTGATGCCGTAATTTGGATTGGTCATATGCGTGATGGTTATGTTCATTGCCTTGAATATCTTGATGTTATATGTATTGTGCTAACCTAGTTTGACCTATGCAGATAGTTATGGTTGCTACATTCAGGTATGAACCGACATATTTGTGAGATGGTGTCATACTAATCTATACTTAATTTTCATATGTGTGAATGATAATTGTGCATGCGTTTACGATGGGAACATGTTAGTTAGATATTGTTATGGATATCATGATCTTATGAGTGCTTGAGTTGACATGTTGTAAAATTATATCTCGCTAACTAGATTGATAATGCAAACAAGATAGCCTCCCCTAAGGTACACTAAGGTATGAGTTTTCTTATGTATTATACTTGGTGTTTCATAGTTGATTACATCATCTAATTGGTATTTGAGTGTTCGGTGCCTATTATGTCGTCTAATTGATTTATTTAACATGGTATGTTGCAAGTTGGTATGAATGTTTGATGAATTCCTTAATATGAGTATGTGTTCAAATGATTTTGTTTTAAGATGATTGTACTAACATGTATGTGTTGAGACAGTTGATCTGTACTTGAATGTAGTTTATAGTTGTAGCATTATGTCTAATGACTATGGATTATAACATGATTGTTTGTAAAAGTTGATTTCAAATTGATAAATATGATTGTCTTGATATTTTGAACATGTGGTTGACATATGTGAGCATGATGCAGGGAGTTGCATGGCAAGAGAGGTTGCCATGAAATCTTGAAGAAGGCTTGGGTTGAGCTTTCCCTGGGAACCATGGGAATTAAGTCATGGTGTTTGTTGTTAGTCTTGTGCTTTTGGTATTTTATGAATTTTTGAGCTTGATTTGTGGCTTTGTTTATGTCTAGTGTATGGCCATACCACTTTGTTTGCAGAGTCATGTTGTTATTGGTTTTTATGGTTTTCTTCTTGTTTGTTTCTTGTCTTGCCTTTTACGTTTTGAGTCTTGGGAATTGGTTGGGAAAGAGAAAATTTGATGGAAATTGGGAGAGATGTGTGGTACCCAACCGATTATATACGACCTAGATGAAGCTCTATGCATGAGTAAGCGCGGCGGAAGGTAAGACTATGACAATCGTTTGGACTGGTTGGGTTCATTGTGGTAAATGGATAGTAGCAGTGAAAACACAAGAAAGGTAACTAGAAAAGGTAAAGTAAATGGATCAGAGGTGTCATATGATTTGGCTATGTTGGGAACTGTTGCTCTCAATGCCTGTGCATAAATAAGGAAGTTCTCTTAACCTAGACCTTATGCTATCTGGTAATTATTTTATGATCATGATTATGTTGAAGTTTATATATGTATACATGTATGAATGTATGTCGTTGTCTGATAGGATCATGATTGTTTTATGCTAACATTTATATATGTATGTATGTATCCATGTATCTATGTTACTGTCTGTCAGGGTTTTCAGGGATCATTCTTGTGGAGGAATGATTGCTTATGCAGGAGAACGACATGAAGAGGTTCTTGGTCTTACAAGGAATCAATTGGGAATAGTAGTCATAACAAATATACGAGGTCAGTATCATGTGGATATGATTTGGTATTGTATACTTGTATTATGCCTATGTTTATGTTATGACAGGTAATTTTTAAGGATACATTAGCAAAGTGAAAGCAGTGTGGTCTGCGACATGCTAGGGTGAGCATGGACTAGACACTATAAGCAAGGTTTCTTGGTAATAACATTGTGGTTTTGGATGTGCGGTACTATTTTTTTACGTTGTATATGTTGCATTTATGATGTGTGCTCTTGTGGTGTTGCGTATATATAGCATGTGTATTTCTTATTTATGCAATGTTATGTATAGGATGGTACAAATAAGGTTGTGTGAATATTTCATATGGGGTGTTGTATACATATTGTACTGTCTTCATGATGTATATGTGGTGTGTGTGCATATGGTGCTCTATGCATGTTGGATATGTAGTGTTGTGTACGGATGATGCTATATAGATGTTGGATATGTAGTGTTATGTACATGTGGTGTTGCATGCATGTTGTACATATGGTGCTATGTACATATGGTGTTGTGTGCATGATTGTACAAGTGGTGTTGTGAGCATGTGGTGCCGTGTACATGTTGTACATAAGGTGTTATGAGCATGCGGTGCTGTGTACATGTCGTGCATGTGATGCTATGTACATATGGTGTCACGTACACATCGTGCGTGTGGTACTGTGTACATGTGGTATTGTGTACACATGGTACAATGGTGTAGTGTACATTTGGCGTTGTGTACACGTTGTGCAGGTGGCACCGTGTACATGTGATTTTGTGCACATGTTGTGCAGGTGGTGCAATGTACAGGTGGTACTATGTACATGTTGTACATATGGTATTGGTGCACATGTGGTATTGTGTGCATGTCATACATGTTGTGTTGAGGGCATGTGGTATTATGTATGTGCATCATGTAGTCATGGTATTGCAGCATGTGTACTCATTGTGTGGTACTTTGTGTAGGTACATGAATTGGGTGGTATTTCACATCGGATATAGATGGATGCATTGTATTGTTTATAGTATAAAATTATTTTACCTTAAAAATCACCAAAATTTTATATAGACTAATATAAAATCATTAGAAATCTAAATATTTTTACAAATATATTGCCACACATTTTGCAGGCTGCATATTAGGGACTAGTAATATTCGACAACCTTTCTAAACTTTAAGATAAACTTCCATCCTTAAAATTTTCCTAGACTGGGTGTAGGTGTATGTGTTGTATGTCAGGTGTAGGTGCATGTATTGCATGGTGTTGTGTGTAAGGTGTGGTTGTATGTGTGTGAAGCACACTATGTGTCTATGCACATGGTCGAGGAGAAGGAACTGGGTGTTTGTCAGGTGTAGAAATCGAGCCGAAGTGCGTATGGAATAAAGACGAAGGTAGAAGCTAAGGATTGATGAAAGGATAAGTATCAACATTTTATTTCATTTTTATTATGCATGTGACTTATGATTCTGGTATATGATGATTACATGTGAATTATGATTTTGGTTTATGATCTATGATTCTGATTTATGATCTATGATTCTGGTTTATGATGGTTACATGTGATTTATGATTTTGATCTATGATGGTTGTGTTTTGAGCTAACCTGATGTGATATATTTATATATGTTGATTTGGTCAAGTATGCTAGTTTGACTTGTTGTGACAGGAAGCGAACATGATTGCAAATGTACCTTATTGACGAGCTACCAATGAGGTATGATGTGAATTTATTTCAATTTATTTTAAATCTAATGGAAGTTATGTGCTTGGTATAGGAATAAATGAAATGCCCAGTTGGGTGGTTGAAATTGACTACAAGAATTGGCAGCAACAACAAAAGAAATTGGAACATGCAGCAGCATGTTGGTAAAGTATTCAGGAGCAGGGCCATTGTGGGACATTGGTACCCAATAGTGTCCATTGATTTCCATGAGCATGCTATGACCGGTATGATGTATTGAGGCGAGTATATGCCTTTGTTTTTGTATCTTCTGATGCGAGGAAGCCTTGCCAAGGGATGGACTTCCCGGGATGGGGGTGCCAGTGGAACTTGGAAGGTGAGTGACTGCATGGAAGAGGTGATCGGATTCCCAAGGGACTGTGTAGCAGAGAAGGGAAGGTCATAGATGGATTTGTTTTGGTCATTAGCCATATGGAATTAGATCCACAATGGGAGTGCGCCCTGGAACAATGAGCCAATAACTATTCGTTGAGAGGCAAGTGGCACAGGATTATATCACTAAACATTGGATGCAGATTTGAATTTGTAATGGATTCTGGACTTCCTGGGAAGGAGGTGGATCCTAGTATTATTTTGAGGGTGGAGGTGTGAGCCTCTAGATTCCCTTGTTGCAGATTCATATTATTTTATTTGTTGGTGGAGAAAATGTGCATATGTGAATATGTGTATATGTGGTTATTGTAAATACCATAATGAGCTATGTATAAAGCTCCAGTATGCGGTATGTTGTCATGTTGTCATGATGTTTTGATTGTGAGCAGATCTTTCATTGTAAATACCGCAACGAAATTTGTTATAAAGCTCCATAGGTAGTATGTTTTGTTTTCAGTAGTCATGTTGGTTATAGGTGTCATTGAACACCAAGGACAATGTTACCCCAAGGGGGAGGGTTCTATAATAGCCCTAGTTAAAATTTCATGTAAAATTATATAAATACCACGGATGATGGGACACGTATTCCAAGTTGAATGGTGGGCAAGACATCCTCGGGGGTGTTCATTTGGTTGTTTATGGATAAGCAAATTGGCAAAGACAATGGCTAAGGCATTAAAGAGGAAAAAATGTATTTTGGCACATTTATTTATGAAAATAATGGAAATTAGGACAAAAGGAAGGTGAAAGGTCACATTTTGCATGTGAGGAGGAAATTGAAGGAAATAATGGAAAATGAAGAAAATAGAGGCCTCATTAATAAAAGGCCTTACGAGGATCAGTGGGAAAGAGTTGGTCAGTTCAGTTTTGGAGCTCTCTCAATATTCTCTCTCTCTCTCTCATACTCTTGGTTACTTAGAGTTTTTTTGGAGCACTTTGGAATTGGAGCAAGAAAGGAAAAGAAGGCAAGAGGAAACAAAGATAAAGTAGGGAAAGGCGGGATCAAGCAGCTACAATAGGATTCATTGCAAGTATCAGCTTGCATGTGTATTTTCTTTGCTAGATTTTGCATGCATGGGATTGCATGTGTATTTTCCTTGCTAGATTTGACATGCATGGGATTGCATGTGTTTCTTTTTCTACCATGGCATGGGTTTTGCCAGGTGTGACAATATTTTCATCCTAGCCTTGCCATTTCCTGATAGCTTTGATGAGATGGGTTCTCTCATGTGTTTTATGGGGGATGGACAGATTGGATTCGAAGCTGAGTGGGGTGGATCTTCGAATTGACAAACACATGGTGGTAGTGGTCTTTGAACCAGACAGTGGATGCAAAAAGCCACTAGCCTAGTGACCCCTGAACCAGACTGTGGGTTGCGGTAAAGCCAGATTATGTGCCTCGGTGGGCATATGAATCCTTGTCGGTGAATGGCAGGATATACGGTAAATCCAAGAGGTGGATTTTCTCTCTGTTGGGCCTAGTGATTCCAGGATGGAATGCAAAGTAAAGTCTAGATAGTATGTCTCGATGTATGGCCTAGTGATCCCTAGATCAAATTGCGGATGCACGGTAAAGCCTGAGAGCCTAGGAGGCACTCAAATTCCTCACAGTGTAGGCGGAGAACTCCGGTGGCATCCACATTGATTGGTGTTTTTTGATGTGTTCTATGAGTCCCACATTCATGCTTGGAATATGGCACAAGGGTGATTGGTTGAAGAGAGACTTGCCTTAGCCAACCTATGGTTGGGTGGAACGTGGTAGTCCCATCACTGGTTGGTTCATTGCATTATTAATGAAAAGAATTCATTCCCTTGATTTCCGTGTGAAAATGTAATGATGTACATATGGATTTTGATGGCTGATATTTTGTAGAAAATCTGTTGTAGGTTAACCCAATAATGCAATATAAATCAAAGAAGAATACTATAACCTACTTCTAATATCAATTTGTGGAAGCTTAAAGATCGAGCTGAAAAATTTAATTAGAATAAGAAGAATCAATGGCACAATACACATGAAAATACATTTGGGAAAGCCTTAGCTAAAAACCCCACACTATTTTATTATCATACATGGTGGAAATACATAGGAATTATACAAAGCCTTAGCTCTCACAGCTAGCCAGCTCTCAGTACAATCCTCATAGATGCTCATTGGGAATCTTGGCTTCTCTCCAGCCTTTCTCTCTACCCTCCAAGCTCCTATGTCCTTGCACTGTTCCTTATGGATGATTAGCCTTCAAAACTGCACAATCCTCAAGGATGAATCCTTGACTGCATGCATGAGTTTTCTCCATGAGAAAACACATGCAACTGATAGTACAATGTCCTTGAACATTGATCTCAATTGTGTCTTTCTCAGAATAGACATGCATGAGTTTCTAATAAGGGAATCTTTAGTTAACTGGAGTAGCACTAGTTGAGTGCATTAATGCATCAATTGATTGTTAACTCACTATTAGTTCCTCAAACAATTTGGAACTAATTTAACGAGACTTAACTCAGTAAACTAAGTTAACTAATTACAACTCAAATATAACTCAATCTTATCTCCTTAATTTAAGGGATAACACTTGCATGACTTTAGAAAGACTTCTAACTTAAATTTCTCCAACTAATTAATATAAAATAAATTAATTAATTATTTCCAAGTAGCTGTTAAGACTAAATTCGATTTTAATTCACAATTTAATTCAAGGACAAATAAAACTGGAATATTCTTGTTGCCATATTTCAACACTCCCTCTCAACAAGAAAGGGATTATCTACCACCCTGATCTTGTCTCTATGGAACTCTAATTTACACTTTGACAATGCCTTTCTCAAAATGTCATCATCTTGCTCCTCTGTCGAAATATACTGCAGCAACATGATCCTCCTCGCTACACAGTCTCTGAGATGATGATACTGGATGTCAATGTGCTTGGAACTATCATGAAATGTTGGATTCTGAGAGAGTTTGATACAACTCTGATTATCACAATAGATCACAGTTGGATCCATCCTTTGATCAAACAAACCAACTAGGATTTTCCACATCCAGATGGCCTCACATGCTGCTTGACTTGCAGCCATGTATTCTGCCTCTGCCGAGCTGAGTGCAACTGACCTCTGTTTCCTACTGTACCAAGAAACTGCCGTTGACCCAAGGTTGAAAATCCCTCCCAATGTGCTCTTCCGATTTGATGGACTCCCTACCCAATCTACATTAGTGAAGCCCTATAGCTTCACTCCCTCTGTCTATCTGTACCATAATCCATACTGGGATGTGCCTTTGAGGTATCTTAATACATGCTTTGCCGCCTTCCAAAACATCTTGGTAGGCTGAACCATCACTTGACTCAACTGGTTCACCGCATAGCACAAATCTGGTCATGTGTTCAATAAGTACATCACTGAGCCCACAAGTTGCCTATACACAGTAGCCTCTTCCACTTCTCTTGAAGTAGCAACCTCCTTACTCCAGTTACCTGCTAGAGGAGTCTGCATGGGCTTGCACTTCTCCATGTGGAATCTCCTGAGTATCTCGTTGGCATACTTGCCCTGAGACACAAACAACTCCACATCCTTTTGCCACACTTCCATGCCAAGGAAGTAATGCATGAGACCCATGCTTTTCATCTCGAATTCTCTTGCAAGGTCCTCCTTGCAAGACACGATTGACTGATCATCACCAGTCAATATGAGATCATCAAGATAAAGTATGATGATCAACAACTTACCTTTCACCACAATGTGGTACAGGTTCGCATCCGCTTCACTCTCTGTCAAGCCCAACCTGGTGAAGTAGTTGTCTATCCTGGTGTACCAAGCACGAGGTTCTTGCTTCAGCCCGTACAACACTCTCTTGGATTGGCACACATGTGATTCACGATCGAAGGTCTCAAAACCTTCCAGTTGCTCTATGTATGCCTCTTCCTCAATCTAGCTATTGAGGAATGCAGTCTTCACATCCATCTAATGGATCTTCCAACCCATCTGTGTTGATAGTGCCAACATAGATCTGATAGATGAGTACCTTGCGACAGGAGAAAAAGTCTCATCATAGTCAATCCCCTTGACCTGTGAAAAGCCACAGGCAACAAATCTTTCCTTATGCTTCTCCACACTACCATCAATAGCTTGCTTTACCTTGTAAATCCAACAGGAACTCACAAATGACTTGTTCTTCGATCTCAGAACCACATCCCAAACACTGTTAAGAACTATGGAGTCATACTCCTCCACCATAGCATCAACCTAAATCGGCTACTGCACTGCTTCCTAAAAGGAAGATGGTTTGGTCTCAACACATTCAAAATCAAGGGCCATGTATTCAGTGTACCTCTGAGGTGACCTCCTCTATCTGCGCTAAGAAGATGGTGCTCCCACATTCTCTCTCGCATCCTCCAACAATTTTTCAACTTCTCTTGTGCACTTCCGTCCATCTCTGGAAGACTCTGCTTGAGTGGATGTCTCCACTCCTGGAACCTTTGCATGCGGCTGCTCTGCATCAGTCTGAGGCTCCTCCTCCTTAGGAACCAACAGTTCCTCCATAGCTTGTTGTTGGAGGTCCCTCTCAAGGGAAACTAGCATGACCTTCTGCTCATCAAACTTGAGATCTCTGTGAACCACTCTCCTCCGACTAGAAGGCAACTACACCTGATAGTTCTGAGGTGTATCAGTGTACCCTGCAAATATCCCCAACTCTGATGTCAGCTCAAGCTTCTTCCGTGCTTCCTTTGTCACATGGAAATATACCGATGAGCCAAAGATCCTGAAGTGACCCATATCTAGTCTCTTACTGGAGAAAGCTTCCTCTGGTGTCTTCATCCCAAGTATGCGATGCGGGCTTCTATTCTGCAAATAGACTACCGTGTTGCATGCCTCGGCCCACAAGTGAAGTGGTAGGCCTTGGTCATGAAGCATCTCCCGTGTTTCCCCTACAATAGTTTTGTTCTTCCTCTCTGCCACCCCATTCTGCTGTGGGTTATGAGGTGTCGTCAACTCTCATTTAATTCCTCCCGTTGCACAGAAGTCCTTAAACTCTTGAGAGACATATTCTCCATTGTTGTCACTTCTCAAGGCCTTGATATTCTTCCCTGACTCTTTCTCAACCAAAGCTTTGAACTCACAAGACTTTTTGAAAGTTTGGTCCTTCTTCTGCATGAAACAAATCCAACATTTACGAGAATAGTCATCAATGAAAATCACATAATAACTTTGCTTCGCTGTCGATGCCGTTGATAATGGTCCACACAAATCAATATGAACTCACTCTAAGATAGCCTCTACTCGACTGTCTCAATCATGAAAGGAAGACTTGGTGTACTTTCCCAAGGTACAACCTTTGCATGTGTCAACTTGCTCAAGTTTACCTTTGGGAAGTCCCGTAGATATCTTCTACATTATCTTCAAAGCCCCATGATGAAAATGGCCCAACTGCCTGTGCCACAACTCGCCAATGTCTTGGCTTTGCACCAATTCTGCTTTCGTACTCAATGCTGCACAATCATCTACCTCTAGTTTATACAGATTCTTCACCCAAATCCATATCCTCTTGGTCTGAACCGTGGCTATGTGTCTTAGGAATGCCTTTCCTTTAATGAAGACAACATCATAGCCTTTGTCCTCCAACTTCACGAGCAATACCAAGTTCTTCTTTAGTCCAGGCATGTACATCACATCTGTCAAGGTGAGAGGAGCTCCATGCTCCCTCTGAAAAGCAACCGTGCCCACTCCTGAAACACTATACCTTCCATTGTAACCCATCTCTATGCGCATCTTGAGGTCTTTCTCCTCCAAGGCACTGAATAAATTTTTATCATCGGTCATGTGGAATGAGGCTCCACTGTCAAAATACTGGACACAACCCATCATCGATGACACCATGCATGCGATGAGGGTAAAGGCCATTTCGAACTGAGAGGCTAATGCCTCACCTTCCGATCCTTCTGAGGATCCCTTCTTGGACTTTTTCGATGGGAAACTAGTCGCATAATGTCCCATCTTGTGACAATTAAAGCATCTTACTTTAGACATGTCACCCTTCTTCCCTCCATGAGAAGAATTTGATTTGAAATGGGAAGCCTTCCCCTTCCCTTTCCTTGCCTTACTTGCCAAGGCCAGGTTTTCTTCATCATCATTCTTGGATAAAGAACCATCTCGTGTGCTCCTCCTGATCTCCTCCTGCATAAGATCCGACCACAGTCGTTCCCAATCCAACAGTTTCTCCCTTCCATTCACAGAGTCCTGGTAACTATTCCAACTCTTTGGAAGGCCGAGGAGGGTGAGGCTCACCATATCATCATCGATAGTAGTTATTCACACACTGCCAAGCTCATCTCTGCAGGTGGTGAGCTTGTTCAAATATGTGGAAATAGTATCGCCCTTCTCCATCTTGATTCTTCGAAGCTTATCCTTGAGCGCCAATTTCCTCTGGTTGCTACTGTTTTGGTAGAGGTCCTTCAATATCTTCCATATTGAAAATGGAGTATCCTTCCCATGGAGACTCGAGACAATATGATCTCGAACTCCCTCAAGCATGATCCATCTTGCCTTCGCCACACACTTCTTCCAATCAGCCAACTCTTGTGCATTAGTTGAAGCTGGATTTGGGATTTCTTGATCAATGAATTCCTTTAAGCCATTGTTTTCTAATACAGCTTCCATTCTATCTTTCCATGCTATGTAATTCGAGCTACCTTCCAAGGCATACTCGAGTCTCAAGCCATAGAATGTCGTTGGCCAACCTTGAAGTATGATATGAATTTGATTTTCACCTGCAACCGTGAACTTCAAACTTCGAATTCTCTTCTCAGTATACTGTTCATTGCTCCGATACCATGTAGAAAATCTGTTGTAGGTTAACCCAATAATGCAATATAAATCAAAGAAGAATACTATAATCTACTTCTACTATCAATTTGCGGAAGCTTAAAGATCGAGCTAAACAATATAACCAGAAGAAGAAGAATCAGTGGCACAATACACATGAAAATACTTTGGGGAAAGCCTCAGCTAAAAACCCTACACTATTTTATTATCGTACATGGTGGAAATACATAGGAATTATACAAATACTTAGCTCTCACTACTAGCCAGCTCTCAGTACAATCCTCACAGATGCTCAGAGGAAATCTTGGCTTCTCTCCAGTCTTCCTCTCTGCCCTCCAAGCTCCTATTTCCTTGCGCTATTCCTTGTCGATGGTTAGCCTTCAAGACTGCGAAATCCTCAAGGATGAATCCTTGACTGCATGCGTGAGTTTTCTCCATGAGAAAACACATGCAACTGATAGTACACTATCCTTGAACATTAATCTCAACTGTGTCTTTCTCATAATAGACATGCATGAGTTTCTGATGAGGGAATCTTCAGTTAACTGGAGTAGCACTAGTTGAGTACATTAATGCATCAACTGACTCTTAAATCACTATTAGTTCTTGAAACAATTTGGAACTAATTTAATTGGAGTTAACTCAGTAAACTGAGTTAACTAATTACAAGTCAAATATAACTCAATCTTATCTCCTTAATTTAAGGGATAACACTTGCATGACTTCAGAAAGACTTCTAACTTGAATTTCTCCAACTAATTAATTTAAAATAAATTAATTAATTATTTCCAAGTAGCTGTTAAGTCTAAATTCGATTTTAATTCACAATTTAATTCAAGGAAAAATTAAATTGGAATATTCTTGTTGCCATATTTCAACATATTTTTATTGTATTTCTATTCCTATTATGTATTTTTATATGCACATTTACCTTGAAGGGTGTTACATCGATAATTTTTGAAAACTATCACGTTACGAGAATAGTTGGCACCCAATCTTATGAATGAAAATAAAGAGAGATTTGATTCACTTATGTGTGTGCAAAGAGTGGAATGCAAGCATCATGCATTCAATCAATACCTCTAAATGCCTCCGCGACAACTTTGAATAATCATATGAGTTTTTCTTGTGTATCACACATTCATTAGATATAAAAATGAATTATCCACTTATGTAATGAGAGATTATATATTTTCCAAGTTATTAGTCCCTTAATCATCCAATTTTGACATTATATTAATTTTGTTGAATCGATATATTTTTCCTCTGTTTTCAAAAAGTAATTATTAAACCTCATTTTTTGAAAAATGTAAAAGATTTTTGAATTTTTTTAAATTTTTTATTGGACTTAAGAGCCCCTAGTATATTCTTTCTTTTTTTTTGGTATTTTTTTAGGAAAATAAATGATTTAAACAATCCAAAATAAAAAATTCATCATTGAACATCTATATTTTGGTCATTTACTACTAACAACTTTCTTGCATCATTTTAGTTAATACTACCATGACCTTTGTAATTGTGACATTAGCTTCTATTGATGATGGTAGTGGTTCCTCATTTCTTGTAAAACTATGATTGAAGTAGCTTGAAACAATTTGGAAATAGTGTTAAGTGATGTCAAACATCATATTATTGTGACTATGGTGGTGCATGAACAAGAATTAACTAATGGCCTCTATCTACAACTAATTTATGTCTTTAATTTCAATAATTGTCACGCATCCTCAAGAATTCAACCACCTTTTTAATCTAGAACTCCAACTACATTGATTATGTGCCTAATGGAACCTTGGATACTCTCTTACAAGAAGTCTCTTGTCGAGATGATTGGAGCCATCAATGGTGCAAAAAATAGGATAAGAAACATAACCAAAGGAAATAGTTGTCAGGGAAGTATCTAAGCCAAAAGCATTGGGTGTAGGAGCTAAGGTCGGCTAGTGTTACAGGGAAAAGTGTCTATTTAGAACTGCTCTATCCCACTAAGGTGTGACAGCTACCTTAGAAACAAACAGAGAAAAACTACTTTTGTATTTCCTTTATGAATTATAGATAGAGAGGAATAGAAAGAACCAACCTGTGTCTTGCGCTAATCCTTTGATCCAATCCCTCTCTTCTTTGATAGTCTCCAGCTACCTGCTCCCTTGCTTGCCCAGCTTCACAAAGTACCTGTAAGATCACAGAAGAAGAGCACTATACAAAGACATGGATCTATATTCATAAACAACTTAGGATCAGATTTAAGTTAACCATACAAAATGTAACAAGCATCAATGATACAAAAGCATGGAGGAAAACTCAAATAGTTTTTATTGATAAACAAGAAAAGATCCAGGAGGAGTTACAACCAGTGGTTTCGACCCAGCATCAACCTCCCAGCAAAGAAGCCCCTCTTCACCTCAAACAAAGCATAAATCACCCAACAATCTGATGTTTGTCTCTAGAAACCAACATCAATTCCTTACAATATGCAAAATTCCAGCCTCCAACCTCTGGATCTCTGGGATGAAAGATCTATATATAGATATTTGCAGAGGTGTGAGTCAGATTTGGTATTTTATTAGTGTCTTTTCTCTGATAGTTCTTGATGCCACTTGGAGATCTCATTGATCTCTTACTCATCCTTGGGCGATTCTGAGAGGCAAGTGTCCCAAGAGAAGTTTCTGGAAGATTCCATGATCATCCACCTCGCAAACTGTCTCTGCCACTTGTCTTTTCTCGTCCATCACACCCCATAGAAGGGATTTTTGAAATGCAACGCACTTCCTGTGTGTACAAGGTGCAATGCATCGCACTCTGGCCATGGAGCAAGTGCAATGATCCAGTTTTGACCAGTTTTGAGTAGTTGTTCATGGAGAACTTCTGGGAGAAGCTGTAATCAGTTGACCTTGTTCCTTTAGGGGTTAGAACAACACTTTTAGGGACTTAGGAGCCCTTGATTTATGGACATTTCATGCTTGGGGTTGTAGGGCCCAAAAATGTCTATAACAGTTGCCCCCTAAAGTATGAGGCCGTTAACCTTTTGGTGTCGGGTGAAATGATTTATTATGAGGATCCGAAGTTCTTTCAATGCTGGGAGGAGACCTGTAATAAGATACAATACAATACATTATCTTCATACTATTTTCATGATCTAGATGAGGCAGGCATTCCCATGCTCAGCTTTATAAATTCGTTTTCATTTACATAGGACAGACAATCGTCTGAGTGTAGACTGATGATTCTGATAGAGCCGTCATCCTATTGAGTGGATGATTATCTGTGCAGCAACGATGTACATTTAATGTCTTTATTTCCTTGAATATATATCACAGCCCGGATGGATGAAACTAGATCTGGGGTCTTCAATCTCGTCCGATCTTCACTCGAAGTACAAGTCGATCCATGTGAGAAATGTTCTGAAGTCGAACACGGAAAGACATCGCTTGATTACCAGTCAATGATGTAAACTGTTAACAAGCGCGAGAGGAATCACCGATAATGATAATGACCCTCAAGGTACTACAGTACAATTCACATGGTGTGAATAAAGGACTTGGTGTCGAACACCACGCAAAATCTTTCGGTCGAAGGCCATTGATGTAAACCTGTCGCCGAAAGTGAGAAACTTGCCATTGAGGCATGCAAGCTTCAAAGTACTGAATGGGGTGTTCCTAGATCAAATTCTTGGATAATGAGCTGATGTCGACAAGAAGTGATCCGTCACAGGAGGGCCTTAATGAATCCCACATCAATGACAGGGAACGGAGCAAATGATTTTAATGGAGGTGAAAACGATTTGGTGATAAGAGGTTCAGGGTGGCGGTCATGAAAGAATGGAGTATAATGTATGGTAGTGGGTGAGACACAGGTGAATTCTCTGAATGACTTCTCTTGAACATATCGACGACACTGATGTGATGGATTGGTAGCATTAACCCCAAATGTGGATGGTATGGCGTGACCATGGTGATGTGACCGGTGAATGAAACAACCCAACCCGACTCGGACATAGAGTGGAAGTGTCATGTTCAAGAGCGACTTGCTACCAATAAAGTTTCTTTGAGTTTTCTTCCCAATTTTCCCCAGTCATTGCTGACCAGTTTCTCTTTATTTTTGTCAAGCTTGAGGAGGATAACATATGCTTGTTCTATAATTTTCCCTTCGGGCAAACCCATCGCTATGTTTTAACGAGCCTAGCGATAGTGAAACTCGTTCTCGTCTATAGACAAGTTTGTCGCTATTAATCTTTTTAACGAGTTTAACGACAAAGATAACTCGGTCCTTTTCAATTTTAGAGAGTCTGAAAAGGAACGTAAAGGTAACTCCAAAATTCCTTTTTCGTCATCTAATCCCTTAAGTCCGAAAAAGTATAAAACAATACAGAAGGGATGAATTTTCGATACTTTTAACGAGCCGAACAAAACAAGCGTTTGATCTTTTTGTGTAATAATCCCTTAGGTCCAAAAAGATTAAAATCTAGAGGAGGGATAACACTTCCTGTCCCTTTAACGAGCTGGAGAGGCCAATGGCTCGGCAATCTTTTCATATTTTACGAGTCAGTTGAAAAGAGCTTAAAGGAGACTCGTCTTTTGAGGAATGAGTGATAAAATGGGTAGCAGTTGATTCCAGGTAAGGTTTGGAATTTTCCAATCACGGCAGTGTCACAAGGATGGCTAGTGAAATCACTCTTCACAGCTGTTCCTCAAAATGGGTAAACAATCAAATGGAGGTGAATGATCGGCCAATGAAAAAGTGGAGGTGGCGGTGCAAACACGACCAAGGCTTTAATGGCTGAAGTACTACATTCACGATGGTTATTTACTGGGGAATAGTTCATTTTTTAACGAGCTTAAATGTGGGTGGAAACATTTGCTCATGTCTTATGTTTATTTTTTAACGAGCTTGAACTATGTGCTAAAACTTCTCGATGCGGGTTTATTTTTTAACGAGCTTGAACCCTGCAGTAACACTGCTCGTGATAAGTTTGCATGCCCCCAGCATAATAACGCAAATCGAGGTAAATGCCCCCCAAGCTTCATTGCATTCAACTTGGTTGTTGGAATGAAGGTTTACCTTTGAGATTTGGAAAGGGGATTTGTTTCATTTTTTAATGAGGTTGACACAGTAAAATAACTATCCTCATGACTCCTTGTTTCATTTTTTAACGAGGTTGACATGAGATAAGAACCATCCTCGGAATCCACTGTCTTTACAGTATTTGATAGAAAATCAAAAACTGATGGATGATTAAGGTTGCTGGAATAATCTTCTCGGTAATTTGGAAGATGGGAGCGATGGTGGTAATCTTCCCATGGTTCCTCCCCTAACATCATTGACTGAATGATTCCTTTGTATGTAGAATGTACATGCGACCAAGGATCTGAAGAGGTACCATATTCCTTAGACCTATCTATCCAAACACTCGATGAGCGTTGATTTGGGTTTGCCCCCCAAGCCAAGAAAATTGATTGCTACAATATTTCTAAAATGGCGATGATCCATGCTGAAAAAATGTTTAGGAATCTTCCAAATCCATTAGATATAGAAGATTTCATATTGCAGGTTTCCACTCTGGCCACTTCCGCCGAATTACTCGGAGGCGGTAGGGCAAAAGTACCCATTAAGGCAGGGTCTTTTAGGAGGCCTACTCCAATATTTTGAAGCGAATGATTGCTTCCATGGATCATTGGAATGCTTCCCGTAACTTGTGAACTGTTGGGGAGAAATGTTTGTTGGTCGATAATTGTAATTCCTCCTTGGAAGGGAAATGAAATCTTCCTGAAGTAGGTTGACACAACTGTGGCCATGGCATATATCCAGGGCCTTCCCAGTAGGATGTTGTAATCGAGGTTTCCATCGATTACTTCAACATCAATTTCTATTGTTTTGCCCCCCAGTTCAACTTGCAAGTTACTTAAAATCCCGTATGGAGTGTATGATCGTCCATTAAATGATTTTAATGTCGTTGACGATCCCGACAAGGGTGGTGAGCCTAAATTTTTCCAGCAACTCATTGACATAATACATGTAGATGCCCCCTCATTAATAATTGTTCGATGAACAATTTTGTTGAGGGATTTCACTTGAATAAGGAAAGCTAGTTGAGTCAGTAATTGAGGGTCATATCCTTTATGATCAAAGGCCACAAGATTGGAATCCATTGGGTCAATCCCACCTATTGCTGATAATAAAGCTTGCTTTTGGGAGGGGCAATTTTGCGGTACCTCAAGTGTCGACATAGCGGACGGCGATTGGGCCAGGTCCTCTACTATATTATAATTCTGTGCTACTTTTGCACGAGGATTAAATGTCGATTTGTGTACTACTCCCTTTGCCGACTTTATCATTGGTTAAGGAATGATGGGTGGCACAACTTTGGTCAAAGTTGTTGTCGAACTACTAGGTTGTTCATTAGCCTTGTTATTCGACAGCTGTGGATTCCCGTAATATTTATTCCTTGTCAAAGCATCATTTTGCTGCTTTGAGATAGAAAACATAAGCACTTGGGATCAGGAAGCATTTTGATTTGCAACCAGTTCGGTTCCCGGGTTTGGAAACGGATCAGTCAATACTGCTGAGGTTTTTGAACTCTTAAAGAGTTTCTTAACTTTAGCTTTATGTGGACAATCTCTCGTCCGATGATCCTCATCTCATATATGACACCCCGTAGGGGGTTTCCTTTGCCCAGAAGGGTTTGTAGAAGGTTTTCCAGGAGATGACTCATCCTGCTTCTTTTTCCTCCCTTTCTTTTTCTTCTTTCCCCCTGATTACTTCAGTTGTTTTCCCTTGTCAGTCGACACGGCATTTACTTCTGAGGCAAGCAGTTCTTCATTTGCATTTTGACTAGAAATCTTACAGGCCTTTTTAGATGTAGCCTTTGTTGATTTCGTGTCTGTTGTGCCAATCACGCCATCGCCGGCATGAGAGTCATTGTTTGATTTAAGAGGAGGAGGAACTGAGAATTCCGGTCTAGGAGCGTCAGGTATTTTATCGTAGAGCGTGTCGGACTGAGTGTAAATCAAGTCTAAATATTGTGCACGAGCGATAACTTGCTCTTCGGTGATGACTCCCCCTTTTTCCACATCTTCCGTGATGGAAGGCAATAATGACTTAATAAATCATTCAGCTAAAATCTGATCAGGAACACACGTTTTTACCATTCTACGACGACGTTGCCACTCATGTATATGATCGGATATGTGAGTGGCCGTTGTTTGCTTGAAATTGGTAAGGAGTTCTGTTCCCGTTTCCTACCTTATCGGTAACTGAAAATGGGTTAAAAAGGTTGTGGCTAGGGTACTGAAGTTGTCAAACGAAGCTCTCGGTAACTCGATATACCATTTTGCTGCTGGACCAGTTAACGTCCTCTGGAAAAGGCGAAGCCTAATCGAATCATCGTTTAGGGTGTTTGATGAACACCACAGATGAAATGTCATCACATGATTCGACGGGTCTTCACCTGAATTTCCACTAAATTTAGGAATATCTGACGGAATTTTATGTGGAATCGCTGGCCACCAAGGGGCATAAGCAATTGGATCATTCGTCAGTCGGTTTAGATCTGGTAATTCTAGAGTTGCTACAAAGGGAAACTGTTGATTCAGGTTAGGTGAAGCATACCCAGGATAAGATGGAATCGCCTTAGCAGTGGGTCTTTGCATACCAGCATAATGTATTTGATGCTGGCAACTTTGACAAGGTTGATGGGCATAACCATTATAATATGGTTGTTGATAATCGCTTTGGAAATGCGATTTCCCATTACTTACAAAGACTTGTTGCTCAGGTCCTTGATATGATTGCTGGAATGGCGGTTGTTGAGATTGAATCAGCCATGGTTGTTGGACCATTGGCTTTTGCCCAGTACTGGATGATTGACCAAGATGAGAAGTCATAGTACTTGTTTGAGCCTGAGTCGCTCCAGATAAGGAGCCACTAACCTGAGGTTGTGATTGAGTCGTTGAGACAAGAGTCTGTTGTATTGCAACCTGAGAAACTTGGGGTTGACATACAACAGGTAGCGCTTGTACTTGCGACGCAGTCACCATAGCAGGTATAGTGGGAATATTCGACACAGGGTGGACTGGTTGCATTGAATATACAACCCTTGGTTGTTGAGGCAGTATTGGTACCCAACCGCTGGATGTAATTCCAGTTTGACCTGAACTTTGTTGTAAACTCCCACATGGTTGTTCTCTGGGAGGGAACAATGAAAAGGCATACTGCCCTCCATATGGTGGCAATCCAGTACTTAAAGGGTAGATTGGCCTTTGAAGACACATTGGATCAATTTGTTGAGTTTCAACATAAGAAATACCAGATGATAATCTAGATGAAGAAATAGGAACTGACCATGTCATCGAAATAGTCCTTGATTAGACTCCGGCTTGTTGTTGATAACTTGCCGGGACAAATGGTATACCATTGAACATCATTGGAGTAGCAGCAGGAGGCTCTGCCACTGCTGTGTCGGATGACACAGTCTTGGATGTCGACGGTCGTTCAGACATATCTAGTCTATCCAAAATATTTTCTAGCGATTCTACAAGAACTTGCGATGAAGGGAGACTAACTTTGAAGACCAACGAGGGAAAGGTGATGATTATTCCGTTTAAAATAAATTTTAGACGCTTTGACACAATTTGTTTTTTCAATTTTAGTAGTCGAGAAAAAACAAAAGATGACTCTAGTCGCCTTCAATTTTTAATGAGCCTGAAGTGAAAAGTGCTCAGATGGACCTTTTCCGTTAAGGAGTATGAAAAGGAACGAAATGGACTGCTCTAGAAGTCTAGGTAGAGGGAGTACCAAACCAATCGCAAAAATGAAGAATACTTTTTACGGTACGGCAGTCAATCTTCCCGAATGTTGTGTTCAGTGCATTGTGATCGATAGGGCGGCAGACACCACTTCCTATGGATAAAGGATTTAAGCCTATAGGGGTCTCCCAAAATATACTCGATGGTACGTGGGAGCACAAGTCCGTACTGGTACTTATCGTCTCAAAGTGGAGGAATCACCCAACCATCAGTGAGGACAACAGTTACCAGACTTTACGACGCCGGAATACGTCTCTAGCCTAGACCTCTAAATGTTGTGCGTTAAGTTCCAAAGCGTTGTTAGATTCATTGAATTTATTTTAAGTTGATCTTGTTTATGACGTTTGCCTTTCGGGTTCACCACGAGATGTAGATGTAATTCCTAAAATGCAATCTAAAGATGATAAACAAACTTTTATCTCTTTTGTGCAATGAAAATCCTAGCTACTAGGGGAAAAGAAAGACAGAATCTTTTCACAAAGAGCAAAGAGAACACTGTAAATGCACTTTCCTAAATCAAGCCAAATAGACTGTCTATATGCAAATGCACATGCATGTATTTGTTTTCGACTTTCTTAATATTGATGCTAAAAAGAAAGTTGATGCACAAATCTGAATTTCTTTTCAAGCAACAAACATAAACAAGCTTCTTTTCGAAATCAAAACTAGAGATGATTACGACACCTTACAATTTTGAAATGAATACTCGTTTTTGACACTAGAAAATCACAACTTCAGACCAAATGCAATAGTAACAGGATAATCAACCATCAACAGCAATCAAACTCTTTCCTACGATTGAAATTGACACTTACGACAGATTCAAATCAAAGGACGACAGTACGATTACGCTAATTTTGCTAAGGAGAACTGTAAATGACTCAACAAACACACAAAAACATCTACAATTCTTTTGTACAAAGGAGGCAGAATAACAGCAAGGAAAAGAGGTTTCAAACAGACATATACTGATCACAGGCAGCGAAATTCAGGGATAGAACTGGAAAGAATGAAACACAAGAACCACAACTGCACAGAGTCAGTCTGATCAGTGCACCTGTAACACAGAGAATTTGAAATGCAGCACAGGTTGCCCCTTCGTGAAGTGCGCTGAAATTCATGATCTCTAAACAGTACCTGCGCTGGGCCAGAAACGAGACTCTGTCCGAGTTCCGGGTCACAGTTTGCAGTTCAGTCCTTGGTTTTTGGCCGAGTAAAAAGCAATCAGTAATGCAACAATCAGGGGTAGATCTAAGGAGGATCTAAGAGCTATCACAAGGGCAATCAGATAGTTTGCGATCCGTTTAAATCATAAACAGATCGAGTGAATGGATTGAAGCAGCAGTTATCTGCTTTGCATTTGTTATGGCAAATGCAGTTCGAAAGCTACTTATAAGTTTATGAAACAAACAACAAAGAGATACACAAACAAACTAATTAGACATTCCCCAGTGGAGTCGCCATTTTGTTACAGGGAAAAGTGTCTATTTAGAACTGCTCTATCCCACTAAGGTGTGACAGCCGCCTTAGAAACAAATAGAGAAAAACTACTTTTGTATTTCCTTTATGAATTATAGATAGAGAGGAATAGAAAGAACCAACCTGTGTCTTGCGCTAATGCTTTGATCCAATCCCTCTCTTCTTTGATAGTCTCCAGCTACCTGCTCCCTTGCTTGCCCAGCTTCACAAAGTACCTGTAAGATCAAAGAAGAAGAGCACTATACAAAAGACATGGATCTATATTCATAAACAACTTAGGATTAGATTTAAGTTAACCATACAAAATGTAACAAGCATCAATGATACAAAAGCATGGAGGAAAAATCAAATAGTTTTTATTGATAAACAAGAAAAGATCCAGGAGGAGTTACAACCAGTGGTTCCGACCCAGCATCAACCTCCTAGCAAAGAAGCCCCTCTTCACCTCAAACAAAGCATAAATCACCCAACAATCTGATGTTTGTCTCTAGAAACCAACAGCAATTCCTTACAATATGCAAAATTCCAGCCTCCAACCTCTGGATCTCTAGGATGAAAGATCTATATATAGATATTTGCAGAGGTGTGAGTCAGCTCTGGGTTTTTGATTAGCGTCTTCTCTCTGATAGTTCTTGATGCCACTTGGAGATCTCATTGATATCTTACTCATCCTTGGGCGATTCTGAGAGGCAAGTGTCCCAGGAGAAGTTTCTGGAAGATTCCATGATCATCCACCTCGCAAACTGTCTCCGCCACTTTTCTTTTCTCGTCCATTGCACCCCATAGAAGGGATTTTTGAAATGCAACACACTTCTCGTGTGTACAAGGTGCAATGCATCGCACTCTGGCCATGGAGCAAGTGCAATGATCCAGTTTTGACCAGTTCTGAGTAGTTTTTCATGGAGAACTTCTGGGAGAAGCTGTAATTAGTTGACCTTGTTCCTTTAGGGGTTAGAACAACACTTTTAGGGACTTAGGAGCCCTTGATTTATGGACATTTCATGCTTGGGGTTGTAGGGCCCAAAAATGTCTATAACAGCTAGGCAAAGGAAAGATAGAAGCAAAAATATGGTTAGAAGCATATAATATGAAATTTACTATTACAAACATGGCTTGAAAGAAAAATTCACACTTACTTTATTGAAAATAACATCGGAATCTTACTTAGTCATTGCTTTTTCACTAGATTTAATGGCTCTTTTCTTATGCTTGTTTTTTAGCTTTGTTTAGATAAAGAATTGATATGGCTGGACACTCTAATAGCCTTAACAAATTAATTCTTCACTACTAGTTCCACCCAACATAATCCCCTAAAGGAATAGGTTTTGTTGTTTTTTATAACAACCCGTGTTAAAAGTTCATGTAATAAAGTTCATAAAGGAAAAATAATAACCAAGGTCATGGGACATGTATTCCAAGCTGGATGTTGGGAAAAACATAGTGATAGGGTGTCATTGGTGATTAATTAATGGCTATGGAAATTAGCAAAGGCATTGTCAAAGTCTATTGGCATTTTATTTATGAAATAATGGAAAATAGGAGAAAAGGAAGGTGAACGGTCACATAATTGCATGTGAGGAAAATTGAAGGAAAAATAAAGAAAATAGAGGCCTCAATGATAAAAAGTATTTTGAGGATCAATTCATAGTTTGGTTGGTTTAGCTATTGTCAGTTCAGTTTCGAAGATCTCTCTCTCTATTCTCTCTCTCTCATACTCTTGCACACTTAGAGTTTTCTTGGAGCACTCTTGGAGCATTTTGGCACACATTGGATTTAGAGAAAGAAATCAAAGGGAAAGCAAGAAATCACAAGGGACAATGGGATTAGCAACTACAACTGGATTTCTTTGCAAGTACTGAGTTGCATGTATGATTTCCTTGCTAGTTTTAGCATACATGATATATCCATGTGATTATTTGGTTATGATCTGCCATTGACATGGAGGATTGACTGTATTGACAATGGTTTTTCCTAGCCTTTCCATTTCCTGGATAGCCATGGTGTTTTAGGTGTTTCCACTTGATTGTTTTATGATTGGTGCTTGTAATTCCTTATGGTTGTGGGTTGGAAAAAATGTTATGGAAGCCCTAGAACAACTTGGGTTGAGTTACTAGTCTTGGAGCCTAGGTTGAATGAATTCTCTAGAGCCCTTTGTGGTTTGAGTTACTAGTCCTAGAGTTGGGTTGGAAACATGCTCTCGAGCCCTAGAAGGTTGTGGGTTGAGTTACTAGTTCATCGAGCCCTAGACAACTTGGGCAAAGATTGATCTGGTTGGTGTTAGTGATTTTTGTCTATGAGGGGGAATCACTGGTCGAGGATTGAGGTGTTTTTTCCTTTGGAAGCCTTGATATCCCTCATTCATGCTTGGAGTATGGCGGGGGGGGTTATTGGCTGAAAGAGAGATTTAGTTCAGCCCAATCTATGGTCGGGTGGTATGTGGAAGTCCCTGACTTGGTTGGTATTTTCCTATGTTAATAAGAGTTATTATTACATTATGATTCATGTATATGTATTTTCAATGTGTTGATGATATTATGGTTGAGTTGACATGGTTTGTATGTTGGTTATTTTCTGCTTATATGTTGTTTATATGTTGTGTATATATTCTATGACCCTTGTCATGGAATGTTTAGCTATTAACAAGTGATGAATGTATGGACTAAAAAGTGTTGTTGCAACTATGTGAAGAGGACATAAGGCCTTCTTGGTGATTCCCATATGAATCTCAGACTTTTATGATTAGATATGCATTTATGGCTTGTAGCTTACTTGTTTGCAATATGTTTGAAGAAATGTTTGTCATGTTCTAGGTAGTCTAGGTCAAGTTCTGCCTTCAAACTTTTATGTCTAGCATTGTTGTCATGCCATTGTTGATTCTGAGAAGTTACAAGAATTTTTGGGCAATGGTCTGGAGGTTGACCTAAAATCTAAGCTTAGATCTCAAGACCGCATGCTCCTAACTGAGAAATTTGGTTTGAAACCACATGGATGCAAGTTTATGCATGTGGTTGGAGGCTTCCAACCGCATGGAGGGTTTTATGTGGGAGTAGTTGGGGACCCAGGTTAGAAAAAAGGGTGTTCAACTCGGATTTTGGCCATATGGGGTGGTTACTCAACCACTGAGTGACCTGTAGTGCTTGTAAAATGTTATGAGATGTCATTTTGTCTTCCGTGGTTGACCCCACTTCCTTAATGGAACCTAGGAGGTCTAGTCATGTCATAGTAGTTCCCCCTCTTATGTTTACCCCAACAGACCAGTGAAACTGGTTGAATGTGGGAGAGTGGTTATACTTTTAATAAATCAATGATATTCCAAACTCATCACAATGAGTAAATGGAAATGGAATTAAGATTAAATCACAAGGAAATGTAATAATGATGTATAATAATCAAATTGGAATTATTTATATGTTTATATAATGTACAAAAATATCATAAATGGACCATAAATATCACCCAAAATACATAACATGTAGAGACATTACAAACATAATTACTTGTTAATATATGACTATAAAGAATTCATCGTGGCAAATGTTAATTTTCTATGTTGTAGTTTTCCCAACATGCATGCATCCATTATCCATAATAAAGAGTTATGAAATGATCTCTATTCACTCACACTTTCCAATTCAATCATCATCCTTCCTATGTTCCAATCTGCCATGACACAAATGTTATTATAGTGATTTTAGGAAGATAGAATGTGCACTAAATATTAAAGAGTAGCTAGCCCTAAGCAATATTTACTTTATAGAAATTGATAAAGTTATTTGAATTTCCTAGACCATACTAAAGAAAACATAGTCATTCAACATGGAGAAGAAACCAAGGAAGGTTGAAGCTAAAATGTTAACACAAAATTAAATAATTGGTGGTGTAGAAGCAAAGTTAGAAGCATAAAATCCACAACCATTGAATACTAAACAAGTCATACAACGAACCAATCTTATCTAAAAGAAATATCTCTTCAAATCCTTGTTCATAGCCTAATAATGAGGTGGGTGAGAATGATTAGTACATATCCTTGCTAAACTTGATAACCAAGGACTCCCTTACTTCAATAAGTTGAAATTCAAAACATTATAATGAGATTTTATCACAATGATGCAACCTAATAATGAGACTTACGAAAATCACAAATGAAATAAGATGTTGTTAATAACAAATATTGAAATAGCATATGAAGTCTATAATCATAGGTGTTACAATCTGAACAAGGAACTTTGAATGAAAGCCCTAAAAAGGAAAATCAAGGGACATGTCAATCTAAATTCTTGATCAATATCGATTTCTACTAGGAGGCATATTGATAATGAATTGATTTGTAAATTGTATAGATATTCCACTAAGTAGTTTATTGCAACATATATGATAAATAAATTTACTGAACTTTGAAATTTATACTATGAGGGTTAATTTTTCCTTAGATTTATGGAATTATTAATTTAGTGTTTATTGTGTGTGCATGCAAAATAGAAATATGAAGAAAATAGAGAACAAATAGATCCTAGTTTAAACCTTGACTTGGAATTTCCCTTGACAAAATTCAGCCAAACCAGCCAAGTGAGTCAGCCCCAATCACTCTAACCCTTACCTCCCTCAAATTTTATACCTAGAGTATTTGCCAACCCTATTTCCCCCCTATCACCTAGGTCTAACACTAGATTGTATCAGAAATTTCCAAGGGGTATGCATGCCTTCGCAGGTCTTACAGTAGTATGCCCATTTACATGTAATAAACTTTCAACTCCATTATAATATTTTTTTCTTGTTGCTATGCCAACACTTAAAAATTCCACCATTCTCTTTTTTCACTCATCAGGTACTCCTTGTACCAATATTCATGCAACTACCCTCTTCTTGACCCAAAATAGGACCCTTCATCATGCTTCTACTAGCATAATACTCTGAAACCATGAGACTATGATCCTATCCCCAAAAAATTTTAACGTTATGGTTGATGTCTTATGTTCTACTTTCTCCATGGGCTCTCCTTCCATCATCGTCATCATGGAAGTTTCATTATCCACATGGATTTCATGATTCCATCTTCCACATCATCTATTAAGTGAAAACCTACACAATCATCCTAACATCGCCTTTCATTCGCACAATCATCCTAAATGTCCTCACACTAGCCACCTGCAAGGCCATAATTTCCTACACAAGTTCATCAAAACCATTCCTCTCTCTCTTGTTTCAAATTGAATGACTCAATTTTCATCTGGGATCATCCTCCATATTCTCCTCATCCTCGTATTCCTCCTTGGATTCTACTATGTCATCGAGGACTAAGGTGTCCCATGCATTTAGGAACTCCTCGGCCCTATCCTTGCATCGAATGGAACGTCTCATAGTGGCCAAGTGAGGATCCACATCCTTAAGAGGAATTTCTTCTCTTCCATTATCAGTATCATTTGGTCCTGATGATGAACCACACTTGTTGGTTCCAATGCGCCAGCCAAAAAATTCTCTCATGTGATTTCTACCGAAAGACTTTGTTTAATTCATTATGGATCACAAAAGCTTGAATGCAGAAATCATCAATATCATTTGTTGTTTTCTACTACTTTACCTTGGGAAAGCTCGACTTTTCCACCTTGGGGTTTGCAATGGATGGATATCAGAGGCTTTCTCACCCAAAATCTGAGCTCATGCCTTGAAACACACTGCCTCCTTAAAATTTACTCTGTTTATGGCTAGGATCTCCGAGAAAAAACAATTAAAAACACTCTGATACCAAACGTTAAAAAATTAAATGAAGAGACATGAAATATCTACAGAGAGAAACACTAACACAACAAAAAAACTCAAGCATGAAAACATAACACCATTTTTAGCTTAGGAAAATGCCAACTCCAAGGAAAATCCCAGCTAATGCAATTCCATTAGATCCTTGTCCAAATCCTTGGCCAAGCCAACAAAGTGAGCCTTCACCATTCACATCCTTTGGGCCATTACAATATAGTTCCCCCCAACCTTTTAGAGGCTCCATTACTTGAAATCCATGGACACAAAACCATGGGTATAGTAAACTATGTGCCCAAAACCACTATTATTTGACCCTGTAAACTTTGGCTCTTTCCCTGAGTCAAGTTTACCTAACAAATAGAACAATCACTCACAAAACCACAATAACACAAGATATGACATGGGAAACCTTTTTGGGAGAAAATCCAGCTAGAAGGTGAGGTTTCTTTTCTATCTCTTTCTTTGAATGGAAATATGAGACCTATGGCTCATGGGTTGCTATATAATGCAAGCCCTATCTATTTTTTCTCTCTCTATCTCTATCCACTCATGGCTACTTTGTTCATTTAGGGAACAAAACACTCAAATAGAATGGAACCCATTTTCCTCTCAGGGGTTCGATTATAATAGGGCCTGATAGCCTACTTGTGGTTAAGATGGAATCTTTCAACTCTTAATTAGAGTTACAATATTGACCTTTCTAGAATCATCTTCGTCATTTTCATGTGGATATCCCATTTTCCATGAATAATGGGTCTGACATGACATTGTCTTGGATCATGGTGGTCAAAACAAGAATGTCAACTTCTTGGTGGCATAAAATTTTCAAATGAACTATGTTTGTGGCATTTCTTGCATCATTGGAAAGATATCTGGCTGTATAACAAAACCATGGGTTTCACCCAAGTAATAATTTTTGGAACCCAAAAAACTTTAGGAAATTCCTCAAACTACCTTAGAAGTTTTTAAATTCCTCCAATTTTTCCACTCTAAAATCATCAAGATGGATGAAAAATAATATAATAATCCAATCTAGATCACTTATTTTTGTGTTGATGAATGCTAGCATTGGTACTTACAACAATGCCAAGTACAATTCTTATTCATCAAACATTAAAACCCAAGTATAGGTCCTAGAATCCACTTGAACATGTATCGATCAAAACATAGCAAATTCTAAGTTGTACCAAACATATATATTAAACATTTAAATCATAACACATTTTTCATCTAGGACTTACACAATTAAAGGAAAATATTGGATCAAATAGAGGATTAGATCAAAACATGAAACTTCCCATTAATAAAAGACATATCACGATGGAAGCAACTCTAGTAATTATGGCTTCCTTGATAGCGATGTCGAACACACTACATGCTCTTAACACATGTTTAACACTTTATGTAAAAGTATAGAAACCAACAAGCTCTTAACACATGATGCATTGTGGTGTTACATGGAAATCAAGTTATAATATGTGTGGCGTCAGAGCATTTTCATTTTCATTCATTTCTCAACAAACATATGTAGCTTGTGGGGAAAATAATAGAGATTCCTACATTGGTTTTTTTCTTCATTTCTAATATTAACCTACTTTAGTTCCTTTTATTTATTCATCCTAATCTATGAATTTTTTTTGGTCCATCAATTATAGAGTGTGAGCTCAATAACACCCCATCCACTCACAAAAAATTCTTGTAGGGCCAACTTCTACATCAATAATATGGAAACAATAAGCTTGTAGGTCCATTACACTAGAACTTGAGGTGTAGTTGATACACAACCAATATTTTCAATGGAATTAATTGAAAAGGTTTAAAAAAATTCACCAAATTGCAATATACTTAAAATATCCTCGCTATTTATCTTGGTCTTGTTAGTTCTCCCAAACGTGTAGAATTATACACAACATAAATAACCTAGCATTACAAGGCATGGATGGTTAAGAAATAAAACATAAAATAGTACACAATAACTTTGTAAAAATGGATTTAATCCATATTCTCATTATTCCCATCATTCTTTCTAATGATACAATTTTATATTACATGAATGAAGCCACCCCATAAACTAGATTTACACTCACACCAACACCTCTTCAAGGGACAAGGCTAGGAGGAGGAAAAATAGGGTCAAATACACACTTAGGAAAAAACAACATCCTATAATGTGAGAAACACACTGTTGTAGGGCTCCATGGTTGTCTATGGTGTCATAGGCTAATAATCTCCCCCTCAATAATAAGTGTAAACAATTATACCAACAAGGTAACATAAACTAGTATCATCTCCAAGTCTTCAATGTAAAACTTCTAAGTTGAACCTCGATGAATAATTTCCTAAAAAGATACAAAATATAAATGTTAAAATCTCATAGGATCCAAAAAATATCATTGTGTAAACATGTGACTTAGAATGCCTTTAATTGGTTCACTAATGTGAACTCCAATATTTTATGAGAGAAAATCATGAGTGAACCAATCGCAAGTATGAAATTGACAACATAATCAAATGAAAATAAATATTGTATATGGACCTAAATGCCCTCTCCTAGGTCAAATAACCATCATGGTGAATAAAATTTTCCATAAAACTACTCTAAGAAAATGATACATAAATAGTGTTAATCAACATACCAATCTTGAATATTGTATTTGATCCAAATGCAAGATATTCAACCATAATTCTACCAAATATCCATGGAGTAGTAAATCAACTGCCTTGCTAGAATTTCTCAAAGCATGAATCAATCATGTCAAGGAAAAATCTATCACATTAATGCATGTCACATAAAACTACAAGTGGAAAAAATCTCTAAGTGCCCAAATTGGTAATTTATCACAAGTGATAATTTTTTGTGACACTCTGTGTAGTTATTGTTGTCATCCATTGGCATTTTGTTCATCCAAGTCTGCCATCTATAGATTGTTATTTCCCATTTGACATTTTATTTGTTGTTTTCAGAACTTGAAGTTTGACAATCATCATCAAAATTCCCTCCTTTTTCAATTGAAAGGCGAGGCACCATAGGTTTTCTTGTGGGTTAACCTTAGCTAATTCATCATTGTATTGGTTGGTTTTAATTGACCACTAAACATTTTCACTTCATTTGGTGGATTTCGTTTACCACTAACCATTTGCACACATTAATGCCCTCCCCCACTTATGTTGCAATCGAGTTTCATCATTGTACTCTCTCCTTGAGATGCAAGAGAGTACCATTCTAATTTAACTTTTATACATCCCCCCTTCTAAGGTGCAAAGCGAGAATATTGAATCGCTATACAATGCAAGAGGCATATTTTCTTAAGAGAAAAATCTATAGAAATACTGATATAATTGCTTGGTTGTTGATGATTATTCCCAAAGTTTAATCCACCCATAGTAAGTATTCAATGTTGCATTTTTATTTTATTTATATTGTAGAGCATCTATCTAATGAATGATTATGCATGCCACAATGTTGAAAAGGATGTAAATAAAAACATTAGTTGGGCTATGTACCAATTTTATGAAAATATTGACACTTATGTTATGATGTTGAATTGAAATAGGTGAATTTGAAAATTCTTGAGGGAATCTTGCATTATTCAAGTGGACTTGTTTGGAATAATCTAGAATATGAAAAGTTACTTCCTTATCATATCCAAGATCTATTTTTTGTTTTTTTTTTCCTAATGTCTTCCTAAGGTTTGATAATGGGCTTGGAAAGAGTATGTTGAACCTATTCATGAATAAATTCATCCTTAGATGAAATTGCATTTAAATTTGTTTCATTGAGTTGATCTTGCCCTTACTTTTGATGGAAATCATTGTCACACTCAAAAAGTGGGTTATTTTGAACAAGGAATAGTTATGAATGTTGTAGACACTTTAGTTGGAGTTCATCATGAAAAAGTTGTGATTGAGTTTAAAAGAGTTTAAATTTGGCTTGTGAAACGAGCAAATAAGTTAGAATTTAATAGTTTATTTATTAATTGAGATTATGTTGTTGACAACTATGAGTATTAGAGTGTTCAATAACTCTAATAATTCTATACTTTCAACATTTTAATGATTGAATGAGGCCTCTTTATGCAGGTAGGTTGAGATTATAATTGACTTCGAAAAAAAGAGGGCTTCTTATAACTCCACCCTATCTATAATTTAATGACTCAACGAATTTATTATAGACTCAAACATTGGAGGGTGTTGCATTCAATTGAGAATGCACCCAACAAGCATAATTTCGACTTAATTTTGAAAATATAAGTAAACTTACAAAAAAACTATTTACAAGTTACAATTAATGTTTATTTGTGATCTTGAAATTTGAATGCTTCATGATGTGCTGAGTCCATAAATTTATCCCTTGATTATTCGTTTGATTTTCTCATTGATAATATCATTTAAAACTTGATTACTTGAATATGATTTCCATAATTGTAAAGTGCTTATGAATTTTTACTCCATGTGTGTATGCTTAAATGATGAATTTCAATTGTTGCTTTAAGTGTCAAAACTAGACAAAAAACATATACATCTAGATCATTCACCATGCATAATGTTCATTTGATCTCCCTATTTAATTTTAGGATTGACCAAGGACATAACCAAAAGACAATTTAAACTTTATTAAGTTTTCAATGCCTCCTCATTCAAACTTTTCAAAACCATTTTTGAAATTATTTCCAAGCTTACTTTAAAAGGTAAAAATTTCTAATAACCCTCGGTAACATTTCCAAACACCCTCATTATCCTTCACTAATGGGAAAAGTCACAAAAATTTCCAAAAAGAAACTCTAATCATCCTCACTAGTGGACAAAGCCATAAGGCCTCCTTTATCACTTAATGGCAAGTCACATATCCCCACACCACAACACACATCTAATAGATTACTTTTTAGTTATATTAGTAATTAGTTTTCAATATAAAATGTTAATCTTTCATAATTACTATCCATGTGGGATAAATGATAGTCAAAATGATATAATATACCTTAGTTATTGAACAATGGTTGCATGACCACATAGTTTCTCTCAAACTACACTGGGTCTTTTGGTTATATCCTTTCCAATTGGAGATTCATGTGGAATCCTAGTTATGCATGTGGGAAATATTCTCATCAAAATTTTTCATTATTGCTAACAATGAGGGCACATTAAGGTAGATTTTTGTATTCATATTTCATAAGAAAATAATTTGGGTAAACCAATTCATGGGTTCAAATTATGGTTATTACAATTCAAGTCCCATTTATAGGATATATTTTGATACTTGGGATCCTTTGCCTTCTTGTGTGTACACTTGGTGAGAGGGTTACTCTAATGATTAACTTCAGAAGTGCTTCTACTTTGATCGCACCATTCAACTCTAGATAATGCTCTATTCATAAGTTTTTTAGTAAAATCAATTATGTTCCCATAGATTACAAAATTGAAATTTGGGAGTGTAGATCATTAAGGAAGATACTAGCATGAGAATTTCAGAACCCTAGAAATTGCTTGATAGCTTCAAATCTCAAAACCAATGGTTGTTCTTGAAACATTTTAGGCATCTTCATACATATTGGATGGTTGACTATGATATACCATGGCAATTATTTTGAAGCATTGATCATATTATCATATGATAAGGCCAAAAATATTATTTTTCAATTGAATTGAAACACATTGTTAAAACTAAGCTAAGAGTTGTTTGACAAGGTTGTAGCATTTACAATTTCTAAGATGATATTGAAGTAAAATGCATGCATATTTTAGAACTAGCGAACATAAAAAGAAGTGAAATGGATATGGTCTCATCGAAAAAATAGATCTTAAATAAATATCTAAGTAATGATTTGAATTAAAAAATTTAGCACTTATGTCCATAGCTATGAATCCATATTGTGCTTGACATATCAAGAATAGCCACTAGTTTCAAATCACTCTTTCTTATGCTACTTTGACATAGAATCTAGATTTGCTTTACCATTGATATGTTGAGACCGTGGACATGCATTCAACTCCATACTACTTGCAATGAGCCTCTCATGGAAAACTACCATGGTGTTATCATGCCCTTATGACAATATGAGCTTTGATACCATGTTAAGAAATAGAACAAAAGATAGGAGATAAGTATAGGAGCAAGAAAAATAGCATTTAATACACACTTAGGATACAAAACTAGATCCTATAATTTGAAATAAACAAAGGTGGTGTAGGACTTCATGATTGTATAGGTTGTCATAGGTGAATGGGAACTATCCACTCCTTGACTATATCCTTGATTGATATTTTGTAGGGTTTTAAATGAGCCAAACTATAAATTCATAAATTTATATAAATGAAGAACACACAATAGTGGCATTTTGACACTTCAAAAAAGTTTTAAAACTATTTCATGTGACATCATGTTCCCTTTTCTAGTTCTTAGCATAAATGAAGATCAACCATATGGGGTATTATATTGCAAAGTACCATTTAACACCAACTAAATTATTGTGAGTTGTGGACTAGCAATAAAGTTCTTACACCATCATTTGTGGTCTTTCTAATACTTGTGTGTTTATGTTAGACATTCCCCTATTGTTAGTTACCTTGTAAAAGATTTTTCCCTAATCTTTTGTTATTCCCCTTATGATTTATGGTAGTTGTCCAATTCATTATGCCTTGTCTTTTCCAGGGGATCCTCCAATAAGTGTGATGATATTAAACAAAAGGAGTGTTGGCATCCTCCATAAACAATCCCTGCAATTGTTTTTGCATTAAATATCTTTGTAGTTCAACTTCTTAATATTTTTTAAATTAAGTCCTTATGGCTTACCTAGTGAAAATTAAAACAAATTTAAGAGTGTGTCATTTTCACATTTGGGTTGTTAGAGGAAATATAAGGACATCAAAGTGGTGTTTACTCCCAATATTCATTCATGAATTCCAAGACATTCTTGATTCTTGAGTTGAAATATGAAGTACACTTGGCTTGAGAAAAAAGTGCTTAAACTTTTACTATTAGCAAGAATTTCACTAACAAATGTCTAATCTACATCTCTAATTATGTCTCTGTTGAAGTTTGAAATTGTTTCCTTTTTTACTACCTCTTTCCCTTTCCTTTATATTTTTGTGAACATTTTTGTAGAAGTCTCAACATATTCAAGGTTATTTCAACTTATAAAAGGTACTAATCATCCATGTTTTAGAATCTATGTTTCTTTATGAATTATAATGAAAACATATCTATAATTATAGCATCTTGATCATTCTACAACTAATGTTGAATTTCCCAATCATATCCATGATTAGACAGGTTGTAATGCATCAATAAAGGGATGAAATGTATTTGAAGATGAAAAAATTTCAGTACATGGACGACCACCCATTGGCATGACTTGGCAGGCGACAGAGATCAAGAGATCTAAGGGTCACACTCAAAGTCGACCTATGAGTATGAAGGTGCAGTGGTCAAGAGAAGATAAGAAGGATATCACGACGACATCAGGCGAGTGTGGAAAAAACTTGTTTAATCACAAGGATATGATTCGAGAAGAATCCCTCATGATTTAATATTTCAGTGGAAAATCATGAGAATATAAAGTTCTAATTTAAATATATTTCGTAGATGGAAAAACAATTTCATTTCTTATTATAATAGAACTCTTGTATTAGTTTTAATGAAAATTGTATAAAATCCATAAGGCGAAACCCAAAAGATAGTTTGGAAATTGAAGTACGTCATGGTTCATTTCTAGCATTTGTGAAAATCTGTTTTGAATTAATACATTCCCTTTTTTCAATGTGTGACTAAGAAATCATTTGATCAGTAGGAGACTTACACTCACGGGAGGCCCCCTTGGCGAGTTGTAAGGATATTTAGTTTTATTTCCATTTTGCTCATAGCATGATAATTTCCTGAATTTTCTTTTCTCCTTGAGTAGTTTCATTACAATTATGTTTTGATCATTTGTTATTTTGGTTTCAGAGCGCTCATAAAGGAAAATTACCAAAAAGATTTGATTTTCATATGCATTTCCTTTTAAGTTTCATTACTTAGTTAATTTCGTAGATGGTGAAAGAAATGTATTTTAGAGTTAATTGCACACATCAATAATCATTTGGAGTTACAAGTTCTCATTTGATTTTTTCTTCTGCAAGTAGTTTCATTAGCATTCCTTTCTACAATTGTAGTTAATTTCTTTTATTTTTTTAATTAGGAATTAATTTTTCTTTACACAATTTCCTTTTGTGCAATTAATATAGAGGTTCCTTTCTGCAAAGTAGTGTTTTCAATTCTGCAAGTAGCATTAAAATCTTTTTCCTGCAATCTAGTGTTAGCATTTCATTTTATGCAAATAGAAATAGGTTTTGAATTCTACAATTAAAAATAGATTTTCAATTCTATAAGAAATAGGTTTCAATTCAGTCAAGTAATTGGGTTTTGATGTAACTTTGAATAGAAAGAACTTGTGTGTGATTACTCTCTAAATCTCATTTAAACATTTGTCCATACTTGGAGTAATTTCATACTTAGAATTATTTAATCCAAAGATATAATTCCTAGCATATATGGTGCACATACACTTCATAAGTACACAAAACTTGATTGGCAATTAATGAAGTAATTTAAAATCAATAAAATTACCCAACATTTTGGCATAATTACTGAGGAGGTGTATATAGTATTCCATTCTTGGTTTTCATATCATTTTAGGCACATTCAATTTGGTAGATGCATAATTAAAGCATGGTAAAAATAATTTATGGATAGAGAAAAGGATTATAGGGGTATATTTGTAAGTAGATGTAGAATTTCAATTCCAACATCACCACTCACCCCCGCTAGACAATGTCCTGTCACACCATCCACTGTTACTCACATTCCATCATTTGCAAGTAGACATAGACTTCTTGAGGTGCATAGATCTGAAATCCAACCAAAATATTCACCAACTTCTTCTACCAAAGTTGTAGTTGAAGAACCTACATCCTCAGCAGAAGGAGTAATTTTCCTCTCTTCGAAAGGAGAGCAACTTCTAGGACAAGAATGAGAGGTTCCTAGAGAGGAAGAAGAAGAATAAACTTATTATAATATGCCATTAGTAGAGGAACCAAAAGAAGAGCTAGACAATCCTACTATAGAACCTTATATTAGCTCTTAGGAATCTACAATGGCAGGGGAAGGAGAAGTACACAATGTAGATGGTGAACTTAGGATTGGAGGTGGATGAGGCAGGGGAGGAAATAGAGGAGGAGGTGGTAGGGGAGAACCAGATCCTTATGGATTTCCCATTTTTGATGAAGATACCACAATCACAATGAAAAACATCTCACCCTCCATCTTTCCTAATTTCCATGGTTAGAGAAATGAGGATCCTGAAACATTTCTTTTTGAGTTTGAAGTTTTATGTAGATATTATGAATACTTACTTGATCCTAAAAAATTGAAATTATTTCCATCTACTCTTAAAGATGAAGAACTTAAATGGCTCATGGGATTAGGAACACATACTATTAGAACATGGGAAGAAATGAAAAATGTGTTCTTAGAAAAATATAAGGATTATTGCATGCCCCATAACCTTAAGGATGAAGTCTTTAAGATGATGTAGAAAGAGGATGAAAGCCTTGAAGACCTAGTTGAAAGATTTGCTTACAATATTAAAAGGGCTAATATGCATAATTTAGATGATGAAACATTAAAAGCTCTTTTGCTAAAATCCATTAGAGATGAATGGATTGACCTTCTCAATTTAATGGGCAAGGGAGATGTTTCTCAACTTTAATTTGGAGAAATCTATGATTTGTGTAAGCATATTTCAAGGGGTAAGGTTAGAACTGGTAAAAATCTAAGATATCCTATGATGTCCATAATTAGTAAATCTGCAACTGGAATAGTAAGTAGAGCTGAAATAGGCAATTTTCTTGACAATTTCAAAATGGATATCCTTGGGAGTCTTAGTGAACAACTAGATACCCTTAAGATACAAAACAAGCAAAAAGCCGAGAATGTTGCATTATCTATTTTTTGTCCCAAATGTAGGAAGAAGCATGCCTTGAGAGAATGTCCACTTGATAGTATAGAAATTTATGTTATATGTGCTAAAAATCATAATACAAAGGAATGTCCCTCAATACGTTGTCTTAAAGTTGTTTTTCAATATGAGACTGAAACAATCCAAGTTGAATCACTCTGTTTTATCGCTAAAAGACCATGGATAAATCAAAAATCAAATATGACCCAACAATCATATGCACAACCATAGAACAATTGGACTGCACCCATGCCTTGGAAACCTTGGCCCCCACAATCTCAAAATCCATCTTGGGAACAAGGTTGGAAAAATCATTATGGAAAATATCCTCATTACCCTCACTACCCTCAATTCCAAAAACCTTATCCTTCTTTTCCACAATAATATTATCCTCCTCAACCAACCCAAACCCCTCAATTTCAAAATCCAAATCAACAACTTTCATTACCATTTCCTCAAAAACCCAATCAACTACCTACTCAACTGCTTCTGAATCAAAATAATAAGAATCAACAAGATGTTTATAATATTCAAGTACAAAATTTTAAAGTTTATATGATAACCCCATTAGGTATTAATGATGTTCAAATTAGATCTGGTAGGGTTTTACAAAAGAAGTCACCAACAATTGCCATCCAAAAATCTAAAGAGGATGAAGTTCATGAAAAAGATGCAAACATTGATCAAGAAAATATTCCTCTAAAGGAAGATGTTCCTATACAATTAAAGGATTAGCAAATAAAGCAAGCTCCTACAATTCCTCTAGTATAGCAACCTTCTATTTCTTTGCATGTTCCACCTTTTCCTAAAAAGCTGAAAATTGATAAGGGAATAGAAAGGAAAATTATTGTACCAGACTACTATTGGCATTATGACTCAGGTTTGGCACTATGGCACAGGTGCGGCACAGGTGTTGTCCTTGATGGAAACTCACTTTGGTAACAGATCTCAGTTCAGGCTCTCAGAATGAAGGGAAAATATATATACGCAGGTTCATCGTGATCAATCTGCGTATACACGTGGGTTAGACGTTCCAAAGTCGCGTATGCGTATACACGCACTTTCACGCAAGGAAAAGCACGTACATGTGGGAGAACTTATGTTTGATCCGTGGTATTTAGTCCTTGGTATTTGAACCTAGTATCTCGACAGATGTGTTGATCCCAAGTATTGGGTCCATGGTATTGGTTTGTTATGGTTTTGGACCGTGGTATTGTGAAAGGCCTAAGACTATAAAAGAGGAAAGAGATCATTAGGCAAGGATCATCTAATGTATTGAATATTTGAAAACGTGCAAGTGATTGGTTTGTGTGGCTGGATCTGAATCAAGGAGGAACCTAGGGATTACAAGATAGATAAGTTCTATTGATGGGTCGAGATCTCAAGGCTTGAATAGTAATATCATTTTGTGATTTGATCTGTTATAATCGGCGCATAATTAGATCTATAAAGCTGATAATCTGAATATAACTAAAGTTTGTTTAAGTGTAAAGGTTGAATTGTCTTTTATAGATCTATACGTAGGTTCGGCTCTGCAAAGGCGTGTATACACGCAGGTTCAAGAAGAGAAGAAAGCGTATACACTGGTTGACCTTGATTCAGTTGCGTATGTATGCAGGTTTATACATAGTGAAGTAGCGTACGTCTCTTGAAATATGTTCTAGCTGCTTCTGTGGATTACTGTAGTGTTTTGGGTTCAACATTGGTGTCTGGTTACTAGTGTTGTTTTTCTGGTTACAACATTCTGAGCAGTTATTGGTTGATTCAGTTGTTGTTTGTGGAAAGGAGATTGGTTGATGAAACGTGGTCCCTAGAAGAAAAGAGAAGGTTGTAGCCTTCTGCAGGCCAGCACCTACGTACTAGTATCTCAGCTAGTACGAGAGCTAAGGGGGTTGTAGCTCCCTTCCAGGAGAAGCTGTAGAACAAGAGAGGGTTGTAGTTCTCTGCAGGTTGTAGCCTGTGTACTGGTACAAGTCTGCGCCAGTACAGAATCATTGTAAAAAGAAGTTTCTAATTAAAAGAAGATAGAGACAAATTGCAGTAGGTGGTTTTCACCCACATTGGGTTTCCACCTTATATCTTGTGTTCTTGTGTGTGATTGTCTTCTACTCTATTTTTACTGTTCCTAGTTACTGTTTATATGACTCTGATGCAAAGATTAATTATCAACATCTGTAGAATACATTAAATTATAAGTTTGCATGGTATACGCTGGTTTCCTTATCCGAAGTTGCGTATATACGCGATTTTCTCTAACTGAAGTAGCATATATGATCTAGGTGTGAAATAAAAAATATTTGACTTAATAATACTGATTCACCCACCCTCTCAGTATTATTTCCAACAATTAGTATCAGAGTAGGTCCTTCAGAAGAAGCTTGATCGCTTGAAGGAAGATATATCATCATGAGCAACTACGAGAGAGAAGCCTTGATCAGGCCACCAATTTTTGATGGGACCAACTTTGTCTATTGGAAGGTAAGAATTACAGCCTATATTCAATCTCTTGGTACAGAAGTCTGGGATATCATAGATACATGGTAGACATTTCCTTCAGCTACTCCTACAGATCCGGCTGAGAAGAAGCAGTATGAAACAAATGAAAAGGCTATCAATACTCTATTAGGGAGTCTATCTCAAACAGAATTCGTCAAGGTTATGCAGCTCAAAACCGCAAAAGAAATATGGGAGAAGATCGTTCTGAGCTACGAAGGAGATGAACAGGTAAAACGAGCAAAACTTCAAACCCTCAGAATTCAATATGAAAATCTCAGAATGCACAATGATGAAAGTGTGGCTAACTATTTCCTTCGTATAGATGAGATTGTTAATTGTATGAAAAACTTAGGTGAAGAAATAAAAGAGTTTGTTTTGGTTGAAAAGGTTCTAAGATATTTGTCTTCTAAGTTTGAATCAAAAGTTTCTGCCATAGAAGAAAAGCAGAATCTACAGAGCCTTACCATGTCACAGCTGCACGGAATTCTAACTGCTTACGAAATGAGAAAAGGAGGACCATCAGATAGGAGAGAAGTTGCATTCAAGGCTTCAGGTAAAGGAGATTACTATGAGTCAGGACATATGTCAGAAGAAGAGGAAGAATCAAATTTTGTCAAGAACCTCCAATGGGGAACTAGAAGATTCAGAGGTAAGCTGCCTTTCAAATGCTTTTCTTGTGGAAGAGTCGGTCATTATGCTGCAAAATGTCCTCATAAAGATAAACTAGACAAAGGTGAGGAACCTGTCAGATGAAACAGAAAGCAGAATAAGAAGAGCTATTACAGGCATGAACACAGTGATGGATTGTCAAATAGTGATGAAGATGAACAAGGTAATGATGACAAACGTTTGATGGCTTTTGAAGATGATGATTTCTTGGATGCTATAAATGAATAAGGTATTTATGAAGAAATTTCTAGACTTAAAGTTTGTTTAGAGGAAAAGAGTATGATTATAGATACTCTAACAGTCCAACTTGCCGAAAAAGATAAATACAATGATAAGTTAGAATGTGAAATTGTGGGACTTAGAAAAGAAATTGAGAAAACAAAAGCCCTTAATCTCATATTTACTAAAGGGTATGAAACTTTAGATGAGATTATCAAAGTGCAGCGTTCTCCACTAATCAAGACAGGTCTGGGATATAATGAAGAAGCGTCTCAAGCATAGGAGCCATCCACCTCCAAAAGTTATCTTGATGCAGCAAGGAGGAGTGAACAAATTGACAATCAACAGCAAAGGCACAATGGAGATCACCAGGTAAATTAGGGACAATTTACCTCAAGAATGAACAAAGATTACCAGGTAAATCAGGGGCAATCTACTTTAAGGATGGACAGAAGCTACAACCAGCCACAGGTAAAACATTCTCAATTTGCCTCAAGAATGGATGTCAATAGAAACTACAATCATTTGGTTGGTAGATTTGATAATCACAGGAGTTTCTTCAATGGCCAGTGTTTCTCTTGTCATAACTTTGGTCACAAAGCAGCTCAATGTGTTTCCTATAAGACAATCATGACTAGAGAAGCTCAAAAACAAAGAAGTATGACTGGGATCATGAAAAGGACCTACAATAACTTTTCTTCTCTTGAAAATGAAATAGAATGTTCTATTTGTAACAACTTCGGTCATGAAGATTCTAAATGCAGGAGCAGGTTTCGGCAGACAACTCAGAAGGAACAAGTCTCAAATGCCAAAACATGGAGAATGAAAGAACCACAACCGAAAAGATGTGGGATAGCCTTATATGCAGAAGGATAGGAAAATCAATGGTATATCGACAGTGGATGTTCGAAACATATGACAGGTGATAAAGAAAAACTTCAATCATATAGTGCCTTAGAAAAGGCAAAGAAGGTCTCATTTGGAAATGACACCCCTGCATTCATAAAAGGTAAAGGTTCTATTCAGTTGAAAGAAAAGGTCAAAGCTGGAAATGTTATGTATGTTGATGGCTTAAAGAACAATCTATTGAGTGTCAGTCAGATGTGCGACCAAGGAACTGAGGTAATATTTCGATCAAATGGATGTAGTGTTCGTGATCTTGATACAGGGAAAATAGTAATCAAAGGTATAAGAACTCCAAATAATTTATACATATTCAAATAAGACAACATCAATGCTATCTAAGCAAGAATGATGAACACTAGCTATGTCACAGAAGATTAGGACATCTTAGCTTCTCTCAGATAAGGAAAGCATGCAAATATTAGGCGGTTCGTGATCTTCCTGACATCAGAATTCCAGACAATACAATATGCAAATCATGTCTGTTTGGTAAGAAAACCAGAACTAATTTCCCTGAAAAAGAAGGATCAGCTAGCAGGCCACTTGAACTTGTCCATACTGATATATGTGGTCCAACTAGGAAGAAGTCACCTCGAGGTGAAGAGTACTTCATATTTTTTATTAACGACTTTTCAAGGATGTGCTGGTTAGGACTCATGAAATATAAAGATGAAGCTTTTGAAAAGTTCAAATCATTCAAAGCCTTGGTTGAAAATGAATCAGATCGACGAATCAAATGTCTCATATCTGATCGAGGAGGAGAATTTACCTCAGATGAATTTTTCGATTTTTGTGAGGAGCATGGCATAAGAAGGGAATTTTCTGCTGCAAGAACACCTCAACAAAATGGAGTAGTGTAAAGGATGAACAAAATGGTTCAACAAATGGCTCGTGTTATGCTCGATGAATCTGGAACTCCCGCAACTTTCTGGGGTGAAGCCGCATTTTCTGTACATTGAACAACCAGATGGGTTCATCCTTGGAAATGATCCAAATCTTGTATGTAGACTCAAAAAGGCTCTCTATGGTCTTAAACAAGCTCCAAGGGCTTGGTATTCTTGGTTGGATGAGTACCTTCGTCAATAAGGTTTTATAAAAGGATCAACTGATAGCAATATTTATATAAAAATTGACAATAATAAGTTGCTAATACTTGTTGTGTATGTTGATGATATCATCTTTGGTAGCAATGAAGAAGACATGAGTCAAAATTTTGCCTTAGTAATGCAGAAAGAGTTTGAAATGTCTATGCTTGGTGAGCTCACATATTTTCTTGGTTTACAAGTCCAACAAAACAAAGATGGCATCTTTCTATCATAAACCAAGTATCTCAAGCAGATCTTGAAGAAATATGGGATGGAGGATTCAAAATTAGTATGTACGCCTATGGTTATAGGATGCAGTCTCAGCATAAATGATGAATCAGTAGCTGTACATCAACCTACCTATAGATCCATGGTTGGTAGTCTACTCTATCTAATAGGTACCCGACCAGACATTATGCATGCAGTAGGGATAGTTGGAAGGTTTCAGGCAAATCCAAAGGAAACTCATCTTCAGGCAGTCAAGAGAATTTTCAAATACCTTCAAGGGACTCAAAACTATGGTTTATGGTATCCTAGAGATACAGATATCACACTTCATGCATATACAGATGCAGATTGGGCAGGTAGTGTGGATGACAAGAAAAGCACTAGTGGTGGTGCATTCTTCATGGGTCCTAGATTACTATCATGGTTCAGCAAGAAACAAAGTTCCATTGCATTATCTACAACTAAAGCAGAGCATGTAGCTGCTGCATCTTTCTGCACACAACTCATTTGGATGATGCAAACATTGCAAGATCTTCAAATCACTTGTACTCCACCTATTTCCATTTTTTGTGATAATACAAGTGCGATCAGCATTTCAAAGAATCCTGTCATGCATTCAAAGACCAAGCACATACCTATAAAATACCATTTTCTTCAGGAACAAGTGCTTCAACTAAAGGTCAAGTTGGAGTATGTTCCCTCTAAGGAACAAGTTGCTGATATTCTCACCAAACCACTGCCCAAGGAGACATTTGAATACCTCAGACAGAAGCTGGGGGTAGTTGATGCATCATCTTGCTGCTGAAACCTGTCTGTTTCAGAGAAATGTGGTTGTACGTGAGTTGCATGAGGAGGATCCGCGTACATACACTGATTTATGCAGATACAGTCGCGTATATGGTGGTTTGAAGGAAATCGGTAGGGACAGACTCTGATTGAAGAGAATTTGATATGGTTCTGACAAGAGACCACTTGGCACAGGTTCAGGGGGAGCAGATAATCTTCTAATAATGCATTGTTGGCATTACATTAGAAGCTCTTGGTTCGAATACACAAGCTGTTTTGGGTTCAAGTGGATCAGCTGCAGAAGGGGTGCAGAAGGAGAACATGGTTGCTGATCTGAATAATGATGCTGCTGATATTTGTTATTGGTGACTTTCATAGTCTTGTTCTATATTTTTCATCTCTATGTCATGTATGTCTTTTATTGTCAAGGTCATGTAACGGCCTATTTTGGTTTCCCCACTATGCCTGGGATGAATGATGCAATGTACTTGGTTGTCATATGTAAACTTCTGATGTATCCCCACTTGTTTGGGTGGATGATCCCCACTCGGTTGGGTGATGGATGTTTGTATAGAGTCTTTTGGTGGTAGGAAGGTCTTCTATGATGTATAAGTCATGGTTCTTGAAGAACAACATTTTGCAGATCTTTCCTACAGCCAGGGGGAGCATGGTCAGCACAGCTGAGCAGAGATTCCAGCATGTACTCAAGGGAGCATAACCCTTTTCCTTTGATGACAAAGGGGGAGAATGACTTTGAGGTTGCCATCAAGTCCAAATGGAGAGATTGTTGGCATTATGACTCAGGTTTGGTGCTATGACACAGGTGTGGCACAGGTGTTGTCCTTGATGGCAACTCACTTTGGTAACAGATATTAGTTCAAGCTCTCAGAATGAAGGAAAAATATATATACGCAGGTTCATCGTGATCAATCCACGTATACAAGTGGGTTAGACATTCCAAAGTCGCGTATGCTTATACACGCACTTTCATGCAAGGAAAAGCATGTACATGTGGGAGAACTTATGTTTGGTCTGTGGTATTTAGTCCTTGGTATTTGAACCTATGGTTTTGGACCATAGTATCTCTATAGATATGTTGATCCCAAGTATTGGGTCCATGGTATTGGTTTGTTATGGTTTTGGACCGTGGTATTGTGAAAGGCCTAAGACTATAAAAGAGGAAGGAGATCATTAGGAAAGGATCATCTGATGTATTGAATATCTGAAAATGTGCAAGTGATTGGTTTGTGTGGCTGGATTTGAATCAAGGAGAAACCTGAGGATTACAAGATAGATAAGTTCTATTGATGGGTCAAGATCTCAAGGCTTGAATAGTAACATCTTTTTGTGATTTGATCTATTATAGTCGGCGCATAATTAGATCTATAAATCTGATAATCTGAATATAACTGAAGTCTGTTTAAGTGTAAAGGGTGAATTGTCTTTTATAGATCTATACGCAGGTTCGGCTCTACAAAGGCACGTATACACACAGGTTCAGGAAGAGAAGAAAGCATATACGCTGGTTGACCTTGATTCAGCTGCGTATGTATGCAAGTTTATACATAGTGAAGTAGCATACGTCTCTTGAAATATGTTCTAGCTGCTTCTGTGGATTACTGCAGTGTTCTGGGTTCAGCATTGGTGTCTAGTTACTAGTATTGTTTTTCTGGTTACAGCATTCTGAGCAGTTATTGGTTGATTTAGTTGTTGTTTGTGGAAAGGAGATTGGTTGATGCACATATACTTGATGTTTGTTTGATATTCATGGATCTAATCTAAAAATTGATGAAACTTGGTCCCTGGAAGAAAAGAGAAGGTTGTAGCCTTATATAGGTTAGCACCTACATACTAGTATCTCAGCGAGTACAAGAGCTAAGGGGGTTGTAGCTCCCTTCTAGGAGAAGCTAGAGAACAAGAGAGGGTTGTAGCTCTCTGCAGGTTGCAGCCTGCGTACTGGTATAAGTCTGCGCCAATACAGAATCATTGTAAAAAGAAGTTTCTAATTAAAAGAAGATAGAGACGAATTGTAGCAGGTGGTTTTCACCCACATTGGGTTTCCACCATATATCTTGTGTTCGTGTGTGTGATTGTCTTCTACTCTGTTTTTACTGTTCCTGGTTACTGTTTATATGACTCTGATGCACATATTAATGATCAACATATGTAGAATACATTAAATTATAAGTTTTCATGGTATACGCTGGTTTCCTTATTCGAAGTTGCGTATATACACGGTTTTCTCTAACTGAAGTAGCGTATATGATCTAGGTGTGAAATAAAAAATATTTGACTTAATAATACTGATTCACCCCCCCTCTCAGTATTATTTCCAACAACTACGATATGCTAGATGAACTTAAGAATATTTGCATCAAAATTCCTTTACTCCAACCTATAAAGGAAATACCAATATTTGCAAAAAATATTAAGGAGCTATGCATTAGAAAACCAAGAAGAAAAAGAAAAGATGTTAAAAATATCCAATTGGTAGGAAAAATTTTTGACTTCATGATGGGGAAACCTATTGTTCAAAAATATTTAGGACCTAGTAGTCCCATTGTGAAAATTCATATCAATGGTATTGAAATTTCAAACACTTTGATTGATCTAGAGCAGCCATCAATATTATGAGTAAATAGACAATGGAGCGACTTAAGCTTCCTAATTTTCAATACCCCTAGATTATTACAATTAGAAGATAGATATGTTATCAAACAAGATAGAGTATTGGAATATGTGTATGTTTCTTTAGATTCTTGGGAATACCTTGTAGATTTCATGAATTTAACTCCCAAGAATAATTTAGGAGGCCATCCATTGATCCTTGGTAGACCTTGGCTAACTATAGTTGATGCATTCATAAGTTGTAGATATGGTGATATGTATATCTCTTATGGGAATTACACTAAGAAATTTTCATTGTGTCCTCTTGAAAAACCAATAATTGAAGTAGAAAGTGAAATTTGGATAGATGATGATAATGAAGACTTTGATGCTATGAAACCAATTTATACTCTTTCAAAATTAGATGAAGAGGATCAATTGATAAATTTAATGAATGATAATGATTCTTCTTCATACTGTGAGCAAGATCAGAGTTTTCAAGAGAAATTCAATATTTAATATCTATCATATCACCAAATAGCTTTACATTCTATGGAAAATTTTGGCAATTCTCAAGTAGAAATTTTTCCAGATAAAACATTGAATATTAATAAGAATTTGGAAGAATTTCAAAAGAGGAAATTGTATAGATGCTACATAAACACTCTTCTTCTTATGCATGGGAGTATACTGATATGATAGGAATTGATCCTAAAACGTGTATGCATAATACTTATATTAAGGAAAATGCCAACCTAGTTAGACAACCTCAGAGAAGGATGAATCCTAATTTGAGAGAAATTGTTGAGGAATTACAAAAGTTACTTAATGTGAATTTCATTTATCCAATGGGTGTCACCTTTAGTGATTGTTCCAAAGAAAAATGGAAAATGGAGAGTGTGTATTGACTATAGGGAATTAAACAAATCTACTTTGAAAGATCAGTTCCACTACCCTTCATAGATCAAGTATAAGATACCTTGGTAGGGGAGAAGCATTTTTCATTTTTAGATGGTTTTAGTGGATATAACCAAATCCAACTAGCACCAAAAAATAAAGATAAAACTACTTTTACATGTACATGGGGAACATATGCCTAAAGGGTACTTCCCTTTGGATTATGTAATGCACCTGCCACATTTCAGAGAGAAGTTTTAGGTATCTTTTCTGATCCAATTCATGATTGTGCGAAAGTATACATGGATGACTTTACTATGTATGGTGATACTTTTGAGGAAGCTATTACAAAATTGGAAAATTTTCTTATTAGATATAAAGAGGAAAACCTTTCATTAAGCCATGAGAAATGTTTTATGATGTTCAATGAAGGGATTGTTTTAGGCCACCATATTTCAAGTGATGGAAGTAAAGTGGATACATCAAAAGTAGAAATAATTTCCAAAATTTTGACTCATGATTGTCAAAGAGATGTTATAATTTTTCATGGATTTACTAGATATTATAGAAGATTCATAGAAAACTTCAAAAAAATAGCCTCCCTACTTTTAAAACTCCTTACAAAAGTTTGTGAATTTGTTTAGAACTCCGACTGTCAAAAAACATTTGAGACATTGAAACAAAAGATTACTAAAGCACTAATTCTAAGAGGACCTAATTGGTCTCTTCCTTTCCACATTTCTACTAATGCTTCAGATACAACTCTAGGATTTGTGTTAGGAAAAAAAGGTTTAACTCCTTATGCTATCTATTATACAAGCAAAAATTTAACTCCACCAGAGTTAAATTACGCTGTAACAGAAAAGGATTTTTTAGCTATTGTGCATGCCATTAATAAGTTTTGTCATTATATCACTGGTTATGAAACTTTAATTCATATAGATCATTCTTCCATTAGATATCTAATGAACAAACCAATTATTAATGGTAGAATTACAATATGGTTGTTATTATTACAAGAATTGAACATCACTATTCTTGATAGACTAGGAAAAGAAAATATAGTTGTTGATTTTATTTCTAGAATGTAGAATAATAATGTTGATGTTCCTGTGAAGGATCATTTTCCTGATGAGTATATTTTTGCAATATCTACTAAAACACCTTGGTTTTCAGATATTTCTAATTATTTGGATACAAGAAAGTTACCTCCATAACTGTCAGCTAGGGAAAATAAAAAAGTGATAAAAACTAGTGCATCTTATTCTTGGATAGATGGAGAATTGTACAAAACTAGACTTGATTTGATCATTCGAAGATGTGTTTGAGAAGATGAAGTAGCAGAAATATTGAAAGCTTATCATGATGAGCCATGTGGAGGAGACTTTACTGAAAAAAGAACTACCTACAAGATCCCTACCTACAAGATCCTTCTTTTAGGATATTATTGGACATCCATTTTCAAGGATGCAAAAGAATATGTCAAAAAATGTGATAGTTGTCACAAAATGGGGAAGCATATTCCATCGGATGAAATGCCTCTATAGCCACAAGTACTTGTAGAGCCTTTTGAAAAATGGGCTCTAGATTTTGTTGGACCAATAAATCCTCCATCTAAATAGAAAAGGTGCATAATCGTTTGCATAGATTATGTTACAAAATGGGTAGAAGCTAAACCTATTTTATTTGGAACTAAAAATGTTATAGTTACATTTCATTTTGAGGATATTTTTACTCATTTTGGCATTCCAAGAGAAACTGTAACAGGTCAAGGTACTCAATTCACATCCAAGTTGGTGCAAAATATCATGGAGCAATATAAGATCAAGCATTGAAAGTATAATCCATATTAGCCACAATCTGATGGACAAGTGGAATCCACCAACAAAGTACTTGAAGCAATTCTCACCAAGACTGTGCATTTGCATAGAAAGGATTGGGTAGAAAATCTTCCAGAAGCACTATGGGCATATCAAACCACATGGAGAAACACAATTGGACATACTCCTTATGAGCTTGTCTACGGGAAGCAAGTTTTTCTTCCAATTGAAATGCAAGTGGAGACCTTCAGAACAAAAACTAATTGGGTCTTGATCTATCACAAGCTAAAAAACAGAGACGATCATAATTGAATGAGCTAGATGAGATCCAACAAGATGTTATACAAAGAACCAACATAGTTCAACAACAAAGATCAAAATGGCACGACAAATTTATCAAAGCTAAAAAGTTCAAGCAAGGTGACTGGGCTCTTCCTTTTTATTCCAAATTTAAATATTTTCAAGGGAAATTTCAAACTCATTAGCTTGGTCCTTATGAGATTGATTCTATTTTTTATATTGGACCAATCAAAATCAAAACTATTGATGATGAACAAATTAATTTACTTGTTAATGGTCATAGATTAAGATTGTATCATAAACCACTAACAAAGGAAGAGTTTGTCAAATATTTGCAAGAGAATTTTGAATTCAAGTTGATCAAGAAAGGAGATTCTTCTCCTCATTATCCAACTCAATTGTAAATATTTTTATAATCTTAAAATAATAATAATAATAATAATTTATTTTTTTATATAAGCATGAAAACCAACAATGTTGACATACTTATACAAAAAATATTAACAGAAAACCAAGGGTTCTTGGCAGTTTAGATTTTCAAAATAAATTCCCTTTTCTTGTCCCTATTTCGTTCTATCCTTCTTTTTCTAATAAATTTCAGGTGGTAAGCAATACTTTTGAAGACCAATTTTCTTCACCAAAGTAGCAACAACAATAAAGAATCTTTCCTCTGATTAGAGCAACAAAATTTCAAAATAAGCAGCAATAGAATTTATGTCATTCTACAGTTGATCTTCAATTCTACAACCAAGTCTGAATTCTACATCTACATCAACATCAAAAAATCCACAGGAAAGGAATATCAAAGGAACTCACAAGAAAAGGTATGTAGGATGTTGAATTATTTTTCATATAAGAACATTAGGTTTTAATTCATGGGATGATTTTATTAAAGAAAATCTTGAATTATTAGAAAACCTTATAAGACTGCCCAAAAATCATAACCGTTACACCCCACCATCATCATTACTCATTTAGTCACATCAATTCTGCTTGAAAATCACATACATCTCATCGACACTATGAAATCAGATCTAAATATCGTGGGAGATCATGTGAAAAAATGTAGTCCTATCACGAAACAAATACTCTGTAAGCACCTTACTTCGTTATCATTTTACTCAACCTCATCCCATTTCACTCCATTCTAAAACCCTCACCATTCAACTCTGCTCATTTCATATCAACCTTCCATCATCCCTATTGAAAGGAAAAAATTGAAGACTAAGACTTCTCTCTACTGTGGGTATCATTGTCTGGTCTGAACCAAATGGAATAAAGTTTCTTCAAGCATACCCGAGAGTTAGAGACCAGTTGTAGCAGGTAGGGTGGCTTAAGTTCTTTGAAAAAATCAATAGGCATGAGACAAAGGTCACCAAATCTTTTTCTCAGGATTTTGATGGGGTTGAGGAAAAAATTGGAGACATCAAGCTTATCTTGATAGAGTCTATCATGGAAGAAGCTACAAAATTTCCCAGAAATAGAGAAAGTTGGTTCAAGAATAGGAAAATCAAGGAGAATGACTAGGTAAACTTCCTCAGAGAACCAGGTATGGATATATCCATCTTTAAAAAGGGAATTCCAGTTACAACACTAAAAGGGAAATGGAGAAATTTATTGTTGGTTATCCAGAAATTTTTAACTTGTGAAGGAAGGTTTGGAACCATGTTTTTCTATCATTCTTAGCTCTTTATGCATTTTATTGATGGAAATGAAATCAAATTGCCCTACTTTTTTCTCCATAGTCTTATAAAGATGGCATCTAGTATACAGAGAGAGTCAAAATCTATTGATAATTCTCTCTGACATCATGGACTAATCAAAATTCTCATAGAAGCACATTTAGAGGTTAAGGGAGACAATTGGCAGGAATTTCTGGTTCGTAACCACTTTATAGAAGTTCAAGAACAAGAAACAAGTAGGAGAGTTAAAAGAAGTCGACGAAGGTCAACATCAAACCCTAACTCTAAATATAAATTTGAAGAAGAAAGTCCAAAACATAATGGAATAGAGGAACCAAAGTACCCATTTGAAGATGACACCCCACTGTCTCAACACTTTGAAAAATGTAAGCAAAAAAATGAAAAACAAAGTCTTAGAGGAAATAAATCCATCCTAGATCCTAAACCACCTGAAGAATATGAAGAACTAGAGAAAAAGAAGAAAGAATAATTTGGAAAAAAGAGGAAAATTCAGAGCATTTCAGAGTCAGAAGTAAATTTAAGAAGAAGCAGAAATGATCAATCTTGAAGAAGGAGGATACAGGACACCACCTCACATAGTGAGCATGACAAGGACAACACCAGATATTGATAGAGTTCAACAAGAAATTTATGACTATGTGGAATCCCTGGAATAGAGAGTGCAATAGAAGGTAAGCTCCTCTCAAAATCAATAAAATGCATTCAATGAAACTCCTTCAATGGAACATGGACTTGAGTATAATTTAAATCAGGACATATATGAGCTAGAAGTTCTTTATAAACATCTCACACAGGAAAGGGAAGCAACAAAGGTACAAAATGAGATATTAAGAACTCAAAATGATAACATACTTTTGCATCTTTGTCATTGGTATAAGAGAAATAAGAAACTCAAAGAAAACAATAATTTCCTTAAGAATAAGATCAGGGGTTTGCAAATTAAAATTATGATTAAGAGACCAAGGGATACCTTTAGAATTATAAAGAGAAAGGAAAGCACTAGTCTGGATGTGCTTGCACAGGCTTCAGAAATCATACATTGAAGAAGAAAGAAGAACCAATTTTGAATTTTTGGTGCATGAGGACATGCAAGACCTTTGGTGTGGGGGAATGTTGAAGTCTGAAATTGTTTCCTTTTTTACTACCTCTTTCCCTCTCCTTTATATTTTTGTGACCATTTTTGTAGCAATCTCAGCATACTCAAGGTTATTTCAGCTTATAAAAGGTACTAATCATCCATGTTTTAGAATCTATGTTTCTTTATGAATTATAATGAAAACATCTCTACAATTACAAAATCTTGATCATTCCACAACTAATGTTGAATTTCACAGCCATATCCATGATTAGATAGGTTGCAATGCATCAATAAAGGGATGAAAGGTATTTGAAGATGACAAATGTTCACTACATGGACGACCACCTATTGGCATGACTTGGCAGGCTACAGAGATCAGGAGATCTAAGAGTCAAACTCAAAGTCAAACTCTGAGTATGACGGTGTAGTGGTCAAGCAAAGATAAGCAAGAGATCACGATGACATCAGCTCAGCGTGAAAAATACTTTCTCAATCATGAGGATATGATTCGAGAAGAATCCCTCATGATTTTCTCTTTCAGTAGAAAATCATGAGGAGATAAAGTTCTAATTTAAATCTATTTCCTAGATGGCAGAACAATTTCATTTCTTATCGGCATAGAACTCTTGAATTAGTTTTAATGAAAATTGTATAAAGAGCCATAAGGAGAAACCAAAAAGACAGTTCAGAAAGTTAAGTACGTTTTGGTTCATTTCCAGTATTTGTGAAAATCTATTTTAGATTAATACGGTCATTTGTTTTCAATGCATGACTAAGCAATCATTTGATCAGTAGCAGACTTACACTCATGGGAGAGCCCCCTGGCAAGTTGTAAGGATATTTAGTTTTGTTTCCATTTTTCTCATAGCGTGATAGTTTCCTGAAGTTTCTTTTCTCCTTGAGTAGTTTCATTACCGTTATGTTTTGATCATTTGTTATTGTGGTTTCAGAGCACTCATAAATGAAAATTACCAAAAATATTTTCTTTTCATATGCATTTCCTTTTAAGTTTTATTACTCAATTAATTTGGTAGATGGTGAAAGAAATGTATTTTAGAGTTAATTGCGCACACCATTAATCATTTGGAGTTACAAGTTCTCATTTTATTTTTTCTTCTGCAAGTAGTTTCATTAGCATTCCTTTTTGCAATTATAGTTAATTTCTTTTCTTTCTTCAATTAGGAATTAAGTTTTCTTTGTGCAATTTCCTTTTGTGCAATTAGTATAGAGGTTCCTTTATACAAAGTAGTTTTTTCAATTTTGCAAGTAGCATTAAAATCTTTTTCTTGCAATCTAGTGTTAGCATTTCCTTTTATGCAAATAGAAATAGGTTTTGAATTCTACAATTAAAAATAGATTTTCAATTCTGCAAACAATAGATTTCAATTTAGTCAAGTAACTGGGTTTTGATGTAACTTTGAATAGAAAGAACTTGTGCATGATTACTCTGTAAATATCATTTAAAAAAATTTCCATACTTGGAGTAATTTCATACTTAGAATGATTTAATCCAAAGATAGAATTCCTATAATATATGGTGCACATACACTTCATAAGTACACGAACCCTGGTTGACAATTAATGAAGTAATTTAAAATCAATTAAATTACCCAACAGTCTCAAAATAGTATTCACCACTATAATCTTACTATAGTTCAACTTTTCTAGTAACACATACTTAGGCTCCTTACCCCTTACCGTTCTGAAAGATGATGGAAAAACATGGCATGAGGCACCAGTGACTTAAGTGCTTAGCACAAGACATAACATAGAAGCAAGGAACTGACCTTGGATAGACAAGTGGCAAATGAGTATGATAGCAAGAGGAGGTGAAATGTACCACCATATGACAAGGTCACCTCCATGGGATGACTCGGAGTTAGATTTTGGTTTTTAGTGGATTACTTGATGTTGGAAAATATTTTGGATTGTTGTGGCACTCATAACTTTGAGAAGAGTTCCATTATTACTAAAAAGTAGAAATTTATAAACATTATACCAAAGTGTCAGGTTTTTTGGGTATGCCTCACCCTAAGAAAAGTGGTTTTCAAGTGTTTGATCCATGGCTTCACATAAAACATGCGAAGTAGAAGTGACCATTCTAGTTCAATGAAGTATTTGAGACTTCTACGATATAAAAAGTGTGTATTTTGGAGTTGAAAAGGAAGGTAATGAGGAGGTTGACAGATTCAACTTATGCAAGTTAGATTATTCAAAATAAAAGCATGCAAGGGTTGAGTAGTTGATTACCATGAAATTGGTTTGGATGGTTATATAACTAAGAGTTTCCTAAGAATTTCAAGTCTCGAAAGGTAATGTGAGAGCAACTTGCAAGTTGCAGACTTAGTCTTAGGGAAAAGTTGCAATTTGGAATAAGCCTGGGAGTTGGGACTTCTAAATGGTAGAATTATTCACCATAATTAAATGATTGAGCACAACTTTACATGTCAAAAAAAATATTTTTCTAATGTAGAAGTGGAAGAAATTCAATATGAATAAAATCCTAGTGAGTGGTTGAAGCTTCATTTGGAGATGATGAAAGCTACAAGGAGGTATACTTGTAGATTATGTAAGATAAATTTTATAAATCATGTGTGGGAATAAGTCTAGAAGGCAACTGGATTATTTGTTAAATGTAGGGTCACAACAATTGGTCACACTAGTTATTGCGTTAGATTTGGTTGTATCTTCTTCTAATAACGAGTTTAACATGCTTGGCTTGGGAAATACACACAAGTTATTGTGTTACATAATGGACATGAATATCCACATGGTTCATGTTATGTTTAGTGATAGTGTTTTCAGCTACTTGTAGTGTAGATTGATTCATGTCATAATATGTTACAATCAACTTCTCATAGTGAAATGTAATCTCATCCATTAGGTTGTGAATCCATAATGCCTTTGTTATAATATTAATTACACCTATATATTTAGTGTTTAAATAGGGGGAACCTTATTCATTTACAAGATTAGAATATGGACCGATATCTAAGATGAAACACAACCAAAAGTTGACTTCTTGTATCTATATCTCCAACCCAATATGAGTTAGTATAGTAAATTAATTGGTTCATATATGTACTATAATCCTTTATACTTAGCTAATATGTACCCTTCATAAATTGAATAATCTTTTTTACAACCTTTAAGTGTTTTTCCTTCATATCTCGAATGAACCTAAAGACCACACCAATATCAAATGAAACATTGGGCCAACTATGAATTAAATAAATGATCCTACTAATAAATTTCTTATAGATAGTAGCATCACCTTTCAAATAATTTCATTATGTGATCAAAGTCACTACTAGCTAAAAAGGTGTAGCAAATGGTTTACAATTTTCTATTTTCAAACCTCTCTAATAGATTCAACACATATTCAAGTTGAGAAATAGATATACCATCATCCATTTGCAAAAATTTGTTGCCCGGAAAAAAATGTAATAGACCAAGGTTGGTTATATCAAATGGGTCTACTAATTGTTTCTTCAAACCCAAAATTAGATTAACATTGCCTCCAATAATGATTAAATCCACAATGTATAGTGGAACAGTTAAAGTAACATTATTAACATGTACACCATAAACATTATGATATGATTCACAATGTTTGAAAAGAAAATTTTGAGGAAGAAATAATGGTTCTTCTCATACTACACCTCGGGGATTGTTTCAAACCATATAAGGATTTATTTAGTCAATGCACATGATTGTAATCCTTATCAAACCATGTGATTTTCCTGATATAAATATTACTATTAAGGTGATCATGTAAAAAAGTATTGTTTGCCATCCATATGGTGTTCCTCCCATTCAAAATGAATATCAACTAAAATAATCAGTCACTGAAGTTCATCTTTGCAACACGACCAAAGGTATCAATGCAATTAATACCTTCATGTTGATGAATTTTTTTCTATTAGTTGAACCTTATGTGTCTCAATAGATGGTTTAGGTGTAAATTTGATCTCAAAGACACATTAACATTTCACCACATTCTTTCTTTGTGGTCAAGGGAATAAATCCCAAGTTTTATTCTTCATCATGGAATTGTACTTATCAATGATAAGATTCTCCCATTTAGGTCAACCAAGTGCATATGCATATGTATCAAGACTACATTCCTCTAACACACGTGTCATAAAAGTAACACTACCATGTTACTTTTGACCTCTACTTTTCCTTGATTCATTTACATTATGTGTGTCAACACTAGTGGCTTTAATTGTCTTAGCTTCTTATAGACAAAGACAAATATCCCTTGTAGAAGGAGTTATAATATCAAATTTACCATGAGAGTTCATGATTAACTTTTCATGAAAACCATTGTTCATAGTTTGATTTTCTATGGAAGGTTGACCACAAGTCATTTATGTTATTAAATTCGATTGTTTAGTTGAAAATTTAGTTGACACAATGGTCAATGTAGTATAGTAGTCAATCAATATATACTTTCTCATAATTTCACATGAATTACTATTGAAAAACCCATAAGAGGAGTTCACCATAGAAATACCTAAAGTATGCTCATTAAGGACAAAATTCCTCTTGTAAATAAAATATTATTTCCCTATATCAAACCACTTGCAATCATTTGAATCATTATATTATCCCACCATAATGCAAGCATGAATCGTTGCATTTAGAATATTTCTTTGGTCATCTAAAATGTGATGTTGATTTAGAATTTTGATCTAGTCATTGGTCCTTCCTATGAGCACAATTTGTCTTGGATCCTACTTAGGGAAATCATGGAACTTATATAGTATATCCTTAGGGTCAATAAAACTCATAGAAACAACAATAAATTCATTGTTCATTTCCTTCATAATAAACTAGCTATGCAAAATTTCAACCTTCTAGGTAGTTTGGATCAGTTGGGGTACGAAAAATAAATTGGCACTCAGTCTTGGTATATGAAAACATTAGTTTTCACACCATTTTCAGACTCAATCCTACCATAAATAACAATAGTAAATGTATATTCATATGAAATAAATATTTATTCTTTTGTAGTCTTTCTTAATAAGTAAGAGAGAGAGAGGCACCCTTAGCCATAATAGGTACAACCAAAGTTGACTATCCGTTTAATTCTATACATTTGAGCATGTAATGCCTAAGAAGTATCATCACATAAAGTATAGTTATCCCCCTTACCTTCAAAAATGCAATGTTACATATTATTTAACCATCTAATCAACATATTTCCTCCAATCTTCTTGAACTTATCCTCGATATCTATAGTTTTGTTCTATCAAGTCTTCTCAACGTGATCTAGAATTCCATAGTATTGATGAGTCTTCTTATTCTTGCATTTATCAATCAATGTGCTTATTATATCAATTTGGTCGACAATAACCTCTTTATCTATAGTTATGTGAATCTTTTCCCTTAAGGTGATGAGCATGTTGCTTAATATTAAGTTTACCTTTAACAAGAAACTTCCCACGTGCCCCAATTAACAAACTATGGAAAAAAACAAGAGTCAAAGGCATTGTCTTTGCCATGTTTTCTTCTAGAATCCCAAGTAGCATGGATTATTGAACAAAACACATCATAGGGTGTCTTCAAATTCATCAAAATCAATTATGTAAGTTAACCATCTTTCTCAAGAAAATATTTTCTACATTAATCCATTTTCAATTGTAGCTCCTGTACACTAGCTAATAATTTGATATGATGTCAAAGGAGATAGAATTAAGAGAGAAAAACTCTTTCAAGTGTGGATAACTTAACTTTCATCAATATTTTCAAACATCTTATTCAACTTATTATAAAATTTATTCAATATTCCACTTGTATAAAATTGAACATGTTATAGATGTAGGTTGTAATAACCCCTACAATTGTGTCCTTGTTCATGCCAATGGTGAAATTTTATTGATCATCGTTAGGGTTTGGAATTTTTTGTAAACTACCAAAGAGCTTTACTCCTTAATAGTGTTTCCTCGACTTGTGCCTACATATCATAGTTGTTTCCATTCAAAACATTTGGTTCTTTCTTAGAACTCGTAGTAACTCTACAAACTCAAACCCCGATTCGATGTCAAGTCAAAATTTAATGCCATGGGGACTACATAATCAGTGGAATCTAAATCATGTAGTTCTCGAAGGTTTTAAGGCGGAAGTTTTCAAGAGTTGGAGTGTAACAAATGTTGATTGAAAGTATATTAATATCCCTCTAAATTATTTATCAAAAGTTATCTACTCTATAATACCCATGGCTATCATTGAAAATGTAACACCCCAATCACCCATTGGGACACATTACTACCCCTATGCCCTGATTTTATAAAATTTTCCCTTGAATTTGATGCTTGTAACATACATAATGAATATCTAATGTATTCTCCTTTGCAATGATCACATGTGCGGAAATGTAAGTGCATAATTGATGTCTTTAAATTGCTAATTGTATATAGTGTGTGAAGATAAAATAATCATAGTAGAAAACACATCAGCATACTAAGAAAAAAATATCTTATAAATAAAAAAATGAATAGATACAAACCCTAAACATTCCACACATCCATAGACTCCACTACTTCAACTCTCTTAGTAATGGTCCACCACTAACTTGGGGCCATGAATTCACAAGAACAGAGGCTTTACTAATCTAGCTATGGTACATAACCAATATTGAACACAATCACAACCAAGGTACCAAACAATAACACCTGTTAGCTCTGCTACATTTTGCAACATTTGATGGATAAAATCAGGTTAAGCAGTGCTGGTTTTGGTTGTATAAGGCTTGCAGCAGTTTTTCCCGCTTCCTCCTTTATTTTCCCTTTTCTCCATAAAACCCCACTACCCTGTTTTACACCCACATTTGGCATAAAATCCTTATTTCCTTAGCTCCCGGGTGCTGGGTTTAAGTTTCATAAAACCCTGATAGCATGACCGTGCACCATAACTCTCCTTTTCCTTATCACTCTGCTTACACTCTTTAACTCCCCATTCCTTCGTTTTTCGCTAAAATTTCTCCATAAACCCTGTTTATATCCTTTTCCCTCGGGTCCTGCGCGCAAGGTCAACCCATAAGATTGTGGTCATTTAACCCTGCGCATATTAAAAAAGTGCTACCGCCAAGACCCTTCCCTGTCACATCAAGCAATAAGCACATGTTGTAATACCTTGGTCGTCTGATCACCCTGCTGGGATCCAACGATAGATGCTCCTCCCGCTGCTGGAACCTGTGCATGTGATAACCCGCAGGGAAAGTGGTTTCCCCGCCATCCCATCCACCACGTGGCGCTATTATACTCGATCACTCCTCTGCATACGAAAACCACCCAACTCCCGTGAGCAGTGCGGGGAAACTGCTTACCGCCCACATGTACGACCCCCACTCATTAACGCTCGTGTAGCTCCTGCTCCCGTCAACCATTGGATCTGCCACCCACGATCCAAAGACCCTCATTCATCCACTCCCATTTGCTCCCGATAGCCCGCATAGTCCGATCTCCGCTATCCAATTTGTCAGATCCAACGGCTTTTATTCAATCGCGCTTCCATCTCCTCCTGACGCTGCCCGCCAAGAGATCTCGGCCATCCGTCTGAGCCATCCAACGACTAATATTCATTCCAGCCCATCATCCATTTTCCATGCATTTTCTGTGTTTTGGGCCTGTCCTATGCACGCGAAGAAGAAAGGGAGCCATGATCCGGTACTCTGTGCATTGAATCCCCAGCAACCACATTTAAAGAGAAGCACGGCCAAGGACGAGAAGGATAGCCTTGAGCAAATAAACACAGCATTTCACCTGTCCATGAAGTACAATCAAGTAGCAGAAAGGTCATTTTGTCCATTAAAACAATCAGATTGTATCAGTAACCCATATCAAATAGTTAATGTGGTTGGTGGTCAGTTATGACCCCTCCACACATAGCACAACAGAGCAATTTTGTAAACAAACTCCATATATACCCACAAACAAGATGTAATAAAGGTTGATGAATGTTATTCTGATGTAAAATTCAACTTTTGGAGACTGTAACTACTGTGATACCTATAGCTTATGGTCTTCATTTTCAGCTAATGCAAGCTTCCTTTGTTGTTAATTGCTCACTTTCCACTTCTTCTTCTTTGTTCCAGGCTGTGCCCGTTATACATATTTCATGTGCTCTTGGTGTTTAGCATTAGAGGGGCTGTCATTCGACCTCTGTGTTAAAATTTAGTTAATATCATTTAATTTGTATGCAGGTTTTTGTTATTTTAATGCCGGAGAGCTGTCATCCTATCTGTGCATTAGGAAATAGATTTGCAAGCCTCTCTTATGGTTGCAGCTGGCCATCACAGGGTCCCGTGCATCTGTTGGTGTGATTAGTATTCTCCATCTTCACCTGTTCCTCAAATTGTGAGTAATTGGTGGTCTAAAGCCTTGTAGTCTGGGGGTGTTCACCCATGTTTGGGGTTAAGCATAGTAGAAGTGGTTATCTAGCTTGAATATTCATCATTCCTTCCATTCATCCACCATTTTCCAACATATTTGTTGAGTTTGTAATGTTCCTGAGCATCTCTGATATACAACCTAGGAGAGTTTCTTGGGGTGATAACATTAATTGGCGTTGTTGCCGGGGAGAGGAGAATTGAAGCTCAGCTTCCCTGGGAGAATGACACAGTTCTAGATTTTGATGATAGACAAGGTCTAGACACATAATTTGGTTGTAATCATCTATCTAGTGACTCCATTGGAGGAAGACCATCCTTTGGCAACTCCACATTAAAGTTCTGGCTCAGTTTGTGAGACATACTCGAAGAAATCCTCAGAAATCACCAGCTGAACCAGTGCCTGACCCTGAGAGGACTGTCAAATCGAAGAAAGCATCATAGAAAGGGGCATCAAGATCAGGTAAGCCTAAGAAATCTCATTCATCTCTGAAAGATAAAGTTATAGCTGAAGATTTGCAGTTTGAGGATTTATAGCCCTACACTGTTAATAAGGAAATTCCTTCAGAGATTAATAAAGCCCCTTGTTCAGTTAGTTCCCCTTTGAATCTCAGTCCAAAGAAAGGTTCCTATACAATCCAAAACATCCATTTGTCTTTTCCATCCATCACATTACTTCCTGCTATTCAATCTTCCACATATCCTAATCATGGTAGGCCAGCAAGCACCCACGAAGATAGAAAGAATTTTTGCTACTAGATATGGACCTTTACTCTTGCTTATTCCTTTATCAGAAATATATGCCTAAATTCACTGGCACAGAGGGAGTAACAGCAGAAGAACACCTTGAATATTTTTACAATGATGCTGATAATTTAGATATAAGTGAAAATGATGTGTGGATGAGAGTTTTTGCCTAGAGCCTTGATGGAGAGGCCATGAAGTGGTTCAGAGAATTACCCCAGAGATCTATAACAGATATTGAAGCATTAGATGATGCATTTTTGACGCACTGGGGAGATAAAAAGGACTTGTTGTATTACCATACAGAGTTTGGTAACCTAAAGAGGGAAAATGGGGAATCATTGCTTGATTTTAATAAAAGATTCAACCGTATGTATAATAAGATACCAAGTGAGGTAAATCCTACCCCCACCTCTGCCAAACTCACTTATGCCAATGCTTTTGACTCTGATTCTGCCTGTTTTTGAGAGAAAGGAGATGTGCTACCCTAGCAGACATGCAGGATGTAGCCCTAGAAGTAGAGTCTAATATTATGGCTGCAATAAAGCTAAAAAGTCAAGCTGATAGAAGGAGGAAAAGAGGTCAGGCTTCTACCTGCTTTACTTCATCTTCAAAGCCTAAATTGGACAAGATGACTAAAATGATAGATTCATTGGCTGCTGAAATATCTAAGATGAAGGTTGAGCAAAATTCAGGAAAAACAAGGCAGCAGAACACATTTGCTCCAAGAAATACAAATCCTTTTAGAAGAGCAAATGAGCAGTTACAAAGTATGCAGAGGGGTGAAGCATCAAAAGAAGAACAAAAAGTTAAATCCCCTTTCCAAAATGTAGTCATGAAGAAGGAACAATTTGAAGAAGATGAGGATGAAATTCACTGCATGGAAGATAAAGGCAGCACTACATTTTTGACTTTGGTTGCTTATGAAGAATCATTGCTGCAAGAACATGACAGTCAAGAATGGAACAGAGAAGCTATTTTACAAACTGAATAGCAGAAAAAATATAACCTGAGGTCAAATGTAAAAAATGTCAAGGAGAATCCTACCCAAAGAGCTGTTGTCCAAACAGAATCACATAATACCAAGCAAAAAAGACCAGCAGTTGATCCAATCATCCTCAAAGCTCCAGTTCAAGAGGTAAAAGTTTCTAATAAGTTATCTTCTTCTTTCAACTTTGAGTCAGAAGTTGAAAAATTGAAAATATCTGTGCCTCTGGTAGAGTTGGTGAAGAGTGAAGTATTTAGAAAGCCTATCCTTGAGGCCCTTGAGCTAGAAACCACACAGACCTCCACTGACTCTGTCAATTTGTAAGATGACAAACCTGCCATTGTGCTTAGCCCCATGATTGAAGCTGCTGATAATAATTCTCCATCTTTTTATGTCTCCTTGACCATTCATGACAAAATCCTTCACAATTTCCTGCTAGACATAGGGGCCAGCCACGATTTAATGCCTAAAGTTGTCATGGAAGATTTGGGCCTTGATATCACCAAGCCCTATCATGATTTATTCTCTTTTGATTCAAGGAAAGTGAAATGTCTGGGATTGATTAAAGACCTGGCCATTACCTTAACTCAGCTGCCCATGAAGAGTATGATGATGGATATTGCGGTAGCAGATGTCCCTCCTAAGTTTGGCATGCTGTTGTCCAGAGGGTGGATTAAGAGATTAGGTGGGACATTAGAGAATGATCTATCTTATGCCACTGTCCCAGTGTTTGGAGGAGAAATAAGGAGATTGTATAGAGAAGCACAACTGGCATACATTGTCAGTGATGAGAAGAATCCTACAAATCATCCCATATATGCAGTGGACACTGATTTTGGAGCATGTATTCTCTAAATAGAAGAATCTTAGAAGGCCTCAATGCAGATCAGGAAACCAACAAATCAGGCCAAAGAAGAGCAAGGAGGTCGAGTTTGGGAGGTGTTCTTTGATGGAGCATGTTCCAGGGAGACTGTAGGAGTAGGGTTGGTGCTAGTATCTCCAGATAAAGAAAGCATACAACTATCTTTTAAGCTGGCTTTTCAAGTCACAAACAACATAGTAGAATATGAAGCTCTGCTATTGGGCCTTAATGCAACAAAAGACAGAGGAATCAGGAACATAAAGGTGTTTGGAGATGCTGATCTGATTATTCAGCAAGTAAATAAAACATTTCAAGGAAAGCACCCAAGGCTGAAAGCATAAAGAGATGAGGTATGGATAATCAGAGATTCTTTTGATTATTTCTGTATTTCGTACATTCCTAGAGCCCAAAATCAGCTTGTTGATTCCCTTACTGTGTCTGCTAGCATGTTTATCCCTCCTATGCCTCCCATACTAGTTTATGAAGTGCAAATGAAATACAGACCATCCTTACCTGATAATGTCTAGCATTGGAAAGTTTTTAATGATGATGATGAGCTAATTAGGTTTCTACAAGTCATTGATGAATTTCTGAAATGCAAATTGACTAAGAGAATGATGGCTTGGAAGAAAACCCCCACTCCCAGCTTAGAAATAAAATTGGTAAAGAAAGCATTGTCCAGCTTCCCAACAATCATATTCCTAAGGGTTTAATTCCTTTAGAAATACTATTTAACTAGAATGATGTGCCTTACAAGGTTTCCCAAAAAGAACATCAATCAACAGTCTGTAAGCATGATACAGGAAGTCCAGGTCAGCCTAGATATGTAAATTTGTGCACTCATTTGTTCGTTGATCAAAGTTCTGAATACTCAAATTAATGAAGCAATTTGCTGATGTGTTCACCTAGGAATATAGTGATCTGAAAACATATGATAAGAACATAATCCAACATAAAATCCCTCTGGAGAAAGACACCATTCCTTTCAAACAGAAGCTGAGACTAATACATCCTATGCTTCTTCCTCTAATCGAAAAAGAAATTAAAAACTTATTGGCTGCCAAGATCATAGTTCCTCTTAGATATTCTAAATGGGTAGCCAATCTAGTGGTGGTGAGGAAGAAGAGTGGAGAAATCAGATTGTGTGTTGATTTCAGAAATTTAAACAAATGCTCCAAGAAAAACAACTATCCTCTACCCAAGATGGAGCATTTGCTGCAAAAAGTCTCAGGAGCTAAAGTAATGTCTTTCTTGGATGGTTTTTCAGGCTTTAATCAGATTGTTGTGCATCCAGTTGACCAAGAGAATACTGCATTTACCACTCCTTGGGCCACTTTTATGTATGCTAAGATGCCTTTTGGATTGATGAGTGTTGGAGCCACCTTTCAGAGAGCTATGGATATAGAATTTGTAAGAGAGAAGGATAAATTTGTCCTTATCTACCTTGATGACATAACAGTATACTCCAGCAGCCATCAAAATCATTTGCAGCATTTGAAAAGAGTGTTTCTGAAGTGCAGGAGGTTTGGGATTTCAGTCAATCCCAAAAAATCACAATTTGCTTTAGAAGAGGGAAAGCTGTTAGGACATGTTTTTTCTGCTGCAGGTGTCCGAATTGACCCAGAAAGAGTAAAAGCAATACAGACTTTGTCTGTCCCCAGATCGAAGAAGGATATCTAGTCCTTTCTGGGCAAAATTAATTTTGTGAGGAGGTTCATACCAAATTTTGCAGAACTGGTGAAGCATATTACCTCCATGTTGAAGAAAGGAGCAGAGGTCAGGTGGACTGATGCAACAAGAAAATTATTTGAGTCTATTAAAAAAGCTATTATGGAGGCTGCCACATTAATAAGTCCAGATTACAGCAAGGAGTTCCATGTATTCTCTTTTTCCTCTGAAGACACCATTGCCACAGTTTTATTACAAGAAGATGAAGAAAGTTCAGAACATCTAGTAGCATTTTTCAACAAAAACTTGAGGGACGCTGAACTGAGATATGATATTATTAAGAAACATGCATATGCTCTTATCAAATCCTTGCAAGCTTTCAGATTTTATATCTTGCATTCCAAGATAATTGCATATGTAACCTCTGCTGCAATAAAAGATGTCTTGACACAACCCGATGCTGATGGAAGAAGGGAAAAATGGATTACAAAGATGATAGAATTTAATATAGAATTAAAGCCCACCAAGCTTGTCAGAGGTCAGGGTCTTGCCAAGTTATTGGCTGAAGAAAATTGCAGATCTTTAGATATAAATTTCCTGTGCACAATTGCAAAAAATGGTCAGATAGATGAAGAAGAGGAAGCAACTGAACCAGATAGAAAGCAGTCAGTGGCCGAGAATATAGCTTCTTGTAATTGGTATTCTGCAATAGTTAATTTCTTGCTGAAGCTAGAAATCCCTTCAGGATTCACTCAAAGTCAAGCCAGAACTATAAAGCTTAGGGCAGCTAAATATTGCATTAATGAAAATATGATCTACTGGAGGGATCCATCTAGAATACTTTTAAGGTGTCTGGATAAAGAGAAGTCAATAGAAGTGATGCAGCAGTTACATAACAACATGTGTGGGGGGCACCATTATTGGAAAACCACTGCCCATAAGATTCTCAGGGCTGGGTACTATTGGCCCACATTATTTTCTGATGTATTTTCTTTTGTTAAATCTTGTGGCAGGTGCCAAAGATTTGAAGGAAAACAGCAGTTGAAGTCCCTTCCCTTAAAACCAATTCATGCAAAACGACCTTTTCAGCAGTGGGGCGTGGATTTTATTAGAGAGATCAATCCACATTCCAGTGGCCAGCACAGATAGATATTAGTAGCCACTGATTATTTCACTAAGCGGATTGAAGCAATCCCTACAAGGAAGGCTGATCATAAGGTGGTCATGAAGTTTTTGACAAAAAATATCTTTAGCAAATTTGGTTGTCCACATAAACTAGTCATAGATAATGCAGCAACCTTCAGGGCAAAAGAATTGGTGGAAATGTGTGATTCAATGGGTATTAAATTGGTTCATTCCACCTCATGTTATCCTCAAGGAAATGGTATGGTAGAATCCTCTAATAAAATCTTGATAAGGATAATTAAGAAGCTGTTAGAGGACAATAAAAATAATTTGGATTCAAAGCTCAAGTATGCACTATGGGCTAACGGAGTGACCATTAAGAAATCCATAGGTAATTCTCCTTTCAAGCTGGTATATGGCACTGAAACTGTATTCCCAATTTAGCTAACTCTCCCTATGGAAAAATTCCTTCAAACAGAACAGAATGAAGAAGAAGACATGGCAAAGAGGATCACTAATTTAGCAGAGGTACATCAGATTAGAGAACAACCAGTTGAAAAGGCTGCAGTGCATCAGAAAAAGATCAAGGATGCTTTTGACAGGAAGACAAAGACAGATAATTTTCAGGTTGGAGACTTGGTTTTGAAATGGGATGCACTAAAGGAAAAGAAAGGCAACCATGGGAAATTTAATGCTTTCTGGACAAGGCCTTTCATCATTTCACAGGTTCAAGGGAACAACACTTTCATATTGAAAATTATGGGAGGAGAGGCAGTTTTTGATGGCCCAGTCAATGGGCGTTTTTTGAAAAATTATGTTGTTTAAGGTCTTTGGCCTTAAAGATTGTAAATATTTTGTTTTTATCATTTTTGTCTAGGCAAAGTAGACTCCATGCCCAATGGAACACTAGGAATTTTGGCTAATTTTTTTTCATCAGGAAGGCATTGATCTGCAGGTTCTTGAGACCTCACAGGGAGGATGTCATCCACAGAAGGAGCGAGTGTTAGCTTTGCTACATTTTGCAACATTTGATGGATAAAATCAGGTTAAGCAGTGCTGGTTTTGGTTGTATAAGGCTTACAACAGTTTTTCCCGCTTCCTCCTTTATTTTCCTCTTTCTCCATAAAACCCCACTACCCTATTTTACACTGACATTTGGCATAAAAGAATTGTTTCCTTAGCTCTCGGGTGCTAGGTTTAAGTGTCATAACACCCCGATAGCGTGACCGCACACCATAACTCTCCTTTTCCTTATCACTCTGCTTAGACTTTTTAACTCCCTATTCCTCCGTTTTCCACTAAAATTTCTCCATAAACCCTGTTTATATCCTTTTCCCTTGGGTCCCGCGCGCAAGGTCGACCCATAAGATTGTGGTCATTTAACCCTACGCATATTAAAAAAGTGCTACCGCCAAGACCCTTCCCTGTCACATCAAGCAATAAGCACGTGCTGTAATACCTTGGCTGTCTGATCACCCTGCCGGGATCCAACGATAGACGCTCCTCCCACCGCTGGAACCTGCGCACGCGATAACCCGCGGGGAAAGTGGTTTCCCCGCCATCCCATCCGCCACGCGGTGCTATTATACTCGATCGCTCCTCCGCATATGAAAACCACCCAACTCCCGTGAGCGGTGCGGGGAAACCGCTTACTGCCCACATGTATGACCCCCGCTCATTAATGCTCGTGTAGCTCCCGCTCCCGTCAGCCTTTGGATCTGCCGCCCGCGATCCAACGGTCCTTTTTCATCCGCTCCCATTTGCTCCCGATAGCCTGCATAGTCTGATCTCCATCGTCCAATTTGTCAGATCCAATGGATTTTATTCAATCGCGCTTCCATCTCCTCCCGACGCTGCTCACCAAGAGATCTCGGTCGTCCATCTGAGCCATCCAACGAATAATATTCATTCCAGTCCATTGTCCATTTTCCATGCATTTTCTGTGTTTTGGGCCTGTCCTGTGCACACGAAGATGAAAGGGAGCCATGATCCGGTACTCTGTGCATTGAATCCCCAGCAACCACATTTAAAGAGCAGCACAGCCAAGGACGAGAAGGACAGCCTTGAGCAGATAAACACGGCATTTCACCTGTTCATGAAGTACAAACAAGCAGTAGAAAGGTCATTTTTTCCATTAAAACAGTCAGATTGTATCAGTAACCCATATCAAATAGTTAATGTGGTTGGTGGTTAGTTATGACTGCTCCACGCATAGCACAGCAGAGCAATTTTATAAACAAATTCCATATATACCCACAAACAAGATGTAATAAAGGTTGATGAATGTTATTCTGATGTAAAATTCAACTTCTAGAGACTGTAACTACTATGATACTTGCAGCTTCTGGTCTTCATTTTCATTTAATGCAAGCTTCTTTTGTTGTTAATTGCTCACTTTCCACTTCTTCTTCTTTGTTCCAGGCTGTGCCTGTTATACATATTTCATGTGCTCTTGGTGTTTAGCATTAGAGGGGCTGTCATCCCACCTCTGTGTTAGAATTTCGTTAGTATCATTGAATTTGTATGCAGGTTTCTGTTATTTTAATGCCAAAGAGCTGTCATCCTGTCTATGCATTAGGAAATAGATTTGAAGCCTCTCTTCTAGTTGCAGCTGGCCATCACAAGGTCCTGTGCATCTGCTGGTGTGATCAGTATTCTCCATCTTCACCTGTTCCTCAAACTGTGAGTAATTGGTGGTCTAAAGCCTTGTAGTCTAGGGGTGTTCACCCATGTCTGGGGTTAAGCATAGTAGAAGTGGTTATCTGGCTTGAATATGCATCATTCCTTCCATTCATCCACCATTTTCCAACATTTTTGTTGAGTTTGTAATGTTTCTGAGCATCTTTGGTATACAACCTAGGAGAGTTTCTTGGGGTGATAACAACACCCTCCAACAAAAAATATTGCATCCTCCATCATCCCACACAACTTGAGGTAGTGTACCCCCTTTTCTGCACTCGCAATCCATCAGGTTGTGCCACTACTGTGACAGGGTTCCCAACCTAGGTTCCAATTTCCCTTAGGGGTCTCATGGTACCCTCCAAACATCCACACACATATGCTTATCATCATACCTAAATCCGCCTAGGATTAGTAACAAAATCACAAGGTCATATCCTTCTTTCCCCATCAATAAAATTTAGTAATCCCTTTATTTGCTTCTCTATGAATGTAATCCTCAAGAATCCTTGGAAAATATCTCTTTCGCATGTATGTTCCCTTTTTTATAAGAAAAACTTCATGCAATCACTTTATAGGCTAAGGATAAAAATGTCACTTTTGACTTTAGGCATAATTTAACATTGGGTTAGTTCCCTATGATTAACTCCCTCATCTCTTAGCCCTTAACCTTTTTTTCCTCCTCATGGAGTCTTAGCCCTCAGTACTCCCTTGTCTAACCTGGTTTGCATTAGTGATATATTTTATTAATATGCATGTGATTACATATTTACAAACCTAGGATCTCTAGCCTTTTATCATATAAGCTTGCCGACCTATTATCTCACAAGAACTATGGCCTCAAAATATATAACATAGGAATACTAGCTTAAACACATATATAGACAGGCATACAAGCCCCAAAATATTTCCCATCTCACCAGACTAGACATGATATGTATAATACACATGAGGGTCATCCTTAGGGGTATTATATTTCCCTCCCTCTTATTTATGCATTATCCTTAGTGCATTATATACACATATACATAATAAAAAATTATTCAAAAATATTATGGTACTCCTCCCTCATGGCAACCTCATGCTCCCATGTAGCATATTTTAGAAAAAAATGTGTTTATTGCACCTTTAGCAAGACAATGGATTTATTTTAGAGCACCTTGACCTTCCTATCCAAAATTCCCATTGGCTAAACCTAAAAGTCACCTTTGGGCTTAACTTGAACCATATTTTAGCAATTACATGGTTAGCATTAGGAATTTTCTTTTTTTTCCAAGTAATGAGATATGAAACACAATATGATCATGCATGGATGATATTGATGCAACCCTATATGCAACTAGGACAATCCTCTCTGACATCTCAAATGGCCCACAAATTCTAGTTACCAACTTTGAGCATCTTCCCAATTTCAATGAACTCTTCTTAGCCTTTACTTTTAGAAAAACCACATTTAAACCTCTGAATTCCTTGTTTGTCTTATCATCATTTGCATAGCTTTTCTTCCTATCCTACGAATCCTTCAAGTTCTATTTTATTTTCACCTCTTTCTCTTCCATTTCTTATAGCATATCTAGCCCAACAATATCCTTTTCCACTGTGTTGTCCCAACTCATAGGTTCATGGCATTGTCTACCATACAAGGCATAAAATGATCTCATCTTCAAAGATGTTTGATACCCATTAATATATGAAAACCCCACCATGTGTAAATACTCTTCCCATTTTGATGGTTTATCCATCACATACATCCTCATCATATCTTTAATCACCTAATCAACCCTCTTTATCTTCCCATTTGACTCTAAATTATATGTTGTACTAAAATTAAAAGTGGTTCCAAATCCCTTGAATAAACCTTTTCGAAAGTTTGATGTAAACTTTGTATCCCTGTAGGAAATAATTTCCTTGAGCACACCATTCATCCTTGCAAATTCCTTCATATATATTTCAGAAATATTTGTTGTCTTATGTGTTGAATTTACTAAAATAAAATGAGAAGCCATAGTGAGATTATCCACCACTACCACGATAGAATCATATTGCCTCAAAATCTCGGAAAATTGTAATAAATTGATAGAAACACTTTCCCATTTCCACTCAAGAATGGATATTGGTTGTAGTAATCCAGTTGGATGTTTATGTTCCATGTAACACCTATGGTAGAATCCCCCTAATTTTTGTAATGTAATTGTACTTTGATTATAAATGATTATAAATTTATTTGAATGACATGAAGAATGGGACACATATCCATGATCTTATTGGGGAAACAAATAAGAACCTAAGTGGTGTTATTTGGTAGCATTGCTTAATCAAATATGCAACTATAAAGAAAGATATCGAAGAATGTTCCATGAGGAATAGGAAGGGACACATAAGAAAAAGGATATAAAGGCATTCAAACAAAAAGTGGTGGTTGGATTTTGGTTGAACGAGAAAAGTTCGAGGACAAATTAGATTTTTGGTCAAGGAGCCAAACTTGTGAGCATAATTTCCATCTGATTTTTCTTGAAAAATACCCTCACATCATGGATATGGCTTAGGGATTACTACTGCAAGAAATACATGTTGCAGCTAGTTTATAGTTGGGTGGAAAATTTAAGTCCCACCTTCAATTTTAGCCATTGTTAGATCTCAAAAAGTGCATTTAATTGTGGGCTATGAATATGATGATTAGTTCTTTATTGAAATTAATGTAGAACTCTATAATAATTTTTCATAGTTATAGGAAACTATTTCATGGAATCAATAAGAAAAATGCCTCGACTATTCTATGTATTATATTGAAATTCTACCTTTGAGGGTACACGAAATATGACTTGAATTTTATGTTGAAGTTAATATGTTTCATGTGGACATGCAGGGCTCCGTGATTACAATTGCTCACATTTATGATATATCTTTTCTTCTAGGAGGTTTCAAAAGCTAAAACTTGGACCATGGTGAGTAAAAATCTTGTTGATCCTCTGGTCTAGTTTTCAAATCTTGCGTCGCAAAATTTAAAGAAATGTGATTATAGGAATATGAAATTCCTAAATGTATTGTTAAATAGGTTGTGTTGGAATTTTAGTTATAAATTATCTTCTGGTAGGTTCCAGAAGCTACAATTTGGACCTAGTGAGGGTAAATATAATTGATTATATGGTCCAATTTTCAAATCTTGGGTTGCGATATTTTAGGATATATGACAAGAGGAATTTAAGATTCATGGATTCTCCTAAAAGCATGCTTTAAATAGGTCATGTTGGCATTAAGCTAAAACTTGGACCATGGCTTGTTTATCCTCTAGTCTAGTTTTCAAATCTTGCATCACAAAATTTAAAGAAATGTGATTAGAGGAATATGAGATTCCTAAATGTGTCATTAAACAGGTCATGTTGGAATTTTAGCTATAAATTATTTTTTGGGAGGTTCCAGAAGCTAAAATTTGGACCTAGTGAGGGTAAATATCGTTGATTATATGGTCCAATTTTTAAATCTTGGGTCACGATATTTTAGGATATATGATAGGAGGAATTTGATCATGGATTCTCCTAAAAGGATGCTTTAAATAGGCCATGTTGGCATTTATGCTATAAATTTTCTTTTGGGAGGTTCGAGAAGTTGAAACTTGGACTATAGTGAGGGGAAATCCTACTAATAATCTTATCCAACTTTCAAATCTTCGGTCACAATATTTTAGGATATATGATCAAATTAAGTCAAGCTTCCTAAATTCTCCTAAAGTCATGCATCAAATTGGTCATGTTAGTATTTATGTTATAACGTTTCATCTGGGAGGTTTCAGAGGTTTAAACTTGAACCACAGTGAGGGGAACTCCGAGTGATCATTTGATTTAGTTTTTAGAACTTGGACTACGATAATTTAGGAGATATTCCCTGAATAATTATATATTAGTTTGCATGCAAAGTGTGAAGAAATGCCTAAATGGTTTAATGATTCATTGAATACAATTTTTTTGATAAAATGCCCCAATGGTCATATTCTTTTGTGGATGGGGATAGTATTTTTATATGATAGTATTATTGTAGATGAGATATGCCTATTTGCATGAAAAAAAGGTCTATGTTAGTTTGCATGAAAAGTTTTTGAAGAAAGGCTTAAATGGTTTAATGATTCATTGCATACAAATTGTTTGATGAAATGCCCCAATGAAAATTTTGTTTTGTGGATGGGGATAATATTGTTGTAGTTGATATATGCATGTTTTCATGAAAAGAAATTGAATAAATGTGTTAAAGGTGGTTTATTATAATTTGCATGCAAACTATTTTATAAAATACCTCAAAGACAAAAATCAAAAGTTACATGATTGAGTGGTATGTTTCTGTTGTTATGTTATGAGTGGAATTAGAGAAATGTTTCTAATTTGATTCCATACAAAATGTTTAACAAAATGTATACAACAAAAATACTACTCAATTGGTTGTATACAAAGTATTTGAAGAAATGTTTACATGTAAAGTGTTTGACAGAATGTATGAGAGATCAAAATCATGATTTTGCAAGTGTGATTAGGATAAATTTAATAGGAGTATGTGACAAAGTGGTATTAAAGCTTATTATCAAGCTAGTAAAAGGAAAGGGAATTTTTTGGGTACCCCGTAACCTCTATAATTCATAGATGGAACTAGGTATGTTACATTCAACCTTAACTTTTTGACACTCTAAACACGTGACTATATAATCAACCACTTATTTTTTCATACCTAGACATAAGTATTGTTTATTGACTATTGAAATTGTTTTATGATACCCTGGATTCCCAACATAGGTACCTTGTGCGTTACACCCAACACTAGATATTTTATCCCCTTAAGAATTTGGAACATAAATTCTACCTTTGCACAAGAGGACTCCATCCTTTTTCAACTCATAATTCCTATATTTTGGCTGTAAGTTAACTTATTGTATCTCTTCCTTTATTTTCATGTTATTGTTGGTCTGAATTTTCAGACTCTAAAATTTTGATTTTTAAATCAGATTTGCATGTAATTATGGTTGTAGCATTCATTTTATGCACACTTCTTCTAAGTGCATCAACCACATTATTTGAAAAATCATAATCAACAAAAAAAATTGGCCTTTGAATTTGTCTGGCATTCAAGGTTGGTTTTCCAAACAAACGCTTTAGACCATGTGGTATGTTCTCAATTTAAATATTTTTCCCATGAAGTAATGCCTTCAAATTTTTAAGGAATAAATTATGGATTCCAACTCTAAATCATGAGTGGTATAATTCCTTTCATGTTCCTTTATCTTTTGTAACTCATAGCATATTACATGACCTTACCTCATGTGACTTATAGAATATTGCATGCCCATTTTGCATGAGTATTCCTCCAAGCCCTTCCTTGCATGCATCAATGCACACAATAAAATATTGATTTCGATCGTGTATACTTAATATTGATGCACTTGTTAATAGAATTTTCAAATGTTTAAAAGATTCCTCATATTCATGAGACTAATCAAATTTCACACCATTATTTTGCAAAGAAGTGATAGTATGTGCTATTTTTAGAACCCCTCAATAAATATCCTATAGTAGCTTTCTAATCCCATGAAGAACCTGACATATGTCACATTTGTGTGTGATATCCATTATTTGATAGCTTTTACTTTTTCTGGGTCCATTACCAACCCCTCCTCTGAGATAATATGACCCAAATAATGAATATTATTTTGGTAAAATGAACATTTACTCAAATTGGAATAAATTTGTTGCTCTTTGATTACTTGCAACACTATCCTCAAATGTTTATTTTTTATTATTTATATTTTGAGTGCACTAGTATGTCATCCAAAAAGACAATAGCAAGCTTTTCCAAATAATTCTAGAAAATTCCATTCATAACACACATAAAGACACTTGGTCCATTGGATAGCCTAAATGGAAACACCTCAAACTCATAACGTCCATCAGTTCTAAATGTCGCCTTCTTGATGTCATCCTCCATATTTATCACCTGATGGCTCCCTAACCTCAGATCATTCTTAGAGAACATCTTAGCTACCCTCATCCAATCAAATAAGTTATCTATACTTGGTAAAGTATGTTTGTTCTTCATTGTCACCTTATTTAATTGCCTAAAATATATACATAATCTAAGTGTGTCATTATTATTTTTAACGAAGATAGTTGGGGCACCCCCAGGTGACACACTTGGTCATATGTACCCCTTCTTCAAAAGTTATTCCAACTACCTTTTCAATTCATTAAGATATAGTGTGCTGATCTTGTATTGTGTTATGAACATTAGGGAAGCTCTAGGTACCTAATCTATTAAAAAAAAGGAAACATTAGCCCTCTTGGTTGAATGTCTTGGTGAGTCTTGTTGATTCCTACTAACACTCCTACAATGCCTTGAATTGCTAGCATCCTCCATCTTAACCTAAGAATTGTGTTCCTTTTCCTACATAAAATCAAATTTCTTGTCCAATTGCCTTTGTCAATAATTTAAGCTTTGTAGAATTTAAGTATTAATATGTCATTGTTCCTTCATCAATTATTCATTATTATCCTTATATCTAGGCACCTCCACCTTGTGACTCCTCATGGTCTCCTCTAGGTCTCTATCCTCTAGCCTACCCCTTCCTTATCCATTTGACTATATCTCAACATTAACCATGATAGGATTCATACCTCTTAGCTCCTATTCATGGCTATAGGACCCCTAAGCATCTGTGATACCTCCAGTCCTCATGTTAATTCTACTATTGTAGGATACCATCGACCTTCTTTTAAATTTTTAATAAAATATGCTACCCAATGGGTCAACAAATGTATTCTCCACCTCAATAGATTTCATCTAACCATTCATTTTCTCCAATTTGAGTTATAGGTTGAAAGTTATGGTCGGTGAAAGTTTTGGCCAATTATGCTCATTTTTCCTTATTTTTCTATAGAAATGTTTTGCTATTTCTTAGGACCCTACATACCTAGATTTCAAACATGATTCCATGGATGTGTTTTTTTGTCCAAAATATTTCTATTAACTACCTTTATGTCCTAATCTAAGCTCTGTTTGAAGAGTTGTGCCTCCTAGAATTAAACTAATGCCTAATTTTTCCTTATACTATTCCAATCTTAACTTCCTCATACAGACTCAATTTGAAGGTGCAATATCTTGGAAACCCCTTCCTAAGATTTTAACTTAAGATCTAGACACTACATGTACCAATGGTTTGGTACATAAAGTTGTTGTTGGATTTTGTTATCCAAAAACATCGTTTAGGGCCTCAAAAATTCTTTGTAAAATAATGACCTAAAAAATTGTTAAAAATCATGAGAAACTATTGGCTTTCCTACTATTGTAGCTCCTCTATTTACACATAATTATTTACAACTTTTTTTGTGACAATATGTAGGTGTTTTAACTATTTGTTTGCGCTCCCCTGGACAAAATACAAGGATAGGCTTATATATCTTTAGTTCTCATTGAAAATGAAATGAGTTTGCATGCCCTTCCCTAGGCACTTAGCACCCACATTGTGGACACTTAGCATTATGTAGTTTATTCTTATGTCACTTTTTGTCTCACAGGTCCCATGGTCCATGTATCCTTTATCATCTCATTTCGAGGTGATTTTAGATGGTTTTGTGATACTTCTCGGGGGTATTGAAATTAATTTGAAAGTTCCATGTTTCCACCCATCGAAACCGTAGTTTAAATTTCGACACCCCCCGCGCCCCCCCCCCCCCCCCCCCCCCCCCCCCCCCCCACATTAACATCAAGTATCTTAATCAATTGAAATGGACCATACCCATAGATCTATCATATCTATTGCCTTGAACCTTTCACTTATTTTCTAAGGTAATTTCACTTTTATAATGGACCCCACTAATGCATCTTTCTTACATATCCTATAACTTTTCAATCACACATTAAATTTGTGTGTGTGGGGGGGGGGGGGGGTGTCGGGGCGATGAAGTGTTTTTTTCATACAACATACAGGGGGGGATAAAATTGATTGCACTATGTCACCACCCATCAAAATCATGGTTTGTATTTCAAATCCCCCCACCCCCTCTGTTAACTACCATGCAATTTTTTCAACAAAAATGACTATCCGCAATCGATGTGATCAATCATGCAATAACAAATTGAAAAGGGGATGAAAAGCTTCATAAATGACATATTTTTATACCATATTTTCCCTACTTCTAGCCCCTCTTCACTTACCTAGAACTTGTATTAATCCATTATTGTGTGGCATTTATCCTTAATGTGTTTCCATTACATTTCATTAGTGTTTTACATGGATTTGTGATTGAAAATTATAAAAAACCCATATTTGCATTTACCTTTGAGTTAATTTGCAAAGACAATGTGCTAGACAGATTGATGTTTAGGATGTGATGTCATCACATGGTGTATTCTCATTCTAATTGTTGCAACACTCATTTCTAGTTGTTGCAACACCATCATTGCAACATAGTCATTGTTGTATAATTTTTGTGACACAATTTCTACCTCCAAGAAGCTACAACACTCACACAAAAACTGCAACAATGGAACTGTGACCCAATACTGGAACCTTGAGTTAGCGGAATTGTGAGCCAATACTATAACCGTGAGCCATCAAAACCTTAATTCATTGGAATTATGAGCCATGTTTTTACATATTTTTCACTACTCTTAGTAACAATTATATATCCATGCAACAATGATGTTAATCTATGAAAATCAAAGATATGGAAATAGTTTTGCAAATCCAAGAGAAAATATTATTGAGTGTTTAACCAATAATCTTAGAATTCTTGGGAAAATTTTCTTTGTGTTATTTATTAATTGCTAATTTATAAAAAAAATACCTTGAACTTATTCATTAGTTGCTAATTGTTAGCAAGGATTATGGAAACCATTCGTTATTTAGGAAATTGTTGTAACCATTATGGATTTATTAAATCCATAAGTGGATTTGTTTAGTGGATTTGTTTAGATATTTGTTATTTCTAGTTTCCATTTAATTTATGTATAAAAGAGACAACTCTCTCCATTGTTTTGGGAGAACTCTTAGAGAAATGACTAAATGATAATGGAATAATTTATATTATTAATATTTTATTTTAAATTGTAGTTTTATAAATTCCATAATATGTGATTTAATTAATTAATTTAATTTAATATGTTGTCAAAGCAGCAAGTGTTGATATAGACTAATATCAACACTTTATTCTAAGGAGGTAAGGCTCACTACAATTTAACAAAGTGTTGTGTAGTTTAGATTGCTTCTTTAATTTCTCATTGTTTACTTTAATTATGTAATGATATGTTCATGTAGGATTTATTTTATTTATTTTCATAACTAGTTTCTTGTTATATGATTCAATTTGTTCATGCAAGTGAATTACTCATGCAAGATTGTGTTTAATTATTTATGTAATTGATTTTTCATGTCATATTTCAATTATTTATTTATTTCTAATGCTTGTACTAAATATTGGGTTCCATTTCTTTGTTTTTTTTGAATCAATGAGGTTAAACACAATGATTGCATTTGTTAGCTTGAGTAGAAGTAGTAAACATCTTGGTAATGATTAGAAGACAATCTATGTAGGTGTTTGAGAGCGAGAGTTGGGACAAGCTAAAATTCCTTTTTGGAATTGTGTTTCTTTTATATCCATCATGTGTGCTTCTTTTCCAACATTTGTGTTTCCTTTCAGCATGAGTGAATTATATTTCCTGCAAGTGTGTTTACTTTCATGCAAGCGTGTTTATTTTCTTACAAGTAGGTTTACTTTCCTGCAAGTGTGTTTACTTTCCTACAAGTAGCTTTAGCTACTCTTGAATTTGTAGAACCTTGCCAACCTTGTGAACTTTCTATGCTCCCTCTATAAAACTAATCATTGGTACTAAAACCATAAAAAAAACTAGTGGAAGTGGAAAGTGTAGCATACATATACAAAGCATGGTAAATTGCAAGTTTCATACAAGATCTAGGTTGATAATTAAATGCACAATCTTTTGATTGTATTTCTAAATAAACTAAGAATGTGATTAAAAGACCCATCAAGGGGCAATGCCCAAATAAGCACCTTTCACTATTGATGAGGTCATATGATTAGGTAGTGGGCCTAGAATAAAGACCCTTGACCATCCCTTTATAACATTTTTCAAAACAAATCATGCCATTTCCCCAAGGGGAAAAAATACTCTAGTTTGAATTTATGGGTGTCGAAAACATTGCTAAAATGAGCTTCACTATATCACGATTGCACTCATTTTGAACATATTTTAAAATTACATAAACTTAGAAATCTAGATTTGGTTGAGATGTTTTGTCAAATTTCTTGTAGACATACTCTACCAATTCCACCCTAAAACTCTGACATTGGCCCATGCAAGCTCAATGTTTCAGCATGAGATCTACTATCACTTTATAATACCCTTAGTTACCCTTTGGGCTGAATTACCACCTCTATGACTTGAATTGCTAAAATTTTCCATTAAATTTGATGCATATAACATGCATCATGCATATCTAATACATTATACTTCGCAATGCTCACATGTGTAGAAATGTAAGTGCATAAATGATGTGTATAAATTGTTAACTTTATACAACATGTGAAGATAAAATAATCACAATGGAAAACACATAAGAATAATAAGAAACTTATCTTATAAATAAAGCATTGTCTGGTTGTAGACCTCATAAGTTCCACCAAGCCACAAACTCCATTGCTTCAACTCTCTCAATAATGTTTCACCCTCGAGCTAGGGCCATGACTCCACAAAGGAAAAGGATTACCTATGCTAGCTATGGTATATAACTACTATGGAACACAACCAAGGCTAAGGTATGAAACTCCAAGAGCTTCCAATAAATAGTATTTCATCCCAAAAAACCTACGCAAACCAATGTATTGCACCTCCTTCTCTGCACCCACACTTCATCAGGATATACCACTAACATTCCAAGGTTCCCCACTCAAGCTAGCTAGGGATGTCTCAGAGCCATGTTGTTTTCAGGAGTTCCAACTTCACTTAGGGGTCTACAGGTACCCTCTAGGCACCCACATAGAGATATTTATCCCCATACCCAAACCCACCTAGGGTTAAATGGGTAACAAAATCATGGGGTCATACCCTTCTTTCCTCATCAGTAAAAGTCAATAATCCCTCGAGTTCCTTTTCTGTGAATCCATCCTCAAAATCCCTAGAAAATCCCCTTTCTATACATGTGCCCTTCTTTACAAGTTGCACTTCATGAAGTCACTTTATGGAATTAGGATAGCAATATGTCACTTTTGACTTTAGTAATAATTTAACAATGGGTTAGATTCCTAGGCTCAAGCCCCTCGTCTATTAGCCCTTAATCCCCTTCATTCCCCTCATGGATTATTACCCCCATACTCTCTTGTCTGACTCGGTCTGCAACAATGGTATATTTTATTAATATGCATGTCATTACATATTTACAAAGCTAGCCTCTTTCGCCTTTTGGTGCATAGTTTCACAAACCTAGAATCTCATAGGCACTTGACCCTCAAAGCATATAACATATTCCCACTAACCTAAACACATATATACATAGGTAAACAACCACCAAAATAAATTCTAACTCACCAACCTAAACATGAAATGTACATTACATTTACGGGTCATTGGCCAAAACACGTATATACATAGGTAAACAACCCACAAAATGTGTTTGATTTCACCAACCTAAGCATGATATGTACATTAAAATTAGGGGTCATCATTGGGGTATTACAAAAAATACTGAAGAAAATGTTAGATTTTTTACAATATCCCCTTCATCCAAACTTAGATTCGAGTGATTTTTTCATTTAATTATGTATTTTTCACAAAGAATACATATCTATATTTAATTATAGAAATTTTGCTAGATAATTCTTAGAAAATGATATGAGTGTCATAGGTTTTCATCAATAAAAAGTGATACATAAACTATCGTGGATATTCCACTTGATAGTACATCACAAAAGATCTGATAAAATTATACTTAAAAATCTAAAATCTACACTATGATGGTTTATTTCTCTTTAGACTTTTGGATCTACAAATTATTGTTTATTGTGTATGCATGTAAATTATAATTCTGAAAAAAATAGAGAACAATGAAATACAAACTCACCAACCATGTTACACAGTAATTTGTCACTGTCTCCCTATCAGTCTTCCTACTGTGTCATGAGACCAAATCAATCATGCTCATGCTCTCTAATGTTTCCAAATGACCCACTTTGCCAAAGTTTTTCTATCATCGTGACTGTTGTAAAAATAAACGCGCTGATGAGCACTCCAAAACAGACCAAACACGCTGCCAGCGTGGAAGTACACGTGATTCCCACGCTGGTTGAATTTCATGAGACAGCGCGACTGTTGATTATATTTTATCGCGCTGACATGACTTTCTTGGTTATTCAGTAGCGATGTCAGTGCTCCAGTGCAGTTAGGCACCCGCGATGATCCAGTCTGGGCGAGTTTGTTCTAACAGCCGGCCTTCCAGATGACTCCAGACCTGGTTGTTGGCCTTGTATATGTCGCCCTCCCTTCTCTGGCATGTTTGTTTCATCATTTGAGCCACCTTCCTTGGAGATAAGCTCATCCTCCCACCATTCATGGAGACTCCTTCTCCTATTTAAGCCTCCACCATTGCTATGAGCTGCTAGTTTTGGAATTCATAGTGTTTGGAGTGTTGCTGATAGTGTGTGAGCTTGATAGGTAGCTGGTGTGACAAGTGTGGGATTGTTAGAGAGCTTAAGGAAGGTTGTGAAGTGTTTTGATCTTGTGTAAACTTGTGTGAGAGAGAGTTTTGTCTTGGGAGATCTACCTTCAAGGGTGAATGCTTGAGGGACTTGCTGGCTGGACCCTCTTGAGTAGGATTTGACGTCAGAACTATGGTTGTATTCTTCTTTGTTTATCAATAATAGATGACTATCATTATGGTTCTACTCTTATTGTCTTTATGATAGTGTTTGAGTTATATCCTTTCTGACTGATATATAGTTGCATCTACTGGATTTTATGCTTGTGTTTGTATCGTTCTTTGCATGTGCAGGTGTCCATGCACGAGGATCGTGAGGATTGTGACCAGTCGGGGCAAAGGAATGGGAGCATCAACTCTTCTACAAGTACTAGCGTTGGAATCCAGGTAGGCCTTCATCATTGGTTTTTCATTTGCAATTAGGAACCTGCGTGTTAGCATTGTTTGATTATTGCTAGACCCTATTTAGACTAGTAGGGATTGCCTCTGTCCGCAGAGGGGATTTACCTCCACAACAAACCACAATTGACACAAGATATATCCTAGGAAACCCTTTCGGGAGAAAACCCAACTGAAAGGTAAAGCCACTTTGCTCTCTTTATCTAAATAGAAAATGACTACAATTACAAAGAATACCTATGTCCCATGGGCTAATACAGTGCAAAAATCCTCTATGTGTGCTCTCTCCCTATCCATCTCAACTAATATGCTTAACTATGGAACAAAATTCCCTCAAAAAGTATGGAACCACTTTTCCTGCTAGTGGACCAGTTATAACTCAGCTCGATAGCCTACTAGTGGTTAGGTTTGACTCCTTCAACTCTTAACTAGTGTTACAATATGGACTTTTCTAGAGTCTTATTCATCATGATCACGTGTCTAGCATATTTTCCATGAATATCGAGGGATAATGTGGCATCCTCTAAAATTATGGTTGTCAAAATAGGAAGGTCAATTTTCGAGTGGCATAAATTTTGCATACAGACTCTGATTAAGGAAATCCTTGCATCATTGGAAAGGTGTTTATGTGTACAATAGGAAAAAAATGTTTGGTGCTAATGTGGTAAATTTTTACCCCCAAAAATACTATTTTACACCTCTAAATGTTCCCAAAAGGATTCAGACCCCAAATTGCCAATTTGGGTCCCATTAGTAATAACAAAAATGTGAGTTGATTCCTCCTCTTTTTCCACTTTGAAAGAATAGAGATGTATGAAAAACAATATAATGTTCCAATCCATATTAAAAATATGAGTGGATATTTTTTTCCCGATTATTCCTAGGAAAATGCTCTAATGCCAATTCTTGTGAACCTTAATAGATAAAAAAATAAACCATTAAATTTAGAATAAGAAAATGCATCCAAATAATAGACCAAAAAATAATATAAATAGAACCCTTAAGGTAGTGTAACAACATCAAATACTCATAATATAATGATTCACTTCACAAACCAAGATGTTGATATTAGTAGCTTGGGAGGTACTCCAAGCCCTAGGGTTCAGGATTTGGAGGAAGGAGCACCAAAAATGTGCTTTGAGGGCTTAGAACCCATGCTTGTGGTTTTGTACCCAAAGATGTGGGGAAAAAACCATGAGGTTTATCATTGATTTGACTTGTGGAGATGATAGACGACCCTAAAAGGAACTAGGGGGCACGAAAATCATCAAAATAAGAGCTCTAGAAATTTTATGTGTTTGCAAGAGGTTTGGTGGCCCACAAGTTAAGTTTGATAGCTTAGAAAGTGTGCCATCAAGGATTCGTTGAGGCTCAAGAAGAGATATATAAATAGGAGTGATCATGGAGCTCATAAAATACATACAAAGTGCATCAAAGTATAGCGATGCATCATCTGAAGTTGGTCACAGAGCTTAGGAGACCAAGTGAAGGAGGAAAGGATGTGTTGGGCATATTTTCTATGATTGTTTGTTAGGGACAAGTGCTAGAGCTAGCAAGTTGAGGCTTTAAGATATTTTCTAGGCAATTTTGTGATGGTTTGTGGCTGATTTATTTTTTTAGTTTTAGGGTTGTGGGATTTATGTCTAGTTGCAAGAGGGTTGAGCCCTTTTAGGGAAGCCTAAAGAGGGTCATGACACCTATATGGTGGAGCAGGCTGCCCATATTTGAGAATAAAGGGAGGTCGCAGCTATTATAGGGCTAGTTGGTCATATGAGAGGGCTAAACATGGACTATTAGTAGCCATAACTAGTCATCCAAAGCTACAATAGTCTACACCATCTACGAAAGAATCAAAAGGTATGTTGTGTTGATGTATTTAATGTTGGAAACTAAATCATTACTGGGGGGGGTGAATCACTAATGCGAAAATTTTAAACTTTTTCTCTAATTAATTAAATCTTAAGCATGCATAAACTGAAACACATAACCATAGATCAGAGCATCAATAATAAACATGAAATCACAAAATCAATCAACACATGGACACAAGTGTTTCTAGTGGAAAACCCATCCCGAGAAAAAAACCACCTTGTTGTTGCTACGCTGTTCAATTCTTCTATTAATTTATCAAGCAAATTATACATGGATCAACTCACTTCCATGAGCCAAAAGACTCGACTTCTTTCACAGTATGCTAACACTATCAAACATGAAATTGTTTCTCTCTTGAATCTACGGACTACCATCTGCTGAAAAACACCACGATCAATGATCCTTACATAGTTACTCCTCAATGAACAATGAATCTACAAACTCTGATTTGTTGGTACTATCATGACCAATGAGCCTCTCTCAGTTTCTATTGAACTATCCAATCACCATTGGATGGAGAAAACTCTTCCATCTATTGAATCTGCCAATCATTGTATACTCAAATCCTCCACTCCTTCACTTCCTCCATGAGAGCCTTGTTTCATATATTTTCATACTGGACTCCTAAAAATTTCTCAACATGAGCACTGTAATAACATATCATCAAGGCACAATAAAAATATGAATATCCAACTTCAAATACTACACGTGCAGCAATACCATCTCTCCAAACACTACTCCAATCATCACCTCAACATCTCATACACTCCATAATCATAAGGCTGAAAAATCTTCAGCTCATTGCTGCTACAACTGCAAACTAATTCAAAAATTCTGCACAATAAAGCTCACACAATTTGCAGGGCCTTCTCCAAGCTTCCACTCATTCCACACAATAGTGTTCTCAATGATACTAACAATGAGCTATCTCCAATATAAAGATGAACTAAAGTGCAGAACTCAATAATTCAGCTCATTGACTCAATCAACAATTAACTCCATTAACCTTCTTGATATTTTCAACTTTAATCATCTTTTAGAGGTCCCATGAACTTTTCCGATCATAAACCAAAAAGTTATGATCAAGGATGTCACCAAAACACAAAAATTAGCTCAACAATGCGAGGAATGCAGAGCAATTCTTGTGAAAATTCTTGGTCACTCCCATAACACAATCCTCTAAGTGACTGGAGCTATAACTTATCCCTTGAGCTTTCTTGCAAGAAACTAGAGCCTAAAACCACTCCCTTGACCCATCATTCATGTGACTAGGGATAAAACTCAGTAAAATCATCAGCCTCTTAGATTTGAACCTCTTCCACTTGTTCCATCATCTTCTCCAACACCTGAGCACTCCTCCAAGATTTTGTAGTAGGTATACAACTGATGAAATAGGCAAAGAAAAATTTAGGGACATGCTACACCCATTCTTCCAATTTCAACACTGCCATCTCCTCAAGCAACAACTGCAACATCTCTAACACTTGTAGAAGCATCTCCAACACCCGCAACAACAACATCCTCAACACCTACAGTAGTAGCATCACATCCAACTTCCTCCAACACTGGTAGAAGCACCTCCAACACAAGAAACCACATCTCACACATGTAGCAGAAAATGCAATGTCTCCAAGACATGTAGAGACATATGTAGCACCAAGAGCATCAACATCTCAAACTCAACATGCCATCTTAAACCAATCACACATATGGAATCCATCTTTACTCAACAACCACAACCTCATTTACACTAGTTCTAGTCATAGATATGTTGACAATAATGCCGACCAATAAGACCATCACCAATCATCCACATGCATATGAGAAAAAACACCTCCATATTCTTGACATCAATTCCAACACTACAATGCCAATAAAATCCCCCTTTGGCATTGATGTCAACCTCAATACAACATGTGAGGTTGAACTATACAATCTAAAATCTCTCCCCCTTTGACATAAATTGGAAAGGGCCATACAAACACTGAAGTACAATGCCAATAATGTGTCAGATGAGAGAAGGATTCCCACTATCATAATCAACACCATGCTGATACAAGACTAATGTAGACCAAAAATAGGAACCTCAGTTTCCAATCATGTCTTTGCCAATACCATGCTATCTCTGAATTTAACATCCTCCACCTAAGCATGTAATGGAGTTGCATTCATACACTCTTCTTGCTACAATGATCCTCCTTTCCAAGTGAAAGAGACTACTACTCAAGGACCATGACTCCAACTGACTTTGGACATGATATGAAATACATTACAATACAATATAATGACTCATGTAGCTAATACATTACTATGACTAATACACATGACTGACATATGAATCCTATATAAAACCTCTTATCACCAACCATGACTCTATTGAGCCAAGTTTACATCATACACCTAATGAATTGGTGCTACATCAAAGATATACATCATGAAACATGACTTGGACTCCATTGACCCATACATAGAAAATGACAAGATGTGATAGACACCATGGGTCACTCCAAGAGAAATATGCCAAAAATATGATATAATGATAATACATGTTTTTTAGCCCACAAGGGTTTCGTCTCATGGTCAACGAATGGTCTGCTAAGTCGTTTGTGCCACTGTGCAGGTCATAGGTTCAAGTCCCATATTATTCTGAGGGGTTTTTCCTTGCGGGCTGGGCGTTTCCTCCTAGCTGTTATAGCGGTAGCCTATGGGATTCAACCCTGTGTAACGCAAGTACGATACCACCGCCGTTGCCAATTCAGCTAGATATCAAAACAAAAAAAAAGACAATACATGGATTTTACAATTGCACACAAAGGTGCTCTCATCAAAACATGTCCAAAACATAAACTAACATGAGTAAATGACAATCAGTGAGCATAAACATATGCTCCATATGGCAGCAACAAATAGAAGAATTAGCAATATCATCTGCTAGTACATGGCCACTCAACGGTTTGGCCATCAGCATCCCATCAATGAACATCTTGCAGCAAGGTCATAACATCCACTAACAACCACCATCATACTCCACATGTGCATTAACAAGAAAATTAGCTAATATCAACAACATAGGAATATGTCATAGAAGAAGAAACATTATACATCCTCTGTGTAAATCTCGAACACAAAATCAATGAGTAGCAACAAATACATCATCTTCATCATCATGAGGCTAATCAACCATCGATATGATATATAATCAACTAAAAACATGGGCAACACATCAATTTGTAGCAGCAATAAAAGATCATGTGCAATCTCTCCATGAGTGCAGAAACTGAGCAACAACATCCATCATGCCAAAACATCATGAGCAACAAAAAATCTATATCCTCTTCATCATGTATGAGTAGCAATGCAAAACATCATTTCACATCCATCCAAAGATATGCCAATAGCAACATGTATCATGCATCTAGAAGTAGAAGACATAAGCATCTATACATATACCCTAGATGTATCATATCATCTGATATACATGGCATCAAACGTATGCATGACAACGCATGAATATGATCTATCAGAATGATCATTGTCAATATACCAACTATGTCATGCAAACCATACTATCTCATCCAACTAGTAATGTGTGGTAGTAACAATAAAAAGCATCCTACATAAATCAATGCACAACGAAATTTTCATAATAACATAACGCCAACACAATCCAAAAAAATTTGGAAGGAAAAATGCTCCCCTTGGATGTGTGATCCTCCATCACACCTTGACCATGTGCATAAGACAACCACGTGGCTTCCATACCTCCAATATCATCAACAAAAACTCGACATGCAACTACTCCAAAAACCATCAGTAAAAATAGTTGATATAACTGATAAATAAACTAGAAGAAAATTAATCAGAAATAAAAATACACTTCAAAACTCGTACTTCCCCTGAACACATGCATCTCTAAAAATTCATATTTGTCTTCTCTTACGCTTTCCCATATGGTTGCATAAATAATAATTTGCATCCAACTCATAATGCAATTATATGCTCCCCCTGAGACCATGTAGACCTCAATTTTTGGTGGAAGATCCTTATTGTTATTTTCTCCTCCAAACTCTCATGTGTTGATCCTTCTCCCTTTCATACAGTTGGCCTTGCATATTCTCCTCTATTTGGTTGGATCCCCTAAAACACATGGGAAGTTTTCAATCCTTGGCCTTATGGAAAATATTGTCACATACAAAAAATCTAATGTGACCGAGGAACTGAGGAATAGCTTAATATCTTATGCTAAACCAATTTATATTCCTTGCATGTACCCTGTAGTCAATAGCCCTATGGCCAAAATCATTGCATGAGAAACAATAACCATAAAATGGACTATTATAACTAAAAGATGAAGATTTCCTTTGCATGCATGCTAGATGTGGCTTCTCTTTAGGTTGCTCCTTTTTATGAGAGAGTTTGATCTCTCCATTTCTACAACTTGCTGCTATGTGTCCACAAACTCCACAATTAAAACACTTAGCAATTATATTTTTCTTCTTGGACCTCCTTCTCATGTTATGTTGCTTCTTTCATGGCTCATGTATCTCATTATTCTTTCTGCAGCTAGGTGCTCCAAAAATTTTAGATTTGCTTGTATATGCTTGAGCACTAGTTTTGAGCCTCTCTACTTCTTCTCTTGCAAAAATTAATTCAACCTTTAGTATTTTAAATTTTGCTTCAAGTACCATTATCTTGGATTGCTCATCATTTTTGCTGCTCAATCTCTCACTGCTATCAATCATGCATCCACCTTCATCTTGTGAGGAGTATGGATTAGTTACTACAATAAATGTAGAATCCTTTTCATTTTTTCTAGGGAGAAAAAAAATGATTTTTCCTCTAAGATACAAATTCTCCAACCTGTCCAACATTTCTTTGGTAGACTCACAATGCTTCACATGCATGCTATTAGATTTTGAAATGTTATTCAAAACAATATTTTAGCCATATCATCACATTCATATCTAACTCCATACTTTACTGATAGCAAAATATTTTCATCAAGAGATATAAAATATGAATCCAAATTCACTCTCGAGGATGAAAATTTACCTTCATAAAGTATTGGAATACCTTGTTGATCCGTTTTGGTAAATTTGCAATTTTTTTTCCAAAATCTCCATGATACACTCTTCAGTGATCAAGCTGAAATCAATAGCCTCTGCTTTGATACCAATTGTTGGAAACTAGATCACTACTAAGATGGGGGGTGAATCAGTAGCGTGGAACTTTTAAACTTTTTCTCCAATTAACTAAATCCTTAGGAATGCATAAACGAAAACACGCAACTAACAATCAAAGCATCAATAATAAACATGAAAGCACAAAAACAATCAACACATGGACACAAGTGTTTCTAGTAGAAAACCCATCCCGAAAAAAAAACCACCTTGCTACTGCTCCGATGCTCAATTCTTCTATTAATTTATCAAGCAAATTATACATGGATCATCTCATTCCCATGATTCATAAGACTTGACTTCTTTCACAGTATGCTAACACTATCTGACAAGAAACCATTTCTCTCTCAGATCTATAGACTATCATCCACTGAAGGCCACCACGATAAAAAATTCTTGCTTGGTTGCTCCTTAACTAACAATGACTCTACAGGCTTGGATCTGTTGGTACTATCACGACCAATGAGCCTCACTCAGTTTCTACCAAACTATCCAACCACCATTGGATGAAGAAAACTCTTTCATCTACTAAATCTTCCAATCCCTGCATACTCAAAGCCTCCATGCCTTCACTTTCTCCATGTGAGCCTCGTTTCATATATTTTCAAACTAAGCTCCTAAAAATTGCTCAACATAAGCACTACAACAACATATCGTCAAGGCATAATAAAAATATGAATCTCCAACTTCAAATACTACACATGTAGCAATACCATCTCTCCAAACACTACTCTAATCAACACCTCAACATCTCACACACTCCATAATCATAAGGTTGAAAAACCTTCAGCTCATTGCTACTACAACTCTAAACTGATTTAGAAAATCTACATAATAAATATCACACAGTTTGCAAGGTCTTCTCCAAGATTTCACTCATTCCACACATTAGTGTTCTCAACCATAATAACAATGGGATATCTCCAATATAAATATGAACTCAATTTATCAACTCAATAATTACACAAAACTACTGGGCATCACAACCATGTTCATATGATAGACTATATCAGGGTTCAGCTCATAGACTCAATCAACCACTAACTCCATTAGCATTCTTGATATTTTCAACTTTAATCAGCTTTTGGAGGTCCCACGAACTTTTCTGACCATAAAACAAAAAGATCTGATAAAGGATGTTGCCAAAACAAAAAAATTAGCTCAACAACATGACGAATGCAGAGTATTTCTTGTGAAAATATCTGGTCGCTCCCATAACACAGTCCTCTGAGTGACTTGAGCTATAACCGCTCCCTTGAGCCTGTCCTGCAAGCGAGTGGAACCTAAAACCACTGCCTTGACCCATCATGCATGTGACTGGGGCTAAAACTTAGTAAAAACATCACCATCTCAGCTATGAACCACTACCACTTGTTCTGTCATCTTCTCCATCACTTGAATACTCCTCCAAGCTTTTGCAACTGATGAAATAGGCCAAGAACAAGTCAGGGACATGCTAGACCTGTTCTTCCAATCCCAACACCAAGACCAACACCTCCATCTCCTCAAGTAGCAACCACAACATCTCTAACACTTGTAGCATCATCTCCAACACCTGCAGCAACAACATCCTCAACACCTACAGCAGCAACATGACATCCAACCACCTCCCAAACTGGTAGAAGAACCTCCAACACAAGCAACCACATCTCACACATATAGTATCAAATGCAATGTCTCCAAGACATGTAGAGAAATATGCAGCACCAAGAGCATCAACATCTCAAACTCAACATGCCACCTGAAACCAATCACACATGTGGAATCCATCTCTACTCAGTAGCCACAACCTCATCTCCACTAGGTATAGTCATAGATATGTTGACATTAATGCCAACTAACAAGACCATCACCAATCATCCACATGCATATGACCAACAACACCTCCATACTATTGACATCAATTCCAACACTACAATTCCAACATTTAAGTTCTTTTTCATGCTAGTGGATGGTGGTATAGATTGGACAATTGTGTTGGGAATCTTCAGGTTGTTGGGGGGGGGGGGGGGGGGTGGGGGGTGGGGATAAGTAAGTGCTCAAAATATCCATATTATTATTTCTAGGACATACATCGATAGCAGTGAGAAAGGGTGAATGTTTGGAGGTCAGGGATTGCATACTTTAAAAGAGAAAAGTAGATAGCCAAGTGGATCTTGTATTGATTAACCTATGTTCATTGTTGGAGAAGGATTTCTAGGAGTGATAGGTGGTAGCCCTCCTACCCTATTGTTTTCTTCATTGGAGCAGCATAGGAAGGAAATAGTGGTAAGAAGTCCCTAAGAAGTTGAGGACAGAAGTGGCAAAGAATTCTCAAAGTGTTGTGACTTTGAATGACTAATGAGTAGTTAGTAAGCGTGAAGACCCTATGTGTTGGTTATATATGGACTTATGATTAGTTAGAGGGAATATTGGAGAGTCGAGTTCAATGAACTAAAGGACCAGGATCATTGATAGAGGCAATGTTTCCAAATGGAAGTGAAGGACCCCCAGTGTCTTCAGGGTATGACAAAGTAGCTGTGATTGTGCACCACATCATCTAGACGGTCAATGTATCTTGTTATTGTATTCTTGTACTAGTAAATGTATGAGGGCCATTATCCCTGGTTCAGGAGCCCTAGGTTGTTGTATTAATAGTTTGATTAATATAACAAAGTTGGGTTTTGTAAAAAGTTGTCTATATTTTATGCACTAGTAGATTTACTATTGTATGTTGTTCTGATGTGAAAAGTAGTTTGTTGTGATACTCGAATTGGTAGCATCAGAGATTCTAAGATTCTAACATATACTCCAATGTCATGGAAAAACAACATAGTATCAGAGCTACTTTGAAGGGTCATTTTATTTGTAAACTGTTGTGGATATTCCACTGGATAGTTCATCACAATAGATCTGATAATAATATATTAAAATACTAAAATGTTACGTTATTACAGTTTTATTTAATTTCTAGATTTATTGATTTTACTGTAATTAGTGCATGCGTGAGAATGAAAATTATGCATAAAAATAGAGAACGAAAAAATAAGCTCACACACACACATAAGACACAAAATATGCTCTTTGGGAAACCCTTTCAGGAGAAAGCCCAACTGGAAGATGAGGCCACTTTGCTCTCTTTCTCTGTCTGGAAATTTGACTGCAGGTACAAAGAAGTAATGCACGTGGCTTGTGGGATGCTACAATGCATAAATCCTCTCTAGGTGCTCTACCTCCTATCTCTCTTGGCTATCTTTGCTCATCTGTGGAACAAAATGCTCTCGAAAGAATGGAATGCCTCTTCCTCCTAGTGGCACTAGTTATAACACACCTCCATAGTTTACTAGTGGTTAATTTTGACTTCATCAAATCTTAACTAGAGTTACATCATAAACACGTCGCTATCCCCTTTTCCATGAATAATGGGGGGCTGATGGGGCGTCCTCCTCAACTATAAGTGTGAAAATAGGAAGGTTAACTTCCGAGTGGCATAAATTTTTCATGCAGACTCTGATTGACGTGCTTCTTGCATTGTTGGAAATATATCTATGTGTAGAACAACATGAAATTATTTCCAAACAATAAAAATTTTACCCCCAAAAAATATCATTTGATGCCTCAAAATGCTCCCGGAAGGTTCCAGACCATGTTTTGCCAAATTGGGTCCTAGCAGTAAAAACGGTCCTGTGAGATGATTCCTCCACCTTCTCTTTGGTGTACCATTTAGCTTTGCCCAGAAGTTGCCCATTCAACCCAATATGCCAAATGTTATGTTGCCCCTATCTTATAGTTATGGACCTATTCTATCAAAAACTATCTTCTATCAACTCTGCTTGAGCATCAGGTGCCAAAACCTCTACTGAAGGCAAGACATGTTCCTCATCTTGATCTAGCATGGAAGGCTCATAGAGTTTCAAGTCAACCCTTAATCTTCTTGAAAAAATAAAGAGAGAAAACATATGGAAAGATGAGATAATAAACAATTTCACAAGAGAAAATACATGACCAATTGCTTGACACATGAATCCTGGAACAAAGCTCTTTGTATTACTGCAAATTGATCCCTTTTAGTACAATGCACAACTTACATAAAAAATATCTTCTTTCTTCATACAAGTCCCAACCCAACAAATTCCTACCTCTATTATGTCATATGCTTAGCCTTTATACTACTTCAACCAAGGGCCAAATACAATGCATTTTGTCTAGCTAAGTGGATCAAAAGGTGTGTTTGATAATTTCTAACATAAATAAAAAGATTCATGTTAATTATAGGAGAGCATTAACTCCGAAAAACACCTTCATCCTCATCTTCCCGTAATCCTCAGGAAAATCCTAAACTTCCTGTTGTGATGCCAAAAATCCTTATAAAAATCCTCCTGATGCCTTATCGGGGCCCTACCGAATTAGTGGAAACATAAAAAATGGTGGAGTGCAAAATCATGATTGTGGAAAGGGTGTTAAGTCATAAAAATAGAGATTGATACCATTAGCTTGATCTTCCAGGACTAATCCCTTTAGCTTGGGACAGGGGGGCAATTCTTTGTAACATTGCCACATTATAATGATTCCCATGTGTAATACATGGGACCACACCTATATGCACCTGGGCCATTTACTTTATCAATCTTTCACAATTGGTGATTTTCATAACATTTCACTTAGTTTCATTCTTTGAAACTTGTGATCACCTTTATGACCATGAATTAGCCCTTACGTCGAAGCTCCTCTCCTGATGTTTTCTAATCGGCGGTTTTAGACTGGGTGCACAACATAGCTCCACTGATCGCCAAACTTGGATCACCCTTTAAATTTGGCCCTCGATCCTTTGCTTCCACACATGACCATAAGCCAGCCCTTATCGGAGCCCCTCTCTTAGAGGTTTTCAATCGGAGGTTTCACTCCAATGCATAACAAGCCTCAACCTCCGATCCCCGATTTCTTACATGTGACGTCATCAATGCCACATCACTACCACGTGTTAACCTATGAGTGGTGACACGTGTCACTATTTTTTGGCCTCCTCTGACCCTTGCAAATGTTGAATCTTCTTGCCACGTGTCCACCGTACAACCACGTCATGATGATGTCAGTCGCCGCATGCCATATCGGAACCAATGAGGATGTGACACACGTACCTTTGGGAGGAGAGAGAAAATGCCTGGCGTTCCCTATTTTTGTGAACAATTCCTTTGTAAATTTGTTTTGGCCTTCCCCGACATTTCAACATTGAAGTATTTTTCCCCACAATCCTAGCAATTTCGAAATCTGATCGCCCTGCCGTGCCTTGTAAAATGTTGATTGTCGACTGACCATAAACCTCCGAGATGTGGGATGTGCTGTACTTGGGACGTCTGATCACCGATTGTGATCCCAACAATCACTAGTTGTTGATTTTTCTCCAATGTCCACTTCTTTCTCTCTGCAAAACCTCTAATATGTGGGATTTGGACTTTTACTTAGCCTTTTCCTTTATTCTGTGGATTTTGAACAAGGATCTCTTCCTGTCATAACTTTTGATTCCAAGGTCCTTTTGAGGAGATTTATAGCTCATTGGAAAGTTAATTTTGAGTACTTTATTATGAAAAGGGTCCAATGGAGCTATGAGTCCTTCCGATATTTGATAAATGACCTCAAACTTCCCCGTCTAGACCACAATACCTCGAAGACTAAATGACTCCTTAGATAAGCAAATTTGTAGGCTATGACACCTAGTGACTCATTGACTAAACTTCACAAGCAGATTCCCAAAATAAATAACTAGAAATAGATTATAATTACCTATATTTATAGGACCCTAACATTGGCTCCAATGGGGATGGCATCCTTCTTGTGAGGTGTCAAGAACACCGTAGATCAGTAGTTTTCTCTCTTGGGCAATCGAGTCAAAACTAAAAACGGATTAACTGCAAAGTGACTTACATAACTAAAAAATTTAAAGGAAATATGTAAATTTTGACAGCACATCACCAAAGTCTTAGGGCCTTTTCCTCGAGCTTCAAACCATAATGATAGTTGTATGTTGTTGCTGAAAGTATTTACACTAGGTAATCTCTTCTCTCCAATGTAGCCATTCAAGAAAATAGCTACTTGACTAAGTGTTGCTTATACCTCTCATGAGCAGGCAGAAAAAATATAAGACTGGAAACCCAAACTCCCACCAAAACTATTGACTACAATATACAAATGTAAGAACAACCACTCTCCTTGATGACTACAATAGATTGGCCAATGGATCTTGAAAAACATGGAAAGTCACCTATTTTGATTACTATAGAAAATCAACAAAAGGGTCTTAAATAATCTATAACATTAGGCCATCTTGAAAATCAGCAAAAAGCAAAGCACTCTCTTTGTTTTTGGCCACTAGCTTATCAACAACAAAAATATCCACATCTACGAGGTCTTCAACAATATGCTCTTCTTCATAATTTTCCTGCAATACTGGGTGGCTATTACCTCGAACAATTTCACTATCTAAAGCCTTTATGCATGCAAATTCAAAACTTTGATTCTCACAGACTTCTTCTTGAAATAATAATTCAAGAAATGAATGGGTTGAAGAATAGCTCAAAACAATATCTTGATCTTTTTCTTGGTCACTTAAAAATTGGCAAGGCTACTGAATATACCCATTAGACTCTGGAGAAAAGACACGAGATTCATCATCAAGAGTACAATCTGATTCATTTCCAGCGAAGGAAGAAATCTTTATCTACTGGAAATTTTCTTAAAAACAAAATAAATCTCCATCACCCCTATTTTCAGGCTCACTACTAGTTAAAGGAGAAGAACTTTGACTGCATAAATCATTTAAGATATCAGCCATTGGATGATAGAAAAACAAAGAAATTTTTGCAACCTTTGGATGAAGAAGTATTCAATGTAATAAGCAACATGGTCCTCAATCATATCAGAAGGTTGATGCCAATTTATGCTAGCTTCAACTTGCTTTCCTACTTCCTTAGAAATCTTATAATTTTCTTTCAGCAACTCAAATGTAGCATAACATAAAGGTAGAGAGTTATCATCAATAAATTCATTTCTTTCTTCATATTCACTGTCAAAATTATAATACTACTCCCCTGAATCAATGCTTTCATCATATCCTTCAGGATGATTGCTTTCCCTAAATTGATGAAATTGAACATCCTCTTGCCAAGAACATTTCACTGGTTTCTCTTCAGGACTATCTTCAAATGAATAGATAAAACAACCAGTTTCTAACCTATGATGACATAGATCAACAACCTCTTCTTCTTCTACCAAATTTGCTTCGAGAGGAGTTCTTCTTTGTTTCCCTCTAATAGCAGTTTTGTTTTCATAATTAATGCTTCCATCAACCTTTCCATGGTTTTCATCAATGTATTCCACTTTTTGTCTAATAATGGGGAAATCTCTTCCTTGACCACTTCCCTTTTTTCATCTTCCATTTTGGCTCTTTTAGTCAACATATTTTCTTCCACATCAACAACACTTTTCTACATATCCTCCAAAGTAGTAGGATTCCTCTCTCTGAGATAATAGGCAAGCTCAGTTTCAATACCATCTGGATAATGAAGCATATCTAATCCAGGGGGAGGTTTTATATCTAAAGGTATGGTATTAAAAACTCTGTTAATTATGGTTGAGAACCCTTGGACTGTCTCACCAGGCTACCTCTTTAGGTTTCTATATTCATCCATAATCTAAAAAGCATTCACTTTGACCTCCCATTTTTCAATGAAAACATGTTCCAACTATTGGAAATAAGGAATACTTCCAACTGCAAATATTTGATACCATCTTCTGACTTCTCTCGTAAGGCTTTGAGCAAACAACCTCAATTTGACATATTCATGTTCTACTTCCTCAAGGTCAATGACATCAATTATTTTATCTACGTGCTTCCTTGCTATGATCTTACCTGTACCATCAAATTGAGGTAGCCTTTGACCATAATTCTGTGGTAACTCATGCAAATGGGCTAGCAGATTTAGTGGGGCATACTGGGAAGTGGCCATGATTGAGGTTTGAGATGAAATTATGCTTGATGAACTATGCTTATCTTTTGTATATTGTTTAGGACAACCAATACTAAGCGGAGATGCATTTGCAGATTCAAGGGAATGATATACAGTTCTAGCAGGAGACTCATGTGCAGGTTTGTAGTCTACATTCAAATTCAGCAAATAGAAGAAAATCTTTTGCACATTTCTAGGAAAGGACAAGAAGCATTTAATAAAACATAATATTATACCGTAAAGAAAACCCATTTTCAAGTACCTGACTGTCCCACAATGTCCTTCCATTGTTCTGCTGACAAGCTTGTTCTTCTCTAATATTTCTTTGAAGCGAGTCACCAATTGGATGCTTGATCTTCTGTACAATTTTAAAATCAGAGTCGCCAGGTGAATGATTCAGCCTTTCTGTGTCTAACTGTTGTCCACCATCAACAATCAGATCTAAAACTTGATAGTCTTTCCTGGCGAAGATAAAACCTTTCATTCCCCAATGTGGTTCCCAGAATCTTATCACTCTGTAATTTCCCTAGGATGAGGATAGAAACCCAGAGGTAACCACAAAACCACTTGCAAAGCTGGGAACTATCCCTTCCATCTTCAAAGAGGGATCTCTCTATATGATTTAAAGTTATGTTCAAGATATTGGGCTAGTTATGAAAGCTTGAGGTGGGATTTTTCAAATGTTTGGTTGAAAAGTGAAAGGAAAGTCCATTGGGAATGGAGTCATACAACTTTATGTAATCAATCACAAATATCAGAGCAACTGTAATAGGGAAGGATAGGAAATATTTTGTGTTATGCCACTAGCTCTCAAAATAGAAGAAAAGATAGATCAACGCCTTCAAGATCAGCGTCTTCAAGGGGGAAATCTCGTTTACATTACACAAAAGAACAATTCTTGGATGATACAAATGAAAATACCTCCTTTCTATATATGGGAGTCTAAGGGGTCACAATATAATCAAAGCTGACATAATAATAATAATATAAGGGCACAAAAATAATAATAGTGGGCTTCTATGGGGCACAATAATAACAATATGGGGACATAGGGGCACAAATATAACAATAAGGGCTACAATGACAATAGTAATGGGGGAATCACTAGTATTATAGGGACCTAACATGCCCCTCTCCTTCAAAAAAGTATTTTCCTCAACACTTGAGTAGTTCTGGATACTTCTGTATAAAATTCTCATCCTCCAATGTAGAATCTTTAGCGGGTAAGTTCTTCCACTTGACGAGATACTCCGAAATTGATGGATTTCATAGTTGTTGAGTTCTTGTTTTTGTGACTTCTTTAGGTTCCAATATGATTTTTCCTTCCTCGTCAAGTTCTGGCAATATTGTTTGAACTAGGATTTTGTCACCTATAATCTTCTTCAAGCATGAAACATGGAAAACTGGGTGCACTTGGGAAGTTGCAGGAAGCTCTAATTTGTATGCCATAGTACCAATATTTTGCAACACCTTGTACGGAATTGTTCTAGTGGCTACAACCACCCTCCAAAATTTTGGCCTACACTAATTTCAGAGCCTCCCTTGAGAGTTTCACTTGATGACTGTGCACACTCGGGTTCACTCCGTGAGCTCGTGTGAGTCTTTGCATCCGCCTTGCTTGTTCATTTCATTCAAGTTCTTGCATGCTGGTGTCTAAGTCATGCTTGCAACCATGTTCCGGTTATGCTCAAAGTCTTCTCTTCATGTGTGCTTGTTGTGTTTTCTATGTAAGCATCTGTTGCACTCACACACTGAGTCACATTCACTGTTGTGCAACCATCATCTCAATCAATGAATGGTAAATTACGAGTGTCATGCTTGTCACTTGCACCATCAGTCAGCCATGTTGAACGTGTGTCTGGATGGTTTGAGTCATTTCGTCATCGAGTCATGTCAGTGTGTGTTTGTATGATCACCTATGCATCTTTAGATCATTCGCACACTTAGTCATTTTTGCTAAATTTCTGATGACCAGACTCTCCTCTAACATCTGAACCATCACCCCACCATCGACTCAATTGACTGTCAACCAGAACAGCGAAGAAGCACCAAGCTAGTATTTTCAAGCTGCGCTGCCCACAAGCAATTCAATCAACTCTCATGTTGGCCACCTAGACAGTCGGACCCGGGAGTCACCCTGGGGTTGACTCCCCTAAAACATTACGCAGAGGCCACTAACCTTACTCACTCAGCTGACTGAGGAAATTGAACAGATAGGCTAGACAGACACCAAGTTCCTGTCCCTGTCTCCCTCAGAAAATTACGCAGTTTTCCCAGTCAGTCATCTCGACAGTCGACTGACTGCTCATCTCATAATTTGCACAATTTTCATGAGCAGGCCTTCCGCTACCCAACAATCCTCTCAGCTCAAAAATTGCGCAGAGATGATCAATAGGACAACCTCCTGGCCTCGGTGCAATTTCCCCTGCTAGCAACACCTAGCAATAGACTTCCAATACCCTCCAGGAATTTCGCAATTTCTCCTGCTAGTGACTGAGCCAACTGCCAGTTCCCTCTGGGAATTGTGCAGTTTTGGCTATGAGTGACCCTAGCAACCAACTGTCAGTTCCCTTTAGGAATTGCACAGTTTTGGCTGCCAGTCTCCTGGGCAGTTCCTCCCAAAAATTATGCAATCCCTACCTGCTGACCATCCCTACAGCCCTGCCTATTCTTCTAGAAAATTGCACATATTTTACCTTCCAGCCCCTGCTGCCCGCTAATTCCAGAAGCTACGCAAATCCTGCCTACCTTTCCTTCCTGCAACCTTGACTTTACCTCCCAAAATTTTCACCATATTGCCTTCCATCCAAGCCATACCTTGTAGAGAGTCACTGTCGACTTGGACTGTCCATCTCCATCACTCAGTGACTCTTGCATAATTTTCATCAACAATGCCCGGAGCCATCATCTTGCTTCAAAGCTTTGTTGCCTCTCCCATTCACCTGCATCTGAAATAGTCATGTCTCATGGTAGACTAGGAGGTTTTGGATTTGATGTTGTCTCGTCATGAGTGACTGTAGGTACAGGTACACCAACAAACATGGCATGACGACGAATGTGATGAACGAAGGGAGCACATGTAGAAGGGCGGGTTCACCAACAGACGAACGAACGATGCATCTGAAGAGATGTGCTCACCAACGGACAAACGGATGAACATGCACCATCACGAATAGATCAGCCTGTCAAGGCTTCCAACATGCAAGCAAGGAGCAACATGCCAAAGCTTCATCATGCAAACCAAATACCATCGAAGACTCTGTGCACTTCGCCATGCATAGGTGCAGTTGTGATACACCATGAAGACATCCATCACCTAGAAGCACTGTAGCTCGACATGCATTCCAACAGCAACATGAATGTACCAACAATTTCATGTCGAGTCATGTCATGAGTCATGTCACCCACATCTCTACTATCGATTATGTTGTCAATCAATGTGAAGTAACGTGGAAGTCCAAGAGACCCACTTGTTGAACATAGATTCATGTAAGTTGAAAATTCATGGAAGTCAAATGGTCATGAGGTTAGTTGAATAGCCACAAGGTTCAGTTTCACCCTTGGCTATAGATACCCCCTCATTTGTACAATGTACATGCAAGGGACTTTTCACCTCAGCTCCTCCCACATAGCCAAGAGAGTCTGTAATCTTTTCTTTGAGGAGTAAATATTGTCTCCAACGCCCCACACTCGGGGTTAGTGACGTATGGTGTAACGATGTGTCTTGGAACTTTCACTTAATTCAGAAGCCTGCCAACATGTCAGCACATTTTCACACATGTATTGTGACTATTGTAAGGCTAATATTTAACACTTGTGATGCATGTTTCTTTAACCTATGTTCTACATCTGAACTATTTCACTTGTTGTAATACATAATCTATTAATGGAAATGTGTTGTATATGCTATTAACATTGTCTCGCCCATGTAGACTACTCTCCCAGACACTAGACAAACCTTTCACATGAAACTTGTTGTAACAACTGTTGCACTTGTTTGGACTCATCCATTGAGTGATGTATGTGTTATCTTACCTTGTGTGTTGTGATTTCCATAGCCATGTGGACTACTCCTCTGGAAGTTGTGCACATCCTATTGTGTTGTGTGTTCCTAGCTAAGTTGGGACTTCATCCCAACCAACTTGGGACTCACTCCCACCCTCTCCCTCTACAGTGAAAGAACCATTGACACAAGTGACGCTTACACTCACCAGGCATGCAAACCTCACTTCTCGAAGACAAAGCAGACCACTCTCCTATGCTGACAAGCAAGATTCGAGGCAAATCCTTAAGACAATGGCATCTGAGACATGATACCGGATGTGACTCCCACACCATGCAGTGTGAGGTCTAATTGGGACTTCAAACCTGGGTGACCCCCTAACTGTTGGCGGGTCCAGTACCGTCAACATTTCTGGTGCTAGAAGGAGGGCTAGATGACAAGTTGTGTCCTCTCATCCAGTTTTGAACCTTTGCATATATTTCATGGATTCTTGAGCTCTTCTCCCTCTGTGATGTTTTTTGAATCATGAAGATGTCACCATCATGAGGGAGTTTTTCGATCACTTGTCCACTTACACATATGATGGTGAAGGTGAAGTGGCTTGGCCTGAGTACTTACATGAATTTATTTCCATGCTTCATGAGGAATATGGGTAATCTGAAAAATAAGCCAGCTTGCTGCTTGCATACACACTTCGCGAATCTCCACTTCGATGGTTGTTCAGTCTACCAGCTAACAGTGTGCACTCACTTGAGCACTTCTGTGATCTCATTGAAGACACTTTCTATCATTTTGATCCAGACCATCTTGACCGAAAACTGTTACAACAACGGAAGGCTCCGCATGAATCGATCATGGATTTTTGGCAGCACTTCCGTGACTTTCAGTTTCAAGCTCCGAGGAGCCAGATGAAATTTTCCTATCTTTGGGACCGATTCGAGTATTGCCTTAAGAAATATTCCCATCCCAAGAAGAGGTTTGAAATCAAGCCCCACTCAACCTTCTTCAGTAAGGGAGCTATGAAATCTCAGCCAGATGCGGTTACTGTCATGACTAACTATCCACCATCCCCTCATCAAACAACTCCACCACTGTCGAGTGATGTTGAGGATCATGCTCACACACCTGTTTAGCTTTCACATCCTCCCAACATCACTTCAATTAATTTTTGTGCAGATTTGGTTGTGAGCCCTTCGAGTTGTCATATGCATTATGTTCCACAACCTTCATCTTCGCACTCGGTTGTTCCTCCAAATGATACTATCTTGTGTTCTTCCATTCTGAACTCTTAACTTGTTGTGAACGAGGAACAAGCCACTGACGAAGTTGGAGTTGCACAACCAACATGTGTTGTCATTCATGAAGAGTATGAGTGGGAGCTTGAACATCAACACTCGGCGAAGGATGACTCCCTTTCGTTTGAGCCCCCTCATTTCTTTCCTAACATCTTTGGTGAACCTGCCATCCATGATTTTACATGTGTGTATTTGATCCAGGTGGATATTGGTGGCCACCTGCCAAGTCCACCTGGACCCCCACCATTGTCTTTCTCAGCATTTTCAGTTTCCTTAATTGTAGCACAACTTACTATTTTTAGCAGTTTTTCGGGTCCTGAACTTCCGGAGCCGTTTTGAGGCCCTAAACGACGTTTTTTGGGGAATCCGGGGGCAACATGGGTCCATGGAATGGACCGATGTTGCCCATTCCAACAATGATAGTGCTCGGATAGATCTTTCTAATGAGCTATTGTACGCGTCAAATGGAGATCATATGCCAGAGTTACGACCCCGGGAAGTTGATGTACCAACTCACCCCCAAACGGGGCCCACAGTTTGGCGTTTCATCTCATAGGGTTAGGTTTTGGAATGTTAAGGGTTTTCCATTGTTTCTCAACAATAAATAGGCCTTCGAGCCTGATTGTAAAACAGTTCAGAGGCATGTAGCCATCACATATCTTCTCAGAGATAAGCTACCATCGCCCTAGCTGGTTTATTTCCATTTCTGGTTGTAAGCATATTTCAGTATTTTCCATTAATGAAATGAAGTATTATTTCCGCTGCATCTTTGTGTATATGGTTATCCCTGTAATTTGTTGCGTTCCTGTTTAAATCCGGATCAGTGGTATCAGAGGGGTCTGCTTTTTCTCTGTTTTTCTTTGCATGTCCCCAACAAGGTCGGGATATAAGGAGTTAGGGCTTGAACTGGTTGAACCTTTGCAAGACCAGCCTCGCAAATCCCGACGGCCTCCCATGGCGGACGAGAAGAAAGACAAGGGGTCAGGAGATCCCATCAAAATCTTGCTCGAAGAAGCCCTCGAGCGACAACGGAACGTGATGATGGACAACTTTGCCCAGATCCTTCAGCAGCTACCCAGAAGCAACGCATCGGCTTCCAGCAGCTACTCTGGAAACGCCACACCCTTTAAGGTACAAGTTAATTTTGAAATCCCCATATTCGAGGGTCAGATAGACGCAGATGCCGTAGATAAATGGTTAAATCTGCTAGAGGGTTATTTTTCTATTCATGAATTTTCGAGTCGGGAAAAGATTGTTTTTACTCTCCTCAAAGCAGCCCCCCACGTCAAGGACTGGTGGGAAACCTACTGCGAGCAGAAGGATGAAAGTACTGACTCGCTATTCTCAGCCGCATCCACCTGGGATTCATTTCGGGATGCCATCAAGGAGCAGTACTACCCTGTCGGGAGCTATGAGGATGAATACATAAAGTGGACCACGCTGCGGCAGGGAAGGGACCAAGACGTGCCGAAGTTCACCAATCTTTTCCATACCCTTCGCACAAAGTTGGGTATCAAGGATTCGGAGCAACATTTGATACTCAAATACTGTGGCTACCTGCACAAGTACATCCAGGAAGAAATACAATTCCTAAACATCCCCTCGCTCGGCGCAGCATACCGGTATGCCGTCAAGGTCGAGCAGAAGTTTAAACAAAAGAAGCGAGACTTTGGATCTACGAATCCAAAGCAGGGGAAAGGTGCCCCTAAACCACAGAACAAAGGACAAAGCCAAGGCGGGACAACCCAAGACAACCAGCCAAAGCTGCAAGCAAAGAACAGCGCCACGAAGCCGAGAAAGGACACTGGAAAATGGTGCGAGTTCCATAAGAGCTCCACTCACAACACAAGTGAGTGTCAGGCCAAGCAGTCACTGGTGGCTGAGCTAAAGGTTTCAGAATCAGATGCATGTTCTGACTCTGAGTCAGAACCCGATAAGGGGTATGAAAAAGGGAAGCAGATCATTGATGCGGACCCCAGCGCCACTGTTGCTACCGCAAAGATCCAGAAAAATGAACCCGAAGATCCAGAGGAGGAGGAGCGTCTCTTCCACTCCCAGATGTGGGTAAAGGGCTCCCCAATACAATTCATTGTTGATAGCGGGAGTCAAAAGAACCTCATTTCGGCAGAGGTCATGAAGCGGTTGGGCTTACCGACCACAGCACATCCACAACCGTACACCATTGGGTGGCTTCACCAAGGACGAGATCTTCGCGTGACCCAGCAGTGTCGCCTTCCATACAACATCAAGCCCTTCACGGATGAGGTATTGTGTGACATTGCTCCCCTTGAAGTTTGTGATGTATTACTAGGACAACCATACTTGTGGAAGCGACATGCTATGTATGAATCAAGGCCCCGTGCTGTTATTGTTACATTGGGAAATAAGTTGTTCAGGATACCAGAGGTAGCACCACCTACCGCCCTCTCTTTGATTACTGCAAAACAATGCAGTAAGATCATTTCCAAAACCAGGAAATTTGCTTTCCTGATGATACGCCCTCAAGGAAAGAAGAAGACAGTGGCTGCGGCCTCCAAACGGGGCCCCTCTGCACGACAACTACAGATGGACAATATTGTGGAGGAGTACGAGGACATCTTCACCTCCCCGGCAGGGGTTCCTCTGCACTATCAAGTCAAGCACTCCATCGATCTGACCCCAGGTGCATCGCTACCCAATGGACCAATTTATCGGCGCTCCATTCTGGAGAACGATGAAATCAAGAGGCAGATTCAGGAGCTCCTGCAGAAAGGTCACATCCGTCCGAGTTCATCGCCCTGTGGGAGCCCGATCGTGTTGGTACAGAAGAAGGATGGGACGTGGAGACTCTGTATTGACTATCGGGCGCTGAACAAGATCACTGTCCGTAATAGGTACCCGATCCCGCGGATTGATGACCTCCTAGACCAACTAAAGGGGGCGAAATATTTCAACAAGATCGACCTGAAGTCGGGATATCACCAGGTACCAATCGAACCCTCCGATGTGTGGAAGACTGCCTTCAAATCCAAGGAGGGCCTCTTCGAATGGTTGGTCATGCCTTTCGGATTGACGAATGCTCCTGCAACCTTTATGAGGCTAATGGATGACATCTTACGGCCATTCACCAACTCCTTTGTAGTAGTATACTTGGATGACATTCTAATCTTCAGCCAGAGTTGGGAAGAGCACCTCCACCACATCCGACAGGTTCTCCAAACACTGTGACAACACAAGCTATGTGCCAATTTGGAGAAATGCACTTTTGGCATGACCCAGGTTCAGTATCTGGGATACATCATTGATGAACAGGGGGTGCATGTCGATCCAGCCAAGATCCAAGTCATTCGGGATTGGCCCTCTCCAACCACTCTAACAGAGCTCCGCAGCTTTCTAGGTCTTGCCAACTTCTACCGCAGGTTTGTGTTGGGGTTTTCTCATATTTCTTGGCCCTTGAGTCAAGTCACCAAGGGCGGGGCGAAAGCAAAATTCTTTTGGTCTGAATCTCAACAGAAGGCATTCAGGGAGTTGAAGGATCGCCTCTGCACGGCACCAGTGCTCGCGTTACCAGATTTACAACAACCATTTGAGGTCGAGACAGATGCCTCTGACTATGCTATTGGGGCAGTCCTTACTCAACATGGACATCCAGTGGCATATCACAGTGAAACACTTTCAGACACAGTTCGGAAGTACCCCACTTATGATAAAGAGATGTATTCCATTGTACAGGCCTGCCGACAATGGAAGCATTACATTTTGGGGAAGGAAACGGTCATCCACACAGACCACCGGCCTCTGCAGTTCATATGGACCCAAGGGAAATCGCAGAATGATCGCCATCAGAAGTGGTCTACATACCTGCAACAGTTTCACTTGAATATCAAGTATAAAAAGGGCAACACCAATAATGTTGCAGATTGCCTCAGTCGACCACCAATCATGGTGCTAACCACCGTGCTCAACTCTTGTGGGCACGAGACTTCTGATTGGCCACTTCTCTACAAAAGCGACCCAGAATTCGGCCACACATACCAGACACTCTTGGAGGGTCGGCAGGTTGCAGATTTTCACCTCCAGGATGCCCTATTATGCCACCTCGGTCACCTTTGTGTTCCTTCAAGCGAGCGTGCCAAGAAGATTTGGGAAGCACACTACAGTCGGGCTACTGGGCATTTCGGGGTCGAGAAAACAATGGCAATACTGCAAAATTATTTCTATTGGCCGAATCTTCGACAGGATGTTGGGAAGTACATCCGATCATGTACTGCCCGTGCCATTGCCAAACCGGCCATTAAGAAGCACGGCCTCTATACCCCGTTGCCTACCCCTAGTCGACCTTGGGAATCCATCTCCATGGATTACATGTCAGGCCTTCCTTCCACTAAGCATGGAAATGACTATGTTTTTGTGGTCGTCGACAGGTTCTCGAAGATGGCCATTATGGTGGCCTGCAAGAAGAATATCACAACAGAAGCCACTGCTAAACTCTTCTTTGAACGAGTGTGGGTGCACTTTGGGATCCCACAGTCTATCATCTCAGATCGGGACAGTCGGTTTCTCAGCACATTTTGGTCCAGTCTCTGGTCAATGCTGGACACCAAACTCACGAAGTCCACAACCTTCCATCCTCAAACTGATGGCCAGATAGAGGTTGTCAATAGGATGATTGTGCACATTCTGCGCATGTATAACTCAAAGCATCCACACACATGGGACGAGAGCCTCCCCTATGTTCAGCACAGCTACAACCGAGCTCTTCACAGCTCCACTGGCCATAGCCCTTTTTAGGTGGGTTTGGGATTCCAGCCACTATGCCCCATTGATGTGGCCATGCCACTTGCAGCTACTCACATGAATTCAGCTCATGTCCAGTCCGAAACAGATAAGGCCACCAGCTTCATTGAGCGCATCCAACATATTCGCCAGCAGGTCCATGACATTCTTGAGAAATCAAATGCCAAGTACAAGCAGTGACATGATCAACATCGGGTGCCACACAAGTTTCAGGTGGGCGACAAAGTCTGGTTGCATTTGCAAAAGGAACGCCTTACTGGAGCCTATCGAAAATTGAGACCACCCCGATATGGTCCTTACACCATTACTAAGGCTATGGGAGACAATGCATTTGAGCTCAGCATTCCCCCATTCCTTGACCTGCACCCAGTGTTCAATGTGGACTGCCTTCGGCCATACTTTCCACCATTGCTAGACACATCCGACATTGCAGAACAGCTCAAACCCACATAATTAAATCTAGATTGCATGGAACAAGCTACAACTGATCGGATCATGGACACACAGATCAAGAACACTCGCCAACAGAATATCCAACTGTATCGAGTTGTCAAAGCAGGCCAACTCCTTCAGCAGGGCAAGTGGCTCACCAGGGAACAAGTTCAGCAGAAGTTTCCTCATCTCATGGAGGAGCTCAACGCAATGGGGACCATTGCTTCCTAAGGGGGGAGGAATGATCCAGGTGGATATTGGTGGCCACCTGCCAAGTCCACCTGGACCCCCACCATTGTCTTTCTCAGCATTTTCAGTTTCCTTAATTGTAGCACAACTTACTATTTTTAGCAGTTTTTCGCGTCCTGAACTTCCGGAGCCGTTTTGAGGCCCTAAACGACGTTTTTTGGGGAATCCGGGGGCAACATGGGTCCATGGAATGGACTGATGTTGCTCGTTCCAAAAATGATAGTGCTCGGATAGATCTTTCTAATGAGCTATTGTACGCATCAAACGGAGATCATATGCCAGAGTTACGACCCCGGGAAGTTGATGTACCAACTTACCCCCAAACGGGGCCCACAGTTTGGCGTTTCATCTCCTAGGGTTAGGTTTTGGAATGTTAAGGGTTTTCCATTGTTTCTCAACGATAAATAGGCCTTCGAGCCTCATTGTAACACAGTTCAGAGGCATGTAGCCATCACATCTCTTCTCAGAGATAAGCTACCATCGCCCTAGCTGATTTATTTCCATTTCTGGTTGTAAGCATATTTCTGTATTTTCCATTAATGAAATGAAGTATTATTTCCATTGCATCTTTGTGTATATGGTTATCTCTGTAATTTGTTGCGTTCCTGTTTAAATCCGGATCAGTATGCATCCACGGATGCACCCATTTTTGATCGCTCATAGGACTCACCGAATGTCAGTCCATCATTTGACAACGGAGAGGATAAGTTATTCATTGAAAATCCACTTGATATTTCATCTGTCTCTTTCAGAAACACATAGGATGAGTTTGTTCGATTTTCATCTACCCCTTTGTTTGATTCATCTAATCATGACGATGCCAATGAAATTATTGATTTTTCTAATCACAACAGTCATGATACATTCACTCCCATATTTGATCATGATAATGACTATATCGCAGTCGATATTTTGAAGCCACCAGTCTATGGTGATCTATCTGACGATGAAGTCGAAACACCCAAGACTGTCGAGGCACTTCAGCCCGGGTTGATGGTTATGTCAGGTCCTCGCTCTCTTGGGGTTAGTCTCACTTCCGATCAGGAAATTTCTCAATCACCCATGGCTCCTCATCACTCATTTGTATGCATTGAATATCATATAGATCATACCTCCTCCACTCGAACTACACAATCTTATTGCTCATGCATTGGAGGAATCTTACATTGCAAGCAAACGTGCACGACGCAAGTTATCTTTGTTTCTTTCATTTTCTTGCATGTCACAGTCAATAGTGTGCTTATGCTTCAAAGTTGCATGCAATGTCGCACAGCTTCATGACAAGTCCACGGACTGCTCTCCATGCACTTGTACTCACTTATGTCTTGTGGGCACTTTGAAACACAAAGTGTGGTTGTCTTCATTTTTATATCTTTCTTTCTTGTTGGTTCGCACAACTGGGTTTCTTGTGGACCAAGCCTTCACCAACATGGGTCAACCAATGCGCTGGTGGCTGCATTGGAAATATCACTTCACGTGATCAGGCCCATGTACCATTAGCTTAGGAGTAGGAGTAGTGTTTGCTTTCAGTCAGATTGCTTGCATGCTTGTTCACTTACTTGCTTTGTATGTTTATTTTTCTGCTTACTTGTTTTCTTACTCGCTTTCGCTTTAGCTCTTGCTTTGCTTTGTTGTATGTTAGTTTGCTTGTTTTGTTCGTAGGTTAGATTCACATGAAACCATGTATGACTCTTGAAATGAGCTGGGTAAAGTACAAAAGGGCCTGTATAAATATCACTACTTTGTTATCTATCATCTTGCCTCTATATGAAGAACTTGTTACTTTTATTCCATGATATGTTAAAGGAAAATATGTACTATTCAAAGTGAACCTTGGTGAAAACACAACGCTTGCATGCTAACTAGTGTCACCTACTCTAGTCGGTTGTTTTTGGGTTAACCCTTGTCAGCTCAATCAAGTAGAGTAAGGTGAGGGGGAAAACCTTAATAGGCATGTTAGAGGTATAATAAACTACTTCTCTGCTGAAATAACCTCTTCTACTCTCAATAAGTTGGGATCCCTCTTTTGCCTCTGAAATGAACAAGTGCTATGCATAGTTATCAAAATGGAAAAATAAAAAGTCAAAATATTAAAAATGAAAAATGAATAAGGTGAAATAAGATAAAGGCTTCCCGCACAGAGAGGTGATGCAAGTAACTCTGCCGAGGTACTAATCAGGCTTGCTTGTAGTGGAGCCATGCTTGTGTTCCTATGTGACTCCACCGAGTTACTGTCCAGGCCTGTTGGCAGTAGAGCAACACCAGAGATGAAACTAAGACTCTGACGACTATACTTCTTGTGCACCAATATACCCCTCAACCCCAATTGAAACAATTGTGTTTCCTTGGCTTGGAATGTGTGTCAATCGACCAAGCGCTAGGCAGATGCTACATCTTACAATCAAGCTAGTGTGAAACCAAGATGAGCTGAGAACTAAACAATACTTCCGGAGGTGCTAGACTTTCTTTTCACAAACAAGGTTCATTCAGAGAGCTGGAGTTCTACCAATGTGTCACCAAGTGTTGTAGCGGCGACAACCACCCTCCAAAATTTTTCCTTAGCTTTGTTTTGGAGCCTCCCTACCAACTTTTCACGGCACCTTGTCTTGCATCGTCAAGTACACAAGCTTTAGTGTTTTCTTGCACAAAGGCAGCCTATCGATCACAACTTGACGCATTCCCCTCATAGGTTGTCCATCCGAACTTGGTCCAGTTGCATACTGAGTATCTCCCCTAAGAAATTGCACATTTCTGGAGGGAAAGCAACCTTCCCTCCAAAAATTGTGCAATCATGTCTGGCAGCCTACTGGGCTCCAGAATTGTGTAATTCTGTGAGTCAACATTCATAGTGAAAATTGTGCAATTTTCCCTAGTAGGGTTGCTCAGCACAGAATTTGCACAAATCTGGGTAGCAGTCAACTGCTCTACCTAGAAATTGCACAAATCTCCTAGGAATCCAGCCCAGCTCCCAGCCAGAAATGCACATTTCCTTCAAGCAGTTGAGAAACTTCATGCATGAGCAGTTGGGTTGACTAGTTCCACCCGGGACCAAGGAAACTTGACTTGCATCCATGGCTTGATTTTTCCCGGAATATCAAAAGGTAACACGCAAAAGGCATCCCATGATTCAGGGAGCTATTTTTAGCAGCTGGAGGTTAAATGTAAAGTTGTTTTAAAAGCTTTCCTCTAAGTGTCGCTTTTTCCTAGATTTGTGGCATGCGCGTCATGAGCTCAAAAATTATTTATTCGACGCATCAGAGCTCATTCTTTCACATCAATCTTGGATATCTAACATCCCACAACACATCCAAGACTCTTTGACACATCCATCTCAGCAATTCACAGGTAGGTGGCCTCAACTTGTCTTTTTTAGCATTATTGTTATTTTTTGTGTATTCATTTGTGTGAGTGTTGTTTTCTTGATTTCTTTGAACACTTGCTATTGTTTACATGTATACTAGCTTGTCTTAGCACTGTTTCAATTTTTGTTTCTATCTCAAAACTATCGTATGCATGAAATTGTTTTGCACGAACGGTAGCTGATTCAGCGACTCGCTTCCCCCACATGCACGTTGATTTGTTTACTGAATCTTTCATTCATTTTTGCATGCACAGTCAATCAATTATGCTTTCACTTAGTATCGCCATGCATTCACTGTCTTATTCACTTTCATTTTGCCGTCAGGGAGTCGGGCCAAACTTGGCCCGGACTCTGCCTTCACCGAGATAGCATTGTGCAATCTGGGGAAGGAAGGCTCTATCTTCCTCTCCAAAAATGTGCATTTCTGCTTAGCAATGTCTCCTAGGAATGTTTGCGCATTTCCGAGGGATAGTGATTGTTGGCCCAGAAAATTGCGCAATGTAGTCCCTGAGCCTGCAGTCACTCCCAGTTGGAATTACACATTACGCAATCCCTGCAGCCAACAACCAATCTAGATTGTGCATTGTACAAATCCAGCAGCCAGTTTTTCCTCCCAGACAACCCAGACTACCTTTTACGTAATTCTAGCAGCTAGTCACCCAGCCTCCCAGAAGAAATTGTGCAATCTTACCTATCAGTTCCTTAAGTATGTGCTATGTCATTCCCCAAATTTGCTTTAGTTTTCACTGACAGATTTCTTGCCATCCATGTTACTTGTCTCTAGATCTTTCAGGTTTTCATCTGCCTCTTATAAGTATAGGATCAATGGCTTCCAAGAGATCGGGATCACAGGACATTGATGGAAAGGCAACTAGAGTTGTAGTTGAGTGAGTATTCTCTAGTCTACCGATCTGTGAAGATACAAAGTTGTTTCTAGACAGGGATATACAACTAAAGTGGCAAGAGGTCAATGAAGCATTTGCAGGCACTTTTGAGAAAGACCTCGAAGACCGTCAGGTTTATATGAACATTCACAAGTCTGGCTTGTACTGGATTACATGTAGATACCTCGCATTCCCATGTGCGGACATGATACACTAGACCGTCTCTCACACTAATCCCGAGACGATGACCTTGAGCAGTGTTAGTGGGACGAAGCTTGCAACCTTCTGGGCATGAGATTCTAATGAGATGTATTAGATGCTAGAGCCTGTGACTATCATGAAGACTCCATTCAGCTTACCCAACAACAATGCTAACTCCAGAGACATTATGAAGAACTGGGTAAAGGAGTCAGCTCAATTCAGGTTGACACCCAACTAGATCTACAAGACTAAGATATTGCGAAAGGTGTATCAATACTTGATCATATTTGCATGTTGACTGTATGGCTGAGCAAGCACATAAACCTTCCCACAGAGTTGGGTGATTGCACTAGACCAATTGGCTAGAGAAGGAAAACCATGTAACTGGTGTGGCATGTTGGCTCATCAGCTAAAGGAACAAGTAACGAAGGCTCGACAGTCACCCGGAGGTATGCATACAAAGATTTACATGTCTGCCTACATATTAGATGTAGTCTGTGCCCAACAGGAGTTCTCGAGCTTGGAGTGGGCATGGTCACCGGCGGAGACTGTTGTGAACACATATTTCAAGTTGTTGTCTGAACGCATCTTCAAAGGAGTAATCACATAGTTTTTTGATCATTTTTTCACCCCAATATACAAAATTTTATTCGAACATGATCCACCCTACATGTCGAAGGAAGCAGTGGAGGAAATGATAGGAATCGCTGAATGGTATGCCTCACCATCCGACACCTTCATCTGAATGTTCAGCACGGAGAAGCATCTACATGTTCTACCGAAGTTTGCCTTGGATGTACTTGTCATGCAAGAAGTAGCATATCACATCTCGGCAGGATTGACAGCTAGACTACACCAGAAAAAGAAGGCACCTTGGCCCACTCTTCCATTGTGGATTGGGTTATATGAGATTTAGAGTATCAAGCAAGCAGATGTCGAAGAAAAACTAATGAAGAAGTACCCATTCGACCTCCGAAGCTACAATCTATATGACCCACATTGCATTGTGAAAGATCACTGCATGAGAGTTCATTTCAACTGGATCCACGGGGCATGTCATTAAGCCAAGAAGGACTCATGGAGATATTGATACAGTTTCTCCAGACCCAATGAACCGGTCAGCTTCACTATGGAGTGGTTAGCGAAGCAACATGAAGCAACATCATGGAGAGCACCAACAGCAGCAGTAGCAGTAGTGGCAGTAGAGGCAAGCATACCAGTGCGTGACAAAGGTAAGAGGAAGATTTTCGATCGCATGGAGGAGGAGAAAAGCTGCAAGTTCCAAGAAGATCCATTGGTAGAGAAAGAAACTATGGCTATAGAGGCAAAGAGGCATCAGCACAACATGTGAATCATGTAAAGGAAGAGGGATAAGAGAAGAATTGAAGAAGAAGAGAAGGAATTTCATGAACTAAGGGAGAAACTCTAGAAAGAACAAGAGCTGCACAAACTTGAGAGGGATGCATAGCAGTAGCAGGTACAACAAGGGGCACAACATGTGAAAACAGATGAAGTAGCGCCCATACAAGTAATTGATTCGTCATAACAGCTGGCATCAGGCCAACAAGGTGAACCATCGTAGGAGCAAGGCTTCACTCATGAGATAAAACAAGAACTTCAACAGTTGGATGCAGACATGGAGCAACAAGAGTTAGAATAGGACACCGACCTCATGCCTCACCACCAAGAGGTCAATTTACCTGCTTCACCACATCCAGATGATGAGTAAGTCTCAAGTGATCAAGAAGGCACTAAGATCCTTGGTGATCATCTAGAAGGAGATATGCACAAAATCTCATTTGACGAATCTCAACATAGATTTGTGCAATCTCGCAGAGTATCAAATCCGGAGGATCATACATCTCCTACATAAGTTGAGGAATGAGTGATCATGAATGATGTGCAAAAACATATAATAGCTTTGGCCGATGCAACCAGTGTATGTTGAATCCACTAGCTCAAGTGTTCACTTTTTGATAGATGAGAATGAGCGAATGGTGAAGGAACTACAGATGGCCAAGCAAGGAGGAGACTTGGTGATAGTGTTTGCTTGAGCTGAACTGAAGAAGGTAATACTAGATAAAGTATTGTCCCTTGACATAGTGATGCAAGAATTGTACTCCAAGTTTGGTACCATGCATAAGGAAGTCGTCTATCTCAACAGATAGCAGCAGCGATGTGCGAGAAGAGCAAGTATCTTAAGAAACTTGCATGTTGTTGTTGATGACATGCAAACATCGATGATGAAATACAAGGGAGACCTGCTTCACTTGCCTAAGAAGATGATGGCCAATGTGGTTGAGATGAAAGAACATATCCGAAGTCAAATCCAAAACTATGAAGAGCTCTTGTATCTCATCACTAGCATATAGGCTTCCCGTGCAGGAGTATTCAGGAGTATGGATGTTGTGGTGTGCATACACTCGATCCCATCTATTGGGACTCTCACCCAGGTGAAGACAAAGAAACAGGTTCGACTAGAGCTTGACTCATACTTCGACAAGTTGATGTGCATTGCCACCAGCCCAGACTTGCCCATTAGTGCAAACATCATGGAGAAGTATGTTGCTGGTCCAATCGCATTAAAGACAATGATGAGCATGCTTTTAGATGAGTTGGAAAGAGGAGCCCAAGTAGTGTACCCAGATGCTATGGTGGCAAGAGTCAGATTTTAGATGGATGTCACTGTGAAATACATCGACACCATCAAGGACTACTGATCTTGGCATCAGTATGTTATTGTCGATTAGCATGAAGATGTTGAGGAGTTGGAATTCCATGGTTGTTTAATTCAGAGTGATGTGTAGCTTGGATTTCTCAAGCCATTTTGTTTCACATGGGTACATGCGCATTGTAATGTAAAAGTCATGTCAAGTGTAAGTCAAGTTGTGATAGTTGGATGTAACAGTCATAGAGTAGGTGAAGAGTCATGAGGGTAGTTGAACTATCATAAACGGGAATGTCAAGGGTCACCGCACCCTTTGCCATAAATAGTCCCTCATAACTCATTGTAAAGGCTTTTGGTCAGCCAAGCTTCTGATAAGACTATCTTGGAGATAGCTTGGACGTTATCCTAATGAGCCTTGGCTTCTCCACTATGCAGAGCTAGTACATCTCTTTGGAGGAGCAGGCGAATGTGGCTGTAACATTACCCTATTGGAACTAGTGGTTGGACATAGATGTATTGTATGACTAGAACTTACACTCCTTTATATAATAAGAGCCAACACATTTCATGCATATGTTGTATTGTATTATATGCTATCTGGTTTACTCTAAATGATATATGTATTGTTTTCTTACGCATGCATGTATGGACTATTTTGTATAAGTATGTATGAATCTTTCTGAAATATCATGTTGGTTTAACCAATACTTTGGATTGCTCACTAACTTGCCTTCCATGTTGTGATGCATCTTTGCTCGTGTGTTCCCTTCCAAGATGAGTACTATTATAGGTTTCCAAGGTGCATATTCATCTCAACCCCCGTGTGTTAGAACACATCATGCACCTTCCTTGATTCACTGCAGCTGTCACACCCTTGCTACCAACAAAGTTATCTTACTTACCTCTGTGTGAAATCGCAGTCAAGGCATTACCATAAGACCCACTGTTGGAACTCCTACACCAAACAGTCTGAGGTCTAATTAGGACTTCTTACCGAGGAGATCCCCTAACATGTTAGCGGGTCCAAAACCATCAACAGGACCATAATACTTCGGTGATAATTTATTATCCTTCTTAGCTTGCTTGAGGGACAGTGGTTTATATGAATTTAGTTGTAGTAATACCCAGTCACCTACGTCAAAACATCTTTCGTTATGATGTTGATCTACCTGTTTTTTCATTCTATTCTATGCAAAAGTGAGGTTGTCCTTTAAGAGTTGGAGAACTTTTTGTTGATGCTCAATGTGATCTTCCAATGCTTGAACTTAGAATTTTCTCTTAAATATGATGTGATGGACGGTGGATGATATCCATAAAGTTCCATAAATGGGGTCATTTTTGCTACAGTATGGAAGGAACTGTTATACCACCATTCAACCAGAGGCAACCATTTGACCAATTGTGTGTGTTTATCATATACAAAGCAACAGATGTATCCTTCCAAACATTTGTTTACTATCTCAGTTTTCCCATCAGATTCAGGTAAGGTGAGTTATGAGCTAATTGAGTACCAAGACAAGAAAATAATTTTGTCCAAAAATTTCCAGTGAAAATGGGATCTCTATCACTTACAATAATCTTTGGGTTTCCATTAGCTTTTAAATTGTTTCCATAAATGCAGTAGAAACAGTATTGGCTTTAAATGGATGTGATAATGCACAAAATTGTACATACTCGGTAAGTCTGTCAACTACCACCATGATGACACTCTTTCCTTTGGACTTGGGTAAGCCTGTGATAAAATCCTTTGAAACCTCCTCCCAACGTTGGCTTGGAATGGATAAAGGTTGTAATAGACCTAGGATCTAAATTGTTTCAACTTTATTTTGCTGGAAAACCAAACTTTCCACCACAAACTTGTAAATATCTGATTTAAGTCTATCCCAAAAAAATTCCTTCTTAACCTTGTAGTAAGTTTTTAAAAATCCTGAGTGCCCTCCTAAGGGAGAGGTGTGCAATTCCATAAGAATCTTTTATTTGATTTGGGAATTCTTACATAGGTATAAGCGATCTTTGCACTATAATGAATCATTTTTCTAGATAAATGTATCACATGTACTGGGATCTTGTTGTAACTTTTGAATGTGTGCCCACACTTCTTCAACATTCTTCCATTCATCCCTTGCTTCATTTTTCCATTCTAGTTGGATAATAGAAATGGCGCAAAGCAATGCTTCCAAATCCTCATCCTTTCTTGAGAGTGCATATGTCGCAACATTTTTCTTCCCTTTCTTGTAGATGATTTCAAAGTCATAACCCAACATCTATATGACCCATTTTTTTTTCTCTTCTTAAGATAATCTTTGTTCTAAAAAGTATTTAAGACTATAATGATCCGTTTTTACCTTGAAGTGTCTTCTTGTTAGGTAGGGTCGCCATTTCTTAAGTGAATGTAATATTTCCAATATTTCCTTCTCATAAATAGCTTTGTGTAAATACTTTCCATGGATTGGACAACTTTCGAAAGCAATGGGTCTTTCTTCTTGCATTAAAACAACAACAATTCCATTTCCTGAGGCATTACATTCCACAATAAAGGTTTTTGTGAAGTCTGACATATCTAAGACTGATTCTTGGCACATTTCCTCTTTAAGATGTTCAAAGGCCTTTGTTGCTTTTGAAGTCCTTGAAAATGCATCTTTCTTCAATAATGTTGTTAGAGGTGCTGCTATTTTCCCATAGTTCTTAACAAACTTGCGATAATACCCTATCAACCTGGGAAATCCTCACATATGATTTATGGATGTGGGGATTTTCCATTCCTTAATGGCTTTAATTTTTCTAGGGTCTACCTTCACACCTTCATGAGATACAATATGACCCAGATATTCCACCTCTTGTACTCCAAAGAAACATTTGGAGATTTTTTCATATAATTGTTTCTCCTCCAATAGTTTGAGCACCATGTCAACATGTTCAACATGATCCTTCTAAGACTTGTTGTAGATTAGTATATCATCAAAAAATATTAACACAAATTTTCTAAGGAAGGGTTTGAAAATAGAATTCATTAAACCTTGAAATGTAGAAGGTGCATTGGTAAGGCCAAAAGGCATGAACAAAAATTCATAATGACCCTCATGAGTTCTAAATGATGTTTTTGGAATGACTTCAATCTTCATTCTGATTTGACAATATCCTGAACGAAGATCCAACTTGGTGAAGTAAATCGATCCATGCAATTCATCAATGACAGGAATGTGAAAGTGATCTTTAACAGTGAGCTTGTTGAACTCCCTATAATCCAAACACATGCGCCAGGGCCCATCCTTCTTGTGCACCAATATTACTGGACTAGAGAAAGAAATTTGACTAGGTTGAATTATACCAGCCTCTAGCATTTCTGCAACCATACATTCAACTTCACTCTTTCTGGCATAGGGATATTTATAAGGCCTGATGTTTGGAGGAACACTTCTTGGAATCAAATGAATAGCATGATCATGATCACGAATAGGTGGGAAACCTTTGGGAGCATCAAATACCTTGGAATGATTGTCCAAGACTTTTTGGAGATCTAGAGAAATAGATGATTTCGATGTGGGAACCTCTAGTGAACATAATTATGAAATTACACATCGTTGTTCTGTCTTTAGAAGCTTTGTCATTCCGTTAGAGCTGATTATCTTTCTTGGTTTCCCTATGATACCCCTTAATTCAATTTCCTTTCCTTCCGAGCAAACTTTCATGAAAAGTTCTTGAAAATTAAAAGCTATTGTACCCAACGAGTGTAGCCATTGGACTCCTAATACAATATCAGAACCACCCATTGGAATGGAAAGGATTGGGCTATTCAATACATATTCTCCCATGGATAGCTTGATCTTATGGCACTTTCCAGAGAAATTTATGGTTCCTCCACTTGCAACCATCACTTGACACTCTGGTGTTGGATATAGGAAGAAATTCAATTTCTTGGCTATCTTACAATGAATAAAATTATGGGTACCTCCCGAATCAATAAAAAATATTACCTTTTTATTCTTGATATGTCCTTCTATCTTGATAATTTGAGGAGTGGTAATTCCAGCCAATGCATTACAAGATATGGTCGGATTCAATTCTTCTCTCTCTAGGGTTTGTTCCTGGTGTATATCCTCTTCTTTTGATGTTTATTGTTCCTTTTCTTATTCCTCTTCAAAATATATGTAAAATAATTTCTTCTCATCACACTTATGATCTTTAGTGTATTTGTTATCACAACTATAACAAAGCCCTTTTTATCTTTTTTCTTCCAATTGTTTTGGTGTCAACCTTATAGTTTGTCGAAGGCCAGGGGAAATAACACTTCCATATTTATAGTTGTAAGTGGTAGGCTTCCTTGTGGCCATAATTTTGCTCTCCATTTTTATTTCCAACTTGAATGCCTTCTCCAATGAATCAGGTTCCCAAAGGTGAACCTCGTGTTGGATGTTATCCTTTAAAGCCCCTATGAACACATCAATCCTATGCTCCTTTGGAATATCTTTTACCCTTATATTCAATTTTTGGAAGTCCTCAATGTGCTCCATCATTGAACCCTTTTGTTTGAGATTTATCAATTGGCTAAAAAAAATGTTTATTTGTGTATCCTCATAATGTGTTGTCATTTCTTCCATAAAAATTTCCGAAGTGAAAATTTGTTTACGAGAGCAAAGCCATCGATACCACACAAACTGGGTTGGTTCCAAATATAAAGTTGAAATGCATACCTTTTGTGTGTTTTTCACATTTTGGAGATCAAAATATTTCTCCATCTATAGTATCCATATTACAGGATCCTTACCATCAAACTTCCTCATATTGATCTTTGGAACATGGTGGGTCTTCAATCCACCGTTAGAGTCTATGAAACCATGATTAACATTTCTTTTATTCTCCTCATGAGTTTCCTTTACTACCCTTTCGCCATTAGTAAGAATTTCTTGTAGCAAATTTGTCAAATCTGCCTTCAAATCTTCCATGTTTCCTTTACTTTTTTCTTCTATACCATCTATCTTAGTTTCCTTGTCTGTCTTCAAATCTTCCATGTTGCCTTTAAGTTTTTCTTCTATACTATCCATTTTAACTTCCACGCCTTTCTTTAAGCCATCCATCTTATCTTCCACACCTTTCTTTAAACCATCCATCCCAGCTTCCACGCCATCAATCTTATCTTCCATGCCTTTCTTTAAACTATTCATCTTAGCCTCTGTTACTTGTTGTGAGAGTGAATTTTTTTGCACTTGGTCTCGTAATTTTGATATATGATGTTGCATTTCTTCCTCTTCTTCATGAGTCATGCTTTAGCTTTCAAGTTGCTTACTAGGTATTTCCATTTTCTTTTTTGGGGGCATCAAATAATAATGCTTCACTATGCCCTTTGAATTCCTTCATACTAATTTTTCAAACCAAACTTCTGTAAAAAAATAAAAATAAAAAATAAATAAAATAAAAATAAAAAACCCTACACATCTTTTTTCACTTTTTAGGAGCTTGATAGCGAATCTGTTGTATCTCTATAATTAGGAATGTCCAAGGTCTGAAATTTATTCCTACAGTAGACATATATGTCCTCTTTCCAACCCCACATGTCTGATCAATATTGGATTCTCCAGTGAAGATTTATGCCAAATCTGCCATGATGACCTGATTATAGGCTCGTTTAGTAGAGTGAACTTATAGGAAGTGCCACGTGTAACTGTTTCGACCTTAGGACATTAAACCAATACATAGAAAACTACAAGATGTCCTCTTTCTGTAACTTCTTACGAAATTTTAATCTGATGCTCAGAAATAAAGTTATGATGAGTTTCCCCAAGTCACTTGTTTGATATATATTTCGAGATCCTACAAAAACCCTAACTTCCTTGGATCATGTCTCTGAAAATATAGAGATACAGGATCTGACGTTGAGAGAGATTTAGTCTCGAATGGTTTTTTTTAGCTTCCGAAACTTCATAGAAAAAACTTTATAGTGAAAATTCCATGATTACCTATTTGGAGCAGCGAAACCCTAGAATCCAAACCTCTGATACCAAATGTTATGCAACCAACTCTCAAAATAGAAGAAAAGATAGATCAATGCCTTCAATATCAGCTTCCTTGAGGGGAAAACCTCCTTTACATTACACAAATGAATAATTCTTGGATGATACAAATGATAAAACCTCCTTTCTATATATAGGAGTCTAAGGGGCCACAATATAATCAAAGCCGACATAACAATAATAATATAAGGGCACAACAATAACAATAGTGGGCTTCTATGGGGCACAATAATAAAAATATGGGGACAATAGGGGCACAACAATAACAATAAGGGCTACAATAACAATAGTAATGGGGGAATCACTAGTATTATAGGGACCTGACATTTTGGATCTTATAGAGTGTCTGTGGAGTGAAGAGGATGAATATGAGTAAGACTCAATTAAATATAGAGCATAATGAGATGAATTATATATTCAACATAAAACAAAAAAAATTGTTATTGTTTACAAGCCAGAGAAGAGTAAAATTAAGTAAATTTGGCCCTTAATCTTATTGAAACAATAAAGAGAGAAAACATATGGAAAATTGAGAGAATAAACAATTTCAAAAGAGAAAATACATCACCAATTGCTTGACATGGGAATCCTAGAACAAAGCTCTGTGTATTACTACAAATTGATCCCTTTCAGTACAATTCACAAATTATATCAAAATATAGCTCCTTTATTCATACAAGTTCCAACCTCTATTACATCATATGCTTAGCCTTTTATACTATTTCAGCCAAGGGCCAGATACAATGCATTTTGTCCAGCTAAGTGGATCAAAAGGTGTGTTTGATTGTTTCTACATAAACAACAAGATTCATGTTAATTATAGGAGAGATTTAACTTAGAAAAACACCTTCATCCTCATCTTCCCGTAATCCTGTGGAAAATCCTGAACTACCTACTTTGATGCCAAAAATCCTACTAAAAATCCTCCTCATGCATATCAGGCCCTACCGAATCAGTGGAAACCATAAAAAATGGTAGAGTGCGAAATCAGAATTGTGGAAAGGGTGTTAAGTCATCAAAACAGAAATCGGTACCATTAGCTTGATCTTTCGGGGATAAGCCCTTTAGCTTGGGACAGGGAACTGATTCTTTGTAACAAGGTCGCATTATAACGGTTCATATGTGTAATACATGGGACCACACCTATATGCGGATGGGTCCTTTACTTTATCAATATTTCGCAATCAGTAATTTTCACAACGTTGCACTTAGTTGCATTCTTCGAAACTTACAATCGCTGATATGTGGGGTCACCTTTGGCTCTAAGCCCACAACTTTCCTTCTTTATAACCGTGAATTAGCCCTTACGTCAGAGCTCCTCTCCTGGTGTTTTCTAATCGTCAGTTTTAGATTAGGTGCACAACACAGCTCCACTGATCGCCCAATGTCAATCACCCTTTACATTTGGCCCTTCGTCCTTTGGTTCCTCACGTGACCATAAGCCATCCCTTATTGGAGCCCCTCTCCCGAAGGTTTTCAATTGGAGGTTTCACTCTTATGCACAACAACCCTCAGCAGTTGCTCACCAATTTCTAACAAATGACGTCATCAGTGCCACATCAAGGCCACGTGTCATCCTGTGAATGGTGACATGTTTCACCCATTTTCAACCTCCTCTAAACATACAAAATGTTGAATATTCTTGCCATGTGTCCACTGTATGGCCACGTCATGATGATGTCAGCCACCGCATGGCATATCGGAACCAATGAGCGTGAAAAATGCGTCCCTTTGGGAGGAGAGAGAAAATGCCCGAACTTCCCTATTTCAGTGAGAAATTCCGTTGTAAATTTGTTTTGGCCTCCCCTTGGAATTTTAACGCTGAATGATTTTTCCTCGAAATCCTTGCGATTTCGAAATGTGATCGCCCTGCCATGCCTTGTAAAATGTCGATTTTCAACCTCGTTGACTGTTGACCGGCCATAAACCTCTAAGATCCGAGATGTGGTGTACTTGGGACCTTTGATCACCGATTGTGATCCCAGAAGTCGCTAAATGTTGATTTTGCTCCACTATCCACTTCTTGCTGTCTCCAAAACCTCTTATATGTGGGTTTTGGACTTTTACTTAGCCTTTTCCTTTATTCTGTGGATTTTGAACAAGGATCTCCTCCTGTCATAACTTTTGATGCCAAGGTCCTTTTTAGGAGATATATAGCTCATTAGAAAGTTTCTTATGAGTACTTTATTATGAAAAGGGTCTTTTGAAGCTTTGAGTCCTTTCGATATTTGATAAATGACCTCAAACTTCCCTATCTAGACCACAAGACCTCAAAGACTAAATGACTCCTTAGACAAGAGAATTTGTAGGCTATGACACCTAGTGACTCATAGGCTAAAATTCACAAGTAGATTCACAAAATAAATAACTGGACACAGATTATTATTACCTATATTTATAGGACCCTATCACTGGCGATGGGGTTCACCAACATTTTCTGTAGAGTTCCCTCATTTTCATCAAATATTGCCTCTGCTCTTTTTGGGGTTTCTTTTGTTTATGTTATCGGCCTTTATTTACAGGATTTACGCCATTCATGATGGGTTTTTGTAGAAAGGTTTTTGAATGTATTGGGTGTTTCTATTGCTAGGCTTTTTATGATGTTTTTCTTGGGGTTATTCAATGGTCATGTGTTCCCCGTATCTTTTATTTTGTATCAAACATGTTTTGAATCAATATTACATACATACATGGTGTGTCTACAAAATGTAATTTGTATTTTCTTTAATAAAAATTATGATTTTTTCTCTAGAAAAGGAAAAAAAAAACAAAGTAGATTTAAAATTTCTAAGGAGCAAGTTCATATGAGTAGTTATCAATTATAAATTAAGTAGTAATACCATCATAACATAATATATTCATTCAATTTCATATATATCAGTTATTTATATTATGCAAGTGCTAAAAGGTAAAATAAATATGTATCATATACTATTTTAATAATAAGCATATATAATATTGCACAATTGGGACCTTGGCATAAGGACTTTCTATTTGACTACTTATTAGTGGACTTGTTGGGTTTTTATTGTTTTTGGTAGCCTTCTGCATGTTGTAGTGCCAACCAGATGTGACTCTGGATTCCCAGGCTTGGTGGAACTAATTCTAGTTGTTCGATATATTCTGGTACAGCCTGGTTGGCAATGCCTCATCAACGTCGGCGAGTTAGAAGGGGAATTGAATAGAGGGGTCAGATTGGTAGGCACATTATGGGAGACCGTAGCCATTATGAGGTTTTTGACCCCAACCCAACCCATATAATTGGTATTAAGGAGCCGCTACCCCCTCTGGATAATTTTAGTAGCCAGCTCTGGCACATAAATTTTCTCCTGGAGAAGCTTAGCAAGGATCGACATGATGATAGGAATGTGGGCATTGGCTTCATAAATGATCTCCAATGAAATTAGTGGAAAATTCAAGACCGATTGGCCAACATGTAGAGGAGATAGTGGCGTATACAAGAGAAATTGGATCATTTTGAAGGAAGGTTGACCCATATGGAGAAACATGTCCATTGACTTTAGACTTCCACCAAAACCTAGCTCTAGACCAAAACATCCTACTCTAGTCAACTCTTTAGATGTATAATGGTCGTTGGTTGCATCCTGATTTTGAAGGTCTTCTAGTATCACCTACCTTTGTAGTTCTGGTTAACGATGTTTTTTTTTTACAGTTTTCTATATGTCTTGGTATTCACCTACTAGCCAATAAATCGAGTAAGAGTGAGGCTAGTAGGATTTTGAAAAATTGTACTTAAAGATGTAATCTTTTGGCATAATAGAAATTTTTAGATGCACATAAAAAACAGAAAAGAAAAAAAACAGCATATATAATATTGTTATATTTATATCATATACATAAAGGTATATGATATTTTTTACAAGATTAGAAATTACAATTAAAACAAATGTTACATTTATTTTATTTTCTATTTCAATTCATTACCTTTAATTTTGACTTTTCTAACTTTTTTGTCTTTTTTTTTTTTTTTTAATTTAATTTTTCAAAAAGGCTTCAATTCTTTTCACCAATAAAATGATATATATATATATATATATATATATATATATATATATATAGTTAAATGAAAAAATTAAAAAAATATGTTCCGAATATTTTATATTAGAAAATAGGTAAATATTTATAATCAAATCATAACTAATTCAAAGTCAACTATGAAGATCCCTTGGTGGCGACATATATATATATATATATATATATATATATATATATATATATATATATATATATATATATATATATATCCATTTTACCATATAAATTAAAATAATGATTCATATTTATAATTATTATATTTCAAACGTTTATATTTAAATTTAATTAATAAACATATAAAAATATAATACCTACAATAAAAAAAAAATTAGGATGTATATAATCAATGTTATTTATATCATATTAAAAAATAATTATAAAAATTATAAAACGTGTGAACAAAATGTCAAAATCCATATATACGTAGCTATATGTAGTAAAGTGGTCTAGGGAATCTTAGTTTGAGATCACTTTGAAAATGAAATGTTATGCACCAATAGATTCGACATAATGACATATGTAGCCACCTAAAAGTTATAGTGGTAGTCATGTTGATTCTTTTGATCATTAAAAAAAAACAAAAACTATATATATTATCAGGGTTTTAATAAAATTAGAAATAAGGATATATAGAGATATGAAATTTATATAAATATAAATAATGTTATTAACAATCAATATAGATCCATCTTAAACACTAAGAGGAATCAAATATATTGAGGTGAAAACCTTCCTCCAACTTGTGCACTCAAAAAAAGGTTTGCATCTTGAGAGATTTCATCCCTCTCATCGCTATTATATAAAATTGTTTTACTTAATGTGGACATTGAAATATTTTATATATGGTTGAAATTTGTATATTATTTTTAATTAAATTTTTTTAATACCAATATAGATCCATGTTAATTAATCTATCAAGAAAATATTTGATGTACAAAACCCTTTTAAAATGTCAAACTTCAAGAAATAGTTGCACTTCAAAAGATTTGATCCCTCTTAACACTTGATAGATCTAGGATTCATATGGATCTATGTTGGTTATCTTTGTGTGTGTGTGTCAACTCCATGCTAAATATGGAAGGAAGTACACATCTCCTAATTTTGAAAACACACTAATAATATGTTTTAATCGTAAGAAAAAAAATCACTTATTTTATATAATATAAACATTAAAGTGTTTTTTTGTTATTAATATAAATTAAAGTACACATCATCCTCATATTGGGAAGTAGAAAATATCTCTCTCTATGTGTGTGTGTGTATGTGTGGAAGTAGAAAACATAGCGGACTGTAAGCTCAATTGGTCGAGTACCTGCCACATAAGCACCTCTCTATGAGAGGTCGCGGGGTCAATTGTCCTTGACACCCTCTAGGGATCAGGTTCTGATATGGGCCAATGAGACTGATCCCTTCGGGATCTACCCAGTACTATTTCCGTGGATGTAGTGATCACTGATCTCTGGAGTACGTGAACCACATCTCTCTCTCTCTCTCTCTCTCTCTCTCTATATATATATATATATATATATATATATATATATACCCACAGGCAGACGGAAAATGTCACGGGGAAATAGTTACATAAAAAAAAATCATCAATGACAATAAAAGTATCCCAAAACATATATGGAGATCCCTTAATAATAAGAGTGGAAAAATATACTGCCTAGAAATAGTCTGCAGCATCATCCATTCTAGTCTACAAGTTTAGATCCATATAAAAATATAACTTCAGTTAAAGTACCCAAAAACACAGAGGACTTTCATTAGTTTTTCGCACTTTCCCAGAGACAAAATCTTCGATGTTCACCCAACTAGTCATGAAGATGTAGAAACATATACAAAGGTTCAAAGTATGGAAAAATTACCACTGCGTTGGAAGTTGTAACAAAGTACTTATAATGTATCATATTAAAAGACAGTGAAACACTAGCTTTGGATAACCTATTAGCGACAGTGTGAATTCCTTGAATCAATGAGCAATAGACAACACTATGAAATGTTCCATGATTTTCTGAATTCTTTTCATCTAGTAGAAGAGGAGAGGTAGGTAGAAAGTAGATCTATTTGTAACCCAAACCACAATGGCTTGGGAGTCGTTGAAGACTTCTAGATGCTCCAATTCAAACCCGCATGCACAGAATAATATGCCCCATAGTGCAAGAAATTCAGTGTAGGTATTTGTCCCTTTTCCTCCATTCCAACTAATATAATACATAGTGCCCGGTGCAATGATAATGTATGTTGAGAAATGGAAACAAGAATTTCTAGTTTAATTTGTCCTTGAATTAAACAAATCAAATTCTATTCTCATAGAAACTTGTAAATAGTTAATTAACTTAATTAACTTAATTAGCTTAGGAATTTCGAGTTGGAAGTCTTTTTGTAGTCATGTATATGTTCTCCCTAAGTTTTAGGGGTCCAGTATGAGTTTAAATTGAGTTGGAAATTAGATCACTCAATTTACTAAGTTAAGTTCAGTTAAATTAGTTCCAAACTGTTTGAGGAACTAATAGAGAGTTAACAGACAGTTGGTGCACTAGTGCATCCACAAGTGTCACTCTAGTTAACTGAAGATTCGCTCATCAGAAACTCATGCATGTCGATTCTGAGAAAGACCCAGTTGAGACTAGAGTGCAGGGAAAGTGTACTATCATTTGTATTATTTATTGGAGTGTAAATATCATGCATGCATCAAAGATTGACCATATGCTTGGATTGTGCAGTTTTGGAAGCATGAATTCCCTTTAAATAGAAGTTACTCATCATGGGAATTACGCAAGATATTAAGGGCTTGGAGAGCTTCTAAATAGGCTAAGGATTTAGCTTGAGCTAGCTTGTGAGCTGAGATAGTTGAGCATACTTGTGCGGAATTTTTCTAGTGAGAACAAGCTTTGTATCTTCACTCATATTCCTGATATATGTAATACAGATAGCGGGGTTTTGAGCAGTGGCTTTCCCAAGACACATCTTGTGTTATGTGCCATTTATTTATCTTCTTCTTGTTCATATTGTTTTCATCAATCTATTATCTTCCGCTAGTTGAAAGTAGAAGCAAATTCTTGTCCTATACTTTAGTACATTGCATGAGCTTGTGAATCTACACGATATTCTACAATGTAGGCAACATATGCATTTGGTGTTTTCTTAAAATATTAAATTTTGATTACCTTATTTTCAGTGAACTAAATACAATTGTGTTAGATTTAATAGTAATTTTTTTAATATTATAAAAATATTAATTTAAACAAATAATTAAATAGAGACAACACTCCACACTAATAAACTACCATATTACTTAATATTTACTATTTAAACTGATTATCGCATTACTTTACTATTTATAACAATAAACACATCTCACAACCATTCAATTAAAATCATATTTTTAAAAAAATAGATGATTTGCTTTTCAAGATAACTCAAATAATAGTGATGGTTTAATCTTCACATAACAACCCCAATAACCCATTAATCTTCTTGAAGATTATCTTCATTAAAATTTAACTCGAATATTCTTTAACCATTTTCAATATTTTTTATTACAAATTTTAAAATTAAAATTTTAACAAGTTTTTATACATTAATTAAATAAATTCATATTATTTTATTATTATTTTTTTTTTGCAAGGTTTTGACATTTCATTAACTAGAGAGCATTACAAATGAAAGTTTTATGTGTGACTGGTTTCCCTTATGGGAAACCAACCCAGTAGCACACAAAAGCCTAATTTAACCAAGTCATCATATAAAAAGAAAATGTTGCCAAAATTTACAAAGAGTGTCGAGAGGTGGTAGGCACAGAGGCCTTGTTCTAGCGAGCCATACAATCTGAAACAAAGAGTTTCCATATGTTACTATGAAAAAATAAAATATCTATAAACAATGCTTAACATAGAGAGTCACTGCATTGTGGCCTAGATTGACAATTGACTACTCTGAGTATCTCCTTCGAAGGGTTGCAAATCACCTAAAGTCAAGAATCCTAGGCTGCGGACATATGCCAACCAGAGTGCTTGAGCTCCTTTGCTATGTCATGGAAGCTTTGATAAATAACCAAGAACTCTTGAACCACATCCTTCAAGGACCCACTTGCCTAAGTCGTTGAACCAACACTCGAAGATTAGAGTATTTGACTACCAGTCGTAGCATGCAACCACTGTGGTGTCCATGACTGATAGAGAGCAAACTAGACAACTATTATGAGAAGCGAGCTTCTAGAAGAAACAATGAGGTGAAAACAAGGGTTGATTAACACTTAGAATTCTTGCAAGCCAACCTTTGGAGGCTTCCATCCAAAGGCTTTTAAGCACAGTGATTTCTTTGACTATTAAAACTGGCCCAAATTCAAAAATATGGAAGGAAATATTATGAAAACCTATTGTAGAGAAAATTTAAGCTTGAAGCCTGGTTAGAGTAATATGTAAACTAATAGAAGGCAAAAAACATTGCGAGAGAGATGAGCCATTAAAGTGAACCTTGCGGGCCGACTGAAACCCCAAAGAGACCATGCAAACACAGAAGGATGATGAGAACCCATCGAGAGATGCAGGAAAACATAAACTATCCAACTCTGAGAGAACCAATAAATACCGAGAGTTGGGCCAATCAACCCGGGATGCATGGTAGCTATAAGAACCATAGGCATGCGGCCAGGGGTAGACATAACTAACCATGATTATAGGAAAATGGCATTGATCACCAGGAACAAAGGCGCTCCTAAAGAAGGGCGCCACCATGCCATGATGCCATTTCATTCCATAAACACAAGGAACCTCTCAAAGTAATAATTAACTAAAATCGTCAACAAGAAAGTCATACAGGTGAGAGAATACAGCCATCAAGGGCTCGCTAATTCTCCCCTCACATGAGAATTTAACAAGATGTACCAGTGCATAGAGGTGAACTCTTGATGGGCCAAGTGGCCTCTGATTCCAAATGTCCTCTTCATGACTGCGATAAGCGACTAGATTTAGCACCCTTCGTCAAGGAATATGTTTCTATTATTAAAACTTATTTATTGATTGATTGATTGATTTATTTATTTATTAAATATGAAGTCATTTATATTACTTTCAAAATGATTGCTAATTGGGAAACTAGACCAGGAGCATAAACTCAAAAAACAAAGTATCGTCAATATTATTCTCTATCTAAAAGTGTGATAAATATAAATAGAAACTATTCCTAATATTAAAAGTATAGACTATGTTCATAATCATAATGTTGGGATGGGGTCCCTTGGGTCAGTTTGGGGTTAGTTAACCCAAATTTTGTATACATTTTTATAAAATATGTAAAATTCGTTGTGATAGGTGTATGCGGAGCGCGCAATTAGATAGAGTCAAAGGGGCCTTAGCCCCTTGTTTTTTGTTAGCTTTTGGATTCTCCCATGGTCCATGGACCATGGTATTGTATAAAGAAATAGTATAAATAAAGGAGTCTTAGCGAGTCTAAGGGGTAGCGAAGTAAGAAAATATAGAGAATTGGGTTCATTGAGGAGTTTTGGGTAGAAGCTAAGGCAGGAAGGCTCTGCTTCCTGCTCTTAGGTAGAGAAGGGAAGGCTTTGTAGCTGAGTACACAGGGGCCTAGGTAGAGTCCGTAGCTGAGTGCGCAGACCCCTACAGCTGTGTGTGCAGGATAGTTTGAGTCTGTAATCAGTGAATTGAAGATTAATAAAGATAGTTTTCCAGAGAATTACTGATTATTTCAATCTATATATTTTTATGTTATATGTTGTCGATGAATGACATAACTTATGCAATAATGATTGAATGTCACACAAATTTATTGAATCTATCCTAATAATGTATGAAATGGATGCTTAGCCACTTTTGTGAAGTCTCAGATCACTTCTCTTATGATTTCTGATAAGTAAAGTAGATCTACGCGAACTCCAATCTAAGGTTACTTTCTGATGCACGTAAGTAGGTAAATTGACTGTCAAGGGTCCACAAGGACTGATCGTGGACCTTCATGAGGTCTGTGGGCCAATTTAAATGAGTTGCAAGGACAGGCCTTAGAATTTTATTAATCTGCGTGGAGGCAGATCCAAGGTGCTAGAAGACATCACACTAGTCTCATGATGTAGAAACTTGGTTCTTACATCCCCCCATACTGCTTCGGGTAAGACTGCGGCCTGCGCTACACGGGTTGTTAACAAAAGGGACAGTAGTGTAGGATTTTATTGGTTGGCACAACTAACTTTGAACCTGGTTCAGGACCCCTAAGCCAACAAAAGAAAAACGACCTTCGCAATGGAGTGGGTTTGTTTCCAGTACACTGTTATACCACTTGGATTAAAGAACGCACATGCGATATTTTCTCGTGTAGTCATAGCAGTGTTCAAGGAATTCATTCATAAGTTCCTGGAAGTGTACTTTGATGACTAGATGATGTTTGGATTGGTGAAGCACCATGTAGCAAGTATGTGCCTTATGTTGGATACATGTCGTAGATACCAAATCGCGTTGAATTTGAAAAAATGCATATTCAATGTTCCTTTTGGGATCTTGTTGGGTCATGTTGTGTGCAAAAAGGGATTGATGGTGGACCCTGCAAAGATCACAATGATTGTGAACTTGGAGACTACTAGGAATGTCAAGTAGCTGCGCGCGACGCTAGGACATACAAGATGCTATAGAAAATTTATTAAATCTTATGCTCAAATTACTGCACCCATGGAAAAATTTCTAAACAAGGATGCGACATTCTGTTGGGATGTAGAATGTTAGTGCAATTTAGATGTGTTAAAAGAAAAGACGGTAACCGTGCCAATATTGGTATTCCCTTATTGGAAAAAGGAATTTAATGTGCATCTCGATGCTTCTTGCGTTGCACTGGGTGCAGTGCTAACATAGGCCAGAGAAGGAGAAATGGACCATCCTATAGCCTTCGCAAGTAGGAAGTTATCGAAGGCCGAGAAAAATTATTCAATGACTGAGCGCGAAGGGCTGGAAATTGGTCTACGCTCTGCAAAAATTCTAGCATTATCTATTAGGAGGGCATTTCCAGATGTATACAGATCATTATTCCTTAAAATACATGGTCAACAAGCCTGTATTGGGGGGAAGGATTTGCAGATGGTTGTTATTATTTAAGGAGTATGACTTTGAAGTCATTGTGAATCCGGGGAGGTTGAATGTTGGACCTGACCATCTGTCGCGAATTGAAACAGGTGAAGAACCCAGTAATTTGGAGGAAGGATTTCCAGATGCACAACTCTTTCTAGTGTGTGTAGCCAATGACCATTTTGCAAACATTATTCACTTCTTAACTACAGGGATGGCGCCAAAAAGATATACAAGTGAGCAAAAGAAGGAATTAGTGGTGCGCACAGCTGACTTTTGATTCATTGCGGGACATTTGTACAAAATGGGCATAGTTGAAATATTTTGTAGATATCTGTCGTATTTTGAACATGATATCATTCTCGATGAAGCTCATGGGGGAGCTGTGGGAGGTCATTATGTAGGTAAAGAAACTGCAGAGAAGATTTTGCGCGCAGGATTATGGTGGCCAACATTGCACAAGTATTCCAAGGAATACTACAAGGCGAGTGATGCATGTCAAAGAAGCAGCAAACCATCGTGAAGGTATGAGCTACCAATACATCCTCAGGTGTCTTTGCGGGCATTTGAGAATTGGCGATTGATTTTATTGGGCCAATTCAGCCCCCTGTAAAGAAAACGGGTGCGCTATACATTATCGCTGTGACAGAATATCTGACCAGATGGGAGGAAGCACAGCCCATAAAGGATTGTAAAGGGGCTACGGTAGAAAAATTCTTGTTTGAATATGTCTTAACAAGGTTTGGATGCCAAAAATTGTTGATGAGTGATAAGGGTATGCACTTTCTGAATGAAATGATCAGCGTGTTGACTGATGAATTCCAAGTATACCATCAGAAGAGTACACCATATTACTCATAGGCAAATAGAACTGTTGAAGCTTTTAACAAAATTTTGGAGAAAACGCTGACAAAGATCTGTAATGCGCATCAGAATGATTGGGATGTACACGTACCTACAGTGCTATGGGCTTCTAGGACTACTTGTAAGAAGATGACAAGAAAAACACCGTTCAGATTAGGATATGGGGTCGAAGCCGTAATGTCAATGGAATACATTATGCCTAGTCTATGCATAACATCTTTAACGGATATGGCGTATCACAAGGCCCTGGAAGAATGGCTCACGTAGCTCATGGAGCTTGAAGAAGATCGATTTTTTGTAGGATTCCATGATTCAACAACTACAGAAGGAATGTGAAAAAGAATGGCATGATTGCCATATCAAGCTTCGCATATTCAATGTAAATGATCTTGTATTGTGATATGATCGTAAGTTCACTAAATGTTTTTGTAAATTCTAGATGCATTGGTTAGCGCCATATGTTGTCAAGGAAATTACAGATGGTGGCACTATTTAGCTCGCGAAGCTAAAACCCTTCCTAGGAAGAGTGAATGGGAGCAGGTTGAAATTGTATACAGGTGATCCTGCACATTGACTATATGGCAACAGGACAGTCTTAGTGCTCCAGGCAGTCACAACGAGGAATGGGGCTATAAACTACATTGCCCATTGGAGAACAAGGAAGCGACCAGGTTGCGTGGAGATTGACGAGGATGCACCAGATGGAGCTTCGCTCAGGACACTACGTGAGAGCGAAAGGTACCACACAACCCAGCAGTAAAATGACTATTGGAGTTACTATTAATGATGAGACGGCTAGAAATCGATTAAAAGGAAAATTTTCAATTTCGACACCTTTGCTTCCTGAGCAAGTTGTGTTCGAGGGTCCTCAATTGGTGCACATTTTGTTGCTCAAAATGGAATATTGGTACCTCGCAGACCATACAAAGTTTCCGCACTTGGCAATGCACAAATATATGCAGAAAACTTACTATGATGAGACAGGAGTTACAATATTGGAGCCCATGAAGTGGGGCTGCGATGTTGAGCAGTTAGGGTTGCTCAATCTGTTGTTAGTGCCGCATTATCATTGCTCCCCCATTAATATAGTCTATGTGTGCCAGTTACTCGCATTGGTGCATGATGGGTGCCTATGGCTAGGAGAGCCTATCCCCATCACCAACATGTTGATCCACAGGATCACAAAGTTACCTTATAAAGGGGTGAACCCTGCCAAGGAGTTTGGAAGGAAAACCAGACAGAAAGAATTGGCAGATAAGATGAAGAAGGAGTTTGGTCTGGTAAAAAATTCGCGAGGGTACTCTATCACATCCATCTTAGATTTGGTAATACATTTGGATGCCCAAATTCTAGTGGGAAAAGTAATGAGAAAATGCCACGCGGATGAAGTTCTGGTGTTGATCGTATCACTCGCATCTCAGTGCATGAAGGTGGTTCATTATAACTGGGCCAAGTATCTATGTCAGGAGTTCCTCACGAACTGCTGAGAGGCCTAGGAGGAGAGAAAGCCATTTCAATATGCCTGGCTATTATTTTTGATTGTTTTGGTTGCTTGGAGGTTATCAGAGGATAGCCACTTTCCTCCACACAAAGAAGAATTGCTTGAGGCAGCGCGGTTTCCCTCGTTATGGGCCTCAAAAGATCCAAAGAAAGTTAAGGAGACAAAGATCTTTTGGGTTTTGATGGATATGGAAATGCACATGGTGGTTAACCAATGGCCAAGGTTGTCTCCCACCTTGTACATGCAGTGGCCTATGAAGAATTCAAAGCTGATTTTCATAGGGTCTCGATCAAAGTGTGCAAAGACCATAATAAGAAATGGCACCCATTGCCTTATATGCTTACGGATATAGATATCAAGGAAGTTGTGGGGCTTTGGCCATAGTGTTATAGACATTTTTGTGCCTTACAAATCCAAGCATGAAATGTCCATAAACCAAGGGCTCCTAAGTCCCTAAAAGTGCTGTTCTAACCCCTAAAGGAACAAGGTCAACAGATTACAGCTTCTCCTAGAAGTTCTCCACCAGAAACTGCTCAGAATAAGTCAAAACAGGATCATTTCAGCTACTCCACTGGCTAGGTGCGTTGCATTGCACCTAAATACATTGGCTAGGTGCATTGCAATGCACCTAAATACACTGTGAGGGTGCATTGGGCGAGAAATGACAAATGGCAGTGTCATTCCGCGAGGTGGAGAGACAATGGAAGCTTCCAGAATCTTCTCCTGTGACACTTGCCTCACTGAATTCGACCAAGGATGAGTAAGAGGCCTTCAGTCTCCAAGTGGAAGCAAGAACTGACAGAGAGAAGACGCTAATCAAATCGCAAGCTGACTCATCCTCCTTACACATATCTATATATGGATCCCTCATCTCAGAGATCCAGAGGCTAGAATTTTGCACATTGTAAGGAATTGTTGTTGGTTTTGAGACAAACATCAGAGTATTGGGTGATCTATGCTTTGTTGGAGGTGAAGAGGGGCTTCTTTGCTGGGAGGTTGATGCTGGGTCAGGAACTATCGGTTGTAACTCCTCCTGGATATTTTCTTGTTTATGAATAAAAACTATTTGAGTTCTTCCTCCATGCTTTTGTATCATTGATGCTTGTTACATTTGTATGGTTAACTTAAATCTGATCCTAAGTTGTTTATGAATATACATCCATGTCTTTGTATAGTGTTCTTCTTCTGTGATCTTACAGGTACTTGGTGAAGCTGGGCAAGTAAGGGAGCAGGTAGCTGGAGGCTGTCAAAGAAGAGAGGGATTGGATCAAAGGATTAGCGCAAGACATAGGTTGGTTCTTTCTATTCCTCTCTATCTATAGTTCATAAAGGAAATACAAAAGTAGTTTTTCTCTGTTTGTTTCTAAGGCAGTTGTCACACCTTAGTGGGATAGAGTAGTTCTAAATAGACACTTTTCCCGGTAACACATAGGAGTGGTGCATGCCTACGAAGTTAGATGCAAGAACAAGCATAGGGGCAGAAATCTCTGTTGCGCAGAAGCGGAAGGACATCACTTCGAAAACTGCATGCATATTGCTTGAGCAAAAGAATAAGGAGGCTACACTTCTAGCTGCAAAGAAGGCCCGTATGGAGGAAGAGCACACTGCCAAAGTGCAGGCTGAGTGAGAACAGAAGGATTTAGAGGAAAGTGATAAGTCTACTTTCCACCACACTAATGAGCAAGAGCTGTCAGAGCAAGGAGGAGGTGGCGGTGAGGAGAAGACCACTCTTTTCATCTTGAAGAAGCATGCGCGGGAGCAGAAAGGTGGGCACCGAAACAAACAGAAGTCTGATAAGCAAACACATGTTGATCCCATGGTGTTGATAGAGGGCACGCTCGATGATATCGGTGACAAAATTAGGGACATGACGATAGAGGTGCTGCAACAATTCAAGTAGCAGTACATGCAGACGCTCGAGAGCACCCAGAAGGATCTGCAAGAGTTGCAGATCCAGGCAAATAGGATCCAGCAGGATGCCGGGAAGGCGAGTGACATGCAAGTGAGCCTGATGCAAGGCCATAGCACTGTCATAGAGATTGACTAGCGTTTGGACCTCAGAGTCTTTCCTCTACCAGAGGGTCGATCCGCGTGGAGTCGGATGAGGATTGCGCGATGCTTTGCGCAGTAAAAATTATGGGTTGAACCTTGCCGCGCTATCGCTTGAGTCCCTTCATGTGCTACATTAGGGGGTTTTTGATGAGCTAAAGATTAGAGAGAAGTGCACGCTAACTTCTTCCAGTGATTATAAAGTAAAAAACCAGCATATTTTCACAGAAAAGACTCATCCCTGAAGGAGCAAGAGGAGTTATGGACACAACGACAGACCCTGGTCACAACGATTGAGAAAGCCTGCAAATCCATGCCTGAGTTAGGTATACCTGATGATGCTGAGGCTTTAGCCAAGGTAAGGAAATTAGTTGTTGCAGTGCGTGTTCCAAAAGAGAAGGTCGATAAGGTGACTTTCTACCTACGGATGCAGATAGTTGAGTTGTAGTTGAAGTTGCAACCGACCACAGTGTCGGAGGTTCAAGAAAAAAGAGGAGCAACTATAAAAGAATCCATGGCTCAACTAGAGGTCGTCGTTCAAGGATGCAACTAGCTCTTCACTCAGGCACTAGGCCTCTGTGATACACTATAAGAGGATCTTACGTTGCAACAGTTGAACGCAGACCTCAGGGAAGCGTAGCAGTAGTACAATGAGCTCAATGTGACAGCACGGACGTTGGCACCAGTCCAACACTTCTCATGCTTATTGGAAGTAAAAGAAAAATTGTTGCAGATACAGGAATTGCATAAGAAGAAGTCATGAGAAGTTGAAGGCTATGTAGCAGACACAACGAACTACGCAACTGGCAGTAGAGGGGCCAACCATGGAGAAACTCGTCCAGAAAGTACAACAAGCAACAGAGCAAAGTACCGCGAAGCTTCAGGTGCTAACCAAGGCATTCAATGAACTCTGCCAGAAAGTGGAACAACTAGCTAAGTCACTTGAGGGTGAGTCATGATCTTTGTGTTGGGGGTCTATTGGGATGGGGTCCCCTGGCTTAGTTTGGGGTTAGTTAACCCAAATTTTGCATACAATTTTGTAAAAGATGTAAAAGTCTCCGCGATAGGGAGATGTGGAGCACGCAGTTAGATAGAGTCAAAGGGGACTTAGACCCTTATTTTTGGTCGTCTTTTGGATTCTCCCATGATCTGCAGACCATGGTATTGTATAAATAAACAGTATAAATATAGGAGTCTTAGCGAGTCTAAGAGGTAGTGAAGTAATAAACGATAGAGAATTGGGTTCATTGAGGATTTTTGGGCAGAAGCTAAGGTAGGAAGGCTATACTCCTTGCTCTTAGGTAGAGAAGGGAGGACTCTGCAGCTGAGTGTGAGAAGGCCTAGGTAGAGTCCACAACTGAGTGCCCATACCCCTACACCTGTGTGCGCAAGGTAGTTTGAGTTTGTAATCAGTGAATTGAAGATTAATAAAGACATTTTTCCAGAGAATTAATGAGTATTTCCATTTGTATTTGTTTATGTTATATGTTGTTGATGAATGACATGTTTTATGCAATAATGATTGAATGCTACATGAATTTATTGAATCTATCTTAATAATGTATGAAATGAATGCTTAGCCACTTCCGCAAAGTCTCAGATCACTTCTCTTATGTTTTTTGATGAGTAAAGTAGATTTATGCGAACTCTAATCTAGGGTTACTTTTTGATGCGCATAAGTAGATAAATCGACTGTCAAGGGTCCGCAAAGACTTATCATGGACCTTCGCGAAGGTCTGAGGGCTGCTTTAACTAAGTTGTAGGGACGGACCCTATAAGTTTATGGATCTACGTGGAGGAATATCCAAGGCACTGGAAGACATCACACTAGTCTCTAGATGCAAAAACCTAGTTCTTGCATCCCCCCATACTACTTCGGGTGAGACTACAGCCTATGCTACGCAAGTTATTTCCGAAAGGGCTAGTAGTGTAGGTTTTTGTTGGTTGGAACAACTAACTCTAAACCTGGGTCAAGACCCCTTAAGCCAAAACATAATAATAAAGTGTTGTTGCACAGTGCTAGTTTTCTTGGCTTCATCCTGTAGGAGTGTCCTTTGGGCCTAATCATTGTGGCTCTTTTCTAGTGTCATATGATGAAAAGTCCATGTTTGTTAGGTTCATGGCAACAAGAGTGACTTTTTTGTTGAGTTTGTCAACCTTCTCAAGCATCTTTTCATGTATATGATTAGCTCTTATTGAGTGTCTCAATGAGGACCCTACCCATTAAGGTTTTTATGTGGCAGTGAATATTGATTGGTTGCATGTAAGAGGTGGGCCCAACCCTAACAAAATCCCATAAATCTAGAATCCACTCCCTATTTTCTTATTCTATGTTCCTATTTGGTACAAATCCTCATAATTATTTGACATGTTCTTCCATGTCTAAATTAGCGCTTTGAACAGTTGCATGGATTATAGATTTATAACATTCCATGGTTGCCCTAATAGTTGTGTGGGTTTGTGTATGGTGGACTGATTATGGACTCAGTTTAGAAGGAGGGGAGAGACCAATTCATCCTCATCTTCCACTAAGTTGAGGTGCAGATGATCGACATTTGACCATAGTTAAGGGGACAAAACATATGGATGGAAAAAGGCAGTAAGCCTTCCCAAAATATTTGGGTGAGGAACCTTTAAATTTGATCGAGTGGATTCAAAACAAATAAGATGGGAGGGAAAATCCAAAGTGGGTGGATGAAAAAGGGTGGAGTGAGCATTCCTAATATAGAGAATTGAGACCAGAGAGGCACCAAAGAGGATAGAGAGAAAGAGAGATAGATGAGAAAGGAAGAGAGATCATGGGAGAGGAGGGGGATAACTGCAAAGATAAAATGTAAGCCCACAAGATAATTAAACTCAAGGATGGGGAAAAAGCTAGAAACTCATAAAACCATAGGAAGAATTGAAAAAATTGTAGAGAGTTTCTAAAAATTAAACAGAGTTCCATATTTGGATAACAAAAATCTCGAACATACAACCGCTAACAAAGTTGTGAGTTGTTGTAGAGGTTGGGGTGTTCTACTTGAAGAGGTTCCCACCAAGGAAGAAATTCAAACCCATTTTCTTTAGCAATTCCATGTAGCAGCCTTTTCAGACCAGCAACACTATCCATGTTCTCTATTTTCCATGGTCAACAATTTATATGCATATGCGGCCACTGCCAAACCTTAAGAACTCTTCGTCAACCAACCACTACTCAGAATTAGGGAAAATTTTAGGGGAAAACATTCAAATATGAGCTAATTTTCCATGCCTTTTCTAAAAAAATTATTCACTAATTTCCTTTTTATCTGAAAATAATTCGCCCAAATTTTATAGGATCAAATTATTTTACCTTAAAAATCGCCAAAATTTTGTAGATGTGTTGACAGTGTTGGACCCGACAACATTGATGGGGTCTCCCCAATATGAAGTCCCAATTAGACGTCACAATATTTGGAGTAGGAGCCTCATATGGAATACAATACAGTTGTGAAAATAGTGGGTTTTAGTGATATTCCTTGGTTGCGATAACACATAGAATGATGTATTCGTGACTTTGATGAAACAAGTGTGTGATTCTATGAAGAGTCAAGTGCAATGCATGAAAGGTTCTAACACAAAAAGGGGAAGTGAGTGATCCCATTAGAATCCTGTAATAGTACACAGCTTGAAAGGAATACATGAGCATCAAAGGAGTCATAAATTAGCCTGCAAAACAGTTCACAAGATAACCATGATTAAAAAATACAACAGCATGCATTCAACAAGATTCATAGTAATGCAAATTAAATAGTTCATAATAATTAACGTAAATGAAATAACATATATTGCAAACATAACAAGGATAGTTCTACTATATTCACAACATTTGCCTAAAAACGTGTCGGCTCTGATCTTTTATTAAAGTGAAAGTCCCAAACATACATATGAAATTGTCAAACCACTAGTTTCAATTGTGGAACATGAATCCAACACATGCTCCTCCAAAGAAATATACACCCTCTATGCTAAGGAGAAGCCAAGGATCTTAACAAAACTCTGAAGCTTCTAATGATAAGCCAAAATCCCAACCAAAATCCTCCTACATGAGTTATGAGGGTATATTTATAAAAATTGAGATGATTAATCACCTTCTCTTTGTGAATCTTGGACTTCCCTCGTGACTCTTTGACTTCCTTCAACCATGACCTTTCAACTTCATTACAAAATGAATTTTCACATTTCATAATTGACACTTGGAATTTCAATTACAATTAATTACGAAAGAATATTACAATATTTCTCCTACCCATATAAGACACAATTGGTTAGACTCAACCAGACAGCCTAATAAGACAAAACAAGTGAAGTTTGAGTTTGCGGAAACTCCGGCTCAACCATTTCAACTTATAGTTTCTTGTTCACATAGTGGTACCAAGATATGTAATATACGATGAATTCCCCAAACTGTGTCATGGGATCAAGCTAGAAGAGGAATATAGCCTTCATTGCATATGGGTACAATGACTGTGAACTGGTCTGAGTTTCCTTCTTCAACAAGAGTAACATGGGATTGATCTGGATAGGGCCACCAATGTATTTCTACATATTTTTCCTATTCACCTCTAGATCTTCCTTAGTGGTGATCTTCCTAAGCTGGTCCAAGTATTCTTCAACCTCCTTCCTAACTTTATTCCTACCTTTGGTTTCGGTGAGAGAGCCAACTAAAGGGATCTTGTATGACTTCACCATGCAATCCACACTATTGTACAATCATCCATATGAGACCTGAATGTTGGTGATGAATGAGCAGAGTTGTTTGTTACTCTAGATGAGCATATGAGCCTCCGCTTTCTCCAACTTAGCTTGTTGCCTTATTTTCTTCACCAACTTGGGAGGTGCACCTTTGTGATGCATTTCCCACTCATGCATGGTAGCGATGGTTGTATGACCAACCTTGAGGGCGTTAGCATTATATTTTCACTTATATTATATGTCCTGAAAGCAGAAAACTAGCTTGTGCACGTTGACAAGCTCCTCATAGAGGTTTCTCGTTGTTTCTCCCAATGTTGATACTTCACTGAGTATGGTTTCATTAAGTTCTTCTTGATACACATGTGTGAGAGATTCTTAATGGAACTCTTCTTGGATTCATTCCACTTGTTTCCTCATAGCCTATAACTTATTTTCCATATCTCTATTCTCAACAATGAGATACTTCTTGTTTGACTTGGTAGCGCTTGCGAAGGCCAAGTTGGCTATAGTAGTGGCTTCTAGATTCCTCCTGGTATCCATCACAATCACCGTTTCTCTAATGTATGCAGGAGATGTCATATCATTCAAAAAGTGTTTTGTTTCTTACTTTTACAATCTTCTTCCGAAGCTCATCATAAGTTAGATTGTTTGTATCCATGACCGAACCATCATCAAGAGGAGCAATTTCCTCTTCTTCTCTCGAAGCTTGCTCTGTTGTTGAAGAAGGGGAAGACTGACCAGTGAACTGTTGTGTGCTTGGAATGAGATAAACATCATGGTTTTTTTGCTTTGGTTCCACCTCCATATCCTGGATTACCATTAGATCTTCAATTTCTTGAGCAAGTTCCATATCCTGCAATTTCTTGCTCTCTTCTTTTGGTAGCTGACTTTGTTCCTCTTCATCAGCTTGCTTCAGTGTTGCTTATTCTTCTTCTTTTTGTTCGTTTTTCTTCTTATTCTTTCCTTTTCCTTTCTTCTTGTTCCTTATGTTCTTGTTCTTCCATTTTCTTAAATTACCTCCTACTTTCTCTGTTCTCTATTTCTCCTTGTTTCTATGGCCGCTTTTAAGATGAGTGGATCAATTTTCCATTTGTGGCTATGTTCTTCCACTAGAATGTGCACAATTTTCTGCTTCCCCTTTTATTGAAGGTTCTTATTTGAGGAGTAACCTACGATTTTCCTACAAATCTAACTCTTTGGTAGGGCTTAGAGACATTGTAATAATTCTTCATCCTTTCCTCCTCGAGGTTGAAAAAGGTCCCGCTCGGCCAACTAAAATGTATCTTTGCACGGTGTTCTTTGAAAACCATATTGGGATCATACAAATTGTAATCCATTCGGTCGAATGTAAATTTCTCTATCTCTTTTCCTTCAGTGTCAGCAACATTCATATTCTTTATCTCGTACAATCCAATTTGCAAAGGAAGATAGGGCCAAGGTACTTTCTTCTTCCTCTACAAAACTGTTGATAACCCTGTGGAAAGATGATAAGCCGCTTTTTACCTGGCCAGTTTTTCAGTGGCATACCTTGATAGAAGATGTGGAGACTTATGACTACCAAACACTCTAAGGTAAGTGTCATATAATGAGGCAAACAATACACCAATTCTGACATTGCTTCCATTGCCTCACATGACATGCAAGGTGGCTCTTCCTCAAAGATCATCTTGTACAATGGATGAGGAAGAGATCCGTCAACTTCTCCATGACTCCTTTGTGGCTGCAATCTAAAAGAAGCTTGCAATAAATGTGCATAGCAAGTTCCTTGAGTGTACAAGTCCAACTCATGCCAAGAAAGGAGTTTTGATTATAGATTGCATCCAACAAGTAAGAAGACATGTAAAAATTGGCTTGCTTAACCTTGGGAGGGTTCTTGCCATTATTTACATGGGTCCTTAGTTGTTGAGCCAACAAGTCTGACCAGTTGAATGGTTTTCCTTCTTTCATAATTTGATGCAGCAAGAATGCCCACCTTTCAAGAAAGGTTTTAGTACTCTTTTGGCCATAGGTATGTCAACATAACTATCAAGTACTAAAATGCCTTCGTGAGAGATTTTGTCTTGTATGTGTTGCTGGGTGTCTGGAATAATTTGGATGGCTCTTTCACCCAACTTTTTATGACATCCTTCATGCTCAAGTAACTGGTGAAAACATAGAAATGGGAGTCCATTTAAGATTCTAGTGATGGAAAATGATAGATAGAGTGAAAATAATGTGACAAAAAGGAGGCAATCCTTCATCCATTGGTATTGTTGAGAGTCATGATCTTTGTATCTATATGTGCCAAAATCCAGTTGACGATGAATGTGCACAGAAAAGTTAGATACCTACATGCAACCTTATGCAATCCTAACTTTTGGACATTGATGTCAACATGCCTATCTTCAAGGTATTCTTTGAAACTGCTTGTTGTGTAGACATTTGTGTTCCATGTAATGTTAAATTCCTTGTTAATGAATATTGGAGTATCTAAAAAAACTGGCATAGTGTTAGGAACACTCTCAACTGCCTCACTGGTTCTGCTTTATGTAGTGTCCTTTGAGGCAGATATTTTGGGTTCCATGATTATAACAACTAATGGAGAGAGATAACCTAAAAGAGTTGCAGTACCTGTGTGACATAATTCACTCATGGAAAACATGAATTAGCTCAAGAAAAACAACCCACAAAATAAGTTCAAGTAAGAAACCACAAGTCTGAGAGGAAAAACTACATAATTCCTAAACTGAAGGGGAGAGGATGAGCTTAGAAACTACACATTGCATAGTCTCAGTAGCCAGGGGAGAGGCTTGAGGCTTGAGACTGCATATTTCATAGTCTCATAGGCCAATCACAAGGATTTCCTCTTCAGGATGTGAAATGCGCAGTTGGGGAAGGAAACTACTAGCCAAGTTAGAGCAGATATTCTCAGGAAGGAGATGGAAAAATGATAGATATGAGTGATAGTGCAATAAATAGTGTTGATATGACTAAGGGTAAGATATATCATTGAAAACCAAGTTTATAAAATCAACATGCAAAAGGAAAAAAAAAACATGCATAGGAAGACGTCAAAGTGGCGAGCACTGGTGGGAAAAGACAAGAAGTTGAGGGAAAGATTGCGCATTGCACACTCTTAGTGGCCAAGGTTGAGGCTTGAGCCCTGGAAATGCACAATGCGTAGTTGGGAAATCCAAGTACTGCATATTGTGCAGTCTTAGAGGCCAAGCACAAGGCTTTCCTCTTCAAGATGTGAAATGCACAGTTGGGGAAGGAAACTACTAGCCAAGTTAGAGCAGATATTCTTGGGAAGGAGACAGAAAAATGATAGATATGAGTGATAGTGTAAGAAAGAGTGTATATATGACTAAGGGTAAGAGATATCATTGAAAACCAAGTGTATAAAATCAACATGCAAAAGGAAAAAAAAAAACATGCACAGGAAGATGTTAGAGCGGCAAGCACTGGTGGGAAAAAGAAGAAGTTGATGCTATACTTTTAAAATGTGAAAAACAGACTAAACCAACACTTTTATAAGCTAATATAAGTTAAAACACAAACTACTATGAAAATAAACAAGCAAACCAACACTCATAGAAGTAAAATGACAAAAAATGACATAAAAAGCGACAAAAGACAACAAACTCAAAACTCACCCGGAAAAGTGTCGCAAACTCCACCGAAGGCTCTTTGATCTCCTTGGGAAGGCTTGATCTCCAAGATAGAATTCTAAAATGACTTCTAGGGGCATATATTATATAGATATAAGCTAGGCTATGGTTTATGACGTGCATGCCTAAAATCAAGGAGAAAGCGACACTTCGCGGAAAGTAAAAAATAGAAAACTGTGCTACTCTTCAGGAAACTAATTTTCCACTAACTATTTTCAATGGATTGATTTTTTTATTTTTTGAGAAACTCGACATTCACACTACTAAGAAGGATTTCACAATTCCCAGCCACAAGGGACTGGGAAATTCCTTGGCTCAATGAATTACACAGTTTCTTAGCTCAAGCTTGTCCTGACTCTCAAGATTGTGCAATTTCTGAGGTTAAGGCTAGCTTGCCTCTCAGGATTGCATATTTTCTGAGCTCAATGCTAGCCTACCTTCTAGGACTACACATTTTATAATGGAAGATGAACAATGTTACAAGGTCAAGGCAAGAGATGGCTTGTGTTTTAAAAGGTTCATATCGAGGTTAAAACAAGTCATCACAAGAACTTCATGAAATGATAAGTCTTTAACATAGCATGAATACTTGATGAAAGTGAATAATGAGCTCCTGTGGGTAGAAGGGAGGCTCCAAAATCAAAGCATGGGAAAAATTATGAAGGGGGCTCATAGTAGTTACAACACTTGGTGACATACTGGTAGAATTCTAGCTCTTTGTATGGGTCTTAACTTGTGTAAACTAGGTCTCACTCTTTAGGAAGTATTTTTCATTTCATTGATAACCATAGCTTCTTTACTTAGCTTGACTTAAAGATACATTCCATACCATTATCTTCATCGGTGGCACACTAATAAAGACAATTCAAACTCAATTGTTTCGATTAGGGATAGGGAGTATATAGATACACAAGTATAAAAGGATTGTTAAAGTCTTGGTTTTCATCTCTGGTGTTTCTTCACTACCAGCAGGCCTAAACAATACCCCGGCACATTCACTTTAGGGACACAAACATTGCTCCACTACCAGCGAGCCTGGATAATACCCCGACAGAGTTGCGTGCTTCACCTCTTATGTGGGAATCCTTTCTCTTCTTTTTCCCTTTATTTATTTTTGTATTTTATTCATAGAAATGTGCATCAGCAAATTTTTATTTCATCGGGCGGAAAAGGGATCCCGACTTATTGAGAGAAAAGGAGGTTGTCCCTTCAGAGAAGGATAATTATACACCTCTAAAATACAGTTCACTTGTTAAAGTTTCCTCCCCTCTTTATTCTACTCGACTTAGTTGAGAAGGCAAAACTAGATCAATCATTAAAAAACGTAGGTGGTATTAGTTATAGATTCAAGTATCGTAATTCCACTAAGTTTCTCTCCGAGAAAGAATGTATTTTCCATTAGGGTATCATCAACTCAAAGGTGCAAGGCCCACGCAAAGAGAGGGAGTAAACAGATAACCAAGTATTGATAGTAGCACAATTTCCTCTTGAAATTCTCCATGCTTGATTTGAAACCAAACACGGTCTCATGCGAATATATTTGCAATGCAAACAAAAGAAAATGGTAGGGTGGAAAACAATTCAAAACAAAACAAGAAACAAATAAAATTACCCCTACTCCTAAACTAACCGAGAATAGGCCAGGCTTATGTAAAATGAAACTTCCATTGTAACAATCGAAGCATATACTGACCTATATAGGTGAGGGAATCAATAGAAAGAGATATTTTTAGGAGTAACAATCAACCAAAACAATAAAATGTGAAATGTTTCAACATACAAAGAATGATAATGCAAGCATAAAAATACAACAAGAAAGCACATGTGAAACATTCTATTGATGCATTGTGGTATTCATGCACATTGCAACAAGGTGTCGTGCCAAAAAATTCTTCAGAAATTTTAATCTTGGCAAACATAAAGAAAGTGCAAAACCTATTTTTTGTGAATGAGCTTTCTAGGTATGACTCCTCCAATGGTTGAGTGATCAGATCATGAAAAACAAATGGAGGATGTGAAACTTGTGCAATATATTTATTTTCTATTTGTGTGATAAAATGATGAGGATTCTTAAGAGATAAGGTACTATCTTGATATGATTGGAACTAACATCAATACTGTGAGAACCTGGCATAACCATGAGTGTAGGATGAAGTGCCTTGATAGCTTGCGGAAGTCCCAAGACATCGAAAGGTAGATCATTGAAAACTGGTGGCTTAGAAAAATTGACAATAGGAAACATGGAGTTGTGACTAGATGAATTGATGAATAGATCACAACATCCATGATCATAAATTCCATCGTCAGAAAGAAAAGGATCCTCATGATCTGATGAACCATAGAGAGGGGGAGATTGAAAACAAGGAATTTCACTCTTTATTTGTTCCAAATGGTCAGATCATGGATGGGAGAGATCAGAAAGACAATATTTTTCCTCTTCATGTTCAGTTGTAAAACTGACATTCCACGAGCCTTAAGTGTGATCAGACTTAACATTGTTAGGAACTGATACTTTGAAAGATACAACAAACATGACAAAATCATGGAAGATGTCAGGATAATGAGGGAGAGGTAAGAAAGGAGAAACATCAACTTGCATCGCAGATTCTTGTTCAGCAATAGAATCCCACACATAATCATTGTAAATGATATTGAAAAATTTTTGGCCAATAATAACTCCCTCCTTAGCTTTATCCTCATGGACATCACAAGAAATGATTGAAATAGGTGGACATAACAACTCAGAATCACCAAAGGAATGGATGGAAAGGCGTCGAGGAGAAAGAAAATCACTGGTAAAATTACATTCACAGTCATAACTTGTGCTTAAATTTTGAATATGTGGGGTGGGAGAAGATGGTGGTAGTTCAATGGATGTACTATCAAGTTGTCCAATCTCAACCTGCGTAAATGGAGCTTTTTTATCAGGACAAGATGAGGAGTTGCTTGAAACAACAACTTCCTTCATCGTAAATTTAATAGATCCATAACCAGTGTATGTTGGGAGACTTTCGAAGGAATCATATTCTGTTGGATTCATCAAAATATGAATGAGAAATTTGAACTTCTCTTTCATGAAATTCTAATCAATATCATCCTCAGAAAATTCATAACGGAAATGAATGAAGAGATCATGAAAATCATCAACAGATTCATCAGGTGCTTTTCTAAGATGCATGATTTTCTTATAAATAGATTTATAAGCATACCTGTTAAAGGTGTGGTAGAGCTCCTTGAAAAGATGTTTAAAAGAGTGAATATAATCGGCTAAAAATGTGTAACACCATTCTTTAATGTGTGCTTCGAATGTAAGGACGAACAACTTGCAACAAGTATCCTGACAGTGAATTTTATGATGAGTGAAAAAATCAAGAAGGTGAGTAGTGTGCTCAAGAATGGTTGTTCCACCCTCTCCATCGAACTTTAGATTTTAAAAGTCATTAATTATCCTGTAGGAATTTTAAGATTTGCATCCCTTGAAAAACATGTCGGGTTTAATATATGGGAAGAATCCATTTAAAGATAAGGAAATTTCAATCAGACTTCACGGGCTCAACTTGTCATCTGGCCCTCCTTCTAGTGCCAGAAATGTTGATGGTTTTAGACCCACCAACATTTAGAGGTTCTCCTCGATATGAAGTCCCAATTAGACCTCACATTGTTTGGAGTAGAAGCTCCATCTGGAATAAGGCTCGGTTGTAAAAATAGTGGGTTTTAGTGATGTGCCTTGGATGCAATAATGCATAGAATGATGTATTCATGACTTTGGTGAAACAAGTGTGTGACTCTATGAAGAGACAAGTGCAATGCATGAAATATTCTAACACAACAAAGGAAAAGTGAGTGAGCCCCATAGAATCCTATAATAGTACGTAGCTTGAAAGGAACACACAATCATAAAAGGAGTCATAATTTAATCTGCAAAATAGTTCACAAGATAGCCATGATTGAAACATACAGCAATGCACATTCAAAGGTTCATACTAATGCAAAAGAAATAGTTCATAAGCGTTAGCATAAAAGAAATCACATATATTACAAACATAATAAGGATATTCCTACTATATTCACAACATATGCATGAAAGCATGCCAGCTCTAAGATTTTATTAAAGTGAAAATCCCAAACATACATATACAATTGTGAAACCACTAGTCCCAATAGTGGAACATGAAGCCAACACTTTCTCCTCCAAAGCAAGATACTCCCTCTATGCTAAGGAGCATCCAAGGCTCTCAACAAAACTCTCAAGTTTTCGATCCTAAGCCAAAATCCCATCCAAAATCCTCCTACATGAGTTATGAGGATATATTTTTAATAAATGAGATGACTAGTTATCTTTTTCACTCTTGCACTTCCCTAATGAATCTTTGACTCCCTTCAACCATGACCTTTGGACTTCATTACAAAATGACTTTTCACATTCCACAATTGACACTTGGAATTTGAGTTACAATTAATTACAAAATAATATTACAATATTTCTCATACCCATGTAAGACAAAATTGGGTAGAGTCAACTAGACAACCTAATACAATAAAACAAGTCAAACTTGAGTTTGGGGAAACTCTGGCTTAGCCACTTCAACTTTTAGTTTCTCAGTCAGATAGTGGTACCAAGATTTGTATGGTGCGATGATTTCCCAAAAATGTGCGATGGGATCAAGATAGAAGAAGACTCTAGCCTCCATTGCATCTAGGTACACTGACTTAGAACTGGTATGAGTTTCCTTCTTAAGTAGGAGAAACATGTTATTGATCTGTACAAGGCCACTAATGTACTTCTACATATTCTACTTGTTCACCTCTGGATATTCCTTGGTAGTGATCTACCTGAGATGGTCCAAGTATTCTTTAAATTCCTGCCTAAATTTATTCCTACCTTTGGATTCTATGAGTGAGACAACTAAAGGTATCTTATGTAACTTCACCATTAAATCCACATTCTTGTACAACCATGCATACGAGGCTTGAATGTTGGCGATGAATGAGTCGAGTTGTTTGTTACTTTAGATGAGAATCTGAACCTCTGCTTTCTCCAAATCAGCCTGTTGCCCTATTTCTTCACCAACTCAAGAGGTGTGTCTTTGTGATGCATTGGCCACTCATGCACGGTAGTGATGGTTGTATGAAAAATCTTGAGGGATTTAGCATTATCTTTGCACTTTTTTCATTTAATGCAAGTGGACAACTTCCTTGTGCACAGTGACAAGATCCTCATATAGGCTTCTCATTGTTTCTTCCAATGTCAATACTTCACCAAGTATGGCTACCTTAAGTTCTTCTTGATACACCTGTGCAGTATTTTGTTTTTTTACCTCTGCTTGGAGTTGTTCCACTTTTTTCCTCACAACCTTTAAATTATTTCCATCTGTCTATTCTCAACCATTAGATACTTTGTGTTTGACTTGGTAACACTTGAGAAGGCCAAGTTGGTTGTGGAAATGGCTTCTGGATTCCTCCTGGTATCCGTCACAATCACCCTTTCTCTAATGTATGCAGGAGATGTGATATTGTCCGAAAATTGTTTCTTTCTTTCTTGTACAAACTTCTTTTGAAGCTCATCATAAATTAGATTGTTTGTGTCCATGACCGGAACATCATCAAGAGGAAAAATTTCCCCTTCTTCACTCAGAGCTTTCTCTATTGTTGGGTGAGGGGGAGACTGAGTAGTGATTTGTTGTGCTCGTCATGCGATCAACATATTGGTTTTTATTCTCTAGTTCCACATCCATATCCTTGATTAATATTGGATATTCAGTTTCTTGAGCTAGTTCCCTATCCTGCAATTGTTTTCTCTCTTCTTCCAACGACTGACTTTGTTCCTCTTCCTTAGCTTCCTTCAATATTGCTTCTTCTTCTTATTTCTTCCATATTTCTTCTCCTTCTAGCCTTTTCCTTTCTTCTCATTCCTTCTTTTCTTGTTCTTCATTCTGCTTAAATTCCTCCTCCTACTTTCTTTTTTCTTTATTTCTCCCTACTACTATGCTCGCTTTTAATATGATAAGATTTGGTTTCCATTTGTGATTTGTTCTTTCATTGGATTGTGCACAACTTTTCGCTTCCCCTTTTTTTGCACTAGGTTGCACCTCACTAAATTTTTTTATTCTAGAGTTGATTCCGACTAAGGAGTAACTTGTGATGTTCCTACAAATTTGACTGGTTAGCAGGGCTTAGAGGCATTGTAACAATTCTTCATCCTTTCCTCCTCGTGAATGAAAAAAGTCTCGCTCAGCCAATTGAAATGTATCTTTGCACAGTGTTCTTTGAAAATATTCATGGGATCATATGAATTGTAATCCATTAGACCGAATGTAAATTTCTCTATCTCTTTTCCTTCGGTGTCAGCAAACTTCAGATTCTTGATCTTGTACAATCCAATTTGCAAAGGTAGAGCGGTCCAAGATTCTTTCTTCTTCCTCTGCAAATGTGTTGATAACCTTGTGGAAATATGATAAGAAACTTCCTACATGACCAACTTGTCGATGGCATACCTCGGTAGAAGATATGGAGACTTCTAACGACCAAACAATCTGAGGTAAGTGCCATCTGGTGAGGCAAACCAATCCTCTAATTTTGACACTGCTTCCATCACCTCACGTGACATGAAAGGTGGTTCTTCCTCAAATATCATCTTCATGAGGAAGTGATTCGTCATATTCTGCATGACTCCTTTGTGGCTGCAATCCAAAAGCAGGTTGCAATAAATGTGCACAGCAGGTTCCTTGGGTGTCCAAGTTTAACTCATGCCAGGAAAGGAGTTATGAGCACAAATTACATCCAGAAAGTAATCAGACATTTATATTATGGCTTTCTTACCCTTTGGAGGGTTCTTGGCATTATTTACATGGGTCCTCAATTGCTGAGCCAACAAGTTTGACCAGTTGAATGGTTTTCCTTCTTTCACAATTTGATGCAGTAAGAATTCATAGCCTTTGGGAAAGGTTTTAGTAATCTTGTAGCCTTAGATCCGACAACATAGAAATATCAAGTACTAAAATTCCTTCCTGAGATATTTTGCCTTATAAGTGTTACTAGGTGTCTAGCGGAATTTGAACGGCTCTTTCACCCAACTTTTGATGACATCCTTCATGCTCAAGTAGCTAGTGACTGCATCGAAATGGGAATCCATGTACGATTCTAGCAATGAAAAATGATACATAGAGTGAAAATCATGTGCCATAAAAGAGGCAAGCCTCAATCCACTAGTACTGTTGAGATTCATGGTATTTTTATCTATATGTGATAGAATCCAATTGATGTTGTCTGCGCACAGAAAGGTTGGATATCTGCATACAAACTAATGCAATCCTGACTTTTGGACATTGATGTAAACTTGCATATCTTCAAGATTTTCTTTGAAACTACTTATTGTGTAGAAATCTTTCACTGTGTGCCATGTAATGTCTGATTCCTTGTCAATGAATAGTTGAGTATTTGAAAACACTGGCATAGTGGCAAGAACACTCTCAACTATCTCACTGATGTTGCTTTCTGTGGTGTCCTTTGAGATGGATCTCTTGGGTGCCATTATGATAACAATTGATGGAGAGAGATAAGCTCAAAAAGTTGTTGTACTTGTATGATAGAATGAAATCATGGAAAAAATGAATTAGCTCAAGCAAAAAAACCCATAAGACAAGATCAAGAAAACAACCACAAGTCTGAGAGACAAAAATGCACAATTCTTGGACTGAAGGAGAGAGGATAAGCTTAGGAATTGTGCATTGCGCAGTCTCAGTAGGTAAGGGAGAGGCTTGAGGCTTGAGATTGCATAATGTGCAGTCTCAACCTTGGCATACTAAGGGAGAGATTGGCATTGTGTAGTCTCAGTGGCCAAGGGTGAGGTTTGAGCCGTGTAACTACGCAATGCACAGTTGGGAAAGGCAGGGATTGTGCATTATGTAGTCTTGGAAGCCAAGCACAAGGCTTGCCTCTTGAAGATGCAAAATGTGCATTTTGTTGAAATATGGAAACAAGAATATTCCAATTTAATTTTTCCTTGAATTAAATTGTGAATTAAAATCGAATTTAGTCTTAATAGCTACTTGGAAAAAATTAATTAATTTATTTTAAATTAATTAGTTGGAGAAATTCAAGTTAGAAATCTTTCTGAAGTCATGCAAGAGTTATCCCTTAAATTAAGGAGATAAGATTGAGTTATATTTGAGTTGTAATTAGTTAACTTAGTTTACTGAGTTAAGTCCAGTTAAATTAGTTCCGAACTATTTGAGGAACTAATAATGAGTTAACAGTCAGTTGATGCACTAATGAACTCAACTAGTGCTACTCCAGTTAACTAAAGATTCCCTCATCAAAAACTCATGCATGTCTATTCTGAGAAAGACCCAGTTGAGATTAATGTTCATGGACATTGTACTATTAGTTGCATGTGTTTTCTCATGGAGAAAACTCATGCATGTAGTCAAGGGTTCATCCTTGAGTATTTCGCCGTTTTGAAGGCTAATCATCCACAAGGAATAGCGCAAGGAAATAGGAGATTAGAGGGTAGAGAGGAAGGTTGGAGAGAAGCCAAGATTTCCTGTGAGCATCTGTGAGGATTGTACTGAGAGCTAGCTAGCTATGAGAGCTAAGGCTTTGTATTATTCCTATGTATTTCCACCATGTATGATAATACAATAGTGTGGGGTTTTATGTGAGACTTTCCCTAAAGTATTTTCATGTGTATTGTGCCATTGATTCTTCTTCTTCTGGTTATATTATTCAGCTCATCTTTAAGCTTCCGCAAATTGATAGTAGAATTAGGTTATAATATTCTTCTTTGATTTATATTGCATTATCAGGTTAACTTATCACATATTTTCTGCCTGGTATCAGAGTTATGAATAATAGACTAAACAGATAATTCGAAGTTTGAAGTTCGGGGTTGTAGGTGCAAATCAAATTCATATCATACTTCAAGGTTGGCCAATGGCATTCTATGGCTTGAGATTCAAGTATGCCTTGGGAGGTAGCTCTAATTACATAACATGGAAAGATAGAATGGAGGCCGTATTAGAAGACAATGGCTTGAAGGAATTTATTGATCAAGAAATCCCAAAGCCAGCTTCAACTAATGCACAAGAGTTGGTTGAGTGGAAGAAGTGTGTGGCGAAGGAAAGACAGATCATCCTTGAGGGAGTTCGAGACCATATTGTCTCGAGTCTCCATGGGAAGGATACTCCATTTTCAATGTGGAAGACATTTAAGGACCTCTACCAGAACCGTAGCAACTAGAGGAAATTGGTGCTCAAGGATAAGCTTCGAAGAATCAAGATGGAGAAGGGTGATACTATTTCCACATATCTAAACAAGCTCACCACCTTCAGAGATGAGCTTGGTAGTGTGGGAATAACTACTGTTGATGATGATATGGTGGGCCTCGCTCTCCTTGGCCTTCCAAAGAGTTGGAATAGCTACTAGGACTCTGTGAATGGAAGGGAGACACTGCCAAATTGGGAACAACTATGGTCGGATCTTATGTAGGAGGATATCAGGAGGAGCACACGAGATGGTTCTTCATCTAAGAATGATGATGAAGGAAATCGGGCCTTAGCAAGTAAGGCAACTAAATCGAAGGGGAAGGCTTCCCATTTCAAACCAAATTCTTCTCATGGAGGGAAGAAGGGTGACATGGCTAAAGTAAGATGCTTTAATTGTCACAAGATGGGATATTATGCAACTAATTTCCCATCGAAGAAGTCCAAGAAGGGATCCTCGGAAGGATCAGAAGGTGAGGCATTAGCCTCTCAATTCAAAATGGACTTTACCCTCATCGCATGCATGGTGTCATCAATGATGGGTTGTGTCTGGTATCTTGGCAGTGGAGCCTCATTCCACATGACTGGTGATAAAAATTTATTTAGTTCCTTGGAGGAGAAAGACCTGAAGATGCACATAGAGATGGGTGATGATGGAAGGTATAGTGTTTCAGGAGTGGGCACAGTTGCTTTTCAAAGGGAGCATGGATCTCCTCTCACCTTGACAGATGTGATGTATGTGCCTGGACTGAAGAAGAACTTGGTATCAGTCACGATGTTGGAGGACAAAGGCTACGCTGTTGTCTTCTATAAAGGAAAGGCATTCCTAAGACACATAGCCACGGGTCAGACCAAGAGGATAGGGATTCGGGTGAAGAATCTCTATAAACTAGAGGTAGATGATTGTGCAACATTGAGTATGAAAGCATAATTGGTGCAAAGCCAAGACATTGGCGAGTTGTGGCACAGGTAGTTGGTCCATTTGCATCATGGGGCTTTGAAGATAATGCAGCAGATATCTTTAGGACTTCCCAAAGGTAAACTTGAGTAATTTGACACATGCAAAGGTTGTACCTTGGGAAAGTACACCAAGTCTTCCTTTCATGATCGAGACAGTCGAGCAGAGGCTATCATAGAGCGAGTTCATACTAATTTGTGTGGACAATTCTCGACGACATCCACAACGAAGAAAAGGTATTGCGTTATTTTCATTGATGACTATTCTTGTAAGTGCTGGATTTATTTCATGCAGAAGAAGAACCAAACTTTCATAAAGTTTTGTGAGTTCAAATCCTTGGTTGAGAAAGAGTTAGGGAAGAAGATCAAGGCCTTGAGAAGCAACAACGGTGGAGAATATGTCTCTGAAGAGTTTAAGGACTTCTGTCCAGCAGAAGGAATTAAACGAGAGTTGACGGCACCTCATAACCCACAAAAGAATGGGGTGGCCGAGAGGATGAACAGAACTATTGTAGGGGCAGCACGGGAAATGCTACATGACCAAGGCCTACCAATTCACTTGTGGGTTGAGGCATCCAACACAATGGTCTATTTGCAGAATATAAGCCCACATCACATACTTGGGATGAAGACACCAAAGGAAACTTTCTCCAGTAAGAGACCAAATGGATAAGGGCGATACTATGGCAACAAGACTATTCCAATTTAATTTTTCCTTGAATTAAATTGTGAATTAAAATCGAATTTAGTCTTAATAGCTACTTGGAAAAAATTAATTAATTAATTTTAAATTAATTAGTTGGAGAAATTCAAGTTAGAAATCTTTCTGAAGTCATGCAAGAGTTATCCCTTAAATTAAGGAGATAAGATTGAGTTATATTTGATTTGTAATTAGTTAACTTAGTTTATTGAGTTAAATCCAGTTAAATTACTTGCAAATTGTTTGAGGAACTAATAGTGAGTTAACAATCAGTTGATGCATTAATGCACTCAACTAGTGCTATTATAGTTAACTGAAGATTCCCTCATCAGAAACTCATGCATGTCTATTCTGAGAAAGACCCAGTTGAGATTAATGTTCAAGGATAGTGTACTATCAGTTGCATGTGTTTTATCATGGAGAAAACTCATCCATGTAGTCAAGGATTCATCCTTGAGGATTGCACAGTTTTGAAGGCTCATCATCCACAAGGAACAACGCAAGGAAATAGGAGGTTGGAGGCTAGAGGGGAAGGCTGGAGAGAATCCAAGATTTCCTGTGAGCATCTATGAGGATTGTATTGAGAGATGGCTTGCTGCGAGAGCTAAGGCTTTGTATAATTCTTATGTATTTCCACCATGTATGATAATACAATAGTGTGGGGTTTTATTTGAGAATTTCCCCAAAGTATTTTCATGTGTATTGTGCCATTGATTCTTCTTCTTCTAGTTATATTGTTTAGCTCAATCTTTAAGCTCCCACAAATTGATAGTAGAAGTAGGTTATAGTATTCTGCTTTGATTTATATTGCATTATCAAGTTAACCTATCACAAATTTTCTACATGGTATCGGAGTTGTGAATGGTATACTGAGAAGAGAATTCGAAGTTTGAAGTTCAGGGTTGCAGGTGCAAATCAAATTCATATCAGACTTCAAGGTTGGCCAATGGCGTTCTATGGCTTGAGACTCAAGTATGCCTTGGAAGGTAGCTCTAATTACATAGCATGGAAATATAGAATGGAGGCTATATTAGAAGACAATGGCTTGAAGGAATTTATTAATCAAGAAATCCCAAAGCTAGCTTCAACTAATGTACCAGAGTTAGCTGAGTGGAAGAAGTGTGTGGCGAAGGCGAGACAGATCATCCTTGTGGGAGTTTGAGACCATATTGTCTCAAGTCTCCATGGGAAGGATACTCCATTTTCAATGTGGAAGACATTGAAGGACCTCTACCAGAATAGTAGCGACTAGAGGAAATTGGCGCTTAAGGATAAGCTTCGAAGAATCAAGATGGAGAAGGGTGATACTATTTCCACATATCTGAACAAGCTCACCACCTGCAAAGATGAGCTTGGCAGTGTGGGAATAACTACTGCTGATGATGATATGGTGAGCCTCGCTCTCCTTGGCCTTCCAAAGAGTTGGAATAGCTACCAGGACTCTATGAATGGAAGGGAGAAACTACCGGATTGGGAACGACTATGGTTAGATCTTATGCAGGAGGAGATCAGGAGGAGCACACGAGATGGTTCTTCATCCAAGAATGATGATGAAGAAAATCTGGCCTTAGAAAGTAAGGCAAGGAAAGGGAAGGGGAAGGCTTCCCATTTGAAATCGAATTCTTCTCATGGAGGGAAGAAGGATGACATGGCTAAAGTAAGATGCTTTAATTGTCACAAGATGGGACATTATGCAACTAACTGCCATCGAATAAGTCTTTGAAGGGATCCTCGGAAGGATTGGAAGGTGAGGCATTAGCCCTCAGTTTGAAATGGAATTAACCCTCATCGCATGCATGGTGTCATCAATGATGTGTTGTGTTTGGTATCTTGGTAGTGGAGCCTCATTCCACATGGCCGGTGATAAAAATTTATTCAGTGCCTTAGAGGAAAAAGATCTCAAGATGCACATAGAGATGGATGATGACGAAAGGTATAGTGTTTCAGGAGTGGGCACGGTTTCTTTTCAGAGGGAGCATGGAGGTCCTCTCACCTTGACAGATGTGATGTATGTGCCTGGACTGAAGAAGAACTTGGTATCGATCACGATGTTGGAGGAAAAAGGCTACGATGTTGTCTTCTATAAAGGAAAGGCATTCCTAAAACACATAGCCACGGGTCATACCAAGAGGATAGGGATTCGGGTGAAGAATCTCTATAAACTAGAGGCAAATGATTGTGCAGCATTGAGTACGAAAGCAGAATTGGTGCAAAGCCAAGACATTGGCGAGTTGTGGCATAGGCAATTGTGTCATTTGCATCGTGGGGATTTGAAGATAATGCAACAGATATCTACAGGACTTCCCAAACGTAAACTTGAGTAAGTTAACAAATGCAAGGGTTGTACCTTGGGAAAGTACACCAAGTCTTCCTTTCATGATCGAGACAGTCGAGCAGAGGCTATCTTAGAGTGAGTTCATACTAATTTGTTTGGACCATTCTCAATAGCATCCAAAACGAGGCAAAGGTATTATGTGATTTTCATTGATGACTATTCTCATAAATGTTGGATTTATTTCGTGTAGAAGGAGAACCAAACATTCACAAAGTTTTGTGAGTTCAAAGCCTTGGTCGAGAAAGAGTCAGGGAAGAAGATCAAGGCCTTGAGAAGTGACAATGGTGGAGAATATGTCTCTCAAGAGTTTAAGGACTTTTGTGCAGTGGAAGGAATTAAACGAGAGTTGACGACACCTCATAACCCACAGCAGAATGGGGTGGCTAAGAGGAAGAACAGAACTATTGTTGGGGCAACACGGGAAATGCTACATGACCAAGGCCTACCACTTCACTTGTGGGCTAAGGCATGCAACACAGCGGTCTATTTGCAGAATAGAAGCCTGCATGGCATACTTGGGATGAAGACACCAGAGGAAGCTTTCTCCGATAAGAGACTAGATGGAGAAGGGCAATACTATGGCAGCAAGAATATTCCAATTTAATTTTTCCTTGAATTCAATTGTGAATTAAAATCGAATTTAGTCTTAACAGCTACTTGGAAAAAATTAATTAATTTATTTTAAATTAAATAGTTGGAGAAATTCAAGTTAGAAATCTTTCTGAAGTCATGCAAGAGTTATCCCTTAAATTAAGGAGATAAGATTGAGTTATTTTTGAGTTGTAATTAGTTAACTAATTTTACTGAGTTAAGTCCAGTTAAATTAGTTCCAAGTTGTTTGAGGAACTAATAGTGAGTTAACTGTCAGTTTATGCATTAATGCACTCAACTAGTGCTACACTAGTTAACTAAAGATTCCCTCATCAAAAACTCATGCATGTCTATTCTAATAAAGACCCAGTTGAGATTAATGTTCAAGGATAGTGTACTATCAGTTGCATGTGTTTTCTCATGGAGAAAACTCATGCATGCAGTCAAGGATTCATCCTTGAGGATTGCACAGTTTTGAAGGCTAATCATCCACAAGGAACAACACAAGGAAATAGGAGCTTGGAGGGTAGAGAGGAAGGTTGGAGAGAAGCCAAGATTTCCTATGAGCATATGTGAGGATTGTACTGAGAACTGGCTAGCTATGAGAGCTAAGGGTTTGTATAATTCCTATGTATTTCCACCATGTATGATAATACAATAGTGCGGGGTTTTATCTGAGAGTTTCCCCAAAGTATTTTCATATGTATTGTGCCATTGATTCTTCTTCTTCTAGTTATATTGTTCAGCTCGATATTTAAGCTTCCACAAATTGATAGTAGAATTAGGTTATAGTATTCTTCTTTGATTTATATTGCATTATCAGGTTAACCTATCACAGATTTTCTACATGGTATCGGAGTTGTGAACAGTATACTAAGAAGAGAATTCGAAGTTTGAAGTTCGGGTTGCAGGTCCAAATCAAATTCATATCATACTTCAAGGTTGGCCAATGGTGTTCTAAGGCTTAAGACTCAAGTATGCCTTGGAAGGTAGCTCTAATTACATAACATGTAAAGATAGAATGGAGGCTATATTAGAATACAATGGCTTGAAGGAATTCATTGATCAAGAAATCCCAAAGCTAGCTTCAACTAATGCACCAGAGTTGGTTGAGTGGAAGAAGTGTGTGGCGAAGGCGAGACGGATCATCCTTCAGGGAGTTCAAGACCATATTGTCTCGAGTCTCCATGGGAAGGATACTCCATTTTCAATGTGGAAGACATTGAAGGACCTCTACCAGAATAGTAGCAACTAGAGGAAATTGGTGTTCAAGGATAAGCTTCGAAGAATCAAGATGGAGAAGGGTGATACTATTTCCACATATCTGAACAAGCTCACCACCTGCAGAGATGAGCTTGGCAGTGTGGGAATAACTACTACTGATGATGATATGGTGGGCCTCGCTCTCCTTAGCCTTCAAAAGAGTTGGAATAGCTACCATGACTCTATGAATGGAAGGAAGAAACTGTTGAATTGGTAACGACTGTGGTCAGATCTTATGCAGGAGGAGATCAAGAGGAGCACATGAGATGGTTCTTCATCTAAGAATGATGATGAAGAAAATCTGACCTTAGCAAGTAAGGTAAGGAAAGGGAAGGGGAAGGCTTCCCATTTCAAATCGAATTCTTCTCATGGAGGGAAGAAGGATGACATGGCTAAAGTAAGATGCTTTAATTGTCACAAGATGGGACATTACGCAACTAATTTCCCATCGAAGAAGTCCAAGAAGGGATCCTCAGAAGGATTGGAAGGTGAGGCATTAGCCTCTCAGTTCGAAATGGACTTTACCCTCATCGCATGCATGGTGTCATCGATGATGGGTTGTGTCTCGTATCTTGGCATTGGAGCCTCATTCCACATGACCGGTGATAAAAATTTATCCAGTGCCTTGGAGGAGAAAGACCTCAAGATGTGCATATAGATGGGTGACGACGGAAGGTATAGTGTTTCAGGAGTGGGCACTGTTTCTTTTCAGAGGGAGCATGGAGCTCCTCTCACCTTCATAGGTGTGATGTATGTGCCTGGACTAAAGAAGAACTTGGTATCAGTCACAATGTTGGAGGATAAAGGCTATGATGTTGTCTTCTATAAAGGAAAGGCATTCCTAAGACACATAGCCACAGGTCAGACCCAGAGGATAGGGATTCAAGTGAAGAATCTCTATAAACTAGAGGTAGATGATTGTGCAACATTGAGTACGAAAGTAGAATTGGTGCAAAGCCAAGACATTGGTGAGCTGTGGCACAGGTGGTTGTGCCATTTGCATCATGGGGCTTTGAAGACAATGCAACAGATATCTACAGGACTTCCCAAAGGTAAACTTGAGCAAGTTGACACATGAAAAGGTTGTACCTTAGGAAAGTACACCAAGTCTTCCTTTCATGATCGAGATAGTCGAGTATAGGCTATCTTAGAGCGAGTTCATACTAATTTGTGTGGACCATTCTCGATGGAATCTACAGCGAGGCAAAGGTATTATGTGATTTTCATTGATGACTATTCTCATAAATGTTGGATTTATTTCGTGTAGAAGGAAAACCAAACATTCACAAAGTTTTGTGAGTTCAAAGCCTTGGTCGAGAAAGAGTCAGGGAAGAAGATCAAGGCCTTGAGAAGTGACAACGGTGGAGAATATGTCTCTCAAGAGTTTAAGGACTTTTGTGCAGTGGAAGGAATTAAACGAGAGTTGACGACACCTCATAACCCACAGCAGAATGGGGTGGCTGAGAGGAAGAACAGAACTATTGTAGGGGCAGCACGGGAATGCTACATGACCAAGGCCTTCCAATTCACTTGCAGGCTGAGACATGCAACACACTGGTCTATTTGCAGAATAGAAGCCCGCATCGCATACTTGGGATGAAGACACTAGAGGAAGCTTTCTCCAGTAAGAGACCAGATGTGGGTCACTTCAGGATCTTTAGTTGATCATTATATTGCCGTGTGACAAAGGATGCATGGAAGAATCTTGAGCCGACAACAGAGTTGGGGATATTTGTGGGGTACACTTATACACCTCAAAACTATCGAGTGTACTTGCCTTCCAGTTAGAGGACAGTGGTTTGCAGAGATCTCAAGTTTGATGAGCAGAAGGCCATGTGAGTTTCCCTTGAGAGGGAGCTCCAACTACAGGTTGTGGAGGAACTGTTGGTTCCTAAGAAGCAGGAGCCTCAAACTGATGTATAGCAGCCACATGGAGAGGTTCCAAAAGTGGAGACATCCACTCAAGCAAAGTCTTCCAGAGATGGACGGAAGTGCACAAGAGAAGCTGACAAATTGTTGGACGATGCAAGAGAGAGTGTGGGACCACCATCTTCTCAGCGCAGACATAGGAGGTCATCGGAGAGGTACATTGGGTACATGGCCCTTGCTAGGGAATGTGTTGAGACCGAGCCATATTCCTTTGAGGAAGCAGTGCAGCAGCCGATTTGGGTTGATGCTTTGGCAGAGGAGTATGACTCCATAGTTTGTAATAGTGTTTGGGATGTGGTTTCTAGACTGGAGAACAAGTCAGCATGTGAGGCCATCTGGATGCGGAAAATCCTAGTTGGTTTGTTTGATCAGAGGATGGATCCAACTGTGATCTATTGTGAGAATCAGAGTTGTATCAAACTCTCTGAGAATCCAATATTTCATGATAGGTCCAAGCACATCGACATCCGATATCATCATCTCATAGACCGTGTAGCGAGGAGGATCATGTTGTTGCAGTATATTTCGACAGAGGAGTAAGATGCTGAAATTTTGACAAAGGCATTGTCAAAGTGTAAATTTGAGTTCCATAGAGACAAGATCGGGGTGGTAGATAATCCCTTTCTTGTTGAGAGGGAGTGTTGAAATATGGCAATAAGAATATTCCAATTTAATTTTTCCTTGAATTAAATTTTGAATTAAAATCGAATTTAGCCTTAACAACTACTTGGAAAAAAATAATTAATTTATTTTAAATTAATTAGTTGGAGAAATTCAAGTTAGAAATCTTTCTGAAGTCATGCAAGAGTTATCCCTTAAATTAAGGAGATAAGATTGAGTTATATTTGAGTTGTAATTAGTTAACTCAGTTTACTGAGTTAAGTCCAGTTAAATTAGTTCCAAACTGTTTGAGGAACTAATAGTGAGTTAACAATCAGTTGATGCATTAATGCACTCAACTAGTGCTACTCCAGTTAACTGAAGATTCCCTCATCAGAAACTCATGCATGTCTATTTTGAGAAAGACCCAGTTGAGATTAATGTTCAAGGATAGTGTACTATCAGTTGCATGTGTTTTCTCATGGAGAAAACTTATGCATGCAGTCAAGGGGATGGCCCACAAGCATCCAATGAGTGGGAAATACACCGCGAAGAAAAGGTTTGTAAATGACATAGCGTTCCCGATAGGAAATGACGACCCCTCCGGAAAAACCAAGTTCTTCAAGTTCCTTCTCCCGAATAAGTTCCGCGAGCTTTGGTTTCGTTATATATTCTATATACAGCAGGGAAAAGCAGTAGGGAAAGCAGAACCACTAGTTGGTTTTTTCCCTACATTCCATTGGGCAAGCAAGGCAGGCCGTTTTGCAAGGGGGCTAATGAAGCGATTATGTTCCTGTTTAAAATTGAACAGGTCCTTTACTATTAAATTTTAACGAGTCCAGTATAGGAAAAACTCGGTGTTTTTCAATTTTAAGGAGTTAGAAGAAAAACTTAAGAAAACTCCATGGGTGTTATTTTTCATAAATTTGTGTCCCCCAAGCCTGAAAAAAGTATATCCTTCAGGATTGTGCAGTTTTGCAGGTTAATCATCCACACGGAACAACGCAAGGAAATAAGAGCTTGGAGGGCATAGAGGAAGGCTAGATAGAAGCCAAGATTTCTTGTGAGCATCTGTGAGGATTGTACTGAGAGCTGGCTAGCTGTGAGAGATAAGGCCTTGTATAATTCCTAGGTATTTCCACCATGTATGATAATACAACAGTGTGGGGTTTTATCAGAGACTTTCCCCAAAGTATTTTCATGTGTATTGTGGCATTGATTCTTCTTCTTCTAGTTATATTTTTCATCTCGATCTTTAAGCTTCCGCAAATTTATAGTAGAAGTAGGTTATAGTATTATGCTTTGATTTATATTACATTATCAGGTTAACCTATCACAGATTTTATACACAGTTAGGGAAGGCAATTGTTCACCAAGTTAGAGAAGATCTATCGAGGAAGGATAGTGCAAGAAAGAGTGTATATATGACTAAGGGTAATATACATAAGTCAAAACTAAGTGCAGAAAATCAACATGAAAAAGGAAAAACAAACATGCACAAGAAGACGTTGTAGCGGCCACCACTAGTGCGAAAAACGAAAAGTTGATTCAACACTTATAAAAGGTGAATGATAAGTTGAACCAACACTTTTACAACTAATATAAGTTAAAACTCCAGTTACTATGAAAATAAGCAAGTAAAACAACACTCGCAGAAGTGAAACAACAGAAAAAATGACCAAAGAAGACAAAAGTGAAACTCACCCGGAAAAGCACTACAAACTCCATCGAAGTTTTCTTGACCTCCTTGGGAAGGCTATAGATCCAAGATCAAATGTGAAAATGAGATCTAGAGTTGTTTATTATATATATCTAAGGTTGGATAGGGTTTATGATGCGCATTCCTAAAATCAAGGAAAAAGAAACACTTGGCAGAAAGCCAAAAATAACAACTTGTGCTTCTTTGGAAAACTAATTGTCCACTCCCTATTTTCTAGGGATTGTTTTTTTTTCAAGAAATTGGCCATTCACACTGCCAATAAGGATTGTGCAATTCCCAGCCACAAGGGACTAGGCAATTCCTTGGCTTAGTGAATTGAAATGTTTCATAGCTCAAGTATTGCTTACTTCTTAGGATTATGCAGTTTCTAAGCTCAAGGATGGCCTGCCTCTTAGGATTGCGCAATTTCTGAGCTCAAGGTTGGCCTACCTTCTGGGATTCTGCAGTTTCTGAAGAGAATACTGGAAATGCTACAAGGTCAAGGCAGGAGATGGTGTGCGTTTGAAAAGTTTCATGTCGGGGTCAAAACAAGTCATCACAAGAATTACATGAAATGATTAGTCTTTGACGGAGCATGAATACTTGATGACAATGAATGATGAGCTCTTGTGGATAGAAGGGAGGCTCCAAAATCAAAGCAAGGGAAAAATTTCGGAAGGGGCTTGTAGAAACTACAACAAGAGGCTATACAAAAGCATTAGAACTGTGAATATTTTTACAAAAATATTTCAAAACATTTTACAAATTGCATATTAGGGATTATTAAGATCCGTCAACGTTTCTAAACTTTAAAATAAATTTTTATCCTTAAATTTTTTATTGCTCAACATTGTGCATTTTCCTTTTACCATTACTGGTCATAATGGATTCTCAATTTCCTTCGTAGTTCAACATTTGAGCCGAGTGTACCCTTCTTAGAATTTGTACGATTGATCTCTGGAGTTCATAGAAGGCAACATGTGTCATTCTTTATCACCCATGACAACACTCATCCCACACTTGAAAGATTTACCTCCCTTGTGTACCCTCCATGGGGAATTATCAAAACTTCAATTATATATATATATATATATATATTATTTTATATGTTAGACTCAATGGTTAGCTTAATTGGTTGAGTTCCCACAGCTAAAGCACCTTGCTAATGAGAGGTCACGAGGTCAATTCTCCTCGACGCCCTTGAGGTTAGGCTTAGCTAATTAGTCGATGGGATGTGATCCATTCAAGTGGATCTATATGGATATTTCCTATAATATCTATATATATATATATACATATATAGATATATATATATATATATATATATATATATATATATATATTGATACTAATTCAGTATTTCATTTTAAAATATATTTATTTAGTGAATAGAGAATTTCTTAAACAACAACATGCTACATGATACCATTGAGTGCATAAATAAGTCTTTCCAAACTTCTTGGACATTAATTTTTTAAAACACATGATCCTTTGCAATTATAAGCCCATCCCTTTTTAGAACATTCATTTTAATATTTTTAATTTGAGAATTTTTTAAGTGATACAAATATTGTAATTTAGTTTTTTATTTATATTTATAATAAAGATAATGATTAAATTTATTATTTGTGATGGAAATTGACTCATTATTATTATTTTTTTAATTAATTAGTTAAATCAGCTTAGATCCATTTTAACTCCAAATTTATCAAGTGTTGAGATGGATTAAATCTCTCAAGGTGAAAACCTCTTTTTTTACTGCAAAAATTGGGGAAAGGTTTGCACCTCGAGAGATTTGATCTATGTGCTTGATAGATCTGGAATTAAGATGGATCTAGGTTGGTTTTTATGTAATTTGATGGAGTCAAAATGTTTAACAGGTTAAGACATGACATTACAATGTCTCTTTCATACTGGGATGGAAATCACCTCTTACTGCAATTAATTTATTACCAGCCTAGATCCATCGTAAATCTTGATTAACAAGGCGCTGAGATCAAATATCTTGAGATACAAACCTCTTTTAGAGTGAAAAGAAATTCGATCCCTCTCGATGCTTGCTAGATATGAAGTTGAGATGGAGCTAGTCTGGTTTAATTTCGCCTTTAAATAGGATATGTTCCACATGAATACCATGCGTCAATACCATGGGTCAATACCGTGAAGTTATTTTATTTAATGTTATTTTTTTATTTTTTTTTGACCAAGTAAAATTGTTTTCATGTACAATTATTTTTATTTTTATTTTATTTTCACGAAGTTAAAATATGAATAATTTTATTAAAAAAAATAAAAAAATATTATATTACAGAATATTATATTATTTTTTAAAATAAAAAAATACATTTTAATATATAGTATTCAAAATATAGAGTCCAATAATTGTCAATCGTAAATTGACTATTTTACATTAATCTTATTTTAATTTATTGTTTTATTTTATTTTATTTTTATTTTTAATTTTATCTTTTTATTTTTATGTAATTTGACTAAATTAAAATGTTAAACATTATATTTAACATGTTTTTCCAAATAGTAAAAAACAATTTTACAACTTGCTAAATCTTAGACTTTTTGGTTCCATAATGATAATTAGATTGTCTTTCGGATTAATCACATTATTAAGATTTGGTCGACATTGGTTCAAAGCATCAGCCAAATCTCAATAATGTGATTAATCCTAAAGAAAATTTAATTATAAACTTACAACTTATTACCGGATTTAAAAGCAGTTTTAATGTCTCAACTTTGGATCTACTAGGCCTCGAGAGGGATCAAATGTCTTAAGATGGATCTTCATTATACAAAAATATTCAATCATATTAAACTAATAACTAAAACTCTCAATGAGAAAACTCCCAAATTTCAAAACACATCATGGTGACGAGATCAACCTCCATGGCCCAATGGCTCATATACCTTCTAAAGGGTAAATATTTTATTTGTAATTCTTATGTAAATATTTTATTTTTAATTCCTATGTCAGATGAAATTGATTTGAGGGTACACATGAAGTAAAATTAAATTTGGATGTTATCCACGAGTCAAATGTTACTTTTTTTTTGTTGTGCATGTGTCAAATGCTAGTTGTCAACTAAGAAGGAGAAAAAGCTAACTTTTGACGTGTGGACAACCAAAAAGGTATTGTTTGACACAAAATGGGGCTTTAAAACTTTTTGATTTGGGGAGTGGACATTCAAGAGCTATAAATTTGTTTTATTTTGAATCTCTTACCTGCAAAGTGCTATTTTTTTTCATTTGTATGTCAAGCGTGAGACGTCTTGTTTTTATGTTCTATGTTGCATTTTTTGTGTTCTCTGCATTTGTGTATATCTCTATGGTTTCTATTTTTGTGTATGTATGTACTAACATTTTCACCAAAAGGTGTAAAGAGCACGTCAATAGTATTTTGGGGTTTCTTGACCCTTTAAATATATATACAATAACATTTGAAATAGAGGCAAAAGGATATGCAAGCCCCAATAATGAAAACCATAGTGCTTCGATTGAAAGTACACATGAGTCCAACAACAAAACCATTAGCAATTTGAGAGACCTTGTTATAGACATATTTGGGCACTGCAACGCCAAACTCATATGTCCATAAACCAAGGGCTCTTTAGTCCCTAAAAGTGTTGTTTCATACCCTAAAGGATCATGGTCAACTGATTACATCATTTCCTAGAAGTTCCACTTCAAAAACCATTGAGAATTGGCCAAAACTGGACCATACTGACTGCTCCATGGTCAAGGTGTGATGCATACTGGCTGCCACACTAGCCAGGTGCGATGCATACTGAAATGGCCTTTTGGAGAAAGAATAGACAAATGGCAGAGACAGTTTGCTAAGTGGAAGCTCATGGAATCTTCCAGAAACTTGTCCCAGGACACTTGCCTCTCTAAATTCGCCCAGGGATGAGTAAGAGATCAATGAAATCTCCAAGTGGAACCAAGAACTATCAGTGGAATGAAACTAATAAAAAACATAGAGCTGAATCACACCCTTGCAAGACATCTATAAATGGATCTCTCATCTGAGAGATCTAGAGGCTGGAATTTTGTAATTTATAAGTGTTGTTGGTTTATCTGTTAGAAGAAACATTGTATTGTTGGGTGATCTTTCTTTCCATGAGGTGAAGAGGGCTTCTATGCTGGGAGGATGATGCCAGATCAGACAGCTGGGTTGTAATCCTCTTTTCTACTATTAATAACTTTCTTTGAGTTTTCCTCCATATAATCGTGTATTTGTGAATCTTGCTATTTGCGAATGAAATTGTATGGTCAATGTAATTCTGATTCTGCGTTGTTTATGGTATTATAGATCGAGATGCTTTGATGGTGTTTTGTTACTTTCACTCTACAGGTATTCTCTGAAGTGGGACAAGTAGGAGAGGAGTGGCAAGCTCTATCAAGGGAGAGAGAAATCAAGCAAGGAGCCAAGCGGATGATCCAGGTTGGTCCCCTCTGCTTCTTTCTTATCTATCATACATAAAAGAAATCGCAAATTGCTTTGATTATTTGTTTCTAAGATAGCTACCCATCTTAGTGGGGCTAACAGATCGAAAAGACACTAGTTTTCCAGAAACAAAATGGCAACTCCGCTGGGGACCGAATAGTTTGTTTGTTTGTTATTATTGTTTGCTTTATAAACTACAGACGGAGCCTAAAGTTAGCCAGCTAGCCTTCGAACCGCCTTTGCTATGCAATTGCGAAGTAGATGAATGTTGCTTCAGTCAATCTCCAGGTTGGTTTATGAACTGAACATCTGACTTACAAGCATTCTAAGCGCCCTTGTGGTAGCTCATAACCTCATAAGATCATACCCCTATACTTTGTTTTTACTGTCCATCATAACTCAGCCTAAATCACTGAACTTAGCTGCAAATTTTGAGCAAAAACCAAACTCAGTTTTGCTCCCTGGTCCATCACACTGTTTGTAACTGGCAGCCTATATGCATCGCACCTCCCGTGTGTTGCAGGTGAGATGCATCCCTATTTCCCTTAAGGATAGGTGCGATGATTGAGTGACACTATTTTCCTCTTTGAAATTTGGTTTTTCTTCCTTGTTTTCAGTGCTATTCAGTAGTTTTGCTGCTCATGATCAGTATCTCATTGCTGAAGCCTCCTTCCTTTACATTATTTAGCCTCCATTAATTAGGATTTTTAAATTTTTTTATGTATTTGTCTATCATTTACTGTCCTCCTTTGTCAAAAGTAGCTTAATTGAACTGTCGTTTTTTATGCAAAAAAGTGTCGCAACTATCATTTTGAGTCAAAAAGAAGAGTTTCGTAAAGTCTTCCTCCTCTAGATAGTCAATTGTACTTTTGTCATTGTATTTGATTTGGATTGTTAATATTTGAAGTCCCGAAAGCAGTTTTCCATTCGAAATCGAAAAGTGTCGTTTTAGTCTTCCTTTCGTTTTGAAAAGAAATTGTCGAAATTTTGCTTTGAAAAGAATAGTTCAAATCTGTGCTTAGTTTTCCTTTTGAGCATTCTCACATTAAGGAAATGAAAAACAAATACATGCATTTGCATTTTCATTTAGACTGTGTGCGAAAGATGACTTAGGAAAAGTGCATTTAGTGTGTGCTCTTTGCTCTATGTTGAAAGAATCATACTCTTATTTCCTTAGTAGCTAGGATTTTCATTGCTAAAACAAAATAAACAATTGTTTATCATTTTAGATTGCATATTTAGGAATTTTACATCTACATCACGTGGTGAACCTTCAAAGACAAACTTCTAAGCAAGATCAACTCTAAAATAAATCTCAATGAACATAAAAATGCTTTGGAACCTAACGCAACACATCTAGAAGTCTAGGCTGGAGACGTGTTCCGGCGTCGTAAAACCTGGTAACTATCATTTTCATAGAAGGTTGGGTGATTGCTCCTCTTTAATACAACAAGTGCCAATACGGACTTGTGCTCCCCATACCGTCGAATATATATTGGGAGACCATAATAAGCTGATATCCTTTATCCTTAGGAAGCTGTGTCTACTGCCCTATCGATCGCAATGCACTGAGCACAGCATTTAGGAAGATTGACTGTCATACATAGGTCCTTGGTAATTTCTCTATCATTTATCACCAAGGTGTATTTTGCAGTTTTGCGATTGGTTTGGTAATCCCTCTGTCAAGATTTCTAGAGTAGTCACTTTCGTTCATTTTCGACTCCTTAAAATAAAAGGTCCATCTAAGCACTTGTCACTTCAGGCTCATTAAAAATCGAAGGCAACTAGAGTCACCTTTAGCTTTTTTACGACTCTTAAAAATTGAAAAAGCAAAGTTGCGTCAAAGTGTCTTAAAATTTATTTAATTCGGAATAACTTTTTCCCTTTAAATTTTGAGTTGATCAAGTAATCCACAATCGTGGAAGAAAGTAAATCAAAACCTCATCGTTCGCGGAGACTATCAAGTCAACCGTCCTTGAATCTGAAGACGAAACCATTCCGGGTACAACGGTCTCGTTTAACTGAGTCCAATTCGATTGATTTATTTGAAACTTGTGTTTCAACATCGTTAGAGGCTATAGTTACTCCGATCATTTCTGGTACATCTGCCTTTACAGAAGAAGCACCACGGTTACAAGAGGACATTAGAACTGATCCTAGTGTAACAGTAGGCACTTTTATACCTGAGACAGCTCCATCTAGAGTTGAACCAGAGACTAAAGTTCACTTACCTGAACATCTGGAAGTTGAATTCCAGAATTCAGAAGGTGCCACTCCTCCAGTATCTGTTACTACAGGAGCTATACCTTCTTCGGCTCCAAAAATATTTAATGTACTTGATGGTCTACCTCTTCCACCAAGACTGATTGCCATAGAAGAGATAGTAGAGGATCTTACATCCAATACTCCATTGCATTTTGGAACTGGGATCCACTTATATCCTTCTACTACAGAAGTTAGTTCTTTTAATCATTCTTCATCACAAGTTCTTGTTGAATCACTAGGAAATCTTTTGGATAGACTAAATATGTCTAAGAAACCATCAACATATAGGATTGTGTCAACTGACATGGCTAAGGCAGAGCTTCCTGCTGCCATTCCTACAATGTTCGCTGGTATACCATCTGTCCTGGCTAGTTATCAATAGCTAGCTGGAGCCCATTCAGGGATTGTTTTGACGACATGGTATGTTCCTATTTCTTCATCTGGGGTCTCATCTAGTATTTCTTATGTTGAAACTCAAAAAATTGATCCTGTGTGTCTTCAAAGGCCGACCTATCCTTTAAGCACTGGATTTCCACCATATGGGGGGCAATATGCCTTTTCATTGTTCCCTCCTGGAGAACAACCATATGAGAGTTTACAACAAAATTCAGGTCAAACTGGAATTACATCCAGTGATTGGGTACCAATACTGCCTCAACAACCAAGGGTTGTATATTCAATGCAACCAATCCAACCTATGTTGAATATTCCCACTACACCTACTATTGTGACTATATCAGAAGTACAAGCACTGCCTGTTGCGTGTCAACCTCAAGTCTCTCAGGTTGCAATACAACAGCCTCTTGTCTCCGCGGTTCAATCACAACCTCAGGTTAGCACCTCTTTACCTAGAATGACTCAGCCTCAAACATGTACTATCACTCTGTGTTACACTAAAATTTGTCGCCATGACTATTTGCAGTTAGTATGGCTTCATCAACTGTCATACTATCCTCCTTGGTAAGTCTCATACCTCTGCTCCTCATGTCAAACTCCAAAAAAGAGAGAAAGTCCTTAAAAAGTCAATTAACTCTGGTTACGCAGTTTCTCTTAACCTTACCTGCGTGTACGCACCCCAAGTTCACAATACCTGCGTACTTGTACGCTCTATCTGTAAAGGGGTGGGTGCGTACTCCTGTAAAGGTCAAAAGGCGAGAGTTTTACTTCAAAAAAGTTACTTGTGGTCGATTCTAGAGCATTCTAGAAGTTGGTTTGACGTGTATTGAGCGCCTCCAGATGGTTCATGTATCCCTATGAAAGAGGAACTTATCCCATCAAAAGGGGAGCTATCCCATTCAAAGAGGGGCTTATCCCATTGATGGTGGACCTGATTAACTTCCTCCAAAGCATTATAAATACAGGCATTGGGCCAGAGGGAGAGGAGGTTGAAAGCTGAACATTCCTAAGGGTAGATGTTGCTGAAATTATGACTCCCTTATAGAGCTTGAAAGGAGAGATTCCCATCCTTTCTTAGCTTCATTTGGAAGTGGGTGAGCTGATCAAAGTAAAGGAGAACTCTTGTTGGACCTTGGGAGGGACCTGCACAACACCAAGGCACTAGTTGTAATGGTTTCTTTTGCTTCCACTTAATACAATTAAGTTCATTTTTCTCAACAAGTTGTTATACATAATTTGTTTCATATACTCCTTGGTCTTTATGATGAATATGTTTTATTTTATGAGTTATTCAGGTGCTATGTAATCGTTTGCTTGTTAGTGAATGCAGGTTTCGAAGAGAAGGAGGAGCTCATCTGGATCGGAGAGGCTGGACTGCTACAAAGCGTTGGACTAAAGGTATGTTATAAACACCTGATTGCTTGTATTCTAAATGCATATTTAGGGAAAGATAGTGCTTAATTGTCTTGTTTGTCACTAGAAAGCCTTAGCTTCTAGGGAGGTCGGTTTTGTCCGCAAAATTGACTCTTTCCGCATGAAAAAATGGCGACCATACTGGGGAATCCATGGATTTGATTGATTTCTCTTTTGATTGATACTTTGATTTGAGAAAAGTCATTTTCTTTCTGGTTTTTGGCTGATTGACTGTGAATTTGGGTGGAATAGCTTAGGATTAAGTTAGATTTTATTTTTCTTGGTTTTGCTAGCAGTACGCAGCCTCTGCGTTAAGCACAGTGCGTACTTGTACGCACTGCAGCTTTGTACACAGAGCGTACACGCACCTGTGCAAACAGGTTGCCTGCGTACCCTGTCAAAAGTTGAGAAAATTTCAATTTTTTCCTTTTTGCCTCTTAGATTTTGTTTATAATTTGTTTTTGCTGCGCAGATCCACTGGTTACCTGTCAGAAATCTTCATCTAAGCTTGTTTCATTAGTATCAAGGGTTTTAGTAAAATTCATAGAAGTTCTAGCCCTAGGGTTTGATTTTTGCATTGGTCTTGTAGTGACTTTGGCTTTAGAAGTTGTAAAACCTTGGATCTCCCTGGTCTTTTCAGTCTTCTTAGGAGTCGGACCTTTCATAAAATCCACCTGTGTGAGAAACCTACCATTGTGTTGTCTCTTTGCGGAATTTCAAGAAAGCTTGTTGGTTAAGATGTGAATTTCATTCTTAAGAAAAAGAACAAAAGATTTTGATTTTTGTTTTTGACTGGTTATGATTCTGCATGAACTAGTCCTTGGTTGAATTGTAACTGAGTAAAACATCCCGGAATTATATTTTGTAGGCTTTTGCCTCATTAGATTTTCTTTTAGGTGAATTTCTCTTAGATTTGCTTTTAGGAAAAGTTGATTTGATTGTCATAGATTTTTTAAACTTGATTTTTGTTAAAGTAGTTTTACATGCTTTGTTAATATAGGAAAAAATACAAAAAATCTCTTTTGAAGAAAAGTTTGTTTTAGTAGCATTTGAAGTCTTTGAAAAGAGAAAGGAATTTTCGTGAAATAATTAGTGGTCATGTGTTGTATGCTTTGGAAAAGATAAAGAGATTGTTTCTTTGATTTTCATTGCCAAGAAATTTGTCTTTATATCAAATTTGCATTCTCCAACTCTCTTAGCTAGGGAATTCATTGAAAAAGGAAAAATAGTATAAATCATCTTAGGTGCATCTTTTTAGTGGATTTGAGTCGAGTCTACACACCATCAGTTTCATCTCCGCTACCTTTTGTCCTAAAGAAAAGCCATAAAAAATTAACGCTTAAAGTAAAATTAACTTAGTAACTTTTTATTTACTAGGGCTCTGAAACACCAATATAGATCAGGCTAGTGTCTTGGAGTAGGAGAGTAATTAACTCTCCAAGACAGCAAAACCAAACAAGTAGCTCATCTTGTGGTAGGATAAATCCAATAGTTACATTTATGCTCTGGGAAAGCTCCTCTTAAAGGAGAAGCACGAGATCGTGTCCGAACCAGTGAGGGGATCAATCCTCCTTCATTGGGAACGACGCCAGATATGCACGTACTACAAATGGTAAACCTCAGATTATTATTGAGGAGCCTGGGGTCACTTGTTGGTAAACCTTGGATTATTGTCAAGGAGCCGGCAAGGGGATTGAGCTTGATACTCTGCCCTTGCGTGCTATCGGATCGTAGACTGTTCCCCCAGGTGTATTTGTTGCTGTTGGTGACCTTAGTGACCATTATCTTTAGGGTTCTACCCAAGGTGACGGTGGAGGGAAGATCCCACTGTACCTGGAGCAGACGTCGGCTAGACTCACTTGCATTTTCCGGGGGTTCACTTCACTCGAGACGGTTAAAGTGGAGGAACTTGTGCCGGTCTATTCATTAAGCAGGTTGCTGGGGTAACTGTTCCACCCGCCACTTCTGTACTGAATTCGACGATGTTGGGCTTCATCACCAACTAGTGTTTTCGGTCCGGAAGGCTACTGTTTGTGTATGGTTTGACGCCCTAGATTCTTTAGGTGTGTGATTCGAATTTGTTTGTTTCTTTAGAGACTTTAGGCTGTTTGCTTTGAGATTTTACTTTGTTTGCGTGTGCAGTAGTTAAAAGTTTTTAACTGTGGCTGAATTACTGAGACAATCCCGTAGACTTCGGGGCCAGTCACCTGAGATTGTAACCGTGGCCGATTTGTTGAGGAAGTCCCGTAGACTTTGGGGCCAACCTCCTGAAGACGTCCCGAGTCATTACGAAGGTTTGAAAGTCCTTGTAATTCCTAGTGGCAGTAAAGTAGGTTCACCTGAAGAAGGAGAGTCTTCGTTGGTAGTTCATCCTGATTACCAAAGTCTAGAAACAGGTTATAATCCCGAAGCTATTGCAGTTTCCGAGCTTGCTGGTAGTTTTTCATCTACTAGTGATATAGGCGAAGAACCTAAGATATCTGAACCTGTTACTCCAACTTCTAGTGCTCCTAATTTACCTAGGGTAGAAAGAGTCATCACCGAAAATCTTCCTTCCGGTTTGATAGCTATTGAAGAACTTGCTCCAAAAGAAGAAATAGGCGTCGCTATCCCTGAAGATCAACCTACTATTGATCTAAGGGAGCGTGAATCCATTTTTTACAGTCCACCTAGAATTACTACTTGGTATCTTTCGTTAACTAATTATTTGGACAACTCAGGGTCAAGTTTTTCTCCACCTCGTACTCCTTATCCACCTGGAGGTATTTATACTCCTGTAAATATGTCAGGTCAGTCGTCTATGTTTACTCAATCTCCTGAATCTTTTTTGTACGGCGGTCCTTCTGTCCCCTCTGGGTATCAGTCACTTTCTGGTACTTTTGCGGAGGCATCTCCTCAACCCATTGAACATGGGTTATTAACTGGAAATAATGGTAATAAACCATTGGGTGTAGGAGACATTTACATGATGTCAGGTTCAATTCCCAGTTCTCAAACTCAAGGTGGCCAGTTACCGCCTGGGGGGCAGCCTCAATTAACGCCTGGGGGGCAACCTCAAAGTACACAAATTGCGTCTGGGGGGCAACCTCAAAGTACACAAATTGCGTCTGGGGGGCAACCTCAAGGACAGTATGTACCCGTGGTGCAATACATTCCTCAAGGTCAACCCCAGCCTCAATATGTACCCCAAGGTCAACCTCAGTATCAATTTACACCTCAAGGTCAACCCCAGTATCAGTACTTACCTCAAGGGTATCTACCCCAAGGTCAGTACTCGAGTCAATGTTATCAACCACCCCAAGGTCAATCTTATGTTCAAGGTATAGGAAATGTACCTTTCAATTATCAATCCTACCCTTAATCAGGTTATGGATCTCAATATCCTCAACCTGTCATGGGTCAATACCCCGGAATGAACATAGTGTGGGATCCATCGCAAGTTCAACAGGTATCGCAGCCAAGTGTACAGTTGTCATCTCAAGCTGGACAACCCTTAGTTTCTGGTTCACCCCAGCAACCAGTCCAGTCTAATGTTCAAACTTCTGTACCTTCAGTAGTTTCTCAGTCTGGGCCTATTGCCCCTAGTACTCCATCTCAAACGACTGCTGCAACTACCGCAACATCTATTCAGTCTACCACACTTACTTCTGGAGTATCGACAGCTCTAGTTTCTACTGTCTCTGTATCTACTCCTTAGACATCTTTACCATTGTCTGGATCCACGATTCAAACTACGGTTCAGATGCCTGTAGGAAAACCTGGTTTAAGTACGGTTGTCACTAGTCAACAACAATTCACTTATCAACCGTACCAGGGACAGTACCAATATGGGCCTGCTGTCCAACAGCCAATTTACCAGTATCAACCGTATCCTGGATACACTTATCAACAACCACAACAACCCAAGTACGGTCCGGTTAATCCTGGTTTTCCGGGAGGATACAATATCCCGAATGCGATTCCTATTCCAAGTTATCCCGGATATCCTCCTCCTGGGACTGGTCTTGTGACCCAGAGTTTTAGGGATCCTAATCGACAATTACCGTTTATCGCAACTTTGGATTTACCAGACTTGTTGCGCCTAACAAACGATCTAATAAATTATCTTCCGTTTTGGCCGCCAATGCCAAATAAGTTGCCCAGTGACATACCCAAGTTTGAAGGTAAGTCTGGAGAGGACCCGTCGAATCATGTGATGACTTACCACCTCTGGTGTGCCTCTAATTCCATCTCGGATGATTCGATCCGCTTACGCCTTTTCCAGCGTACTCTCATTGGTCTCGCGGCCAAGTGGTACATTGAGTTACCACGGGCCTCTTTTTATAATTTTAGCCAGTTAGCTACCTCGTTCTTAACTCATTTTCAGTTGCCAGTCAGATATGATAATGGCACGGAGTTACTAACTTCATTAAAACAATCGACGTCCACTTATATTTCCGATCATATTCATGAATGGAGACGTCGAAGGCGATTAGTGAAAGTTTTTATCCCGGACCAAATCTTAGCTGAATGGTTTGTTAAATCATTATTACTGAAGATGTAGCTAAGGCCGGAGTAGTTATCGAGGAGCAAGTGATTGCTCAAGCGCAGTACCTTGACTTAGTTTATACTCAATCAGGTACGTTACACGAAAAGATCCCAGATCTTCCTAAGTCAAATCAAATCGCTGCTGCTCCTTCGGGGTCTCATGCCGCTGATGGCATGATTGGTACAGTGAATACTAAAAGCAAGAAGAAATCCTCAAAGAATTCTTCTCCTATTATAACCTTACCAGACTCCCCGATAGGAGAACCTTCTGCTGAAGTTTCCGCTGATATTCACGCTGTAGAGTCATCTACGGATAAATCAAAATCGGGTGGGAAAAAGAAAGGTAAGAAGAAGAATAAAGCAGACAAAACTCCAAAGGAGAAAACTGAAAAGTCGGAAACCAATGAAGAAAAGCGCAAGCCTCGATATCCTTGTCTTATTTGTGAAGAGGATCATTTTACAAGAGATTGCCCTCATCGGGCCGAGGTTGTGAAAATCGTCAAGGGTTCCCCAACTCCTGCTATTTTGAAAGATCCATTTCCAAAGCAGGAGAGTAAGATGATAGGTTCTTCCTCGAGTGCCAGTGAAGAACCCATATTGATGATGTCTCATGTAAGGATTGCGACTCGATCGCAAGATTATGGTAGTAAAAGTCCTGTTGATGGCAAAGAAGCAGAATCTTCTCATTCTAACCCATCAACCTCAGCTCCCGGTTCCGATCCACTACAGATCGAGAAACCTAACCTGGACTTAGTAATCAAACCGCCCGCCAAGGGTGTACTTCGAAGGTCTGCTTTCAATCCACATGCAAGCGCGGCCCAGAATTACAACATTGTTGAGGATTTAGCTGTTTCACCCTCAGCAATGTCGGCTTTGGAATTGCTGCAATCATGCCCAGCACAACGCAAATTACTTTTGTCGGCTATAGGAGCTGTTGATGTTCAGGACCCGAACCTAATAATCTTTGATCTAGAAAATAGTACACCGCGTTTACCTCATCAAATGGCTTTCCAGATCCCAGTGATAGTAAAAAACAGGCCTATTCATCGGACTGTAATTGATGAGGGAGCTTCCACGTGTATTATGTCGATACAGTGCTGAAGATCGCTTGGTTCTCCTTCACTAAATCAATCCCCGACAATTCTTAAGGCCTTTGATGGCCATGGGTTCCATCCGTTTGGCATTCTACAGGATTTGCCTATAGGGGTTGAAGGAAAAACTGTTAGTCTAGATGTGGAGGTGGTTGATGCCCCTCTAGACTACAACCTTCTCTTGGGTTGAAGTTGGTCTTACGCTATGACAGCGGTCATTTCATCGGTCTTCAGAGTAATAAAGTTTCCACATAATGGTAAGATCGTAACCATAGACCAGCTGGCTTACTTTTCATCCGACCCAGCCTCTTCAGAGAGTATCCAGCATGTCGGTAAAACGACTATCCCTTATAAGGATGTTGGAGTAGGATTAGTTAAAGATGTCGGTTTACAGGGAACTTTTCCTTTTCCTCCAATCAACGCCTTGTCTTCATTTGCATCTATTAATATGATTACTTCAGACACCATTGTTTATGACGATCCTTGGATCATTCCTTCTGAATCTGAGATAGACTCATTTGGTGATGCTATGCCTTTGAGTCCATATGAAATTGCCTATGCAGCCGTGCAGTCTTTTACCGACCCGAGTTCAACCAAAATCGACCAAATGAATGTGGTCTGTGAGGAACCACCTTTCACGTCAACCACGGAGTTAATAGCATTTCCCGAAGTTGTGTCATCTGACGAACAACTTTGTGAAGTCCTGTGTGTAGACGATTTACCATGGGAAGATCTCCATCATAGATCTTCGTTTTTACCTGAGGATGATCATTTTGAAAACGATTTCTCATCAATCTTTACAGCTGAATATGTCAAAGAAGCTCAGAGTCCAATGAAACATCCTGATTCAGAGCTGAATTTGGGAAACATTTCTCGCACTATTCCCATTGACATTTCGGTCAAGCCTGGAATTGTTGAGCACATTCATATAGGTGCCTCGTGTTTAGATGACGAAATTCAAACATACAAGGCCCTATTTCAAGAATTCTGCGACGTGTTTGCCTGGTCCTATGAGGAAATGCCAGGAATTGATCCTGTGATTGTTGTCCATGAGATCAAGACTTACCCGGACGCTAAACCCGTCTGGCAAAGTTTGCGTCAGATTCACCCATGAAAAGCGGTTGCAATTAAAGCAGAAGTTGAGAAGCTGTTGAAAGCAGGTTTCATTTATCCGATCTTGTTAACGGATTGGGTATCGAATATTGTTCCGGTTAACAAAAAACAGGGAACAATAAGAATCGAGATTGTCCCAAGGACAACTACCCAACACTCTATATCGATCAAATAATTGACGATTGTGCCGGCAGTGAAATATTTTCCTTTATGGACGGTTTTTCCGGTTACAATCAAATCAATATTCTACCTGCCGATCAACCAAAAATGGCTTTCATTTGTCCATGGGGGATATTTGCTTATTGCAAATTACCTTTTGGACTTAAGAATGTCGGAGCCACTTTTCAAAGGGCGATGTCTTATGCGTTTCATGACATCAAACACATTGTGCAACCGTATCTCGATGATTTTCCCGCTCATTCATTACATCGAGCTGATCACCTTTTCCATTTACGAGCAATCTTCATGAGGTGTAGGTATTATCGTATTCGGTTGAACCCACACAAATGTGTCTTCTGTATAGAAGTGGGACGATTGCTGGGATTTGTAGTTTCAAAAGCCAGCATCCGCGTCGATCCCTCGAAGGTAGAAGCTATCATCAAATTGCCTCCTCCTTCGAGTCTTCGCCAACTCCAAAGTTTGCAGGGGAAAACAAACTTTTTATGCCGATTCATTCCTAACTACGCCGAGATTACAAAGGGTTTTACCCAGTTGCTGAAACAGAACGCTCAATTCTCTTGGAATGAGATAGCTCAGAAATCTTTTGATGCACTCAAGCACGCGTTGACCCATGCACCATTGCTGCATCCTCCCAACTACAACTAGGATTACTTTTTGTACCTCGCCGCCGCTCATTCCACCATTGGAATGGTCTTAGTTCAGGAAGACGAATTCGGAACGGAACATGTGATATATTACCTTAGTCGGACTTTAAACCCAACTGAGCTCAAATATTCACATGTGGAGAAATTGGCATTGGCAGCCGTTCAAGCTGTCCAACGTTTTCGTCACTACATTCTACTCCGTAAAACTACAGTCATTTCGGATTGCAACCCTATGATCTACATTTTGACTAAACAATTGCTAGGGGGCAAGTACTCTAAATGGATCGTTATCCTGCAAGAGTTCGACTTGGAGTTTGAGAAATCTAAGTCTAAGAAATCCTTAGTTTTTGCAGAGTTAATGTGTGACTTCCCGCGTGCTGACACAGAAACTGTGGCAGAGGAACCCATTGCGGACGAATCTTTGTTTCTCATCAGCACTTTAGATCCGTGGTATGGGGATATAATCATCTATCTCCAGACCCAATCCTTTCGGCCCGAAGTTTCAAAGTCGGAACGTCGGAAAATTCGATTCCAGTCCCAACAGTACAAAATTATTGGAGATACTCTTTATCGCCGTGGGGCAGACTTGGTTTTTCGCCGTTGCTTAACTCACGAGGAAGTTGAAAGGGTTCTGAATGACTGTCACTCTGGAGCGTGTGGCGGTCATATGTCTGGGTATGCCACAGCTCAAAAGATATTGCGCGTTGGCTACTTCTGGCCGTCCTTGTTTAAATACTGTATTATTGCGGTCCGAAAATGCCACAACTGTAAAGTGTTTGATCGCAAGATGCGTGCTCCACCTGCTCCTCTCCACCCTATAATTGCCGTTGGTCCTTTTGCCAAATGGTGTATTGATTTTATTACATGTAACCCTCACTCGGCCGGGGGGCATGCGTATATCATCCTTGCGGTTGATTATTTTACTAAGTGGGCCGAGGCGATGCCTACATTCGAGGCAGACGGAAAGACAGCTGGAATTTTCGTATTCAATCACATTATTGCTAGGTTTGGTGTCCCACAAGCGATAATCACTGACCATGGGCGCCATTTTCGAAACGTTATGATGACAGAACTTACAGGCCAGCTTGGTTTGCGTCACGATAGCTCAACTCCTTATTATCCACAAGTAAATGGTCTGGTTGAGTCCATCAACAAATTTTTAGTTATCATGATCCGACGAATCATTGGTATTCATCGGTCGAATTGGCACAACATGTTATTTTCCGTGCTTTGGGCGTACCGAACCTCAGTGAAAACATCAACAGGGTTCACTCCTTTCCAACTAGTTTATGGTTTGGAAGCTATGCTGCCCATTGAATGCGAAATCCCGTCACTTCAAATGGCCGTCGAATTACTTCCAGCTACTTCCGAAGAGGAGAAGCGTTTATTATACTTAGCTCAATTAGATGAGACTCGACGTGATGCTGCATTGGCAATCGAGACTCACGCAAAACGTATGAAAGGTCAGTATGATCGAAATGTGACCCCTCGAAATTTTTCGGAAGGAGACCTAGTGCTATTATATGATTAAGCTAACGATAAATTAGGTGCTGCAAAATTCGTGCCTATGTGGCATGGGCCCTACATTGTCAAGCGAAAGCTAGCAAAAGGGGCCTATGAGCTGGTAGACTTTGACGGGGACTCTTTGGGTAAACCCAGAAATGGACTTTACCTAAAGAGGTATTATGCTTAAATGATGGGTATGGAGATTTTAGTTAGGTTAGGTTTTTCTTTCTAGCTGGTGTGTTTGTTAGTTTAGACAGTGTGCTTAGCTTAGAAAGTGTGTTTTTCGTCGTTATTCTGCTTATCTTGGTTTTACGCTTGATGTTTGCAGATGTCGATGCCTCTCCAAACATACATCGGATTTGCTGATGGTGCTTGTCGTAGTACACGGAATATCTCTTCCGCAGCTTGGGTTATCTATTCGCCCTCTGACGAGTTAGTTTCTATGCATGGGGTGAGCCTCGGTCAAACAACAAACAACATTGCAGAGTACAGTGCAGTGATTGAGTTATTGTCTGAATCTATTTCATTTGGGATTCAGAGTTTGATAGTGAGGTTAGATTCTGAACTCGTTGTATTACAGCTTAATAGAGTGTATGCCATTAGAAATCCAGTGTTATTAAGGTTATTTTTGAGAGTGCATCTCTTGGAACGTGAATTTGATTACATTGAATATCAGCATATACCAAGGTCTTTAAATACATTAGCAGATGCAATTACTTCTCGAATGTTAAACAGACATTTGCGATAATCATACATGTAAATTTAAAAACATTTAATCACACATGTTTAACAAGATAAGCCGGTAATAATGATATATATAGATAGGAGTGTGTCAAAAAATACATCGTCTTCGATCATAGGTTGAAAAACACCTTATGGTCGGCAAAAATGATAAGTACAAAAAACCAAAATGTCACATGTGTCTACAAAGACGACCATCCAATCACTGGTGATGCTCTCTATACGACACCACTGCACGCGCCACCCTACACAAGAACCTCCTAAAAGGTCCTGGAACTGCAACTACATAGCGCTGAAGCCTGATAGGAATATCATCTATAGTAGTCTCTGGTATGTCTGCCATAAGATGCTCTAGGTCTTGTTCCAACTCAGCTAGGGTCTCTGTGGCCTTGTCTCGTGGGGCCGGTGCCACTGCAACTGGTAGTCTCCTCTCGAAAGGCCGGAGATTGGCTGGACGGCATGGGCCTACATCTGCATTTTGAAAATTATTACTGTCAGTTTTGAGACGATATAAAAAACAAAAAAAATAGATAATTTAAAAACTTGTGAAAAATGAAGTACCCGTGTCATCCCATTGTTCTCCCGGTGGAAGAACCATGTCCGGATCTCCACGAAAATCAACTCTGGCATAAGGAAAATCATGTATAGAGAAGATCTGGTCCTCCAACCAGTGAAAATACTCCGAAGTAAATCGGACAACCTCCGTACCCTCGTCAGGATGACGGGCCATCACCGCAACCCATCGCATCAACTTAGGCTCTTGGGGAGGCCCAACCTCAACAGTGAGCTGCTGTGGGATTAGCATCGGAACCCTCTCTAGGGAAAAACTCACAACTAAAGGCCCATAACCAAAAGTCTTCAGCTGTTCGTTTTTGGTCCTAGTCAGTTGGCCCTTTAAGTTGGCCAACATAGCATCACACCAGTTGAAAATGGTGCCCCGATAGCAATCAATCGCCATCCGCATCTGAGATCCAGTGGCAATATGTAAAGCGGTAGCCCCGAAAAGTCTGGTAACCGTGAAAGCAATCACCATAAGTTTAGGTCAGGATATAGTTTTGATCTCTATCCCCTTCTCCTGAGACTGAGTGTTACACCACTCTTGTCGGAGACTAGTGATGGACTGGCCACCCGGCCTAGTCCCGAACAGAGTCAATTGTTCACCTCTCTTGGGCAAACCAGTGAGGAAATAAATATCTGAGGGCTCTATCTCGAGCTGGTGCCCTCCAATGTAAAAGCACTGGTCCTGGACATTCCATCTCTCTACCAGCCACTCTAGAAAGCGCACCTGGGCCCTCATGCCAGGTATGGCCCAGTATTTGTAAAGGCCGCATGCCTTCAAAGCATCAATGGAAGGTTGATGATTAATGGCGGCCAAATCGACATCTTCGTGCTCTCTCTCGCGCCAATCAAGCATGGTGGGCAATCTACACACCAAAAAACATCTGTTAGAATCAATGAAATCAAAACAATTTGGTCCATTTTGAAGAAATTGGGGTTTAAAAACTCGTTTTGCGGGGTACGCACCCTGCCTTTAGGAACAGGGCGTGGGTATGCAGGTTCCTTTAAGGCAAGGTGCATACGCCCGGCATTTTCCCAACTGAGAAAATGTTGGGGTACGCGGGTCACCAGTGGAGCACCTGCGTACCCCGAAAGGCGGAACTTCAAACCCCAAAGCCTCCAAAAAATGAAACTAGGGCCTAAAAACAAATTCTAAACGGATGAAAATGCAGGGGAGGATGTTGTAGAATACCTGATGAGATGGCGTTCGATTTCGACGGTCGGATTCTCCGCAATGTCCACGGGAAGTTTCTTGCCAAAAGCCCTTTTTCTCTCCTCAACAGTAAAATGGTAAAAATGAATTGGTAAAAGCCCTTTTTATAGGTTTTTTGGGTAAATAAATAGTAAATTTGTTTATTTTTCACCATGAAAAGGTATTTTTCAAAGTATTTTTATCTATCTTAAACAGGTATGAGTAATGTGTTGGTTTTTGTGCAGGATAAAAGGATTTTCAAGGAAAATTGTCATTTTTCACAAACAAAAACATCAGAGTCATCTTTAAGCCCTTTTCTGACTCCTAAAACATGAAAATATTGCCGAGCGTTTCTTTTACACTTGTTAAAACGAAATTAAAAGATGGTCCCCTTATAGCCCTTTTCTGACCGTAAAAACAGGAAAAGATTGCCGGATTTTTGTCGTTTCAAATTCAATACTGGAAATAAAACGACGTGTCCTTGATCGCTTTTTACTTTTCAGGTCAAAGACACTAATCATGAAAGTACTCCTTGGTCGTAAAAGATCAAGCAGTGCTCTCAAGTATTATTTTATACTTTTTCGGGCTTGGGAGACACAAATTTACGAAAAAGTTCAACCCTAGAGTCTTCTTAAGTTTTTTCAGACTCTCTAAAATTGAAAAACGCCGAGTTTCTCCTATACTGGACTCGTTAAAATTTCACAGTAAAGGACCTGTTCAATTACAAACAGGAACGAACCACTCCTTCTTAGGGTTTGCATCTAAACTAAGTTGGACTCATCTGAAGGATGAGCTTATAATCAAGCATATGTTATCCTCCTCAAGCTTGTAAAAAATAAAGAGGTACTTGCCAGAAATGGTGGGGGAAAAGAGAGAAAAATGAGCCTATTTGTTATCCTTTGTCTTAGAAGAAACCTTATCACCACTCTTGAACACGACACTTTTCATTCACTTGGGTTGGGAAATCCTTTGCCTAACAGTTGATCAAACCACTTGGAAAATCTTCAGCCGGTTCCGGGTATTAACTTTGGGTCAATTGTCACCAAGCCATCTGTCGTGTCATTATGTGTTCAAGAGGTCACTGCAAATAAACCATTCATCTGCAAAATACCTATCATCCATCTCGACCATCCCTGTGTCAGTCCTTATAGATACATTTCTTCAACTTGATCTATGATTTCGTGTTGTGGGCTTGCCTGCAACGGGTTGCTTTCTATCGACATCAGTACATTATCTAGAAACATGACCTATAAATCGTCAGTACCTTGAAATCTGCATGCATCAATGGCAGGTTTCTCGCCGTCACCATGACTATTTGCAGTTAGTATGGCTTCATCAACTGTCATACTATCCTCCTTGGCAAGTCTCATACCTCTGCTCCTCATGTCAAACTCCAAAAAAGAGAGAAAGTCCTTAAAAAGTCAATTAACTCTGGTTACGCAGTTTCTCTTAACCTTACCTACGTGTACGCACCCCAAGTTCACAATACCTGCGTACTTGTACGCTCTGTCTGTAAAGGGGTGGGTGCGTACTCCTGTAAAGGTCAAAAGGCGCGAGTTTTACTTCAAAAAAGTTACTTGTGGTCGATTCTAGAGCATTCTAGAAGTTGGTTTGACGTGTATTGAGCGCCTCCAGATGGTTCATATATCCCTATGAAAGAGGAACTTATCCCATCAAAAGGGGAGCTATCCCATTCAAAGAGGGGCTTATCCCATTGATGGTGGACCTGATTAACTTCCTCCAAAGCATTATAAATACAGGCATTGGGCCAGAGGGAGAGGAGGTTGAAAGCTGAACATTCCTAAGGGTAGATGTTGCTGAAATTAGGACTCCCTTATAGAGCTTGAGAGGAGAGATTCCCATGCTTTCTTAGCTTCATTTGGAAGTGGGTGAGCTGATCAAAGTAAAGGAGAACTCTTGCTGGACCCTGGGAGGGACCTGCACAACACCAAGGCATTGGTTGTAATGGTTTCTTTTGTTTCCACTTAATACAATTAAGTTCATTTTTCTCAACAAGTTGTTATACATAATTTGTTTCATATACTCCTTGGTCTTTATGATGAATATGTTTTATTTTATGAGTTATTCAGGTGCTATGTAATCGTTTGCTTGTTAGTGAATGCAGGTTTCGAAGAGAAGGAGGAGCTCATCTGGATCGGAGAGGCTAGACTGCTACAAAGCGTTGGACTAAAGGTATGCTATAAACACCTAATTGCTTGTATTCTAAATGCATATTTAGGGAAAGATAGTGCTTAATTGTCTTGTTTGTCACTAGAAAGCCTTAGCTTCTAGGGAGGTCGATTTTGTCCGCAAAATTGACTCTTTCCGCATGACACTCTGCATCTTGGTCAATCATCCAGTATTGGGCAACAGAAAATGGTCCAACAACCATGGCTGGTACAATATCAACTACCGCAATTCCAGCAATCTTAACAAGGACCTGAGCAACAAGGCTTTGTAAGTAAGTGGCAACCACATTTTGAAAACAGTTATCAAAAACCTTACTATAATGGTTATGCCCATAACCCTGATCAAAGTCACCAGCATTAGATACATTATGCTGGTATGCAAAGACCTATTGTTCAGGCGATTCCATCTTATCTTGGGTATGCTTTGCCTAACCTGAATCAACAGTTGCCTTTTGTAGCAACTCTAGAATTCCCAGATCTAAATTGGCTGACAAATGATCCAATTGCTTACGCCCCTTGGTGGCCAACGATTCCTCATAAACTTCCCTCTGATATTCCTAAATTCAATGGAAATCTAGGTGAAGATCCATCGAATCATGTAATGACCTTCCATTTTTGGTGCTCATCTAACACCCTGAATGATGATTCTATTAGGATTTGCCTTTTTCAACAAACACTAACTGATCCAACAAAAAAATGGTATATTGAATTGCCTAGAGTTTAGTTCGATAACTTCAGCACCCTTGCCACTACCTTTTTAACCCATTTTCAGTCACCCATAAGGTACGAAACAGGGACAAAAATCCTTACCAACTTTAAACAGACGACAGCCACGCACATATCTAATCATATTCATGAGTGGCGGCGTCGTCATGAAATGGTAAAGATGTATGTTCCTGATCAGCTTTTAGCTTAATGGTTTATAAAGTCATTATTGCCCTCTATTACAGAGGATGTGGCTAAGGGAGGAGTTGTCACTGAAGAGCAAGTCATTGCTCATGCACAATATTTAGACTTGATCTATACTCAGTCTGGCACGCTCTACGACAAAATTCCTGATGCTCCTAGACCATAATTTTCCATTCCTCCCCCTCCTAAATCAAACAAGGACTCTCATGTCGGCGATGGCGTGATCGGTACCACAAGCACGAAAACCGCAAAGGCTACATCTAAAAAAGCCCGTGCAGTTTCTAGTCAAAAAGTAGATGAAGAACCTCTTGCCTCGGAAATTAATGTTGTGTCAACCGACAAGGGAAAAAATCCAAAGCAACCAAGGGGCAAGAAGAAAGGGACAAACAAAAAGAAGAAACAGGAAGATTCGACTCCTGAGAAATCTTCTAGAAACCCTACTAGATGAAAGAAACCTAATCAACCATGTTTCATATGTGATGAGGACCATTACATGAGAGATTGTCCACATCGAGCTGAGGTCACGAAGTTTTTAAAGACTTCAAGTACCTCAGCGGTATTGACTGATCCGTTTCCAAACCTAGAAACTAATCTGGTTGCTACTGATCGTGCTTCCCCATCCCAAGTGCTTATGCTATCCATCTCAAAATAGAAAAATGATGCTTTGATATCAACAAGGAATAAAGATTATGGGAATCCACAGTCGTCGAATAGCAAGGCTACAGATCAACCCAGTAGTTCAACAACAACTTCGCCAAAAGTTGTTCCACCAATCATTCCTGAATTAATAATAAAACCACCTAAGGGAGTAGTACATAAATCAACGTTTAATCCTCATGCTCGAGTAGCATAGAATTATAATATAGTGGAAGATCTGGCCCAATCGCCATCTACTATGTCGACAATTGAAGTACTGCAGAATTGCCCCTCCCAAAAGCAGGCTTTGTTATCAGCGATAGGTGGGATTCATCCAATGGATTCCAATCTAGTGGCCTTTAATCATAAAGGATACGAACCTTAGTTACCAGCTCAGCGCACTTTCCTCATACAAGTGAAAGCCCTCAACAAAACTGTTCATCGAACAATCATTGATGAGGGGGAATATACCTGTATTATGTCAATGGGTTGCTGGAAAACTTTAGGCTCTCCACCCTTGAGGGGGCATCTACTTCGCAATTGCATAGCAAAGGCGGTTCGAAGGCTAGTTGGCTAACTTCAGGCTCTATCTGTAGTTTATAAAGCAAACAACAATAACAAACTAACTAACTATTCAGTCCCCAGTAGAGTCAAAGTAATAGAAAACCATCAAAGCATCTCTATCTAAAACATCATAAACAATGCAGAATCAGAAACACATTGACCATACAATTGCATTCATAAACAATAAGATTCACAAACACACGATTATATGGAGGAAAACTCAAAGAAATTTGTTAATAGTAGAAGACAGGATTACAACCTAGCTGTCTGATCCGGCATCATCCTCCCAGCATAGAAGCCCTCTTCACCTCATGAAAAGCAATATCACCCAACAATACAATGTCTCTTCTCATAGATAAACCAACAATACTTCCTTACAAATTACAAAATTCTAGCCCCTAGATCTCTCAGATGAGCTATCCATTTATAGATGTCTTGTAAGGGTGTGAATCAACTCTTGGTTTTTTATTAGTGTCATTCCACTGATAGTTTTTTGGTTCCACTTGGAGATTTCATTAATCTCTTACTCATCCCTGGGTGAATTCAGAGAGGCAAGTGTCCTGGGAGAAGTTTTTAGAATATTCCATGAGCTTCCACTTAGCAAACTATCTCTGCCATTTGTCTATTCTTGCTCGTCACACCCTACAAAAGGCCATTTTAGTATGCATCACACCAGGCTAGTGTGGCAGCCAGTATGCATCGCACCTTGACCATGGAGCAGTTAGTATGGTCCAGTTTTGGCCAGTTCTGAGTTGCTTTTTAGGTGGAACTTCTAGGAAATGATGTAATTAGTTGACCATGATCCTTGAGGGTATGAAACAACACTTTTAGGGACTAAAGATCCCTTGGTTTATGGACATATGAGTTTGGGGTTGCAGTGCCCAAATATGTCTATAACAGTTGCCCCTTAAAGCATGAGGTCATAAATCTTTTGATGTCGGGTGAAATGCTTTATCATGAGGATCCGAGGTATTCGAACTGGAAGGTGACCTGTATAAGATACAATACAATACATCATCATCATATTATTTTCATGATCTGGCTGAGGCGGGCATTCCCATGCTCAGCTTCATAAATTCATTTTCATGTACATAGGACAGAGTGATTCTTCATATGAAGAGTCATCTTCTTTTTCTTAGATGACTATCTATGTAGATTTTGTGCACATTTGATGTCTTTATGTTCCTGAATATATCGCAGCCCAGATGGATGAAATTAGATCATAGGTCTTCAAACTTGTTCAATATTCGCCCGATGTACAAGTCGATCCATGTGAAAAGATGTTCTGAAGTCGAACATGGAAAGACATCGCCTGATTACCAGCCAATAATGTAAGTTGTTAACAGGCGTGAGAGGAATCACCAATAATGATAATGACCCTCAAGGTACTACAGTACAATTCACGTGGTGTGAATATATGAGCCGATGTCGAACACCACACAAAATCTTTCGGTCGAAGGTCATTGATGTAAACCTATCGCCGGAAGTGAGAAACTTACCATTAAGGCATGCAAGCTTCAAAGTATTGAAATGGTTGTTTCTAAGTCAACTTCTTAGATAATGAGCTGATGTCGACAAGAAGTGACCTATCGTAGGAGGGCCTTGATGTATCCCACATCTACGACACGAAACAAAGCAAATGATTTTTCTTGAGGTGAAAACGATCTCACAATACAAGGTTCAGGAATGGCGGTCAGGAAAAATGAAGGGTGAAGGTATTGCAGTGGATGAGGCATTAGCTAGATAGTAAATTCTTTGAGTTACTTCTCTTGAACATGTTGGTGACACTGATATGGATTGGTAGCATTAACCCCATGGACGGTATGGAGGACCAATGGTGATATGACCGGTGAACGGAATAACCCAACCTGACTCAATCACGGTCATGGAGTGAAAGTGTCATGTTCAAGAGCGACCTACTACCAATAAAATTATTCAAGTTTTCTTCCATTTTTCCCCAGTCGTCGGTGACCAGTACCTCTTTATTTTTGTCAAGCTTGAGGAGGATAACATATTCTTGGTCTATAATTTTCCCTTTAGGCAAACCTGTCACTATGTTTTAGCGAGCCTAGCGTCAGTGAGACTCGTTCTTGTCTGGGTGGACAAGTTTGTCGTTATTGTTTTAACGAGTTTAACGACAAAGATAACTCGGTCCTTTTCATGTTTAGAGAGTTTGAAAAGGGACGAAAAGGAAACTCCAACAGTCCTTTTTTGTAGCATAATCCCTTAAGTCTAAAAAAGGATAAAATAATATGAAAGGGATGACTTTTCGATCACTTTAGCAAGTCGGAAAAGAAAAGCGCTCGATCTTTTTGTTTGAGAATCCTTCAGGTCCAAAAATATTAAAATATATAGGAGGGATGGCGCTTCCCCTTACTTTAACAAGCTGGGAAGGCCAATAGCTCAGCAATATTTTTATATTTAACGAGTCTAAAAAGAGCTTAAAAGAGACTCGTTTTTTAGGAACGAGTGGTATTTTCGGGTAGCAACTGGTTCCAGGTAAGCTTGAAACTTCTCAAAACATGGCAGTGTAAAGACGGTGGCAATCAGAATCACTCGTCGCAGCTGTTCCTCAAAAGGGTATATAATCAAGTGGAAGCGTATGATCAACCAAAAGAATGGAGGTGATGGTAGGAACACAACCAAGGTTCAAAAGGGCTGATAGTAAGGCGATCACAAAGGTTATTTACCAAAGGTGGATTCATTTTTTAATGAGCTTGAACAAAGAGAAACTATGCTCATAGGCGGGTTTATTTTTTTACGAGCTTGAACCTTGCGGAAACATTGCTCATGATATTGGTCAAAGATATCCAGTTCACCATTTAACACGTTAGATTCTTTCATTGGTCATTCAACCTGCTCAATTTCTCCATCAAATTGATTAGAAATACACACATATATATGCCTGAAAAAGGAATTAAAAACTAACATTTTACTTGAAGTATGTGAATAGTAACATAAAAAGTAGTTTTAACTCTCATTTTTACCAGTTCATTTCAAATTTGGGATTCTGGAGCATTGGAGTGGTTTTCCTCCTCAAATTTCATCAGCTGATTTCGGGATATCCGGTGGACTATTCTCTGTGCCCTCAGGACCAGGTAGGAGCTAACCCTGAGCTCTTCATTTTCATTCCATTCTTTTCGGATTTTGAGCAAATTTTTCTTTGCTTCAAGGCCCTTGGGGTTTGAAAAACTTGTTCTCTATCCATCTCACATGGTCTGCATCGAAAGGTGCAATGCATACTGAACTGGACACTGGCCAGTAAGTATGCATCTCACCTTGCTAATTGGCAGGGTGTGATGGGCGTAGAAAGGAAAGTTTACACAATGATTTTTCATGAAATGTTTGCCTATTTTTGCGCAAATCAGTGTCCTAATTCATCTTTTTTCTGTGACTCAGATATTTATTGGATCAAGATTGTCGTTACATGGTGTGAACACGAACATGAAGAAGAAGACATGATTTCCTTACATGATCAGGGTACTGTTACTGCATTGCGAAACTGTGGTTTGCTCAAATTCTTCCATATATCTAGCATGAGGCAACAAATTAGTTTGTTGTAGTATTTTCTCGATGCTTGGGATCCAATCAACCAGGTATTCCAGATTAGAGGTAAATCTATTCCACTGATAGTCGAGGATATCTACTTTTTGATGGGGTTATCGAGGCGTGGTGCCCCTCTTTCACTGTTGGGATCCACCCGTGGGGGTGAATCAGTGAGAGATTATATCCGTCAGTTCTATAGAGATGGATCTCAGCCTAGCAGAGATGGAAATATCAATATCTGGGATGTCACTAATTGGTCTCTGAGGACCATTTTATTCACCTTTGCTAGATTGGCTGGTAGCGCGGCTCTTCATTTGGCAAACAGATCTTATGTGTAGTATGCTCTGGAATGCCTGGAACCAAAGGTATTCAACTGGTGTGAGGCGGTACTTCTGGTGATAAAAGAACAACTCTCTAAGGTAAAGAATGGAAGATCCAAGAACTTTGGCTATGGTTCCATTTTGACTGCTTTTTCCTTGGAGAGGATCCCACTGATACAACCTCAGTACATTTCACTAGGATTGCCCAGCACCGACGGAACCCAGGATGCAGAGATGGGTTGATCTCATGGCCATACATGTTGGTCAACCACAAATTTCTTTCTCTGATGCCTTCTTTGACTGGTTCGATCGTTAGGATATGGTCTTCGCAAAGTATCCATACGTCAGGATGGATTTCCGTGGCGACCCGGGTTTGGCATTGCCCGCTGGCGAGCAGTGGAGTGTGATAGGTAAAAATGACTTGACCATATCTTTGTTTATCAGTTTTATAATATTTTTGTGTTTTATCAAGACTAATCGAACCCATATACTTCTGCAGATGTTGGGCCGGTGCGACCAGCGGCATGCCCAAGGGCAGCGGCTGACGTTCCAACAGGAGAGGCTATAGGGAGGGTTGTCCTTCGCGATCTGGATATAGAAGAGACCCTGGCAGTTTTGTAGGATCAAATCGAGGGTCTTACCATTGGTATTCAGGATGTGAGGACCGACGAGTTACATCTGAGGTTACAGCACCATACTACTAGCGTGACGAGTCAATGGACTAGGCTCTTGCGTATGATTGCGCAGGCGGTGACATGTTATCACCAACATCACTAGTATAGGATTCTTTTCTGCATTCCTTTTTTGAGTTTCTTGGTTGCATGACTGTTTTTTCCTTATACACAAAACATTTATGTGAAACTATAAACAGTTATATATTTTTTATTTTCGAAGTTTATTTTGGTTAAGTTATATGATCCAGGTGCAAGTGTTGATATGAAATGCTTTTCTTTACGAATGTTGCAAATGTCTGTCTAACACATAATTTGCTAATGAATTATTTAATGTGTTTAAGTTTCTAGAAATATGTTGATATTGAATGGAATCAAACTACCTTTCCAAAATCCTGACCCTTAGGAACATACGATAGATAGCTAGGTTCTGAATGGAATAGATGCTCGTAAGTTGTAGAATGATGAGCTATGAATCTAGCCTGACAACAAGTCGGCATATGCCATGTGAAATGGCATCAGAGAGAAGCTCAATCAACGCGCTATACTCAGCGATGTTTTTCATTGATCGACCAATACATATCCCCCTGAAACTCACCAACTCGCTGCTTGGAGCAAAAATGGCCCAGGCTGTAGAAGATAGGTTCCACGTACTACGACTAGCTCCGTCGGCGTACCCAACGAATGTTTCCAACAAGTTTGACATCTACAACCAATGCAAAGTGGATTACCTAACCAAAATGGAAACTCTTGACGAAAACAAAAATGTAACAAAGCCGTATCTATAAAGATATTACTACACTTGATCAAGCATAGTACCACTTAAGATACAACCCGTTTCAGGGTTGCGACAGTGGAATTCCATCGTAATCTACCAGCTTGTAGGCTCCTTCTAATAGAACTCGTTTAAAAATATAGGGGCCCATCCGTAATGGTTCGAATGTACCTACTCCCAATTTATCAGAGTCTTGATCGTAGAGTTACACCAGGTCACCTTCCGTGAAGACATGAGGCTTGACATTTTTGTCAAATTATGCTTCGACACGTTTCTTATGTGCTTCATTAGCCAGCGCGGCATCACGACGAGTTTCATCCAAGTGGATTAATTCCAAGAAATGAGCCTCTTCCTCTGAAGTTTCGGGAAGTAGATCGATTGCGAGCTTGAGAGATGCAATTTCACACTGAATTGGCAAGACAGCTTCTAGACCATACACCAACTGAAAAGGCGTAAATCTAGTCGCATTTCTCACCAAAGTCCTATATGCCCACAAAGCTGAGTACAGGATCAAATGCCAATTCCATTTGTGGACTCCAATCATTCTTTGCAGCATGCGCTTAAGGACTTTGTTGATCGCTTCAACCTGTCTGTTAGCCTGTGGATAATATGGAGTAGAACTATCATGGGACAGTCCTAATTTGGCAGTCAATTCAACCATCATGTGATTGTGAAAATGTGATCCATGATCTATGACTATAGCCTGTGGAACACCGAACCTAGAGACTACATGATTGAAAAAGAAAATAGCAGCCATTTCGCCATTGTTGTTTAATGTAGGCATTGCCTCAGCCCATTTTGTAAAATAGTCGACAACAACTAAGATATACCAATGCCCCCTGGCCGAGGTGGGGTTACATGTCATGAAATCTATGCCCCATTTAGCGAATGGCCCAACAACAACTACTGGATGTAGTGGTGCAGGTGGTAATCTGGTTTTGCGATCAAAAATCTGACAAGCATGGCAACTTCTGACTGCAATTATGCAATCTTTGAAGATAATGGGCTAGAAGTAACCATCTCATAAGATATTTTGTGCAGTAGCGTAACCAGATAGATGCCCCCCACATGCGCCTGAATGACAGTCATTCAGGACTTTTTCAGCCTCCTCATGCATGAGGCACCTTCGTAGAACTGTATCGACACCACGACGATAAAGTGTATCACCGACGATCATGTAGTCTTTTGCTTGGTATCGAATACATCACTGTTTTGAGCCTAAAGGTTTGGGTTTGGAGATAGATTACTATATCTCTGTACCACGGGTCGCTTGATGATATCAGAAACAGAGTTTCATCCATGATTGATGCTTTAGATGTTAAATTGTTGGACGGTGATGGGAGGTCACAAAGTAAATCCATGAAAACTAGGGATTTCTTTGATTTGGATTTGGTCAATTCCAAATCAAACTCTTGCAAAATGGCTATCCATTTGGAATATTTTCCCCCTAGCAATTGATGTGACAAAATGTAGGTCATAACGTTGCAATCTAACAAAATGGTAGTTTTGTGAAAGAGTATGTAGTGTCGAAATCTCTGTACTACTTGAACAGTTGCTAGAGCCAGATTTTCAACATAGGAGTACTTGCTTTCTGTATCATTTAAGTTGTGGCTTAAATAATACACTAGATGTTCTATTCCATTGTCTTCTTGTACTAAAACCATTGCGATGGTTGTATCTATAGCGGCGAGATACAGGTTAAAATCTTTTTGATAGTCAGGAGTGTACATTAATGATGCTTTTACTAGGGAACCTTTTAAAGCATCAAAGGAAGCTTGCGCAACCTGATCCCAGTTGAAGGGTACTTCTTTTTTCAAAAGACGCGTATAACCTTTAGCAAGTTCTGCATAATTTGGAATGAACCTCCTTAGAAAGTTTGCTTTCCCTTGGAGTTTCTGAATCTGAAGCAAATTTGAAGGTGGAGGCATGTCGATGATTGCCTGAACCTTACATGGGTCGAGTCGAATTCCGTCCTTAGAAACTACGAAACCAAGTAACTGACCAGAACCAACACAAAACACACACTTGTGTGGATTGAGTTGTATCTTGTAGTGTCGGCAACGTAGAAATATAGCTCTCAAATGCTGCGGGTGATTAGTCCGCTTTCGTGAATGAGCTGGTAGATCATCGAGATATGGTTGAACGATGTGTTTGATGTCATGGAAGGCGTAGTTCATTGCCCTCTGAAATGTTTCCCCTGCGTTCTTCAAACCGAAAGGTAGTTTGCAATACGCGAATGTGCCCCATGGACATATAAATGCAATCTTTGACTAGTCTTGTGGGCGGATATTGATTTGATTGTATCCAGGAAATCCATCCATAAATGAAAAGACTTCACATCCGGCACATTCATCAATTATCTGGTCGATGAAGAGTGTAGGATAGTTGTCCTTTGGACAATCTTGATTTACCTCCCTATAATCAACGCACATTCTAATCGTTCCTTGCTTTTTCATCACAGGAACAATATTTGATACCCAATCAGTTAGAGGAACAGGGTAAATGAAACCAGCATGTAAAAGTTTTTCAACTTCTGCCTTAATGGCAGTGGCTTTCTTCGGGTGAACCGGTCGAAGTCGTTGTCGTACTAGTTTGACATCTGGATACATCTTGATTTCATGTTCAATGATATTCGAGTCAATTCCTGGAATTTCTTCATATGACCATGCAAAGACATCTCTGAATTCACGAAAGAGAGCACAATATATTTCCAGTTCTGAAGGAGAAAAATATTTGCCAACATGTATATTCTCTACAACATTAGGTTTGGTCGAGATATTAATGGCAATAGTTTCTTCAATATTGGACATATTTCACTCGGAATCCACCGTATTTACAGTATTTGATAGAAAATCAAAAACTGAAGGATGATTAAGGTCGCTGGAATAATCTTCTTTATTATCTTGAAGCTGGGAACAATGGTGGCGATCTTCCCACGGTGCCTCCCTTATCATCATTGACTGAATGATTCCTTCGTCTGTAGAATGTACATGAGACCAAGGATCAGAAGAGATGCCATAATATAGAGACCTATCTATCCAAACACTTGCAGAGCGTTGATTTGGGTTCACCGCCCATGCCCAAAAAACTGATTGCTACAACAATTCTATAGGGATTGGGGGCAACACCTGGCGATGATCCACACTATCAAAATGTTCAGAGTTCTTCTTAATATTTGTTGATGTAGAAGATATCATGTGACATGTTTCCACTATGGTCACTTCCGCCAGATTACTTGAAGGCAGGAGGGCAAAAGTACCCATTAAGGAAGGTTCTTTTAGGAGACCTACTCCGATATTTTGAAGCGATTGAGAACTTCCATGGATCAATGGAATGCTTCCAGTAACTTGCAAAATGTTGGGGAGGAAGGTCAGTTGGTCAATGATTGTAATTACACCTTGAAAGGGTAATGCAATATTTCTAAAACATGTTGACACAACAACAACCATAGCATAAATCCAAGGCCTACCCAGTAGGATATTGTATTCAAGGTTTCCATCAATGACCTCGACTTCAATTTCTACTGTCTTTCCCCCCAGTTCGAATTGCAAGTTACTTAATATCCCATACGACATGTATGTTCTTCCATTGAACACTTTTAATGTCATTGACGATCGTGACAAGGGAGGATAGCCTAAAGTTTTCCAGCAACTCATTGACATAATATAGGTAGATGCCCCCTCATCAATGATTTTTCGATGAACAGTTTTATTGAGGGCTTCCACTTGTATGAGGAAAGCGAGCTAAGCTGATAATTGAGGTTCGGATCCTTTATGATTAAAGGCCACTAGATTGGAATCCGTTGGATCAATCCCACTTATTGCTGATAACAAAGCCTGCTTTTGGGAGGGGAAATTCTACAGTACTTCAAGTGTCGACATAGCGGATGGAAATTGGGCTAGATCTTCCACTATATTATAATTTTGTGCTGCTCGAGCACGAGGATTAAACGTCGATTTATGTACTACTCCCTTAGGTGGTTTTATTGTTAATTTAGGAATGATTGGTGGAACAAATTCTGGTGAAGTTGTTGTCGAACTACTGGGTTGATCTGTAGCCTTGCTGTTTGACGACTATGGATTCCCATAATCTTTATTCCTTTTTGATATCAAAGCATCATTTTGTTTTTTTGAGATGGATAATATAAGCACTTGGGATGGGGAAGCACGATCAGTAGCAACCAGATTAGTTTCTAGGTTTGGAAACGGATCAGTCAATACCGTTGAGGTACTTGAAGTCTTTAAAAACTTCGTGACCTTAGCTTGATGTGGACAATCTCTCATGTAATGGTCCTCATCACATATGAAACATGGTTGATTAGGTTTCTTTCGTCCAGTAGGGTTTCCAGAAGATTTCTCAGGAGTCGAATCTTCCTGTTTCTTCTTTTTGTTTGTCCCTTTCTTCTTGCCCCCTAGTTGCTTTGGATTTTTTCCCTTGTCGGTTGACACAGCATTAATTTCCGAGGCAAGAGGTTCTTCATCTGCTTTTTGACTAGAAACTACACGGGCTTTTTTAGATGTAGCCTTTGTGGTTTTCGTGCTTGTGGTACCGATCACGCCATCGCCGGCATGAGAGTCCTTGTTTGATTTAGGAGGGGGAGGAACGGAAAATTCTAGTCTAGAAGCGTCAGGAATTTTGTCATAGAGCATGCCAGACTGAGTATAGATCAAGTCTAAATATTGTGCATGAGCAATGACTTGCTCTTCAGTGACAACTCCTCCCTTAGCCACATCCTCTATTATAGAGGGCAATAATGACTTTATAAACCATTCAGCTAAAAGCTAATCAGGAACATACATCTTTACCATTTGACGACGACGCCGCCACTCATGAATATGATCAGATATGTGAGTGGTTGTCGTCTATTTAAAGTTGGTAAGGAGTTTTGTCCCTGTTTCATACCTTATGGGTAGCTGAAAATGGGTTAAAAAGGTAGTGGCAAGGGTGCTGAAGTTATCGAACGAAGCTCTAGGCAATTCAATATACCATTTTGTTGTCGAACCAGTTAGTATTCGTTGAAAAAGGTGAAGCCTAATCGAATCATCATTCAGGGTGTTAGATGAGCACCACAAATGGAAGGTCATTACATGATTCGATGGATCTTCACCTAGATTTCCATTGAATTTAGGAATATCATAGGGAAGTTTATGAGGAATCGCTGGCCACCAAGGGGCGTAAGAAATTGGATCATTCGTCAGCCGATTTAAATCTGGTAATTCTAGAGTTGCTACAAAAGGCAACTGTTGATTTAGGTTAGGCGAAGCATACCCAGGATAAGATGGAATCGCCTGAGCAATAGGTCTTTGCATACTAGCATAATGTATCTGATGCTAGTAACTTTGATAAGGTTGATGGGAATAACCATTATAGTATGGTTGTTGATAATTGTTTTGAAAATGTGGTTTCCCATTACTTACAAAGCCTTGTTGCTCAGGTCCTTGGTAAGATTGCTAGAATTGCGGTTGTTGATATTGTACCAACCATGGTTGTTGGACATTTTCTATTGCCCAATACCGGATGATTGACCAACATGCGGAGTGATAGTACCTATTTGAGCCTGATTAGTACGAGGTAAGGAGGCACTAACCTGAGGTTGTGATTGAACCGCAAAGATAAGAGGTTGTTGCACTGCAACCTGAGAGACTTGAGATTGAAACGCAACAGGTAATGGTTGTACTTGCGATACAGACACAATAGCAGGTGTAGTGGGAATATTCGACACAGGTTGGACTGGTTGCATTGAATATACAACCCTTGTTTGTTGAGGCAGTATTGGTACCCAACCGCTGGATGTAATTCCAGTTTGAACTAAATTTTGTTGTAAACTCTCATATGGTTGTTCTCTAGGAGGGAACAATGAAAAGGCATACTGCCCCCCATATGGTGGCAATCCAGTGCTTAAAGGATAGATCAGCCTTTGAAGACATACAGGATCAATTTATTGATTTTCAACATAATAAATACCATATGAGACCCTAGATGAAGAAATAGGAACAGACCATGTCATTGAAACAGTCCCTGAATGGGCTCCAGCTAGTTGTTGATAACTAGCCAAGACAGATGGTATACCAGCAAACATTGTAAGAATGGCAGCAGGAAGCTCTGTCGTATCCATGTCAGTTGACACAGTACTAGATGTTGATGGTTGCTCAAACATATTTAGTCTATCCAAAAGATTTCCTAGCGATTTGATAGGAACTTGTGATGAAGAATGATTAAAAGAACTAACTTCTGTAGTAGAAGGATATAAGTGGATCCCAATTCCAAAATGCAATGGAGTACTCGATGGAAGATCCTCTACTATCTCTTCTATGGAAATCAGTCCAGGTGGAAGAGGTAGACTGTTAGGTCCGTAAAATATTTCTGGAGCCGAAGAAGGTATAGCTCCTGTAGTAACAGATACTGGAGGAGTGGCACCTTTTGAATTCTGGAATTCAACTTCTAGATGTTCAGGTAAGTGAACTTCAGTCTCTCGTTCAACTCTAGATGGAGTTGTCTTAGGTATAAAAGTGTGTACCGTTACACTAGGATCATTTCTAATGTCCTCTTGTAACTATGGAGCTTCTTCGGTAAAGGAATATGTACCAGAAATGATCGGAGTAACTGTAGCCTCTGACGATGTTGAAACACAAGTTTCAAATAAATCAGGCAAATTGGACTCAGTTAAACGTGACCGTTTTGCCCGAAATGGTTTCGTCTCCGGAGTCAAATATGGTTGACTCGCTAGTCTCTGTGAACGAAGGGGTTTTTATTGACTTTCTTCCACGATTGCGGATTACTTGATCAACTCAAAATTAAAAGTGAAAAATTTATTCTGAATTAAATAAATTTTAAGACACTTTGACGCAACTTTTCTTTTTCAATTTTTAAGAGTCGAGAAAAAGCTAAAGGTGACTCTAGTCACCTTCAATTTTTAATGATCCTGAAGTGACAAGTGCTCAAATGGACCTTTTCTTTTAAGGAGTCAAAAAGGAATGAAAGTGACCACTCTAGAAATCTAGACAAATGGATTACCAAACCAATCGCAAAACTACAAAATACACCTTGGTGATAAATGATAGAGAAATTACCAAGGACTTATGTACGACAGTAAATCTTCCCGGATGTTGTGTTCAGTGCATTGCGATCGATAGGCCGGCAAACACGGCTTCCTAAGGATAAGGGATATCAGCCTATTGTGGTCTCCCAATATATACTCGATGGTATGGGGAGCAAAATTCTGTACTAGCACTTGTCATATCAAAGAGGAGGAATCACCCAACCTTTGATGAAAATGATAGTTACCAGGTTTTACGACGCCGGAACACGTCTCTAGCCTAGACTTCTAGATGTGTTGCGTTAGGTTCCAAAGCGTTTTTATGTTCATTGAGATTTATTTTAGAGTTGATCTTGCTTAGAAGTTTGTCTTTCAAGGTTCACCGCATGATGTAGATGTAAAATTCCTAAATATGCAATCTAAAATGATAAATAGTCGTTTATTTTGTTTTAGCAATGAAAATCCTAGCTACTAAGGAAAGAACAATACAATTCTTTCAACATAGAGCAAAGAGCACACACTAAATGCACTTTCCTTAAATCATCTTTTGCACATAGTCTAAATGAAAATGCAAATGCATGTATTTGTTTTTCGTTTCCTTAATGTGAGAATGCTCAAAAGGAAAACTAAGTACAGATCTGAACTATTTTTTTCAAAACGACATTTCGACAACTTCTTTTCAAAATGAAAGGAAGACTAAAATGAAACTTTTCGATTTCGAATGGAAAACTACTTTCGAGACCTCAAATATTAACAATACAAATCAAATACAATAACAAAAGTACAATCGACTATCTAGAGGAGGAAGACATTGCGACACTCTTCTTTTTAACTCAAAATGACAGTTACGACACTTTTTTGCATCAAAAACAACAGTTCGATTAAGCTACTTTCGAAAAAGGAGGATAGTAAATGATGGAAAAATACATAAAAAAAAATTACAAATCCTAATCAATGGAGGCTGAATAATGTAAAGGAAGGAGGCTTCAACAATGAGATACTGATCATGAGTAGCAAAACTACTGAATAGAGCTGAAAACAAGGAAGAAAAACCAAATTTCAAAGAGAAAAACAGTGTCACTCAATCATCGTACCTGTCCTTAAGGGAAACAGGGATGCATCTCACCTGCAACACATGGGAGGTGTGATGCATACAAGCTACCAGTTACAGATAGTGCAATGGACTAGGGAGCGAAACTGAGTTTGGTTTTTGCTCAAAATTTGCAGCTAAGTTCAGTGATTTAGGCTGAGTTATGATGGACAGTAAAAACAAAGTATAGGGGTATGATCTTATGAGGTTATGAGCTACCACAAGGGCACCTAGAATGCTTGTAAGTCAGATGTTCAGTTCATAAACCAACCTGGAGATTAGCTGAAGCAGCATTCATCTACTTTGCAATTGCATAGCAAAGGCAGTTCGAAGGCTAGTTGGCTAACTTCAGGCTCCGTCTGTAGTTTATAAAGCAAACAACAATAACAAACAAACAAACTATTCGGTCCGCAGTGGAGTCGCCATTTTTTTTCCGGGTGAAATCTATCCAATATTGAAGAAACTATTGCCATTAAAATCTCGACCAAACCTAATGTTGCAGAGAATATACATGTTGGCAAATCTTGTTCTCCTTCAGAACTGGAAATATATTGCGCTCTCTTTCGTGAATTCAGAGATGTCTTTGCATGGTCATATGAAGAAATTCCAGGAATTGACTTGAATATCATTGAACATGAAATCAAGATGTATCCAGATGTCAAACCAGTATGACAATGGCTTTGACTGCTTCACCCGAAGAAATCCATTGCCATTAAGGCAAAAGTTGAAAAACTTTTACATGCTGGTTTCATTTACCCTATTCCTCTAACTGATTGGGTATCAAATATTGTTCCTGTGATGAAAAGGCAAGGAATGATTAGAGTATGCATCGATTCTAGGGATGTAAATCAAGCTTGTCTAAAGGACAACTACCCTACACCCTTCATCGACCAGATAATTGATGAATGTGCCGGATGCGAAGTCTTTTCATTTATGGATGGATTTTCCAGATACAATCAAATCAATATCCGCCCACAGGACCAGTCGAAGACTACATTTATATGTCCATGGGGCACATTCGCGTACCGCAAACTACCTTTCGGTTTGAAGAACACAGGGGCAACATTTCAGAGGGCAATGAACTATGCCTTCCACGACATCAAACACCTCGTTCAGCCGTATCTCGACAATCTACCGGCTCATTCACGAAAGCGGACTGATCACCAGCAACATTTGAGAGCTAAATTTTTACGTTGTTGCCACTACAAGATACGACTCAATCCACACAAGTGTGTGTTTTGTGTTGGTTCTGGTCGGTTACTTGGTTTGGTAGTTTCTAGGGACGGAATTCGACTCGACCCATGTAAGGTTTAGGCAATTATCGACATGCCTCCACCGTCAAATTTGCTTCAGATTTAGAAACTCCAAGGGAAAGCAAACTTTCTAAGGAGTTTCATTCCAAATTACGTAGAACTTGCTAAAGGTTATACACGTCTTTTGAAAAAAGAAGTACCCTTCAACTGGGATCAGGTTGTGCAAGCTTCCTTTGATGCTTTAAAAGGTTTCCTAGTAAAAGCATCATTAATGTATGCTCCTAACTATCAAAAATATTTTAACCTGTATCTCACCACTACAGATACAACCATCGCAATGGTTTTAGTACAAGAAGACAAAGGAATAGAACATCCAGTGTATTATTTAAGCTGCAACTTAAATGATACAGAAAGCAAGTACTCCTATGTTGAAAAGCTAGCTCTAGCAGCTGTTCAAGCAGTACAGAGATTTCGACACTACATACTCTTTCGCAAAACTACCATTTTGTCAGATTGCAACCCTATGACCTACATTTTGTCGCGTCAATTGCTAGGGGTCAAATATTCCAAATGGATAGCCATTTTGCAAGAGTTTGATCTGGAATTCACCAAATCCAAATCAAAGAAATCCCTAGTCTTCGCGGAGTTACTTTGTCACCTCCCATCACCATCCAATGATTTAACATCTAAAGCATCAATCGTGCATGAAACTCTATTTCTGATATCATCAAGCGGCCCATGGTACGAAGATATAGTAATCTATCTCCAAACCCAAACCTTTAGTCTCAACACCTCTCGCTCGGAACAACGACGTATTCGATACCAAGAAAAAGACTACATGATCGTTGGTGATACACTTTATCGTCGTGGTGTCGATACAGTTCTGTGAAGGTGCCTCACGCATGAGGAGGCCGAAAAAGTCCTAAATGACTGTCATTCAAGCACATGTGGGGGCATCTATCTGGTTACGCTACTGCACAAAAGATCTTACGAGCTGGTTACTTCTGGCCTACTATCTTCAAAGATTGCATAATTGCAGTCAGAAGTTGCCATGCTTGTCAGATTTTTTATCGCAAAACCAGATTACCACCTACATCGCTGCATCCAGTAGTTTCTGGTGGGCCATTCACTAAATGGGGCATAGATTTCATGACATGTAACCCCACCTCAGCTGGGGGACATGGGTATATCATAGTTGTTGTCAACTATTTTACAAAGTGGTCCGAGGCGATGCCTACATTAAACAGCAGCGGCGAAACAACTGCTCTTTTATTTTTCAATCATGGTTTGGTGCTCCACAGGCTATAGTCATGGATCATGGATCACATTTTCGAAATCACATGATGGTTGAATTGACTGCCAAACTAGGACTGTCCCACGATAGTTCTACTCCATATTATCTGCAAGCTAACAGACAGGTTGAAGCGATCAACAAAGTCCTTAAGCGCATGCTGCAAAGAATGATTGGATTCCACAAACGGAATTGGCATTTGATCTTGTACTCAGCTCTATGGGCATATAGGACTTCGGTGAGAAATGCGACCGGATTTACGCCTTTTCAGTTGGTGTATGGTCTAGAAGTTGTCTTGCCAATTCAGTGTGAAATTGCATCTCTCAAGCTCGTAATCGATCTACTTCCTGAAACTTCAGAGGAAGAGGCTCGTTTCTTGGAATTAATCCACTTGGATGAAACTTGTCGTGACACCGTGCTGGCTAACGAAGCACATAAGAAACGTGTCAAAGCAAAATTTGACAAAAATTTCAAGCCCCGTGTCTTCTCGGAAGGTGACCTAGTCTTGCTCTACGATCAAGACTCTGATAAATTTGGAGCAGGTAAGTTCGAACCATTATGGATGGGACCCTACATTGTTAAACGAGTTCTAGCAAAAGGAGCCTATGAGCTAGTAGATTACAATGGAATTCCACTGTCGCAACCCCGAAACAGGTTGCATCTTAAGCGGTAATATGCTTGATCAAGTGTAGTAATCTATTTATAGATATGCTTTTGTTACATTTTTGTTTTCATCAAGAGTTGTCATTTTGGTTAGGTAATCCACTTTGCATTGCTTGCAGATGTCAGGCTTATTGGAAACATTTCTTGGGTACACCGACAGAGCTAGTCGTAGTACGCGGAACCTATCTTCTGCAGTCTGGGCCATTTTTTCTCCAAGCAACGAGTTGGTGAGTTTCAGGGGAATATGTATTGGTCGATCAATGAACAACATCACTGAGTATAGCATGTTGATTGAGCTTCTCTCTGATGCCATTTCACATGGTATACGTCGACTTCTTGTTAGGCTAGATTCGTAGCTCATCATTCTACAGCTTACGAGCATCTATTCCGTTCGAAACCTAGCTATCTATCGTATGTTCCTAAGAGTCAGGATTTTGGAAAGGTAGTTTGATTCCATTCAATATCAACATATTTCCATAAACTTAAACACATTAACTGATTCATTAGAAAATTATGTGTTAGACAGACATTTGCAACATTCATAAAGAAAAGCATTTCATAATAACACTTGCATCTGGACCATATAACTTAACCAAAATAAACTCCGAAAATCAAAAATATATAACTGTTTATAGTTTCACATAAATGTTTTGTGTACAAGGCAAAATCGGTCATGCGACCATGAAACACAAAAATAAATGCAGAAAAGCATCCTATACTGGTGAGGCTGGTGATAACATGTCACCGCCTATGCGATCATACACAATAGTCTAATCCATCGACTCAGAATGCCAGTAGTATGGTGCTGTAACCTCAGAGGTAACTCGTCGGTCCTCACATCCTGAATACCAAGGGTAAGACCCTCAATCTGATCCTGCAATACTGCCAGGGTCTCTGCTATGTCTAGATCGCGAAGGACATCCCTCCCTATAGCCTCTCCTACTGGAACATCAGCTTCCGCCCTTGGGCGTGTCGCTGGTCGCACTGGCGGAACATCTACACAAGTATATGAGTTCAATTAGTCTTGATAAAACACAAAAATATTATAAAACTAATAAAAAAAGATATGGTCAAATCATTTTTAGCTATCACACTCCACTACTCGCCAACCAGTAACGCCAAATCCGGGTCACCACGAAAATCCATCCCCGCGTATGGATACTCTGCAAAGACCATCTCCTGATGGTCGAATCACTCAAAGAAGGCATCAGAGAAAGAAATTTGTGGCTGACCAGCATGTCTGGCCATGAGATCAACCCATCTCTGCATCCTAGTTTCCCTCGTGCTGGCAATCCTAGTGAAATGTATTGAGGTTACATTAGTGGGATCCTCTCCAAGGCAAAATCAGTCAAAATGGAACCGTAGCCAAAGTTCTTGGATCTTCCATTCTTTACCTTAGAGAGCTGTTCTTTTGTCACCAGAAGTAATGCCTCACACCAGTTGAATACCTTTGGTTCTAGGCATTCTAGAGCATACTGCACATAAGATCTGTTTGCCAAATGAAGAGTCGCGCTACCAGCCAATCTAGAAAAGGTGAATAAAATGGTCCTCAGAGACCGATCAGTGACATCCTAGATATTGATCTTGCCATCTCTGCTAGGCTGAGATCCATCTCTACAGAACTAAAGGATATAATCTCTCACTGATTCACCCCCACGGGTGGATCCCAACAGTGAAAGAGGGGTACCACGCCTCGATAACCCCGTCAAAAAGTAGATATCCTCAACTGTCAATGGAATAGTTTTACCTCTAATCTGGAATACCTGGTTTGTCGGATCCCAGGCATCACGAAAATACTGCAACAAATTGATTTGTTGCCTCATGCTAGATATACGAAATAATTTGAGCAAACCACAGTTTCGCAATGCAGTAACAGTACCCTGATCATGTAAGGCAATCATGTCTTCTTCTTGATGTTCACGTTCACACCATGTAATGACCATCTTGATCTAATAAATATCTAAGTCACGTACAAAAGATAAATTAGGATCCTGATTTGAGCAAAAACAAGCAAAATTTTCATAAAAAATCACTGTGTAAACTTTCCTTTCTGCGCCCATCGCACCCTGCCAGTTAGCAAGGTGAGATGCATACTGACTGACCAGTGTCTAGCTCAGTATGCATCACACCTTTCGATGCAGACCAGGTGCGATGGATAGAGAACGAGTTTTTCAAATTCCAAGGGCCCAAAAGCAAGGAAAAATTTGCTCAAAATCAGAAAAGAATGGAATGAAAATGAAGAGCTCCGGGTTAGCTCCTACCTGGTCCTGATGACATGGAGAATAGTCCACCGGATCTCCTGAAATCAGTTGATGAAATTTGAGGAGGAAAACCACTCTAGAGCTCTAGAATCCCAAATTTGAAATGAAATCGTAAAAATGAGAGGTAAAACTGCTTATTATGTTACCATTCACGTACTTCAAGTAAAATGTTAGTTTTTTAATTCATTTTTCAGGCATATATATGTGTGTATTTCTAATCAATTTGATGGAGCAATTAAGCAGGTTTAACAACCAATGAAAGAATCTAATGTGTTAAATGGTGAAATGGATCTCTTTGACCAATATCATGAGCAATGTTTCCACAAGGTTCAAGCTCGTTAAAAAGTAAACTCGCCTATGAGCATAGTTTCTCCTGGTTCAAGCTCATTAAAAAATGAATCCACCTTTGGTAAATAACCTTTGTGATTGCTTTGCTATTAGCCCTTTTGAACCCTACTTGTGTTCCTACCGTCACCTCCATTCTTTTGGCCAATCATACGCTTCCACTTGATTGTTTACCCTTTTGAGGAACAGCTACAACGAGTGATTCTGACTGCCACCCTCTTCACACTGCCATGTTTTGAGAAGTTCCAAGCTTACCTAGAACCAGTTGCTACCCGAAAATACCACTCGTTCCTCAAAATCGAGTCTCTTTTAAACTCTTTTTAGACTCGTTAAATATAAAAATATTGTCGAGCTATTGGCCTTCCCAGCTCGTTAAAGTAAGGGGAAGTTCCATCCCTCCTATATATTTTAATATTTTTGGACCTAAGGGATTATCAAACAAAAAGATCGAGCACTTGTATTTTTCGGTTCGCTAAAGCGTTCGAAAAGTCATCCCTTTCATATTATTTTATACTTTTTTGGACTTAAGGGATTATGCTACAAAAAAGGATTGTTGGATTTTCCTTTTTGTCCCTTTTCAAACTCTCTAAACATGAAAAACACTGAGTTATCTTTGTTGTTAAACTCGTTAAAACAATAGCGACAAACTTGTCAACCCAGACAAGAACAAGTCTCACCAACGCTAGGCTCGCTAAAACATAGCGACAGGTTTGCCCGAAGGGAAAATTATAGACCAAGCATATGTTATCCTCCTAAATATTGACAAAAATAAAGAGGTACTGGTTAGAAATGACTGGGGAAAAAGGGAAGAAAACTTGAAGAATTTTATTGGTAGCAGGTCGCTATTGAACATGACACTTTCACTCCATCACCATGATTGAGTCGGGTTGGGTTATTCCATTCACAGGTCATATCACCATTGGTCCTCCGTACCATCCATGGGGTTAATGCTACCAATCCATATTAGTGTCGCTGACATGTTCAAGAGAAGTCATTCAGAGAATTTACCATCCAACTAATGCCTCATCCACTGCAATACCTTCACCCTTCATTTTTCATGACCACCATTCTTGAACCTTGTATTGTCAGATCATTTTCACCTCCAAAAAAATCATTTGCTTCGTTTCGTGTCATAGATGTGGGATACATCAAGGCCCTCCTACGATAGGTCACTTCTTGTTGACATCAGCTCATTATCCAAGAAGTTGACTTAGAAACAACCCTTTCAGTACTTTGAAGCTTGCATGCCTTAATGGCAATTTTCTCACTTCCGACGAGAGGTTTACATCGATGACCTTCGACCGAAAGATTTTGCGTGGTGTTTGACATCGGCTCATATATTCACACAACGTGAATTGTACTGTAGTACCTTGAGGGTCATTATCATTATCGGTGATTCCTCTCACTCCTATTAACAACTTACATTATTGGCTGGTAATCAGGCGATGTCTTTCCATGTTCAACTTTAGAACATCTTTTCACATGGATCAACTTGTACATCGGGCGAAGATTGAATGAGTTTGAAGACCCCAAATCTAGTTTCATCCATCTAGGCTGCGATATATTCAGGAACATAAAGACATCAAATGTGCACAGAATCTACACAGATAGTCATCTAAGCAAAAGAAGATGACTCTTCATATGAAGAATCACTCTGTCCTATGTACATGAAAATGAATTTATGAAGCTAAGCATGGGAATGCCCGCCTCAGCTAGATCATGAAAATAATATGATGATGATGTATTGTATTGTATCTTATATAGGTCATCTTCCAGTTCGAATACCTCGGATCCTCATGATAAATCATTTCACCCGACATCAAAAGATTTACAACCTCATGCTTTAGGGGGCAACTGTTATAGACATATTTGGGCACTGCAACCCCAAACTCATATGTCCATAAACCAAGGGCTCTTTAGTCCCTAAAAGTTTTGTTTCATACCCTAAAGGATCATGGTCAGCTGATTACATCATTTCCCAGAAGTTCCACCTGAAAAACAACTCAGAAGTGGCCAAAACTGGACCATACTAACTTCTCCATGGTCAAGGTGCGATGCATACTGGCTGCCACACTAGCCAGGTGGGATGATTACTGAAATGGCCTTCTATAGGGTTGTAATGAGTGAGAATAGACAAATGGCAGAGATAGTTTTCTCAGTGGAAGCTCATGGAATCCTCCAGAAACTTCTCCCAGGACACTTGCCTCTTTGAATTCGGCCAGGGATGAGTAAGAGATCAATGAAATCTCCAAGTGGAACCAAGAACTATCAGTGGAATGAAACTAATAAAAAACCCAAAGCTTACTCACACCCTTGCAAGACATCTATAAATGGATCCCTCATCTGAGAGATCTAGAGGCTAGAATTTTGTAATTTGTAAGGAAGTGTTGTTGGTTTATGTATGAGAAGAAACATTGTATTGTTGGGTGATCTTGATTTTCATGAGGTGAAGAGGGCTTCTATGCTGGGATGATGATGCCAGATCAGACAACTGGGTTGTAATCCTCTCTTATACTATTAATAAATTTCTTTGATTTTTCCTCCATATAATCATGTATTTGTGAATGCAATTGTATGGTCAATGTATTTCTGATTCTGCATTGTTTATGGTATTATAGATCAAGATGCTTTGATGGTGTTTTGTTACTTTGACTCTACAAGTATTCTCTGAAGCAGGACAAGTAGGAGAGGAGTGGCAATCTCTGTCAAGGGAGAGATAAATCAAGCAAGGAGCCAAGCGGAAGATCCAGGTTGGTCCCCTCTGCTTCTCTCTTATCTGTCATACATAAAGGAAATCACAAATTGCTTTGATTGTTTGTTTCTAAGATAGCTACCCATCTTAGTGGGACTAGTAGATCGAAAAGACACTAGTTTTCGTGAAAACACACTTGTCTAATGGATGCTTTTACACCGAGATTTTCCAAAATTAATTAGAGAAACCATACATTACCTCAAATTTGCAGGATAATAGTCAATTGATATCCATTTCGCTGACATTACAAAACCTAGTAGACAAAATAATTTTAATCTCAAATGAGTGATAAAATTTAGTATGCTTTACCCATGTGGATAGAACAAACTGAAAGCTACATTGATGTTTAACCTAGTAGACAAAATAATTTTAATCTCAAAGGAGTGACAAAACGTTTTATGCTTTACCCATCATGTGGATGGAACAAACAGACAACTACATTGATGTTTATGGAACAAACAAACAACTACATTGATGTTTATTAGGAAAAAAAAAGAAGAAGGTCTTTTAGGACTTCCAACAACAAATCAGAGTCATAACTAGTGAGATATATTTGAGTCATTATTAGTGATATATATCTCTTGTAGGGTACGAAGAGGAGAGACATATTCATAGTTTTTTGGAAATGCTAGAAGGAAGATAACATGCAACTGCATTAGTCAATGTCCAACCACCAATCAAAGTGTCAAAAAATTTATCATTTGTTGACACTATTTAAAATTAATTGAAGCATACAACACCCTATAGTGACATCAATTGCACATATAATATCCTAAGGTCAATTTGTGCTATCATATAAGCTGCTCACAGACAATTAAAAAAGGGAACAATGAACGCCATTAAACTTCAAGGCATCAAAATACAATTTTCTGAAAACAAGCAATTGATTTGTGAAATAAATATTAACTTTCAAAGTGATTTTGTAAATTTGCAAGTATCACAAAGAGAATTATGAACTCTCTTGCTTGATGGAAAATAAACTTTGCAAATGTCCTCAAAGTTAAATCTATTGCATTAACCAAGAAACTTGTATCTCACAGCCAACTTTAATGCATCATAGAGCTTCATTCTTTCATGTGGTCAGAGTTACATCTATCACATTGTGGGAACCCATGTTCTTCCAATTTGGATTAAGCTTTGGAGTGGCCATTCCATCCTCATTTAAGGTAAAAAATACTACAGATATTAGTTTCATAACTTTCATAAGGCTTTGTGTTTAAAATGTTAGAATATAGATTAGAATGTAATGTCTCATATTTTTTTACACTTGGGTATTTAAATATATTGGTCATATAGTGATGACTCTTGGAAACAAGGTTATGGCTTGATAGCTAACACAAGTTCTCTCCAAATAATTAACATTGTTAGTGCTCTTCCACATGTCAGATGATGTTAAGATATTAGGCAATTCACCATGATTTAAGATTTTGGAAAGAGTAGGCTAGAAAGCCAAAGAAATCAACCTTTTTCCATTATGCAAGTTAAATAAACCCATCCAGAGTGACACAAATCAGCAGGATCTACTTAACTCACAAAAAGAAAGATGTAAATTATAATTTACACAAACAAACAAAGCTCCATTCAGAAAAAGAAATAAAAAAGAAACTCAAGGTCTTCCATATCAACGCTTGAGCTCTGAGGCCAGCTAGTACAATTTCATTTGAACATAAGTTATCAGGCGACCTCTCTCCTGCTAATAATGGAGTAATAACTACATATGGATTTTCCATACAAACATCAGAAAACATTATTAAGTCTAAATCAAAACTGCAGGCCTTGATCATAAACCAAAATTCAACTCATTATAAAACCCTCAACAAAGCATGCACCAAACTAACATTTAACATACACCAACCAAACTGACATTTAAGATGCACCAAACTTGCATTCAAAAAGGCATCACAAAGACAAACACAAGCAAAGGAACCCACAAAGAACATATGCTCTTTAAGTGATGCCAAAGTGTCAGAGGATGCTTTCACATCACATTGAGAACTTTCACTCCCAAACCCTATTTTGTATTGACAAAACTTTTGCATGTAAATACTTCATAAACCATTCACCTCTCATAGTTTCTGTCGATGTGGAAATATTTTCTCTCATGTATTTTGTTGAAGTATGCTTTAACATATTTTTCAATATTATGTCCACCTTCAGTCAATCACACGTATGTAGTTCCCTTGATTTGAAAGAAAATTTTGATACAATTATGTAGAATAAGTAGCAGTGTTTCACACTATCTCAAGGCTATACAATACCTTTCTGTAGTAACAACTTTCAGCATGTGCAAAATCATCCCTGACAAGAAAAACATTTTTTCCTAGATGCATCCTAACAAAGTTCTTACACAGATTTAAAATGAATTCTCTATTTCTTGCTATACATCAACATCATCAAAATTTTTCCTCAATTTAACATAATATGTAAGCATTGTTGTGAAATGTTTTCCAACTATTATATACTTCTGTAATGCAATTATGTATCCAGTGAGGATGCAATCAACACCATTATTATTTCATTCATTTAAATGATGCACTAGCAAGCCTGGAAGTTTGGTACAACATAAATAATTTGTATTCCCAAATTATATTTTATTGTATATGTTATACCTTCTGTTAGGGCCTAAATCTACCTCAGGCTGAGAAAGGCAGGTCTAGGGTAACATCAAACCACGCTTAACCTGGTAGCTAGCCCTACCAGGTCAGGAGAGGGCTCTCTCCTTGTAAATCTTAGGAAATATAGCAAATGAGGCTTGAGAGGACTGATGTAAAGACTAATTTTAGGCTAGGTATATTCTCAGAGGAGTTTGATTGAGTTTTATGTAGGTTTGTTGGATCAAATGTGAAAGGAAGATTTGGGTCTGGGGAATGAACTCAGTCTTGCAAAGGTTTCTGTGGGGCAAAGTAGGAAAATGATTTAGTACTTTAAATTGAGTGAAATGGAGAGTCTTAAGACTAATTAGGAGTTGGAGAGGGCATGAAAGTATCAGGAATCCTCTTCAAATAGTTGAAAACATGTAAAGCTAAACAAACCCCAAGTAGAGCACTGCAACATTGATGATTTCTACCTTTATCCTTGATTCATTTAGTTAAGCTAAGAAGAGAGAGATGATGGCATACACAAACACATGTAAACTTGAATCAAATAAGGAAAAACAATACTAAATCACCTTGCCACAAGAATCCCAAAAAATGGTGCAAATCCTGGTCTATTTCCTTGCCAAACTGCAGAGATGATGTACAATAATACTCAAAGCATTCACAAGAGTCCAACCTTTACAAATGACTGAAAAAGTACTAGACATAGGAAACAAACCACCCATGCTAGCCTTTAGGGGTCGAATTCATGAGTTTAGGAGATGTTTCAACTAGATCTAAACTAAGAACTGAAAAATAGGGAGTGGAACAACTTGCCTCTAAAACCTAGGAACTGATTCATTCAACTTTAAACCACCTATACATGATGTATCTACCTCCATGAGTTAATTTTCATCATTTTTACATCAAAGTACATAAATTTACATCATGATTTTGACCATGAGAGAGAAAAAGTCAAACTGAGAAAAAACTAGGCGAAAAACAGAGTTTTTGAGCAAAATTGGCACTTTTTCATCCTGTGCGTAGCGCCACTTTTTCTGCGCATAACGCTTTTTCCCAACTGATTTTGGAGGTCTTCCCCTTCACCAAATTTGCTACAAGTGGGCTTGTTGGAAATTTATGTATGTATAATTTCTAGAACAAGTGAAATTTTTGAATTTGGTGTTCATTTGGCCCTCCAAAAATCAGTTCTCCCAACACTGCTTCTTGTGTGGCCAAAAAGGGGCAGAGAGGGCATTTTTGAGGTGTTTTTGACCCTTTTAGAGGCCCAAAACTTGTCAAAATTTTCTAGTAATTTCTTGGTATGAATTATTTTTCACAAGGAATCCAAAAATGTAGAGTTTTCCTCCAGAGGAGGTCCCTATCAAAAGCGAGCGCCGGGTGGTGCTACGCACCAACCGGGAAAACCTGTTTTTTCCTTCAAAAATTCAAAATTGTCAAAAAGTGTGCCAAATTTCTTGAAATTTGGAATGAGTGACCTTCATCAAGTACTATGTTGGGCCAAGGAAGCTTCAACCAAGATCTTGAGCTTATCTTGCTCTTTATTGCTCCTCAAAGTCTTCCTCAACTTGGCTTTTAGGCTCCTTATCCTCGCTTTGTAAATCTTGTTTCTTGCCAAATAATGAAACACCATGTGCCTCAACATATTTTTCTCCTTGTTGGCTTTCTAAAAAAACTTTTCCAAGTGCATATTTTCCCTCTCTAGCCAAGATTCCTGGTCAGCATCAACCTCTTGCTCAGGCGGTGTCAACTTGACTTTCCTCCTCTTTGCTGCTTGCTTGTTTTCCCTTATGTTTTGCAGCTCCATAATTGTCTGCTTATCATCCAACTGCTTGTTCCATTGCTCAAGGTAATTTATGATCCACTTAGCTCTTTAAAGGTTAAGAGATAAGTCATGAATGTTAGCTTCTTGTTCTTTGATGATCTCCTTGAGTTTTGAGATTTGGGAGCCCAAATCAGTGTCCTCATCCTGAATCAAAATTAAATCTTTCTCTTGACCTTCAAAAGGCCCTTCATCATGCAATGGTTGTTCCCTTTGTCATGTACTTGCTTTGTTGAAGAAGAAGGCAAAGCCCCTTTCACCCCAGGTGAAGATAGCATTTGCCTATGGTCTGATGAAGGAAACGAGACCCCTTCCACCCCAGGTGGAGATAGTACTCATTTGGCAGCTGCAAATAATCTCCTTGTGCCTTTTTGATAAGTGATAAATACTGGCACACTGGTAGTTTGAGTCTCATGCACTTCTTGCTGATTTCAGGGCTTTTGAAAACCTCAAAATGAAATCATCCCATGAAACATTAAGCAAACTTAGCTGATGCAAAATAACAATCTTGATCAATGCAAAGTGATAATTGTTGTTGTATTGTTGATGAGGAGTTTTTCTTTGCACCAATGTGGTGATTTTCTCAATATTTATGCATATGAAATAGGGGAGGTTCATCATCCTCACTCTAGTCAAATGCGTCAATAATCTGACATGATAAGTGTACAAGCGAGAAAATCTCCCTTCACAGCTGAAGTATTTGATAATGAGCTTCATGAGCGGAGCATAAGTGTCCTGTAGGTATCTAAAAAGGAAAGACCCTACTGAGTTGCTTCTGATAACTAGCCTTGATATAAGGCTCATAATGCTCTTTATCCACAAGTTGTCCTTTGTCCCACTGTTCACCCACATTAGGAATACTTGTTGCTTCAACTATAGTTTCAAGTGTCAAAGTGAAGGTAACACCTGATAAATTGACCTGGCCATTGTGAAGAAGGAGAACAAATAGTCTAGCAAGCTCATGGTGGTATTTCACCCTTTCCACCATCTCACAAAACTAGTAGCAAGACTGATGTTTGAAACATGCTACTGCAAGAGGACAAGCCAATAATTCTGTGAGTATAATGGGCTCCTCCTGGATGTGTTTTCCTCCCTTATGTGGTTTTCTTGGTGCATGAGTTTCTTGGGAGGAATCACTCACAGTTTCCTCATCCCTTTCATAAGCTGAATCCGTTTCCATATTTTCCACTGTATGGTGCAAAATGATGTGTATGAAGAGATTTTAAGTCAAGATTAGGTGACTGTTGTTTGATGAATAGGACTGATGAGTGGGACTAATGAGTGAAGGATTTTATGTTGACTGTAGGGTTATTAGGGAGTGATAGGGTTTGGGAATGAGAACTCGGGTTTGGGGAATAATGGGAATTAGGTGTTAGGGTTTTAGGGTTTTGGGGATAGGGGGGTAGGATGAGTGTGAATGAGAGAGGGAAGGGGAAATGAAATGAGTGAAATTTCAGTGGAGAGGGATGTGAAAATGATGCAGGGGAATAAGACAGCAAGAATGACAATTTTCAAAACCCTAGACAGTTTTTTCAATATAACTGTGCAGAAAATTAGGGTTTGATCTTTCACCTATTAGAAAACCATTAAGAAGGACTAAATCTCTTGCAATGGCAGTTTTTTATGTTTTACTTACTTGGAGGAATGATGATTGCAAAGTTTGGAGCTTGGCAAGGTCATTTGAGTGAAATTAGGGCTAGGCAGACCGGTGCGCCGCGCTCAACAGGTGCACCACGCCAGATCAGATTTCAGTGCAATTTCTGCACTCTGTGTGCCGCACCACTACCTAGATGCGTCGCGCCTAGGGAGACTTCTAGGTTTTACTGCAATTTCTCCTTTCTTCGCCTCAAATCACGATTTCCACTTGTTCACTCTCTCTTTTGGCACGAATGAAGTATACAACATAAATGATCCCTTATATACCTTTTGAATTTAATTTTTCCATTTAGAAAACCCACTTTCTAAATTTTTCTTTAAAAACTCTGTTTTGCAGTTTGGCTCTCTTTTTTACTTTTGATGGACTAATGCTTTGAATTTCTTGTCTCTTTTGCAGGAGCTGGAGTGCAAGAGTTTGGCAAGGTGACCAAGGGTTGTAGCTGAAGCTTTATTACATATGAAAACATTAAAATTACATAAAATTTGTACATAAAATAGAAAAACTCTGTTTTCACCTCAAAATAGAGTTTTGAGGTAAAAACCCTTTATGAAGCAAATTATCAGTGAAATTTGTGATTTTATGAACTTATTAAACATCCTCATGTGGTTGCTAACCTCTTATTGAGTTTTTGAAGACCATGGTGACAAACCCTAGACCTAATGAGACCTAAAAACCCTAAAATGACTTTTGCAAATGGAATGAAATAAAAATGACAGCAAATGATCTGTACATGTGAAAATAGGCCAGCAGATGAAAAGCATGAGGGAAATTGACAAAGAACCACTACCATCAGATGATCCATGACCTAATGGAGTGCAGCTGATTGGATGAGACACCTAATATGCATGCAAAAAGAGAAATTTGATCACTGATGGAGGGATGAAGATACTGACACTAACACCTTCTTATGGGAGCCACTATTTGAAAGTATGCCAATCTTACACATTTACAATGATTGCCTCTTCATTCTCTTTCCTTCACACTAAATATTGATGAATTTAGATTTTGCAGAACAATTTACAGATATATTTTTTTCCTTGTCAAGATGTCACATCCAGAAAACAATGCTTCCATGATGTCTTCCAATAGATGTAGGAGTACGGTCACTGTAATTTCTTTCAATGGATATTGTTATGGGGTATATGCTTATTCAAAGCTAATTTGAGATGGTTTTTTATGCATCCAATTGTTTCAATGACTAAGGAGCTATCACAAACTGAAGAAGTCATTGCCTTCTCACCACTTGGAGTGAAAAGAGAGAGTGCACAGATATAATGTCAAGAGGCTTAGTATGAAGAAGGGATTTACTCTAAGATATAATGTGCACAAACCAATTTTCTTTCTTCAAAAATGGAAACATTAACACCTTTGATGTGCATTATCATATGGTAGGTTGCAACATATTTACAAAGCCTCTTGGTAAAGGTTGAGATAAATCTAATAATATTTTCCATATATTGGAACTTGAATTGTAATATAACTGAAATCACATACATATACTACCATGCAGTGACAACCAGAGTTGAAAACCTAAATTTAAGAGATGCAAAAAAAATATTTTCTCGTTAATCCAATCCGTGTCTATCATCTTCAATTTCAATGATTTAATTTCATGATGGATATAATTTCTAAACTTATTGCTAGTTTCAACAAACCAAGCATATTGAATGGTTCAATCTACGAACATTATTTTTTAGACAAAAATAGTCAAAAGTCCTTTCCAAATAGCCTACAACATTTTGTTTTGATGTGTGATTTGATTTTAGAAAGGTTCTTTATAGCAAAATCGTCATTAGTAATACACTGGCATTCTTTCAAAATTGTCTATTTCCTATTCAACCAAAGTTTATAAACCCTGCAAACAAGGGGTGCAACATGATGTGATTTGCTAAAAATACATTTAATCTAGTACACATGGAGGCAATTTTTCTTATCTGCATGAGCTAGATGATTAGAATTGATTTAGAACTCTTATGTCAAGGAACCCCTTTGATAATATAAAATCCCCTATTTTCTTAAGACTTTCATCTCAAATACTAATTTGCATGCCAAAGATTGCTCTCATAGTGTGTACAAATTTACCTCTCAAGGAAAATAGATTTTCCTATGAACGTACATATAAATTGGGAAAAGTTGTGCCAAATAACACAAGAAGGAAAGTTGGATCCTTCACTAAATATTTTGGAGGCCCTTTATTTTACTATTATACAATTTATCTAGCTCCTCACAACCTCCAACCTCTTCCAGTTCTTGTGAAACTCAAAACTTAATAAGCTACCAAGATATCTTCACCAAAGATCATGCATGAATAACTCCAAACATATATGAAATACAATCTTACAAACAATTATAAGGGAAGAAGCAAACTCACTTTTGGTCAAAGGAAAATACCATATGGTACACCATTAAACTTGTCTACATGATGAAGTTGTAGTGGAATTTAAACAAATTTGTATGAGATTCATTAGTTATTGGAAATAAATCTATGTGGAAGTCACAGATAGATGAAGCGATCTATAGTGCTATGATAAGGAATCTAGGAACAAACTTGATGTGCAGTTGCTACCTTAAGAAGATATCGAACATCAGCAATAGGCCCAACAGGAAAGCGACAATGAACAAGACCATCATGGAAAAACATATATGCCATACCAAAAATGGTGATACCAAGCACGTGAGGAATTTTTCAAAATGCACGGTAGGTTGATAATAGAGTGACTAACATATTGTTGTGCGTGTGCAAAATCATCCCTGACAAACAAACAAACAAAAATCTTCTATGTGGCCCAACAAGGTTATTACACAAATTTAAAATGAATTCTCTATTTCCTGCTATACATCAACATCATCAAAGTTTTTCCTTAATTTAACATAAGATGTAAGCATTATTGTGAAAGGTTTTCTAACTATTATATACTTCTATAATGCGATTTTGTATCTAGTGAGGATATAATCAATTATTCCATTCATTTACATTAGATTAATTTTGAGGTCTAAAATGGGCCACCTAAGGAATATTATAAAATAGAAGTAGAAATAATAAAATAAGATTAAATTACATCATCAAATTTTAAAGGGAAAAAAGGAAAAAACTACTTTTTCAACTCATATTTTCAACTTAACTCCCTACGGTTTTACTGAAATTTTGAGGGGAGCACTCGTTGGATGAAAAATTTAATTCCTCATCCAAGGAGTACCCATGCTGCATACTTTTGATGGACCCTGCTACATGAAAAATGAGAAATACATGAAAAAATGTGATGCATCACGTTTTTTCATGTATTTCTCATTTTTCATGTAGTAGGGTCCATCGAAAGTATGCAGCATGGGTACTCCTTGGATGAGGAATTAATTTTCACATCCAATGAATGCTCCCACTTAAAATTTTAATGAAAATGTAGGGAGACAAGTTGAAATTACGAGTTGAAAAAAAAAATTATCTTTTTACATTTTAACTCCCAAAATGGTGAATCATCCCCCATGGTTGACATCATCATCTTGAATCCTATTTTTTCTTATGAATTTTATTTTGGATGTACATTTTTGTTTTGAGGCCCATTTGTTATCTCAAAATTTCTCTAAGGAATGATGCACCAACAAGCCCAGAAGTTTGATACAGCATAAATTATTTGTATTCCCAAAGTATCTTTTATTGTATATGTTATACCTTCTGATGGGAACCACTATTTGAAAGTATGCCAATCTTGCACATTTACAATGACCTCCTCTTCATTCTCTTTCCTTCACACTAAATATTAATGAATTTAGATTTTACAAAACAATTCATAGATATATGTTTTCCTTATCAAGATGTCACATCCAGAGAATGATGCTTCGATGATGTCTTCAAATATATGTAGGAGTATGGTCAGTTTAATTTATTCCAATGGCTATTGCTATGGGGCATATGCTTATTCAAAACTAATTTGAGATAGGGTTTTTTATTCATCTAGTTGTTTCAATGACTAGGGAGCTATCACAAATTGAAGAATTCATTGCTTTCTTACCACTTGGAGTCAAAAAAGGGAGTGCACAAATTTAATGTCAAGAGCCTTAGTATGAATAAGGGATTTACTCTAAGATATAATGTGCAAAAAATATGCCAATTTTCTTTTTTCAAAAATGTAAACATTTACACCTTTGATGTGCATTAGCATACGATAGGTTGCAACATATTTACACAACCTCCCGGTAAAGGTTGAAATAAATCATAACCATATTTTCCCTTTTTTGGAATTTGAATTGTAATGTCAATGGAATCAAATATATATACTTACATGCAACAACTACCAGAGTTGAAAGCCTAAATTCTAGAGATGCCAAAGAAAGAATTACTTGGAGGAAAAGGAGTAATCAGAAAGTGATGACAGATCAGAATAAAAATATAGGTCCATTGTATTTTAAAACTTTAATGCAACAAAATTGCATGGAAACTTAAAGATATTGAAGGTTTGATAATGGAAAAGTCAAGGTGTAAAATCATTTTATTAATTAACCATCTAAAAAGGAGAGCAGTTCCAAAGCCTTGAGTGCAATAAGTACATTAATACATACATGATGAACACAAAACTTGGTTTGAAGATGAACACAACATTTCCCCAGGATTTAATGACAATAACCACTTGGGAAGGTGGAAAAAACTATAAAGTAGGTAGTTGGTTTGAAGTCTAAATATCCCTAATACCAACAAACTTGTAAATAGTGTAAGACAATGAGTCAAAAGTGTGTCGTATAAAAATGAAGAGGAGTTATATTCCAATAGAATAATGGTCATATCATGTAAAATTCAAAGTATAGAATGAAACAAAATAAAGGGAGCTTATAATACCTAACTTTATAACTCGCAGGAAAGCAAAAAAAAGAGAAATTTTTAATTTCTTCTGGTTTTCCTACGTGAGAGATATTTAGCTAGATAAAACAGATGAGACATTTACAATATGACTTTGCTGCAAAAGCCTGCATCCTACAAAGAAAGAAATTTCAAAAACTAAATGTCTGACAAGGATTGAATCAAACATTCAAACTTAGAACCTAAAATAAAGGAAACATGGAAGGCCATAAACATCTAGAAAATGCATGGGTGTCATGGTAATTTGATTCCTTACACCAAAGATTAAAAAAGATGAACCTGAAAATTGCAATGGCATAAATTAATCCAACTAATAATGAAGGTAAAAGAAATCAAGAGTCCAAGTAGTTAGATGGTAATAATTGCAGAAAAATATATTCAAACAACAGAATGAAATAGTCACATTAAAACTTTAAAGAATGAGAACCCGTTACCCAATGATAGAATGAAAAGTCATGCAGAACCACATGGAATCCCATTCATAAATAAATTTTCAGCGGATATTGAATTTAAACTTTTATAAATCATTTCCATTTCAAATTTTCTTGCATGGATTTGTTTTCCATTAAAGCTCAATCCAACCATATCTAAATAGTATGGATGGAAGAAAAGTCACAAACCCCTTCCACCAATTCTGCAACACCTTTTCCAAAAAGAGAGCACAGTTGCTTATAGTCCATCAGTGTGTCATCTAGTGTGTCATGAAGCAATATGGCTGCCACCACAATCTTACTAGATCCAATTGATGCAAGAAACATTGCAGTTTCCACACAATGTGTAAGGTATGGATCACCACTTGCTCACCTAAACAAGAAAACCAAGTCAATATATAGGTCAAGGCTAATAACGATTTCCGCAAAACATAAATAATAACAAAACTGGGTTGATGAGAGGTTCTGACAATTAATTTTTTCTTTATTAAATCTCAGTCACAATGCATAATGCAGGAAATCAAATGCATTATCATTGATACTCATGATCATATGCATAATTGAATTCTATATATTTAGTCTGACTGATACCTTCCAGCAAGAATAATCTAATGCTCCATATGACATTATCTAACCCTTCCAACTACAATATGTATATCACACATCTTTGCTACACTCATGTAATATATAGATTATAAATAACCCTTATAACTCATCTATTCATATCAACATGACTATATGTAGGAATTTATTCAATGACAGGGAGAAATTTGGCAACATGCCTAAACCCTGTGTGCTTTCTTAGCCTCATAAAAGGCTTTAATGATAAACTCATCATTGAAATACTTATGCCTCCTATTTTCATCTCTTAGAATTTCATTGACATAGCGATCAGAGTGTCAATGATCTATAGTACTAATGACGCTTCCCTTCTCAAATTTGGGAAGGACCTCAAGTTGAGCATAGAATTCTTTTATAAATATCCCTTCAAGATTGAAAGTGAATTCTTCATTAAAGGGGGGATTTTCATGGCTATGATCTGGGAGCATATGTAGTTATTCAGTAAGGCTTATCGGTTCACAGTCGAGGGATGAACCCAGTGCAATGTGAACAAAAGAGATGTTGTCATCTCTAGGAATCTTGAAATCTTCCCATTTATGTTGTGAATTCCCACTCCTTTCCCTCAAAAAAAATTCTCCCATGTGGTATTTTTATAGGATTGTTGTTGCAAGACACAAGACCTTGAAATACCGACACAGGGATTTTCTATTTTTGAACCTGAAAAAGAGATCGATCCAGAGGAAATGAAGGAGGAAGCGTTATTGAAGATGACTCTGGGGCTACCACCAAGGTTGGTTCATGTATGAAGAGATCATGGAGGCCACTCAAAATGAGCTTTCAAATCGGGAAACATGTTCAATATTGTGTCGAGGATGATGAATCTAATTAGTGTCACCACAAAGAACCCCACCATATAAATGCATATTGGTGTAATTATTCATTACGCCTGTTATTCATTTGTGTATATCACTATGGTTTCTATTTATGTGTATTTATGTATTATTTGTTATGTCCGTTAACTAATACAGTTTTATAGAAGGAGACATTTCTGGGGATCATGAACAGAGGCAGAGGCTTGGTGTTCGACATGATTTCTATCTGTCTGTCAGAGGTGTGCCAGAGAAGATCTATTTCTTTCATTTTCTATTTAATTTTTCCATAATAAATCATTATATTAATTTATTAAATACAGGTTTAAAAGTGAAATAAAAAATGAACTAATATGTTTCCCTTATGGAAAACACTGCAAGGAAGAGAGTAGAATATTCCTCAATTCAATATTTCTCTCTCATCGCTTTGCCTCAAATATTTAACATTTTATTTCTTTTCTTCTGACTTAATGTAAATTGAGAGAAAATTTGGAGTACAATTGTTGGGATGCTTGGATGCTTGTACATGGAGTAGAATTTACCATATAATTTCATTATGGTAATGGTTTGATTTTCTCTAATTTCTTTAATCTATCTCATCCCTTGCGCTTTTTTCTCCCTATTCTTGTTTGGGTCTCAATACCCATTTAGTCATGAAAAAATTATGAAACTTGTCATGTTTGTGTTATGTTTTTGTGTGTATGTCTTGTTGGTGGATAAAGGGAGGCATTTCTTAGGATGAACTAAGGAAGAGACCTTACGATCAACAAGATCTCCATCAGCCTCTAGAACATTTAGTGTTAGTTGATCTATTTCTTTTCTTTTTTGTTCACAATTTTCCATAATGAATAATACAATTTGGCATAATACATTTCTTTCTTATTTTCAAGGAAGATGGCACTCCAAGAAAGAGAAGAGAGAACTGAACATGCACCTATCAGAGCATGTCACGAAGGGGAGGTTCACTCTCGATGGATCAACCAACCATAATCCAATTCAACTGAGGGCCTAGATTTCATAGCACATCCTAACAAACATGGTGGTTAGGTGGGAGTTGTACCTCTAATGTATCTGACAACCATAATCCCCTCAATCCAATGGACCAAATCTACATCAAACCCCCAACATGTGTGTGATTAAACACACAGTTGCTTTTCAATGGATCTGATAGCTGACATTTGATTAGATGCAGCATTGATATTAATATTAATTTCAAAGGTGCAGGGGGGTTTAACAACCCATCAAATTTCAATGGTGTCCATGATGCCACTTCTCCTCCTAAAAACATTGACCCATTTCCAAGCTGACATTGCTAGCTCATGGTTGTTTTCATAATATGGATAATTTTTAGATTTTTTAAAAAATTATAATTCCTTTTTCAACAAGTTGTTGGCATTATGAATTATGTGTTGTCCTTGATGGCAACCTATCTGATGTGTTTTCCTTGATGACAACCGACTTGATGAGTTATTCTTTGATGGAAACCAACTTGATATAGATGTCAATAGGATATGTATATAGATGTGACAGAGTGTTTTGACATAGTCATAGCAGTTCAGAGGCAGAGGAATGATAAAGTTGAAATTTCAAGAAGTATATGTGGGTTCTATTAAGAAAAGTCGCGTACACACGCGAGTATGAAGAAGAAAAGGCACGTACAGTTTCCGCACCATGGTATTCTAAATACCAAGGGTCCTTACCATGGTATTTCCCTGTGGTATTAAGCCCAGTAACGGATGTTTTGATCCCATCTAAGAAAACAATCGGTTAGAGTATGGTTTTGACCTGTGGTATTGGATAAAGGCTAAACTATATAAGGAGATGAAGATCAAAGTGGTAATGTGTGTGTAATTGATGAATATCTTATGAATAGTTAGATTTGAAGCAAATATTCATGTAATGGGATATTGATGTTTTTCTTGATCTAAAACTAAGTATGCACCTAGGAATTTGATGATGGATCAAATCCAATAGATCTGATATGGCAATCATGATTATGATATGATTTGATTTGTGTTGATAGCATCTTAACACGTGATTTTCTGTGTATGCCAAGATCTGGGTATGTCTAAAGTTTTGTGTTGCGACAAATATTTAATTCCGAGTTTGCAGATTTGTACATGGGTTTTATATCATGCAAGGCATGTACACATGCTAGTGTGATTCAGGTAAGTTGCGTAAACGCAAGTTTATTTCCTGAAAAGCGTGTACACACGTGGATATACTCTGAAGAAAGCACATACAAAAAGTAGTGGTTTTATGAAAAAGGTGTCTAATCAGTTTAATAAGTTTTGATGTGTTTCTATTGTCTGGCAATGAATTCTTCTTGATGATCTAGGTTTAAACAGTGATGTTTTGGTTATGGATTGGTTGATTGAAGAATGTTGAAGTTACTTGTTGTTTGTGATTTAAGATCAAGGAAGGTTTTGTGGTTCATTTTAGAATGATGTAGTAAACTTGTGTGTTTGTTTCAGAATGACAATGGTTCAGTTTTTATGTTTCAGAAATTTAAGATCTGTATGCAGGTATGCTTCATGAAAAGCGCGTACACACATGAGTTTCTACTGCAAAATAGTGTACATATTTTTACACATGGTTGATCAAGGTTTGCAGTAACAATATCTAGTTTCTATGATATGTAGTATGTTGTTGGATATTCTAGTTATAGTGGTCTGACTGTTCTAGTTGATTGGTTGAGTTTTAAGTTGATTCAGTGATTAGTTTTCAGTGATTGGTTGGTTTTGTTGGCTGGTTCAATGGTTGAGTTATGGAGATAAGTTTCAGTTTTTATGATTGGCTTTGAGCTCAAGTATTGGTAGTGGGTCCAGTCTGAAAATTTGATGAAACGTGGCCTACAAGTTGTAATGTGTTGTAGCAGGTGGATCCAGTATGAAAATTTATGAAATGTGGTCCCCAGAGGTGTTGAGGGTTGGAGCCTTCAATGAGGGAGTTGAAGATTCCTTCCAGTGGTAGCTGGTAAATCAAATCAGGGGGTTGGAGCTCCCTTCCAATAGGACTTGGAGAATGAGAAAAGGTTGTAGCCTTCTGCAGGTGTGTGCATGTGTACTAGTATGAGTTTACACCAGTACAAGATTTAGGGGGTTGGAGCTCCCTTCTAGTAGGAGCTGGAGAACAAGCAAAGGTTGTAGACTTCTACAGGTGGGTGCCTGCATACTAGTATGAGTCTACACCAGTACAAGATTGTAAAATATTTTCTTTATATTAAAAGGAAGACAGAGACAACAGTAGCATGTGGTTTTTTCCTGCATTGGGTTTCCACCTTAAATCCCGGTGTTCATGTGTGTTTCTTGTGTGTGATGGTTTATTTTGTTCTTACTGCACATGGTTACTATCTCTTTAATTTTTAATGAAGTATTGATGCACTGGATTAAAATAAACAAAAGATGAATTAATTGAAAACTAAGTTTATTGGATATACATTAGTTGTCTTAAGAACAGTCACGTACACACGCAAGTTCCCTTATGTAAAGTCACGTACAAAAATCAAGAAATGAAATTGAAAAGTTTAATGATTTGAAAATATTGATTCACCACCCGCCCCCCGCCCCCCTCCCAATAGTATTTTTCCCAACAATTGGTATCAGAGCAGGAACTTCAGCGGAAGCTTGATCGCTTAAAGGAGATGCATCAAGACAAAGGGAAAGAAGAAAAAGAATAAAGAAACTCAAAGAAAGAACACAGGTCAAGGAAACTATGACAGTGATGATTTTACATCATGTGGCCTAATAGATGAAAGAAAATGTTCATATTCAGAATCACCTTGCTTTATATTGATCAAGAATGAGGATGATGAAGCAAAAGAATTATTAGGTTTCCCTGTTCATGTAATATTGAAGATAGTGAATGCGACAGTGAATCAACTGAATTTTCTTTTATGGGTAAAAGTGAAATAAATCTAATGGCCCTATAAGTAGAGGTTAAAAGGCTCACAAATAAAATTAGAGATCAGAAAAATATGTTTGATAAAATGGAATGTACCTACAAGGAAGAGATTACCAGGTTAAAGACTCAGTTGCAAGAAGAAGAAAAAAAAAGGAAGTAGTAAAAGGAAAAGGAAGATCAATGTCAAAGGCTGCTAGATGAAGTAACATCATTAAGAAATCAATTGAATGAAAAGGGTACAACAAACAAGGAACATAAAGAAAGAACCAATTACTGTGAAGGACTTGAAGAAGAAATCATTTCTCTCAAATCTGATCTTGAAAATCCAAAAAAACGATATGAGGAGACTCTTCAAGAATCTTAAGAACAAGAAAATGGGATGAAAGAAGAGATTCTCAAATTAAAACAACAAATGGAGGAAGGTAGAAATATTGAAGAAATTATGAAGAAATAGGAAAAGCAATATCAGGTTGAGGTAAATATCCTAAAAGGTAAATTAGAAGAAAAGGATAAACATTTGCGATTTCAAGATGGTACTAAGATTTCGGATAATATTCTTAGTAGTTAAAGGCCTCCTGCCATCAAATATGGTCTTGGTTTTCATGAAACTACTGAAGGATAATCTAGTTCACAAGTTGAGGAAAGGAAATCTAAAGAAAAACTGAAATGCTCAACAAAGAGATAAGAAGTCAACCTCATCAAAAACCAAGGAAATAAAATCTTCAAAGGAAACCATTTACTTCTGACTATAGAACTATTAATCAATTTTATCCTCTGATCAATAATGTTGAATGTCCTATATGTCATAATTATGGACATGTTGCAGTCAATTGCAAGAGTAGATTGTTTTAAGCTAATAACCGTCTCACAGAAAGATCATCATCTTCTAGGTACTTTAAGGGATATTGTTTTGCTTGCAATATATTTGGTGACAAAGCCATTGATTGCAATAGAAGAAATATGAAACATATTAGATGTTACGCTTGTAACAAGTTTGGGCATGTAACAAAAGAATGTAGGAATAAGTCTATGGATCGCCATAGACAACATGGTAAGCAACCATATGAGTACATTAATGTCAGAAGACCTGAAAAAGATTGATCCACAAATAAGCAAGAAAATGAAGAACAGATAAGGTTAGGTCTTGCTCTCTACTCATTTGAATATGAAGATGAATGGTACATAGATAGTGGATTTTCTCATCACATGACTAGAGATAAGAGTAAAATGGAGACTCTCAAGAAAAACCAGCATGGTAATGTTATTCTTGGAACTAATGTTTCAGAAAAAGTACTGGGACAAGGTAAAGCCAAAATTAATAAAACTAGAGCAGCAGTTGATGCTTTATTAGTTCAAGGACTAAAGCAAAATATTCTAAGTGTAGGTCAAATGGCAGATAAGGGAAATATAATTTTGTTTACATCAACCAAATGTAAGGTTATGAATGAAGTAACTAGAAAATTCATAACAAGAGGATATAGAAATCGAGACAAATTATATGTGTTTGAAGAACAGAATTCTCATAGATATGAGAAAGATTCAGACTTAGAGTAAAAGAATATGGTGCCTATTGCAGTCCATTATTCTTAAATGAATAATTCTATTAGTGATTGAGGAATTAGTGAGAGGTACTTGACCTCATGAAAATAGAAGGTGATATCAAGCCCTCGAGATTAGTGATGTGTAATCTTAGGGGGAGTAATACATGTTTTTTTATTCTCATGCTTCTTATACTACTCACAGTGGTTTTTTTCAAAATGATGCAGTAAATATGTGTGTTTGTTTCAGAATGATAGTGGTTCAGTTTTCAGGTTTAATAAATTTAAGATCTGTATGCGGGTATGCTTCATGAAAAGTGTGTACACATTCAAGTTTTCTACCACAAAGTAGTGTACATATTTTGACATATGGTTGATTAGGGTTTGCAGTAACAAGATCTAGTTTCTATGATGTCCAGTATGTTGTTTGATATTCTAGTTATAGTGATCTAATTGTTCTAGTTGATTGGTTGAGTTTTAATTTGATTGAGTGATTGGGTTTCAGCGATTGGTTGGTTCAATGGTTGAGTTATAGAGATAAGTTTCAGTTTTGATGATTGGATTTGAGATTAAGTGTTGGTAGTGGGTCTAGTCTGAAAATTTGATGAAATGTGACCTACAAGTTATAATGTGTTGTAGCAGGTGGATCTAGTATGAAAATTTATGAAACGTGGTCCCAGGAGGTTTTGAGGGTTGGAGCCTTCAATGAGGGAGTTGAAGCTTCTATCCAGTGGTAGCTAGTAAATCAGATCAGGGGGTTCGAGCTCCCTTCCAATAGGAGTTGAAGAACGAGTGAAGGTTGTAGCCTTTTGTAGGTGGGTTCCTTTGTACTGGCATGATTTTACGCCAATACAATATTCAGGGGGTTGGAGCTTCCTTCCAGTAGGAGATGGAGAATGAAATAAGGTTTTAGTCTTCTGTAGGTGGGTTCCTACATACTGGTATGAGTCTGCACCTATACAAGATTATAAAAGATTTTCTTTATTAAAAAGAAGATAAAGAAGACAGCAATAGGTGGTTTTTTTCCACATTAGGTTTCCACCTCAAATCCTGGTGTTCATGTATGTTTCTTATGTGTGACGGTTTATTTTTTTCTTACTGCACATGGTTATTGGACCTATTTAATGTTTAATGAAGTACTGACGCACTAGATCAAAATAAACAAAATATGAATTAACTGAAAAGTAAGTTTACTGGATATACACTAGTTGTCTTAAGAACAGTAGCATACACATGCAGGGTCCCTTTTGTAATCTCACGTACAGAAATCAAGAAATGAAATTGAAAATTTTAATGATTTAAAAACACTGATTCGCCCACACCCCCCCACCCCCCCCCCCGCAAGTATTTTTCCAAACACTAGTAAGGCACACTTTTTGATGCAGGAGCATTCAACTCAACAATATCATTGTATTTTAGTAGACATAGGGGGTCTTGTATTTTAAGGCATTTGGTTTCCTAAGTGTTGAATTAATGTAATTACTTAGGTTTTGAGTGATTTTAATGAAAATAGGAATTAATTAAGTATTGTGAAGCATATTGTAAATGTTCTCGAATGTAGGAGAACATGAGAGAATTAGGATAGTTGAGAGATTGAGAGATTTGAGAATTAATTGCAAATCTTAGATTAGGAGTTACTTCATGATTTTTTGGATTAGAGAGGATCCTTAGCAATAAGGAAGAGATTTTAGGGTTTTGTTGAGAATTTTATGGATCTAAACCAAGAATTGGTTGTAGAATCCTTTTGTATAAATGTAAACCTAAAAGGCATAGTCAGGGGTTAGCTGGTTAGCTAGTTAGTTAGGAATTAGAGTGTGAAGAGTTTTATTGTAATCCTACAGGAAGATTGTGAAATAGAGGCCACTGATATTGGAAATTAGGCCGCAGAGAAGAAACTATCTAAATACCTATTTATTAATACAAACAACTCGATAATGAGTTTATGTGTGTGTATGGAGTAATTTAGCTATAATTTGTGTGTGAACTAGAGTAGTTCTATGTAACCGAAGTTGCATGTGCAGAATCAGAGGTGAAATACAGAGAAGAGTGACAGAGAGGTGTATCAGCTTTGTTCACACTGATAGTACAGGAGGAAGCCTTTAATGTTACAGTGGAGGTGAAGGAAGCATAAAGACGTGAGCAGAGTTAAGGAGGAAGTTGTGATGTCGAACAACTAAAGACAAAAACCCTGGAAGAAACCTGAAACAATAGGAACACTAAGAAATGGCCTAAACGTGGAGTAAGTAGAAAGGAACGAGAACCATCATATCTTTTACATTAATGGATATGAATGGCGGAAGCAGAATGTCGGAGGACTAGATTGTGGGGATAGGACAGCATGGAAGTTCTTGATCGCAGTTGAAGGCCCACAATCAACCTTAGCCATCGATCACAAATTCAAATGCTTATGTCGAATTCAACTACGGGGGTTGAGCATTTGGAAATCCGCGGGATAGTTGAAGGGCCACAGATTGTTGGATCATGGCTGATGCTGACCGTTGGATGAATATCACATCGCATCATCAAGAGTGAATGAACCATCAACGGTGGAGGATGAAGATTGGGTTTGTTGATCGACTGGATCAACAAAGAATTTGTTGATATTGTCATAAAGGAGAAAAAAGACAGTCATAATATAAATTCTATTCTGAAAGAAGAAGTAGAGAAGGATATCAAGAAATCAAGTGAAAGACTTGATGAGATTGAAGAGAAGACCATTGAAATATTTATGAGTCATGTAGAGGACTTGGAACAGTAGGAGGACTTGGTGATTGAACCATCAAATGAGATCGTGAGGTCTTGTGGTTTTACAATTGACAAGTTGTGTGTGAATGCAGGTATTGAAGAAGACAAACCATTTTATGGAACTGCCTTGAATGAAGCTGAAATTTTCCAAGTAAAGTATGATGATGATTGTCTTTCGAATGAAGATCAAGTTGAGTTATTACAGCAGAAGGAGTTCTTAAATACCTTTCTTAGTGGAGGAGATATCTTCAGTAGAGATGAGACAATCATGTTTTATGATAAGGAATTTGCTATTGATGAGGACAAAGAGGAATTTATTTTCTTAAATGGCCAAAGGGAGAGTGATGGATAGACATCTAAAACTATCACAGAGGTGGAGGATCAGAATTTTATTCTAATCAAGAATGAAGAAGTAGTGTCAACAAGAAGTTATACTTGTGACAAAGAAGAAGATAGTGAGGATTGTATAGAGCTTTTAGAAGAAATTCCAAGTGAGATGGAAAATTTATGGCATGAGTTAAGTCTTTTGGAGAAAATGCTAGAAAACCAAAAAGTAAGTGTTCAGGTTGTAAAATCAGAACTGAATGAGAATGAATAAGTTCACTACAGTGGACAAGGATAGGAATACATCATTGAAACAGATGGTGTGGAGGAGAGACTAGTTGACAGTCTCGTGAATTTTGTTGAGAATTCAAATCAGCATACTAATGTGCTGACAGAGGAGGAAGAATCAGAGTAGCATACTAAAGTGTTTCCAAAGGAAGAAAAGGTATAGAAGCCTTATGATTTTTATTTTTATAATTGTTTGGTGAGTGCAGGTTTAGTTGTAGATGCTGGAGAAAATTTGGCACAGATGAGTAGCCAAATAAAAATGAAAGAGGAAGATTTTGTGGAAGTATTTAATCCATGGAATAGAGATGTTCAATTACTGGAGAGAATGCTGGAAATTCAGGATTCAATACAGAAAGAGATGATCATGAAAGAGGGTAAGGATGAAAGGGAGGCAGAACAAGTAAGAATGAGAGAACAAGTAAAAATAAGTGAAGAAAAAGTAAGCGTAGGAGAAAGAGTAAGTGATAGAATTTGACAACTTCAAAGTGAAGAACAAAAGTTTGAAGAGTTAGTAGACAGTAGCAACAACCTGAAACAAAGAGAAAGAGGCAATAGTGAGTGGAAAAGTATGGATGAGCCCAAGGATGTGCTAGAAATGGAAATTGAAAAACTATGGCAGTTGATGATGAAACAATCCATATGGAGAAGAATGATAGTAGCAGGAAGGTTGATCGATCAGAACTTGAACCTGATTGACAAGGAGAGGAAAATAAAACAAAAGACAATAGACATACAACAGCAACAAAGGCGCAGAGCATTCAGACAATTACAAACTAAATTTTGGGACCCTGGAGGTTTTCTATCAACGTATGAAGACACATGGTCAAGAGATCATGAACATTTTCTACTTTGGGAGTCTGATGCAGGAGCATTCAACTCAATAATATCATTGTATTTTAGTAGACATAGGGGTCTTGTACTTTAAGGCATTTGGTTTCCTAAGTGTTGAATTAATGTAATTACTTAGGTTTTGAGTTATTTTAATGAAAAGAGGAATTAATTAAGTATTGTGAAGCATATTGTAAATGTTCTCGAATGTAGGAGAACATGTGAGAATTAGGATAGTTGAGAGATTGAGATATTTGAGAATTAATTGCAAATCTTAGATTAGAAGTTAGTTCATGATTTCGTGGATTAAACAGGATCCTTAGAGACAAGGAAGACATTTTAGGGTTTTGTTGAGAATTTTATGGATCTAAACCAAGAATTGGTTGTAGAATCCTTTTGTATAAGTGTAAACCTAAAAGGCATAGTCAAGGGTTAGTTGGTTAGCTAGTTAGTTAGGAATTAGAGTGTGAAGAGTTTGATTGTAAGCTTATGGGCATATTGTGAAATAGAGGCCACTGATATTGGAAATCAAGCCGTAGAGAAGAAACTGTGTAAATACCTGTTTATTAATACAAGCAACGCGATTATGAATTTATGCGTGTGTGTGGAGTAATTTAGCTATAATTTGTGTGTGAACTAGAGTAGTTCTATGTAACCGAAGTTGCATGTGCAAAATCAGAGGCGAAATATAGAGAAGAGTGACAGAGAGGTGTATCGGCTTTGTTCACACCGACAGTACAGGAGGAAGCCTTTAATGTTAGAGTGGAGATGAAGGAAGCATAAAGGCGTGAGCAAAGTTAAGGAGGAAGTTGTGATGCCAAACAGCTAAAGACCAGAACCCTAGAAGAAACCTGAAACAACAGGAACACTAAGAAACGACCTAAACGTGGAGTTGGCAGAAAGGAATGAGAACCATCATATCTTTTAGATTGATGGATATGAATGGCAGAGGACTAGACTACGGGGATAGGAGAGCATGGAAGTTCTTGGTCATGGTTGAAGGCCTGTAATCAACCTTAGCCGTCAATCACAAATTCAAACACTTATTTCAAAGTCAACTATGGGGGTTGAGTGTTTGGAAACCCATGGGATAGTTGAAGGGTCGTAGACTATTGGATCACGGCTGGTGTTGACCATTGGATGAATATCACATCACATCATTCAAGAGTGAGTGAACCTTGACCGAAAGAAATTGTGATATGTGATGTGCGATGATCGGGTGAACCATCAACCGTCGAATTAATGAGGAGATCAACGATGGAGGATGACGATTGGGTTTATTGATCAGGTGGATAAATGACCGTCAGATTGAATGGTAAGATCAACGGTGTAGAGTGGAGTGTCCGTACAAAAAGGGAAAGTCAATGTGGAGGTCAACGTGGGACCAGTTGCTATTCAATTATTCTTCAATTGTTGTTCAATTGTTATTCAATTGTTGTTCAATTGTTGTTCAGTTGTCGTTCAATTGTTGTTCAATTGTGGAGCGGACCCTAGAAGTTTATAGATGCAAGTTAAAGTTATTTGAGTTCCAAAAGACGAGTGGAGATCACGCGATAGCCATTGATGGAATGAAATCGATGGTGGAGATTGAACCGATAAAGGTGGGCCTCAGAAAATGTGTCAAGGCTATGGAAAAAGTGGAAAGGTAAGGTTAATGTAGTTTATGTATATTTCTATTATCTGAGGTTATTATAGAAATAAAGCGGGTTAAGGGCAATTAACCATGTTATGATTTCTGTTGAGTAAATCTGACACCAGAGTAAGAGGGTATGGTTGATATACGCGAGTTTAAGAATTAACGAAAGTTTATGGGGTTGAACAAGATTCCGCTGGATAGGTTAATTAAGGATTAGATTGTTGAATAGTCTTCAAAACATTTCCGCATGAAACATTATTAAGGGGCCTTAAAACAAAATTTATGAAGGGTTGACTAGGCAGGGAGATTGAAATTCCTGGGATCAAATGAGATTATGCATTTTATATGCATACTATGGGTATTGTCGGCTTAGCCAACATCACTTTTCTATAATTTTCATCTGCATGAAATTACCAACTCCATTATTATGATTAACCCCTCACTTCATTGATTATGAACCCATATTTATCAACTCAAAATTTAAATCTGTCATCTTTATTGAATTTTCTCTGTAATTGAGAATTTTTCTCAACTCCCCCCATTGTGAAATTATGTCAAAGAGTTACTATGTGACCTATAATCTTTCCTTTGTAAATAAAGTTGAACATATATGGGTCAATGTTGCAATCTTGGCTCTTGGTACTACTTTATAACACCCTAGCCACTTGTTGGGTCGTATAACTACCCCAATCAACTGATTTTTCTTTAAAAAATCCTTCAACTCATTTCCTATAAAATATATTATGCACACCTAATGCATTCTACCATGTAATCCCCTCATACACAATCATATAATTGCGTAAATGACATCATTAATTTTCTATGCATATGTATTGATGTAGGTGAATCCCTAATGGCTCAAAAATAAAATATCCATGAATCATAGTGAAACTAGGACCAGACCAAAGAGCTCGTCACAAGGAATACAATGGCACAAATGGTGCCTCGATCTTAATCACTTACCCTTTAGTCCCCATTTCACATTTGTGGAGTCTTATCCCCCCATACACTCTTGTCTGATTTTTTCTATAGCAAAAGTGTGTTTTATTATTATGTATGTGATTTCATTTTTAGAAAAGCAGGCTCTCTAGACCCAAAACATATAAACACAAGCACACTTAGCCTAAAACACATATGTACATGGGTTCACTGCGATTAATGTAGTCCTCATCTCACCAGCCTAAACATGATATGTACTTCACACACAAGGTATCATCCTAGGGTGTTACGCAAAGCTACAAAAGATGAATATAATAGTTGTGTATTCTCACTCTATTAGAGTATATTTGAATCGTTGATTTAAATCTAATTGCATTGAACTAATATGCTAGATGATAATCGGGTCTTATGAAGTGGTTATGTTATGTAAAATGATGGTTGAATCTAGGATAGATGATCAATGTAGTTGACATCCATTACTTAGGAAATAGGTCAGAGTGTTATGAGATTCAAGTTGTGCAAAGAAAAATAAAAAGGGAGAACCATTGATGTTCTTCCTGCTAGGTTTTTTTTTAGAATGAAGTGTATTGGAATATAGTAAATTATAAAGGAATAAGAATGATTGCATAAGTGATATCAAAAGGGAAAATTCTTTTGGTATACCTAAGATTGAAACAAATTGTATACATAGGAGTGCAAGGGGGAGACACCACTGGCTTGTTATAAGAAGAAGTTTGGTTGTTATGCCCTTCTTCTAAAATAGGTTGAATAGTAAAGTGCCTTCAACTTCAACATGTTAATTTATTTTTGATATGTGCTAAATTATTGCTAAATGATTTTACATGTCAATATAATAAATTGGTTTTTGATTACAAGTTTTGAAGCATATGTGCGGATTAATTTAGCTAACAGTCGATGTGTGAATAACATTGTGCAATACTAAATGATGTAAACTATTTTCAAGAATTTGATATTAAAATATCTCCTATTAGAAATGGGACTTGAGGAAAAATAAGGGCCTTCATCCTTTGAAACAATCTTAAGGACAATGACATGGGGATACATAGCTAAAGAAGGATCCAGATGAACACCTTGAGAGAATCATCAGCTGAACATGAATAGTAATGGTAGCCATGAAACTATGGAAATAAACCATACTACAACAACAAGTAATTTGGAGGAATGGATAAGAATTCCTTCAAAGTTAGGTTGTATCTTTAATTACATGAATAAATACACATGAATTGTCAAAGCTAAAGAAGGGTATGGTTTAGGTACAAAGTTTCCAATGCACATAAGATTTGATAAAAATCCTAGAAATATGCATGAGATATCATTATGGATAGGAATCAGATAGGTGAGTGGTACACTCGCCAGTCAAAGAGAATAATGGTGGATTATGCAATGAAAAATGTTGGCTTGTAAAACTTTTAATTCCATGAGAAAGAAATATGATCCACTCAGGAGGTTGTGAGTGTGACCCTTAAAAGGGGATGGCCAAGAACCTATTGAGTCACTACAGCTTGGGTGGGATTTAGATTTAACCTTGTTTGACTAGGGAGGTCAATAAAGAAGCCTTCATCCAATTCAGGTGCTTAAAATAAGTTTTGGAATGTTGGTTTGACGAAGGCATGCAAAGCACTAGAAGAAGCAAAGGTGTCGAGGGACTATGAGATCAATGAAAGGCTCCCTTTTGTGTTATGTCGACCCTTATTGGTCGTGTTTTACCATGTTAATAAGCCTTGACTCAGCACTTGAAATGTAAAAATATTGAATCCTATATGTAAAGGAGAGAGTGATAATGAATCCCTCGACTTTGAGATAATCTAAACTATTGGCATGAAAAGTCTAAGTGCCATAGGTTTTCCTAAATGGCTGCAACATGATATGGAATGAATTATGTAATGTCAAGATTTTCCCGTTATTTGCTTGGTATGTAGTTGAACATGATGTAATGATTTGTTGTGTGATGGATTTGAATAAAATTCAATAATTTTTGTAAATGATATATATTGAAAGGATGTAATGCCATAGGAACTAACATTTTTTGGCTCAATGAAAATACAAATTGTAGCTAGAATGCCTTAGGTATGGCATGGAATGTGAACCCATGATGAAGGATAGGGATGTTATCACCTACAAAGAGTCAAAATTTATGATAAGAGTTGTTAGCACTCCAAATTGACCACTTTTGACCTTGTCTTTTTGCTATAATATTACCCTTTTCAGTCCATAAGTTGAAAGCTTTGATTATATAATGACCTAATCATTCCAAGGTATGAAGTAACTCTCCGCATTACTATATGTTTAATTATTCATTACATATTCATGTTATCTTTATAATTATCTTTGGAGAAGTTAACCAAGTTTCTAAGTAACCGTTGAACTGTCTAAAGTCTGCAGAAATTATAATTCGTAGTTGCTGCAACACCAGAAACAGCAACTACGTAGTTGCTACAACACCAGAAACAACAACTACGCAGTTGCTGCAACACCAGCAACAGCAATTATCTAAAGCAGGGAAAACGTTATTTTGCAACAACTGGAATGCTGGAAATGACAAACAGCAACTATCAGAAGATCGACAGAGTTCCATGCTGACACAGCACGATCAGCAACTGTCCAGAAAGGGTAAAACACGGTTACAGTTGCTAAAACACCAGGAACAGCATGAGTTTACTAAATCAGCAACAATGGGGAAGCGGCAAAGGATAGTACGAGGATTCCAAGAAGACGGTTGAAGTTTGTTTACCAGCTGTGTAACAGTAAGAGACCCAAGAAAGAATACACCGTCACATTGTTGTAACGGCATCCTGTAACAAGGATGGATTTCTTATTTTTGACAAAAAGGTTTAACTGAATGAACTATGACGGTCTATTGTAATAGATGTCTCCTCTATAAAGAGGAGACATCTACATTAGAAGGGGGGGAAGAAAGGGGAAATAAGTTGTAAGGGAAATTTTTAAAAACAAAAGCAAGTCTGAATCTTTATTGTAATTGGACATTTTGGCAGATGAATAAAAGGTTGTTCTGAGCATCTAATCCAGCATTTGTGTTCTGGGGAATCTTGTGAGAGGGACAGGGCCCACCTTCTTCACAAGATTCACCCATTTATTTCCTGTTAGTGTGTGAGTGTGTTTGGTAATTTCCTTTTTGCTGGTACTCTGTTTGGATTCTGTAGCATTACCTCTGATAATTTCCTTTTGCTGATACTTTGTTTTGTTAATTGCTTGATATTGTAAAAGAATACTTCACCGGTGATTTGGAATTGCAGTGTGTATTAGCAACCTGGTTACAGGGGCAGGTGCTGAACATCCTTACCCTGAGGATAGGGTCCTGATCCTCTGCTAACAGAGCAGCCATTACTTCTCTTTTCAGATTTGTATTCTTAGTTAACTGCTTTCATTTTATCTTTGCAATATACTGTAATTGTTATAACATAGAGTAAGGAGTTTGACAGAAAACAGAATCGTGTATACTACAGCTTTTAATGCTTTTAGAATTAAGTACATACAGTACGAGGTCACCTTTGAAATAAAAGGACTTTCCCAGGTTGACAAATTAATATGGTACTTGACTGTTTAATCAATAAAAAATTCAAGTAGCCAATATTTTGGCGCAGTTGTCGGGGAAGGCGACTAGAGATTTTAAAAGCATTAATGATTTCTTTTTAAGAATAACAGGTGCATGAGAGGACGCAGGAAACCTAATTTCACAGGCGGCAAAGGCGGAGGAGGAAGAAAAACCTTTATTGACGAAATTATTTCAAAGGCAGAGACATCACAGAGGACGAGTTCCTAGAGACCTCAGATCTAGTATTCCTCACAAACAGATTGACAGACGGAGGAAGTAATAGGACCTGAAAGGAAGCTGGAAGTACCAGAATACACTGAGGAACCGGTAGAAGAACTTGAAGAGACAGAAGATACAGAAGATAAAGCAAGCGATTCAGGAAAAAGACCAATGGAGGATAACAGAGCAGAGGAAAGGGAGGAAAAATCACTCTCTACCCTGGAGTTCCCTATTGGGGAGCTCCCGAGAGGAGCAACCCCTATGAAGAACATTCCACTTTCAGCATTACCCAACTTTCATGGGTTATCCTCTGAAGACCCGGATGAATTCCTCTTTGAATTTGATATACTATGTAGGAGTTATGATTATGTGATCCCTAATCAGAAACTAAAACTGTTTCTAGCAACACTGAAAGGGAATGCGTTAAGGTGGTTTATGAGCTTAGGAGCTCAGGCAATCACTACCTGGGATCAGATGAAAGAAATCTTTCTGGCCAAATATCAGGATTACTGCCGAACAAGAGAGAGGAAGGAAGAGTTGTTTAAAATGGTTCAGAAGGAGGACGAGAATCTGGAGGACTTTGTGGAAAGACTGCAGTATAATCTGCAGTGGTCTGACCACCCTACCATGAGTAAAGATATTCTGAAAACAATACTGCTGAAAGGGGTACGAGATGACTGCTTGGACATGTTGAATATGCTTGGAAAAGGGGACATTTCCAAGGAACCATTTGATGAAATTATCAACCTTTGCATGAGATCTTCAAGAGGAGCAGTAAGCAGATCAAAAAGCAGGGACAACGTATATTCAAGAGTCCAGAAGTCAGCAAGTGGAGGAGCAACAAGGGTTGAAATAGGTAATTTGTTGGAAGAATTTAAAACTGAGATGTTAAGCTCTTTTGCTTCACAAATTGATGCTCTGCAGGTAAAAAAGAAACAGGCAGAAGCAGACGCTGCCCTAGCTATTTTTTGTTCTAAATGCAGAGAAAAACACCCACTCAGGAATGCCCACTAGATAAGGTACCAATCTGCACGATCTGTGAAAAGGACCATGAGACCCAGCAATGCCCCTCTCTGCCTGGAATAAAAGCAGCATTGCAGTCAACTGAAGAAGAGGCTGAAGCAATGTACCTGATGACACAGAGGAGGCAATGGCCACAAAGACAAGGTATGAATTCTAACACAGCATTTAGTCGTTGGAATAATCATTCTCCTTTTCAAACAAATTACCCACCCATGAACCAAATGCAGTACCCACCCTTTAATATGATGAATTTTCTACCCATGCAGCAACCAAGTCTTCCTTTTCCTGATCCTACCATATGGAATCCTTGGGCTCCCTAGCAATCGTGTTTTAATCAATGGAATCCGAACTGGGCAGGCCAGCAGATGCCATTTCCTCAGCATCAACAGTCTCTTTCCTTACCATCAAATACTCCTCCGAATAACCAAGCAATTAGACCACAACTTCCTGTGCAACCCAACCCCAACCCAAATAACAATAAATCTCTGCAAGTAATTGATATTCAAAATCAGCCTGTCTCCCCCATGCAATGTAACGATATCCATCTTTGCTCAGGGAGAATTGTTGAACCCATAATTGATGACATTACTGACTCTGGAAAAGCGGAAGTTGAAAAGGAAAAACCAGCTAACAATAATGCTGAAAAAGTTGAATCAGCATCTAACAACAATGCTCAAACAACAGATCCGCCATTCCCTGAACGTCTAGCTCTCACCAAAACACTTGAGCAACCTGTTTTTAACCTTTTAGGCGAATTACAGAATTTATATGTTAAAATTCCATTGTTGCAAGCGCTAAGAGATGTTCCCATTTATGCTAGGACTGTTAGAGATATCTGCATAAAAAAACCTGGAAGAAAAGCTAAGGACCCCCTCACAGTTCATGTGATGGGAGAACTGACTGCTTTAATGACAGAAAAAGATCCTCTTATGAAATATGGTGACCCTGGTCACCCTACAGTAACAGTTCAGGTTGGAAAAACTTTTGTCTCTAAAGTTCTAGTAGATTTAGGTGCTGCAATAAAGATTATGACACTTGAAACAGCACAATTGTTGCAGTTAAAAAACTTTATTAGGGAAACTCCAACCATTCTAGAGCTGGCTGATCGCTCTACAATTAAACCTGAAGGAGTTATTGAAGACCTAATAATCTCTGTAGAATCCTGGAATTACCCAGCTGATTTTGTGGTGTTACAAACTAAAACAAAGTTGGGGGGTCATCCACTGATTCTAGGAAGACCTTGGCTAGCTACAGCGGATGCTTTCATCAGCTGCAGATCAGGATCAATGACCATCTCTAATGGGCAAGAAACCAAACAGCTTACTCTTTATCCTCATGCTACACCCATGATTAATAATGACAACTCTGTATGGGTAGATTATGAGGATGAAGAAACCCAACCTATCTTAACTATCGGACAAGCTTTAACTTTCAAAGACTCTACCGAAGATGAATTAATTAGTAGCTTTATTTCTGAACCTTCTTCGATCAACCCAGAAATGTATAATCACTTCACTGCAATCTTAGAATCTGAATCTCAGCAGAACCTGAAAACTAAAAATTTATCTCAGACAATAGTAGGCAACTCCTCCAAAAGTACAACAATAGAAATTGAGCCTGGCAAAACATTAAATATAAATCCTAACTTAACTGATAATGAAAAACAACAGTTAATAAAGTTACTCTGGGAAAATAAAGAAGCATTTGCATGGGATTATACAGACATGAAGGGGATTTCTCCTGAGCTATGCACCCACCGCATTTATATTAAAGAAGGATCCCGCCCAGTCTGTCAACCCCAGCGGCAGATGAATCCCAATCTAAGGGAAATTGTGAAGGAGGAACTTCAAAAATTGTTGAATGCAGGATTTATATACCCTATATCTGATAGTGAGTGGGTTTCCCCACTTGTAATTGTACCCAAGAAAAATGGCAAATGGAGAGTATGTGTGGATTACAGAGCTCTGAATAAAGCCACCCAGAAAGACCATTTCCCTTTACCATTCATTGATCAGGTATTAGATAATTTGGCAGGTAAGAAATTCTTTTCAATTTTGGACGGATTTAGTGGATATAATCAGATTAAGATTGCACCCCAAGACCAGGACAAGACCAAGTTTACTAGCCCATGGGGGACCTTTGCTTACAGGGTTCTTCCATTTGGGCTATGTAATGCTCCAGCAACATTTCAAAGAGCAGTGATAGGGATTTTTTTCTGATATGCTAAATGATTCCTTAGAAATATTTATGGATGACTGTACTCCTTATGGAGTGACTTTTGAGGATGCACTACAGAATCTTGAAAAAGTACTTAAGCGATGTGTAGAAGCACACCTTGCCTTAAGCACTGAAAAATGTCATATGATGATGAATCAAGGTATTGTATTGGGTCACTTCATCTCATTCCTAGGAATTCAAGTCGATCCAGCCAAAATACAGGTAATTCAGACCCTCCCTATCCCCAAAACACAAACTGATGTAAGAAGCTTTTTATGACATGCTGGATACTATAGAAGATTTATCAAGAATTTTTCCAAAATAGCTTCTCCTCTATTTGTGTTATTAACAAAAAATGCTGAATTTAAGTGGACTGATGATTGTGAGAGAGAATTTAATGAACTTAAACATCAGTTGTCTACAGCTCCCTGGTGGGCTCCAGTATTGCAGCAATAATGCTACAACTCCTGGAACTCCCTTCTTTAATTTTATCAACCCGGTAGTTCGTAACAAACTTGGAAGCGACGGTGCTGTATGCACAAGTACTAGCTCTTGCCGCAGCTGTCACTTGGTCAGCTGGCACAAGTCCACTAGGAGCTTAAGCCAACTTCTATGAGCTCTTGGAAGAAGCTTTTTAATTGATGGATGAAAGCTAACTCGAAGGAAGCTAATCTAATTGCAAAAAGAAACTAAAAGCCAAAAAGAAACGCAAACCCTAGCAAACCCTAATTCTACCAGCTAGTCCTACTGACGCAAAAGAGAGCATGCAAACTACTGAAAGAGATGCCATTACTTCTATGAAGGTAAAATACATGTGTCTAGACTACCTCTATCTAAAGAAAACATCTTTTTGTATTTTTGATTAAGTTGTTGGAATTATCATGCATGTGCTTTTAACTATTTTTTACTATGCAGAGGTGGATCAAGGAGGAGAAATGCTTGGAAGAGGTCGGGAAGGTTCAGAGAGGGTCTAAGGAGTCACTAACACCCTTCCAGAGAGTTTCACAAAGTTTGGCTGCCAAGAAACTGCGTTTATGAGCTTCTACAGGAAGTCTGCAGGGGTTCTACATGATGTTCTAGGATTTCTACAGGATGTTCTGTAATTTTTCTACAGGATGTTTAGAAATGGGGTTTTGAAGCATGGATGGAGGGAAAAAGGTGGAGGAATGAGTATGGAGGTGAAATAGGGGTGTAGGGGAGTTCAAGACTTGGAGGATGGAGTTGAGGAGTGGCGTAGATGGTGAGATCTGTTCAAGGAGGGATGAAACGATGTTGCACAAGAATATGAGAATCATGGCAAAGTAAGCGGATGAGGCAAATGTAAGGTAAGGGTTCTAAGTGAAGGGTGAAGCAGGTAGGTTGGATGGAGTATGGGCAGGTAAGGAAGGATAACAGGTACTCTGCAAGTGGTTTTTCAAACTAAACAAACAAACACTTATAAAACCTATGACCTAATTACTTTACCCTAATCTGACCTAACAGCAAAAGGAAATGAACAGAAGTTTATTCGAAATGAAATACGTGAAATGACTCTACAACTAAGCAATCATAAACTGAAGCATGCAATCAAAACTGATATCAAGTTCGACAACTAAGAATCCAACACTATTAATTGCATGGTGAAGCAAAGAATGTGTTTTTGTTGGCAGCAAGGTTACATTGGTCCCAGCTCATGATTCCACTGAAGGGGAGGTGAGATCCAAAGTACTTGGTAGCCTTTTTCTGAATATATTCCCTGTGATTAACATATCAAGTAAATCTGAACATGAAGAACCTTTTTAATCATCAAAAGCAACCTAAATAACAACACAATATTTAAATCTAAATAGCAGATTTTATTCTAAGAATGCAGCAAAGACACATGAAAGTAAACAAAGTAGGTATTGGGCACTTGAGATGGGCCCAACCCCAAGAGCTACAGCCTCCTAAGAGAGATTTAGAGCTGGTGCAAAGCTGGATTCATCTTTATTGAGCAAGAAAAGAAAAGTTACATCAAAACTGTCCACAAGGGAAACTTGAAAATGCGCTGAAAGCAAAGCTAATCTATCGCCTAAAAATCGAACTACAAAATGACTAACTACTGGATAACTACTAGCTAACCCAAATGAGGCCCTAAGCCTTCTTATTTATACAAATTGATGACCCCAACAGTCCTCCTAAACTTTAGGGACTCGGCTGCCCAAAACTTGTAGTTAACAGCAGTCCTACTTGACTTGCTTGGCTGCCCTTGTGCTAATTGATTTGGTGGCCCTTGAACTCTGAGCGGATGGTGGAGAATTCGAGGTAAGGGCCCATAAATGAAGGGAACACCTTCCCAAAAATAATCTCCACGAATTTGGCTGCCAAGTGCTCATTTCAACCATTGATTTTGTCTCCAAATTGACCAAAAAGACTACACAAAGCACACATTAGACTTGTTGGCATAATGACTAACCCAATTCACTCTATTAGCATAAATATAATAAAAAACATGCAATAAACTAATGAGAATGGTGGATTAAGTCGAATTAGGAGGTTGAATGAGCCCAAATAATTATCCATTTTTGGAGCTCATCACTCCCATTTTGAGAGGACCTGATTGGGCACTACCCTTTCATATATCCTCCGATGCCTCAGATACTGCAATTGGAGCTGTCTTGGGCCAAGAAGAAAATAGTCTTCCCTTTGCCATTTATTTTATCAGTAAGAATATGACACCAGCTGAACTGAATTATACAGTCACTGAGAAGGAATTCCTAGCAGTCATTTATGTTATTAATAAGTTTCGACATTATATTACTGGCTACACTACTTTGTGCATACTGATCACTGATCCATTAAATATCGAATGAATAAATCAGTTACAAATGCTCGAGTTACCAGATGGTTATTATTATTACAAGAATTTGACATCACAATTGTAGATAGGCCAGGAAAAGAAAATGTAGTTGTTGATTTCCTTTCTCAATTAAAAACTGATGAAAATATTCCAGTAGATGATTCTTTTCCTAATGAATATTTATTTGCAGTATCTGCTCACTCACCTTGGTATGCAGACATTGCCAACTATTTAGTTGCAGGAAAATTACCATCGCACCTATCGCACAGGGAAAAAAGAAAGATCATCCAGCAAAGTGCTAGGTACAGCTGGATAAGCGGGTGTCTTTTCCACACAGGACTCGATCAAGAAATCCGGAGATGCATTAGTGAAGATGAAATTTATGATGTATTAAAAGCTTGTCACGATGGCCCTTGTGGAGGGCATTTTGCAGATAAAAGAACAGCACACAAGGTACTCAGAATGGGTTATTATTGGCCCTCACTCTTCAAAGATGCAAGGAAATATGTGAAGGCCTGTGATAGCTGTCAGAGAATGGGCCAGCCTAATCACAGGGATGAAATGCCACTCAATCCCCAGGTAATTCTTGAACCTTTAACGATTGATGATAGCAGAACACCACTACTAGTGAATGGGTATCGACTTCGTTTTTATCAGCGGCCTATTTCTAAAGAAGATTTTAAAGCTACTTGCATGGCAGATATACACTATGCTTTCCTAGGGGAACTTGTTGTCCCTCAAGGCACTTAAATTTCTGTTCATTTATGTATTTTTTTAGATTAGATATTCTTTTTAACTAATAATCCCTGCCAAGGGTTGCCATATTACAATTCATTATTTTGCAGATCTTAGCTTTGGAAAATGGCTGAGAACAAAAGCTTCAAAGGAATCACTTTGCGGACTTGGGAACCCCGGTGTTGCAACATCAACTCCTGTTGTTACAACATCAACTCCTGTTGCTGCAACACCACTCCTCGTTGCTGCAACACCACTTCCTGTTGCTGCAACACCAACTCCCGTTGCTGCAACACCAACTCCCGTTGCTGCAACACCATTTCCCGTTGCTGTAACACCACTTCCCGATGCCGTAATGCCTTTTTCAGTATTTCTCTCATTTATAAAAGCACCAGTTTCTCCACTTCAGCTCCCAAGAAATGAATTATTATTTGCATAAAACATACCATTTCCTACCAAAAGAACCAGCCATACACTATAATGATTACAATCCTCCACTATTACTTCCCGTCAGTACTAAAAATTGCCGGTATCCTCATACTTTTAGATCCGCTTTAATCATTGTGAATCCAGCAAAAGACAAGACAAGACTTTTCAACGCAGCAACTAAAAAGGTAAAATATAAAGGTACGCATGATTATGTATGGATATTAAATAATAGTTAATGTGGAGACGTTGATAGGACTACCGAATAAGTGTACTTCCAATCATATCACTTACTCGTAGCTTTTGGGGGGGGGGATTACCAAAGCACTGTCATAATTGTATAGCACGCCAACTGTCGCCGCCTTTAACTCTCCCGGTAATATGTAAAAGTCACCTCATCATGTCATGCTACCATTTGTAATGATTTACTCTGGACTGAACTCGGAAGCTCGGCTCTGTACTGAGAATTTTCACTGAAACAGCAGCTATGGGAGGAAATCTCATCACATACAAACCTGGCACAACAGCACTTCTTGAGCTCTATCCCGAGGCCTACCAAATCTTCCGGCAAGCGGGATGGCTAGATTATTTTAAGAGACTTCCAGATTTTGACGCACAACAAGTCCTTGAGTTTGCATGCAATTTAACAGAGGGGTTTTCCGTCGTTCAGGGAGTACAAATTCCAGTCACAGAGGAAGTCATAGCCTAAGCTACCGGGCTACCAGCTAATGGCACGCATTGGTTTAGTAGGAAGCACCTAATCCTCAACGCGCAGCAGGATTTTCTTCAACCAGGCGAGCAGGTGGAACCAAAGGGCAGAGGCGTAGCACTTCAATCGTTGCCTCAACCATGGCCGAAAGTTGTTGAGTTTGTAAAGAAATACCTGACATGCGAAGGCCGGTACCAAGTAATTTACCAGCACGATTTCATCTTGTTGAATCACTTGAGGCATGGTTAGTTGATAAATATGCCATACTATCTATTGGGATGTCTTAAAAATATGTCATGTTATACTGTCAACGCAAAGCATCCGCTCCATTCCTTGAAACACCACTGTCTAGCTCAATTATTGATAAATAAGGGCCTTGCCTTAAATAACCCCCCTCCCCTCATTAATCCCCACCAAGAGGCAAATGTCCCTCAACCAGAGCAGGAAATTCCTCATCAGGAAGAGGAAATTCCTCACCAAGTTGAGGACATACCTCAGCAGGATGAAGAAATCCCTCAGCAAACAGAGGATATTTCAGAACAAATACCCGAAGAAATCCCTCAGCAAACAGAGGACATTTCAAAACAAATACCCGAAGAAATTCCTCAGCAAACAGACGATATTCCAGAGCAAATACCCGAAGAAATCCTCCAGCAAAGTCCCCCACAAGTTGCTGAAAATGTATAATCAGCAGTAGAAATACCCATGCAAACAATCCCATCCCCCAATAAAACCGACCCATCCATTCCTATACTTGGTATTTCTACCGACGACTCTGATGATAACATCACTATTGCCCTTCTCAAACGAAAGAAGCAACAGAAAAATGAAACCCCACCGAAAAGAAGAAGAACTAGGGCTTCGGTTAAAGCAGCTGCTATTTCCGCCACTACCCCTATTTTAAAGAAAGCTAGCCGAAAAAGAAAAATATATGAATTCCCTGCTTCTCTACCCAAGAAAAGGACTCGGCCATCTGTAACAGCTAAATCCCCTAGCCCCACTCTCCCTAGCTCTCCACCCATCATGTTAAGAACCCGTACTCCCACCAGCCCTGAAAACACCCCTTCCTCATCCTCTAGGGCTGAGATGCAGAGTGTTCACAGTTTCGTGACATTATCTTTTGAGGCAGATTTCACACAAGAACCAGCTGCCGACACCCAAGGTAATATTGGCAAAGGGGCTGCAACACAAGAAACAACCACTACCCCACCAGGTGACACACAAGAACCACCTGTTGGGGGAATAAATGTTCAAATGAATGCTGAAACACAACCTCTGCCTCCACTGGAACCTGCAGTTTCACAAGTTCAACCTACCATATCTGCCCTGCAGGAAGAAATTGAATTTCTGAAATCCCAAATTTAGGATTATCAGGAGGAAATAATAAGGGTCAAAGAAGCTTATCAAAATGAGAGCAACCTGCACATTTTAGCACAGGTAGCATCTACAATGGAGAGGAGTAAAGAGAGTGAGTATATGTGCATCGAGTGTGGTGAGCTCTACACTCAAGCAGGATACAAGATAATTGCAGTACCAGTGACTGGAGTCATTCCAGAACCTTCTGCTGTTGTAGTTGAAATGAAAGAACCTGCTGTTACACAAATGGCAGAAGCAAAAACAGAACCACCACAACCCTCTGCTGATATAGAACAACCTGCTGCAACACAAGAACCATCAGGCTCTACAAAACAGTGCAGGTGGAAACAGAGCAACCTGCTGTAACACAAGAACCAGCAGGATCTCCAAAAAGTGTAAAGAAAGAAGAAGAAGAACTTGTTGTAACACAAGAACCAGCAGGATCTCCAAAGAGTGTAAAGAAAGAAGAAGAAGAACTTGTTGTAACACAAGAACCAACAGGCTCCCCAAAAATCACAGAACAAGAAAAAGAAGAAGCATTGGTTGTTACACAGGAATCAACAGAAAATGGAGAAGAAGACATCGAACCACCCCGGCCTACTCCAATTATCACAGAACAGAAAATTCTTGTTGATGCCTTTACACAAACTGAATCTCCCTCTGTCAGTGATGCATGCATAGAGACCACTAGTTTTCAAGAATTAAAAGGAAAATGGTAGAGAGAATATGAGCTGTCACAAGGGAAAGCATTCCAACAGCAAAAGGGAATCTGGTTCAATTATGCATATAAGAATTGGGAAGCAGTTGAGCAGTCTAGAGCTCAGTACAAAGAAATTAAGGAACTAAAAGCTAGACTGTCCCAGATTTTTGAGTTGGTTCAAAGAATACTTGCTACAAGAAAACCCTCTTTCAACTATGCAGCATTTTTGAGGGAACGACTAACATTCTTATAGATAAAGGCAGTTAGGGATGGTAGACCTCATCAGGTGATTACATCAGAATAATTTATTGAAACCTTTGCAGAGGCACCCAAGAATGATCAGAATTTGTTGTGTGAGCTTTATCTCCACAATGAAGCCATGTCTGAAGACAGAAAAATGAATATACTCCCTCTTGTTGGCGACATACAACTCAGAGCTTTCATTTCTTTTCTAGCCAACCAACTCACTTGGAAAAACGCTTTCATTTCAACACAACATAATGAACATAACTGCCTCCTTTGGATTAGGGCTAAACCTCAAAATGCAGCTACTTTCATTGCACAACACCAAAGAATGTTAAGTGAACCTGGAATGACTAATCACATTAGGCAACTACAAGCAGTGGTCTTGCGAGATTGCCAACACTATGTGAAAACGAAGGCACCTTTGGCTATTAAAGCCAACAACCTATTCTGGGAAAATTGTCCCAAGGAAAGGCAGGAGTATCATCCCTACAATCCCCCTAATCTACAGGCAGCAATTTCAAGGGTACCTTACTATGTTGGATGTATGGAACAATGTGCTGAAAAATGGATTGGCTACATATTTAAATTTCCCCTCTTATGGTTATCTGGTCAGCAATACAAGGGTCAGTTTGGATCATCCAAAAAGGAAGAGGCGGCAGCATGGAGGCAACTAGAGACTACCTGTGGGTTTAGAGACAAGTTTGATAACACTTCCCATAGCTACTGTATCAGTAATTTACACTGTTCATCCCAGTACTCCGACTCAGATTCAGAGTAAGCATTGCATGAGGACATGCAACCCTTTCAATTGGGGGGGATGTTAGGACTCCAAATTGACCACTTTTGACCTTGTCTTTTTGCTATAATATTACCCTTTTCAGTCCATAAGTTGAAAGCTTTGATTATATAATGACCTAATCATTCCAAGGTATGAAGTAACTCTCCGCATTACTATATGTTTAATTATTCATTAGATATTCATGTTATCTTTATAATTATCTTTGGAGAAGTTAACCAAGTTGCTAAGTAACCGTTGAATTTTCTAAAGTCTGCAGAAATTATAATTCGTAGTTGCTGCAACACCAGAAACAGCAACTACGTAGTTGCTGCAACACCAGAAACAGCAACTACGCAGTTGCTGCAACACCAGCAACAACAACTATCTAAAGTAGGGAAAATTTTATTTTGCAACAACTGGAATACCGGAAATGACAAACAGCGACTATCAGAAGATCGGCAGAGTTCCATGCTGACACAGCACGATCAGCAACTGTCCAGAAAGGGTAAAACACGGTTACAGTTGCTAAAACACCAGGAACAGCATGAGTTTACTAAATCAGCAACAATGGGGAAGCGGAAAAGGAGAGTACGAGGATTCCAAGAAGACGGTTGAAGTTTGTTTACCAGCTGTGTAACAGTAAGAGACCCAAGAAAGAATACACAGTCACATTGTTGTAACAGCATCCTGTAACAAGGATGGATTTCTTATTTTTGACAAAAAGGTTTAACTGAATGAAATATGACGGTCTATTGTAATAGATGTCTCCTCTATAAAGAGGAGACATCTACATTAGAAGGGGGGGAAGAAAGGGGAAATAAGTTCTAAGGGAAATTTTTAAAAACAAAAGCAAGTCTGAATCTTTATTGTAACTGGACATTTTGGAAGATGAATAAAAGGTTGTTCTGAGCATCTAATCCAACATTTGCGTTCTGGGGAATCTTGTGAGAGGGACAGGGCCCACCTTCTTCACAAGATTCACCCATTTATTTCCTGTTAGTGTGAGAGTGTGTTTGGTAATTTCCTTTTTGGTGGTACTCTGTTTGGATTCTGTAGCATTACCTCTGATAATTTTCTTTTGCTGATACTCTGTTTTGTTAATTGCTTGATATTGTAAAAGAATACTTCACCGGTGATTTGGAATTGCAGTGTGTATTAGCAACCTAGTTACAGGGGCAGGTGCTAAACATCCTTACCCTGAGGATAGGGTCCTGATCCTCTGCTAACAGAGCAGCCATTACTTCTCTTTTCAGATTTGTATTCTTAGTTAACTGCTTTCATTTTATCTTTGCAATATACTGTAACTGTTATAACATAGAGTAAGGAGTTTGATAGAAAACAGAATCGTGTATGCTACAGCTTTTAATGCTTTTAGAATTAAGTACATACAGTACGAGGTCACCTTTGAAATAAAAGGACTTTCCCAGGTTGACGAATTAATGTGGTACTTGACTGTTTAATCAATAAACAATTCAAGTAGCCAACAAGAGTCTCATGTTTGTGAGACTTAGATTCTATATGAAGAAAGTTTGAAAAATAAATTTTATAACTGAAAATTTCACGATAAATCTCATGAAAACAATATGCATGTGATACAGGTGGCACAATTTAACTATCTAAGGAGGATAGATGATGGTTTCAAATATGGGTGGCATAATGGAATACTTGGAAGTATTCCATGTACTACCTCCTTAGAGGGATATAGTGAATTCCTTGGTTGGAACAACAAAAGGGTGAGAAGCATAGAGCCCATAAACAAGGCCATTACATTGATATTGGATGCCAAGACAAGAGGATCTCAATCAGGTACATTTCTTAAGGAACGAGATTTTCTAGACGTAAAAATGGGAGGAAGCCACTCGAATTCCTTGACTGTACGACTCTTAATATTCCTACTTAGGAAAACCTTAGTTAAGTATATCACCCAAGTAAGGGGATTACATGGGCATTGAAAGTGCGAGTAACTTCTAGGAAGGAGAGACTTGTCACGCGCTCACTAGATTGAGAGTGTGAATGGGTATGTCCAATTAAAGGTAATGAGCTAAAATTGTTACTTGTGGAAGCATGATGAAGTAAATTATAACCATACAGATAAGTATTGTGGTCAAATAAAAAATTTATCTGGATTTATGAAATTCAATCTAATTCTTATGCTTAGAAAATTATTTTAATACCCATGTTCACTGATAATTATTGTAGAAATTCCATAATTCTGAAAGTGACTTGGCCATGAAGAAAATACCATTGCTAAAGAAGTGGAAATCGCAAATAACATGAAGAATAATACTAATATGAAGTGGTAGGTATGTTGGTGCTGCTAAAAGGTAGTAGTTCATAGATTAATACAATAAACAAAAAACACTTGGAATAGTAAAATTATGTTGAATATGACACTTGAATGTGTGTGAATACCAAGGACGGTGTTCCTGTAATGGGGAGGGGATTGTTACTAATCCCTGTATGGGCATGTAAATGTAAAATACCTGGAATAATTGTAATCGTAATTTAAATACCAATTGATGAAGTAATGAAGCCTTGATATGATGTAGACCATGAGAATACATGAGGGGGGGGAACCCAACAAAAGATATTTGTATAATTAATAATTTCCAATGGATTATTGGTTGGTCCAATTATTCATAAGGATCAATATTATCAACCTTTCCCAAGAGAATATTTGGTAGAAAGGTGTAATAATAATTGGTAGTTATTGTAAGAGGAATGGGGTAAGAGTATAAGGAATACTCAAGAGGTATAGAGAGCATAGCACTGGAAGAATTCACTACAAGTTTTTTATCTAACCAAGCATGGGAAAACTAGTCTAAAAACCCATCAAGGAAGTTGACCCAAGAAAAGGAAGATAAATAAATAAGCAAAGGTAGGAAACATTCTTAGATGACAGAGGAAAAGAAATCACTCTCCCATGGAGAAAACTGAGGTGAGGATGACAAACAAAAAAATATTCATGGAGAACGAGCAATGGGGGAGGAGAAGCATTCTCTCATGGGGAGAAAAAGCACTCATGTATGTGCACACAACACAAGAAAGAAGCACTCAAGTAGTAGGCATGCATAGAGCAAGTAGGGAACATGGATTTGTGCACAAGAAAATGAAGGCAATTCTTCTCAAGGAGCGAAGAAGGGAGATTATAGGAGTTTCTTGTGTGAACCATAAGGAAACATCTTGCATGATTGTTTAATTGAGATAGTTTGATGAAGGAGAATGGACTTCATGACTTCATTCCATAATCCTGAGTCCAACTTCCCTTATGAATTCTTGTTCTGGCTCGAGGGTGCCAGCTACAAGAAATATTGCAATGCCTATATTGGGGTGGAACATAGCTCACCCTTCATCAGTTATAGGCAACATAGGATCTTATTCAAATAAGTACCCGCATAGAATTTATCTATATAATGTAAGCCATGTTAACGAGAAATAAAGTTTCATCATTGAAGTGTATTGTGCTTATGTGTTTGTCTGCTTAGTGGGTATATATGGTCTATATGATGCCTATTTATGATGTGAAGCATTGGATAAGGCTTAAATGGTTGTATTATAGTCATATTCCCAATAATAAATCTTTAATATAATTTTTTGTTATACCTTCCATGATATGTATAGGAAGTAAAAGGAAACTTAGACATGTGATTGAAGGAATTTCAGTCTTATTCATGACTATTGTCCATGGTCTGTTCTCAAGCAAACTCAAGAAGCTCCAAACAAGCTGAAGTGGTTAGAGGGTCTTGTGAATGGTGTGGATGTCAGAGGCATGAATAGAACCCTTGATTTCAAAAAGGGAGACTAAAGGGAAAGAGTCTTCTCAGAACATTTGACGAAAACATGAAAGGGTTCCCTAAGGAACTCTAGAGTTTTTGGGGACTACTGTAAGGTTTAAAACAACCAGAATGTATGAGAGTGTAGATTCTTTACCCATGGGAAGTTTTTTTCATATAGGGAATGAGAGGCTTGGAGACATCAAAAGGAGTAGACTGGGTATAGAGGCCCCTTTAGCTTTTTGGAAGGAATACCTAGTAACAATAAGTAAAAGGGAGGCTTTTGGTCGATGATACTACCTGGTGGAGACCTTTGTGTCATCAAGAGTCTTCTATATAGATGAAGGTCCTATCGAGAACTCCCCTTTAGCTTTGAAAATGAGCTAAGGATTATCTTTATAGTTAAGCCCTACTTAGGAGGAAATTTAGGTTGATCCTTTTGTTTCGGGAAAAGAGGAATTATGGGGATGGAGCCCTTCTTGCAAAATTCCATGGAAATGGGGATTGGTAGGCCTCATTCTTAGCCCATCAGCACCTAGTCAAGATAGGTTTGTGACAAAGTGCCAATCAGGTAAGGGGCTTAATAGAATAGTGAGCCACTAGAATAATAGGAGAAACACTCTTTTCTGAAAATCTTGGAAACAAAAGTGATCCAACTATTTTGACTTAGGCATAAATAGTAAATAATAAAGTTGTGGTGAATGAAGCTGAAAATTGGATAGTAAATTATTATTTATCCTCTTTGTAATTTGGGAGTATTTAAAGTGGACATGATGTAATAAATGAATTAGAATTTATGGAAAGAAAAGTAATAATTCCAGGATGAAGATTTACTTAATAGATATAAATAATGTAAGTCATAACCCTAGTTAATAAATGTAAAATTAATTTATGTGGGGACTGAGAAATGACACATCATGGCCAAGCGGACCTAGTACCAGCAAAACACACCCTTGAGGTGACATGTGGAACCAGTTTCCATGTCATCTATCACATGTCAAATATATGGAAATGTTAATGTGGGATTGGTATAGAAAGGCTCCTAAAGGTCGTATCTTGATGTCTCGAACTCATAATGGAGCAATTTTTATATCATCGAAAAGCACAGAGTAGAAAATGATGGTAGACTCAAAAATGGGTTTTAAGATGATTGTAGGAGTGAGTTTTATAACTCCACTTCCTTAATATGACCTAAAAGATCGAATATGCATACCCTACAGCGTTAATTAAGCATTAAAAGGTCACGTATACTACATTATTCATCTTGTACTTAACTTCATCTTTAAAATAGCAAAAAAATTATAGAATCAGTATTAACATAAAAACAATTAGGAATTAAATTGATTCAGTGATATTTAGTTTTAAATTTTTTAAATATATATATAATTTAATTATTTTAGATATTTGGTATTCTAGTAGTGGTGGTTATTACAATTTTACTTATGCAAATTATTATGTTGTATATTGTTCAAGATGGGGTTATTTTATCATGTTCATAAAAATAATCATGATACTATGGTAAGTAAGTGTGCTGATATTTTTTTTGTGCAGGAACATGTCAAACTTTTTGAGGTATTTTAAAATGTTTTGAAATGTATTATGTAATGTTGAAATAAGAAAGTGTGCTAATATTTTATTTGGGGGAATGTTTCAAAGTTTTTGAGGTATTTTCAAAACTTGTGAATGTTGTCAAATGTATTATATAATGTTGAAATAGGTGTTATGATCTGAAAATGGGGTGCTAAAAGGCTTCTTGTGAGATTACAAGAACCTCTCCCACTTCCAAAGCTTAATTATTCCCAAGACAACTATGATTAACCAATGCAGAACTAATAATGTGCTTGACACTAAGGTGTAAGCTTATGTTTATTTTAACTGATTATATGCTATAAAATTTGTTGTTTGTGCTGATATGTAAATCCATGTAACAATGCAACAATGCAAAAAATAACACACACATGGACAACAATATTAATTTGGAGTTCACCAAAACTCTTGGGCTACATCTCCTTGAGCTCTAGTCAACTCGACTAGGCTCTCTAGGATTATGGCTTTAGTTCTTTTACAAGCTCCACACTCAAATCCACTATTTTACATAGAAACAATGGGCTCAAAACACCATCTCATCCCTGGCTCTGAAGCTCTCGGCTTTCTGGCTCTCAGCTCTCACTATGGCTCTCAGCTCTGGCTCTGGATCTGGCTCTGGCTCTAGCTTTGGCTCTGGATTGTGGCTCTGTCTCTCGCTTTGGCTCTGGCTCTCACTATGGCTCTTGGCTCCTAGATCTGGCTTCTCTGAGCTCTCTCTCGTCCTCTGCATGCATCAATGGTTTGCTAGACCTCCCAGCAACCTTTAGCAACCTTCCAGTGACCTTTTGCAGCTTTGCTGCCTATCAATCGTGCTCTCTGGTTCACTTGACCTCCAAGTGACTCCAGGACTCCCTCAACTGCTTTGCACTGCCTACTTATGCCTACCTACTCTCTCAATCATGATCTCCGACTCCTTTGAGGCATTTTCCCGACTCTCTGGCTTCCCCAGCTATTTCTCCGTATGTTATCATCCCTCTGCAGCCCTGCGGCTTCTCTGCGGGTTGTCTGTTCGACTGCAATCTGACTCTGGGGCTCTGTGGCTTCAAACGCATCATTTCCTGCTAAAAACGCCTGCTTGTAGCGTGGCATGATGATCAGGAGCTATTACAAGGGATCGAGGCTATTTTCCAAGCAAAAAGCCAAAAATGGATAAGAATCCAATACGCAGAGAGTTATTGGAAAATACACTGTCGGGAATGAATTCTAGACATGAAATTCCATCAAACCGTCCCTAAAAACCCTATCGGGTCAGCCATTAGGTAGCATATCGCATCGCATATGCGAATTGGGAAAAACCCAGAATACATGGGAAAACACTGAAAAACCCATCAAAATGCTTTCTATCGAACTTCAAATATTATCGCATCCACCCTATAATCATATCGGGTCTACCTTCAGTCGATATCGTAAGCCCCACCATTGATCTGTGTGATCTCTAACCAACGTTTGATATTCATTTTCAGGTGGCTTAGGGGTACGGAGGTTACCTGCCTGAAAAGGTGGTTTCTCTCTCTCCTCCGCCAGCCATGCGTCAACCATTGTATGGGATCGGGCGGAGCCAGCCCAATACCACTTACCGCCTAAGGCCCACCCGAAATCCCGCTTACGGAACTCAAATAATATAGGGCCGCTTCTAAGAGAGATTTAGAGCATTTTCGGCTTTTCTATCAAAATCTGCTAATACACAGAAAACCTGACAAATACCCTTTTATCGGAACTCAAAATTTATAAACTGTGCTTATAAAATCTGTCGGGTCTAGCGATCGCAAGTCACATGTTATCTCCCCTTTATATCCCTACGATGCAATGATGCAATGCGATATATCACAATCGCATGTCGCACAGCCCTAGGGGTCCTTCCCTTACCTCGTGGCATCGCCGACGCCGATCTGTCAATCATCGCAGTCGCATGTCACATTGGCCTGGGGTCCTATCATCGGGCGAAGGCTTACCTCTGATGCGATAAGTCGAAGGTCACAATCGAAGGTTCCTTCTGCCTCTGCGTTAAGTCCTCCTCTCGACCCATCTTCGATGTGATTTCCCTTTATAAGGTTTTTTTGCCATTTTTGAAGATTTTGCCTCTTTTTCCAAAGAACAAAGGGCAACTTCTTTCTGTGATAACTTCTACCTCCGAAGTCCATTTTAGCCCATTCAAGTTGCAATAGATTCAGAAGGAAAAGATCTCTGCAATGGGGCTATTTCCAGGAACATCCTTGGACTTCCATTTTCCTCTGTGAGGAACACTTAGACTTAGAAGTCTATCTAAAATCCATTTTGGATCACACCTTCCCACTAAAGAACTTTTGGTCTCCAAAAGACTGATATACTGATCTGAATAGTAAATGAGAGTAACAACACCCTCTTCTTTCAGCCTCCACACACTTGCCATGCATAGTACCTCTGAACCAAATCCCTTGGCCACTTTCCTTCTTGGATGTGCTGGTCTTCCTGGAAAGAACTATCTTCCTCCTTGCCTTCTTGCAAAACTCCTACTGAAATGGTCATAGAAGGTAGTTTTAACTTCTCTGCCTTGATCATTGATCCAAGGTGGCTCAAACAAATGTGAAGTACATCTGCTCCAAAAAAATTTCATTTGTACCTGTTTGACAAGCTGTCAACAACAACTGTTAACAACAACAGAAATACAGACAACAACTGGATGGCCTAAACTCCTGCTTCAACAAAAGAAACAGATTTCACATCTTGTGAACACCTCCATGTCTTACATCTACATACAAATGATGGACTAGATAACAAGCCCCAAAACATGCCTTTAAAACAAATGACCCTTCAAGTCAAGCATGTAGAAAAAGACCATTAGGACTCTTTTTAAAAAGATGAAACGCTTCATCATTATCTCCATCTTGGAGACCAAATCAACTTTTCTCAAGTCAAGATTACATGCATGTTACAACAAAGCAATCAACCCTTCAAGTTAATTACACACACATGTTCAGAAACAAGGAAATCATTAGCATCCCTGTGTTCATGCACATCAATCTCATACATTCATTTCATCCTTCAACTTTCGCTTAAGCACACTATACTTTCAAGGCTGAAATGAGATATGATGTTGCAGCAACAAAGTGAGTCTCCTTCTCAACTTCTCCATTCACCTTCTTGGTAAAACCCTGCAACTTGCATTCCATTAACAAAGAAATGAAAATAGAGGCATCAATAGACATGCAATCTTAATTGGATAAGAACTCTAACCATTTCTCACCAATCCCTTTCAAAGGTACTACCTTTGTCTCCAAATCAGCATCAACATGTGAATCATCTTGAAACACATCAATCATGGAATCTTCCTTTCCATTTCTGCCATCTTCTCTTTCCACTTTCATCATCTTTTGTGGAATCATTGTTGGATTTAGAGTCCAACATTTTGCAGCAAGATGCCCTTTCTTATGGCAGTAAGTGCACTGCATGTGCATCCTTTTGACAGCATGACTTGCCTTGTCCAATGGACCTTTAGCTTCTTGCTCCCTTTCCTTCAAAAGTTTCCTATATGTGGCCATCCTCTTCCAACATCTAGAAACATTATGGTTATCCAAACCACAAAAGGAACAAGCAATTCTTTTCCCATATCTATTTGGAAATTTATCATGCTTTGAAAAATCAAAAGGAAGATGATTAGAACCAGATTTATACCTTTCTCTTTCACCTTTATTGCCTTCATGAGGATGTGAGTTGAATGAAGAAGTGGCTCCCTTTAGAACACTATCAATCTCGTCAAGGCTATTAGAGTTTCCACAACTCTCTAGTTCAAGTGTGTGCTCCTGAACACCTACATCCTGCAAATGATGCTTCAAGCTATTGCATTCCTCTTGAATATAGTCTTCACACTCTTGAGGTAGAAGACCTACAATGCAACTCCTTCTTGGAACTGATTCAATGGCCTTCAGGGTAGTTTTGGAACTCTCTCCATAAGACTGTCCATAGCCAAGACCCAAAAACTTAGGCCTTTCCTCAACCATTATTGTCTCAACAATACCTTGTGCATGTTTACCCAAGCCTTTTCCTTCATAGCCCATCTTGGACATTAGCTTGGAACCTATGCCTCTAGTATGTTTTTCAAAAGAACCAATATAAGCATTCTTAGAAGAATTTGAAGACAAACTGGAATGGTTTACCTCTTTTGCAAGCTGATGCTTGACTAAGGCTTCTTTGGAAACAGAGAGCTATGACTCCAACTCATGCATCCTTTTCAGGTTCATATTTGCAATATGAAGTTGCCTCTCCATTTCCTGCAATTTTTCAGAAAGCAACTGCTTCTCTTCCTCCATGGAATTCAACTGCTCTCTAAGTATGCTACTCTTCCTTCCATCCTCATACATTTCTCTCACCATGTCCATCATGATGAACAAGTTTTGCTTCATGTCTCCATCAAAGAATCTTGTGATGAAGGAGGAATTTGAGGAATCACTTGTAGAAGTTTTCATTATGCCAATGAACAAAAGAACTTCAAACAAGATTAACAAAGAGATTATCCAAGCAACCTTTTGCAACAAACTTCTTGTGCTTCAAGGATTGCCTTGACATCCTTTGGGATAGAAGAATGCCTTCAACCCTTGTTCCTTCTTATCCTTCCTAGACTTAGCTATCAATAGCTTTCACTTCACCTCTGCAAACTCATAAAATAGTCAGTCGGCAACAAGCATACACTCTGCCTCTGATTGTTTAAACACCTTTCAGACAAGCAATCTTTGCTCTATCAATCAAGAATTCTGATATAACCTTCTTTATGGTATAATCAGCTTTGATATCACCTTCTTTGAAGGTGAGGTTAATCAATCTCAGGCTCTGATACCACCTAATTTGAAAATGGGGTGCGAAAAGGCTTCTTGTGAGATTACAAGAACCTCTCCCACTTCCAAAGCTTAATTATTCCCAAGACAACTATGATTAACCAATGCAGAACTAATAATGAGATTGATACTAAGGTGTAAGATTATGTTTATTTTAACTGATTATATGCTTTACAATCTGTTTGTTGTGCTGATATGTAAATCCATGTAACAATGCAACAGTGCAACAAATAACACACACATGGACAATAATATTAATTTGGCGTTCACCCAAAACTCTTGGGCTATGTCTCCTTGAGCTCTAGTCAACTCGACTAGGCTCTCTGGGATTATGGCTTCGGTTCTTTTAGAAGCTCCACACTAAACTCCACTATTTTACATAGAAACAATGGGCTCAGAACACCATCTCATCCCTAGCTCTAAAGCTCTCAGCTTTCTGGCTCTCAACTCTTGCTCTGTCTCTCGACTCTAGCTCTGGCTCTGGCTCTTGGCTCTAGCTCATGGCTATGGCTATTGCTCTAGTTGTGGCTCTCGCTCTGGCTCTTGGCTCTCAGCTCTGGCTTCTCTGAGCTCTCTCTCAGCCTCTGTGTGCATCAATGGTTCGCTAGACCTCCCAGCGACCTTTAGCAACCTTACAGCGACCATTAGCAACCTTCCAACGACCTTTTGCAGCTTTGCTACCTATCAATCGTGCTCTCTGGTTCACTTGACCTCCAAGTGACTCCAGGACTCCCTCAGCTGCTTTGTGCTGCCTACTTATGCCTGCCTATGCTCTCAATCGTGCTCTCTGGCTCCTTTGAGGCATTTTCCTGGCTCTCTGGCTTCCCCAGCCGTTTCTTTGCATGTTATCATCCCTCTGCGGCCCTGCGACTTCTCTGTGTGTTGTCTGTTCGATTTCCATCTTGCTTTGGGGCTCTGTGGCTTCAAACGCATCATTGCTTGCCAAAAACGCTCGCTTGCAGCATGGCATGATGATCAGGAGCTGTTACAAGGGATCGGGGCCATTTTCCAGGAAAAAAGCCGAAAATGGAGAAAAATCCAATACACAGAGAGTTACTGGAAAATACACTATCAGGCATGAATTCCGGACGTGAAATTCCATCAAATCATCCCTAAAAACCCTATCAGGTCCACCATTAGGCAGCATATCGCATCGCATAGGTGGATTGGGCAAAACCCCAAATACACGAGAAAACACTAAAAACCCCCTCAAAATGCTTTCTATCGAACTTCAAATATTATTGTATCCACCCTATAATCATATCGGGTCCACCTTCGGTTGTTATCGCAAGCCCCACCGTTGATCTGTGTGATCTCCGATCCAACGGTTGATATTCATTTTCGGGTGGCTTAGGAGTATGGAGGTTACCTGCCCGAAAAGGTGGTTTCTCTCTCTCCTCCGCCAGCCACGCGTCGGCCATTGTATGGGATTAGGCAAAGCCAGCCCAATACCACTTACCACCTAAGGCCTGCCCGAAATCCTTCTTACGAAACTCAAATAATATAGGGCCACTTCTAAAATTCCTTTCGGGTTTGGCTTTATCACTTCGGGGAATTTTCCTTTGTATTTTGGCTTTTCTATCGAAATCTGCTAATACACAGAAAACCCGACAAATACCCTTTTATCGGAACTCAAAATTTATAAACTGCACTTATAAGATCCGTCGGGTCCAGCGATCGCAAGTCGCATGTTATCACCCCTTTATATCGCTGCGATGTAATGATGTGATGCGATATATCGCAATCGCATGTCGCACAACCCCGGGGGTCCTTCCCTTACCTCGTTGCATCGCTGACGTCGATCCGTCGATCATCGCAGTTGCATGCCGCATTGGCCTAGGGTCTCGTCATCAGGCAAAGGCTTAACTCTGATGCAATAAGTCGAAGGTTCCTTCTGCCTCCACGTTAAGTCCTCCTCTCGACCCATCTCCGATACGATTTCCCTTTATAAGGGTTTTTTTCCATTTTTGAAGATTTTGCCTCTTTCTCTAAAGAACAAAGGACAATTTCTTTCTGCGATAACTTCTGCCTCCGAAGTCCATTTTAGCCCATTCAAGTTGCAGTAGATTCAGAAGGAAAAGATCTTTGCAATGGGGCTATTTCCAAGAACATCCTTGGACTTCCATTTTCCTCTATGAGGAACACTTAGACTTAGAAGTCTATCCAAAATCCATTTTGGATCATGTTATGTCATATTATTATTTTTTGTCAAGTCTCACTAGCACAACTAGTTGAGAATGGACCTCATTAGCAAGACGACCGAGCATCAAATCTCACGGAGGTTGTTGTGCCCGTGGTAGGGGGAGGAGTCTCGCTAAAAATCCAGTCAGCTTAAGGCTGGTGTGGCCTAGGTCGGGTGTGATCCCCAGGTGATTTTGACGGCTTAGATGCCTTGGGTCGCAATTTCTCAAGCCATGGGTCAAGCCTGGAGGAACACAGACAACTTGACAAACAAACAAAAAATATAATTAATTCTTTATTTTTATTTTTTTAAATGGTTAAGTTGTAGCTAAATAGAGCATGTTGCTATATTAACAAGGGCAATAGTTTTGATGCAGCATAGTCCCTGCTTCTACTGCTATTTAATTGATTTTTTTGAATAGTGTTTTCTCAGTAATGACATATTCATCTCCCAATAATAAAATAAAATAAATAGATCAGCACAATGAAATAAGTTCCACAAAATAGGCTTTAAGCTCTGTACATGAACTAAGTTTTGCACAATAGGCTATAAGCTCCACACAATGAGCTAAGTTCCGCACAATAGGTTACAAGCTCCACACAATGAGCTAAGCTCCGCACATAGGCTAAGTTTCTCATGCAAAAGTTATTAGTTGTTTTCTCGGTAATGATGTAATCATTTTCCAATAATAAAATAAAATAAAAACAATAATTTTTTTTGCAGTATTTTCTCGGTAATGACGCTTTCGTTTTCCAATAATAAAAGTAAGATAAATATCTCTACACAATGAGCTAATTTCCGCAAAATAGGCTAAGTTTCTCGCTTCCGCACAATAGACCAAGTTTCCCACACAAAAGTTATTAGTTATTTTCTCAGTAATGATGTATTTGTTTTCCAATAATATAATAAAATAAAAACAATTGATTTTTTTTTCATAGTTTTTTCTTAGTAATGACATATTCATTTTCCAATAATAAAATAAATATGTTGCACCGGGACCCGGCCCCACCAAAATTCATGGTGTTTCCTTCATCCCGGTAATATAGGTATTTTGGAACTCGTCAGAAACTTCCCCAATTGGTCAAGGATGCCATCAAAGACTTGGGGACTTCTAGACCATCCCCGAGCCATCCCTCAAAAAATCGAGGACTTTTCGGGGGACTTTCACACGTCCCCTAATATCATGCACATTAAACTTAAAAAAAAAAAAAAAAAAAAAAAAAAAAAAACTAAGTTCTAAACTTTAAAGTCAAAAAATTAAAAAGATAAATTTTGAAACCTAAACCCTATCGCGACCAAAACCTATCAACTAAACTAAAACTATTGTGTACACACTAAATTAAACCTATCACATACTACACACTACACTACATGGCAGTGGTGAAGGTAAATATTTTTATAGAGACACAACGGCGAAGGTAAACATAGGTTACGAAGGTTGTAGGTAAACACTAAACTTGAGTGAAGGTTGCAAGTAAACATAGGTTATGAGGGTTACAGGTAAGAATCGAGTGAAGTATGAGGTAGTGAGGAAATGTAAACATTGAACATAGAACTCCATTCATGGAGGCAAAGGAAAATAGAGCTGAGAGAACTCGAGAAAAGGTTGCAGGTGAGGTAAGAGTCAAGTGACAGCGCAAAGTATGAGACTCTTAATTTGGGATTTATAATTAAATTGTAATGACTTATCCATGTTTACAGCTTACAATTTACAGTCACTATACTCCATGAATTAATTTCCCTTCAATTTGAACTTGTCTTTTTCTCCATGTCTGTGACAAACCTTTTCTTGGCATGAATATTTGAAATTTCCCTATGCCACAATCACCATGACTTTAATACCATGTTAAATATATGGAAGTGACAAACACGAGAGACTAGATGATATATCAATGTGCTACTAAACTACTAGTGGTGTTGTCTATATACATAACAAGTTTCATTATTCATTTTAGGAACCAGTTAACTAATTCCCTAAATACATTAACATAAACATCATTTATTAAATATAATTTATTTCAATTTATGACATTATTAGCTTTGTACATAACACTTGTTACTCTTGAAATAAACATTACAATGGTCAACTCATCTTTAATGCTTAATTTTTATAACGCGAATAGATGGGATGGTAATACTCTTTGTGATTTGTAAATAATAGTGATTATGATATACATTACACTGATGATAGATTCCACAAGGTTCTTAATTTCTAGACTCTTAATTTGGGATTTATTATTAAAATTTAATGACTTGCTCATGTTCATATTTTTATTAAATTTTACTTTTAATCTTAAAAGTTTAGTTGCTACTTAAATTTTGAAATGATACATCATGCATCATGGAATGATTATGTAGACAGTAGTAGATTGTAGGTTGTAGAAAACTAGTAGTACTTCTTAAGTTCTTGACAATGGGTAATGATGATGAGATAGTATTAGGCTTTAGTATTTTATTTTGTAATTTGAGTTTCAAAATTTGTAATAGTTGCAATTTTTATATTTTAATTTATCATTCATGTTTTTGTTGAATTACTAAATTTTGTTTTAATTTTTATTTTTTAATAAATATAAAAATTATTTACCGCCTTTGTCATCCCCTAAAAATTTGAGTGTGCGCTCTAGCTGATCAGTTGATCAAATTTTAGCTCAAAAATGAAAGTGCCCAGAAAATCTTGAAATCAGTGTCAAGTCAAAGTGTTCATCGTTCTAAATGCAACTATGTCTGTTTCACCTCAATCTCACACTCTATGCTCAAGTTATTTTGTTCTGATCATTTGTCCCAACAATTAAAAAAATGAGCAGGTTGCTAGCTAGGCAGCTAACTGGGATTTCATATTGTTGACATCACCTAGGGTGACTATGCAGGTACGGACCAACTCGTTGTCGCCAAGTGGTAGGTTCTGGTTCGTCAACTTTTGGTCATTTTATATTGGTTTGGCATGGACCAATGAAATGGTGCCACATGGCCCAATCACGGGCCGCCATGTGGCACCCCAGGATCATATTAAAATTTTTGGAATGGTTGGACAGAGCCCTGGGAAGGACATGAACCCCTAACCTCCGAGGTAGCATTACAACACTTTGTCGTTAGTCCACGTGATGGGTCTTATTATAATAAGGCGAAAACCTTTATTTAAGGTTTCAATTGACGGCATTTGGGAGAAGGGATCGGGCTACCAACCTCGGCTCCCGGTCATGGCATTGACATATGACCCTCAGCATATAAGGATAGGTCTTAGTAGAAGCACCGACCCCTGGTCACTAAACCCGCCATAAGAATGCAGGCTCTACAGGAAAAAGCGATGACAGGTGAGGGGTTGGGTGGATCGCTAGCCCCTAGTTTCATTGGTTGCAGAGGACCCTGAGCGAGTGAACATGCGCTAAGAAATAGTCACAGAGATAAGGGGGCCAACCCTTGGTTTTGTCTACACCCATATGACCGACTTGGTAAGGAAGGGAGCTCCGATGGCAGGAGTGGGTGCTTAGCCCAGGCCCCCAACCATATCACCGTTGATAATACCACGTGTCGAATGTTAAGGCGCTAGGCCGCTAGGGGTGGGCGTTAAGGCACAGCCCGCGGCCACATGGCCCATGTGGCCTGGTTTTTCGCGCACAGGGGTTATTGCCCAATTTAATTGTCCAACAAATTGCACCAGCAGAAGTGAAATTGTCACCTCATTAGTAGAAAATAGGGAAAATTTGTAGGATAGTTAGGTTGTTAGTCCAATTTGTAGGACGGATAATAGAAAAACTACATTGAGAGCTTATAGAGCATATCCTTTGGATTTTTTAGCTAATTTGAACTCAAGAAGAGTCCACTTAGGGGTTTATGGACATTATGGATCTAATGGTGACCTCTATTTGTTGATTTGAGCACATCCAAGGAGACCTTTTACAAGTTCAATTCCAAGGGTGTATGGATCAATCAAGTTATTGGAGCAATTATTGAAGGTGTTTGAGCATGGAGAAGGCCTTGTAGGGGTTTTTTTACCTTCAAAAGTCTACCGCAATAGTTGTTACTTACAAGATTCAGCTGAGGTTTAGTTTCCTCACTATGTCAAATTGAGGAAATATTTTTGTTTGCTCTTCAATGTGGAATTGAAGTGCTTTCATGCTCATTTAAGCTCATTTTCAGTTGGAGTATAGGGTCTTTGTAGGAGACACCTTGTGTTGATGTTTTATGTGAGAGATCTTCACTAGAGAACATTTACTTGAAGAGGAAATAGCCACATGTTTCATCAGCCAACTTTTATGTATTCATTTTTCCACTGAATATATGGAGCGGTATAGCTATGTTGGGAAGCCTGGAGATGTAGCCCAGGAGGGGTGAACTCCATCACAAAATATTTGTTTATGCTCTTCATGAATACATGTATGAGTTATGTGATGTTGTGTTACTTATGTTTAAGTTTACATGTGAAGACTACCTCATAACTTGAAGAGAACTTTTGGAAAACGTGTTTTATGTTATGACCCATTTTTCCTTGAAAAACATCGAAACAATCCTTGTTTGTTTTTAGAGAAGAGGAAATTGATCACCTCCTCCATTTTCTATCAATTGGTATCATAGCCTTATCTGACCAAGTTGCAAGAATGGGCAAAAAGAGTCTCCAAGAGCTAGAGGAGATGAATTTGTGTCTTCGTATGGATAACATTGAGTTGAGAAGAATGCTAGAAATGGTTGAAGAAGAGAAAAGGCATATGTGCCTTCAGTTGCAGCATGTGCTTGAGGAACAAGTTGTTGAAAGTTCCACTCCTGTGATAGCAAAAGACACCTCCAAAATGAAACCAATATGTGGGCATTGTTCAAACAGTGGTTATGGACCTTATGAGGAAGATGACGCATGTGCATTTTGAAAGAATCTCCAATATTCTCACAATATGCTAGTTGGTAAAAGTGTGTGGCTAGAGTCATCTGCAATGTCATCATCATCATCAAAAGTTGAAAGGATGAATGTAAAGTTTAAGGAGGTAATAATCATTTCAAGTACAATTCCTTTTGTTTATGTTCATAACACCTCTTTTGGAGCATTTGAGAAACATGCCAAAGGCATTGGTATGCAGCTTATTTCTAAAATGGGTTATGAAGGAGGAGGCCTTAGCATCAATGTCCAAGGGATCACCAATCCAATCATGGTTGAAGAGAGAACAAAGTATCAAGGATTGATATATGGTCAAAGGGAGTTTGGAGAATTCTCTAAATGATTTCAGACACAACAATCATCCAAGGAGGAGATGTCACACCAAGGTGTTGGTGACAATGTTCATTTGCCTCCTAGGTGAGATGAATGCTTGAAGGGACCTTGCATGTCATCATCCACCCCACATCGTCAAAGTTGCAGCCCGAGAGATAGGTATAAATCTCATGGGTGTTTTCCAAATGATGGTAATTTTGACTATTTGTGGAATATGTACCCTTGTACTTTATATGATGCATTTGACCATTGTGTGGTTTTCTGTGAGAAATGCATGGTAATGGTTAAAAGAATGGATCAGATTCTAGGCATCAAGCATGATGAATCTCCTTCGCATGAGAGGACTTATTTGTCAACAAGCAAGAGAAAGTTATTTTGTACCCATTGCAAGATGCATGGGCATGGAAATGAACGATGTTGGAAATTACATCCAGAGCTTCATTCTAAGAAGGGAAAAGAGATTGTGCAACCTAATGCAAGGGAAGAAATAGGTGACAAAGAGGACTCACATCAATCCTAAAGCAACCTTCAAGGAAAAGATGATGCAAAAAGAGAACCCATAAGCATAAGAGAGGCAGAGATTGGGTAGATTGTTTGTAAATTTTCTTTGTAAATTTGTAATTACTTGTTGTTGTTTACCTATTTGGGTACTTTTGTAAAGTGAAAAATAATAGTCACTATGTGCAACAAGTATGTGTTTTTCATTGATGTTATGTATTGGCTTGTTTATAAGTCCACATGTTCAAGGACTTTTGGAATGTACAAGTTTGTCATGTACTCACTGATGCAAATATTCAAGATGAAACTTGTTGTGAATAGAATCTCTATTTTAAGATTGTACAATATGACTTTGTTTTTGTAGGGAAATCCAATTACGTCATTCAAAATTTTGCAGTAGTGTACTTTTGTGTATAAGTTGAGTTTGAGGACGGTAAAGCAATTTTATGATGCTTTTGATTTCCAAGATGGAGTCAAGTTTGTCTTCAGTAGTTTACATTCAAGATGAAGTTTTTTTGAGCCGTGCAAAGATGAGATTAGAGAGAATGTTCAAATTCCACTCATTAGTGTTTTGTTCCTACATCAACAATAAGAATTTTTGGCTCGATTCTTAACAAGACAGTAGGTCATCACGAAGAAGATAGGTGAAGTGCCTTGATTGGGGCTTGAAGAGAACCAATTAAAAAGAGAGCATTGTGGATTAAGCTTTTGGGTGATTTTGAGCTTCAACCTCATTTTATTTACTGTGGAAGTAAACTTTTGGAGTCCAAAAGTTCCTAATGGGGAGGTGTGATCAGGTGATCAAATTTTAGTTCAAAAATGAAAGTTCCCAGAAATTCTTGAAATTAGTGTCAAGTCAAAGTGCTCATCATTATGAATCCAATGACGTTCATTTCACCTCAATCCCACACCTTATACTCAAGTTATCGTGTTCTAATCATTTCATACTGCTGACATCACCCACGGTGACTATGCAGGTACATACCAACCAAGTGTCACCAAGTTGTAGGTTCTGGTTCATTGATTTTTGATTGTTTTTATTGTTTGGGTGTGGACCAATGAAATGGTGCCATGTGGCCCAATCCTGGGCTACCATGTGGTACCCCAAGAGCGCATTAAGATTTTGGGTATGTAATTTTTGAATTCAGGCTTCTATGATCCATAATGAACTATGAAAAGTCTTTCGGTAGAAATCACATAACAACATTTTTTGGTCGATGCATTCCGAACCAACCAGTGTGGTTCACCATCGGGACTAGATGAAGAGGTAGACCATGGTAACAACTTAAATAGAGAGAAATGTAGAGACCAAAATTTCAAATAACGGCTATTTTGAAAAATAATATTTAAATTATGATATTAACAAATATTTTAATAAATTAATTTAAATATTATTTTTCAAAATCTAGACGTTTAAAATAGCCGTTACTTAATAATATTTGTTTTAATAAATGAATATCATAATTTAAATATTATTGACTTTGACTTTTGATTCTTGTTAGTTATATTTTTCGATTATTTTCCATTAACATAATTTTTAATAATATTTGATTTTAATAAATTAATTTAAATAGTATTTTTCAAAAACTAGTCATTTAATATAGTTGTTACTTTATTATATTTGTAAATATCATAATTTAAATATTATTTTTCAAAAATAGTCGTTATTTGAAATTTTGGTCTCTACATTACTCTTTATTTAAGACATCGCCATGGTATACCTCTTCATCAGGTCCTGATGATGAAACGCATTGGTTAGTTCGAAATGCGTCGGCCAAAAAATTTTCTTATGTGATTTCTACCAAAAGACTTTTCGTAATTTTGGGTATGGTCGAACAGAGCCTTGGGTAGGACTCGAACCCCTGACCTCCAAGGTAGCATTGCAACAGTTATCCGTTGGACCACATCATGGGTCTTATTGTACTAAGGAAAAAACTTTAATTTAAGGTTTCAATCAGCGTCATTTGGGAGAAGGGGTCAGGCTGCCAACCCCAGCTCCTGGTCATGGCATTGACATATGACCCTTGATGTATAAGGGTGGGACTCAATAGAAGCACCAACCCCTGGTCACTCGACCCACCATGAGACAGCAAGTTCCGGAGGAAAAGGCACTGACAAGTGAGGGGTTGGGTGGAGCCCTAGCCATTAGTTTCATTGGATGCATAGGACCTCGAGCAACTGAACAGACGCTGAGAAATAGGTGTAGAGATAAGGGTGCCAACCCCCAGTTTTGTTTACACCCATATGACTAGTGCGGTAAGGATGGAGCTCTAGAGGCAGGGGTGGGCAGTTAGCCCTGCCCAGATCACCGTCGATAAGACCACGTGTTGGACGTTAAGGCGCTAGTTGGCAGGGCCAGGCGTTAAGGCCCAGCCCACACTCACATGGCCCATGTGGCCTAGTTTTTCGCATACAGGGGTTATTGGGAAATTTAATTGTCCAACAAGTTGAACTGTCGGAGAGTGAAATCTTTTCCTTGTTAGTGGAAAACAAGTTGAATTTGTAGGAAAGTTAGACTATTAGTCCGATTTGTAAGATGAATAACAGAAAAACTACATCGAGAGCTTGTAGAGCATATATTTTGGATTTTTTGGCCAATTTGGGCTAAAGAATAGTCCACTTAGGGGTTTTTTGACATTCTAGATCCAATGGTGACCTCTATTTACTTATTTGAGCACATTGAAGGAGACATTTTTCAGGTTCAATTCCAAGGATGTTGTTGTAGTGACTACAACCACCATCCAAAATTTTGCCTTAGCTTCGTTTTGGAGCCTCCCTACCAACCATCCTCAGTAGCATGTCTTTCACTGTCAAGTACATAAGCTTCAGTGGTTTTCTAGCATATTACCAACCTGTGCATGAAGGCTTGTTCTATCCCCCTCACAGGCTATTTCTCCAGACTTGGTCCAGCTGCAATCTAAGAAGCTCCCTCAAGAAATTGCACAATTTTGGAGGGGAACCAGCCTTCCCTCTAGAAATTGCGCAATCCTGTCTGGCAGCCTGCTGGGCTCCAGAATTGCACAATTCTGCCTGTCAACCTTCATTGGAAAAACTATGCAATATACCCCAATAGGACTGCTCAGCCAAAAAATTGCGTAATTCTGGGCAGAAATCAGTTGCTTAGCCCAGAAATTGTGCAATCCCTCTCGGTAGCCAGCCCAGCTCTCTCCCAGAAATGCGCAAATTTTGCCCTCAGTCAAGCAGGTTGTTGCATGTGCCATTGGGTTTACTGGTTCCACCCAGGACCGAGAAAACTTGACTTGCATGCATGGGCTTCTTTTTCCTGAAATAGCAAAAAGAAACATGCAAAAAGCATCCCTAGATTTTAGGGAGCTATTTTTAGCAGTTGGAGGTTACATGCAAAGATTGTTTTAGAATCTTTCCTCCAAGTGTCGCTTTTTCCTAGATTTGTGGCATGTGCGTCATGAGCCTTAAACTTATTTATTTGATGCTTCAGAGCTCACTTATTCACATCGATATTGGAGCTCTGACATCCCACAACACATCCAAGAGTCTTTGACACATCGACCTCAGTTATTTACGGGTGAGTCCTCTTAACTTCTCTTTTACAAAATTTATGTTACTTTTTGTGTTTTGGCTTGTGTGAGTGTTGTTTTCTTTATTTATGTGAATGCTTGTTGTCGTTTTCATGCATTTTATCTTGTACCAGCACCATTTCAATTTTTGTTAACATCTCACTATTGTCACATGCATGACATTGTTTTGCACAAACTATCGTCGATTCAGCAACTCGCTTCACACACATGCATGTTGTTCCATTCTCTGAATATTTCATTCATTGTTTGCATGCATGATCATTCACTCGTACTTACACTCAGTATCACCATGCATTCATATTCACATTCGCTTTTAGTTCCCCGTCGACGGTTTGGGCAGCCTTGGCCCGGACTCTGCCTCACCAAGATAGCATTGTGCAATCCTGAGAGGGAAGGCTTTGCCTTCCTCTCAGAAAATGCACATTTCTTCCTAGTGACTGTCCTCCAGTCTTGCCTTGAACAATTCTAAGAGGTAGTGACTACTGGCCCAGAAAATTGCACAATACAATCACTGAGCCTACAACCCTTGCTAGTTGAAATTGCACATTGCACAATTCTAGCAACCAGCATGTCAGTCTGGATTACACATTGCACAATTTTGGCAGCCAGCCAGCCTCCCAACAGCCTAGACTGCCTTTTGCATAGTTCTAGCAGCCCATCTCCCAGCCTCCCAGGGAAAATTGTGAAATCCTTTCCAGTCAATCCCAAGGTATGTTGCATGTTGTTTCTCAAGTTTGCTTTGGTTTTAGCTAACAGATTTCTTTCCATGCATGTCGTTATGTCTCTAGATCTAGCACGTGTTCATCTACCTCTTAGCAGTTCAGGATCAATGGCCTCCAAGAGCGCAAGATCAAAAGACATTGACGGAAGTGCAACTAGAGCAGTAGTTGAGCGGGTGTCTACAAGTTTACCGATCTATGAAGACACCAAGCTGATTGCAAACAAGGACATCAAGCTGAAATGGAAAGAGGTTAATGATGCATTTGCAGGCACATTTGGGAAAGACCTCAAAAACCACCAAGTGTATGTGAACATCCACAAGTCCGGTTTGTATCAGATTTCATGCAGGTATCCCATGCCCCCATGCGCAGAAATGATACATTCGATCGTCTTGCACACTGATCCCAAGACAATGACATTGAACAGTGTCAGCAAGATGGAGATTGCTACCTTCAGGGCACAGGATTATGAGCAAATGTATCATATGTTGAAGCCAATGATCACTATGGAGACACCCTTCAGCATACCCAGCAGCAATTCCAACTCTAGAGATATCTTGAAGAATTGGGTGAAGAATCTGGCCAAATTTAGGTTGATTCCTAACCAAGTCTACAAGACTAAGATACTATGGAAGGTGTATCAATACTTGGTCATCTTTTCATGTCGCTTGTATGGCCAAGAGATCATGAAAACCTTCCCACATAGTTGGGTGATCACGTTGGACCAACTGGCCAAAGAAGGCAAAGCATGCAATTGGTCTGACATGTTGGCTCACCAGCTGAAGGAACAGGTAACAAAAGCTCGACAAGCGCCCAAAGGTATGCAAGCAGAAATTGACATGTTTGCCTACATCTTGGATGCAATCTGTGCCCGTCAAGAGTTCTCGGGCTTGGTGTGGGAATGGACATCGGTGGAGACCTCTGTGAACACTTATTGTAAGATGTTGTCCAAATGCAGCTTCAGAGGAGTTATCACACAGTTGTCTAATCATTTTGTCACCCCAGTGTACAAGATGATATTTGAACAGGATCCACCCTGCATGTCGAAGGTAGCAATGGAGGCACTGATTGATATAGCATATTGGTGTGACTCACCATCCAGCACCTTCATATGGATGTATAGCGTGGAGAAGCCTCTACATGTTCTACCGAATTTTACCTTCGAAAAGCTCATCATGCAGGAAGTATCATACCACGTCTCGGCAGGATTGTCAGCTAAGTTCCACCAGAAGAAGAAGGAACCTTGGCCCGCTCTTCCGTTGCGGATTAGGTTATATGAGATATGGAATTTCAAGCATGTAGATGTTGAAGCAGAGGAGATGAAGAAATATACATTCGACACCCGAAGTTACAACCCATATGACCCACATTGTCTTATGAAAGACCATTGCACGAGAGTACAGTTTACTTGGATCCACAGGGCATTTCATTGGGCGAAGGAAGACCCATGGAGATATTGTCATAGCTTCTCCATACCCAATGAACCAGTCGACCTCGCTATGGAATGTTTAGCAAAGCAGCGTGAAGCAGCATCCCAAAGAGAATCAGTTGAAGCAGTAGCAGAGGTAAACATACCAGTGTGCAACAAGGGCAAGAGGAAGATTGTCGACAGCATGGAGGAGGAACAAAGGTGCAAGTTCCGAGCAGACCCACTTGTGTAGAAAGCATATTTGGCAACAGAGGTGAAGAGGAAACAGTGCGATAAGAGGAATGCGCAAAGGCAAGAGAAAAATGGATAATGGAAGAAACAGAGAAGGAGTTGCATGAGTTGAAGGAAAAACTCCAAAAGGAACAGGAGATGCATAGACAGGAGAAGGAAGTACAGCAAGAATAGGTACAACATGGCGCACAACATGTACAGATAAATGAAACTACACCCATACAAGTAGTCGACTCATCCAAACAACTGGAATCAGGCAGACAGGGTGAGCCATCACAGGAGCAGGAATTTGCTCAAGAGATTGAACAAGCACTTGAGCAGATGGATACAGACATGGAGCAATAGGAGTTAGAGCAAGACATCGACCTCATGCCTCACCACCAAGAGGTTGATCCACCAGCTTCACTGGATCCAAAAGTGGAGCAAGTCCCAAGCAACCAAGGAGACACTGAAATCCTTGGAGACAATCTAGAGGGAGAGATGCACAACATCTCATTCGATGACTCCCAACATAGAGTTGTGAAATCTTGTTGAGTGTCGACTCCAGATTATCACACATATCCTGTGCAGTTTGAGGAACGAATGATCATGTCTGATGTGTGCCAACATCCATCAGCACTGGCCGATGCTACCAGAGCATATGCCGAAGCCACTAGCTCAAGTGTTCAATTCCTTATAGCTGAGAATGAGTGAATGGCTAAGGAGCTACAGACAGCCAAGTAGGGAGGAGAATTGGTTACAGCATCTGCTTGAGCAGAATTGAAGAAGGAAATACTGGATGAAGTATTGTCCCTTGACATAGTCATGTGGGCATTGTATTCCAAGTTTGGTACCGTGCATAAGGCAGTTGTCCATCTCAATGGTTGGCAGCAGTGATGTTCAAGGAGAGCACGTATCTTATCGAACGTGCATGCTGTTGTTGATTACATGGAAACATGGACAATGAGATACAAGGGAGCCCCACTACACTTTCTTAAGATGATGAAGCCTAGAGCGGTTGAGCTAAAATCACACATCAGGAGTCAGATCCAGAACTATAAAGATCTCTTGCAGCTCATCACTAGTCTATAGGCTTCCCATGCATTGGTATTCAGGAGTATGGATGTTTTTGTGCACGCACATGAGATCCCATCTAATGGGACACTCACCCAGGTGAAGACAAAGGCACAGTTCTGACTAGAGCTTGACTCGTACTTTGATGAGTTGATGCGCATAGCCACCAGCCCAGACTTCGTGATCAGTGTAGACACCATGCACAAGTATATTTCTCATCCAGTCGTACTCAAGACAATGATGCGCATGCTATTAGATGAGTTGGACAGAGGAGCTTGAGTAGTCTACTTGGATGCTATGGAGGCAAGAGTTCATTTCCAGAAAGATGTCACCTTAGAGTACACGGACACCATCGCAGGCTACTAAGCTTGGAATTAGTTCACTATTGTCGACCACCACGAGGATGTCGAAGAGTTGGTCTTCTCACAGTTGTCTGAGTCATAGTGATGTATTGCATGGCTTTCTCAATCCTATTTTGTCTCACATGTGCAAATTGTATGTAATGTCTTGTAAAGTGTAAGTTCAAGTGTCGATAGTTGGATGTAACATTCATATAGTAGATGAAGAGTCATGAGGGTAGATGAACTGTCACAAAGGGGAATGTCAAGGGCCACCCCACCCTTTGCTATATATAGTCCCTCATAACTCATTGGATAGGATTTTGGCCAACCAAGCTTCCAATAGGAGTATCTTAGAGAAAGCTTGGACAGTATTGTAACGAGCCTTGGCTTCTCCACTGCGCAGAGCTAGTATATCTCTTTGGAGGAGTAGGCAGTTGTGGCTGTAACATTCCGCTATCAGAACTAGTGGTTGGACATGGATGTATTATATGACTGGAACTTACACTTCTTAATATAACAAATGCAACACATTTCATGCATATGTCGTATTGTATTCCAGCTGTCTTCTTTACTCTAAATGATATATGTATATGTTTGCTTATGCATTCATGTATGGACTATTCTATATAAGTATGTACGAATCTTACTGAAATGTGTTGATTGGTTTAACCATCACTTTGGATTGCTCGCTATCTTTCTTTCCAGCTTGTGATGCATCTTCGCTCATGTGTTCCCTTCCAAGCCGCGTACTATTACAGGTTTCCAATGGGTGCACTCACCCCAATTTTCGTGTGTTAGAATCGTTAATGCACCTTCCTTGACTCATCGCAACTGTCACACCCTTGCTATCAACAGGGACATCTTACTTGCCTTCGTTTGAAACCGTGGTCAAGGAGATACCATACGAGCCACTGCTAGGACTCCTACACCAAATGGTCTAAGGTCTAATTGGGACTTATTACACGTGATGTCCCCCGACATGTTGGCGGATCCAACACCGTCAACAGATGTATGGATCAATCAAGTTATTGGAGAAATTATTGAAGATGTTTGAGCATGGAGAAGGCCTTGTAGGAGATTTCTTACCTTTAGAAATATACTGCAACAGTTGTTACTTGCAGGGTTTAGCTCAAGTTTACTTTTCTCACTATGTCATGTTGAGGAAAGCTTTATTTTTTCTCTTCAAAGTGGAATTGCAGTGCTTTCATGCTCATGTAAGCGCATTTTCAATTGGAGTATATGGTGTTTGTAGGAGACGCCTTATGATGTTGTTTAATGGGAGAGTTATTTAGAGGATAAAATTTCCTTGAAGGGGAAATAGCCACATGTTTCATCAACAAACTTTTATGTACTCCTTTTTCCATTAAATATATGCAGCAGTCTACCTATGTTGGTAGGCCCAGAGATGTAGCCGAGGAGGGGTGAACTCCATCACTGAATCTTTTGTTATGCTCTTCATGAATACCTGTATGATTTATGTGATGTTGTGTTACTTATGTTTAAGTTTACATGTGGAGACTAACTCATAACTTGAAGAGAACTTTTGAAAACTTGTTTTATGTTAAGACCCATTTTTCCTTACAAAGCGTCAGAATGGTCCTTGTTTATTTTTGGAGAAGAGGAAATTGATCACCTCCTCTAGTTTCAGATCACTAGTTGTCTCGAAAACTCGTCACCTCGTCCCCACAACTAATGCAACATAGTAAAATAATATAAATATCTTCGTGCAATTATTGATAATACTTCAATTGTAAATAATTGGGCATATGTGCAAAAGTCCAGATGAGTTGTATTGCGTTGAGGAAGCTTTCAATGTGTTTCTAGATAGATTTCTCCACACAACTAGTCATTTTTTCCTATATATGTTACTAAATCCTTATTTGAGAGTGTTTTACGTGGTTGCATTTTCTCGTTATTTCTACCTCTATTTTCTCATATATATGTTATTAAATCCTTATTCAAGAGTGTTTTTAGAACTTGCATTTTCTCGTTATTTCCGACCCTGCAGAACTTATTTTGCACAATTAGTAACCGTTTTTTCTTTTGTTCATAATTATTATCTATTTTAGTTAAAATAAATGAAAATGAAACTATTTATTGGTAAAGGATAATAGTGCAGAGCATATGAACTTGTATGCATAATGAGTCTTACAAAACAAGTTCATCAGCTAAGAAACTAACAAATACAAATTGGAAATCGACAAAGGTGAATTGTTAATGCATGATTTGTATTTCATTTTAATCATGTCTAGAACTGTAACATATACTGCAATCTATAGCATATTCTATATTACTCCTACATTTATGTCTTAGCTTATGCGTAGACTATACCAGAGAAAGTAGCTATTTTAGTGAAACATTGATGTATATGAAGTTATTGCTAATATTTTAATTATAAATATTATGAATATTTATTTCTTCAAGCTCTTGTGTAGGTAGATGTATGCACTTTGCACTAACTCCTAATATTATTTCTCATATTTTAGTTATAATTACTTCTATTTAAGTGATTATGTACAAAAATCACATTAATATTGAATGTGGGTGGGGTTGTGAGTGCATATTTTGCCCACATTTTTGTGTCAGACTATGCTTGTTCCACTCTACTTGCTCTACATAACAATGTCTGCAAAGCTTCATTCACACATGCTATATCTTTATGCTTAAATAAGGCATTTTTCCAGAAGTGCATAAGAATTCTATTGTGCAGAGGAATCTTTCAATGTGCAGAACATCACACTTCACACTAAAGGTTTTTATTGCTAATATTTTAGTATTAAACAATGCATATTTGTTGTTTGCAATAAGACTGAGGAAACTATTGGACTTATACGATATTGTTGCTAATATTTTAGTGATAAATAGTGCATATCCCCTTGTCTCTGTAACTAATTAAGTGGGGTTCACATTTCATCACACTTCACACTATCAAAACAATAATGACAACCACACTTGATAATACCCTTTGATCAGTCATTGACATTCGATTTTACACACAATACTGATAAGAATTTTACTAAGATAATAAATATACTGAGGAGATATGATGCAACATAGTCCCTGCCTCTACCGCTTATTAATTGATTCTCCCCACACAAATCTTTCCACACAGTGAGAATTTGTTCTCCACACACACTTCCTCCGCATAACCACCTCTTCATATTTTCCTCTACACACGCTTCCTCCACATAGCAGAAGCTAGCTTTGGAATATTGCATGTAAAATAAACCTCGAAAATAATGCCAAAAAGGAGAAGCACCTAGTTGGCATGTGGATTTTGTTATTAGATTGCTAGATTTTATTGTTTAGTAGAACAAAGCATAACATAATGCACAATTCTATTTTAGCGTCCATGTGGTTTTTTTTAGGAAGTTAAATTTAGTTTTTCATTTGAAAAATAGAATTTATGAAAATTCCACACCTCAACAAGGAGATTTTAATAGTTACTATATCAATTAGCGTGTCTTCTTCAATTAGAATGTAAGTGTTTCATGTCTTTCAAGTTTCATTGTGCGGAGCTGCGGAATTGTCTTAGTCCATCTTTGTTCCACATTGGTTGCTCCACCCAATGATGTATGCACAACTTTCTCTGAACACACTATATCTAGAGATGTATGTGAAGTTATTGTTAATACTTTTAGGTGTAAATAATGCTTATTTTTTTAATATTTAGAATATTTGTTTGTTTAGGATCTTGTGGAATTTCTCTTTGTGTGGATTTCCACATTTTTCACTAATTTTTAATACTTTAGTTAAAAATAATTCATATCAGCACTCAATTCAATAAAATGTAGGTCATCTGGTAATCCCATAACACAAAAGACACCTTTTTACAGCTTTGACTGCACAAACTTTATACAAAAAAAATTATTGCTAGTATTATTGATAATACTTTAGTTATAGATAATGCATATCAGTAGTCAATTGAGTAAACGTTATGCGGAATGCACAGAAAGTTATGTATAGAACCACATTTCATTGAACAAAATATTTGTTTGTTCGGAGGAAGTTTAATGTACATAGATTTTTTTTTGTGTGTGGAACTCCACACTTCACACTAAAAGCTTTTATTTCTAATATTATTGGTAATATTTTAAATTGGAAAATTCAATTTTCACGTCATTGGACACATTCACAGTTCGTGCTTTAACAATTTAATCAAATATTAACTCCGATAAATTGCAGTTATGTTAATTTTTACTTTAATCAATAACACAATATGAGATATAAAATAAAGTTTCAAAGCTTATGGTGGAATACAAATAAAAAACTTTATCATAAAATCGATATAGTCAAGTGGTTTTGAATGCAAAATAGTTCCTGCAGTTCAATTTGTAAATAGAAACTAGTTCATTGCATGTTTAGATTTAAGACATAGGCATTAAAAATAAATTTGCTCAACAAGATCAAAACTAATTTAATTTAATTTATATCTATAATTTTTGGATTTATAGTTTTTTTAAGTACGATATTCCTTATGTAAATCTTTGACTGTGCGAAAGCAATTTGTTGTGCTTAACAAAAATTTTCATTGTAGTATTCAATTATTAAGAGATACATGTCTAGAATGTCAAATCATTGCCAAATGTTCAATTTCGTTTAAAGAAACAACACAACACTAAATGTAACAAAAAAGCTGAAAACATATTTTTGGAAATTTATAGAAAAATCTATGTGAGAATAAAATGTTAATGAGTGTGACCATAACTCATATCTATATGAGACAATATTCAAAACATGGCCTTCAAAGACAAAATTGCTAAGTAGAATCACAAGTGTCCAAAGAATCTTAACTTAGATGAATTGCAATTAGCAATAATGTTAATTTTTATTTTAATCAATAAAGTAATATGAGATATAAAACAAAGTTTCAAAGCATATGGTCGAATAAAAAAAAAAAAAAAAACTTTATCATAAAATCTATATAGTCAAGTGATTTTGAATGCAAAATTGTTCTTGCAGTTCAATTTGTAAATAGAAACTAGTTCACGACACATTTAAATTCAAGATATAAGAATTAAAAGCAATTTTTCTCAACAAGATCAGAACTAATTTAATTTAGTTTACATCTATGATTTTTGGATTTATAGTTTTTTAAGTACGATATTCCTTGTGTAAATATTTAATTGTGCATAAGCAATTTAGTGTTCTCAACGGAACTTTCGTTGTGGTATCCTGTAATTAAGAGATATATTTCTATATACCAAATCATTGCCAAATGTTCAATTTCGTTTAAAGCAACAACACAACACTAAATGTAACAGAAAATATGAAAGCATATTTTTGGAAATTTATAGAAAACACTATGTCAGAATAAAATGTCAATGAGTGTGGCCATAACTCAGATTTATACGAGAGCATATTCAAAACATGGTCTTCAAAGACAAAATTGCTAAGTAGAATCACCATTGTCTAAAGAAAAGGATTTGTTGTAGTGGAAATTGGTGTTCCATTTCCTTGAACGATATCTGTAGCTAGAAAACAACAATATGTAATATGTATTATGAGTCCATGACTCGTTGAAGAAATACATTGACTGTTGTTTTAATGTAGTCCTTGTCGGGGGCAATTGTGACTTCCATTTTCACGTTTTTGGTGAAAATCTATTTTTCAATTTCTCTAGTTTCTTCCTACATGTCAAAAACTAATCTTGCATTGTGCTTATTGACCTTGGAAAAATTAATTAGCCATGTGTTAATATGTTATGCATTAAAATCAATGATTCCATCAAACTTTGCTGTCGTTTTTTGTTTTTTCTCCTGCAATTGAATTTGTAACACGTCCTTTGAAATTATCTTAGAATCCTGCCACATGCCTGGACCGTTTAAGCATTTTATAATGTCCATTGCCCTAAAATAGGAATCATATATCCTTTTGGATAGTTTGCTACTAGTAGACTTGATATTCATAAATGTAACTTGACCCTTTCTACCCATCCAACTTCTAATTTCTTCACTTGTTCAGCATTTGGTAACTATTTGTTTTTCTTTTCAAAATTAGAGAGTATTGTTACCCTACGCTTAAAAGTATTTAATTCATTTTCAATGAATTTCTCGTATTCTATAAGATTACTATTAACCAAGTTCATAAATTGCATTATTTTCTCTTGCAAATGGATTATATAGAGAACTACTTTCCAGGTATCTTCAATAATTTCTAATCTTTTGCATATGTTCTCAAGGATATATGCCTTCACGTCATTAAGCAGATTCATAACCTTGTTGAATGTTTGTGGTGTTGCAACAGTGGGACTTGAGATGAAGGTGACCGTACTACAAGTGGAGTCATTAACAGAGAATCCGGAGTTGTAATGTCTTGTATTTATTTAATTTCCTTTTCAGCATATGATTTTCTGCAGGCATGTTGGTAAAACTTTGAGTAATTGCATCATTGGTACATTTTTTCAATCCCATGAGCCCCATCATATCGATGCTAGACATATCAATATCCATGTGCACTTGATCAATAATCTTTTCATTTTCAAGATTTACCTTTTCAACTCAATTTTTTTTTGGTCTTGTCATACTTTTGATTTTGCAATGTGATAGGATGTTCATCGAAAATAATGTCCTTTTTTTCAATTTGTTCCATTATTTTCTAATTTTCTATTATACAAATAGAAACCAATTTAGGTTGTTTGGTTCTTTAATTTTATATGTCTATATCTTATTCAATTCTTTCATTATTGATGGAACTTTTGGGATTGGGCATTTGAACTGTATGTGTTTGGTCTGGAAAGAATTTGTGAAAATTATCTTGCTCATGTCGACGACTTGCTCGCTGACCAATAAACCAATTCTCCAGAACCAAGGTTTTTTCTTTTTGCATGAGTCGTGGATGATGTTGGACCAGTAGAAAGTGTGGAAGGTGAAGATTGTTGTACAGGATTTAGATTTTTTTTTTTCTTGCCTCTACTATTCTTTGAGAGTCTATTGTCAGTATTTGATACTTGAATTCCTACAAATTTAATAAACTATGTGTTGTGTAAACATATTTTCTTACAGATTATGACATGCAAAAATTATGGACATACCAGAGGAAAAAGAGAAATCAATAGAGAATTGATAATATGAAATGAGAAAATGCAAACCCCTAAACAATTTCTCAACAATTGGTAGAGTTCTTGTGTTCGTAAAATGCGTAATGAGACAATACAAATCCCTAAACAATAGAACCTGAGCAATTGAAAAAATGAATTATTGAATACTACTAAATCGTTGAGAAGTAAGACCAGGAGTGTATTCTCTAGAGAAAATGTCACTGTTTTTGTTCTTTTCCATTGGCAAATTCAAATAGCTTAATTGATTTTATAATTCCAAATAGATTGCTTCATTTAACTCCTACTTATATTCTTCTCCAATGTCAAGTAAATTTGGAATTCGTTGTTGCAATGGAAATCCCCAGTTGTTTGTATTTTTCATGTGCAAACTACCATATATGACACTCTTAATAAATAGCAATTGAAAATATGAAAGCCAATGTTTACAGGAAGTAATATAAATAAGTATTGATATTGCAAAACCATCTTCTCCACTACTTGTGTATTCTGTTGTTGATTTAATATCATTGAAATATGTGTCATACAAACAGAAATTACAATACAATATAAGATATGATGATTAATATCTTCCGGAAAAACACATGGAAAATTGTTGGTCGATGTGTTTCGAACCTCAATCTAGGTTCATCATCAAGTCCCAATGATCAACCTAGATTGAGGTTCGAAATGCATCGACCAATAATTTTCCATGTGATTTTCCGAAAGATCTTAATCATCATATCATGAATCACAGAAGTATCCAACCTGAGATAAAATAAGATCGTTGTGTACCTATACTACATTCTGAAAGGATTTCTGATGCATTTTATTGCTTAAACTACCCAAAATCTGTCAATGATTTCTTGACAGTCGTACAAGTTTTTGAAACGAATAGATGCATGCAGTAATAATAGAAAAACACATGACAATTATGACAATTAGCTTTGAAACTGCCAATGATAACTATTAGCAGTTGTAAATGAATATCATGAGTAGATGTGTTTCGCTATTTCTATAACAAATTGATTTAGTTACTGAGTTGGCCCTCACTGGTAAATCATTGACAATTTATTTTATTTTGATACTGACAAAGCTAATTGTCTACCGAGGCCACAAATTTTCCCGGAAAGTTAATTTGTGTAGGATTTTGGCAAAAATCTTAATGGAATTTCCACAATGGTCTAAGCAAACTTGTCGCCTTCTCACAAGGGTTTTCATTTACTAAAGCCATTAATCATGATTAATAGTACGATGCTAGTAGTCCTCACTGCCATTCTTCCGTAGTCGTTACCGGATTCAGATCTGATTTATTGACACGTTTAACACTTTCAATAAATAGCAATTGAAATTTTCAAAGAAAACATTAGCGGTAGATGGTGAAATAAATCTCAAAATTTGAAAATTATTTGCTTTCTTACTTTGGTAATGGTTATTGCTTTAATGTTGTTGATATACGTGTACTAAATAGTAGGAATGTATGAAATAAAATAAATACGAGTTCATTGTGATCATGTACATTATTTTACAGGTATTCAATATGATGGTACAGGAATATTGTGTACAGACACAAGGCAAAATTGATTAGCTGGAAAAATGCCAAAACGTTTTACATTTAATCTAGTAATAAATTCCCTTAATTAATTATTTTATTGACACTAAATCATGTCGCTAAACATTGGCATATAGCTTCCTTCGCACAACAATCAGTATATTTTTTATTTGGATAAATACTGGACAAAGCTTTGGGAATAGTCAAAGTGCTACCAAACATGCATTTGTTTCCAGATATGCACAACCATTTCTAGATAGCTACTTTTGTATTCAATAACATCATTCAGTGGACACAGTCAAAGAAATTTGAACATGCATTTGTCCTCCAAACATACTTCTTCAGAATAGAAGCTACACCATCCAGTAATATCAAGAGAATAAAAACATGTCTGCATAACTTCTACCTCATACGACAGTCATTAGATTCAGTGTTATTAACTAAATGCTATTACAATTACATCATAAATCGGTCTTCTTTCTTTAAAATGAGAACATAACGTTTTCAAATATGTACAAAAGGATGGTGTTTCAAATATGTGAGGAAGGATGGTGTCTAGAACAAGGAACATAAACTTCCACATTCACATACATCTGAACTTCGGTGTCGCTCCGCACAGTAAAAGCTTCCCACAAGGGATGACAAAATATTGACATGTTAAATTTAATACTATTTGTGTTCCTAAGTGAAAACATGTTGTTTTTCATTAAGTGTTCTGCACACTATAATTTTCATCCGAACAACTATGGAACTACTAGTTGGATGCAAACAGTAATTGCAGAAAGATCAAAACCATATACAATATCAAATCTCATTTATCAATTTTATTGTTATGTATTGTACCAAGTTTTAGCCAAATTAATATTCGTATTTATGACATACTATATCTCATATCCATCTTAAAATTAGCAGATAACATATAAACTATATATAGAATTATTTACATTCTCGATACTCATATCCATCATAAAACTAGCAGATAACATATGAACTACTGAAAGAATTCTTAACATTCCTGATAAAGAAACTTGGTACTCGCACCTAGCATGCAAAAATTAATTAAAAGCAAGTACTAATATTAATACCCATTTAGCGAATCCACATGCAATGACCTTAGCACAACTAGTTGCAAAGATATTGATATGCACTCTGTATTTTTTGTCTGAGCACCTACAGAACTACTAGTTGAATACAAATAGTAATTGCAGAAAGATCAAAACCATATATAGTACCAAATCTCATTTATAAATTTTAGTGTTGTGTATTGTAGCAAATTTTAACCAATTAATATTCATGGTTATGACATGTTGTGTCTCATAACCATTATAACAATAGTAGATAACGTACAAACTATTGAAAGAATTACCTACGTTCCTGATAAAGAATCTTGGTATTCGTACCTAGAATGCAAAAATTAATTAAAAGTACTATTATTAATATCCATTCAGTAAATCCACATGCAATGACGTTATCACAGCTAGTTACAAATATATCGATAACGACATATCTATCGATATTACAAAATATTGTTTTTTGATATCTATTCAATGAATTAAAGTATATATTCCTTTCAATAGACCATTATTTAGTATTCAATGCAGTTGTCCTAGATTAGAGAAAAATATATGAGGATTTGTTGGGTGTGCTCTTGGTGCTGGTGCTGGTATGTCCCTTATTGTTGTAGTTATTGCTAGTATTGTTGGTGTACTAATGAGTAGCTCGTATCTATATGTAATTAGTGAGAGAAATTAGTGATAGACAAAGAACATGTGGAGAAAGTATAGTTAATAAATTAGAGATTAGGCCGAGAATATTTCTTGACTGAGTGGTATGTTGTGATTGTAATGAGAATGCAATATGGATATGGATGGTGAGGGAGTTGTTGTTGTGTTTTTTTACCAGTTGATTTGGTAGTGCTATTTGGTATTATCATGGTAGAAAAATTTATGCGGACGTGCTTGTGTGTATACAAAACCAATGGTTATTTTATTATTAGTAGACTATACAAAATGTGGGGCTTAGTACAATGAAAGCTCGAGAGTTTTTTGTGCATTATGAATTTGCTTTGCAATTCTGTCCATATGCATTTGTATTTTGTTATTGTCATTGTTATTATTATTATTATTATTATTATTATTATTATTATTATTATTATTATTTATCAACATATTTCGCAACTACGAAAATAGTTATGCAAAGAAAGTTGTGCGGGAGTAGTTGTGCGAAACTGGTTCTCCAAAAAAATCATGAGCGGAAAAGAACAAATGCATGTGCATAAACATAAATAGCTTTGCATGCCTCAGTTACAATGTTAATAATTGCTTTGCATGCAATTCGATTTTGATACTCATGTTTTTTTATTTGAGAGCTTCTTCCTACAAAGTTATCATTGTAACCTTTACAAAATGTAATTAGTATTATTTAGGACTACTAGTTGTAGCTCTTATTCTCATTGCATTTATATTCGAGGACATTAGGAATTTGTAAAGAAGAGAATATGATAAGTTGTAATTCTACAATCGGAAGTGCATTTTTACTTTGTCAAAAGAAACCTTACAAAATGAAATTTTTATTATTTATCTGATGAACTAAGTTCCTTTAATATTGAATAATACGAGTACAATCGCCAAATGTGAAATTATCTAATCCAGAATTGGAAAATAGCAAAACAATTTTACAAAATGAATGTATTGAATTATCCTGATATTGATTTCTAAAGCGTATGAAATGTATCTACCATAAGTACTAGAAAAATTGCAACATTGATGACAATCACTACTTAATGAATATCATTAAAATCGATAGTAGAAAAATGTCATTTTATATCATTAACAATGATAGTAGTTAAATTTCATTTCATATATGATCTGTTCAATTATGACAAAATTAAAGCGGTTGCAAGTTCTTTGCAAAAAATACGATGAGACCGCGCAGGGGGGTGGGGGTGTTCAAAGCACAGATTTCATTATGCAGAACACAAAATTATTTCAGAGATTAGATATCAATTATTATTATTTGTGAAAAAAAAGTGTTAATGTTCATTTTTTATAGTCTACAGATAAGAGAATAGAACAATTGCAAATATTGGTCAAAGCTAGATGACAATATTCAAAGTAAAAAAAAAAAAAAAAGGTTCTTTGATATTGGTATTATAAGAAACTAAAATATGTCATTCGTATAGAAACAACCGTAGTCAAGTTCAAATCGTAATCATGTTCGAATTTTAATTACCATAGCTATGATCAAAATTAAACATCAAAGGAAAAATAGATTTCTGATAATCAAAAACAATTATTGAATATACATTTCCATTTCTATCAACAAAGGAACAATTATGTTTGAATTGTTCACAAAACTAATAAACAGTGTCAAAATTTGCACACTAAGTGATGAGTTTTTAACAATGAGGTACAAATTTAATAACAATAATACTATACAACTACTCACAATAGTTATTATGTCGATAGCAACACTTGTTCTGATATTGTAGTTCAGTAGCATATTCACGATTGTCATTCTAGTTCTTTTGTCTCTTTAACTTTGTGCTCATGCATTTCGGAAAAATAGCAACAATTGATCCACAATTAATTAAATACATATAATGAATGACAATGTGACTTTGAAATAGAGAGATGGGAAAAAAAGGAGGAGGAAAACTATGTGCACATGTAAACTACCTCGGCAATTTTACATATTGAAAACAACATTCTATTTATAAATAGTTTATCAAAACCTTTATGTAATTGCCTAAACAATTTTATGAAAAAACCAATTACAATGAAAAGAGAACAATTGCATCAAGATATTGACTCAAATCATAATAAAATATATAAAAATATGAACATTTGATAACCAACAAACAGAAAAGTTAACATTCCAAGATTTAAGAGAACTTACACTATGTAAACACATATGTCTGTATTCCTTAGTTGTTCACTATTTTTAGAGCAGTTGGTTTCTTGAAACAATTTCTTTAACTTTGTTTGTATGCAATGTTTCATAGGAGAAGTTGTAATTTACAATTTGATGCTTTGACTAAATATACATTTATCAATTTGTGTGACCTAGCCTTGTAATTCTGCATCCAAAACATAGTTATGTTCTTTAACATTAACAAAGCCAACTAGCCATTCCCTGCCTTCATGTGTATTAAAATTAGCTATATCATCAAATTCTAATGCCTTTCACTATTTCATTTTATCCAATTCAATTGTTAATGTTTGTCTTGAAATTAAACTAAAGTCACATGTAATATGTGGGTCATTCAGATTCTTCACAATTTGTACAACTTTGGCATATGCATCTGTACTTTGATTCTCCATGTTTTGATATTCAGAAATGATGTTTTCCATTCTTCCGATTCATTTATACCATGCAAATTTGAGTTTCTTTATTCGATTAGCATTTGGCAGTTATTGTTATCTTTTCTTTACATGAGAAAGTAAATCAAGTCTTTGTCTAAAAGAAAATAAGTCATTATTCACAAAATACCTGTGTTCTTCGAGATCACATTCAATGCACTCGACAAATGACTTAGCTCTTTGTCCCAAGTGCTTCAGATCAAAAGTTTCTTGTCATGCTAATAATATATGTTTTTACCACATTAAGAAAACTTATATATTTAGCAAATCTATATGATGTATCATGAATAGTAGCTGCGGGAATTATTGTTTGTATTGTTAATGAAGTCATCAACAAAGGACCCATATCTATAGCATCTTCTAGGTTCTTTATTCTTATTTTTAAGTTTAATTTTTTTGCTTCCCATTTACAAAGAGACTCTGCAAACACGTTACTGGTAACTTGATGCGGCCCCATGATCGATGATTGCAGCTCCAAATAAATCAACCTACATTTATGTTTGGTCTAAAATGATATTGTTGGGAAGATTTACCTTTTCAATCTTCATTTTTTTACTACTATTTTCATACTTTGCATTTTGCAATGTGACAGAACCATCATAAAAAATAATAGATTCATTGGCAATTTGTGCTATTGTTTCTTTATTTCAACAAAACAAACACTAATCCAATCAGGTAGCTTAATGTTGTCAACTTCTTTGTTTATAGTTTCATCAACATTTATTGTTCTCATAGGACTTTTAAAATTGGTTGATTCAGCAACATACACTTATTTTGAAATAAAACTTTGATAAGGCTTTTTGTGCTTCATGTTATCTGATAGCTTGTCGTAAATCACTTTCATATTTGCAGTATCTTTTGTCATGTTTTCACTTGATGATGAACTTGCATCAATATCGTTTATCCAGTATACAGATTTCTCTACAGAAGTATTGATTCTTGATTCATGGATGATTTTTTCAACATCTATGATTAGCCCTTTATTTCCATGGGTATCATTTATGCAACGTATAGATTGATCTTTAGAAATATTGATACTTGATACTTCCATGATATCTTCAGCATTTATGATTAGTCGTTTTTTTTTTGTCAATGCATCTTGACATTGTTTACTTTGTTCTCTAATTTCTACAAACAAGTTTCTATATCCAATTCTTTCCAAGTGTGCCTAAAATATTCCCTCTTCATCAAAAGCTTTAATTATTTCAGCTTTACTTAAGTTAAAAGTGTTCAAAGTTTGTGTGAGCTCTGTAACATGGGAAACAATTTGTGATTTCTCCAATAGTAAACGGAAAAGGAATAAATTATTTTGTCTTTTTTCTTTCAAATATATCTAGCCAGTCAAGGTATTGCCTACAAACTTCAGCAACAAAATACTTTTTTGTAATAAATTTCAGCAATAGCAATGACTTACCTTGAAACCCGTATATTTGAATTAGCGTATTTCTTTCTCTTTATTCATGCATACCTTTGCCCCATTGGAAAACTTTTGTGTGTCCAGATATATGATGAGGTTCTTGTCCAGTTATCATGTAGTTGATTTTCCTCACAAAAACATCTTGAATTAGACAAAAGTTTGAAGAAGCGTTATTCTTCCACGGTATAGGATATTAGAATTGCATTGGTTCTTGATTCTCATTGAATTTAGTATTACATGTCAAACCGTTAAATCTATCGCTTGAAATCAAAGCTATTATGAGATACACCATCATGAATAACCTTTTAGTCTTGGATAAATTGGTTAACTAGAAAGCTAATTCATTAGAAATGATATTAGCCCAAACGAATACACAATCCTTTTTGTATGTCTGATAAAGCATATAGAAAATTAATTTTGGAACTCTTGTCGTATTTTCTCAGCCCATGACATGTGCACAAAGAAAACAAAAGTCTCTAAATGGATGTTTAAACGAATATATTTCTAGAACAGATAAATTGCAAGGAATTAGGTGACTCGGCAAAAAGAAATCCACATTAACATTTGATCCACCTGCTTTTCAAATCGTGAAACTGTTTGCTTCAAGCAATCGTAAATCAACATTAACCTCGGGTAACTTGAATATTCATCTAAATGTCTTCACATTCAAAGGTATTCTCTTTGTTTGTAGAATAATTGTTCTTATTCCTGAATTAAAAAATTTTGCACACAAATTAACAATTTCCCTGAAATCAAAATTGTTGGCACATATGCATCATTCGCTAATCTAGTATTCCAAATCTTATTACCATTTTTCTCTTCCAACGGCATATTATCATAATGCTCGTATGCAATCGACTAGCAAAAGTTCTCATCGACATTACCAAGTAAATTAAATGTATCAATGCAAATATCTTATTTGTTTTCTCTGCTAACGATATTCATTTAGTAGCTGAAAACACCTTTTGAATCAATAATGTTCTTAACGCCACTAAACTACACCAATTTATTTTTTCGATTTTGTATATATTCACTAGATCTTACTTTTGCAAATGAAAAAAAGAAAAAAATCTGACTATTTGTTATGAAACCAACTCAAGAAAATATAGAAAAGATAGATCAACACCTTAGAATTCAGCCTCTTCGAGGGGGAAACCTCCTTTACATTACATAAATGAACAATTCTTGGATGATACAAATGAAAAGACCTCCTTTCTATATATAGGAGTCTAAGGGGTCATAACATAATCAGAGCCGACATAACAATAATAATGTAAGGGCACAATAATAACAATAGTGGGCTTCTATGGGGCACAATAGTAACAATATGGGCACTACATGGGTACATCAATATAATAAGTGGGTTATAGTAATAACAATAAGGGGTTACACGAATAGTATAGGGGCCTAACATGCCCCTCTCCTTCAAAAAGCGTTGTCCTCAACGCTTGAGTAGTTCTTGATGCTTCCGTATAAAATTCTTGTCCTCCCATGTGGAATATTCAGCGGGTAAGTTCTTCCACTTTATGAGATACTCTGAAATTGATCGATTTCGTAGTTGTCGGGTTCTTGTTTCTGTGACTGCTCCAAGTTCCAATATGATTTTTCCTTCCTCTTTAATTTCTGGAAATATTGTTTGAATCGGGATCTTTTGCAACTTTTGAATAAGTGGCCATACTTCTTCGTCCTTCTTCCGTTCATCCCTTGCTTCGTTTATCTGATCTGGTTGGATAATATAAATAGCACAAAACAATGCTTCCACATCCTCATCCTTGAAGAGTCTTCCCATTCGGTAAGGTCGCCATTTTTTAAGTGCATGTAGTATTGCCAACATTTCCTTCTCATAAATAACTTGCTTGAGATGTAGCAGTAAAAATACCCAATCACCTACATCAAAACATTTTTCACTACGATGTTGATCTACCTGTTGTTTCGTTTGATTTTGCACTGAAGTGGCGTTATCCTTTAAAAGTTGGAGAACTTGTTGTTGATGCTCAATGTGATCTTTCACTACTTGAACCTTTTTCTTCTTGATATGTCCTTCTATCTCTAGAGTTTGAGGAGTGGTAATTTCTTTCAATCCTTTACAAGATATGGTCGGATTCATTTCTTGATGCTCGATGTGATCTTTCACTTCTTGAACATTTTTCTTCTTTATATGTCCTTCTATCTTGATAGTTTGAGGAGTGGTAATTTCGAACAATGAATTACAAGATATGGTTGGATTCATTTATTCTTTCTCGATGTGACCTTTCACTTCTTGCACCTTTTTCTTCTTGATATGTCCTTCTATCTTGAGAGTTTGAGGAGTGGTAATTCTTTCCAATGCTTTACAAGATATGGTCTAATTCATTTCTTCTTTCTCTGGGGTGGGGTCCTGGCGTATATCTTCTTCTTTTGTTGTTTCTTGATCCTTTTCTTCCTCCTCTTCATATTCTATGTAAAATAATTTCTTCTCAACACACTTATGACCTTTAGTGCATTTGTTATCACAATTATAACAAAGCCATTTTTCTCTTTTTTCTTCCAATTGTTGTGGTGTAACCCTTGTAGGTTGTGGAAGGCTAGGAGAAACAACACTTCCATCTTTATAGTTGTGAGGGGTACGCTTCCTGGTTTCCATAATTTTGCTTTCCACTATGTCACAAATCCCTTTTACTCTTTCCAATTTTTGTGGTGTTTCTCTAAAGAAGGTGTTGCTCTTTGTATCCTCATAATGTGCTATCATTTCCTCCGTGAAAATTGACCACGTAACAAGTTGTTTACGAGAACAAAGCCCTTTGTACCATAAAAATTGATCTGGTTCTAAAATGAAGATGAAATACATACCTTTGTAATAGTTGTACACCATGTAGATCAAAATATTGCTCCATTTGAAGTATCCAATTTACCGGATCCTTGCCATCAAACTTCCTCATCTTGCTTTTTCTTGATTTTAGGAGCTCGACCTTGAAACGACTATAACTCTGTCCTTTCAGATCTTTAAGTTTTGAAATTGTGACCTGTAGTAGCCCTCTGCGTCCTATTTCCAATGCCACCAGTCTGATCCAAATTGGATTCTCCAAGAAAGAGTTATGAACAATCTCCCAAGATGACCTGATTATAGACTAGTTCAGTAGAGCTAACTTGTACGACGGGCCACGAGTCACTGTTTCAACCTTTGGATCTGAAAAATTCATACAGGAAACTACAGTCCGTTCTCTTTTTGTACCTTCTTACGAAATTTCCATCTGATGCTCAGAGAGAAAGTTATGACGATTTACCCTAGGTCACTTGTTTTGAATGTAATTCAGGAGTTTGCAAAAAGACCAACTTCCTCAGATCATATCTCCGAAAATATCACGCAAAAAGAATTGAAATTCGGACCCAAGGTTCAACGTGATTTCTTCTCAAATGGGTTTTTTTGTTTACTTCTGAAATGTCACAGAAAAAAAATTTATAGTGAAAATTCCACGATGACCTGTTTGGAGCAGCGAAACCCTAGAATCCAAAGCTCTGATACCAAATGTTATGAAACCAGCTCAAGAAAATATAGAAAAGATAGATCAACGCCTTAGAATTCAGCCTCTTCGAGGGGGCAACCTCCTTTACATTACATAAATGAACAATTCTTGGATGATACAAATGAAAAGACCTCCTTTCTATATATAGGAGTCTAAGGGGTCATAACATAATCAGAGCCGACATAACAATAATAATGTAAGGGCACAATAATAACAATAGTGGGCTTCTATGGGGCACAATAGTAACAATATGGGCACTACATGGGTACATCAATATAATAAGTGGGTTATACTAATAACAATAAGGGGTTACACTAGTAGTATAGGGGCCCAACACTATTGCAAGTGTGAAATTTGTTACACATAACATTTGTCAATAAACAAAAATAACATTGAGCAAAATCTTTGTTGATAGGACATGCATAAGTGTAGAAGATGTTCATTATGCAGAAGAAGCTTTCGAGTTTTCATTATGTGGATAATAAGATTATTTAGGTTTATATTATTGATGATATTTTAATTGTAAATAATTTTTCAAGCATTTGTTTTTTTATGCTCTTGTGAGGCATATGATTAATTGATAAATACGTTGACATTAAAATATTTATTGCTAATATTTTACTAAGCAATAGAGTTTTCATATTATCAAATACGTGATCTCCCACATTATATGCAAAATTGTTCAAACGAAATAGTTTATAATGCCTTAGTATTTCATCCATACCATTCCTTTGTACGGTAAACAAATTTTTCTCCATAGATTATTTAGCAATCATGTTTCAAATATACTTATTCATTGATGCTTTAGCAATCACACCTCCGAATAATAATAATAATAATAATAATTTGACTATGAACTTTTTCTCAACGGAAAGCACAACATAAACAATTTACAAGAAAACAAGTAAAACGATACAAATACAACTGATTTCGCATAAAACTCTTGTCTATGAATGAGATATAGAGTCACAAAACAAATGAACCACAATGTACCTAATACGGATATCATAAAATTTGTATCTATGTTCAAATAGTAAAATGCACAATTCTCATAACAGAGTTTCAATTCCGTAAACTAGAATAAAACCATTCGTAACAAGTTGTCTCTCACAAATAACTATGAAATATAGCAACATGCATCCCCCCATCCCCCCTAAAAAAAGGAGAAAAACCCAATGATCAACAACTGGACATTGCAACTACCACCACATTATGTGTTAAACTACATCACAGAAGCGTTATAAAACTTATAACATTTGATTTATGATTCTTAAGCTAACAAGAAAAACGCACTAACACGTTACTTATTATTATTATTATTATTATTATTATTATTATTATTATTATGTCACAAAAGCTATATAAAACTTAGACCCTTTGATTTATGATTTATGCCAAAGAACCAGTATGTGGAATGACAAACACAATTTTTATATGATGTAAAATATTTCACATACTTTTCACACATAAGTGCATCAATCTCGATATAAAAGTACTAATGATAAAGTGAGTGTAATAATCATCTACCGAAAATGGCAATTCCTACAATCGTACTAGCAATAGATAATGCCATGTTAATAATTCTAAAGAAATATCTAGAACGAATGAAATTTTATATTTTTTGTCAATCTACTATGGTCCAAATGCACCAAAATTCTCAAAAATTCTCCAAATTGCCCTTCGCACAATTCTCCTTCACACTTTTCTTCCACATAATACTGATTTTTAAACAAAGGAGCCATTAGAGAAATTTTGAGTTCAAAAATGGGCCTTAAAATGAAAATGTTCAAACAAAATCAACTTTATAAGTACCAATAGGATTCAAGATGATGATGTCAACCATGGAGGATGATTCACCATTTTTGGAGTAAAAAATTAAAAAATTAGAACAAAAAGAATACTTTTTTCAACTCATATTTTCAACTTATCTCCCTAAGGTTTTACTCAAATTTCTAGCAGGAGCACTCATTGGATGAAAATTTTAATTCCTCATCCAAGTAGTACCCATGTTGCATATTTTCGATGGACCCTTCTAGAAGAAAAATAAAAAATACATTAAAAACGTGATTGCAATCACGTTTTTTCATGTATTTATCATTTTTATTGTAGCAGTGTCCATCAAAAGTATGAAACATGGGTACTCCTTGGATGTGGAATTAAATTTTGCTACCAATGAGTGCTCCCGCTCAAAATTTGAAATTCATAGGGAGATAAGTTGAAAATATGAGTTGAGCAAATAGCTTTTTTTTTCTTTTTTCCCTCTAAAATTTGATGATGTTAATCTAATCTTATTTTATTATTTTCGCTATTATTTTATAGTATTCTTTAGGAGGCCCATTTTAGCCCTCAAAATTTCTCTAATTCCACTTAACATATCTCATTTAGTATAATGTATCACATGATTTCATATTTATTTAATTTCATATGTTTCTGCCTCACACACAAAATAGTTACACATGGTTGTTATAAATGGAAACGACAAATATAGGGTTAAATGGCATTGTGAACTGGTGTTGCTACCAGTAGAGTAGTCTTACAGTACATACCTAGAAAAGGAATTTCATAGAGCTTTGTATCTATGCAAAATTCAGGATTTGTGTAGAACGGCAAAGCATAGATGAACACATCTTCGAATTTCAATTGTGCCTAAATGCTCTAAATATCATATAAAACAAAACTATAGATTAGACTTTCCATCCATGCTCAATTGAAAATTGAAAATTTCTTTTGCAATATATCATTACTTTAGAAAACAGCCAACATTCAATCGACCACAATTTTTTTTTTAACTCCTCACAAAGAGAAACTTGTGCCCACATGCATTTGCTTATATCATTAATCTAGAAAACAACCAATGTTCAACCAACCATGACTTTTGCTCCTCAAGAAGAGAAACTTGTCTTTTTGCTCCTCGCGAAGAGATGACAATTGAATTGAAAAAAAGCAAACGACATCGTTTCCTAATGAGAGTTTAATCGTCCTCTTCGTTATCTATATACACTGTTATCAATGCAATATTGACAACATACAACCAAGAGAAGTGGCATTAAGTAGTTTAACGCAATTTGTATCTGAATACGAACAAATACCATAATTTCTATAATAATAATAATGACAATGGAATTAAAATACATCATCCAATGTTATTTCCTAATTACAATTTAATCATCCTCATCGTTATCTAGATACACTATTATCTAGTCTAGATTTTTAACTGTCGCAATGCCTTCAATGCAATATTGACGACAGAAAGTCAGCGAAACTAACAGTAAGAAATCTCACGGAATACGAAATAATTACCATAATTTCTATAATAATCACAATTGAATTGAAATAAAACAATCGTCATTATTCCCAAATTGATTGCTATAAATTTGAGAAATGACATGTGTAAGTTATCCTTTTCAAAATGAACTAAAAATATTTCACATACTTTTCACACATAAGTGTATCAATCTCGATCTGCAAGTACTAATGATAAAGTGAGTGCAATAATCATCTATCGAAAATGACAACAATCACATCAGCAATAGATAATGCCATGCTATTAATTCAAAGAATAGTTAAAGGAATATCTACAATGAAAAAGATCTTATATTTTTTGTCGATGTGTTATGATCCAAATGCACCAAAATGCTTCGAAGAGAAGCCCTATGATTATTAGGATCCCCTACTCGATCACAATTCTATGTGCTGAGAATATGGGCATATGATGCACCTGTCATTAATGCTAGTATCATATCCCCATCTTCTCAACACATAACATTATAATCAACAAAATGAAAAATTTGATCAACAAAGAGGATGCCAATGACAGAGATGGTGATATCATGGCCATTGACCAACGTTCACAGAAATAACACACTGTCAAAGCACTCACATAATTTGAAACATTATGAAAAAACTCTAGATTTTGTTTTGCAATGCTCAAGTGTAAACATTTTTCATAAGTAATCTTCTTATAGACATATATTGTTTGTTTACTTAAAGAAAATAAGTCTTTAAATAATTCCTACTAAAGATAGAAACTCGTTTTATTATACAAAGTTTTTCCATGTGCGAAACCCATATTAAAGCTTATATTGTAATTCATAGAGTTTACAGTAGTCAATTATAAATGAGTAGTAGTAAATTGTCGTAAGGAGACATAATTACAAAATTGCAATATGCACCACCCATTCACCCACACAAACACACACACAAAAAACCTCTCATAATGAAAATTAACAATTTTAATCATTATGTTCTCCCCCAAATGCCCTATCCTATGCAAAGATTCATAGTTCTAAAATTAAATATCTACCTAATCCCCCCGCCCCCACGCACGTACTTCGTACTCCACAGTAAAATATTTGTACAATGAAACATAATAATATTCCCCACTCTCTTGCACATACTCCTTCATACGATATACGATCAGGAAATGTGTAAAAGTATTAGATTTGTTCAGAAAATCGATAGCTTATATTATAAGTCATAAAAGTTATAGTAGTCAATTGTAAATGAGTATTTGTAAAGAATTACTGAGTACATAATTATCTAAGTGCAAATGATTGTGCATTACTACATATGGAAAAGAAGAAGAATTACAAAATTGTGTTATGCACCACCCGTTCTCCCACACAAACCCACAGTAAAAACACTGCACATTGAAAATTAACAACTTTAATCATTATGTTCTCCCACAAACACCTCATCTTCTGCAAAGATTCATAGTTATAAAAGAAAATATCTACGCAATTTCTCTCCAGCATATACTTCATACTCCGCACAGTAAAATCTTCGCATAACGAGACATAATAATATTCCTCGTTCTCTTGCACATACTCTGTATTTCGTAAACATTAATATGATATACGATCTGAAAATTTTCAAAAGTATTAGATATGTTCGAGAAATCGACAAGCATACACCATCTCCGCACAGTAAAATCTTTGCACAACAAAACATAATAATATTCCCCATTCTCCTACACATACCTTCATATGGTACAAAATTATATTTCTCTTGAAAATATCCCATCCTAATTTCAGTTTTTCCATAAAATCTCAACATAGTAAAATCTCTGCACAATGAAATCTCCCACACATACCTCGTCCTCCGCAAATATTCAACTCTAGTGCTAATGCTCAAAACAATACTGAATTAATTGATCAATGTCAGTCTTCACAGAACTCTCTCTACACACTCTTATTTTGTACATGCTTCCTTCACACAACCACCTTTGAAAAATTGCATGCTTCCTCCGCAAAACCACCACTGTACAAGTTTGACCTATTAAATTTTAACCAAACCGAACTAGAAAGAGATAAACAAGCATTGCTTGATGTTCATCCTATAATGCAGATCAAGACTGCATAGCTTGGAAAAATCAGAAAATTGAAATTAGCAATATTAACCATTCCGCAAAGATACATAGTTCTAAAATAAAAAACTCTACGCAACTGCTATCCTGCACAGACTTCGTAACCTGCACAGTAAAATATCCACACAATGAAATATGATAATATTCCCCATTTTCCCGCACATACCTCATCCTTCATAAACATTCATACTATATATGATCTGGAAATTTCTAAAAGTATCTATGCACAACGACTTGTGTCGCCTACCACCGCCAACATTTAACGAACCACGACTTTTGCTCCTCGAGAAGAGAAACTTGTCTTTATGCTCCTCGCAGAGAGATGAAAATTGAATTGAAAGAAAGTAGTCGACATTATTTCCTAATCACGGTTTAATCCTTCACATTGTTATATAGATACATTGTTATCAATGCAATATTGACAGCGTAAAGCCATGAGAAGTGACAGTAAGTAATTTAACACAATTTGTATCTGAATACGAATAAATTAACATAATAATAATAATAATAATAATAATAATGACAATTGAACTGAAATAAAGCAGTCTGATTAGTTATTTCTAATCGCAGTTTAATCGTCCTCATAGTTATCTAGATACACTTTTATCTAGTCTAGATTTTTAACTGTCATAATGCCTTCAATGCAATATTGATGAAGGAAAGTCAGTGAAATTAATGACAAGAAATTTCTCGGAATATGAAACAATCACCATAATTTCTATAATGATCACAATTGAATTGAAATAAAATAGCCATTGTTATTCCCGAATCGATTTCTATAAAATTGAGAAATGCCACATGTAAATTACCCTTTTCGAATTGAACTAAAAAGATTTCATGTAGTTTTTACACGTAAATGTATTGATCTCGATTTTCAAGTACGAATGTTAAAGCGAGTACAATAATCATCTACCGAAAATGGAAATTTTGGCAATCGCACTAGAAAATGATAATGTCATGTTAACAATTTGGATGATCGCTAAAGCAATATCTAGATCAAATGAAATCTTATATTTTTTTCGATCTGCTATGGTCCAAATGCACCATAACGCTCTAAAGAGAATCGCTACAATTATCAGGAGACCCTACCCAATCACAATGTTCTGTTTTGAGAATATGGGCATATGATGCAGTGCCAACGAACCAGAAATGATGCACTGGTCATTAATTGTAATATCATATCCCCATATCCTCATCACATAATATTATAATCAACAAAAGATGCCCATCACATATCAGCACAATGTAATAATTATCTACCAAAAATAATAGGTCTTGTGAATCTGCTACAGCTATAAAACTACAACAAATAGAACAAACCCAACAAAAGAACCAAGTAGCACAACAATCACACCAGCAATAGATAAAGCCATACTTTTAATTCGGAGAAGAGTTAAAGTAATATCTACAACGAATAAGAGCTTATATTATTTTCCAATGTGTTATGATCCAAATGCACCAAAACCCTTTGAAGAGAAACCCTATGATTATCAGGAGCCCTTACTCGATCACAACATTCTGTGCTGAGAATATGGACATATGATGTAGTGCCAATGAACCAAAAATGAAGCACATGTTGTTAATTCTAGTATCATATCCCCATATTCTCAGCATATAACATTATAATCGAAAAAATGAAAATTTTATCAACTAAGAGGATGCTAATGATAGATATGATGATATCATGGCCATTGACCAGCATCCGCAGCAATAACACACTGTCAAAGAACTCGTGTAATTCGAAACGCTATGAAAAGGTTCCATATTTATTTTTGAAATGCTCAAGTGTAAACTTTTTTTCGTAAGTAATATGTTTATAGACATATATAATTTGTTTACTTAAAGAAAATAAGTATTTAAATAATTCCTACTGAAGATAGAAACTTGTTTTATTATATGAAGCTTTTCCTTGTGTGAAACCCATATTAAAGCTTATATTGTAAGTCATAGAAGTTACAGTAGTCAATTGTAAATGAGTATTTGTAAATTATTGAAAAGAGACAAAATTACAAAATTGTGTTATGCACCACCCATTCACCCACACAAACACATAGTAAAAACCCTGCACAACGAAAATTAACAATTTTAATCATTATGTTCTCCTACAAATACCATGTCCTCTGTAAAGACACATGCTTCATACTCCACACAGTAAAATATCCGTACAATGAAACATAGTAATATTACTCGCTCTCCTACACATACCCTGTACTCCATAAACTCATACATATATGATAACGAAATGTGTAGAAGTGTTAGATTTGTTCAGAGAATCGATAGCTTTATATTGTAAGTCATAAAAGTTATAGTAGTCAATTGTAAATGAGTATTTGTAAATCATTACTGAGTACGGAACTAGCTAAGCGCAAGTGATTGTGCATTACTACATATGGAAAAGAAGCAGAATTACAAAATTGTGTTATGCACCACTCGTTCTCCTGCACAAACCCACAGTAAAAACACCGCACAATGAAAATTAACAACTTTAATCATTATGTTCTCCCGCAAACACCTTGTCCTCTGCAAAGATTCATAGTTCTAAAATAAAATCTCTACGTAATTTCTTCCCCGCACATACTTCGTACTTCGCATAGAAAAACCTTCGTACAAAGAAACATAACAATATTCCTTGCTCTCTTGCACATACCCTGTCCTCTGTAAAACTTTAAACGATATACCATCAGGAAATGTGTAGAAGTATTAGATTTGTTTGGTAAATTGACAAACATACCTCATCTTCATTAATTTCCACATGCACCCCTAGTCTTCCTCGAAATATAGAATACTAATAAAAGCTCTGCATAATGAAATCTCTCGCACAAGCTTTGTACCATGTCCTAATCAAATATCTATGAAATTTCTCTCTCCACACAGTAAAAGATCTGCATAAAGAAACATAATAATATTCTTCGTTCTCTCACACATACTCTATCTTTCGTAAACATTCATATGATCTGAAAATTTGTAAAAGTATTAGATTTGTTTGAGAAATCAATAAGTATACGCCATCTCCACATAGTAAAAGCTCTACACAGCATAACATAATAATATTCCCTATCATCCTACACATAGCTTCATATGATACATAATCATAGTTCTCCCGAAAACACTTCGTCCTAATTTCGTCTTCGCCATAAAAGCTCAACACAGTAAAAGCTCCGAACAATGAAATATCCCTCATCTGCACATGCTTCTTCTCCTGCACATACCTTCATATGATACATAATAATAGTATCCTAAAAATACCTCATCCTAATTTCATCTTTTCCATAAAAGATCAACACAGTAAAATATCTGCACAATGAAATCTCCCGCACATACCCCGTCCTCCGTAAAGATTCAATTCTAGCACTAATGCTCAAAACAATATTGAATTAATTGATTAATGCCAGTCTCCACACAGTTTCCTCCACACATGCCTCTTTTGTACATGCTTCCTTCGCACAACCACCTTCGAACAACCACATGCTTCCTCCACATAGCCACCACTGTACAAGCTTCACCTATTAAGTTTTAGCCAGACCAAACTAGAAAGAGATCAACAAGCACTGCCTAGTGTTGATACGATAATGAATATCAAGACTGCATAGCCTAAAAAAATCAAAAAATTGAAATTAACAATATTAATCATTCCACAAAGATACATAGCTCTAAAATCAAAATCTCTACACAACTACTCTCCCACACAAACTTCGTAATCTGCACAGTTAAAGTTCTACACAACAAAACATGATAATATTCCTCGTTCTCCCGCACATGCCTCATCCTCCATGTAAAAGTAACTCCACATAATGACTTATGTAGTCTACCTCCATCACCCCCTCCAACCCCCCCCCCCATCCCCGCCTACGCAAAGGACATTCAACCACATCAGTTATGTAATCATGGGGATGAGCAGTACCATAACAATGTTTGTGTATGTGTTAATGCCAGAGCACTCATCGATGAAATGGCCACTCAGAAAATTAGTTTTTTGTTTATTTTTAAATCAATTGTCAAGTACTGACAAATACCAAAAATAAAACGCTCTCCACCAAGGGAATTATGTCCCATCGGAAGGTGTTATGCCAATTAGAAATTAGAAATAAGATTTCCAGGAAATTATAAAATTATTTTTGAATTCATGCAAAATAGAAAAAATCCACATTTTCCTGAAACTTTGGCTAAAATGACTAAAAAACAACAAAATAATGGATGGTCAATGCAATTTGACTGTGAGGTGAATGCTATAGTCCCTGATGAGGTAGGGACTATTAAATGACAAATAGACATATCATTATAAAATAATTTAATAGATTTTCATTAATTATATACAACAATATCATTATAAAATATTATAAAGTTCTTGAGTTACTTAATTTCACAAAATCCCAATGTTACTCCTAACATTGCTCTAGAGCAATCTCCTAATAAAGAATAAATTATATCCAAGGCATCTTTCCTCCATATCAATGCAAGTACATTGTTTTGGTAAGTGCACCTTGAGTACAGTTCAAGTCACAATGAGGATAAGAAATAAGGTATACAACTCACACCAGGAAAAATTTAGCATAGATCTTACTACCACTTTATAGTCCCTGGACAAAATTCCCCTAAAAATGGTGCCACCTCTATATTACAAGGATCTTACTACAAATTTCAATCCCTAAGTAGTGGTGTTCCAAGAACAATGAACCATTATGATAGAAAGTTAGGGTCACTCCCTAGAATCACAAACTCTTCCTTAATATTAAAACCATCATAAGTTCCCCTCCAAATTCTGCTTCTTACACGATCTACTTTTAAAACACTCTCGAGTATTTATCAAGTGTAGCCACTTTCTCTTCCCCAAATTAACTCATTGGGGGAAAATTTACGCTTATGATGGAATAAGTGTGCCAGGGTAGGTAAAACTAAATTTTGTACCATTTTCCCTTTTCTATCCTGGTTTATTTTAGTGGTAACTTTTCAAGCCTTTTCCCAGTCCAAAGTCTTCCTAACACTAAATCAAGAAGGACTTCCTCATTGGATCATGAGCCTTAGCCTTGGATATTATTTCCTCGTATGTCATCAACATCTTGACCTATCATAATCTAGTACACTAAAACCAATACATAAGCAACATCATCATATAACAAGATATCGCACCAACAACAATGTGTATACTTCCCTTAAGTATCATTCATCCATAAGTAATACAATCATATAATTTTAACATAGTCAATCATCCAGTTGTGTACGCTTTCGTAATTAGTCAAAATATGGCTTCAGCTTTCTAGAGATAAATTGTGATATTTTTTGGAACATCCAATGTTTCAGGTGGACACTCCACTCATCATTGAGGGTTTATAGGAAAAATACTCACACCGACCAATACCTTCATACCCATTATCACCATCACCTTATCCAAAAATCCATCTCTTTAAACTCCCATAATAAAGCCATTTGAATTTTTCATCCTCAATTTTTTGAGAAAGAAAAATACCACCTAACTAAGGCCCTAATGGCCAATGGTTTTTCCTATTCTCAAATCAACAAGACCTTTCACTCAACCCATTATTCTAAATCTAAAATCTCTCACTCATCTTCCCCTCCCTTCTCTCTCATTTATGTTCCCTATATCCAAGGTTCTACAATGAATATCTCTAATATTTTGGCCAAAAAGAATTTTAAAACTCTCTTTAAACCCCATAATATTTTGGTCGAAAAGAATTTTAAAACTCTCTCTAAACCCCACAAAACCTTTAAACAATTATTCAAAATAGTTAAGGATAAATTTTATCCCATGATTGGCCTAGGAGTTTATAAAATTCCCTACTCTTCTAACAAATCATACATAGACCAAACTAGTATATCATTTAAAACTCTTCTCAAAGATGATATAGCTGACACCTTCCATAATTAGAGTTCTTAGTTGGTTATTGTGAATACTCCTACAAAACTAATCATCTCATTTGTTTTGACAAAACTAAAATTCTAGCTTTGGAACCCTAGTACTCTTCTCATATCATTCGAGAAGCATTAGAAAGTGAAAAACATCCTAATAATTTTCATGAGGAATATGGTTACAAGACAATCTTGTAAACCCATTGAAAATTGAAACACATACTAATATTTCCATGAGGAAAATGGCTACAAACTTAGTCAATCTTGTAAACCCATTATTTATTGTATTGATCATTAACCCTTCTTTTAAAAAATATATATTATTATATTTTAATTATTTAAAATATTTATATTTATTGTGCATAGAGGTGCTCTCTAGCCCAGTATGGAAGAGTTGTAATGTCGTGTCCTATCCTATCTTGTTATGTAAACATTTTGATTTGGTCAAATTATATAAAAATACAAATTAAATTAAAAATGTATATAAAAAAATAAATTAAAAAAGGTCCACAGGGTCTTGGATAGACGATAATCGGGTGCATTGTTAAGGCACTCCTAGATGTTAAGTCATTGGTTCAATTCCCTTCCCTATTTAAGTGTTATTCTTTGGCATGACCATGATGAGGCACTCCTAAATGTTAGGTCACTGGTTCAATTCCCTGCCCTATTCACGTGTTATTCTCTGACATGACCATGATGTAGCCTCACTAATTCTGAACTTATAAAATAATAATAATAATTAAAAATTAAAAATAATTGAGGTAAAACAATCAATTTACAGTTAGTGGTTTTTAGAATCTAGGTTTGGATATATCTTAACTATGGATCTATTAAGTGTTAAGAGTGATCAAATTTCTTGAGGTGCAAACCTCTTTTAGAGTCTGATCAAATTTCTTGAGGCGCAAACCTCTTTTAGAGTCTCGATGCTTGGTAGATCCGGAGTTAAGATGGATCTAAGTTGAGATTTTATTTATTTATTATTTAATTTTTTTCTTTTCTTTTTTATTTTTTTATTTAATTTTTATTTTTATCTTTTACCCCTTGTTTTAATGGTATTATTTCTCTTTTTTTCTTTTTAAGTTTTAAATAATTTTTATTTTCAATACTTTTTTATTATTTTTTTCATTTTTTTCATAATGGGTTGTAACTTTGTTCCACAATAATTAATTTTAATTTTTAATTTATAAATATTCACCCTTGTACTCTTTTTTATTATCATTTAATTAATTCAACAACCAAAAAAAATAAAAAGGAGAATCTATTTCAAGAAATTCTTTAACTCGCACTCTTTTTTAGTGTGGTTCTTGGACTGTGGATATTGATGACCGCTACATCCATATAAACATAATTCCAAGCAAATCCACTTGAAGGGATACTTCTCGTCATCTCAACCATGAAGTCTAACTCCTGGAGCATCAAAGAGAATTAAACCCGCAACCTTTCGATAGTGAAATGCTTTAACAATGAATACTTAACCCAATAAACTAATCTTCAAAATTAATTAACACTCTTTATTATTATTACGTATATTTTATTCATCATTAATAATAAATAAAATATTAGATTTTTCAAAAACATTACGTAATTTTTCTCCAAAAATCTCAAACAGCGTTGCCAATCAATTATTATTAATAAACCACTTAAAAAAATAATTGATCCAAAATACCATATCCTATAGCCATCTAACTCAAACATAATACATAAAGGATATGCAAGTTTTTAAATTTGTAATATGACCATCTAGAAGGAGACAGTTTTTAAGCAAGTGGTTTAATTTCTTCGCGTGGTCCAAAATCCTTGAAGTAGTGAATGTATTCCCCAATAATTCAATTAATATCAAAATCAAGTATACATATTAAAATCTGGCACCTAGAGTTTTCCTTGCTAATCTCTATATTAAAATCAAAATCAAAGATACCAATATCCCAATCTGTCTTTCTTCCACTCACTTATTATCATCATTTGAATATTTCGTATTACATAGTTACGCATGCTTTGACTAGATGTATTTAAATGTTGAGTTGGTGGAATCACATATGTCTTATTTTCCATAAGAGACATAGGGGTTTTGATGCTTCGAAATAAATATATTGTATTCCATGCAGTGGAACAGGTGTTTTTTCTCTCACTATCAGTGAAGGGAAATTCTTACAAAAATTTATATAAAGAAATAAAAAAATTGCCTTATAAGAGGGAATCCTTACAAAAAAATTCTATAAATAAATAAGAGCAATTACCTTATATGATGATGGCTAAGAGGGAATCCTTACCAAAAAAAATCTATAAATAAATAAGAGCAATTACCTTATATGATGATGGCTAAGAGGGAATCCTTACAAAAAATTCTATAAATAAATAAGAGCAATTACCTTATATGATGATGGCTATGGTTTTGAAAGTAAATATAATGATGAAAAAAGAATATTTCTATAAAGAAATAAAAGCAATTACTCTGTAGCAGAAGCAGTTCATATATGATAATGGATATAGTTTTAAAAGCAAATATATGTCTTTGATGATGAATAAGAATTATTATTTTATTTCATGTGTTGAATTGATGTTTTGGCTTTTCTTTTTATTCCAGATATTGAATTGTTGTTGCTGCTGCTGTTATAAAGAAATAAAAGAAATTATTTTGTAGGAGAAGCAGTTCATATATGATAATGGATATAGTTTTAAAAGTAAATATATATATGATAATGGATATAGTTTTAAAAGTAAATATATATTTTTGATGATGAAGAAGAATTATTATTTTGAAAAGTAAGAAAAATTTTGGTAAGAATTACATTATTAGAACTTTGTTTACGTGTTTCTAACTATTCAATGTTGTTCATTGTTAAGAGAAGATCAATAACAAGATTTTGGTATCGAATTAAATAGATGAAGAAAAAAACCAAAACAATTAGATTTGACATAAAAAAGTGCTAGAATATAATTGTTAATATTGAATTAAGGAAAATAATGAATCAGAAAGAAAATTTTAATGAAATGAATATCTAAAAATAAAAATAAAAATAATATTTAGATCAAACCTAAATAATCAAAACAATAAAACAATTAATAAAATCAATATAATAATATAACAAAATAAAAATAATATTTGGGTCAAACTTAAATAGTCCAAAACAATTAATTTTAAAAACTTTAAAATAAATAAAAATACAAAATGGCCAAACTTAAATAAAAATATTTGGCTCAAACCTAAATAACCAAAACACTAAAATGAAAATAATAATGAAGTCAAACTTAAATAATTGAAAAAATTAATTCTAAAAACTTAAAAATAAATAAAAATAGTAAATGTTCAAACTTATAATAAATAAATATTAATAATATTAATTAATTAACTAAATAAATAAATCAATAATGAAAAAAATAATTAATCGTTTATTAGTAGTCAAGATAAAAATACAAATAAATAATAAAAATTAAGAAATTAGGAATATAAAAATAATAATAATAATAATAATAATAATTAAGAAGAAGAAATGGCAAGGATCCAACAACTACTAATTTTCCACCCATCGTCTATATTCAGATTGCTTGGCCTCCTTTCAATATTTATATCTTTCCGACACTTGCAATGCTAGAAATTATCTATCTTAGCAATGACTCTGGTGTCTTCAATTCAGATGTGGTGTTTTGTCTTTTTCGCATGTTCTGCTAGCGCTAAGGAACGGGTCCTCCCATGTTTGATGTATGTCGCATGTTCTTGAATCCTCTTATTTATTGAGCAGCCAGTTTCACCAACATAGGGTGTTCCACATGAACAAGGGATTACATAAACACCTTTCATATTCTTAGGGTCCACCGGGTCTTTTACAGATCTCAGGGAACTTTGAATAGTGTAAAGGGGCCTAAAGGTTGAGGGAACCTTTTGCTTTCTAAGGATCCTTGCAATACTGTCAGTGGTACCTTATATAGAAGGAAGGTGTACCCCAAAAAATCAATCATTGGGTTCTTTTTTAATCTTGGGACCCTTGTCATCTTTAAGGAAAGCCCTAAGCCATTGGAGCATATTATAACCATTGTTTTTTAAAACCTTGAGGAAATGGGTTTTCTCATCTTCAAGATGAGTTTCATCATAAACTCTAAATGCACGAGTGGCTAAAGTGTTGAGAACGCCCAACTTTGGGAAATGATGGTGTCATGCGGAAAGAGTCGATAGTGCGGACACAACCGACCTCCCTAGAAGCAAAGGCTTTCTAGTGACAAACAAGACAAATAAACACTACCTTTCTCTAAACATGCATTGAAAATACAAGTAATCAGGTGATTTTAACATACCTCTAGTCCAACGCTTTGTAGTAGTCCAGCCTCGCCGATCCGGATGAGCTCCTCCTTCTCTTCGAAACCTGCGTTCACTAACAAGCCAAAAGATTAAATAACACCTGATAAACTCATAAAACAATACATATCTATCATACAGACCAAGGAATATATGAAACAAATCATGAATAACAATCTGTTGAGAAAAATGAGTTCATTTGTATTAAGTGGAAACAAAAGAAACCATTACAACCTAAGCCTTGGTGTTGTGCAGGTTCCTCCTAGGGTCCAGCAAGAGTTTTCCTTTACTTTGATCAGCTCACCCACTCTCAAATAAGGCTAGGAAAGGATGGGAATCTCTCCTCTCAAGCTTTACAAGGGAGTCCTAATTCCAGCAGCATCTACCCTTAGGAATGTTCAGCTTTCAACCTCCCCTCCTTCTGGCCCAATGCCTGTATTTATAGTGCTCTAGAGGAAGTTATTTAGGTCCACCATCAATGGGATAAGCCCCTCTTTGGATGGGATAGCTCCCCTCTTGATGGGATAAGTTCCTCTTTGGTAGGGATACATGAACCATATGGAGGCGCTTCATACACGTCAAACAAGCTTCTAGAATGCTCTAGAAATGACCACAAGTAACTTTTTTGGAGTGAAACTTGCGCCTTTTGACCTTTACAGGAGTACGCACCCATTGCTTTACAGACAGAGCGTACAAGTACGCAGGTATTGTGAACTTGGGGTGCGTACACGCAGGTAAGGCTAAGAGAAACTGCGTACCCACAGATATATAAATTTTTAATGACTTTCTCTCTTTCTTGGAGTTTGACATGGAGAGCAGAGGTATGAGGCTTGCCAAGGAGGATAGTATGACAGTTGATGGAGCCATACTAACTGCAAATAGTCATGGTGACAAATTTTAGTGTAACAGATTGCCCCCTAAAGTGCGAAGCCTGTAGTAGATAAGGGTTTCATATCATCTAGGAAGGGTGAAGTACTTTATCATTTCAAGGATTATCTTGTGGAGAGCCAGTCGGAACCTGCAAGTATTCAACACAAAATACATATATAAGATCATATCATCGCTGAGGTAGGCATTCCCATACTCAGATTGAAAACTTTAACTAATTGACTATCTACTGCTCTGATACAGGAATGATTTTGCAGTACATCATAATCATAGACTTTTGTAGACACAGTATGGACGCAGCCATCTGTTTATAGTTGGTCTACTATATAATGAATACAAAACTCCTCGCAGCCTGGATGGTGGAAACTAGATCCAGGGTCTTCATTTCTACTTCCCGAACAAGTACGATTCTATCCATGCGAATAAATGAGTTGATGTCGAACATGGTAGAAACCACTTGATTACTAGTCAATGATGTAAACTGTTAACAAGCGTGAGAGAGACCACCAGTGATGTCAATGGTTCTCAAAGTACCCAGTACAATCCATGAGATGTGAATGAATGAGTTGATGTCGAACATTTCACGGAATCCTTCGATCGAAAGTCAATGATGTAAACCGTCGTCAAAGGCGAGAAACCTGCCATTGATGCATGCAGACTTCAAGGTACTGACGATTCCTAGGTCATCTTTCTAGATAATGTGCTGATGTCGATAGAAAGCGACCCGTTGCAGGCAAGCCCACAACACGAAATCATAGATCAAGTTGAAGAAATGTAGCTGTAAGGACTGACTCAGGGATGGTCAAAATGGATGACGGGTATTTTGCAGATGAATGGTTTATATGCAGAGACCTCTTGAACACATAACGACACGACAGATGGCTTGGTGACATTTGACCCAAAGTTAATACCCGGCTGAAGACTTTCAATGTGGTTTGATCAACTGTGAGGCAAAGGATTTCCCAACCCAGGTGAATGCAAAGTGTCGTGTTCAAGAGTGGTAATAAGGCTTCTTCTGAGACAAAGGATAACAAATAGGCTCATTTTTCTCTCTTTTCCCCCACCATTTCTGGCAAGTACCTCTTTATTTTTTACAAGCTTGAGGAGGATAACATATGCTTGATTATAAGCTCATCCTTCGGATGAGTCCAACTTAGTTTTGATTCGAACCCTAAGAAGGAGTGGTCCGTTCCTGTTTGTAATCGAACAGGTCCTTTACTGTGAAATTTTAACGAGTCCAGTATAGGAGAAACTCGGCGTTTTTCATTTTAGAGAGTCTGAAAAAACTTAAGAAGACTCCAGGTTGAACTTTTTCGTAAAGTTGTGTCTCCCAAGCCCGAAAAAGTATAAAATAATACTTGAGAGAACCGCTTGATCTTGCGACCAAGGAGTACTTTCATGATTAGTGCCTCTGACCTGAAAAGTAAAAAGCGATCAAGGACACGTCGTTTTATTTCCAGTATCGAGTTTGAAACGACAAAAACCCGGCAATCTTTTCCTGTTTTTACGGTCAGAAAAGAGCTATAAGGGGACCGTCTTTTAATTTCGTTTTAACGAGTGTAAAAGAAACGCTCGGCAATCTTTTCATGTTTTAGGAGTCAGAAAAGGGCTTAAAAGATGACTCTGATGTTTTGGTTCGTGAAAAATGATAATTTTCCCTGAAAGTCCTTTTGTCCTGCACAAAAATGACACATTACTCATACCTGTTTAAGATAGGCAAAAATGCATTGAAAAATATCCTTCCATGGTGAAAAATAAACAAACTTAGCATTCATTTATCCAAAAAACCTATAAAAAGACCTTTTACCATGTCATTTTTACCATTTTACTGTTGAGGGAGAGAAAAGGGCTTTTGGCAAGAAACTTCCCGTGGACTTTGCGGAGAATCCGACCGTCGGAATCGAGCGCCGTCTCTTTCAGGTATTTCACAACATCCTCCTCTTTGTTTTCATCCGTTTAGAATTTCATTTTAGGCCCTAGTTTGATTTTTTGGGGGCTTTAGGGTTTCAAGATCCGCTTTTCGGGGTACGCAGGTCCCCCATAGGTGACCTGCGTACCCCGACATTTTATCCATTGGGAAAATGGCAGGTGTACGCAGCCTACCTTCAGAGCAGTTGCGTACCCACGCTCTGTTTCTAAAGGCGGGGTGCGTACTCCGCGCAAAGCATTTTTAAACCCCAAATCTCAAATTTGAACCATTAATTTTTGATTTAGTGAATTCTAATGGATGTTTTCTGGTGTGTAGATTGCCCACCATGCTTGATTGGCGCGAAAGAGAACACGAAGATGTCGATTTGGCCGCAATAGATCATCAACCTTCCATTGATGCTTTGAAGGCATGCGGTCTCTACAAATACTGGGCCATACCTGGCATGAGGGCCCAGGTGCGATTCTTAGAGTGGCTGGTTGAAAGGTGGAACGTTCAGGATCAATGCTTTTACATCGGAGGGCACCAGCTCGAGATAGAGCCCTCAGACATATACTTTCTCACTGGTTTGCCTAATAGGGGCGAGCAACTGTCTCTGTTCGGGACTAGGCCGGGTGGCCAATCCCTTGCTAGTCTCCGGCTAGAGTGGTGCAACAATCAGCACCAGGAGAAGGGGATAGAAATCAAATACATATCCCGACCTGAACTTATGGTAATTGCCTTTACAGTTACCAGACTCTGCGGCGCAGCCGCTTTGCACATTGCCACCGGGTCCCAAATGCGGATGGCGATTGATTGCTTCCGAGGCACCATTTTCAACTGGTGCGATGCTGTGTTGGCCAATATGAAAGGCCAACTGACTAGGGCAAAGAACGGGCAATTAAAGACCTTTGGGTATGGGCCTTTAGTTGTGAGCTTTGCCCTAGAGAGAGTTCCGATGCTGATCCCGCAGCATCTCACTGTTGCAGTTGGGCCTCCTCGGGAGCCAAAGTTGATGCGATGGGTTGCGGTGATGGCCCGGCATCCTGATGAGGGAGCGGGAGTTGTCCGATTTCCTGCGGGTTACTTTCACTGGTTGGAGGACTAGGTCTTTGCGATCCAGGATTTTCCTTATGCCGGAGTGGATTTTCGCGGTGATCCGGACATGGTTCTTCCACAGGGAGAACAATGGGACGACAGAGGTACTTCATTTTTCACAAGTTTTTAAATTATTTACTTTTTTTTGTTTTTTATATCGTCTCAAAACTGACAGTGACAATTTTCAAAATGCAGATGTAGGTCCACAACGTCCGGCCAATCTCCGGCCATTCGAGAGAAGAGTACCAGTTGCACCAGCACCGGCCCCACAGGATGCGGCCGCAGAGACCTTAGCCGAGTTGGAACAGGACCTAGAGCGTCTCACGGCGGACATACCAGAGACGACTATAGATGATATTCCTATCTGACTTCAGCGCTATGTGGTCGCAGTCCCAGGACCTTTCAGGAGGTTCCTGTGTAGGGTAGCGCGTGCAGTGGTGTCGTATAGAGAGCACCACCAGTGATTGGCTAGTCACTTTTTGTAGACACATGTGACATTTTGGTTTTTTGTACTTATCATTTTTGCCGATCATAAGGTGTTTTTCAACCTATGATCGAAGACGATGTATATTTTGACACACTCCTATCTATATATATCATTATTACCGGCTTATCTTGTTAAACATGTATGATGAAATGTTTTTAAATTTACATGTATGATTATCGCAAATGTCTGTCTAACATTCGAGAAGCAATTGCATCTGCTAATGTATTTAATGACCTTGGAATATGCTGATATTCAATGTAATCAAATTCACGTTCCAAGAGGCGCACTCTCAAAAATAACCTTAATAACACTGGATTTCTAATGGCATATACTCTATTAAGCTGTAATACAACGAGTTCAGAATCTAACCTCACTATCAAACTCCGAATCCCAAACGAAATAGATTCAGATAATAACTCAATCACTGCACTGTATTCTGCAATGTTGTTTGTTGTTTGACCGAGGCTCACCCCATGCATAGAAACTAACTCGTCAGAGGGCGAATAGATAACCCAAGCTGCGGAAGAGATATTCTGTGTACTACGACAAGCACCATCAGCGAATCCAATGTACGTTTGGAGAGGCGTCGACATCTGCAATATCAAGAGTAAAACCAAGATAAGCCAGAATAACGACGAAAAACACACTCTCTAAGCTAAGCACACTGTCTATACTAACAAACACACCAGCTAGAAAGAAAAACTAACCTAACTAAATCTCCATACCCATCATTTAAGCATAATACCTCTTTAGGTAAAGTCCATTTCTGGGCTTACCCAAAGAGTCCCCATCAAAATCTACCAGCTCATAGGCCCTTTTGCTAGCTTTCGCTTGACAATGTAGGGCCCATGCCACATAGGAACGAATTTTCCAGCACCTAATTTATCGTTAGCTTGATCATATAATAGCACTAGGTCTCCTTCCGAAAAATTACGAGGGGTCACGTTACGATCATACTGAGCTTTCATCCGTTTTGCGTGAGTCTCGATTGCCAATGCAGCATCACGTCGAGTCTCATCTAATTGAGCTAAGTATAATAGACACTTCTCCTCTTCGGAAGTAGCTGGAAGTAATTCGACAGCCATTTGAAGTGACGGGATTTCGCATTCAATGGGCAACACTGCTTCCAAACCATAAACTAGTTGGAAAGGAGTGAACCCTGTTGATGTTTTCACTGAGGTTCGGTACGCCCAAAGCGCGGAAAATAACATGTTGTGCCAATTCGACCGATGAATACCAATGATTCGTCGGATCATGATAACTAAAACTTTGTTGATAGACTCAACCAGGCCATTGGCTTGTGGATAATAAGGAGTTGAGCTATCGTGACGCAAACCAAGCTGGCCTGTAAGTTCTGTCATCATAATGTTTCGAAAATGGCGCCCATGGTCAGTGATTATCGCTTGTGGGACACCAAACCTAGCAATAATGTGATTGAATACGAAAATCGCAGCTGTATTACCGTCTGCCTCGAATGTAGGCATCGCCTCGGCCCACTTAGTAAAATAATCAACCGCAAGGATGATATACGCATGCCCCCCGGCCGAGTGAGGGTTACATGTAATAAAATCGATACCCCATTTGGCAAAAGGACCAACGGCAATTATAGGGTGGAGAGGAGCAGGTGGTGCGCGCATCTTGCGATCAAACACTTGACAGTTGTGGCATTTTCGGACCGCAATGATACAATCTTTAAACATGGACAGCCAGAAGTAGCCAGCACGCAACACCTTCTGGGCTGTGGCATACCCAGACATATGACCGCCACACGCTCCAGAATGACAGTCATTCATAACCCTTTCTACCTCTTCGTGAGTTAAGCAACGACGAAAAACCAAGTCCGCCCCACGATGATAAAGAGTATCTCCAATAATTTTGTACTGTTGGGACTGGAATCGAATTTTTCGACGTTCCGACTTTGAAAGTTCGGGCCGAAAGGATTGGGTTTGGAGATAGACAATTATATCCCCATACCACGGATCTAAAGTGCTGATGAGAAACAGAGATTCGTCCGCAATGGGTTCCTCTGCCACAGTTTCTGTGTCAGCACACGGGAAATCACACATCAATTCCGCAAAAACTAAAGATTTCTTAGACTTAGACTTTTCAAATTCCAAGTCGAAATCCTGCAGGATAACAATCCATTTAGAGTACTTGCCCCCTAGCAACTGTTTAGTCAAAATGTAGATCATAGGGTTGCAATCCGAAATGACTGTAGTTTTACGGAGAAGAATGTAGTGACGAAAACGCTGGACAGCTTGAACGGCTGCCAAGGCCAATTTCTCCACATGTGAATATTTGAGCTAAGTGGGATTTAATGTCCGACTAAGGTAATAGATCACATGTTCCGTTCCGAATTCATCTTCCTGTACTAAGACCATTCCAATGGTGGAATGAGTGGCGGCGAGGTACAAAAAGTAATCCTGGTTGTAGTTGGGAGGATGCAGCAACGGTGCATGGGTCAACGCGTGCTTAAGCGCATCAAAAGATTTCTGAGCTATCTCATCCCAAGAAAATTGAGCATTTTGTTTCAACAACCGGGTAAAACCCTTGGTAATCTCGGCATAGTTAGGAATGAATCGGCGTAAAAAGTTTGCTTTCCCCTGCAAACTTTGGAGTTGGCGCAGACTCGAAGGAGGAGGCAATTTGATGATAGCTTCTACCTTCGAGGGATCGACGCGAATGCCGGCTTTTGAAACTACAAACCCCAACAATCGTCCCACTTCTATGCAGAAGACACATTTGTGTGGGTTCAACCGTATACGATAATGCCTACACCTCATAAAAATTGCTCGTAAATGGACAAGGTGATCAGCTCGATGTAAGGAGTGAGCGGGCAAATCATCGAGATACGGTTACACAATGTGCTTGATGTCATGAAATGCATAAGACATCGCCCTTTGAAAAGTGGCTCCGGCATTCTTAAGCCCAAAAGGTAATTTGCAATAAGCAAATGTCCCCCATGGACAAATGAAAGCCGTTTTTGGTTGATCGGCAGGTAGAATATTGATTTGGTTGTAACCGGAAAAACCGTCCATAAAGGAAAATATTTCACTGCCGACAAAATCATCAATTATTTGATCGATATAGGGCGTTGGATAGTTGTCCTTGGGAAAAGCACGATTGATATCCCTATAGTCGATACATATTCTTATTGTTCCTTGTTTTTTGTTAACCGGAACAATATTCGATACCCAATCCGTTAACGGGATCGGATAAATGAAACCTGCTTTCAACAGCTTCTCAACTTCTGCTTTAATCGTAGCCGCTTTTCGTGGGTGAATCTGACGCAAACGTTGCCGGATGGGTTTAGCGTCCGGGTAAGTCTTGATTTCATGGACAACAATGGCGGGATCAATTCCTGGCATTTCCTCGTAAGACCAGGCAAACACGTCGCGGAATTCTTGAAATAGGGCCTTGTATGTTTGAATTTCGTCATCTGAACACGAGGCACCTATATGAATGTGTTCAACAATTCCGGGCTTCAGTGAAATGTCAATGGGAATAGTGCGAGAAATGTTTCCCAAATTCAACTCTGAATCAGGATGTTTCATTGGACTCTGAGCGTCTTTGACATATTCAGCTGTAAAGATTGATGAGAAATCGTTTTCAAAACGATCATCCTCAGGTAAAAACGAAGATCTATGATGGAGATCTTCCCATGGTAAATCGTCTACGCACAGGACTTCACAAAGTTGTTCGTCAGATGACACAACTTCGGGAAACGTTATTAATTCCGAGGTTGACGCGAAAAGGGATTCTTCACGGACCACATTCATTCGGTCGATTTTGGTTGAACTTGGGTCGGTAAAAGACTGCACGGCTTCATAGGCTATTTCATATGGACTCAAAGGCATTGCATCACCAAATGAGTCTATCTCAGATTCAGAAGGAACAATCCAAGGATCGTCGTAAATAATAGTGTCTGAAGTAATCATATGAATAGATGCAAACGAAGACACGGTGTTGATTGGAGGAAAATGAAAAGTTCCCAGTAAACCGGCATCTTTAACTAATCCTACACCAACATCGTTGTAAGGGATAGTCGTTTTACCGACATGCTGGATACTCTCTGAAGAGGCTGGGTCGGACGAAAAGTAAGCCAGCTGGTCTATGGTTACGATCTTGCCATTGTGTGGAAACTTTATTACTCTGAAGACCGATGAAACGACCGCTGTCATAGCGTAAGACCAACTTCGACCCAAAAGAAGGTTGTAGTCTAGAGGGGCATCAACCACCTCCACATCTAGACTAACGGTTTTTCCTTCAACCCCTATAGGCAAATCCTGTAGAATGCCAAATGGATGGAACCCACGGCCATCAAAGGCCTTAAGAATTTTCGGGGATTGATTTAGTGAAGGAGAACCAAGTGATCTCCAACACTGTATCGACATAATACACGTGGAAGCTCCCTCATCAATTACAGTCCGATGAATAGGCCTGTTTTTGACTATCACTGGGATCTGGAAAGCCATCTGATGAGGTAAAAACGGTGTACTATTTTCTAGATCAAAGATTATTAGGTTCGGGTCCTGAACATCAACAACTCCTATAGCCGACAAAAGTAATTTTCGCTGTGCTGGGCACGATTGCAGCACTTCTAAAGCCGACATTGCTGAGGGTGAAACAGCTAAATCCTCAACAATGTTTTAATTCTGGGCCGCTCTCGCATGTGGATTGAAAGCAAACCTTTGAAGTACACCCTTGGCGGGAGGTTTGATTACTAAGTCAGGGTTAGGTTTCTCGATCTGTAGTAGATCGGAAGGGAGCTGAGGTTGATGGATTTGAATGAGAAGATTCTGCTTCTTTCGATCCATCAACAGGACTTTTACTACTATAATCTTGCAATCGAGTCGCAATCCTTACATGAGACATCATCAATATGGGTTCTTCAGTGGCACCCGAGGAAGAACCTATCATCTTACTCTCCTGCTTTGGAAATGGATCTTTCAAAACAGCAGGAGTTGATGAACCTTTGACGATTTTCACAACCTCGGCCCGATGGGGGCAATCTCTTGTAAAATGATCCTCTTGAAAAATAATAAAAGGATATCGAGGTTTGCGCTTTTCGTCATTGGTTTCCGACTTTTCTGTTTTCTCCTTTGGAGTCTTGTCTGCTTTACCCTTCTTCTTACCTTTCTTCTTCCCACCGTTTTTTGATTTAGCCCTAGATGACTCTACAGCGTGAATATCAGCGGAAATTTCAGGAGAAGACTCTCCTGTCGGGGAATCTGGTAAGGTTATAATGGGTGAAGAATTCTTTGAATATTTCTTCTTGCTTTTAGTATTTACCGTACTAATCATGCCATCAGCAGCATGAGATCCCGAAGGAGCAGCAACGATTTGATTTGACTTTGGAAGATCTGGGATCTTTTCATGTAACGTACCTGACTGAGTGTAAACTAAGTCAAGGTACTGTGCTTGAGCAATTACTTGCTCCTCAGTAACTACTCCGGCCTTAGCTACGTCTTCAGTAATCTTCGGTAATAATGATTTAACAAACCATTCAACTAAGATTTGGTCCGGGATAAAAACTTTCACTAATCGCCGCCGACGTCTCCATTCATGTATATGATCGGAAATATAAGTGGACGTCGACTGTTTTAGTGAAGTTAGTAGCTCCGTGCCATTATCATATCTGACCGGCAACTGAAAATGAGTTAGGAATGAGGTAGCTAACTGACTAAAATTGTAAAAAGAGGCCCGTGGTAACTCAATGTACCACTTGGCCGCGAGACCAATGAGCGTACGCTGGAAAAGACGTAAGAGGATTGAATCATCCGAGATGGAATTTGAAGCACACTAGAGGTGGTAAGTCATCACATGATTGGACGGATCATCTCCAGACTTACCTTCGAACTTGGGTATATCACTGGGTGACTTATTTGGCATTGGCGGCCAAAACGGAAGATAATTTATTGGATCGTTCGTTAGGCGCGACAAGTCTGGTAAATCCAAAGTTGCGATAAACGGTAATTGCCAATTAGGATCCCTAAAACTCTGGGTCACAAGACCAGTCCCAGGAGGAGGATATCCAGGATAACTTGGAATATGTATCGCATTTGGGATATTGTATCCTCCTGGAAAACCAGGATTAACCGGACTGTACTGGGGTTGCTGAGGTTGTTGATAAGTGTACCCAGGATATGGTTGATACTGGTAAACTGGCTGTTAGACAGCAGGCCCGTATTGGTACTGTCCCTGGTACAGTTGATAAGTGAATTGTGGTTGACTAGTGACAACCGTACTTGAACCAGGTTGTCCTACAGGCATCTAAACCGTAGTTTGAATCGTAGATCCAGACAATGGTAAAGATGTCTGAGGAGTAGTTGCAGAGACAGTAGAAACCGGAGCTGTCGATACTCCAGAAGCAAGTGTGGTGGAAGGAGCAGATGTTGCGGTAGTTGCAGCAGTCGTTTGAGATGGAGTACTAGGTGCAATTGGCGACTGAGTAACTACCGAAGGTACAAAAGTTTGAACATTAGACTGGACTGGTTGCTGGGATGGACCAGCAACTAAGGGTTGTCTAGCTTGAGACGACAACTGTACGCTTGGCTGCAATATCTGTTGAACTTGCGATGGATCCCACACTATGTTCATTCCGGGGTATTGACCCATGACAGGTTGAGGATATTGAGATCCATAAGCGGATTGAGGGTAGGATTGATAATTGAAAGGTACATTTCCCGTACCTTGAACATAAGATTGACCTTGAGGTGGTTGATAACCTCGACTCGAGTATTGACCTTGAGGTTGATAACCTTGAGGTAAATACTGATACTGGGGTTGACCTTGAGCGATGAATTGATACTGAGGTTGACCCTGGGGTACATATTGAGGCTGGGGTTGAACTTGAGGAATGTATTGTACTATGGGTACATACTGTCCTTGAGGTTGCCCCCCAGACGCAAATTGTGTACCTTGAGGTTGTCCCCCAGGCGTTAATTGACGCTGCCCCCCAGGCGGTAATTGGCCACCTTGAGGTTGAGAACCGGGAACTGAACCTGACATCATGTAAATGTCCCCTACACCCAATGGTTTGTTACCATTGTTTCCAGCTAATAACCCATGTTCAATGGGTTGAGGAGATGCTCCCGCAAAAGTACCAAAAAGTGACTGATACCCGAAGGGAACAGAAGGACCGCCGTACAAGAAAGATTCAGGAGCTTGAGTAAACACGGACGACTGACTAGACATATTTACAGGAGTATATATACCTCCAGGTGGAAAAGGAGTACAAGGTGGAGAAAAACTTATCCCTGAGTTGTCCAAATAATTGGTTAACGAAAGGTACCAAGTAGTACTTCTAGGAGGACTGTAAAAGATAGATTCACGCTCCCTTAGATCAATGGTAGGTTGATCTTCAAGGATAGATACACCAAATTCTTCCTCTGGAGCAAGTTCTTCAATAGCTATCAAACCAACAGGAAGATTTTCGGTGATGAATCTTTCTACCCTAGGTGAATCAGGTGCACTAGAAGTTGGAGTAACAGGTTCAGATATTGGAGGTTCTTCGCCTATATCACTAGTAGATGAAAAACTACCAGCAAGCTCAGAAACTGCAACAGCTTCGGGATTATAACATGTTTCTAGACCTTGGTAATCTGGATGGACTACCAACGACGATTCTCCTTCTTCAGGTGAACCTACTTTACTGCCACTAGGAGTTACAAGGACTTTCAAACCTTCATAATGACCCGGAACCTCTTCAGGAGGTTCGCCCCGAAGTCTACGGGACTTCCTCAACAAATCGGCCATGGTAACAATCTCAGGAGACTTGCCCCGGAGTCTACGGGACTATCTCGGTAATTCAGCCACAGTTAAAAACTTTTAACTACTGCACACGCAAACAAAGTAAAATCTCAAAGAAAACCACCTAAAGTCTCTAAAGAACCAAACAAATTTGAACCACATGCCTAAAGAATCTAGGGCGTCAAACCATACACAAACAGTAGCCTTCCGGACCGAAAACACTAGTTGGAGATGAAACCCAACATCGCCGAATTCAGTACAGAAGTGGTGGGTAGAACAGTTACCCCGACAACCTGCTTAATGAATAGATCGACACAAGTTCCTCCACTTTAACCGTCTCGAGTGAAGTGAACCCCCCGGAAAATCCAAGTGAGTCTAGCCGACGTCTACTCCAGGTACAGTGGGATCTTTCCTCCACCGTCACCTCGGTAGAATCCTAAAGATAATGGTCACTAAGGTTACCAACAACAACAAATGCACCTGGGGGAACAGTCTACGACCCGATAGCACGCAAGGGCAGAGTAACAAGCTCAATCCCCTTGCCGGCTCCTTGACAATAATCCAAGGTTTACCGACAAGTGACCCCAGGCTCCTCGACAATAATCCGAGGTTTACTGTTTGTAGTACGTGCGTATCTGGCGTCTTTCCCAATGAAGGAGGATTGATCCCCTCACTGGTTCGGACACGGTCTCGTGCTTCTCCTTTAAGAGGAGCTTTCCCAGAGTACAAATGAAACAGTTGGATTTATCCTACCACAAGATGAGCTACTTGTTTTGTTTTACTGTCTTGGAGAGTTAATTACTCTCCTACTCCAAGACACTAGCCTGATCTATATTGGTGTTTCAGAGCCCTAGTAAATAAAAGTTACTAAGTTGATTTTACTTTAAGCGTTAATTTTTATGGCTTTTCTTTAAGACAAGAGGTAGTGGAGATGAAACTGATGGTGTGTAGACTCGACCGAAATCCACTAAAAAGATGCACTTAGGATGATTTATACTAATTTTCTTTTTCAATGAATTCCCTAGCTAAGAGAGTTGGAGAATGCAAAATTGATAAAAAGACAACTTTCTTGGCGATGAAAATCAAAGAAACAAACTCTTTATCTTTTCAAAACATACAACACATGACCACTAATCACTTCACAAAAATTCCTTTTTCTTTGAAAGACTCAAATGCTACCAAAGCAAACTTTCCTTCAAAAGATATTTTTGTACTTTTTTCCTAATTAATAAAGCATGTAAAACTTATTTTAACAAAAATCAAAGTTAAAAAATCTATGGCAATCAAATCAACTCAATTTCACTCAAAAGAAAATCTAAGAGAAAATTCACCTAAAAGTAAATCTAACAAGGCACAAGCCTACTAAAGATGATTCCTGGATGTTTTACTCAGTCAAAATGTAACTAAGGACTAGTTAATGCAGAACCAAAAACCAGTCAAAAACAAAAATCAAAATCTTTTGTTCTTTTTCTCGAGAATAAAATTCAAAGTTCAATCAACAAACTTTTTTGAGATTCGCAAAGAGAAGACACAAAGGTAGGTTTCTCACAAGGGTGGATTCTATGAAAGGCCCGACTCCTAAGAGGACTGAACAAAACCAGGGAGATCCAAAGTTTGACAACCTCTAACGCCAAAGTCACTAGAGGACCAGTTAAAAATCAAACCCTAGGGCAAAATCTCTATGAATTTCACTAAAACTCTCGACACTGATGAAACAAGTTTAGGTGAAGATTTATGGCAGAGAACCAGTGGATCTGGGCAGAAAAAACAAATTAAAAACAAAATCCAAAAGGCAAAAAGAAGAAAATTGAAATTTTCTTAATTTTGACAGGGTACGCAGGCGACCTGTTTGCACAGGTGCGGGTACGCTCTGTGCACAAAGCGACAGTGCGTACAGGTACGCACTATGCGCAACGCAGAGGCTGCGTACGTCTAGCAAAACAAAGAAAAACTAAAATCTAATTTAACCTTAAGCTAGCTGATGAGCCCCAATTTTGGTACAATTTGGGCTCATTTTGGCCTATTCTACTTGCTCAAACCATTCATTTTTTACTGCTTATGCATGCATTTCTTAGTTTATTCATGTTGTTTGTAGGAAGAAGGGTAGGCACTCTATCTACGTGACTAATACATTGTGATTCCAGGTTTTGGCATTAAAAGGGAGCAAAAGACAACGAAAAAGGAGACAAGGAGACAATGAGGTGGCACTGCTGACTTTTAGGAGAGGATGTCCACGGTCTTGGGGACATTCCTCGTGATTCCCACCAAGAACTCCGAGCTCCAATCCATCTCCCCTCCGAGCTTAGAAGCAGCCAGCTGTTCTACAGGAACAGTAGTTATAAACTGCTCTACAGGAACAGCAGTTATGACCGTCCTACAGGATCAGCAGTTAAACTCTAGTTGGACAGCCGAGCTCCTAAAATCAAGGACACTTGTTGGATCATCGTTTTTGTATAAGTGTAGAGGCCTTAGCCTTGGATAGGTTGTTGAAACTCTCGTATTGCTATTGTAATTTTCGAGCATAGCTCAGTTTTTGTTCCTTTTTGTAAGCCAATTTGGCATGATATCAGACTATGAATAAAGAAGGCAGATTCTGATCTAGTTCTGAGTTTTCTTAAGGAGACTATAGCTCTCAGGTTAGGGCCCAACCTGAGAGCCATAGATCCCCTCTGCTGTAGTGTTGTTTCCATTTCATTTCAGCACTTTGAGCTTTTCATTTGCACATGTAATTCGAATTACAGGTTGTTAAGTTGGTCTTTTTCATGAGTTAGATAGGAGTTGCTTATGGTGAATTTGTTTCGACTTGCTTAGCGTAGCAGAGGATAGATATAATCGATTGGAGCTCCAACAAAAAGGTTGTTAAGGCTCACTGCCACCTCATCTGGGATTGGAGTGAAGTCCATGACTAACCACCAAAAACACACATTTCTTTATTCCATGATTGCTGCAAACACAGTCACGTTATGTTAGATGCTGTCACATGATTCACACCTGCACCACACTCCTTTACCACGGCTTCATGCACATTCTCCTTCGCGTTTAGATTGCTGTTCATTGAATTTATACGCACAGGTAGTCTAAGTTAATGCATTTTCGGTTTGGTGATAGTCACAAGCATTTGTTCCATTTACACTGCTTTCTCTCGTTCCATTACTTCGTCCTCCATCTTGATCACGCATGCAAACACATCTTTGACCCCTGCTCTACTCTGTCATCTCCCAAAGTCTTTCACTCCTCACGTACTTCCATTCTCTAGCCCTTTCGTTGACATAGCCCTTTACCTTCCAACCTACTCCCTACACTCACCTCCCATCCTATTCTTCCACTTCTACAGCCATCACCAGCCTCATTCCTACCTTACACATCTCCCTCTACCATTTCATCATCCCTCCATCACGCCAAACACTCACGGTAGGTCATCCTGTAGCCATTTGTAGACATCCTGTAGAAACCAGAGTATCCTGTAGGATCCCCTGCAGCCATCCTGTAGGAGGCCACTCTCTCGGTTGCTGAGCATCTGAATGCGAGGAACCTCTGTGGATGGATGTTAAGGATCCCTAGGGACCTCTCCTAGCCTTCCCAACCTGTCCCACGCTTTCCTTCCTTCTCCATCCCATCTGCACAATCAAACCCTAGTTAGCACAAAATCACAATCATTCCACACACTTAAGGGAAAAATACAAAAACATATCTTTCATGATGCAAGTAGTTTAGATCCATGCATTTTCACTTATTAGAGGTAACAACAGCATTGGTAGAAGTTTCATTCACATGTTTTGCATTGTAGAGGTTAGACTAGTTAAATTAGGGTTTCCTAGGTTTACATGCTTTGATTTGCTTTCAGTCCATTTTGTCAAGTAGAGTAGTTTTCCTTTGAGAATAGTTTTCGTCCATCAATTAGCAAGCTTCTTCTGAGAGCCTATAGAAGTTGGCTTGAGCCCTAGCGGACTTGTGCCAGCTGACCAAGTGACAGCTGCGACAAGAGCTAGTACTTGTGCATACAGCACCGTCGCTTCCAAGTTTGTACGAACTACCGGGTTGATAAAATGAGAGACAGGAAGCCGCAGGAGTTGTAGCATTATTGCTACAATACTGGAGCTCACCATCTTTTTGGCGCCGTTGCCGGGGAAGCGTCAGAGTATTAGTAATTGTTGCTTTTCTTCTACTTTCGTACTCTTACTTCTGCTCAGTAGTTTATTTCATTTCCATTCTGCAAAAGTGGCTTAGCATTTCCTGCTTTCCTAGATTAGCTTTCCAATTCTGCAATTTCATTTGAGCAATATAGTTAGTTGTAGATCACTTTGTCTCAGTTTTGCAGGTACCAAAGAAAAAGCAAAAGCACTCAAAAAAGAAAAGTCCTTTCCATTTCATGCCTCGTAGGAACCGAGATAGATCAGGCAAATTCCTACCAAACACCCCCACCACATCACTGAGTCACCCTTCTCTCTTCTTTGGTGACAGTGACCCAGAGGAACCTATAGGTGAACATCCTGAGATATACCAAAACCCTATAGAAGAAGAAGAGTTAGAAACCACTCCATCTGAAGCCATGGCTGATAATAGGAGAGAAGATGAGAGAATAGAAGGAGCTTTCCCCATCCGAGAGACCAATGGAGATATGAAAATGAAAAACATTAGCCCCTCCGCCTTGCCTCACTTCCATGGACTGACCACTGAGGATCCTGATACCTTCTTGTTTGAGTTTGCTGTCCTTTGTAGAACCTATGACTATACTGAAGAGGAGCAAAAGCTGAAGCTTTTCCCTTCCACTCTTAAGGATGCAGCACTACGCTGGTTCATGGGATTACCTGGGAATAGCATCGCTACTTGGGCTCATATGCAGCAAGCCTTCAATACCAAGTATAGGGATTATTGTAGGTCCAAGGAAACCAAGGGAGAGATCTTTCGAATGACCATGGGGAATGATGAGTCTTTAGAGGATTATGAGGAGAGGTCCCAACTTAGCTATAAACGGGCCAGGTGCACACTTGACCCTGAATCCCTCAAGTTGGTTCTACTCCGAGGAGTCCCTGAAGATCTCTTAGACACCCTTCACATGTTAGCCGGGGGGGACATTTACCAACTGCCTTATGAGGACATCAAGACTGTGTTTCGAAATCATTCCAGGGCAGCTAGAAAACGAGGTAGAGGAAATCTCCTCTCCACCAGTGTCCCTTTCTCCAAACATGAGTTTACAAACCAATTAGAAGATCTTAAGAGTGAGGTGAGACAGACCATTGCCATGCAGCTGGACACATTCAGGATCCAGCAGAAGAAAGAAGAAGCTGAGAGAGCCTTGGCTGTCTTCTGTCGTAGGTGCACCAGAAGACACCCTAAGAACGAATGTCCATTACATTCGGTTGAAGTGTGTTTCGTTTGTGAGGAGGACCACCCAACAAATCAGTGTCCAACCTTACCTGGGTTTAAAGCCATGTACCAAGGAACCGAAGCCCCCACTGAACCTCTCTACTTCATCAACCAAAGGAGGCCTCAAGGATCTAGACCTTATCAGCAGGGGATGCAAGGGGCATCTCAAGCTTATTACAACCCCAACCACACGACTCCCATGCCTCCCTGGGGTCCCCCTGCTCATCCTTCTTGGTCCATGCCTCCTCCATGGTCTTATCCACCTCAGTACCCTACTCAACCTACTTCTCATCCATATCACTCACATACCCAGTCGCAGCCTCAATGGAGTGCTCCTCAGTCGGGGTGGAGGCCCCAATACAACACTCCTCCTGCCATTTTGCCTCCACCACCAGTTCAACCTCAGCCTTTACCTCCTGCTCCTCCAAGGCAACGTCAAATGCCTGCTCAACCGAACCCGAACCCCAACAATAGACAGGCTCAGCAGGTATATACTGGGGAGACCTCATGCCCTACCTATGCTGTGGAGATCCAGGAGATCAATCTTAGATCTGGAAAGACTCTTCCAGATCGCCAACCTCCTCCCCCAGAGGATGAGGAAAACCATCAGGAGAGTGAACCAAAGCCTATTCCACCCTTTCCTGAGAGACTAACAGCCACCACACAACCTAACCCAGAAGAAGATGAGCTTTTGGGTGAGCTCAAGCAGTTGTGTGTAAAAATCCCACTTCTCCAAGCCATCAAGGATGTGCCAATATATAACAAGCTGGTTAAGGAGAAGTGTTTCAAACACCCAGGCAGACGGAAGAAAGATGCCTCAACTATCAATGTCATAGGACAGCTGTCTGACCTTATGCTAGGACAAGTCATCTGCCCAAAGTACCTAGATCCTGGAAGTCCTGTAGTAGATGTTCACATCAATGGCACCATTATCCCCCACACCTTGATTGATCTGGGGGCGGCCATCAATGTGATGACCAGGGATACCATGCTTAAACTCAATCTTCAGGGTTCCTTGAGGAAGACCTCGACAGTACTGCAATTAGCAGATCACTCCACCGTGACTCCCGAAGGGATTGTGGAGGATGTCTTGGTCTCTATTGATTCTTGGGAATACCCTGCAGACTTCCTGGTTCTGCAACCAAAGGCCAAGCTTACTGGATATCCTCTCATCTTGGGAAGGCCTTGGTTAGCTACTGCAGATGCTTACATAAGTTGTTGGGCAGGAAACATGACCATCAAAAATGGTCCCATGTCCAAGCAGCTAGTCCTATACCCTCCTGCCCAACCTTCTTTAGAGCATGATTTACCACTCTGGTTGGAGGACGGAGAGGAAGACGAGGTGTACTCTGCACCTCTGTGCACCCTAGATACCACTAGAAGAAATTCTCCTACCGAGGATGATTTGATTGAGACCCTGATCCAGAATCCACCTTCCAGTGCACTATCTTTAGAGAAGTTGGTGGAGGATGCCCAAGCTAGCACCTTAGTGGACCTTTGTACAACCAACCCTGTCACTCCCAGAGTCAAAAGTGTGGAGTTTGGCCCTGAGAGAGCATTAAAGATCAGCTCCTCCCTATCTCCTTCCCAAGAGAAGGAGTTGTGTAGCCTATTGGCCAGCCACTTAGATGCTTTTGCTTGGAGCTATAAGGAGATGAAAGGAGTCCATCCCTCAGTCTGTACCCATCATATATACATCAAAGAGGATTGTAAACCAGTTAGGCAACCCCAGAGGAGAATGAATCCAGCCCTTAAGGACATTGTCAAGGAAGAGTTGCAAAAACTGTTGGATGTCGGATTCATCTACCCCATCTCAGATAGTGAATGGGTGTCCCCTCTAGTGTTGGTTCCCAAGAAGAATGGGAAGTGGAGGATCTGTGTAGATTACCGTGAGCTTAACAAAGCTACCAAGAAAGACCATTTCCCTCTACCTTTCATAGATCAAGTGTTGGATGGACTGACAGGAAAGAAGTTCTTCTCTTTCCTGGATGGGTTTAGCGGGTACAATCAAATCCAAATCAGCCCGGAAGACCAAGATAAGACCACCTTCACATGTCCTTGGGGTACCTCTGCCTACCGAGTCCTTCCCTTTGGGCTATGCAATGCTCCTGCTACTTTTCAGAGAGCTGTCTTGAGCATCTTCTCGGAGTTGGTCCATGATGCAGTGGAAATATACATGGATGACTTTACTCCTTATGGGGCCAACTTCCAGGAAGCATTGTCCAACTTGGGAAAGGTCCTAACCAAGTGCATCGAGATGAACTTGTCCCTTAGCCCTGAGAAATGTGAATTCCTAATGACTGAAGGGACCGTGCTAGGCCATACCATTTCTTCCCAAGGATTGCAGGTGGATCCTAACAAAATTGCTCTCATCAAGAGGGTTCCACCTCCTCAAAAAGTAAGGGATGTCCGGAGTTTCTTGGGATTAGCAGGATACTACCGAAGATTCATTAAGGACTTCAGCAAGTTAGCCTCACCATTGTTTGGTCTGTTGGCAAAAGATGTGGAGTTTAATTGGACTGACGATTGTCAGAAGAGTTTGAATGAATTAAAAGACAAGTTAGTGTCAGTTCCAATCCTGAGAGGTCCAAACTGGGCCTTACCTTTCCACATCCACACTGATGCCTCGAACAAAGCCATAGGTGCAGCCTTAGGACAAGTTGAGCAAAAACTTCCATATGCCATTTACTTCGTTAGCAAAAACTTGTCCAAAGCAGAGCTGAATTACACTGTAACCGAGAAGGAATTCTTAGCTGTGGTTCATGCACTGAACAAGTTCAGACATTATATTACTGGTTACCAGACTTTTGTACATACTGACCATGCTGCTATTAGATATTTGATGAATAAACCAGATGTGAATGCTCGTATTATTAGATGGTTACTTTTATTGCAGCAGTTTGATCTAACCATTGTTGATAAACCAGGGAGAGAAAATGTTGTTGCTGACTTCTTGTCTAGATTGGATTTGTCTGCAGATGAAGATGGGACGGTGGATGACCAGATGCCTGATGAGCATCTGTTTGCTATCTCGGTACTCTCTCCATGGTTTGCTGATATAGCAAACTACCTTGTTTCAGCTCAGTTCCCTCCGCACCTCTCTTCAAAAGAGAAGAGCAAAATCATCAGAAAGAGTGCCTCATTTACATGGATTGGGGGCAATCTGTTCAAGCTTGGCCCCGATCAGATCTTAAGGCATTGTGTAAGGGAGGAGGAAGTCTTTGACATCCTCCTCACCTGTCATGATGGGCCTTGTGGAGGACATTTTGCAGCAAAGAGAACTGCCTTCAAGATCCTGCAGGCAGGCTACTATTGGCCCACACTTCATCAAGATGTCAGAAGATATGTCAGCCAGTGTGACCAATGCCAAAGAATGGGGAAACCAACCCAAAGGGATGAGATGCCTCTCCAACCTCAAGTGACTCTTGAGCCATTTGAGAAGTGGGGCATGGACTTTGTGGGTCCAATCAATCCCTCTTCGAGGCAGAGATCCTACATCATTGTGTGTACTGACTACTTGACAAAGTGGGCAGAGACTAAAGCAATCAAAGCAGCAACAGAAGAGAAGGTGGTCGAGTTCTTAAGAGAGAACATCTTCTACAAGTTTGGCTACCCAAGAGAGCTGGTGACCGATCAAGGGAGCCAGTTCACCTCCAACTTGGTTGAAGATCTACTAGCTCATCACAAGATCAAGCATAGGACTTCCACCCCCTATCATCCTCAAGCAAATGGGCAGGTGGAAGTCACCAATAGAGCATTAGAAGGGATCTTGACTAAAGTGGTGAGCAACAGCAGAAAGGACTGGGCAGATCGCCTGGTTGAAGCCACATGGGCTTACAACACCACTTGGAAGACCACCACCGGCTTCACACCTTATGAGCTGGTCTATGGGAAGAAAGCTTTGCTGTCCATTGAGTTTGAGTATAACACTTTGAGGATGGTAGCTCAGCTGGACCTAGATCTCAGCCATGCACAGCAAGAAAGGTTATTGCAGCTGAATGGATTGGATGAGCACCGCATGCAGGCCCTCCTTCACTCAGAAGTGGTTCAACTTCAGAGGAAGGTGTGGCATGACCAACATCTCCATAACAAGCAATTTCAGTCGGGAGATTGGGCTTTGTTGTATGATTCCAGATACAAAGATTTCAAGGGGAAGTTGAGAACCAGATGGCTGGGACCATATTCAGTGGAAAAGTGTCATGACAATGGATCTGTCCTCATTTGAACCATTGATGAGGAAGCCATTCCCATGCTTGTCAATGGGCATCGATTGAAGATCTACAGGAAGCCTCCCTCAACAAAAGAGTTCATCAAAACAATGGAGAAGGTAGTATTGGTCATAGAGAAGGGTCCTGCCCCTGCTTTGGGCACACCCTGAGGCATCTAAAAAAAAAAAAAAAAAAAAAAAAAAAAAAAGAAGAAAAAATAAATAAATAATAAAGATCCTTGGGTGAAAACCTCTCTGAGGCGCCCAAGGCAGGTGGTAGGGGTGAAAACCTCATTGAGGCGCCCCTGTTATCTTTCAAAAAAAAAAAAAAAAAAAAAAGAGAGATAAAGATCCTTGAGTGAAAACCTCTTTGAGGCGCTTAAGGCAGGTGGTAGGGGTGAAAACCTCATTGAGGCACCCCTGCTATCTTTCGAAAAAAAGAGAAAAAACAAAAAGAAAAAAAACAAGATCAATAAGTCATTATGTGAAATTTGCATGCAGATTGCAGGTGTTCTATGGAGGAGAGGAAGCCTCTCAAGTCAAAGTCAAAGGTCCTTCTCATGCAACCAGGACACCTCACAAGCTCCTCCTCCAAGAACGCTTATGTTTTTCAAGGTATGTGCAATTTTATCATGGTTTGAATCTTCTACAGGAAACTGCTGTCTTTCTACAGGAAGGCACAGTTTTTCTACAGGAAGGTGCAAATTTCTACAGGAAGAGCTGCCTGTCTACAGGAAGCTCTGTACTTCTACAGGAAACTTCCTGTAGAAGCTTAGAACGAGCCAGAATGCGTTTCATGAGTAGATCTGATGACTACGGGTTGGTGTGGACGCATGCAAGCCTCTTTTGGGCCCATGCATGACGCTGATACCTTGCTCCACCATCCTCGTCGCCATGCAACTAAGATCCCTGCACCAGCAAACCAGATTAATGAGTTCTCGTGGAAAAATTAGTTGTTAGAGAAAAATGAACACCGAGAGCTCATACCACGTCCATGTCGAGCATCAAAAGCTTCGAGAGCGCGATTAGCAGGTCATCTCCATTGTCAAGTAGCATGCACCCAAGGAGGTGAGACTGTTACAAGGCACCCCGCGGGAATCCTGTAGCAGTCAAACCTGCAGGAGTGGATACCAATCATCGCCCAGCCATCTGCAAACAACACACGGGCGCATGCAACCAGAGTGTCCACTACAGCGCCAGCATCCTATAACCACAAGCCTCCGGGACTGTGTAAGCCACATGCAGCAGGTAGATCCGTCGTCCAAAAACTGGAAATCATGTGTAGACGCGCGCAGGTAAGTGTTCTAATCCTTCCTTCCATCAAATCGCATGAGTATCACTTTGATTTGTTTGCATGGCGTAGAAATGAATGGTTGAGCGGCCGTGAGGCCAGTTGACTAGCCACGTTGGCTAGTGAAGGGATAGTCAGATGATGGGTGGCAGCCACGACAAAGGGAACACGCAGCACGCACATGAAGATCAGTCCCGTCAACCGAGAAACGAGTTTAACCGAAAAGGGCGGCGGCAGATCTGTGGGAATGAATGCGGCAGCAAGCGAATGTGCAGGTGGATGATGGGTGACGTCACCCAACGGTCGGGCGGGGACAGCTCACCCTCCGCGCCACGAGCTGCGCCGATTCAAAATCTAATCGACTAGATTGTGCACGTATATCCATCCACCTCCACTTCAAAACTTGAGTAACTCTTCTGAATACCTCTGCATGTTGATACGCCAAGCTTTCGACCGACTGAACACCAGTGAAGCGCACCTCAATCGCAGTCCAACTACCGTTCTCCCCGAAGCCTGCGCACTGCTCCTACAGGAACAATTTCTACAGGAACGCAGTCCTACAGGAACGCAGTCCTACAGGAACGCAGCTCTACAGGAAGGTGAAGTCTTCACGTAAGAAAAGGTGGCAGAAAAGAGGTAACCCTGAAACTCCTTCCGCAATTGGCTTTCAAAGGTGGCAAGGTCATTATTCACAGTCTGGTCATAAAAAAATATTGGATTGCCGTGCCTATACTATCGCTTCTACAGGATAGCAGTATAATTAGACTGTGGTCTGTGAATTCATTGCATGCTCTATCTATAAGACCAAATTTCCTTTGTATCTACCACCTTTGGTCAAAACCACTGTGTTCATCATGCCTGGTGGGTTTATCAGGCGAGAGCCCACTGATTCAAATACATTAAGGAGAAACCCGACAGTGGTTGAGCTCTTCACTAGAGCACAATGGATGCTTTTTTGTGATAAACTACAGGGCTACGATGATGAGGTAGCCGAGGAATTCTTGCAGGCATTGAAGCCTAAATCCTAGACACTGGCCACAGTAAGCTTCAGAGGTCTCAGCCTCCAACTCACCCCAGAGCATATAAGTCGAATCACAGAACTGCCCATGGGTCTGCCGTGGGATAAAGAAGAGCGGAAGCAGAGCCAGCAAGCAAAGAAGGAGTTCTTCCCACCTGAGGAAGAGTTCTCTGAGGATAAAAACGGGGTGAGGAGGACCAGCCTGTCACCACCATGGAACGAAGTCAGTTTGCACATTATGAAATATATTACTTGTGAAGGCTGGTTCAGTATCGTGTATGCATATCACTTCCGGCTCCTCACTGAGTTAAGGCACGGAATTGACCTTCCTGTAGAGCAAAAACTAAGCATCCCTTATTATCTCATGCAGTCCTTAATGGAGTGTGCTACAAAGCTAAGACAGGGCATCCCTGATCAGATAGCCCATCATGGGTCAATAAAATTGCTTGTGGAGGATGCACTGCACTCATATAAAGTTCCCCTCTCCTGGGAGTCATTTAGGAATCTAACACGAGATGGGGACATTAAAATGTTGATCCAAGATAGTGGCTCCTCCAGCACTGAAGACAAGGAAGCGGTGGCTGAGGAAAAGAAGGCTGAAGAAAAAGCTGACTCCCCCATCTTGTCAGCAAGAGAGATAAGGTCAAAAAGCAGAAGATACAAAGTTGGGGCAGGCCATGTCAGCCCAATTACCTCTTCAGCACTCACAAGCAAACAAAAGGATCAAACCCCTGCAGCAAAGCAAGTAAAAGTAAAGACACCTACCACTACAGGAAAGGAGAAGCGAGCCTCTACAGGAAGCCCGAAGATCAGTGAGAAGAAGGCTTCTACAGGAAGCCCAAAAGCAAAGACCAAGGCTTCTACAGGAAGCCCGATAACAACTTCTACAGGAAGCACAAAAGTGCAAAAACAGGCTTCTACAAGAAGCCATGCAAAACTAAAATCTGAGAAGCAGAAGGTGGATGTTTTAGCCAGAGAGGCAGCGGCTGTATTAGCTGGCCTCAGTACGCCACCTAAGCCAAAAGGAAAGAGGAAGAGGGACCCTCCTCTCTACTTCAAAGCACAGAGAAGTGTTCGGATAAAAACAGGGAAACCACAGCAGCAGTCCAGCAGCCCAATTGTCATTGAGGACACCCCTGCTTCTCCCAAAGAAAAATCCCCCTCAAAGGTCACAGTTACCTACGAAAAGGGAAGCCCGAAGAAGAGCACATGGCAAGACTGAGTGGACCTGTTGGACGAGAAAACCAGGCTACAGGAAGCTGAAAACGTCCTACAGGATACCTTGGCTCGACTACAGGAAACCGAACAAAGAGAAGAAGGAGGACCCTCATCACCAAGGGCGGATGAGGCAGAACTACCTGAAGAAACAGCAAAAGAACATATACCCGAACCTAGCCCTTCGCCCAATCTGAATTCATATTATACCTTCTTGGAGGTGGGCAAGGTCATCCCACAAAAATTTACTGTACCCCTATTCTTTGAATTAGAGAAAGAAAGAGTCCGCTCCCATACATGGATGCAAATTGCCAAATCAAAGGGGGTGGGGGACATAGGCCCTCTACAAGATCAGCTCAGGGAGGTCAGGAGCGAGTTCACCATGGCCAAACATGTGGCTAGTCGCCAGCAGGCACTTCTACAGGAAGAAAACCAGAAGTTAAGGTTGCAGCTACAAGAACTCAAGGCAGGGGCAGAAACATCCTCCAAGGGCATCACAAATGAACAAGAAGGCAAGAAGGAGCTGACCACCAATCTTGAAGGGCCGAAGACACTTCTATAGGAAGAAGAACAGCAGATAAGAATTGAAGTGCAAGCCTTAAAGGAACAGCTGCAACAAAAGGAAACACAATTGGCTTGCATGGCCAGTTGGGCCATGGAGGCCCTGCAGTGCAGACATCCTGCAAAGTCTTATGGGTTGTACTTAAAGGATCAGTGGCTACAGTTCCAGATAAACACACTAGCACAAAGAGGTATTGAGCAAATCAATAACCCACAGCAATTTGCTGAAATATGCAATACTAGCTCAGCAGAGGACAAAGCCAAGCTAGCAGAATTCTACATCCACAATCTAGTTTTGCCCAATGAGGTCTCTTGGGATCCCAATATCGCCTTGGGCGATCTGCAGTTGATGGCTTTTGCTTCATGGCTGAATCATGAGGATCAAAGAGCCACTGAAGAAAAATCGGTCATGAGCCGAGAAGTGAGTGAGCCACTTTACATTCGGGCAAAACCAGAGGATCCGGTTGCCCTCATCTCAGCCCGCCAATAGTTATCCAATGATCCCACAGCTTCCTTGAAATTTATGGACCAGCAAGCCCAAGCAATAGCCCACTTTGAAGACATGGACAGATTATTGGGAGAAACTGCTGCCCATGCTTGTGCACGCAGGTGGCATGCCTTGGCACATAGTTTGAAGATCCGGGAATACCATACCCCGACCAGAATGAGGGAAGCATTGGCAAGAGTGGACCTTTACAAGAAATCCGTGCAAAGACTTCAGGCCAGCTGGATTGGCCTTAAACTCCACCCTCCATTGCTGCTAGGATTGGTTGAAGGAAGTACAGGAAAGGATGACCAGGCACAATGGGAAAAAGTGGAAAACACAGCAGGGTTTCATATCGACCAAGAAGACATCACCACAGAAGCTTGGGATGTAAGGGGAGCAGTGAAAGCCATGAAGGATGAGGATCTTGACTAAGTTGCTCAAGGATGAGCAAATGGTTCAGCTGGGGGGTGATGATGAGCCCTAATTTTGGTACAATTTGGGCTCATTTTGGCCTATTCTACTTGCTCAAACCATTCATTTTTTACTGCTTATGCATGCATTTCTTAGTTTATTCATGTTGTTTGTAGGAAGAAGGGTAGGCACTCTATCTACGTGACTAATGCATTGTGATTCCAGGTTTTGGCATTAAAAGGGAGCAAAAGACAACGAAAAAGGAGACAAGGAGACAATGAGGTGGCACTGCTGACTTTTAGGAGAGGATGTCCATGGTCTTGGGGACATTCCTTGTGATTCCCACCAAGAACTCCGAGCTCCAATCCATCTCCCCTCCGAGCTTAGAAGCATCCAGCTGTTCTACAGGAACAACAGTTATAAACTGCTCTACAGGAACAACAGTTATGACCGTCCTACAGGATCAGCAGTTAAACTCTAGTTGGACAGCCGAGCTCCTAAAATCAAGGACACTTGTTGGATCATCGTTTTTGTATAAGTGTAGAGGCCTTAGCCTTGGATAGGTTGTTGAAACTCTCGTATTGCTATTGTAATTTTCGAGCACAACTCAGTTTTTGTTCCTTTTTGTAAGCCAATTTGGCATGATATCAGATTATGAATAAAGAAGGCAGATTCTGATCTAGTTCTGAGTTTTCTTAAGGAGACTATAGCTCTCAAGTTAGGGCCCAACCTGAGAGCCATAGATCCCCTCTGCTGTAGTGTTGTTTCCATTTCATTTCAGCACTTTGAGCTTTTCATTTGCACATGCAATTCGAATTACAGGTTGTTAAGTTGGTCTTTTTCATGAGTTAGATAGGAGTTGCTTATGGTGAATTTGTTTCAACTTGCTTAGCGTAGCAGAGGATAGATATAATTGATTGGAGCTCCAACAAAAAGGTTGTTAAGGCTCACTGCCACCTCATCTGGGATTGGAGTGAAGTCCATGACTAACCACCAAAAATACGCATTTCTTTATTCCATGATTGCTGCAAACACAGTCACGTTATGTTAGATGCTGTCACATGATTCACACCTGCACCACACTCCTTTACCACGGCTTCATGCACATTCTCCTTCACGTTTAGATTGCTGTTCATTGAATTTATAAGCACAGGTAGTCTAAGTTAATGCATTTTCGGTTTGGTGATAGTCACAAGCATTTGTTCCATTTACACTGCTTTCTCTCATTCCATTACTTCGTCCTCCATCTTGATCACGCATGCAAACACATCTTTGACCCCTGCTCTACTCTGTCATCTCCCAAAGTCTTTCACTCCTCACGTACTTCCATTCTCTAGCCCTTTCGTTGACATAGTCCTTTACCTTCCAACCTACTCCCTACACTCACCTCCCATCCTATTCTTCCACTTCTACAACCATCACCAGCCTCATTCCTACCTTACACATCTCCCTCTACCATTTCATCATCCCTCCATCACGCCAAACACTCACGGTAGGTCATCCTGTAGCCATTTGTAGACATCCTGTAGAAACCAGAGTATCCTGTAGGATCCCCTGCAGCCATCCTGTAGGAGGCCACTCTCTCGGTTGCTGAGCATCTGAATGCGAGGAACCTCTTTGGATGGATGTTAAGGATCCCTAGGGACCTCTCCTAGCCTTCCCAACCTGTCCCATGCTTTCCTTCCTTCTCCATCCCATCTGCACAATCAAACCCTAGTTAGCACAAAATCACAATCATTCCACACACTTAAGGGAAAAATACAAAAACATATCTTTCATGATGCAAGTAGTTTAGATCCATGCATTTTCACTTATTAGAGGTAACAGCAGCATTGGTAGAAGTTTCATTCACATGTTTTGCATTGTAGAGGTTAGACTAGTTAAATTAGGGTTTCCTAGGTTTACATGCTTTGATTTGCTTTCAGTCCATTTTGTCAAGAAGAGTAGTTTTCCTTTGAGAATAGCTTTCGTCCATCAATTAGCAAGCTTCTTCTGAGAGCCTATAGAAGTTGGCTTGATCCCTAGCGGACTTGTGCCAGCTGACCAAGTGACAGCTGCGACAAGAGCTAGTACTTGTTCATACAGCACCGTCGCTTCCAAGTTTGTACGAACTACCGGGTTGATAAAATGAGAGACAGGAAGCCCCAGGAGTTGTAGCATTATTGCTACAATACTGGAGCTCACCACTAGCCCACCCAAAAACACAGTCAGACAGCCAAAAACCAGAAAACAAACGACTTTTCTCAGATCAAAATTTCATACAAAGGAAAAAAAATTCACATCAATGGATTCCCTAGCGGAGTCGCCATTTTGTCATGCGGAAAGAGTCGATAGTGTGGACACAACCGACCTCCCTAGAAGCAAAGGCTTTCTAGTGACAAACGAGACAAATAAACACTACCTTTCTCTAAACATGCATCGAGAATACAAGTAATCAAGTGATTTTAACGTACCTTTAGTCCAACGCTTTGTAGTAGTCCAGCCTCGCCGATCCGGATGAGCTCCTCCTTCTCTTCGAAACCTGCATTCACTAACAAGCCAAAAGATTAAATAGCACTTGATAAACTCATAAAACAATACATATCCATCATACAGACCAAGGAGTATATGAAACAAATCATGAATAACAATCTGTTGAGAAAAATGAGTTCATTTGTATTAAGTGGAAACAAAAGAAACCATTACAACCTGAGCCTTGGTGTTGTGCAGGTCCCTCCTAGGGTCCAGCAAGAGTTTTCGTTTACTTTGATCAGCTCACCCACTCTCAAATAAGGCTAGGAAAGGATGGGAATCTCTCCTCTCAAGCTCTAAATGGGAGTCCTAATTCCAGCAGCATCTACCCTTAGGAATGTTCAGCTTTCAACCTCTCCTCCCTTTGGCCCAATGCCTGTATTTATAGTGCTCTAGAGGAAGTTATTCAGGTCCACCATCAATGGGATAAGCCCCTCTTTGGATGGGATACATGAACCATCTGGAGGCACTCCATACACGTCAAACAAGCTTCTAGAATATTCTAGAAATGACCACAAGTAACTTTTTTGGAGTGAAACTTGCGCCTTTTGACCTTTACGGGAGTACGCACCCTCCCCTTTACATACAGAGTGTACAAGTACGCAGGTATTGTGAACTTGGGGTGCGTACATGCAGGTAAGGCTAAGAGAAACCGCGTACCCAGAAATATATAGATTTTTATTGACTTTCTCTCTTTCTTGGAGTTTGACATGGAGAGCAGAGGTATGAGGCTTGCCAAGGAGGATAGTATGACAGTTGATGGAGCCATACTAACTGCAAATAGTCATGGTGACAAATTTTAGTGTAACACCAACTATAGTGGATATTCCAAGGTAGTGTAACATCAGTTGTAGACTAGAATTGAGTGTATAGATGTTGCATATAGTCAGATAACCAACCTTACGAATTGTGCAATCATTTTGGAGGGGATTCCTAAATAATAGGGGACTAATTTCCTCAAGAATTGCACAAGCAAATAGGGGCTCAAGTAGAGGCATCAATTGAATAAGTTTGGGTCAAAGCTTCTCAATGAACATAGATATAGGTTATTCACTTGCAGGTTGAACTCAAATTGAGTTAGAAATTGTAATACATCTCTATTCATCAAATTAATTCAAGAAAAGAAAGGGGTTTTTGCGGATTTCTTTCCCCTAGAAAAAAATATTGTGTGCATGTGTGTTATTTGTCATTGCATGTTTGTGGTTGATGTTCTAAATTGTGAATTGAATTCCATAGAGTAGTAGAGTAGAATTGTGTCTTATGACTTAGATTAAAATTTCATGAGTAGTTGCAATTATACACCATAATTTATAAATGGTATTAGAGCAGGATTCACATTAGAACAGGGATTTCAAAGTTGTTTCTCAGGATGAGCAGATTTATTGTTCAGTGTAGTAGGATCTCTACAGAGTCGGGAATATGACCTTCAACGGGCTGAGACTAGAGTATGCCTTCGAAGGCATCTCTAATTTCATTGAATGGAAGGATCACATGGAGGCAATATTGGATGACAATGGATTGCTAGGATATGTCAAGATAAACATAGCAAAACCACAAGCATCTAATGCACAAAACCTATCCCAATGGAAGAAATATGTAGTCAAGGTGAGCAAATAATCTTAGAGGGAGTACAAGACCACATTATCTCAAATAGCCATGGGAAAGAAACTCCTTTCACAATGTGGAAATCACTGACATAATTTTTTTGAGAATAATAGTGACCACAAGAAGTTGGCACTGAAGGATAAACTTTGAAATATCAAGATGTAGAAGAATGGAACTATTCCACAGTATCTAAGAAGATTTACACAAGTTCCTGATGAACTTGCCGGTGTTGGTGTTAATGTTGTAGAAGATGACTTGGTAAAATTATCTCTTCTAGGCCTTCCCAAAATCTAGCATAACTACCAAGACTCAATGAACGAGAGGGATAAATTACCAAATTGGGAATGCTTATGGCCTAATTTGGTACAAGAGGAGATAAGACAAAATACCATAGATAAGATTTCATCCAAGGGAGAGGATGAAAAAAAAATTTCATTGGTTGGAAAGTGAAAGAAGGTAAAAGGGAAGAAATCTCAAACCAAACCAAAATCCATCCAAGGGGGCAAGAAGAAAGATTTGTCCAAAATTAAATGCTTCAATTGTCATGAAATTGTGCACCATGCTACGAAGTGTCCACACAAAAATTAGAGAAAGAAGACCTCAGGAGGAGAAGTAGGTGAACCCTCATCTTCATAGTTCAAGCTTGAATTCACCCTTATCACATGCATGACCAACATAGTGATGAGGAGTGTGTGGTACTTGGACTCAGGTGCATCGTTCCACATGACAGGGTGTAGAGAGTTTTTTAGTGAGTTGGAGGAGAAATATCTCCAGATACACATCAAGCTAGGGGATGTTGGAAGGTACAACATAACTAGGATGGGTACAATCACCTTTCAAAGGGAGTAAGGATCCCCTCTCAGACTCAAGGATGTCATGTTCATTCCAGGCCTAAATAAAAATATCATCTCTGTTGTTGTTTTGGAAGACCGAGGTTATGATGTGATCTTCAACAAAGGGAAAGCATTCCCGAGACACATAGCCATGGGAAAGGTGAAGCAGATTAGGGTTCATGTGAAAAAACTGTATAAGCTAGATATGGAAGATTGTTCTGCATTAAGCAGTAAGGCAGAGGAAGTTCATAGTCATAATGTTGGTTAAATTTGGCACAAAAGGCTTAGCCATTTGCATCATGGTGTCTTGAATATTATCCAAAAAATAACCATTGGCCTCCCTAAAGGAGAACTTGAGAAACTTGATGTATGCAAAGGATGTACTTTGGGGAAGTATGAAAAATCCACATTCCATGTTCAGGACAACAAAGAACTTGCAATCTTGGAAAGGATCTACTTTGATGTTTGTGGACCTTTCTCGACAATCTCCACTACCAAACACAAATATTTTGTCATTATTATTGATGAATTATCAAGGAAGGGCTAGATATTCTTCACGCGGAATAAAGATGAGACATTCTCCATGTTTTTAGAATTCAAGGAACCAGTTGAGAAAGAAACATACAAGAAGGTGAAGGCTATCAGGAGCAATAATGGAGGCGAGTATGTTTTGAATGAATTCAATAATTTCTATGCGAAAGAAGGCATTCAAATAGAGTTGACAATGCTCCACAATCCATGACATAATGGGTTGGTTGAGAGGAAGAATCAGAGCATTGTGGGAGAAGCAAGAGCTATGTTACATGACTAAGGATTACCTCTACATTTGTGGGCTGAGGCACGCAACATAATAGTCTATTTGTAGAACTGAAGTCCTCATAAGATTATTGGTATGATTACACCGAGGGAGGCCTTCTCAAGGAGAAAGTTGGATGTGTCACACTTCATGATTTTTGGAGCCTCTTTTTACTGCCATGTCTCCAAAGAATCAAGATAGAAGATTGAGTTGATAGTAGAGTTGGGTGTATTTGTTGGTTACACAGAAAATCGTTACAAATACTATGTGTACTTCCCTTCCATCAGAATGACAGTTGTGTGAAGGGATGTGAATTTTGATGAGGAGAAAGCGATGTGGTTCTCTCTTGAGAGGGAGCTTCAAATCCCACTATAAAAGGAGCTTTTAGCTCCAAAGAAGGAGTGTTAGGAAGTTTTGGATTAACCAAAAATTAAGGAGCAGAGAGTGGAGATATCCACTCAAGTAGAACCATCTAGATAAGGAAGAAAAAAGAACCACGGAAGCTAATAGACTTATGCAGGATGCAAGGGAGAATGTTGGAGCTCCTTCAAATTTGTGTAGGGAAAGGAGGTCACCTAAGAGGTACACTGTCTACATGGCTCTAATGACTGAGCTTTGATTTGTTTTTTCACGATTAGTTTTGTTGTGCTAATAACAATTACAGATATATAAATATGTGCAATCTTATTGCTCCTTGTGTTGAGGTTTCATTATCTATTTGTGCATACAATTAGGTAAATTTAATTAAGATTTTAGAGACATTCATGAGCAAAATAGCTTTAGAAACAAATACTGAACAAAAAACATGTACAGTGTAGGAAACCATCAAAGAGACACATTAACACAGTGTTTTGATGAAGGAGTTCACTCCTCCTGGGCTACATATCCTTGGTCCATCTTCCATGGCTTAGGCCTCTGTATTAGCTCAATGTGGAAACAATGCTATTTACACAGATCTATGCCTCCTGATACCTGCACCAATGTGTTCAGAATGTTCAAATTAGCCAAGAGCACCTCTTTCTCAGCTCAATTTAGTTGAAAATTGCTCAAGATATGCTTCATTCAATTTTTCCCTAGGAAATCCCGCTAAAACTGGAGAAGACTCCAGTTAGCACCGTCAAAGTTGGAAATTCCACTGAGTTTGGGGCGCCTCCAAAATTGCCACCATCTTAAATTTTAGATTAATTAACTTTAAGCATGATTAGTGGTGCTCTAAGCGTGCTTATCTATTTAGCACTGAACCTGGTTTACATGGCATGGTCGTATGGTGAGAGAGCTAGCCTGCGGGGATGGATCCCTCCGCTCCGCTGTCTGCATTTATTGTAAGCATAAATTAAATATTGTGCCATTGTTTTAACAAACCCGCCACTTGGTCCAACAGTAAAGCAATGGAGTTGGGAGGGGGAGGTCACGGGTTCGACCCACCCTCCGTCTACCGCTTAATACATTTTTCCTCCATATATAAATATTACATCGTTCAAATATTTCGTGGACTTTGGTATAGTTCGGAACTATGACCATACCATATTTAAAATGCGACATTATATAAATATATATGCGGATTTGGAATTATAATGTTTGTTTATATATATAGATATATGACATTAAATCATATAAAATAATATAATTAATATATATAAAACATATATATCAATATTTCTAAAAAAAAAATTCCACGTAATATTAATCATGAACCATAATTCCACCTTGGAGGACATTGGGCAATTTCACCTTCACACAACCAAACTGGCGAATCCTGAAGTGATACTTGTCATAGCCTCATTGGGAAAAAATTGAAGAATATTCCCTTCATGATGAATGTACTACCATATCATCATTATGTCATGTTTTGTAATTTTTTTAGCTATTTAGGAAAACGAATAGCAGGGCTTTTCTCCTTCATTTGGACTCAGTTTTTAGGGAAATGAATTGCATTGAGGTCATCTTGATGAGATGGACGCAGTCGTTTAGGTTTTGATCCAATCTGATAGATTTGATTTTTGAGCTAAATATTGAGCACCTGATCATTCCTCCCCATTAGAAGCCTTTTGGACCTCAAAAGATCACTATTATCTGACAAGTAGATGAGGGTACAACCCCCTCACCTTTCCAAGCTCGATCAAATTTTCTTTTGATGAATTTTTTTCCTTGAGCTCCTCTTTAAGGAAATCAACATTCACTTGCCTTGATGACCCCATTCTTCTGTCACAGATGACGTCTTGTTGAATATGATTTAGAAATTATATAGGCATTCAAAATGTGAAATCTGAACATTCTCTCCTTGTTCAACAACTTGAAGCCTCTTTTTGAAAAGCTAACCCATCTTGCACCGCAGACTTGAAACCTGTGATTGACATAATACTTGTACTTGTCTTTGTCCTTTTCAATCTGGTCTTGCACTATTTGTTGCACCATTTTCAGTTGTTCATAGGAACTCATGGTTTTTTCCATGTCGCCATCAAAAGCAACATCCTTCTTACCAAGATGACATAACAAAATATAATGCAAATGGATGAAAAATTTCACTACTTGGTTTACATGACTCAAGCTCAATTGTACATCTTCCGAGTATGAAATTTTCTGAACATAACTTTCATGTAAAACATAATGAGGCATGAATACAACAATTACATAACCAATAGGCCTAAAAGGCATAACAATGAACTTGCTGCTTATACCTGTTTTGTACCTTCGAACCAAGTGAAATTTTTGACAAGTATCCATCCAATGAAAGTGCATGGATCACTACAACTTAATCTTTACTCAAATGAACCTTTCAAGTTTGAAAGAGCATAAAAAAGAATTGAATTAATCTTTTAGTTTGAAGAAACACATGCCTCTTACTGTTTGCCTCCCCACTGGAATACTTTTCACACACATGAAAATGCATGCCAAAGAGATTCGAAAGAAGAAATGTCAACAACAACTCTCCTCCAACATTGGGCTACTCCCAACAAACCTCTTATCAAAATGACGATCTTGGGCATTGACCAATCAACAATGGCATCCAACTTGGAGAGGCTTTCCTTCAACTTACCTCCTCCAATATCATGGCCCAAATGCATCAAAGAAGTGAAACCCAACTTGTACTTTGATATCTTCAAAACATAAAAAAATTTCCTTCATAAATGACATGTGCATAAGAAAACTTTCTAAACATGTTTATATCACCTAGGTGGACAATTTATTCAAGAAAGGACTATTTTTTTCCATAATTAAAATACATGTATGTAATAGAAGTGCTACAAATAACATACAACATTAAAATCCATACAAACCATTCTTGTTTGGTGTTATGTATATTCTTGCGCTAGCCTCTTTTTACAACTTTGCTTTGGTGAAAACTACTCCTTTTTTCCTCTTTCTTAAAATTCTTACCATTCCTCTTTGGCACCATAACCATTAGTGCACAACATGGCATAAGGGACGATTGAATGAGCCCATTGTTAAAAAAACTTTTACATTGCATTGGTCTCTCTAAACTCTGCAGTTTTGTCAACCCTTGCATGCGAACATCACAAAGAGAAACCTCTTGCTGCGAAGATATTTCATGTGAAGTTTCTTTCTCCTTGAAGGATGATTCTTTCACAGCTTGAAATACTTCATCACTCTGATGAACTGAACCAACCAAATCAGAATTGAAACTTGCATTACATGCAAAAAAAATTCATAAACAATATCATCATTTAGCTTGAACATGAGAAGTACTAAACTTTTACTTGAATTCACTAGTCTTTTTGCCTACCCTGCATTAACAACTGAAATGTTTAACTATTTGGGATGGGATATCACTATATACTCCACACTATCCCTGAACAAGTGATACTTGTTTTCATGGAGGTAAAAGACTGCTTTTTGGTCATACAAATATGGACTACCCAACACTACACCTGAAATATCAAGCAGTACCACATTTAACTCTACTTCGCCAACAAAATTTGCAGTGATTGCAAACTTAAACAAACATTTTCTTGTAACTTGTAAATTGGTGCCTCTTGTTATCCATCCCAAAGGGTATGGTTTATGGTGAGGTACAGTTACAATATTCAATCTATTGATCAAGTCTTCAAAGATTAGATTCGCTTGTGATCCACTATTGAAGAGTGTGTCAATCTTGGTGTGTTTAGATATGACCCTAACATGAAATAATTCAATTCGTCTCTTTTCATCTAGAGTAGTAGTAGTGTTACATTTTTGTGAACTAGTGGTTGCAATATATTGTTTTCCTTTGATTCCCATGACAATGATTTTATTTTCATCACCTGATTCAGAACCTAAATCTTATTGAGTGATAGCAGTGGTTTTCTGTTTCCCTTTATTGTTGAACTTATTTGGTCTCATTTTTGGATGAAGTTTTCATGAATGATCCTCATTATGTCACTCTTTTGAACAATGTTTACAAATAACTTTCTCCCCTTCTTTCTTCACACTTGCACTTTTCGCCCCTTTCCATTTTCCTCCTTTCTCTTTCTCCTAACCCTTAGGTGGCTTTTTATTATTACTCTCTTCATAAGTGTTCTTTCCTCTAGATTCAAGGTGTGTGGCTTGCACACATACTTCATCCAAATTAGTTGGATTGAACATAAGAATAGTGTGTTTAAGATAGGAATGTAAACCCCCAATATATTTTAGTAGTGTATCTTGGGAATTGAAATTCACTCCTAATAACAAAGCCCTTTTTCTAAACTCCTGTGTATAATCTTGGACTGTTTGGCTTTTAAGCTGCCTAAAATTCTACCAACTCATAATGGAATTTTGCATATAGGATAAAGGATAAAACCGGCTTTTAATTGCAGAAACAAATTCAACCCAAGTGATGGATATCTTACCATGGATTCTCATTTCTTCTTGAGTCTTTACTTCCCACCAAACTAGTGCAGCTCCTTCTAGCCTTCGTGAAGCCAACTGGATATTTATGTCATCTTCTTGAAGGTTTTGAATTCTGTAGTATACCTCCAACTTTCAAATCCAATTGTCCAACTTTTCTGCATTCACCTTTCCGTTGTACATGGGATGTATGAATTTTATGTCCAATTTCAGTAATGGAGTCTTTCATTTTCGGGTTTTGGAATGAGTATGGGCAGTTTTAGTGGTGGTAGTGGAAGATGATGCTGTGTGAGATAATGGAGATGATGAGGAAGATAATGAGGATGGTGGATATGGAGGTGGCTTTCCACCATTCCCTTTGGAATCCTTCTTCTCATCTTTTTGTCCTCTGAGTTTCCTTCTCCATGTGGAGGTTTAGAACTCTCTCCAACTATTCTAGTGTTCCTCTCTTCATAGAGGACTTTAACCATCTCAGTCAAAGTATACAAATATTTCTTGAATTCTTCCTCTTCTAAAGAGGGAACTTTAGGATCTCTTTCTCTAGACATAATGGCTATGGATTTAGGCTTAGAAATTGGTATTGTTTGTACCTCTTCAATCTTAGCTGAAGAAAAAAATTGAGGAGTTTCAAGTGTAGCTGGAATTGGAACTTTGAGTGGTGGAGATTGTGGCCTTGTGACTCTCCTTCTTCTGGGCATTACATTAGGAGTTGCAACCAATAGCTTCCCTTCTCCTTTCTGCAACTTTAACCTTGTAAACATCACAATTTTGCAACCATTAAAACCCTAATTACACAAACTCAAGCAATCAAGCAATTCAACCTTTATTCTGATACCAACTTGAGCTGTTTTTGTATCATTAGTTTTGATATGCTAATAAAAATTATAGATTTATAAATATGTGCATGCTTATTGCTCCTTGTGCTGAGGTCTCATTAACTATTTGTGCATACAATCAGGTAAATTTCCTTAAGTTTTTAAAGACATTCATGAGAAAAATAGCTTCAGAAACAAATATTGAACAATAAACATGTACAGTGCAACAAACCATCAAAGAGGCACATTAACACATTGTCTTTATGAAGGATTTCACTCCTCCTGGGCTACATCTCCTTGGTCCAACTTCCATGGCTTGGGCCTCTATATTAGCTCCATGTGGAAAAATGTTGTTTACAAAACTCCATGGCTCTTGATACTTGCACGAATGTGTTTATAATGTCAAAATTAGTTAAGAACACCTATTTTTGAGCTCAATTTGGTTGAAAATTTCTCAAGATATGCTTCTTTCAAATTTTCCCTAGGAAACCATGCTAAAATTGGAAAAGACTCTAGTTAGCACCGCCAAAGTTGGAAATTCTGCTGAATTTGGTGCACCTCCAAAACTGTCACCATATTAAATTTCAGATTAATTAATTTAATCATGATTAGTGACGCTCTATGTACGCTTATATATTTAGCACTGGCCTTGGTTTACATGGCTTGGTCATATGGTGAGGGAGTTGGCTCGTGGGGCTGGCTCCCTTCGCTCTGCCGTCTGCATTTATTGTAAGCAAAAATTAAATATTGTGCCCACATTTTAACAAAACTACCGCTTGGTCTAGTGGTAAAGAAATGGAGTTGGGAGGGGGAGGTCAAAGGTTCGACTCGCCCTCCGCCCGTCCCTTAATACATTTTGCCTCCATATATAAATATTACGCCATTCAAATATTTCTTGGACTTTGGTATAGTTCGGAACTATGACCATACAAATGCGTCATTATATAAATATATATGCGGATTTGGAATTTATAATGTTTGATTATATATATATATATATATATATATATATATGTATGTATGTATGTATGTATGTATATCTATGACATTATGCCATATAAAATAATATAATTAATATATATATATAAAACATATATATCAATATTTCTAAAAAACATTTCCACATAATATTAATCATGAACCATAATTCCACCTTGGAGGACATTAGACAATTTCACCTTCACACAACCAAACTGACGAATCTTGAAGTGACACTTGTCACAACCTCATTGGGAAAAAACTGAAGAAGATTCCCTTCATGCTGATTGTACTTCCATGTCATCATTTTGTCATGTTCTGCAATTTTTTAGCTGTTTAGGAAAATGAACAACAGGCCTTTTCTCCTTCATCTAGGCTTGGTTTTCAGTGAAACAAATTGCGTTGCGATCATCTTGACGAGATGAATGCATTCGTTTAGGTTTTGATATGAGAACTTTTATTTTTGAGCTAAATACTGAGCACCTGATAAAGATTGTAGAGACTAAGCCATAGTCTTTCAACGAAGAAGTAGGTAAGCCTATATGGGTTGATACAATGGTGGAAGAGTATGAATCCATTGTAAAGGATAGTGTTTGGGAAGTGGTCCCAAGATCAACAGATAAATCAGTTGTGGGTTCAAGATTGACCTTCAAGGTTAAGCATGCAATAGACAAAATCATAGAGAAATATAAGGCCAAATTTGTGGCCAAAGGATTATCTCAAGTTGAGGGAATCGACTATGAGGAAACATTTTCTCCTGTAGCTGCAGGTATTCATCCATTAGATCTATTCTTGTTCTGGCTGCATAGATGGGGTGGAAGATCCACCAGATGGATGTAAAAACAACATTTATCAATGGGTTTATTGAGGAGGAGGTGTACCTTTACACTGAAAATTCCACATGATGTACTCTTTCAGTCTAACGGAAACTTGTTCCAATATGAATTTATGAAGCCACACAAATTCACGATCAATCCAGGCATATAGATATCTAGTATCACCTTTTATGGGATTGTGTGTAAAGGTGGATAATGTTGTTACAATACATTTTGATAGAGGAAAAAGATGCTGACATTTGGACATAGGATTTGTCAAGAGGGAAGTTCGAGTTCCAGAGTTGTAGGATAGGGGTGGTTGATAATCTATTTCTTACTGAGAGGGAGAGTTAAAAAATGCAGCAAGAAAGTATCAATTTGATTTTTCCTTGGTCAAATTTAGAAAATTCGAATTTCCACATAACAAAACAACTTCGATGCAGTTAACTTGTGTGACATGGCTCTTGTCACTCAGTTAGCTTAGTAAATTCGAGATAGAGGAGTTAGATTTTAGTTAAGCATGTGGGATTGCTAATTTGTAGCAATCAAGGTCAGTTATTTCAAGTTGTTTTCAGTTAAAATAGTTCTAACTATTGGTAGAACTAGTGGAAAGTCAGTTGTGCAGTGAGACTTCAGTCTAACTCAATGATCATTTATTTTATTGATCAATAAGCCCAAAATAACTAGTGCATGCTGAGAATTTGAGTTCCCCAACTGTGTTGGAGATTCTAAGGCAGTGTAGCATAAATTGTAGAGTAGTCTTGAGTGTACCTGTGTTGCATGCAGTCAGATGTTCAAACTTGGGAATTATGCAATCATTTTGGAGGAAATTCCTAAATAATAGGGGCTTAATTTCATCAGGAATTGCGGAAAGAAATAGGGGCTAAAGAAGAGGTGGAAATTGACTAAGTTTGGGTCAGATCCTCTCAATGAGCAGAGAGATAAGTTATTCACTTTTAGGGTTAGCTAAAATTGAGATAGCAATTGTACGACATCTCTATTCATCAGATTAATGCAAGCAGGAAAATGGGTTTTTAGTATATTTCTTTCCCCTTGAAAAAATATTGTTTACATGTGTGGTATATCTCATTGCATGCTTATGATTGATGTTCTAAATTGTGAATAGAATTCTGCAGAGAAGTAGAGTAAGATCATGTTTTATGATTTAGATTAAAATTTCATGAGTAGTTTCAATTCTACACCATAATTTCTACAAAATATTTGATAAATTCTTCTTATTAAAAAAATCAAATGTTTAATAGAGAAAGAATATCCAATAGAGTACAATGATATAGAGTCAAAGTAAAATTTGACTTTCCAAATAGATGATCAAATGCCATTGCTCTTAGAAAAATAAATCTCCCAATCAAAATATGTAATTATGCTCTTAGGAAAAAAAATCAAGCTTCCCTAACAAGAAAGTCAGCAGTGGTCAACATAGAAGAAAAGGGTTCCTCCTTGAGATCGGCCAATCTTGGTAAAATTTGGTCTTTATTGCTGGTCAAACTCATCCCAAAATAGTCAACAAATCATAAGTCAAAATTGGTCAAATTGAAGTCATCCCTATAGTCAAACAAGATTGTGGTCAACATAGCTCAACCTACCCAGAAATACTTGAAACTTGTGCCAATAAATGTGTCTAACTGAAATAGAGACAGGATCACCAAAACTATAGTTAAATGAGGTCAAACAAGGCCCAGTCAATGTTGGTCAAATCTGGCTACAACTTGGTCACAAAGAACATAAATACTCAGTCAAACCTTCGCACGTGTGGATTAAATAGGCTTCCCTACAATCATTATGAACCAATGAATGTAGGAGAGAGAAGGAATGAGTGGGATGAATGTACCAAACATGGTATGAGGTCTCTTCAATTTATATTTTTTTTCCACAAGAAAAAAAGGTAACCTTTTATTTAAAAAACGAAAAGTTACACAAAGCATATGCATTGAAGCATTTCCATAAGTTTCCCATTGGGCTTGAGTGCTTTTGCACACAATGCAACGTAGAGAGGCTACCGTGCATTTAAGAAAGAATGAAAGAAAAGAAAAAATAAAAAAGAAAGAAAGGAGGAAAGGACAGAAAAACTGGTTCCCTGTAGTGAGTAGTGGACTCACACCTCATGTTTTTCTCCCCTTCTTCTTTTTGACCTTGCACCACTCTCCTTGTGTGGGCTCAATTGAAGCTAGGAATAACTGTGTTTCTGCTTTCTGTGGAGCTGTATCCTTGTCTGAGTCTGACGTATCTGAGGGGTGATGCCATTTGATCCCTCCCATACTCAAATCCTCGCTTGTCTTCTCTGTCTGATTTGAATGGAGCTGTGAAACCTTGTTGGCTGATATGTTTTCCTTTTGGGTCTCCTTTCCTCGGGAAGGCTCAAAAGTCTCTGTGGGGGTAACTTCCTCCTCTGCTTCTGATTCGTCGTCCTCTGAGTTAGGAGGGGGAAACTTCCATCCTTTCCTCTGCTTCCCTTTCTGCTTCTTTTTACTGTTTGCTTTCTTGGCTTCTGGGCATGTGCTTTGCAAGTGTCCTGTTAGCCTACAATTCCTGCATCTGAAAGTAGTGTTTTCGTAGTCTAGTCCTTGCAGCCAATTTTGTTGTTTGTATACCAGCCTTATACTTTCCGGCAGCCCTTTACTTAGATCTACTTCCACGCAAATGCGTGCAAAGGTGTAGATCCTCTCATCAGTCCTTTCTAGATCTGTTTTGATGTATTTCCCTATGCTGTTCCTAATTCCTTCTAGAACTTGTTCACTCCAAAAGTGAAGGGGAAGGTTATATAGGCGGACCCATACCAGAATTTTGGAGACAATCATTTTGTTTGGATCAAAATCTGGAAACCATGGGGTCATAAAAAGACCCGATGTTCCCCAAAACCAAGGCCCAACACTGATGATTGTATCTCTGACTTCCGTGGATGCGAATTTAACAATGAAAAACCCCTTGGAGCATAAATGTATATCACATTCCATGGTCCAATTGGTGAAGATCCAGTGAAATAGATCCATTGGCTTTGGCCAAAAACTGTTAAATCGGCAGATTAGGGCCCGCGTTTCATATGACTTAACGAAATACTCAAGTCCTGTAGAATCAAAGTTGAGGGCTGGGGTTTGCCCTAGCTGATCTACTATGTATGGCCTAGGTGTATATCCACCTTGATCTGGAGGGGACCCTAGATCTCTGTTACCCTGTAATATATTTTTGTAAGAGGAGCCTCCCTTAGGTTGATGCTGAGATGCTGTCTTTTTCCCCTTGTCTCCTCCTGAGGAGCTTGGATATCCCTAGTCCGGAGCCCCTCCTCTCAGCCTAAGGTTTAAAGCAATGGTTGTTTCTGGGCTAATATCATAGTTTTTTAGGGTTCTGCTATCCTGAAGGGACCACCTACCACTGACCAAATGTTGGATCTGAACATGGTATCCCATCAATGCCCATATTTGCTGTTTCAACTGCATAATGGTGCTTTCTGCATGCACCCATACTAGACTAGTTTTCCCCATAGGGGGTTTAATAAAGATCTAAAAACAAGTTGATGTTACCTGTTGCCTGGGTTTTGGCTGTTCTAGCTGCCCATGATATTGCGCTTCCGTGGCGCTGAGAAGATCAGAAACCCTAGTCAAGTTATTCTCCTGAGCCTTAAAGCTACATGTCAGATCTACCTTATTCAGGCCCCGATTTACTAGATTGTAAACCAGATTTGGCGGATCGATTGCAGATCTAGGGTTATCTGCCAGCGTTAGAGCCTCACTCTCGTCTACGAAATCCAAGCCCACAGCTTTCAATATCTGGGTCGAAAAGTCATCAACTTCACGGTAAATGGGAGTGGGGAGACGTGAAACATGCGACAAACACCACCGCTCCAGAAGCAGCCCTTCTTCTTCTTTCATTCGCCGGGGTTTCACCACCTGCCGTGTCTGTGATTTGGAAGCAGAAGCCACTACCTGAATGCCTTCACGAAGCTTTGTCAGCCCGAGATCCTCTATGCGCTTCTCCAATTGCTGTTTTCGAGCTTCCTCCGACTCTATCTTTCCGGCATCCCCATCCTTGTCAAAAAAGCTGAAAGCCTCCTTGAATTCAGAGATCTGCTCTTCAGTGAGATGCACAACGATTCTGGTTGCCTCCATCGCCGATCTTCCTCTCCAACTATTCTCTATATCCGGTCTCTTCAATTTATATGTGATGGAGAGGGTTTCAATTTTCCCAACTTGACCTAAGGTTGACCTTGACCAATTGCACATGTGTGGGCTGACCTTCAAAATCATATTGCTCCTAGTCCAAATTTACTGATCCTTATATCAATTTTGGACCTCTCAGAAAGAAAAATTCAATCCAATAATCATATTCTTCAATTGAGTTTCCCAAAGTGTAATCAGGCCTTAGTTGCACATTTTAACAACTATCCAAGTCAAGCTTGGATCCCACTATGATAAATCATTGGGTTATATCACATATATGCACCTCACATGTGTTCCTAAATGGGCTTAAAGGCACTCCCCTCCACTTTCATCTTTGAACAAACCTTATTGATATTTAAACTTGGATGAGAAAGGGAAATCCCCCCTCCTTTTTTTTTACAACACATTATCATATTTAAAAAATGTTTGAAACATGTCATAATTGGTCAACCATGTTAAGACATTATCCAAGTTAAACTTTGGTGTTGTGGTTATAAATTTTTGAGTTTTACCCTTATGTATACCTTGTTACCCCCTCAAATTTAGGGGTAAATAGAGGATTTGTTTTCTTTGATGATCCACATGATCACAAAAATGGTACCAATGATGACACTTAGAATTTTCCTTGACAATTTCCTACATATGTCTCTCATATCATGCTCAACTTGACATACATGAGATACATTTATCGATTACTTCATTAAATGTCAACAATCAATGTATTTGACATGAAAGTAGTGGCCATGAGTTGAATTGGATAATAAATTATGATTCATGGAAGTTATGGCTTTTGCATTTTCTCACCTTGGTGGGCATCATTAATCTCCTAGTCAAGTGTTCCAACTCTTTGGTATAAGGGGTACTACTAGGGTACATTGATAGGGGTAACATGTCCATGTCCCTTAAAATGTTGGCCCCATTCACAACCCCCTTTGTGTAGGGTCAATTAATTAAAGCACAATTTCCACTGATTTCTAAATTTCAAGTGAATTGAACATTTACCTAACCCCCAGAGCATTGAGAGAATTGAACCTGTGACCTCTCAATTGAAAATTAAGGTTCTTTGACGAGGGGTACTCGACCAATTGAGCTAAATCTGGGGCTAAATATATACCATGATAAGGATAGTAAAAAATAATGAAAAATTTCATCTCCTTGACATTTATGTTATAATTTCTTTTTTTTGATTATCAAATTCTTTGTGTGATTCATATTTGAGTCTTGAAACCCTCCCATACCTTCAATGCATGAATCCAATATAACCTTGTCCAATTTTAGTGCATACATGCACAAACTGAAAAAAATTCAACGTTTTCTCCATTCACAACCTCCTCTGTGTGGGGTCAATTAAGTAAAACATAATTTTCATTGATTGTTAAATTTTAAGTGAATTAAACAATTACCTAACCCCAAGAGTGTCGAGAGAATTGAACCTTTGAACATTTATGTTATAATTTTGTCTTTAATTGTAGAACTATTTGTGAGAGTCTGTTGATGGTGCTGGACCTGCCAACATGTCAGGGGATCTCCCTGGTAAGAAGTTTGAACTAGACCTTAGATCGTTTGGAGTAGGAGTCCCAGCGGTGGGTAGTACAATAGTGCCTTGACTGTGGTAGCACGTAAAGGTAAGTATGATAACTTTGTCGGAAGTAAGTGTGTGACCTTGTAGCGAGTCAAGTGAGATGCATGGGGGTTATAACACATAGAGGGGAAAGGAAAGCGTGTCCCTTAGAAGCCTATAATAGTACGCAGCCTGAAAGGAACACATGAGCTGAATGGCATCATAGGTTGGAAGTGTAATAGTCCAAAATCCAAAGTGTCAGGTTAATGTAACAACACATCTTCAATAATATTTATACAATCATATAAAAAATAGTTCATAGACAAATACGTAAGTTAAATAACATACATTGCTAAAGTAACCAAAATAGTCTAACAACAATAAAAATATATGCATGAAAACATGTTGGCTTAGTTATGTATATTAAGTGAAAGTTCCATCCGTACATACACCATTGACAACCACTAGTCCCAACAGTGGAACATTACTGTCAACACTACTTGCTCCTCCAAAGAGATGTACTCGCTCTACGCTGTGGAGAAGCTAAGGCTCATCACAATACTCTCCAAGCCTTCTCTAAGCAATGCCTAGCCAAAAGTTTGGCTCCCAAAATCCTGTTCTATGATTTATGAGGCTCTATTTATAGCAAAGGGTAGGGTGACCCTTGACATTCCCCTTTGACTCTTGGACTACCCTCATGACTCTTCACATTACATAGTGACTGTTCACATTCCACTAGTGATACTTGGAATTTCACTTACAATAGATTTACAATAATACAATTTTCCGCATGTACCCATGTGAGACAAAATAGGCTAGAGATAACCTAACAAGACAAAACACTGTGACTCTGAGGTTTGGGGAAAGACCAACTCGAAAAAATCCACTTGATATTTATCGGTCATGTATTGATGCCAATCTTGGTACTGTGTTGTGATGTACCCAAACTGCTTGATGTTGTCTTGCTGAAAGTGGATTCTTGCCTCCATGGCATCTAGGAATGTGGTCTTGGAACCTATGTCCGTCTCATCCTGAAGCATGCGCAACATTTTCCTAAGTGTGGCTGGACCACCAATGTACATTTTCATGTCGTTTGTGCTCAACTGCAAGTCATCACTGGTGGCCTCACGCATTAGCTTCTATGTATACTTGTCGTCCTCCAACTAGACTTGGTTCTTGTGCTTAGCTTTGGTGAAGGAACCTGCATCTATCCACTCTCTTCCTCAGTTGTTGGCTGTTCCAGTTCATCAACCTGTATTAGCATTGTTTTCTCTGTTGTTACACCTTTCCTTTTTTCTTCTTCCTATTTCTTCTTCTCAACTCTCATTCTTCCTTTGAATCTTGTTCTACTTGTTGCGATCTTAGTTTTGCTACCTACAAGCTCTCCTCTTCTGTCTACCTTAGATCTGCAGTCTGTGTCCCGTGCTTCCTTTTGATTCTACTGTCAAATATGGCTGCATTAAGACTGAATGCGATTTCACTATTCAAATTTGTTCTCCCTCTATTATGTTAGTGATTTCCTCTTTCTCTAATCATGTATTGGCTTGTTGACTTCTGCCAGTACTGTTGGTTTTGCTTCCATGTTAGTGTTGATGCCTTTTATATAAATAGTTGGGCATATGCATATATTGACAAGTAAACTGGCACTTTCTCAACTTCTTTCTTAGTATTTCTTTCATTAGTTGCTTTCGAAGTAGCTCTCTTTGGTGCCATGGTATAATGACTTCTACAGAGAAGCACTTCACGAGTGTGGTACCTGTGGGACAAAACAGACACTCATGGAAAGAAAACATTAGCTCTTACAAATCTAACTTTAAGGCATGATCAAGCAGCATCCAGGGCATCTGATGAGAGGAAATGTATAATTGTGATTGACAAGGGGTGACTACTTGACTGTGGGAAGTGCGCACTGCGTAGTACTGATAGTCAGTGTGGAAGCCTGTTGACTGAAACTGCATAATGCACAGTTCAATATGGGAGAGGGCTTGGGAGAGATTGCACATTGTGCACTCTCAAGTGAACAAGTTGGGAGACTGGCTCCTAGAACTTCATAGTGCGTAGTTGGAGCCAGCCTAGGACAACCTCCACACAATTCCAAAAGCCAAGGCAGATGCCTTGAGCTACTAGATTGCACAATGCATGCAAGTGAATGTGAGACCTCGGCACTGGGAGTCCAAATATGTCCATGGGGAGAGCGAAAATAGGAATATCTGAAGGATGATGTAAGAATGAGTGCAAATATAACTAAGTGTAGATGTATGCATGTAAAAAAAGTGCAGCAATGGATCGAACTGAAGGAACATGAAGCGTGCAAAGGGAGTCACCGCATCGGCGACTGTTGGGGAAAATATGGGAAAACTCATACGACGCTTGGGGAAGGAAATGTATAACTTGTAACAACACTTATACAAGATAAAACAAGTTAAAATGCCAACGATCGTTCAAAACAAGACTGAAACAACACTCTCACAAGCTAAAAAAACAAAATCCACAAAAAAAGCAACAAAAGGAAATAAAAGCAAAACTCACCCCGAAAAGCAATGACAATGCTTCAAAGGTCCTTGATCTCCTAGGGAAGCTAGATCTTGATCATCGAATGAATAAGTCAGCTCTAGAGGTGTCTGTTACATAGATTTGAGCAAATGGAGTTCATGACACGTGTGCTTGAGATCAAGGACAACAATGCCACTTAACAGAAACTTCTAAAGATGGAAATGTGTCACCTTTGAGAAACTAATAATAGCTTCCTTACATATGAGTATGAGGGATGATTTTCCTCATAGCTTCTTTCTTTTCGGGAACCCTTCCATGTACTTCTTAGAAAGATTGTGTGGTCCTAGGGATGACTAGGCAACTCTCTGGTTCACGCATTGACAATTTCTGAGCACAGTATGGTTCTGTGAAATTTTTGGGTTGACTCTCAGGCTCTCCTTAATTTCCCAGCTAAAGGTAGGTTTCAGCTTTCTCTAAACAATTCTGGAGTCGAATCTCACTACTAAACTGATCTGCACAATTACTGGACTAAAGGATGGATATCAATTGTCTCTGCGCAATTCTAGAGTTGAAGGCTTACTTGATGTATTGGATTGATCTGCACAGTTTCCTAGTTGAGGACATGTTTCCAACTGGGTCTATGCAATTCTGGAGCTGAAGCTCACTACTAGGTTGCACTACACATTTCTTGAGAAAGCCTAGTTTCCCTCAAGGATTTCATAGATCATCAAGGCAGTGCAAGAACCAGATTGCAACCAAGTCACGGGGTCAGCTTGTGGTTAGAGAGTAAAGAAAGTAAGTGAAAACAAGTTGTAAAGCCAAAGATAAATTTAAATGAAAACACAAGTACGTGAGCAGTGCAAGACAAGTTGCTAATATTTATGGAGGGATGCTCCAAAATGAAGTGAAGGAAAAATTTTGGAGGGTGGTTGTAGTTGCTACAACATTGGCGACATACTAGTATAACTCCATCTCTATGTATGGACATTGTCTCGTGTAAAGTGAGTCTAACTCCCCCAGAAGTATTGTTTGATTATTTGATTGTCATGGCTTCCTCACTAGCTTGAGTTAAAGATATAGTCCCTTCCATTCTCTTGATCATTCAACACACACACCAAGCCAGGTCAACTGAGTTGTTTCTATTGGGGATGTTCGGTATATTGATGCACAAGTAATGTAGACTATCAGAGTTTAAGTTTCATCTCTGGTGTTGCTCTGCTGCAAGTAGGCCTGGATAGTACCCTGGCGGAGTCACTTCAGGACCACAAGCATCGCTCTGCTGCCAGTGAGCCTAGACAATACCCTGGTGGAGTTACTTGCTTCACCTCTCTGTGCAGGAAGCATTTCTCTTCTTTCACCTTTATTTATTATTTTTTTCATTTTTCATTTTTTAGAGAATTGTGCATAGTCACTTATTTATTTCATGAGGCAGAAGAGGGATCCTAACTTATTGAGAGGAGAAGAGGTTATACCTTCAAATAAGTATGTTATATATACCTCTGACATACTTGTTAAGGTTTTCCACCTCACCTTGATTTACTTGATTGAGTTTACAAGGGTTAACTGAATATAGAAAAACCGATTAGAGTAGGCGGTACTAGTTAAAAGTGCAAGTGTTGTGTTTTCACCAAGACTCACTCTAAACAAAACATATTTTCCTTTAGGATATCATTGACTGAAAGAATGCAAGATCTTCATACAGAGAGGGGATACATATAACCAAATGTTGATAGTTGTACAATTCCTCTTGTACTTTACCCTTCCTGTCTCAAGAGCCAAACATGGTTTCATGTGAAGCTAAACCTATGGGTGCAAAACAAACAAACAAACAAAGCAAAGGACATAAGTAAAATGAAAGAAAACAAGTAAAGAAAAACAAGTAAGCAAAGAAAAACAAGAAAGAACACACTACTCTTACTCCTAAACTAAACAATGCATGGGCCTACTCACATGAAATGATATTTCCAATGCAGCCACCGGCGCATTGGGTGGCCCATGTTGGCGAAGGAATGGTCGAAAAGAAAGATATTCAAGTAAACTAACATGTAAGAAATATAAAACAATGAAAACCAACACACTCGAAGTTTGAATGCATCCACATAAAAGAAAAAAGTAAAAGTGCAAGACAAACACTCTGCGAACATACCATGGTGTGATAACATATTGTGTATAGGCAAAGAACGTGCACACTCTTTTAATCTTTGAAAACGAGCAAACATGCAGAAAGAAGAAAACTTTCGATTCATAGCATGACTTGCTACATATGAATCCTCCAATGCATGAGCAATAGGATCGTGTGATTTTGGTGGAGGGTGTAATATGTGCATATCATATTGATTTTCAACATAAACGAGAGAGAGATGAGAGCTTGAGGTGGTTCAACAGATTTTTGATCGGGAGCGGAACTAACCTCAAGACAACGAGGACCTAACATAACCATCAACTCAGGCTGAAGTGCCTCAACAACTTGAGGAATTTCCACTTCATCAGGGGGTAAATCATGAAAGATCGGTAGCTTATAAAGATAAATAACAAGTGAATCAGAATTGTGATCAAATGAAGGAATAAAGAGGTCACGAAAGCCATGATTAGAAAATTTGAGATGTAAAATGACATACTCATGATATGGCGAATCATATAGAGGGGTTGATGAGAAACAAAAATCATCACCCTCTGAATTTTTAGAAAGAAAAGATGACAGATTGAGTGGATCCAGAAGGAAAGATTTTTCCTCTCCGTAATCAAATGATGGACTGACATCCTGTGCATCTTGTGAATGATCAGAAGTGGAAACATCCGGGAATGAATTTTCACAAGAAAATTTAGAAATGGAAAGATCACAAAAGGTGTCAGGATTGAGCGGACCAAATGTGGACAAAAGGAGGCCATCCTTCACCGCAAATTTTTCTTCATATTCCCACACATACTCATCAATAATGATAGTGTAGGTCAGATGGTTAACACCAACTCTGTCGAAAACTTGATCCTCGTGAACATCACACATGGATTATGGAATGGACGAACTTAAGACACAAAAATCCACAGAATCAATAAAGCGAGAGGATAGAGGTTGAGAAAATAAGTTCACATGACAACAAATGGGCTTGAAGTCCACATCTATGCTGGAATCTAGAGCAGGTGGGGTGGGAGGAGGTGACAGTTCAACAAATGGGTTCGTAACTTCTCCCACCTCACCTTGCATAGATTGAGCTGTGTGATGAGGAGAAGACGACGGGTCACTTGTGACATTAACCTTGTTCGTCTTAGATTTGGCAGCTCTAACAAAAAGGTATGTTGGGAGGGGTTCAAATGATTATAACTCATGTGGATTTTCAAATATGTAAGAAGATACTGAAACCTTTCCTTGAGAAATTTCCAATCAACTTTATCTTCGGGGATTTGGAAAGCAAGATTTTGGAAGCGCTCCCAAAATTTCCAAAGAGGTTCATTAGGTGCATTCCATAATTCCACGATTTTTTTATTGATTTCTTGATAGTCATAACGATAGAAAGCACGACCTAAATCTCTAATCATGTGATCAAAAGAGTGAATGGAGGTTGCGTGGAATGTGAGACAACATACTTCGAACTCCTTTCAAACGTGTGAGAGAATAACCTATAGGAAATGATGTCCAAGGGGACTTCATTCTCGTGACAGAAGCATGCGAAGGAGAATTGTGCCTTAGCATGGTTGCTCCACCTTCACCATCATACGTAAATAGTGACAAGTCATCAAGAATTCCCTCCAGCACTTCGAAATCTTCTGCATGAGAAAAACATGCCAGAGGTATGATTGTAATGTAAGTCATGAATGATGTGTAGAGATTCAGGACAAAATTTGAGGACTTAGCTTGTCATCTTTCCCTCCTTCTAGCGCCAGAAATGTTGACAGTGATGGACCCACCAACATGTTAGGGGATCTCCCTAGTAATAAGTCCCAAATAGACCTCAGAACATTTGGAGTAGGAGTCCCAGCAATGGGTAGTACAATAGTACCTTGATTGCGGTAGCATGCAGAGGTAAGTATGATACCTTGTCAAAAGCAAGTGTGTTACCTTAAATCAAGTCAAGTGAGATGCATGGGGGTTCTAACACATAGAGGGGAAAGGAAAGTTTGTCCCTTAAAATCTTGTAATAGTACACAGCTTGAAAGGAAAACATGATCTGAATGGCATCACAGGCTGGAAGAAGAATAGTCCACAATCCAAAGTGACAGTTTAATATAACAACACATCTTCAATAATATTCATACAATCACATACAAAATAGTTCATACACAAATGTGTAATTTAAATAACATACATTGCTAAATTAACCAGAATAGTCAAACTACAATAAAAATATATGCATGAAAATGTGTTGGCTCAGTTATATATATTAAGTGAAAGTTCCATCCATACTATTGTAGCGGCTACAACCACCCTTCAAAATTCTGGCTCGCATGCAAATTTTAGAGCCTACCTTGGATCTTGCGATTGATAATCCTTGGTCACTTGTTGGTAAGATGATGATTTCAAGCTCCCCTCTTTGATCCTAAGAGTTTTCTGTGTTCACATCCTTATGCAGCATGTGTCATTTTTGGGCATAGGTGTTGCTTTTTTTCATACAAAGGGAATGTTGTTTTGCTTTAAGGGAAAGCATGTGCACATGAGTGGTTGTCATCAGATAGACATGTTTCACACTCACTTTGTGCACTCTTGTCATGAAGGTTGTTGCATCAAGTAAAGTATGTCTTATGTATTCTGTATGGTCTAGGTTGTGTCACTAAGTGTTCATGTGCGATCACAGTTAAGTCCTATCAATGTTTACATATGTTTCACTGATCTCACACTTAACCATTTTCCCAAGTAACCTAGGCTCATCCAGCTTCCCAAAATTGTGTGCTTTGCTTCTGCAACCATTAATCTTCCTCCCTTGCCTGCTGAAACCTCATAGTGTGTAGAGAAACCAACCTCCCTTGCCTCCTGAAGCCACGCAGTGCACAGAGAAACCAAATTCCCTTGCCTACTGAAACCTTGCAGCCCATAGAGACACCAACCTTCCTTGCTTGCTGAAAATCTGCAGCCCGCAAAGACCCTAACCAACACTATTGTCCAGAAATGTGTAGAACAGTCCAGCTACGCTGCACTCAAAAATTGTGTAGAGGTGTCCTCCTAGGACCCCTATCTTGCAACAGTGTCCTGTGCCTCAAAACTCCGTAGTGTTGTCCAAGCTATGCTTTCTGTCTTGCATGCCGAAACTACATAGATGAGCCTTCCCAGACCTCATTCCAGCAACATACACTGTCCGCTGAAATTCTACAGATCTACCCCTCAGTGTCTATAGGAAAAGGTGACATGCTAAAATCATTTCCAAGGAGTTGAGGAGAAGGACCAAGGAACCAAGTAATGGAAAATATCAGGATTACATGCAAACTCCATCGGATGCATGATCATCTTGAGGGTAATTATGGTAAGTAAAGAACACCTTCTGAAATACACCTCTTAGTTGAGTTTGCAGGATGGCTTGTCAATGTCAAACCATCCTTTCCTCAGTAACACACATGTGCACAAACATGAAAAGTCATTTTATTTGTTTCTTCTACATGTCTTGCTACCTTTTCACTTGTTTGGCCAACTGTCATCTTCAACATGCTGATTGTTATGTCATGCTTGCGACCTCGTTCTGGTGATGTTGAAAGTTGTGTTAAGTTGTGATCACTATGTAAAACTCTATCACACTCACACACGATGTTGTAAGCACTATCGCGAAAGTGTCGTCATGGTCATCCTCACCGAGTGTATGTTGTCTTGATTGTTCGAGGTGTCTTATCGTTGAGTCACGTTGAGTGTGTGTTCGGAAAGTCATGCATCCACAATTTCACTCCATCAAACACTTAGTCATTTTGCTGAAACTCTGTCGATCGGACCTTCCTCCAATAGTTGTACCTTCGCTGAGCTGCACTACGTAGTCTCAACTCTTAGTGATCACGGACTACTACCCAAAATTGCATAGAGATTGTGGTTGTATCCTAGGCAGTATACATTATGTAATCTTGGAATTGACTAGACTGACCGTCACCCAGAACAACACAAAATTTTCTCAACAAGTCATCCCAAAGTGCGTTTCCCACAAGTAGATCCATCAAGCCTCCATTTGGTCAACCAGAGAGTTTGACCGGGTAGTGACCATGGTGATGAGCCCCATAAATGGGTAATTATATGGGCTCATTTTACCTCCTAACATAGTCAAATCAACCATTCTCTTAGCTTATTGTATGTTTTTTGATTAAATTTATGCTTATGGAGTGAGTTGAGTTAGTTATGATGCCATGTGGTCTAATATGTGTTTAGTGCAACTTATTGTTGAATTTTGAAGACAAAGTCAAAGATTCAGTGGACAAATGGCAGCAGTAACTTGAAGTGGACAAAGGAGAGGACTTATAGGAGGGAATACCCCTCATTTATTACTCCCCACTCCGTATTCCCCTTCATTCAGCTTGGAGTACAAACAACCAAATCAACAAAATAGGATGCAATTGAGCAAGTGGAGGATAACTAATGATTATCTCAAGTTTTGGGAGCCAAGCCTCCCTGATTTTAAGGAAGCTGTTGGTAGCTTTAGTTGTATAAGTAGAGAGGCTTAGGGCCTCACTAGGGTTAGATTTTTGTTGGATTTTTTGTACAGTATTGCTTATGTAAACTCTGCTAAACTTCAAGCTTATTATTTTGACAGTTCATGTAATCTTGTTATTATTTTGATAATAAAGATGGAATAATTTTTGGGCTAGCACTGAGTTACCTTAGAGGGTTGAAGCTCTTGGGTTAGGGCCCAATCCAAGCAGCCAAGCTCCTCTTTACTTGTATTTATATGCTTTGTTTCAGTTTGTAGATTAGTTGTTGTTTGATGTATCTCTTTCATGGTTAAGAATAGGTTGCTTTTGATGATTTAGGAGTTTGATTCCATTTGTGCTTTCTATAGCAGGTTAAGAAGTGATAAAAAGAAGCTTCAAAAGGCTAGCAATAGTGCCTTGGCCTCTCTTCCTCCCTTTGGGACCATGAATTGAGGTAAAGACCCTCTTGCTGCCCCAAAAACATAGATTTTCCTCATTCATAGCACTTCTAGTGTTTGCAGTTTGTTAGATGGTTAATGCTTTGCTTTAGATCTTTTCCACTAGGCTCACTTCTTTATTTGCAATCAGTCTTTTTCCATGCTTTCTTTCTTGTAGCATTTCTCAGCATTTGCTTTCATAGATCATATTTTAGACTAGCTTGATGCAAAATTCTATTTTTCTAGATGCACTCATTCTTTTGCAATAGATCTATTCTCACAACAGAACAACCTATCAACCATCACATCCTCTCTCTGATCCATGCCCTACAGGTCACCCAAAGCTCAACTCAAATCTGCCTTATTTTTCTGCATTTTTCCATATAACTTCTTCCTCTCTCCTTGAGCAAACCCAATCATCTTTCTCTCTCCTGGTGATTCTTGATAGACCCTAGGCATCTTAGCACCTCATTCCAACCTTCATCCACCTTTTACACCCACTCTCATACCCTCAAAACCATGAAAACTGCTCTCGGCCTCCTCCCGTAGACCTCTTGTAGACCTCCTGTAGATCCCCTGTGTCCTCCTGTAGATTTTCTTGTAGGCTTTCTTTTGAAGGCCGAGTGTGGGAAAAGCCTCCAGAAGGCCACCTAAGACCTTCTAGGACCCATCCACACCATCCTACATCCTCTCAAGTCCCAAAACCGCCCTCCATCGCCACCTATTTGCTACCACATTCACAAACAAATAAATTACATGCATGACACATTCACATAAAAATGCATAAAAATCCAAAAAGATGCTTTTTTCTAATTTGCATCCAGAAATAGCTTCAGTAGATGTTGTTTACTTCCTTGAGTAGGTAATGGCATTCTTTTCATGGTTTTCATAGTGCTTTATGCAAAAGTAGGATTAGTGGTTAACTAGGATTTCCTTGGTTTGCTTTACATTTCAGTCTTCCTTTCTGCAGTTAGAGTAGCCTCTATAGAGTAATCTATTCTTTCATCACATATAGAGCTTCTTCTAGAATCCATAGAAGTTGGCTTGAGCTCCTAGTGATCTTGCACCGGTTGACCAAGTGACAACCTGCAATAAGAACTAGTACTTGTGCATACAACACCATCGCTTCCAAGTTTGTTATGAACTACCGGGTTGATAAGAGTAAAGTAGGCAGCCCAGGAGTTGCAACATTATTGCTGCAATACTGGTGCTCACCACTTTTTGGAGTGGGGAAGCATCAGAGGATTTTGTAATTATTGCTTCTATTTTCTATCGCAATATTATGCTAATAGTTTATTTCAACAAAAGTAGACAAGTCATTTCTTTCAGTTCTGCATTTCCTTTCTTTCCTTTTCAATTCTGCCAATTTCGTTTCAGCAAGAGTAGACTAGTCATTTCTTTTCCTTCAAATTTTGCATTTCCTTGCTTTCCTTTTCAATTTTGCAAATTTCATTTCAGTTAGTTGAAATTTGTTTTGTTCAATCAATTTCAGTTTTGTAGGTACAATCAATGTGGGGAAAAAGAAACAAAAGCCAACCAAAAATATTTCCTTTCATGCCTCATAGGAATAGAGATAATTCAAGAAATTTTTTTCCCAACACCCCCACTACCTCAAACAGCCAACTTTATCTCTTCTTCAGAATTAGTGATCAATAAGAACCTTTAGGTGAGAATCCTATGATATTTGAAGAGCCTATAGGGGAAGAGGAAGAAGAAGAAGTAGACATTCCTTTAAAGCCAATGGATGAACACAGAAATGCTAGGGGGAATGGAGAGAGAATAGAGGGTACCTTTCCCATTTGGGAGACCAATGGGGACACCAAAATGAAGAATATAAGTCCTTCAACCCTACCTCACTTCCATGGTTTGACTACAGAAGATCCTAACACTTTCTTGTTTGAGTTTGCTATCATTTGTCGAACCTATGACTATGCAGAAGACGAGCAAAATTTGAAACTATTACCTTATACTCTCAATGATGCAACATTGTGCTGGTTCATGGGGTTAACTAGCAATAACATCACAACTTGGGCTTAGATGCAACAGACCTTTAATGACAAGTATCGAGACTACTGTAGGTCAAAAGATACCAAAGAAGAAATCTTCTGAATGACCACGGGAAGTGATGAATCCTTGGAAGATTATGAAGAGAGGCTCCAACTCATTTACAAAAGGGCCAAGTGTACACTTGACCCTGAATCTCTGAAGTTGGTCCTGCTCAGGGGAATTCCGGAAGACCTTCTAGACAACGTCCACCTGTTGGTCGGGGGAGACATCTACCAACTATCTTATGAGGACATAAATATTGTTTTTATAAACCATTCTAGAGAAGCCAGAAAGAAAGGTAGGGGGATTCAACCCATAGCCAGTACCTCTTCTTCCAATTCATCCATTAAAGGAGAAACTGGAAACATGCTGGAAGACTTCAAGAGTGTGATGCTGCATACTCTTACAATGCAAATGGATACCTTACGTATCAAAAGAAAACAAGAGGAAGAAGACAGGGCTTTGGCCATTTTTCGTCCTAGATGAACTAGGAGGCATCCTAGGAATGAATGTCCATTGAAATCTATAGAGGTTTGTTCAGTCTATGAAGAAGATCATTCTACAGATAAGTGCCCTTCCTTTCCCGAGCTTAAAGTGGTATACCAAGGGGCTGAAGGGGCCACTGAACCACTCTATTTCATGAACCAAAGGAGACCATATGGACCTAGACCATACCAGCAGGGGATGCAAGGGACATCTCAGGCATATTACCACCCCAACCAAGTCACTTCCGTACCTTCTTGGGGCCCTCCTACTCATCCTTCCTGGTCCACACCTCCTCCTTGGTCCTTCACAGCTCCATATCATGTCCAACCAGCCACCCATTCATTCCAATCCTATGCTCAGCCGCAACCTCAATGGAATGCATCTCATCAGTGGTAGTGGCCCCAGTACAACTCTTCTCCCACTCTTTTTCCTCCACCACCTACCCAACCACAACTGTTACCTCCTGCTCCACCAAAGCAACCCCAGATGCCTGCCCATCCAAACCCGAACTTGAACAACAGATAGGCTCAACAAGTGTATAGTGGGGAACCATCATGCCCAACTTATGCTCTGGAGATTCAGGAGATTAACCTGTCATCTGGGAAGGTTCTCCCAGATAGCCATCCTCCACCCAGGGAGGTTGAGGAAGATAAAGAGGAAAGTGAACCTAAATCAAATCCACCCTTTCCTGAGAGACTATCTGCAATAGTACAACCTACCCTAGAAGAAACTGAACTCCTGGGAGAATTGAAATAGTTATGTGTGAAGATACCACTTCTCAAAGCCATCAAAGATGTGCCTATCTACAATAGGTGATCAAAGAGAAGTGCTTTAGGAATCCAGGAAGGCACAAGAGAGATGACCCAGCCATCAATGTCCACTACAACAAAACCAGTGATTTGCGCCAGATTTTGCGCCAGATTTTAGTGCATTTTTTTTGTAATTGTGATGAGCAACCTGGCACTAAATCTGGCTCTATTGTACAATTTTTAAAGCGTCCTTTTTTGCACCTGATTTTGCATCCTTTTTCACGCTAGATTTTGCATCATTTTTTACACCAAACTATGCATCATTTTTTGCGTCAAATTTTGAACCAAGATTTATATCTTATTTTATGACAGGTTTTGCTTCTAGTTTTGTGTCATTTTTTGCATCTATTTTTCATTCTCTTTTGCTTCCTATTTTGTGTCATTCTTTGCTTCCATTTTTGCACCATCATTTGCATCAAGTTTACACTGTATTTTGAATCCAATTTAACGTCTTTTTATGCATCCATTTTGTGTCAGTTTTTGCATCTAGTCTTACGCTAGGTTTTGTATCTAGTCTTACACTAGTTTTTGCTTCTATTTTTGCACCAGCTTTGGTGCCTATCTTTGCACCATGTGTTGAATTTGATTTAGCACCAAATTTTGCATCCATTTTTGTGCCCATTTTTGCATCTTTTTTTGGACCATTTTTTACATCCACATTTACGTTTGATTTGTCTCCATTTTTCCCATCTCATTTTGCACCATATTTTGCGTCATTTGTTTTATCCAATTTTGCATCATTTTTAACACCATCTCTTGCATCTAATGTTACATCATTTTGAGCATCCAAATTTGCATTTATATTTGCATCTTATGTTGAGTCATGTGTTGTGTCCACCTTTGCATCTTATTTTGTGTCTAATTGTACATTCAATTTAGAGCCATTTTTTAAGTCTACTTTTGTATTTGTTTTTGCACCAAGTTTTGCATCCAATTTTAAGCTATTTTATGCCCCTTTTTGCACCATTTTTTTGTGTCTACTTGTGTTGAATGTTGCACCATTATTTATACCGACTTTTTCATCCAATTTTGCATTTTTTTGGTGTCTAGTTTTACATCGTTTTCACCATCCAAATTTGCATCTTTTTTTGCCTCATTTTGTGTCCACATTTGCATATAATTTTGTGTCTGAGTTCGAGCCTAAATTTGCATGTGATTAGGAATCATTTTTTACATCCAATATGGCATCCTTGGTTTCACCTTTTTTCAGCCCCATTTTGCATCTTGTTTTATGTCTTTTCTTACATCTTTTTTTTTTCCTTTTTTGCACCCAAGTTTGCATCCCAAATTTACACCATTATTTGCATCATCATTTGGCATATTAATTTGTAACGTTTTTTTCTTCTTTTTAACGCTCAACTTTGCATCTTATTTTACATCTAGTTGTTGTCTTTTTTTGCATCTAATTTGGTGCCCATTTATGTGTCCTTGTTTTTTCGCAATTTGATATCCTTTTGTATGCCATGTTTTGTTTCCTTCTTTGTGTCAACTATTGCACAATTTTTCACTTCTAATTTAAAACACTTTGTATGTCAATTGTTTGCATTTTTGTATTAATTCCTAGTTTAACATCCAATTTTACTTTCAATTTTGCATCCATGGTTACATCCGCATTTGACTTCTTATATAGAGTATATTTTTCTTTACATATATGACCCCCTTTATAGATTCATAGTGAAATATATGATAGTTTCTAAATATCATTAAAGCAGATATCACAATTCAAAATCATTTGTAAAGAAATTTAAGAGAAATCGACAACATCCATAAAAAAAAATAACAATGTGTCATTAACAATTTTCAAAACATGTATAAAATAGCAACATAATACTAATAAAATCAGTATTATTTTTAATCAAAACAAGTAAAATTCAAATATGATTAACAAATCAAAATATTTCATGAATATCGTTATTCTACGATAAATTAACAACATACATAAATCAAACTCATCGTATGATTACAAAATCAAAATGTCTCATTGATATAGGGTAAATTCACAACACCCATCTAAACATAGCAATGTCATTCTACACAATAATTTCTTCATAAAAAACAATGCATGTGCATGCATAGCTACCACCACCAAGATCATCCTCATGATCATATTGACCATCCTCATTACTCTGATCCACATCATCACCAACACCGCAACTATCATCATCATCTCCTCCTTCACCACCATCATCCTCATCCTCATCCTCATCATCTCCTGATATATGTTGAACATAATTTGGATCATCGTCTTGGCAATCATTACCTATAGCATTCTGACAAAAAAAATCACAATATTACATGTTAGTATTAATTACATAACGCAACGCATGTTTTTGTTATACAATGTTAACCATAAAATGAGGTAAGATATAATATCTAATAGTACTAAAAAATAAAATGAAAATATGGTTTAAAAGTATATTGGAAATCCAACTAATATTACATACCATAGAGTCCATCCAAACAACAAATTCAACCCATCTCTTTTGCTGCAGCACCTCCTTTTCCAAATGATTTGGAGGTCTTCCATATTTTAGTTCCTATCAATCAGTAAATAGGGAGAAATTAGATAACAATGACTTTCTTCTAGTACAAAATTTATTAAAAAAATATCACATGTTTAATTTACTTACAAAGGTTGTTATCAGTGCTTTTAAACCTTTCTAGCCACTACGATAAGTGACTTTTGTCTTGGTTAACCTCGCCTTGGATGCCTTGTCCTTAAACATAAACCAATTCAATTTATTTTCACACAAATACATGTCTAAGATACTTATAAGTATTAATACATTCTAAATAATGTTTAATGAAAAATTCAATACCTGAATGCTCTCATTGCTGGCTTTTCTTTGTGCATCCAACTTCTCATATGATTTTACAAGTTCTTTCCATACTTTAAAAGGTATGTCAATAGGTCTTTGTTTCAGTCTTTGATCTTGAGGCATTTTTTTAATTTTTCTTGTTTGGTTAAAAATGTTGGTTAAAAAAAACCGAACAAGTAATTCACATCAATGGCATGGGGACTCTATGGATATGTGTAAAAAAATGGCTATAAAGAAAACATCCAAAAAACATATGAGCTCTCCCTTTGATGGTCACTTGGGGCATATGGCTGGAAAGGAACAACTCCATTTTCGAAAATGAAGGACAATCCTTTCTCAAAGTCCTTCCTAATATTTGCTCCAAATGTCTTAAAATGAAAAACAAATTTCAAACGTCATCCTCAAACATCTCCCTTAAATATAACGTTGGACCATAAATTCTTCACTTTTATTGTTATCGGCTCTGGAATGATTTTTCTATATGCAATTATATAATGAAATATGTGTGCACTAATGAAAAAACATCGAGTTTCATTTTTCATAATCACAAACAATGAAAAACGAATCACACGTAACTAACATCATTTTGGAAATTTTATATTTATTAAAAATCTTTAACATGTTTTCCTCCCATATCTCATAAAAAGGTGTGAAATTTTTTATATACTCTCCAATAAGCACTACAACAAAACCAGCGATTTGGAGGTTTTACACTAAGTTTTTCAACATCGAGCTTACTAGGGCTTGCACCACCTGGGTTATTAGTAAGAATCTCATGAGGTTTGCATAGTCATGATTATTAGAATCAAAATAGTAGGATTTGCACTAAAAAACAGTTCATAGAGCTTTCCTGCTGGGGAGAAAATCACAAGTTCAACTTCTGCAGTGCAGAGCACCGAGAGCTCGTAAGCTTTCTTCAGCAATCCACCTACGTTTGGAAAATGTAGCCTGCCTGCTGGCGATGTTCTCAATCCTCTTCCTCTGCATCTTTCCCCTCACTATTCTCGTATGTCCTCTTTCATTTTTCCCTCCAAACAAACCCTCTCAAATTGAGAAAGCAGAAAAACTCACTCGATGAGAATCCGAATCCAATTATCGCTTCTAACAATAACCCAATACGATACCAGAAGTGATTACACAAAACCTCATTGACTCTTCATTTGTTTGGAAAAGAGCTAAGCATATACTTCTGACGAGGGTTTCCGTCTCAAGTCTGGCTCGCAGGACGTCGCTTAGTCAATTGCGAGAAAAATTTTCCACCTGCCTGTCACATATGGTTTGTCACACTATATATTAAAATAAGGTTGATCATACTAACAATAAGGTTGTATAGTTTAAAAGGAGGGCTCTCCTGACTGCATTTGGTTGGTTTATAGAAAAGATTGCTGGAATGTGTAATGTGAATGCTCTGCTAACTGTTTTTTAAGCATTTGAAAGTATTAAAACCCCCTAGGATAATTAATGTAAGACCTGTTAATTAATGTGTAAAGATGGCTATTGTCCTTGGGCTACCTTAGCTGTTCGTGTTTAGTGATCTGTGGTATTATGACTCCTCAAGTCACTATTAAACCATGAGAACCATGCCCAGGCAGACTAGTGTGACATTGTGGATGAGAACCAAAACTAGACTCCTATAACCTCCTTTTTCATCCTTTAAATTGCAGAATTAACTGACTGTTCTAGTAATCGTTCTTGAGCACCTGAAGATGTGCACCCTAAATAATAAGAATAATACCCTATAACATATGAATAGTCCATCCTGTGCATGTAGGATATGCACATGAGGTCCAATAAAATCACTAACCAGAATACCAGGTGTTATTAAAGCCTCTACAGGTTGATATATATGAATGTTACAGTGTGCAGGAGTATGATTCAATTCCATACGAAAATACAAAACATCTGATAGGATTTCCTTATACCTCATAGGCAAACAACCATTGTCCCTTCTATAGATGAGCAGAATAAGTGCTTGGTTCTCTACACTAAATAAAGACAAAGTATAGTAATTATTGCTGACAAAATAGGATTTAAATCGCGGTTCAATTGCTTGACATTCAGCTGGTCACAGAATTGTAGAGTGCATAATCATAAGTGATGTTGCGAGCCTCATTGCTCAAAGTCTAAGGGTCTTGCGAGCCATAATCACAGCCATGTATGGCATATCTTGTGATTATGGCATTTTATGAGGTCAATTCTTGTGAAGACATTTCAGTTTATAATAAATTTTGAACCTCAACAGAGTTTTGGCAAGACCTAGCTGAGCTAGGACATCAACAACACAACTGATATGAATGACATAATCTAGCCTCAAGAGGGAGCCTCTTTTGTTTCATCACTCTAACAATCTATGAAGTGGTGGAAAGCATAACAACTTCCCTTTGAATATGACACCTAAACTGAGTACAAATACTAAATGATGCAGCCCTTGGTGCATGTCTCTCAAAGTATCGATATTTCAAATGTTGAAAGCTCTTGTGCCCATTTGATATGCATTCGATTGCAGTTCCCCTGAAGAAAGAATCTTATAAAGGTGAGGCCATGGCCAATATGTTAGCCATATCCATTGGAGTTGCCATTGCTTGACAAATTTAGTGTGATCAGTCCCACCATGATTCACATGGGCTTCTACTCAACACTGGCTGTTGCTATTGTAAGAGTCTTCAAGCTCGTTGAACCCATAGTATTGATAAGTGTATTCTTTGGGTCTCTGGTTTTCAAATTCTGCTTATGTTTTCCTCTCAGTATCATTATTTCAAATGTTGAAAGCTCTAATTCCCATTGCTGTGTATTTGATTGTGGTTTCCCTGAAGAAAGAAGCTTATAAAGGTGAGCCCGAGGCCAATATGTTGGCCATATCCATTGGAGTTACTATTTCAGCTTATGGGGAGGCCAAGATGAATGCATGGGAGGTGATTCTCCAGTTAAGTGCAGTTGCATGTGAGACTACCCAATTGGTTCTCATACAAATTCCACGAACATCAAAAGGGATTAAGTTGAATCCCATCACATCTTTGTTGCTCCTTGTTTCCTTGTTTTTCTCAGCACCCCCTGGGCCTTAGTAGAATACCCATTTCTGATAATCAGGGTCTCTTCCTTTGATTTGGATTACATGACATTTCTGCTTGTGCCTTGGCTCTTAATCTTGCAGTATTTCTTCTGATAGGAAAGACTTCAGCCTTGACTATGAATGTTGCTGGTCTTGTCAAGGACTGGCTGCTCATAACATAATCTTTGTCTGTAATAAATGAAAAGGTTACAGTCATAAACTTGAGTGGGTGTGGACTGGCTTTTCTGGTTGTCTGTTACTATAATCATTTGAAACTTCAAGCTCTCAAGTCCAATGACAACCAACCAAAGTACCTCAGCAGTGCAGCTGATGCCAATGATGAAGGAGAAGGTTTGATAATGACAAGTGGGAGATTCTCAATCAGAGATTCAGAACCAGTAGAGAAAAATCAAACTCAAGCTTCAGGATTAGGTATTTAGATCATTAATATTGTCTTGTGCTAGAGATTACTGTTCTTGGATTGGCTCCTCTATGCCCAGATATATTTGCAGGGAACAGGCCAATCATTCACAATGAAGAAGATAATGACAAGATTAGTGTATAATGATGGACAGGATGGTGCCATGGTGCCAACCTAAATCTCAAGTAAGGAGACATCTGTTCATCAATTTGTCAAGAAGCATGGCCTACAATTCAATTGCTCTAAGCCTATCACTTCTTCCACCTGTCAAATAAATTGTTTCCTGTTTGTTTAGTTTGACAAAAGCAACATTGAAGAAGAACGTATTTTCACTTGCACTAGGATTTGTAATTTTGTATATAATTGGACTTAAGAAAAGGATTGTTAAACATGTAAATCATAGATTGTGGAGGAGCTCTTTATGTCCAACCTTTATACCATGCAACCACAACCACTAGACATCTCATCTATCAAATCATAGACTAGGCAACCCATCAAAGGGAACAACAAAGTGAAGAAGAACCAACGACACATTTGATCAGCCACAAAAACAAATTTCCAAATATGAGAAGGTATCTATGATGCAGGAAACATGGCCCGCCCCTGCATACCAGCTGCGTTTTCATATCGAGCCACTGAAACACAACTAAAATGCTCTTGAAACACATTTCAATTCATATGAAATGTATTTTCACATGGGAAATGCATTTCAATTCATATGAAACATATTTCACATGAGAAACACATTTCAATTCATATGAAACATATTTCACATGGGAAATGCATTTCAACATCTGTACAACGTGTTTCTAAATGAAATTTGTTTGATTTTGCCTTGATTTAAATGTTGGGAACAACATTTTTTTGTTTTAATAACTAATTAGAGGATAATTATGAATTCATGAGACTTTTAGAAACTTCATACACTAGAAATATTTATTTAAGACTGGGTTTCACTCTCAATTTGCGTTAAAATGATGGCAATTAATGGTAATGTTAAAGTCTTAAAGTAAAACCTTTACTTAAATTTTTAACATTACCATTCATTGTCTTGAGATGTTTAAAAGCGGTTCCCATCTCCTCTAACTTCATATCGAGAAAGTAGAACTTCATATCCCATTCAAAATTCGACAGAGTTAACATTTTTCGAGATTTCAGGATTGGCAATTAATCAAAAGCACCAAGTGCTTTATGTACCTCAATGTTAGTGATATTGCTTATTTGACTCCTCTATCATTGCCTTAGCAAAACTGTACCCTTCCCTCAAACAAAAAATCAATGATTGGGCACACTAAGCTTTTCATACCATATTTTAAAGTTTGGATTACGTAGTTTCATCATGTTAAAATCGGCAACTAGGGCCAAACTCCACATGGGTCATCTTATTTATGACAACTGATATTTTTCTTGGATTCCTCTCTCCGAGAGGTGTAGGAGTGATCTAAAGATCATCCGATTCTGACATGTACAAATGAAGTTATGAATTTACTTTGATTATGGACAAATTGTCAAGGTCGGCCAACAAACTTATGTAGGCTCAGAAGCCCAACAGTCACGTCTATTCATCCTCAACGTTTGCTATAAATACATGATGCCTTAGCCTCATTTGGATACACTCATCTTCACACTTCTCTCTCTCTCTCTCTCCTCGTTCATTGGGTACGGATTTCTAGGCATCTCTCTCTCCACACGTCTGAAATTTCAGGAAAGCAAAATTTCAAGAGGCCGAAATTTCAAGAGACTGAATTTCTGGACAGTTTGACCAAGCGTTGACCAACATGAGTTGACCTCCTTTGACTACGTTTTGTGGGGGCTATCTCTATTTGGGCAAGCCGCATTTCTAGGCACAGAAATTGAGGCCAAACATTGACTTTGACCAACGTTGACTGCAGCTAGGGCTAACCACAGGTTGGTTGTTTGACCAAATTTGACTGCGCTGATTTTGGGTTCTTTTGAGGGTTGATTCATCTTGTTGTTTGGAGGCCGAAGTTGACTGAAGTTGACCAATTTATGAGGGTCAAATCTGCCCTGTTGACCAGCAATGACTTTTCTGGTTAGGTCTCTTTTGCCGCTGTCATTAATTATCAGATCTATAAATTGTAATATCTCTCTCTCTCTCTGCTGAATTATTGAAGAATATAAGAAGAATTGATCAAGAGTTTCCCCACATTGGGGTTAAGTGATGGTGGAATATTGCTTGTCATTTATGTTTGTCATGTAAATGTTCTTGCTCATTTATTCATAATGATTTCTTTCCACATTTCAATATATATATATATATATATATATATATATATATATATATATATATATATATATATATATATATATATATATATAGTGTGGAAAATAGTAGTGAGTAAGGTCTTCTTTGAATTGTGACTTAGTCAAAGAGACCACAAGCAATCCTATCTTTGACGTGCACGAGTTCCTAAAAGTTAGGTCAAGTTCCTAAAAATTAGGATGAGTTCATAAAACAGTTTAACTCGTGCGTATAGTTGGAGGCTCAATTGTTTGTCTCCTAGTGCGAATTATATTTGGAAAAGGACAAGCAAGTGAGCTTCAGTATCTAAATTGAGGCAGGATGAGTTACATGACTCAGTTAGACTCGGTTAACTAGTCAATCACAAGACCGAGATTCAAAAATAAACTTGCTAGATATACCTTATGTGAATTGCTTGTAAGAAGGACGAAGGCACAGAATTGAATCATTGTTTTGTGAGCACAAGGTTGTGAGACAAGACAATAGAGAGCATGAGTTTTGTGTGTGAGCTAGCAGAGCTAGGAAGAGTGTGAAGGAGAGGCCTATACACAGAGTTTTGGCACAGAAAATCCTTGTTGGTGTACGCAGGAATTAGGAGTAATTCCTAGAAGATAGGGCCACTATTGCGCTAGGAAATAAGCGGCTTCCAACGAAAGGAAATAGGGGCAAGCCAGCGCAAAGATTTAGGAGCTAAGGACAGGGTTGTTGCAAGCAGGTTTCAGTTAAGTGTCAATAGAAAGAACAGTGTTGTTCTCTAGTGAAACAATTTTCCTTGTATTAATTCTATTTGCTCAACTTTCTCAATAAAATTCTATAGCTAGCAGAGGGTTTTCCTAGTACGGTTCCCTACAAAAATCCTGTCTTGGTGTTACAAATTAGTTTCAAAATTGTTTACTACAGCAGTTGCAAGATTTTTAAGGAAATTCTACATGGTATCGGAGCAAGGAACAAAATAAATACCAACGCAAGTTGATTGGCACATCCTAGTGCAACATCACAAGGAGAATCTCCCTGAAATAGTCATAGCCCAAAGGAGCCTAGCAAAGTGGAGAAGAGGATTGGTTTTGGTTCGTTTTTCTTGTAACTAATTAGGCCAAGTTAGGCAGGAGCAAGTAGCTTGCAAGAGGAGCATTTTGGGTAGTCTTTTTGTGCATTATTTGTGGTGCAAACAACTTGCAAAACAGACCAAGTTTTTTATGTGTTGTTACAGGAGAGATTAAGCCCTAGTTTAGGGCTGGTCTATGTTCTTAAGGAGCTGGAACAACAATATATAAGAGGACAAGAGCTAACGCATAGAAGAGGAACCTGTGGAGAAATGTTTGCAAAGTTTTGAGGCAACAAACTATGGGTTGACGTAGGTGCAAGATGCCCTAATTAGAGGGTCGAAAACTTCAGGTAATTGCACAGGGGTGTGACCTAGAGAAGCAGAAGAAGTCTCTATTGGTTAAGGTATGTTGAATGTTATTCTCAAGTTGATGTTCTATTAAGTGGATGAGGTCCCATTGGACAATTGTGTGGGCAACTTAAGTGTACAGGTTGGAGGGTTGTTAGAAGTTGCCCTATTGTGCCCTAAGTACAGCCTCTTGTGAAGGACTACTAAGCTATTAGTGGGCAGGTGTTGGAGAGCTCTCTGGGAAAGCAGGATGGCGTACCAAGGTTTGAGAGCAGATAACTGTTTAGAGGGAGCATCAAACTTCGTTTCATGGAAAGGGAGGATCATGATAGTTTTGAAGGATAATGGGGTGGGAGAATTTGTGAAGCAGGCTATACCACCACTACAAGATCCCCAACAGTTGACCCGGCATACTAAGAATGATATCAAGACAAGGACGATTATTCTAGAAGGGGTCAGAGATCATATATTTCCTCATATCCATGAGAAGAAGACAGCTTATGAGATGTTCAAAACTATTTTAGATCTATATCAGAGTACCAGCGATACCAAGAAGCTTGCTCTTAAGGAGAAGCTAAGGAGTATCTAGGTGAACAAGGATGAGTCCATTGTCACGTATTTGTCAAAATTCACTCATGAGTATACCAGAGCATGACCTTGTGAGTTTTGCTCTTCTACGACTTCACAAGTCTTGGTATGGGTTCCAGGATGTTGTCAATGACAGAGATAATTTTCCTAGTTGGGAAATGCTATTGACTGACTACGTTCAGGAAGATATCCGAAGAAGGACCAAAAATGGTAGATCGATGAAGACAGAGGACAAGGAGAACTTTTCCATAACAAGCAAGAGTAGCAAGACCAAGGGCACGGAGGGCCAAGGAGTGGTCGAGTCTAGTCAAAAGGGCAAGTAAAAGGATCTAAGAAAGGTCAAGTGCTTCCATTGCCATGAGTTTGGACACTATGCCACTAAGTGTCCTAAGCGAAAGAACGAGTCCAGTGAGGATCATGTAGCTACATCAGCAAAGCTAGATGCATTTTTTGCCCCGTTCGAGAAATATTTATCATTGATTGCTTGCATGCCAAGCTCAGCAGACAGCAGTGTATGGTATATTGATTCGGTAGCATCCTTCCACATGACATCCTTCCACATGACCAAAAAAAAAGAAAAATTTTAGACACCTGAAGGAGAAGGACGTGTAGTTTCAAATCGAGAGGAATTGGTACTCTCAGTTTTCAGAGGGAGTCAAGTAATCCCCTCCATCTCAGAGATGTCTTTTATGTTCCAAGATTAAAGCAGAATCTTGTTTGGATAACTACCCTTGAGGACAAGGCTTATGATGTCATTTTCAGCAAAGGTAAGGCTTACCTCCAGCACTTAGCTTTTGGATGTAAGAAGCAGATAGGTGTGAGGATGAAAAATCACTACAAGTTCTAGGTAGAGACAAGTGCAACCTTGAGCAGCAAGGCAAGGAGAGCTCAGAGTAGAGAATTGATGGTTGAGGAGAGCAAAACCCAAAGGGAGTCCTTAGAGCAAGAGCAGATTAGAGTACCTAAGAAAAGCTACTCAAGAGTCAAGATGGAGCCTCAGCCAATATGTCTGTTTAAGTCTAAGGAGCCCTTAGAGAAAGAGCAGATTAGAGTACCTGAGAAGAAGCTACTCAAGATGGAGCCTCAGCCAATATCTCAGTTTAAGTCTAAGGAGTCCTTAGAGCAAGAGCAGATTAGAGTACCTGAGAAGAAGCTACTCAAGATGAAGCCTCAGCCAGTATCTCAATTTGAGTATAAGCTAGTTGGCAGTTGGGCCAACCAACAAGATGATGAGGAGCATAGCCGAAGGCGAGTCGAGGCAGCGACTCAAGCAATGACTCCCAGCATAGGGAGAGTTTGAGCCAAGTGGGCAAAGGATTTGTTTAAGGGAGATCAAGGGAGAGTTGGATCTTCCAATATCACCTTCAACCAAAGGAAGCAGCCACAAAGGTACACAGGGTGCATGGCCCTTATGACTGAAGTGATAGACTCGCAGAGCATGGTGGGAAAGAAAAGGTCTTATCAGGTTCCGCAAAAGAAGGCAAAGTCTTCTAGTTCAGTGGAAGAAGCTGCAACAACGGAGAACGTGGTAGTATTGGAGATAGATCCAAGTGGACGAGGTTCTTCCAAAAGCACCTTTCTCGCTAAGAGGGAATGTTGAAAATAGAAACGAGTAAGGTCTTCTTTGACTTGTTCCTTAGTCAAAGAGACCACAAGCACTCATGTCTTTAGCATGCATGAGTTCCTAAAAGTTAGGACGAGTTCCTAAAAATTAGGTCGAGTTCATGAAGCAGTTTAACTCATGTGTATAGTTGGAGGCTCAGTTGTTTGTCTCCTAGTGCGAGTTATCTTTGGCAAAGGACAAGCAAGTGAGCTTCAGTTTCTAAATTGAGGCAAGACGAATTACATGAGTCAGTTAGACTCAGTTAACTAGTCAATCACAAGACCGAGTTCAAAAAATAAACTTGCCAAATTTAGTTGATGTGAATTGCTTATAAGGAGGACGAAGGCACAAAAATGGATCACTATTTTGTGAGCACAACATTGTGTTGAGAATATAGTACCAAGGAAGTGTTTCCTAGGAATTTATCCTTTTGGCCTAGGAATACACATTAATATCCTTTTCTCTAAGTGACATTATGTGTTTATTAATGTCAAGGAGCTAAAGAAGCTTTTATGAGTTGTGTACCTTGTAATTCTAATTTATTAAAGTCACATGGGTTATTAAAGTGACTTTGTGTAAAGCACTAAGTCCACTTTATGTTAATAAGGTAACCTTTATATTTTAAAACTCACTTTATGAGCGACAAAGTGACCATGGTACTAAAACATTAAAAGGTTAAGTGAGGGGTCATCATGAGAAAGGGGTCTAATGGGAGCTTGATCTCAACTATAGATCTCATTAGCTGAGATTTAATCTCAGCCCTTGATCTTTAGCCTTTAGGGTTAGGTTTCCCTCTCAAAAGAAAAACAGAAGTTAAAGGAAATGAATGATTCTTCATTATTCTTCTCAAAGGAAAGAGGAGGGTGTAGGGAAGCTTGAGAGGAGATCGAGACAGCTAAAGGAGGATGCTGTGTTCCAAGGTGAACTCAAATCAGAGCAGAACGCAACCATGTTGTGGAGCTTGCATTTGGAGGCAGCAAGGAAGAGCTCCTTCATTCAATCCTCTTGAGAACTATTGAGGAGAGGAAAGGAGATAGGAGGAAGAGAATTTTTGTGAAGAAATTCTACAGCAAGAACTAGGAACAAGACCACAGTTAATCAAATCCCTAGAAGGCCGAGTTAAAGCTAAAAAGGGAGCACGAAATTTTGGAAGACTGTCACAGCCAGTGGTTGCACACAGGTCAAAGGCTTATTAGGAGTCAAGTTTGGTTACTCCTCACCGTAGGCAAGTGTTTTAGCAGCATATTTCTCTGCCAGCGTATTTATGTGGGACACAGTGAGATTCTTGGGCCAAGACCAGCAAAAATCTCAAGCCTGGTTTTAGTGGTATATCAATGATATTTAGAGAGCTGTTTTGGAGTGTATTTTCTCAAATTCCAGGGAGGTTAAACGCTGATAAAAAAACCTGTGCATATTTGCTGTGATGAACCCGAGTTTCAAGGAACCTGTGACTGTCAGTGTGGCTTGAATTCCTAAGAAGAAGGAGCATTTCAGAGGACTGTAATTTCAACATGAACATTTGTTGAAGACAGTTCAGAACTCAGTTTGAGAATGGGATTTCAGTGATGCTTCGTCAAAGAAACAAAATAAAATCCTCCTAGAAGAACTGGTTTTCCCCGCTGCGGGGTTTTTCTAGGATCATGTTGACCAAAAACAATGTAAAATTCATGTGTGTGCTTGCCTTATTTTTTCTCTTATCAGCTGAAAGTGAAATGTAGAGTACCTCTATGTTGTTTCAAGTTAAATGCAGAAAATGATAAAATGATGTGTATATCAGTCATATGCTATTGATGGGTTTTGGGCATTAAACCTTGCAAGAATTTGAAACTGGGTGGGCTACAGCATGAGCAGACATTAATTTTTTACAGGTTGTGAGACCAAACAATAGAGTGCGAGTTTTGTGTGTGAGCTGGCAGAGCTAGGAAGAGCGTGAAGGAGAGGCCTCTGCACAGAGTTTTGGCAGAGAAAATCCATGCTAGTGTGTGCTAGAAATCAGGAGTAATTCCTAGAAGATAGGGCCACTATTGCACTAGAAAATAGAGGCTTCCAGCACAAGGAAACAGGGGCAGGCCAGCACAAGGATTTAGGAGCTAAGGACAGGGTTGTTGCAAGCAGTTTTCAGCTAAGTGTCAGCAGAAAGAACAACCTTGTTCTGTAGTGAAACAATTTCCCTTGTAATTAATTTTATTTGCTCAACTTTGTCAATAAAAATCTACAGCTAGCAGAGGGTTCTCCATGTATGGTTCCATAGAAAAATCCTGTGTTATTGTATTGTATGAATGTGTTTTTAACTCTTTTTTATTCCGCTGCAAAAGAGTAGAGAAACTCTGTGTCTTGGTGTCACAAATTAGTTTCAGAATTGTTCACTACAGCAGTTGCAGAATTTTCAAAGAAATTCTACAAAAAGGTGCTAATGGTTCCCTATAACGCTAAATCTGGGCACATTGCTCCATCATGATAAGAGGAAGCTGGTTCAAAAGAAAAAAGTCTGGAAGTAAGGTTGCCCTCAGGTGCAAAATCATATTATAGCAAAGCAAGAGGTTACAAAATAAGAAAACTCAACCAAGTGAGACTATCAGATAAAGCATGAAAGGAAACTGTTTGAGGAAACTGATCGGCCCGATGTTCTTCCGCAATGTTAATTTTCTCTGTTTTGTTTTGCTTCCACCAAGTAAATACATGTAAGTGAGCGTTTATGATATCACAATATAGCCAGCATTGTTTCTCATATTCTACTCAGAAGCACCTTACAATCCTAGTTTCAGGATATGTGCATTAATTTAAAAATAAAATCAAAAAAATCCTTTGCAAACGACAAGAGCATTACCTCTTTGAAGAAGTGTCTAAAGAACAAATTAAACATAACTGCAATTCATCAAACGCAACTTTGTCTTGAAATATGTGTCTTCGGGTACAGATTATCTTGTCTAGAATTACCATTAATTGTTGTCGACCAGAGAAATATCTGCCTCCGATCCATTCATCTGCACCTCAAGATAGCTATTTTGATTGCAATGCTGTTGTTTATAGCCCTTTGGAGGAAACTTTGGAATTTTGTGAAGTAAAGACAAATATGATAATGTGCATTGTTTTATTTGGTCAAATGAACCTATCTCCGTTAGATACGAAACATTATACATTTTGAATGTTATATTGGAAAAGTCTAACATGTTATTTCTATTCTATGCTTGCTGATATAAGAGAAATAAGCCCTCATAATCCTGACTCAAAAGAACAGAGAAAACAGAAATTTGTGAAAAGACTGAAATACCATGCCACAAATGCACCACTGTGATTGCCAAGAAATGCATCCAGATCTCTCTTTGCCTGATCCTGTTGCTTTCCATGACAGACAAGTACAGCAACATACTCCTGCAAGTGGAAATTCAATCCCATTTATCAGTTCATCAAGCTTCATCCCCACTATTCCGATGGAAAGACAAAAAGCATGACTGGATGAAGGAAAGTGTATTTAATTTAAAATAGAAAGGGAGCTTATATTGCTTGTGTATATGATCAACGCTCGCTGAAAGAATGACAAACCCTCAATTCTAAACCCTAAGATAAACCTAAAGCTCCCGTGGTTTGAATTCAGAACTTGTTGTTTTCGGAATTCCCTGTTTTTCCGATTACAGAACATTGCGAAGGAGTTCAACAATATTGAGAGCAGAAAAGACAAAGCAAACTTGATGATTCAGTATGTGTTCATATCTCAGGAAGTTCCATAAAGGTACTATCAATATTCGGGTAAATTTTCTTTGGTGCTCAGAATTTCATGCAATATCTTGCGAAGAATCCAAAATGTAACGAATTCGCCATCAAAGCGCATCAAATCCCACCAAAAATACACAGAAAAGAAAAACCCTAATTACCCGATAAAACAAACCATAGCCCGCTAAATGCATCTACCATAGAGTTTCTTCAGCACCCCATTGAAATGACAAATCTGATCATCATCAACAGGCGAACAAAACATCGAGAACCCGATAAAAACAGATCTTACTAAAAAGGAGAAAAATTAGAAGTAAATAACTGCCCAAATGCATCTTCTTTATAGTCAAGGTCCCATTTATGTGCACAGGAAAAGGGCCATCGAAGAGGCCATGAAAACAACTTTCAACTGAGAAAACAAAATCATGAAATAGCCATGGATTAAGAAATTTACATGTCAAGAAGGACATCCTCCTCTTCTTCACCCGTGGTGACAGTAACCTCCTCAAGCTTAACAATGGGTGCAACCTGAGCTCCAGTGTCCTCTTCCTTTCCGGCATCATCCTCGTTCTCTCTCGAATCGTCATCTACTGCCCGTGTAAGAACAGGATCCTCCTGAGTTCCAGCCATCCCAATACCAGATAGTGCACAGAGGGAGGGCTCGAATGAAATCGATGGATCCAAAATATGCCAAAAACTCGCCCAATATCAGACACGAATGCGAAACCCCGAGGATTTTGGACAAAGGATTTAACTGTGAAAAAATGATTTGAAGGCAAAGGGCAAAGAGGTCGACGGAGAGAAAACACTCTATATAAGGGTTTTTGAGGTCGATGGAGAGAAAACACTCTATATAAGGGTTTTGAAGAGGGAAGGCCGGTAGCTGTTAAAGATTGAGAGTAAAAGTAGCATCGTTAAAGATAATATAATAAATTATTATAGGGATGGTTGGGGGGTTTCAAAGGGAGAGAAGGCCATGGAATAACCCCTAAATCATCTCCAACATGAGAGGCCTACTTCATTCATGTTGTCATGTTGGGACCAGAGGTTGTTGTGCGTTTTTTGTTTTCGCAATTTTGAACTCTTTCCTCGGTGATATATTATTGTGTTTATTGTAATAATAATGGGATGGGGTTGAGGGGTTTGTAAATGAGATAAATATGGAAAAGTAATTAGAAATATTGGTTTTAAATTATTATAATAAGTATTGTTGTGGTTGATCCATGATAAGTTGTAGGGTAGTTGGTTTGTATGGGGTTTAGTTGTTACGAGGTCTTAAGTTCAAATTTCATGGGGAGGGGTTGAGAATGGAAGTCATTTTGGGGGCATCAAAACTATTCTAAGGGGCATCTTCCACTGAGCTTTACACAATCCTCGATGTTGAGGATGAAAATAATATGAATATGCCAAGCTCACTCTACAGCCTAGTATGGTTACAGCCATGTTTGTCCATCATTCCAAGGGGCATCTTCCACTGAGCTTTACACAATCCTCAATGTTGAGGATGAAAATAATATGAATATGCCAAGCTCACTCTACAGCCTAGTATGGTTACAACGATGTTTGTCCATCATCAAAGTTGAAGTTTTTCTAGTGTCGGCCAAAATAAATTAAAAAAAAAAAAAAAAAAAAAAAAAATACAAAACATTTAAATAATGTTTGCTCATAAAAAATAATTGCCAATGAAGAAATTGGATCCCTCTCCGCTCATATTATATCTATATTTAAGATGGGTCTATGCTAGTGGATAACACAAAAATCACAAAGTGAAGAAGAGTTTAATTTCAAGTCAAAGCAAAACTTTGGGACTAGCGCAATTCATCTAACTTCTATTAAAATGCGGTATTTATACGTGTAATGTGATCTCTCTCTCTCTCTCTCTCTCTCTATATATATATATATATATATATATATATATATATATATATATAGTGTAATTGCTATTATGTTGTTAAATGGTTGTTTAATTAATGTTGGTTATTCGATGGCAAGATGGTTTTGTAACTCTTAATGATGTAATTGTTCATCTTCTTGGTTGTAGTGTGCCATGTTGTTGACATACAAATATTGTAATGGAGCCAAAAAATAATGACAGTAAAGCATAGTAGGAAGTTATAAGTTTATCCTCCTGGAAAAGCAAAATTGTGGAGTTAAAGAACCACTTCTAGGAAATCAATTTCCATCACATCCATAGGGAGCTAAATACAACTGTAGATTCTCTCTAAAAAAGAATTATTTGTCTGGAGACAGGTTACATATATTATGATGAATTAGTTGGCAACCCAGTTCAAAGTTCTCATTCGATGCCCATATACTAATATGGATCAGCTTTAAGTCAAATTTTCAATTAGTTATCAACTAGCTTACTATAAATTTCAAGTGAGTCTACATTCAGCTTTCAATTAGCCTCAAATACAATGTCTTTCTTTTTCTCTTAACAGGGACCTCTTCATGGTTGTATAATACACTTTCGGGAATTTTTTGTTACAGGCTAATGTCATTTCTAGTCACTGTCTTTGTTTTTCTCATAGTAGGGCCCTCTTCGTGGTTGTATAATACACTTTCTACAATTTTTGGTTGCATGCTATTGTCATTTCTAGTCAGTCTTATAATTTGCAGAAGAAAAAAAATTGTAAAACCCTGGTTTTACGACAACTTCTTTTTCTCTTCTTCTGGGTCGTGATGCCTTGTCTTCTGGCAACCCATTGTAATGACAGAAGTTACAATCTTTTTGTCAATGTTTGTGCTTTTTTTCTTCCTCGTGAATAACAAAAGGGTCATTTTTTTCTATAGTAATAAGAAGAAGAAGAATAAGAAGAAAGATATTGTAATGGTTATGTCATGGTTGGAATTCCTAAATATAAGCAGATATAGGATAAGCATGCATGCATATTAGAACTTGGTGCGCATGGATGGAATTCAATGTGCCAAATGATGTAGATGTTTCACAAGCATGGGGTGTGACATTTCAACCCTAGTTAACAATAGTGATGAGAGGCCACCAAGGACAATACCCCTTGGACCCTATGATAAGTGTTGCACATTTTGGTGTTAGGAGTGGAAGGGTAAGCTTGGTTTGAGGAGGTTGGTTATGGGATGTTTTTTGGTGCACATGAGGTCGTGCATCAACTACCATGGCTACACTTGAATTAGTGGGTCTTTACAAAAATAAAGTGGGAGAGTTAAGTTTTGTGAACAAAAGTAGCCTATGGGTGATATTTGCATTGATCACTTGTGTTAGGAACCTTTTTAGGCAAGTTAACTAATACTTGGAAGGTGTGAACCATGTAATTGAAATAATTCAATAGTGTCCTCCTTCCTTCAAATGAAGCAACAAAGCCAAGAACGTGACTATCAAATAAATATTAGCCCCCTATTGAGCCCTTGTAGCACATTTACAAATTGCTCAGACATTGATGTCATGGTGTTTCACACTAAGTATATCTAAGATTACATGTGATGGTATATGCCTCATTTTAGTACTAACAACTTCATTAGTTTTGTTCTTATATATTACATACTTTTTTTATTTGTGGTTGTTATGTATGTGATATTTATAATAATTACAAAACTAACTATGTGAAAGCATCCCTAACATAAATTTTCATTTGGCACTAATAATATTTTCCTTACAACCCCCTTCCTTCATTGGCGGTGGGAAGGAAGCTGATCCTTCCTTCCCCCCACACCCCCCTTCCTTCCTTTGGAAAGAGAGGTAAGAGCAAGAGTTGGAAAGATGCCGGAAAGAATGCCTACCTTTGGTAGTTGTGTTGTCGTATCGAGAGAAAGAAAGTCAGTTACCTGTCGTCCTCCCTTCGGTAGATGAATGCCTACCTTTGGTAGTTACCTTCGGTAGGAGAGAAAGAAAGTCGGTTACCTACGCTTCGCTTCGGTTGCCGTATCGAGAGAAAGAAAGTCGGTTACCTACGCTTTGCTTCGGTTCGGTAGGAGAGAAAGTCGGTATGAGTACTTTGGGTGTTGTTGGTTGTTCTTTTTTTTCGAACAACTGTTACTTGTTTGAAGAAAGAAGTCTATCTTACTCTGAAAGAGGTAAGGGGCGGCACTGCAGGAGAACGGAACACTCTCCGGAGGAGCCATCAAAGGTACGAGTTCAAGAAAAAAGATAAGCGGTAAGCGATCATAGGGCGAGGATAGGGGAAGGCACGCTTGAGGGCCGTCCGGGCGAGGGTGGGGTACGGGTAGGGAGAGGGGGGAAAGGACAGGGGAATAAGAGAAAGGAGAAAAGAAAAAAGAATAAGAGAGAGGAAATAAGGGAAAGGAGAAAGCAGTCGACATTAAATTCAACAACTAAAAAGAGGCTCTTTGAGCCATGGCTAGCTCTCAGAGAATTTCATTCTCTTCGAGCTCTATACATATTATACTCGTCTAGACATATGATACTCGCATCTCTACGTTTCACTTCTTTACTCTCTTCTCTACCGAGATAAAGATCTAGATCTAGTATAACTTAGCCATTCCAATAGCCAATAGTCTTTGGTCTTATTTAGTACCCTTCTAATAGTCCCCTTGGCATAGTAGGTAGATATTGATTCCTTGTCCATGCATGAAGTTCCATAGCAAGATATTAGACCCACTTCACCATTGACCTTAGCATATGGAAGGAAGGAGGTGTAGATGCCAGTCATAAGGCCAGGAGGTGCCCTTCTAGATAAGCCCATAGCCGATTATAGAGGAATCCCCTGTTTCATCGCAGATTGATGCTTAATATTGAATTTTCCAGAATGTTCCTTGCTCTCGACACGACACTGGTGAATAAGAAGCGGGGGGGGCTTGACAAAGCACCCAACCCCTACTTTAGCCCATTGATCGGTGAGGCATCCAACCCTTCACCTTCTCTCTTTGACCCTGCAGCGCTTAACTACGGTACTCTCTCACTTCGCGTAGCTAGGTTGTTCCTAAACTTGACCTTGCCTAGCCGGGTTGTGAGCCTAACAATTGGTTGGTCGGGGGAAAACCATCAAATACCAGAATTTCTTAGGTAGGGGTTGTGAGCCCTAGCTTTCTATCTTCTTCTGTGTAATTTGAATAGAACACCATCAAATACCAGAATTATCAATTCCCATTGTCCAAAACTTTTAAATGTGCGGAACTGAGACAGAAATCATTCAATCAAACCACTCGAAATGCATCTGAATGCTGATCCATTAACTTAAAGAACTTCTTCCCAAACTCTGCCATTTTTTAAACAAAATTTTGAGCACAACCTTGTCTAGTCCATTTATAGAGAGCGTTAGTTTATGAAATCTTGCCTGTAAGCCAAAATAGAGTCAAAATTTTCCATTGAAAGCTCAGAATAACTGAACTAGAATACACAATTCCCATCCACTTGAGCTCAATTTTATCTCGCAAAACTTCATTGGGATCTACCTAAACACATATGCAAACATAGGTGAAAATGCCTTTCAAAAGTCTTTCCCTGTCTACTTTGATGAATCTTCCAATAAAATTGCCCACTTTTTCTAAGAGATCTAGATGGGTAAAGTGAATGGGAAAACTGGGAATCTTACCCATACTAGAGTAGTCATCGGCAACATAGTGAGAGGATTGAAGTTGGGAAACCATGGCTTCACTAGAAGACCAACTCATCCCCAAAACCATGGACCTTGGTCAAGGATTTTTTTCTTATCCTCAAGACATTTGAAGATCACCACAAAAAAACATGGGTCTACATCCACCCAAACTGGCGTTCATCCAATCCTATCATAATCGAACAGAAAAACGCTACTTTTTCAATAGAAAATGGGGAATAAAAGTATCACCCAAGGATAATGACCATCGCATCAAGCGCTCAATCATAAGGGAGGAGCAATAATTTGACAATCACACGTCCTTGATTTCTGTTGATTTAACTCTGAACACTCACGTAATATTCTCTTGCTTGGCGAATTAAACACCACTGCATGGAATGGACGAGGATTGAGCCGAACCCTGGATGAAGCCCACTTCATTCTCATCTAAACACAAAACTATATATACGTCAAAGCTATTACAATAGATTCTGACTGTCAACACCTCGAGGTTTTGTTTATATGTGGCTACCTTTTATGGTTACTATTGAATGTGTGATTGGCAATAGTAATGGCAACTTAGGGCTGCCAAATTTCCTTCGATTCCCTCACTACATCCTAACGCAAATAGTTGTTCAATGCCTTGGTTGTCTTTCAAAACTGGTAGGCAGCGTCTTCTTTGATATTTCTCGATGGTTTTAATTCCACTACAAACACAACTTTCATTTACATAAACTTCGTGTTTTCGCACGAGCGACGATTGTTCCAAGGTGAATTGTCACTTGGATGGTTTCAATGTTGTTGACCCATCATAACTAACTAACGGATATGCCCATTACAATTTTATACCACCCCATTATCAATATCAATTATGCATGGGAACCAATTAAAGCAACTTTTCACATTAATTTTATATGAGCATGAGAACATGTGTTAACAAGCAGCCCATAAAGCCTCATTTTCAATGCCATAGTCACTTAGAAGGAATTCCTCTTGTAGTAGCATCCTCCCTACTAAACTTTGCTAGTGCTAACATTAGAACCACCATTACAACAAGATATCTTTCTAGTGTTGACAACACCATTATAGTAACATACCTCAAGAGAGACAGAAAATTTAAAAAGTATGATAGTAATACGTATCCAGAAGATGGTATTGAAACTAGTAATTGTTCACGAATCCATAAGATTGTAAGTTCATTCTCATTATCATAATCATTTTCATCATCATCACCATCATCCTTGTCATTGTTATTGCCATCATTACATTATCATCATAATCACCATTCATGCCATCATCATCATCATTATGCACATTGTTTGCAATTGTTCATAATTGTAGATGTTGTAAGAAATATCATCAACCCAAAAAATGTGATCAATGCTAGAAAAGGGTTGTTTAGGACACATTGATATACGTAAGAGAAATAACAACTCTATTTTTGACAGATGATCGATGATGATCATCATCACCACCATTATCATCGTCATTGTCATTTTTATCATCCCCATCATCATCATTAATGTAATTTCTATCGACATTGTTGTAATCATGCATCATCATCATTCATGCCATTATTGTTTTTGATGATGACCTAGATGAAAATGATGATCATGACACCAAAGATAATGCTTATGATTATGACAATGACAACATCTAAAATTGGGAAGATTCGCCAACGTCATTAGCATCGTCATCATCATAATCATTGCCATCATCATCATTGTCATTGTAACCACTATCGTCTTTATCATCATAATCACAATTCATGTCATCGCCATCATCTTCATTTTCATCATTGTCAATATTATTGACATTGTCATCAATTGTTCATAATTGTCAATGCCATAAGGAATATCATCAATGCAGAAAATATGATGAGTGTTGGCAAAGGGATGCAAAAGTGAACATAGAAATGGGGGCAACAATAGAAATAAAAATGGACGAAAAGTGGATACAACATAAGTAGATGCACAACAACATGAAAAACCTGACACAAAAGTGGATGCAAAAGTAGATGCAGTTGTCAATGCAAACTTGGATGCAAACATGAAGGCAAAAGTGGAAGCAAACATGGGTCCAATGGTAGGTGTAAAACTTGGCACAAATTGTGGTGAAACAAATGTGGATGCAACAACGGAAACAAAAGTATGTGCAAAAATGGATGAAACAAAAGTGGATGCAATAGGGGATGCAAACGTGGAAGCAAATGTGGTTGCAATGGTAGGTGCAAGATATGGTGCAACAAAAGTGGATGTAACAATAGACAAAAAATATGCAAAATAAGATGCAAAAATGGATGTAAAAGTGGAAGCAAACATTGATGCAACAGGCAAAACAAAATTGGATGCAAAAAATGGATATAATGTAAGTAGATGCAAAAGTAGATACAAAACGAGATGCAAAACCCAATGCATAAACCTAACATAAAAGTGGATGCAAAAATAGATGCAATATTTGATGCAAAAGAGGATGTGAACATGGATGCAAAATTGGAAGCAAACGTGGATACAACAATGAGTGCAAAACATGGTGCAAATTGTGGCATAACAAAAGTGGATGTAATGATAGATGCAAAAAAAGAATCAAAGTATGATGCAAATGAAGATGTAAAAAGGGATGCAAAAAGTGAAATTTAAAATGGGTGCAACAGTGGATGCAAAATTGTGTGCAAAAGTGGATGCAATAGAAGTCGATGCAAAAGTAGATGCGAAACGAGACACAAAACCCGATGCAAATCCCGATCCAAAATTGGATACAAAAAGGGATGCAAAAATAGATGTAGTAGTTGATGAAAACCTAGACGCAAATGAGGATGCAAACGTGGATGCAAAATTATAATCAAAAGTGGGTGCAAAAGGAGGTGCCAAACTAGGCGCTAATTGTGGCACAAAAATATTAGATGCAATAGTGGATACAATAATAGATGCAAAAGAGGATGTAAATATGGATGCCAAACAAGAGGGCAAAGTGGATGCAACAAAAGTAGATGCAAAATTTTATGCAAAACTAGACACAAAACACGATGTAAAACTTGGCGCAAAAGGGATGCACAAATGGATGAAAAAATGGATGCAAAAAATGATTTAAAAAAGGATGCAAAAAAGGATGCGAAAGTCGATGCAAAAGTTGATGCAAGTGTAGGTGCAAAAAGTGGATGCAAATGAGGATGCAAAAGTATGTCAAACAAAATTAGGTGCCAAACTTGATGCAAAACCTGGAACAAAACCTGGTGTAAAGGATGACACAAAACTTGGCATAAAATTTGGTGCAAAACGTGGTGCAAAACCTATTGCAATACCTGGTGCTAAACTTGGTGTAAGATTTGGTGCAAAACTTGATGCAAATTTTGTGTCAAGTTTTGCACCATATTTGATAAATGGATGCAAATAGCACCAAAAATGGGCTCTAGATGCAAAAAAAGAAGTAAAAAGGGACGCTAATTGCTGGTTTTGTTGTAGTGGTCATAGGACAACTGTCCAACCTGATGTTGGGGGAGGTAATCTGTCCAAAATATCTGGACCCTAGAAGCCTAGTAGTTGATGTCCACATTAATGGCACCATGATCCCACATACCTTGATTGATCTAGGAGTTTCCATTAATGTGATGACAAAGCACACAATGCTCAAACTTAACCTTCAGGGCTCCTTGAGGAAGACGACGATAGTACTGCAGCTAGCAGACCGCTCCACTGTGACCACTAAAGGGATTGTGGAAGATGTGATGGTCTCCATTGATTCTTGGGAGTACCCTACTGATTTCTTAGTTCTCCAGCTGAAGGCAAAGCCCATTGGGTATTCTCTCATCCTGGGAAGACTCTGGTTGGCTACCGTCGATGCCTGCATCAACTTTAGAGATGGGAACATGACCATAAAGAACATGCATATGTCCAAGTAGTTAATCCTATACCCTCTTTCCCAACCCTTTGCTAGAACATGATCTACCTCTCTAGTTGGAGGAGAAGGATGATGATGAATTCTATTCTACACCACTTTGTGCATTAGAAACTATCATGGGGGGAAAATCACAAGATGAGGATGATATGATTGAAAATTTGATTCAAAATCCACCTCCCAGTGTATTACCCTTAGAGGACATAGTGATAGAAACCCAAAACAACCCCTCAACTGATCTCTGTGTGGCTGACTCGACCTCTCTCCATGTTAAGAATATAGAGTTCAGCCTAGAAAGAATCTTGAAAATTAATCCATCCCTATCCACTTCCCAAGAGAAGGAGCTATGCAGGTTACTGAGAAAACATTTAGATGCCTTCGCCTGGAGTTATAAGGAGATGAAGGGAGTGCACCATTCAGTACATACTCATCATATATACATTAAGGAAGATTGCAAACTAGTCAGGAAGCCTTAAAGGAGGATGAATCCAGCACTTAAAGATATTGTTAAGGAAGAACTACAGAAATTGCTTGATGCAGGATTCATCTATCCCATCTCTGACAATGAATGGGTCTCTCCTTTGGTGCTAGTGCCAAAGAAAAATGGTAAGTCGAGAATCTGTGTCGACTATCAGGAATTGAACAAAGCCACTAAAAAGGACCATTTTCCTTTACCTTTCATAGATCAAGTGTTAGACGGTCTGGCAGGGAATTTTTTTCTCTTTCCTAGATGGGTTTAGCGGGTACAATCAGATTCAAATCAGCCTGGAAGACCAAGATAAGACTACTTTCACTTGTCCTTGGGGTATCTTTGCATACTGGGTCCTTAATTTTGGTTTTGTGCAACACTCCAGCCACTTTCCAAAGAGCGGTATTAAGTATATTTTCTGAACTGGTTCATGATGAAGTGGAAATATACATGGATGATTTTACTCCTTATGGTTCTCAGTTTTAGGAAGCTTTAGCTAACCTAGGTAAAGTTCTAGACAAGTTTATGGAGATGAACCTATCCCTCAGTCTGGAAAAATGTGAATTTTTGATGACTGAAGGGACTGTGTTAGGTCATGGAATATCTCAACAAGGACTGCAGGTGGACCCCAACAAAATTGCCATCATCCAAAGGGTCCCACCTCCTTAAAAGTTGAGAGATGTCAGAAGTTTCCTAGGTTTAGCTGGTATTACAGAAGATTCATTAAATATTTCAGCAAGCTAGCCTCTCCTTTGTTTGGCCTTTTAGGTAAAGATGTCGAGTTTATATGGTCGGAAAACTGTCAAGAAGCCCTAGATACCTTGAAGAGAAAGCTCGTGACCACCTCAATTCTGAGAGGCCCAAACTGGGCCCTACCTTTCCACATTCACACAGATGCCTTGAAAAAAGCAATAGGAGCAGCCTTGGGACAAATTGATGAAAAGTTACCTTATGCCATATACTTTATAAGCAAAAACTTGTCAAAAGCATAGTTAAACTAGATGGTGACCGAGAAGGAATTCCTAGCTGTCGTACATTCCTTAAACAAATTCAGACATTACATCACAGGCTATCAAACCTTTGCACACATTGATCATGCTGCAATTAGATATTTAATGAACAAACGGATGTGAATGCTTGCATTATTAGATGGTTGCTTTTACTGCAACAGTTTGATTTGACCATTGTTGATAAGCCTGGTAAGGAAAATGTTGTTGCTGACTTTTTTTCTAGAGTAAATTTGCTTGCAGGTGAAGAAGGAATGGTGGATGACCAAATGCCAGATGAACACCTGTTTTCTATCTCAGTGCTCTCTCCATGGTTTGCTGATATAGAAAACTAATTGGTTTCAGCACAGTTTCCACCACATCTATCCTCTAAAGAGAAGAGCAAGATAGTGAGGAAAAGTGCCCCTTTCACATGGATTGGGGGAAATCTCTTGAAACTTGGCCCAGATTAGATCTTGAGAAGATGTGTCAGGGAGGAGGAACTCTTTGACATCCTCCTAACCTGTCATGATGGGCCTTGTGGAGGTCATTTTGCAGTAACAAGAATTGCCTTCATGATACTGCAAGCAGGCTACTATTGGCCCACTCTTCATCAGGATGTGAGGGGATATACCAACCAGTGTGATTGATATCAAAGGATGGGGAAACCTACTCCAAAGGATGAAATTCCCATGCAACCTCAAGTAACCTTTGAGCCATTTGAGAAGTGGGCATGGACTTTGTGGGTCCTATCAGGCCTCCTTCAAAGCAGAAGCAATACATCATTGTGTGCACCAATTACCTGACAAAGTGGGTAGAGACAAAAGCAATCAAAGCAGTGACAAAGGAAAAAGTAGCTAAATTTTTGAGAAAGAACATATTCTACAAGTTTGGGTATCCAAGAGAGTTGGTCACAGATCAACGCAGCCAATTCACTTCCAATTTGATTGAAGACTTTCTCACACATCATAGAATCAAGCACACGACTTCCACCCCTTATCATCCACAAGCCAATGGGCACGTGGAGGTCACTAACAGAGCATTGGATGGATCCTGACAAAGGTAGTGAATAGCAGTGGAAAATATTGGGCGGACATATTAGTTGAGGCCACTTGGGCCTACAACACAACATGGAAGACCACTATAGGGTTCACACCCTATGAATTGGTCTATGGGAAGAAGGCTTTGTTGTTAATAGAATTTGAATTCAATACACTAAGGATGGCAGCTCAGTTGTACCTAGACCTCAGCCATGCACAGAAGGAAATATTACTCCAGCTCAATGGATTGGATGAACAAATATTGCAGGCCCTTTTCCACACAGAGGTAGTTCAGCTTCAGAGGAAGATATGGCATGAAAAAAATATCAAGGAGAAGCAATTTAAAGAGGGATATTGGGCACTACTCTATGATTCAAGATATAAAGACTTCAAAGGCAAGCCGAGGACAAGATGGCTGGGACCCTACACTGTGGAAAAATACAATGACAATGGTTCAGTTCTGGTCAGAACCATTGATGATGAATCCATCCCCATGCTTGTCAAGGGACATGTTACACTAAAATTTGTCACCATGACTATTTGTAGTCAGTATGGCTCCATCAATAACCATACTGTCCTCCTTGGCAAGTCTTATACCTCTGCTCCTCATGTCAAACTCCAAAAAAGAGAGAAAGCCTTTAAAAAATCAATATAACTCTGGTTCTGCACTTTCTCTTACTCTTACCTGCGTGCACGCACCTCAAGTACATAATACCTGCGTACTTGTACGCTCTATCTGTAAAGGGGTGGGTGCGTACCCCTGTAAAAGTCAAAAGGCGCAAGTTTTACTTCAAAAAACTTACTTGCGATCGATTCTAGAGCATTCTAGAAGATGGTTTGACGTGGATTGAGCACCTCCAGATGGTTCATGCATCCCAATGAAAGAGGAACTTATCCCATGAAGAGGGGAACTATCCCTTTGAAAGAGGGGCTTATCCCATTGATGGTGGACCTGTTTAACTTCCTCCAAAGCATTATAAATATAGGCATTGGGCCAGAGGCAAGAGAGGTTGAAAGCTGAACATTCCTAAGGGTAGATGCTGCTGAAATTAGGACTCCCTTATAGAGCTTGAGAGGAGAGATCACATTCCTTTCTTAGCATCATTTGGAAGTGGGCGAGCTGATCAAAGTAGAGGAGAACTCTTGTTGGACCCTGGGAGCGACCTGTACAACACCAAGGCGTTGGTTGTAAGGTTTCTTTTGTTTCCAATTAATACAATTAAGTTCATTTTTCTCAACAAGTTGTTATATATAATTTGTTTCATAAACTCTTTGGCCTTTATGATGAATATGTTTTATTATATGAGTTATTCAGGTGCTATGTAATCGTTTTCTTGTTTGTGTATGCAGGCTTCAAGGAGAGGAGCTCATCTGGATCGAAGAGGCTTGGCCACTACAAACAGTGTTGGACTAAAGGTAAGCCTTAAACACCTGGTTGCTTTTATTTTAAATGCATATTTAGGGAAAGATAGTGCTTGATTGTTTTGTTTGTCACTAGAAAAGCCTTAGTTTCCGGGGAGGTTGGTTTTGTCCGCAAAATTGACTCTTTCCGCATGACAAAATGGCGACTCCACTGGGGAATCCATGGATTTGATTGATTTCTCTTTTGATTGATACTTTGATTTGAGAAACGTTGATTTCTTTCTAGTTTTTGACTGATTGACTGTGAATTTGGGTAGAATAGCTTAGGATTGAGTTAGTTTTTTATTTTTCTTGTTTTTGAGAGAAGTACGCACCCTCTGAGTTAAGCACAGTGCGTACCAGTACGCACTTCTGCTTTGCACACAGAGCGTGGCCGCACCTGTGCAAACGGGCTGCCTACGTACCCTGTCAAAAGTTTAGAAAATTTCAATTTTTTCCTTTTTTACCTATTAGATCTTATTTATAGCTTATTTATTGCTGCCCAGATCCACTGGTTACCTGTCAGAAGTTTTCATCTAGGCTTGTTTCATTAGCATCAAGGGTTTTAGTGAAGTTCATAGAAATTCTAGCCCTAGGTTTGATTTTTGTATTGGTCTTGTAGTGACTCTGGATTTAGAAGTTGTAGAAACCTTGGATATCCCTGGTCTTTTCAGTGTTCTTAGGAGTCAGAACATTCATAAAATCTACCTTTGTTTGAGAAACCTACCGTTGTGTTGTCTCTTTGTGGAATTTCGAGAAGGCTTGTTTGTTAAGCTGTGAATTTCATTCTTAAGAAAAAGAACAAAAGCTTTTTATTTTTGTTTTTGACTGATTTATGATTCTGCATGAATTAGTCCTTGGTTGAATTGTAACTGAGTAAAACAACCTGGAATTATATTTTGTAGGTTTTACCTCATTGGATTTGCTTTTAGGTAAATTTCTCTTAGATTTTCATTGATCTTAAAATTGATTTTTGTTAAGTAGTTTTACATGTTTTGTTAAAATAGGAAAAATACAAAATCTCTTTTGAAGAAAGTTTGTTTTAGTAGCGTTTGAAGTCTTTGAAAAGAGAAAGGAAGTTTTCGTGAAATAATTAGTGGTCTTGTGTTGTGTGCTTTGGAAAAGATAAAGATATTTTTTCTTTGATTTTCATTGCTAAGAAAGTTGTCTTTATAAATTTTGCATTCTCCAACTCTCTTAGCTAGGGAATTCATTGAAAAGGAAAGATTGTTTTTTCATCCTAGGCGCATCTTTTTAGTGGATTTGAGTCGAGTCTACACATCATAAGTTTCATCTCCGCTACCTTTTGTCCTAAAGAAAAGCCATAAAAAATAACGCTTAAAGTAAAATTAACTTAGTAACTTTTTATTTACTAGGGCTCTGATACACCAACATAGATCAGGCTAGTGTCTTGGAGTAGGAGAGTAATTAACTCTCCAAGACAGTAAAAACAAATAAGTAGCTTATCTTGCGGTAGGATAAATCCAATTGTTACATTTATGCTCTGGGAAAGCTCCTCTTAAAGGAGAAGCACGAGATTGTGTCCGAACCAGTGAGGGGATCAATCCTCCTTCATTGGGAACGACGCCAGATATGCACGTACTACAAACGGTAAACCTCAGATTAACCATTGTCGAGGAGCCTGGGGTCACTTGTCGGTAAACCTTGGATTATTGTCAAGGAGCCGGCAAGGGGATTGAGCTTGTTACTCTGCCCTTGCGTGCGTATCGGATCATAGACTGTTCCCCCGGGTATATTTGTTGCTGTTGGTGACCTTAGTGACTATTATCTTTAGGATTCTTCCTAAGGTGACGGTGGAGGGAAGATCCCACTGTACCTGGAGCAAACGTTGGCTAGACTCACTTGGATTTTCTGGGGGGTTCACTTCACTCGAGACGGTTCAAGTGGAGGAACTTGGTCCAGTCTATTCATTAAGCAGGTTGCCGGGGTAACTGTTCCACCCGCCATTTCTGTACTAAATTCTGCGACGTTGGATTTCATCACCAACTAGTGTTTTCGGTCCGGAAAGTTACTGTTTGTGTGTGGTTTGACGCCCTAGATTCTTTAGGCGTGTGATTCGAATTTGTTTTGGTTTTTTAGAGACTTTAGGCGGTTTGCTTTGAGATTTTACTTTGTTTGCGTGTGCAGTAGTTAAAAAGTTTTTAGCTGTGGCTGAATTACCAAGACAATCCCGTAGACTTCAGGGCCAGTCTCCTAAGGTTGTAACCGTGGCTGATTTGTTGAGGAAGTCCCGTAGACTTCGGGGCCAACCTCCTGAAGATGTCCCGAGCCATTACGAAGGTTTGAAAGTCGTCGTAACTCCTAGTGGTAGTAAAGTTGGGTCACCTGAAGAAGGAGAGTCTTCGTTGGTTGTTCATCCTGATTACCAAACTCTAGAAACAGGTTATAATCTTGAAGCTATTTCAGTTTCCGAACTTGCTGGTAGCTTTTCATCTACTAGTGATATAGGCGAAGAACCTAAGATATCTAAACCTGTTACTCCAACATCGGGGTTTGTCTCTCCAACTTCTAGTGCTCCTAATTCACCTAGGGTAGAAAGAGTAATCACCGAGAATCTTCCTTCTGGTTTGATAGCTATTGAAGAACTTGCTCCGGAAGAAGAAATAGGCATCCCTATCCCTGAAAATCAACCTGTTATTGATCTAAGGGAGCGTGAATCAATTTTTTACAATCCACCTAGAAGTACTACTTGGTATCTTTCGTTAACTAATTATTTGGACAACTCAGGGATAAGTTTTTCACCACCTCATGCTCCTTATCATCCTAGAGGTCTTTATACTCCTGTAAATATGTCTGGTCAGTCGTCCATGTTTACTCAATCGCTTGAATCCTTTTTGTACGGCAGTCCTTCTATTCCCTCTGGGTATCAGTCACTTTCTGGTACTTTTGCGGGAGCATCTCCTCAACCCATTGAACTTGGGTTATTAACTGGAAACAATGGTAATAAACCGTTGAGCGTAGAAGACATTCTCATGATGTCAGGTTCTATTCCCAATTCTCAACCTCAAGGTGGCCAGTTACCGCCTGGGGGCAGCCTCAATTAACGCCTGGGTGGCAACCTCAAGGTACACAAATTGTGTCTGGGGGGCAGCCTCAAGGTGTTGAGATTGCAACAAGATGATGGAGCTTAGTGAAAAGAGTCGCCTTCACTAAGTGGGCCCGCAGGCTATTTTTGGCGCAAGTCTATTTTTAGACTATGTCTATTTTTAGACATATGGATCATGTCTATGGATTGTAGGTTGCTGTTTATGGATGATTGATCAAGCTGGGAAAAAATAGATGGACTTCTATTTTTGATGAAAGTGTGAGTGATCACAGTGTGAGTGATCAAAGTCTATTTTTAGACTGGCTGTCAAAAATAGAAAAGTCAAATATTATTATCTCACAATAATATTTGGACTATAAACTTAATCTTATTCTCTTGGAGCACTTCAGTTTGAGCTACAGAGGTGGCACATGCAGCTGTCAGAAGGAAATACGCTTTTCTTATGAGTCAGTTGAGTTGTTGCATGCATGACTTCAGTTAGAACTCAATCAGTTGAGTTTGGTGGAGTTGATTGTGGAGTTGATGGAGTTGTGTTCAGTTTAGCTTTGTTAAACTGGTTGTATTTAGTCTAACTGGAAAATAGACTAGAGATGAGTTGGGTGAATTAGTTATTAATTAATTCACAAGTTATTAACTCATAATACAACTAATGAATACATCCGTTAACTCAGTTGCATGTCAGTGCATGTTCAGTTCAACAGGGACATGTGGTAGAGAATCAGATTGCTATCAGTTGTGACTATAGTTGTGCACCAGATCTTGCACAATCAAGGGATTGAGTATGCCAATGAGTTTTCTCACGTATTTGCCCACATTATAGCTTGTGCTCACGTCCAACAAAGTGTGAGTGACTATTTTGCAGGTGAAAAACGAGTTTGGTGAGCCATTCTCATCAGTTCTTGAGCAGGTATTGAGCAGTGGAGGCAGGCAAGCAGTGGAAGAGATTTGGAGATCAGATCTGAGCTGTATTGTGTGTAACAGAGGTGGAGATACTTGTGAGAAGTATTATGCTGTGTAATGTTACATGAATCAATCATTAATATATATATAGTTGGGGTTTTTAGCGAGATGCTTTCCCCGGGATACATACTGTGTTAATGTGTGAATGCTCTTGATGTTTTATTGTTATTGATGCTGCTATATTGATGATCAACGTAGAGGAGCTTATGTATTGTGTATGTTTTCCGCAATAGTACATGATCAGGATAATCTCCATTGAATATGTGTTAAATTATTCAAAATTTCTACATGGTATCAGAGCTGCTTGATTTGTAGAAGAGATTTTTACAGGATATCAAGCGAGGATTGATCATCAGATCTACTATTCAGAAAGTGTTTACATTCTATTTCTTTAGGCAGAGTCTGTAATCGGGCCAGGTAGCCTCTGGATTCATCCTTCCTTTGGAAGGTGAGATATCCGGTGAATGCCCATACAGTCAATCTCTGTACGAGAAATATTGTGTTCTCACGAATTCTAGATCGGAAGCAGTTGAGTTTGGAGCTGGTGGAAATCAAATTTGTAGCAATGTTGTTGAAAATGTCTTTCAACGGATTGCAAATGTTATTCCAAAGCAAGAGCGACCTGGCGCTCAAGGATAAACTCATAAACAATAAAGGTGAGAATGTATCTTCATCAAAGGTATCTGATGAAGAGAATTGTGCTTTGGCTGCCAAAGCAAAGAAGGGGAAGAACAAGAAAGCTTCTCAGTCTGGTGCGAAAGGCAAGAAGCAGGATATGTCCAAGGTGAAGTGTTTTCACTGTCACCAGCACGGACACTATGCCACAAATTGTCCGTAGAAGAAGAAGAACAAGCAAGCTGTTGGATCTGCAGGAGGAGAGGCCTTACCTTCTCAGTTTGAGCTTGATTTTTCATTGATCGCATGCTTGGTTTCAAGTGTGATGGGATCAATGTGGTTCTTGGACAGTGGTGCGTCTTTTCACATGACGGGAGATAGAGATTTGTTCTCTGATCTGGAGGACAAATATCTTGGAGTGCACATCGAGATGGGCGATGATGGTAGATACAGTGTGACCGGTATCGGTACCATTTCCTTTGAGAGGGAGTCTGGTAAACCCTTTGTATTGAAGGAAGTCATGCATGTTCCAGGATTGAACAAGAATCTCATCTCAGTGGCGATGTTAGAAGACAAGGGGTATGATGTTGTTTTCAGCGAGGGAAAGGCCTTCCTGCGCAGCAAGACAACTGGTGAGACCCAGAAGATAGGGGTTCGAGTGAGGAACCTTTATCAGTTGCATGTAGATGGATGCGCAGCAATGGCAGGCAAGGCAAAAGGATTGGTGAGCCGGGATGATGGCGAGTTGTGGCACAGGAGATTGGGTCACCTTCACCATGGAGCCTTGAAGATACTGCAGCAAATCACTACAGGGCTTCCTAAAGGCACACTTGCGCAGTCAGATCAGTGCAAGGGGTGTACTTTGGGGAAGTTTGTGAAAGCCACCTTTCACGAGAAGGATAGTCGCGCCACGACGATCCTTGAGAGAATTCACACAGACGTGTGTGGACCTTTCTCAGTTGCTTCGACAACAAAACACAGGTATTATGTGATTTTTGTTGATGATTTCTCTCGTGTGTGCTGGATCTTCTTCATGCAGAAGAAGAGCGAGACATATTAAAAGTTTTGTGAATTCAAAGCACTGGTCGAGAAGGAGTCGGGGAAGAAGGTGAAGGCTCTTAGGAGCGATAATGGTGGTGAATACATCTCGGACGAGTTCAAGGATTTCTGCAAGACAGAAGGGATTCGTAGAGAGCTCATAGCTCCCCATAACCCACAACAAAACGGGGTAGCTGAGCGGAAGAACAGAACGATTGTGGGTGCTGCACGGGCAATGTTGCATGATCAGGGCCTACCCCTTCACTTGTGGGCGAAAGCATGAAATACAGCAGTTTATGTGCAGAACCGTTGTCCTCATAGGATACTTGGCATGAGTACACCTAAGGAGACTTATTCTGGTAAGAAGCCTGATCTTTCTCATTTGAGGATTTTTGGTGCTAACGTTTACATGCATGTGACGAAGGATGCCAGGAAGAAGTTGGAGCCGACTGCAGAGGTTGGGATAGTTGTGGGGTACACTGATACGCCCCACAACTATCGTGTGTATTTTCCAGACAGTGGTAAAACTGTTGTGCGACGGGATATAAAATTTCAGGAGGAGAAAGCCATGAAGTGTTCGCTTGAGAGGGAGCTACACTTGCATGCAGATGAGGAGCTATTAGTTCCTAAGGATGAGCTTCAGGATGTGGATCAGCCACAGGACGAGGTTCATGGAGTGGAAGAGACCACTCATGCAGCGCCAACCATCAGAGGGCGAAAGCGCTTGACAGAAGCTGAGTGACTGGCTCAAGATGCAGAGAAAGTTGTAGGACCACCTACAGCCCAACGCAGGCAGAGACAGTCACCTGATCAGTACACTAGATACATGGCTCTTATGAGCAAGTGTGTTGTGACTGAGCCATCCTCTTTCGAGGAAGTTGTGGAGGATCTCGCATGGGTAGACGCCATGGTGGAAGAGTATGATTCTATTGTCAGAAACAGTGCATGGGAGATTGTTCCTAGACCGGAAGGGAAATCAGTGGTGGGTTCGAGATGGATCTACAAAGTTAAGCAGGCAGCTGACGGGAGTGTGGAGAAGTACAAGGCAAGATTTGTTGCCCGAGGCTTTTCACAGATTGAGGGGATCGATTATGAGGAGACCTTTGCACCTGTCGCAAGGTATTCTTCCATACGGACGATTCTTGCTCTCTCAGCGCAGATGGGATGGCACATTCATCAGATGGATGTGAAGACTGCGTTCCTCAATGGAGTCATTGAGGAGGAGGTGTACATTGAGCAACCTGAAGGCTTTGAAGTCTTCAACAACGAGTCGCATGTGTGCAGGCTCAAGAGAGCGCTGTATGGGTTGAAGCAAGCACCACGTGCTTGGTACACACGGATAGACAGCTATTTCACAGGACTTGGATTCTCCAAGAGCGAGGCGGATCCGAACCTATACCAGATTGTGGTGGAGGGTAAGTTGCTTATCATTGTACTGTATGTTGATGATTTGATTCTAACGAGTGATGAGCTGTTGATACTGTCATGCAAGAAGGATCTTGCTACAGAGTTTGAGATGAAGGATTTGGGCCTCCTTCACTATTTCCTAGGATTGGAAATATGGCAGCGCAGTGGTGGACTGTTTGTTTCTCAGGGCAAGTATGCTCGGGAGATACTGGAGAAGTTCAACATGCATGGCTGCAAGCCTGTTGATACTCCTCTTCCTGGAGGTTGGAGGAAGGAGGATGCCACTTCGGGAGAAGAAGTGGATGCCAGTGTTTATTGACAGTTGGTGGGGTCACTGATGTATTTGGTCAATACACGACCTAATATATGCTATGCAGTTAACCAGCTTTCACAAGCTATGGTTAAGCCTACCAAGCTCTTCTGGAAGGTGGGCAAGCATGTATTGCGCTACTTGAGAGGCACATCGGGATATGGTTTGTGGTACAGACAGGAGGATGAGGTGAAGCTATGTGTCTTCACGGATGCAGATTGGGCAGGGAGCCCAACAGACAGAAAGAGCACATCAGGAGGGATCTTCAGTATTGGATGGACAACAGTTTCTTGGTACAGTAGGAAACAAAGATCCGTGGCACTCAGTTCAGCGGAGGCCGAGTATATGGCAGCAAGTTTGGCTGCATGCGAGGCTATATGGATGAGGAAGATCTAGTTGGTTTGTTCGGTTCTCATTTGGATCCTACTGTGATTTACTATGATAACCAGAGTTGCATTAAACTCTCGGCTAATCCTGTATTTCATGATAGATCTAAACATATTGACATCAGGTACCATCATATCAGAGATTGTGTGCAGTGGAGGATCATGTTACTTTCGTACATTCCAACGGAGGATCAGGATGTTGATATTCTGACGAAGGCTCTCACCAGGAGCAAATTTGAGTACCACCGAGGCAGGATAGGGGTTGCTGATAATCCATATCTTGTCGAGAGGGAGTGTTGAGATTGCAACAAGATGATGGAGCTTAGTGAAAAGAGTCGCCTTCACTAAGTGGGCCCGCAGGCTATTTTTGGCGCAAGTCTATTTTTAGACTATCTATTTTTAGACATATGGATCATGTCTATGGATTGTAGGTTGCTGTTTATGGATGATTGATCAAGTTGGGAAAAAATAGATGGACTTCTATTTTTGATGAAAGTGTGAGTGATCACAGTGTGAGTGATCAAAGTCTATTTTTAGACTGGCTGTCAAAAATAGAAAAGTCAAATATTATTATCTCACAATAATATTTGGACTATAAACTTAATCTTATTCTCTTGGAGAACTTCAGTTTGAGCTACAGAGGTGGCACATGCAGCTGTCAGAAGGAAATACGCTTTTCTTATGAGTCAGTTGAGTTGTTGCATGCATGACTTCAGTTAGAACTCAATCAGTTGAGTTTGGTGGAGTTGATTGTGGAGTTGATGGAGTTGTGTTCAGTTTAGCTTTGTTAAACTGGTTGTATTTAGTCTAACTGGAAAATAGACTAGAGATGAGTTGGGTGAATTAGTTATTAATTAATTCACAAGTTATTAACTCATAATACAACTAATTAATACATCAGTTAACTCAGTTGCATGTCAGTGCATGTTCAGTTCCACAGGGACAGGTGGTAGAGAATCAGATTGCTATCAGTTGTGACTATAGTTGTGCACCAGATCTTGCACAATCAAGGGATTGAGTATGCCAATGAGTTTGCTCACGTATTTTCCCACATTATAGCTTGTGCTCACGTCCAACAAAGTGTGAGTGACTATTTTGCAGGTGAAAAACGAGTTTGGTGAGCCATTCTCATCAGTTCTTGAGCAGGTATTGAGCAGTGGAGGCAGGCAAGCAATGGAAGAGATTTGGAGATCAGATCTGAGTTGTATTGTGTGTAACAGAGGTGGAGATACTTGTGAGAAGTATTATGCTGTGTAATGTTACATGACTCAATCATTAATATACAGATAGTTGGGGTTTTTAGCGAGATGCTTTCCCCGGGATACATACTGTGTTAATGTGTGAATGCTCTTGATGTTTTATTATTATTGATGCTGCTATATTGATGATCAACATAGAGGAGCTTATGTATTGTGTATGTTTTCTGCAATAGTACATGATCAGGATAATCTCCATTGAATATGTGTTAAATTATTCAAAATTTCTACACAAGGACAGTATGTACCCATGGTGCAGTACATTCCTCAAGGTCAACCCCAGCCTCAATATGTACCCCAAGGTCAACCTCAGTATCAATTTATACCTCAAGGTCAACCCCAGTATCAGTACATGCCTCAAGGGTATCAACCCCAAGGTCAGTACTTGAACCAAGGTTTCCAACCACCCCAAGGTCAATCTTATGTTCAAGGAATGGGAAATGTACCTTTCAATTATCAAACCTACCCTCAACCCGGTTATGGTCCTCAATATTCTCAACCTGTTATGGGTCAGTACCCCAGAATGAACATAGTGTGGGATCCATTGCAACTTCAACAAGTGTTGCAGCCAAATGTATAGTTGTCATCTAAAACTGGACAACCCTTAGTTTCTGGTTCACCCTAGCAACCAGTCCAGTCTAATATTCAAACTTCTGTACCTTCGGTAGTTTCTCAGTCTGGGCCTATTGCGCCTAGTACTCCATCTCAAATGACTGCTGCAACTACCGCAACATCTGTTCAATCTACCCCACCTACTTCTGGAGTATCGACAGCTCCGGTTTCTACTGTTCCTGTATCTACTCCTCAGACATCTTTACCATCGTCTGGATCCATGATTCAAACTACGGTTCAGATGCCTGTAGGACAACCTGGTTTAAGTACGGTTGTTACAAGTCAACCACAATTCACTTATCAACTGTACCAGGGACAGTACCAATTCGGTCCTGTTGTCTAGCAGCCGGTTTATCAGTATCAACCGTATCCTGGGTACACTTATCAACAACCTCAACAACCCCAGTATAGTCCGGTTAATCCTGGTTTTCCGGGAGGATACAATATCCCGAACGCAATTCCTATTCCAAGTTATCCCGGATATCCTCCTCCTGGGGCTGGTCTCGTGACCCAGAGTTTTAGGGATCCTAATCGGCAGTTACCTTTTATCGCAACTTTGGACTTACCAGACTTGTCGCGCCTAACGAACGATCCAATTAATTATCTTCCGTTTTGGCCACCAATGCCGAATAAGTTACCCAGTGACATTCCCAAGTTCGAAGGTAAATCTGGAGAGGACCTGTCGAACCATGTGATGACTTACCACCTCTGGTGTGCCTCCAATTCCATCTCGGATGATTCGATCCGCTTACGTCTTTTCCAGCGCACTTTCATTGGTCTTGTGGCCAAGTGGTATATTGAGTTACCCGGGCCTCTTTTTATAATTTTAGCCAGTTAGCTACCTCATTTTTAACTCATTTTCAGTTGCCGGTCAGATATGATAATGGCACAGAGTTACTAACTTCATTAAAGCAATCGACGTCCACTTATATTTCTGATCATATTCATGAGTGGAGACGTCGACGACGTTTAGTGAAGGTATTTATCCCGGACCAGATCTTAGCTGAATGGTTTGTTAAATCATTGTTACCGAAGATTACTGAAGACGTAGCTAAAGTCGGAGTAGTTACTGAGGAGCAAGTCATTGCTCAAGCACAATACCTTGACTTAGTTTATACTCAGTCAGGTACGTTACACGAAAAGATCCCCGATCTTCCCAAGTCAAATCAAATTGCTGCAGCTCCTTCTGGATCTCATGCCGCTGATGGTATGATTGGTACGGTGAACACTAAAAGCAAGAAGAAATCCTCCAAGAATTCTTCTCCTATCATAACCTTGCCTGATTCCCTGATAGGAGATTCTTCTGCAAAAGTTTCTGCCGATGTTCACATTGTAGAATCATCTACGACTAAATCAAAATCCGGTGGGAAGAAGAAAGGGAAGAAGAAGAATAAAGCAGACAAAACTCCAAAGGAGAAAACTGAAAAATCGGAAACCAATGACGAAAAACGCAAACCTCGATATCCTTGTCTTATTTGTGAAGAGGAACACTTTACAAGAGATTGCCCTCATCGAGCAGAGGTTGCGAAAATCGTCAAAGGTTCCCAAACTCCTGTTGTTTTGAGGGATCCATTTCCAAATCAAGATAGCAAGATGATAGGTTCTTCCTCGAATGCCAATGAAGAACCCATATTGATGATGTCCCATGTAAGGATTGCGACTCGATCGCAAGATTATGGTAGTAAAAGTCCTGTTGATGGTAAAGAAGCAGAATCTTCTCATTCTAATCCGTCAACCTTAGCTCCCAGTTCCGATCCACTACAGATCGAGAAGCCTAATCCAGACTTAGTAATCAAACCGCCCGCCAAGGGTATACTTCGAAAGTATGCTTTCAATCCACATGCGAGAGTGGCTCAAAATTATAACATTGTTGAGGACTTAGCTGTTTCACCCTCAACAATGTTGGCTTTGGAAGTGCTACAATCATGCCCAGCACAACGAAAATTACTTTTGTCGGCTATTGGAGCTGTTGATGTTCAGGACCCGAACCTAATAATCTTTGATCTAGAAAATAGTACACCGCGTTTGCCTCATCAAATGGCTTTCCAAATCCCAGTGATAGTAAAAAACAGGCCTATTCATCGGACTATAATTGATGAGGGAGCTTCAACGTGTATTATGTCGATACAGTGTTGGAGATCGCTTGGTTCTCCTTCACTAAATCAATCCCTGACAATTCTTAAGGCCTTTGATGGCCGTGGGTTTCATCCTTTTGGCATTCTACAGGATTTGCCTATAGCGGTTGAAGGAAAAACCGTTAGTCTAGATGTGGAGGTGGTCGATGCCCCTCTAGACTACAACCTTCTCTTGGGTCGAAGTTGGTCTTACGCTATGACAGAGGTCGTTTCATCAGTCTTCCGAGTAATAAAGTTCCCACATAATGGAAAGATCGTAACAATAGATCAGCTGGCTTACTTTTCATCCGACCCAGCCTCTTCAGAGAGTATTCAGCATGTCGGTAAAACGACTATCCCATATAAGGATGTTGGAGTAGGATTAGTTAAAGATGTCGGTTTACTGGGAACTTTTCCTTTTCCTCCAATCAATGCATTATCTTCATTTGCAACCATTCATATGATTACATTAGACACCATTGTTTATGATGATCCTTGGATCGTTCCTTCTGAATCTGAGATAGACTCATTTGGTGATGCTATGCCTTTGAGTCCATATGAAATTGCCTATGAAGCCGTGCAGTCTTTTACCGACCTGTGTTCAACCAAAAAAGACTTAATGAATGTGGTCCGTGAGGAATCACTTTTCACATCAACCTCGGAGTTAATAGTGTTTCCCGAAGTTGTTTTATCTGACGAGCAACTTCGTGAAGTCCTGTGTATAGATGATTTACCATGGGACGATCTCCATCATAGATCTTCGTTTCTACCCGAGGATGATCATTTTGAAAATGATTTCTCATCAATTTTTACAGCTGAATATGTCAAAGAAGCTCAGAATCCCATGAAACATCCTGATTCAGAGCTGAATTTGGGAAATATCTCTCGAACTATTCCCATTGACATTTCGGTTAAGCCTGGAATTGTTGAGAACATTCATATAGGTGCCTCATGTACAGATGACGAAATTCAGACATACAAGGCCCTATTTCAAGAATTCCGCGACGTGTTTGCCTGGTCCTATGAGGAAATGCCAGGAATTGATCCCGCGATTGTTGTTCATGAGATCAAGACTTACCCGGACGCTAAACCCGTCCGGCAACGTTTGCGTCAGATTCACCCACGAAAAGCGGCTCCAATTAAAGAAGAATTTGAAAAACTGTTGAAAGCAGGCTTCATTTATCCGATCCCGTTAACGGATTGGGTATCGAATATTGTTCCGGTTAACAAAAAACAGGGAACAATAAGAATATGCATCGATTATAGGGACATTAATCGAGCTTGTCCAAAGGACAACTACCCAACTCCCTATATCGATCAACTAATTGATGATTGTGCTGGCAGCGAAATATTTTCCTTTATGGACGGTTTTTCCGGTTACAATCAAATCAATATTCTACCTGCCGATCAACCAAAAACGGCTTTCATTTGTCCATGGGGGACATTTGCTTATTGCAAATTACCTTTTGGGCTTAAGAATGCTGGAGCAACTTTTCAAAGGGCGATGCCTTATGCGTTTCATGACATCAAACACATTGTGCAACCGTATCTCGATGATTTGCCCGCTCATTCATTACATCGAGCTGATCACCTCGTCCACTTACGTGCAATCTTCATGAGGTGTAGGCATTATCGTATTCGGTTGAACCCACACAAATGTGTCTTCTGTATAGAAACGGGTCGATTGCTGGGGTTTGTAGTTTCGAAAGCCGGAATTCGCGTTGATCCCTCGAAGGTCGAAGCTATTATCAATTTGCCTCCTCCTTCGAGTCTTCGCCAACTCCAAAGTTTGCAGGGGAAAGCAAACTTTTTACGACGCTTCATTCCTAACTACGCCGAGGTTACAAAGGGTTTTACATGGTTGTTGAAACAAAACGCTCAATTCTCTTGGGATGAGATAGCTCAGAAATCTTTTGATGCACTCAAGCACACGTTGACCCATGCAGCGTTGCTGCATCCTCCCAACTACAACCAGGATTAGTTTTTGTATCTTGCCGCCTCACATTCCACCATTGGAATGGTCTTAGTTCAGGAAGATGAATTCGGAACGGAACATGTGATATATTACCTTAGTCGGACGTTAAATCCAACTGAGCTAAAATACTCACATGTGGAGAAATTGGCATTGGCAGCCGTTCAAGCTGTCCAACGTTTTCGTCACTGCATTTTACTACGTAAAACTACATTCATTTCGGATTGCAACCCTATGATCTACATTTTGACCAAACAATTGCTAGGGGGCAAGTACTCTAAATGGATTGTTATCCTGCAAGAGTTCGACTTAGAGTTTGAGAAATCTAAGTCTAAGAAATCTTTAGTTTTTGCAAAGTTAATGCGTGACTTCCCGCGTGCTGACACGGAAACTGTGGCAGAGGAGCCCATTGCGGATGAATCTTTGTTTCTAATCAGCACTTTAGATCCGTGGTATGGGGATATCATTGTCTATCTCCACAACCAATCCTTTCGGCCCAAAGTTTCAAAGTCGGAACGTCGGAAAATTCGATTCCAGTCCCAACAATACAAAATTATTGGAGATACTCTTTATCGCCGTGGGGCGGACTGTATTTTTCGACATTGCTTAACTCATGAAGAGGCTGAAAGGGTTCTAAATGACTATCACTCTGGAGCGTGTGGCGGTCATATGTCTGGGTATGCCACAGCCCAAAAGATATTGCGCGCCGGGTACTTCTGGCCGTCCTTGTTTAAAGATTGTATTACTGCGGTCCCAAAATGCCACAACTGTCAAGTGTTTGATCAAAAGATGCATGCTCCACCTGCTCCTCTCCACCCTATAATTTCCGTTGGTCCTTTTGCCAAATGGGGTATCGATTTTATTACATGTAACCCTCACTCGGCCGGGGGGCATGCTTATATCATCCTTGCGGTAGATTATTTTACTAAGTGGGCCGAGGCGATGCCTACATTCGAGGCAGACGGAAAGACAGCTGCAATTTTCATGTTCAATCATATAATTGCTAGGTTTGGTGTCCCACAAGCAATAATCACTGACCATGGACGCCATTTTCGAAATGTTATGATGACAGAACTTACAGGCCAACTTGGTTTGCGTCACGATAGTTCAACTCCTTATTATCCACAAGCGAATGGTCTGGTTGAGTCCATCAACAAAGTTTTAGTTATCATGATCTGACGAATCATTGGTATTCATTGGTCGAATTGGCACAACATGTTATTTTCAGCGCTTTGGGCGTACCGAACCTCAGTGAAAACATCAACAGGGTTCACTCCTTTCCAACTAGTTTATGGTTTGGAAGCTGTGCTACCCATTGAATGCGAAATCCCATCACTGCAAATGGCCATCGAGTTACTTCCAGCTACTTTCGAAGAGGAAAAGCGTTTATTATACTTAGCTCAATTAGATGAGAATCGACGTGATGCTGCATTGGCGATCGAGACTCACGCAAAACGTATAAAAGCTCAGTATGATCGAAATGTGACCCCTCGAAATTTTTCGGAAGGAGACCTAGTGTTATTGTATGATCAAGCTAATGATAAATCAGGTGTTGGAAAATTCATTCCTATGTGGCATGGGCCCTACATTGTCAAGCGAAAGCTAGCAAAAGGGGCCCATGAGCTGGTAGACTTTGACGGGGACTCTTTAGGTAAACCCAGAAATGGTCTTTACTTGAAGAGGTATTATGCTTAAAAGAATGGGTATGGAGATTTTTAGTTAGGTTAGTTTTTCTTTCTAGCTAGTGTGTTTGTTAGTTTAGACAATGTGCTTAGCTTAGAGAGTGTGTTTTCGTCGTTATTTCTGCTTATCTTGGTTTTACTCTTGATGTTGCAGATGTCGATGCCTCTCCAAACATACATTGGTTTCGCTGATGGTGCTTGTCATAGTACATGGAATATCTCTTCCACAGCTTGGGTTATCTATTCGCCCTCTGACGAGTTAGTATCTATGCATGGGGTGAGCCTCGGTCAAACAACGAACAACATTGCCGAATACAGTGCAGTGATTGAGTTATTGTCTGAATCTATTTCATTTTGGATTCGGAGTTTGATAGTGAGGTTAGATTCTGAACTCGTTGTGTTACAGCTTAATAGAGTGTATGCCATTAGAAATCCAGTGTTATTAAGGTTATTTTTGAGAGTGCGTCTCTTGGAACGTGAGTTTGATTACATTGAATATCAGCATATTCCAAGGTCTTTAAATACATTAGCAGATGCAATTGCTTCTCGAATGTTAAATAGACATTTGCAATAATCATACATGTAAATTTAAAACCATTCCATAACATGATTTACAAGATAAGCCGGTAATAATGATATATATATATATATATATATATATATATATATATATATATATATATATATATATATATATATATATATATATATATATATAGTGTGTCAAAAAATACATCGTCTTCGATCATAGGTTGAAAAACACCTTATGATCGGCAAAAATGATAAGTACAAAAAACCAAAATGTCACATGTGTCTACAAAACGACCATCCAATCACTGGTGATGATCTCTATATGACACCACTGCACGGGCCACCCTACACAAGAACCTCCTAAAAGGTCTTGGGACCCTGAATACATAGCGCTGAAGCCTGATTGGAATATCATCTATGGTAGTCTCCGGTATATCTGCTGTAAGACGCTCTTGGTCACTTTCCAACTCAGCCAAAGTCTCTGTGGCCTCGTCCTGTGGGGCCGGTGCCGCTACAACTGGTAGTCTCCTCTCGTAAGGCCGGAGATTGGTTGGACGTCGTGGGACTACATCTGCATTTTGAAAATCATTACTATCAGTTTTGAGACGATATAAAACAAACAAAAATAATAGATAATTTAGAAAACTTGTGAAAAATGAATTTCCTGTATCATCCCATGGTTCTCCCGGTGGAAGAACCATGTCCGGATCTCCATGAAAATCAACTCCGGCATAAGAAAAATCCTGTATAGAAAAGACCTGGTCTTCTAACCAGTGAAAGTACTCCGGAGTAAATCGGACAACCTCCGTCCCCTCATCAGGATGACGGGCCATAACCGCAACCCATCGCATCAATTTGGGCTCTCTAGGAAGCCCAACCTCAACAGTGAGCTGCTATGGGATCAGCATCGGAACCCTCTCTAAGCCAAAACTCACAACTAAAGCCCCATAACCAAAGGTCTTTAGCTGTCCGTTTTTGGCTCTAGTCAGTTGGCCTTTTACATTGGCCAACACAGCATCACACCAGTTGAAAATGGTACCTCGATAGCAATCAATTGCCATCCGCATCTAGGATCCAGTGGCAATGTGTAAAGCGGCAGCCCCGCAAAGTTTGGTAACTGTAAAGGCAATCACCATAAGTTCAGGACGGGATATAGTTTTGATCTCTATCCCCTTCTCTTGAGACTGAGTGTTACACCACTCTAGTCGGAGACTAGCGACAGACTGGCCACCTGGCCTAGTCCCGAATAGAGTCAAGTGTTCGCCTCTCTTGGGCAAACCAGTGAGAAAGTAGATATCTGCCGGCTCCATCTCAAGCTGGTGCCCTCCAATATAAAAACACTGGTCCTGAACGTTCCATCTTTCTACCAGCCACTCTAGAAAGCTCACTTGGGCCCTCATGCCAGGTATGGCCCAGTATTTATAAAGGCCGCATGCCTTCAAAGCATCAATTGACGGTTGATGATTAATGGCGGCCAAATCAACATCTTCATGCTCTCTCTCGCGCCAATCAAGCATGGTGAACAATCTACATACCATGAAACATCCATTAGATTCCATAAAATCAAAAAAATTTGGTTCTTTTTGGAGAATTTAGGTTTTAAAAACTTGTTGCGCGGGGTACGCACCCCGCCTTTAGGAACAGAGCGTGGGTATGCAGGGTCCCTGAAGGCAGGGTGCGTGCCCCTGACATTTTTCCAACTGAGAAAATGTCAGGGTACGCGGGTCCCTAGTGTGGTGCCTGCGTACGCCGAGAGGCGGTTTTTGAAACCACAAAACCTCCCAAAAATGAAATCTGGGGCCTAAAAAGAATTCTAAACGGATGAAATTGAAGAGGAGGATGTTGTAGATTACCTGGAAGAGACGACATTCGATTTCGACGGCCGGATTCTCCGCAATGTCCACGGGAAGTTTCTTGCCAAAAGCCCTTTTTCTCTCCTCAAATGGTAAAACGGTAAAAATGAATTGGTAAAAGCCCTTTTTATAGGTTTTTTGGGTAAATAAATGGTAAATTTGTTTATTTTTCACCATGAAAAGGTATTTTTCAAATTATTTTTATCTATCTTCAAACAGGTATGAGTAATGTGTTGGTTTTTGTGCAGGATAAAGGATTTTCAGGGAAAATTGTCATTTTTTACAAACAAAAACATCAGAGTCATCTTTAACCTCTTTTCTGACTCCTAAAATGTGAAAAGATTGCCGAGTTTTCTTTTTAGCTCGTTAAAACGGAATTAAAAAGACGGTCCTCTTACAACCCTTTTCTGACCGTAAAAACATGAAAAGATTGCCGGATTTTTGTCGTTTCAAATTCGATATTGGAAATAAAACGATGTGTCCTTGATCGCTTTTTACTTTTCAGATCAGAGACACTAATCATGAAAGTACTCCTTGGTCGTAAAGATCAAGCGGTTCTCTCAAGTATTATTTTATACTTTTTCGGGCTTGGGAGACACAAATTTATGAAAAAGGTCAACCCTGGAGTCTTCTTAAGTTTTTCAGACTCTCTAAAATTGAAAAACGCCGAGTTTCTCCTATACTGGACTCGTTAAAATTTCACAGTAAAGGACCTGTTCGATTACAAACAGGAACGGACCACTCCTTCTTAGGGTTCGAATCTAAACTAAGTTGGACTCATCCGAAGGATGAGCTTATAATCAAGCAAATGTTATCCTCCTCAAGCTTGTAAAAAATAAAGAGGTACTTGCCAGAAATGGTGGGGGAAAAGAGAGGAAAATGAGCCTATTTGTTATACTTTGTCTCGGAAAAACCTTATCACCACTCTTGAACACGACACTTTTCATTCACCTGGGTTGGGAAATCCTTTGCCTAACAGTTAATCAAACCACATTGAAAGTCTTCAGCCGGTTTCTGGGTATTAACTTTGGGTCAATTGTCACCAAGCCATCTGTTGTGTCGTTATGTGTTCAAGAGGTCACTGCAAATAAACCATTCATCTGCAAAATATCTGTCATCCATCTTGACCATCCCTGAGTCAGTCCTTACAGCTACATTTCTTCAACTTGATCTATGATTTCGTGTTGTGGGCTTGCCTGCAACGGGTCGCTTTCTATAGACATCAGCACATTATCTAGAAAGATGATCTAGGAATCATCAGTACCTTGAAATCTGCATGCCTCAATGGCAGGTTTCTCGCCTTTGACGACAGGTTACATCAATGACCTTCGATCAAGGGATTCTGTGACATGTTTGACATTAACACATTCATTCACATCTCATCGATTGTACTGGGTACTTTGAGAACCATTGACATCACTGGTGGTTTCTCTCACACTTGTTAACAGTTGACATCATTGACTGGTAATCAAGTGGTTTCTACCATGTTCGACATCAACTCATTTATTCGCATGGATAGAATCGTACTATTTCGGGAAGTAGAAATGAAAACCCTGGATCTAGTTTCCGCCATCCAGGATGCGAGGAGTTTTGTATTCATTATACAGTAGACTAATTATAAACAGATGGCTGCGTCCATACTGTGTCTACATGTGTCTATGATTATGATGTATTGCGAAATCATTCCTATATCAAAGCAGTAGTTAGTTTGTTAGTTAAGTTTTTGATCTGAGTATGGGAATGCCTACCTCAGCGATGATATGATCTCATATATGTATTTTGTGTTGAATATTTGCAGGTTCTGACTGGGCTCTCCACAAGATAATCCTCGAAATGATAAAGTGCTTCACCCTTCCTAGATGATATAAAACCCTAATCTACTACAGACCTCGCACTTTAGGGGGCAATCTGTTACACTAAAATTTGTCACCATGACTATTTGCAGTCAGTATGGCTCCATCAATAACCATACTGTCCTCCTTGGCAAGTCTTATACCTCTGCTCCTCATGTCAAACTCCAAAAAAGAGAGAAAGCCTTTAAAAAATCAATATAACTCTGGTTCCGCACTTTCTCTTACTCTTACCTGCGTGCATGCACCTCAAGTACATAATACCTGCATACTTGTACGCTCTGTCTATAAAGGGGTGGGTGCGTACCCCTGTGAAAGTCAAAAGGCGCAAGTTTTACTTCAAAAAACTTACTTGCGGTCGATTCTAGAGCATTCTAGAAGATGGTTTGACATGGATTGAGCGCCTCCAGATGGTTCATGCATCCCAATGAAAGAGGAACTTATCCCATGAAGAGGGGAACTATCCCTTTGAAAGAGGGGCTTATCCCATTGATGGTGGACCTGTTTAACTTCCTCCAAAGCATTATAAATACAGGCATTGGGCCAGAGGCAAGAGAGGTTGAAAGCTGAACATTCCTAAGGGTAGATGCTGCTGAAATTAGGACTCCCTTATAGAGCTTGAGAGGAGAGATCACATTCCTTTCTTAGCTTCATTTGGAAGTGGGTGAGCTGATCAAAGTAGAGGAGAACTCTTGCTGGACCCTGGGAGGGACCTGTACAACACCAAGGCGTTGGTTGTAAGGTTTCTTTTGTTTCCAATTAATACAATTAAGTTCATTTTTCTCAACAAGTTGTTATATATAATTTGTTTCATAAACTCTTTGGTCTTTATGATGAATATGTTTTATTATATGAGTTATTCAGGTGCTATGTAATCGTTTGCTTGTTTGTGTATGCAGGCTTCAAGGAGAGGAGCTCATCTGGATCGAAGAGGCTTGGCCGCTACAAACAGCGTTGGACTAAAGGTAAGCCTTAAACACCTGGTTGCTTTTATTTTAAATGCATATTTAGGGAAAGATAGTGCTTGATTGTTTTATTTGTCACTAGAAAAGCCTTAGTTTCTAGGGAGGTCAGTTTTGTCTGCAAAATTGACTCTTTCCGCATGACAGGACATCAGTTGAAATTTTACAAGAAGCCCTTCTCCAAGTGAGAGTTCATTGAATATTTGAATAAGACAGTGATGGTAGTGGAGTGTGTCTTAGCCTCCATTTCACCCACTCACTGAAGAAAAAGAAAAAATAAAAAATAAGGACTCAAGTGAAAATCTCCATGAGACGCTTGAGTCCCATCATTGGTTTGAAAGCCTCTCCTGATGCGGCCTAGTGATGTCAAAAGAAAAAAGAAAAGAAAAAGAGAATAAGATCCCTGGGTGAAAACCTCCCTTAGAGGCGCTCGGGGCAAGAAATTAGGGTGAAAAAATCCTTGAGGTGCCCTAGTTTTTTTCCAAAAAAAAAATAGAAGAAGAGAAAGAAAGGAAAGAAAAAAGAAAAATTGAATTTTAATGTGCATTGCAGGTTTGCAGGAGGACTACAGAGAGCAAGAGAAGATGCCACAGAGCCCTGACATCCATGCTAGCACCTATCTTATCTCTTCCACACTCTTCTCCATCATTTTTGACATTTCTTTCACCCCACTGTGCTTCTTTTTCAGAAACTGTGTGTTCTATAGGAGGCTCTATGTTTTCTACAGGAGGCTCTTGTAGGAATTACAGAGAGCCAGCAATGAATATAAGAAGTAGTTTGAGGGGTAGGGAAGCTTCAGGAAGAACATATAAACTCTCCTATAGTCTTAAATCCTCCTTGCCATCCATTCCACACCTGCATGACACCCCAATCATCATTTTTTCTTCCTGTCCCAAAAAAACACAAAAAAAAACAGTTTTTAGTAAAGAGAAAATATAAAAATAAGAGAGGAAGCAGCACCTTAAATATCACCTGTAGCTTACCTATTACCTCTCCATCTGCATATGCATCTCTAGCATCATCCTCATAGTTCCTAGCACAAAAAGAAGCTGAAGATTCAAGGGGAGAAGTAGCTACAGGAGATCCTGTAGGAATTCCTGTAGCAGCTGATCCCATTAAAATCTAGCCATAGTAGCAAAAGAAGTGCAACCATGAGGATTGAAGGAGACATATGAAGCTCAAATCTAGTTAGAGGATACTTGCACAAGAAAAACAACCACACATTAGCAAGCAGACAACATGCATCAAAGGAAATACAGTCATGCAGTAGTAGAAAGAGCCAAAATACTTCACAACACATGCATTCGAATCATAGGTATGTGACTAACTCGCTCCTGTGTTTACATTTTTGTAATTGAAAGATATGCATGAGCAACAAGATGGTTGAGGTTGAATGAGGAAAAGTTGGCCAGTTAATTTGGTCACCTTCATCTAGTTGACTGCACTCATCCAAAGATGTCATCACACGTGCGTACAGTCAACTCAGGAGATATGTCAAGGACAGGTGGTGGAGGGTGTGTAAACTCCAATGTAATGATATGAGGTGATTGCGGGGAGAAACCATGATGACAAGGCAGGTGGGGACCAATGGTCCAAATATGGCCAACGTACACTTTTTCCAGCTCACCCCCATCATTGGAAATATCCAAAAAGAGTAATAAGTACTCCTCCTCCAGCACTCTCACCACTTTTTCCTTCATTTTCTCCTCGTAAACTAAGCTGCAGCAGACTCCTTGTGACCCCACAATCTCGAAACCATCGTTCTCCATCGATCTCTCCCATCCTCATGCTCTCGGCGTTATCTACAGGAGCACTTATAGGCAGTTCTACAGGAGGGGCAGTGAGCTGTTTTGAAGAGGAAAACACGGGTTTCTAACACGATTTATAGCTTGAGGAGGTGGGTTCTCTGCATACCCACCTTGATTATTAGTATATGCAAGAAATGATATCAATTTAAGGAGGAATTAAGTCCATAGAATAAGGAGAAATACATAAAAATTTCTACCTGTTTTCTTAAAAAAAAAACACAATTTTCCTCTGTTTTCCTATTTTCTTCAAAAATATTGTCTCTGTCTCCACAATTGGTATTCTAAAGGGGTATAAACACAATGAAAGGAGGGTTCATGATGAAGGAGCCCACTAATTCCACCAGGCTCCATGAACATCCCCAAGTAGTGGCCATATTCACAAGGGCAAATTGGATGCACTTTTTTGAGAAATTCTGAGGGTTTGATGAGGAAATTGCCAAGAATTTGCCCTCTCCTTAGTCCCTCACTCAAGAACACATGCCAATGTCACTTTTAAAGGCCTTTCCATGGAGATAACCCCTGAATTTATCAATAAGGTTACTACCATTCCTCTTGGATTGCCTTGGAGCATAGATGAAAAACCAATTGGACAGGCTGCTAAGAAAAACTTCTTCCAAAACAATGAAACCGCTGTAGAGGATAAAAATGGCATTAGAAGGGCTAGCATACCATACCCTTGGGATGAGGTTAGTTACCAAATCATCAAATACATTTTCTATGAAGGGAGGTACAACATAGTCTATGGTTACCATTTTAGAATCCTTCATGAACTAAGATATGGGATGGACACTCCAACACCCCAGAAACTTAGCATCCCCTATTTCCTCCTGCAGTCCCTCATAGACTCTAGAATTAAGGTTAAGGCAGGGAATTCAGATCATCTGGCTCACCATGGGTTAATCAAAAATATTAGTGTTAGAAGCGCTCCATACATTCACACTCCCTATAGCATGGGAAGTCTTCCGAAACATGACAGCAGAAGATGACATAAAGGCCCTCACCTATGATATCATTCCTTCTGACAGTGAGGAGAGAGAGCAGAAAGGGGGAGAAGGTGAAGCAACTGATGAATCAACAGGACAAGAAAGGGAGGAGGAAGAAACTAAGATAGAAGAGGAGAAGGGTGAAGAGAAAGAACAGGAAGAAACAGAGCAAACAGAGAAAGAAAAAGAGACAAAGGGAGGAGAAAAAGAGGTAGTAGAGGCAAAACAAAGAGAAGGGTCCCCTGAGACTCTGGAAAGGGAGGCAACAGCTGCCCTCACTGCCCTGAGCACACCAATTAAGCCAAAAGAAAAGAGAAAAAGGTAGGCCTCCATGTATTTCAAGGCCAGGAAAAGCACAAGGATCAAAATAGGGAAACCCTAGCCATCTTCAACAGTGCCAATTACAATTGAAGATTCGCCCTTTGTCAAAGGGGAAGAATCTCCTTCCAAAACACCTATCACATATGAAAGAGGGACTCCTAGATCTTCCACCTGGAGGGAGAAAGTGCAACTACAAGACCCAAAAATAGTCCTACAGGAGGCTCAGACAGTTCTACAGGAGACACTGTCAAAATTATAGGGGACCAAATAGCTTGAGAAAAGAATAGAAGAACAACCAAAGGGGAGGGAGGAAGCTACAGAGCTACAAGAACCTGATCCCAAGCCTAACCTTGCCTCCTATTACCATCTTCTTGAAGGAGGTAGGATAATTCCATAAACATTTTCAATTCCACTATTCCTTGAATTAGAAAAGGAAAGAATAAGAACACATCGGTGGATGCAAATAGCCAAATACAAGGGAGTTGAGGATGTTGGCCATATGGAAAATAAACTTAGAGAAATGGGCAGAGAGTTAAGTGCTGTCAGACATAGAGAAGCAATTGCAAGAAGCCAACTGGAAACTAAAAATGAATTGCTAATTGTCAGTGCCTAGATTTACCTCAGGTTGAAAAGGTAGGATCTAGGGCCAACATCAAACCACGCTCAGCCTCGTAGCTAGCCCTACAAGGATAGGAGAGGGCTCTCTCTGGGTCAATCTCGGCGAAAGATAATCGATGGGGCTTGAGATGACTGATTTAACAACTGATCTTAGGCTAGGTATGAAGTGCAAGGATTTGATTCGAGTTTTTGAGGGTTTTGTTGGAAAAAAGGGAAAGGCAAATTTGGGTCCGGGGATGAGGCCAAATTTTTGCAGAGTTCTGGTTGGGGTGAGGTAGGCAGTAGCTTTGATGCTTTAGATTAAATGAATGGATGGGAAAGACCACTGAGGAGCTAAAGAGGGCAAGAGGGTACCAAGAATCCTTTTCAAACGGAAGAAAACATTGAAAATTAAACAGACTAACAGGCAGAGCATAGCAAGCTAATGAATTCTACCTTTTGTCACTCATTTGTTTAATTTCAGAAGCAAAGAGAAGGGAAATGACATACATGAAACATCAATGAACTTACAATTTCATGAAGAAAAACACCATCAAAACACAGAGCCACAAGGATCCCAACAAGTGTTGCAAAACCCTGGTCTTTCCTTAGCCAAAAATGCAAAAATCAAATGTACAATGGAGTGCCAAGCAATCCCTAGTGTCCAACCCTGAAAATGACTGAGAAATTACATGATATAGACAAGCCTAACTCCTTCCCATGCCTCTAGGGGTCTAGCTCATCATTCTAGGAGCTGTTTCAACCAATTCTAAACAAAGCACTGAAATCTAGGCAATCAAACAACTTGCCTCTATATGGTAGGAAACTAATTCATTCATTTAATTTTTGACTTTTTAGTGAATGAATCCTCTAGAACAAGTAAATATGTACCAAAATTACATCATTTTTATGAAATTATATCATGGTGTGTTGGAGAGGCAAATCCCCTCTACGAATAGAGGCGATCCCTACTAGCCCAGAGTGGGTCTAGCAACAATCAGTCAATGCTACTACGCAAGTTCCTAATTGCAATTAAAAGGTAGGCAAAGAGCACCTACTTGGATTCCAGCGCTGTTGTTTGATGAAGAGATGCCACCTTCGCTCCTCCGCTCTGGCTGGTCACGATCTTCCGCGATCTCCGCGAATAGACACCTGCACACACGAAGAGGAAACAAACACAAGCATGAAATCTAATAAAAGCGACCATACATCAGTCAGAAAGGATGTAATTCACATTAACCATTGCATAGACAAATGAGAATGGAACAATAATAGTAGTCATCTATTATTAATCAAGCAGAGAAGAGTACAACCAAATGTTCTGACGTCGGTATCCTTCTCAGGAGGGGCCAGTCAGCAAGTCTCTTCAGCATTCACCTTTGGAAATGATTCTCCCAAGACAAGAAACTCTCTCTCTCACACAAGAAACACAACACAACCTTCCCTAAGCAATCAAACACTTCCACACTTATCACACCAACTACCTATAGTAGCAGCAATCTGAGCACTATAAGCTCCACACAATCCAAGCTATTCCAAAACTAGCTGCTCATGGTAATGATGGAAGTTTATATAGGAGAAGGAGCCTCCTAAAAGGGTGGAAGGATGAGCTTATCTTCAAGGGAAGTAGTTGCAAAGGGTCGAACAGACATGCCATAGAAGGGAGTCGATACTCACAAAGCCAACAACCAAGTCTGGAGTTATCTGGAAGGCTGGCTGTTGGAACAAATTCGCCTAAACTCGATCAGCGCGGGTGCATAACTGGTCTGGTGCGCTGACGTCACAAAGAGATAATGGAAAGGGCCATGTCAGCGCGGGTAAATACGAACAGAGGCTGCGCTGGTCATGAAATTCGATTAGCGCGGAAAAGTCGTGTGCTTCCGCGCTGGCAGCGCACGCGGTCTGTTATGAAGCACCAGTCATCGCGGATATTTTGGAAACAGACGCGCTGATGAGGAAAACTTTGGAAAAGTGGGTTTTTTGGCCAGTTCAGAAGGCATGAACTTGATTATTGTGAATTCCTGACACAGTAGGGTGACTGACATGGAGACAGTGACAAATTACTGTGTAACAGATGCCCCCTAAAGCATGAAGACCGAGAGAGTGGGAGGGGTGAAATGCTTTACAAAACTTGCCAAACTGGAACACCACCAGGAAGGACCGAATATCTCTGATAATCAAGTACATGCAGTCTAGGCATGGGCGCAGCCATCCGAAAGACATGCGAAAAGGTCTGTGGAATGGACGCAGCCACCCAGCTAAAGAGACCAGAATAATGATAAGGTATGGTCGCAACCATCCATGAAGACTCAGGTATGGGCACAGCCATCCATCAATGAGTCATGTAATGATCATCCACAAAATCGCAAACTGGACCATAACAGAGAGAGATCGAGGGTCTTGCGCTCCGTCCCGACCCGAACAAAGTACAAGTCCAAGCAGGTGAATACATGAGCTGAAGTCGAACATGCATGGACATCGTCTGATTACCAGTCAGTGATGAGAACTGTTAACAGACGTGAGAGGTACCACCAATAATGACAATGGTCCTCAAGGTACTATAGGCACAATCTGCAGCCTGTGAATCAATGAGCTGGTGTCGAACACCCGCAGAATCATTCGATCGGAGGCCAATGATGAAAACCTCGCGTCGAACACGAAGAACCTGCCATTGAGGCATGCAGGCTCTAAGGCACCTGAAGGGAGTCTCTAAGTCACCTTCCCAGATAATGAGCTGAAGTCGACAGAAAGTGACCTTGATCGAAGGTGGGCCATAATGTTTCCCACATCATCGACACGAGACAGAGGTAAAATGATTTGTGTGAGATAGCAGATGAGGTTGTATTATTGCAGAGGTCAACTTCTCTTGAACATATCGGCGGCACGACAGTGGATTTGGCAGTATTTGACATCAAATGAGCAGAGGGTATAATGACGATGGCAATGAGCAAATGAGAGGTCAAATAGGATAACCCGTACCCACAGAGGCCAGTTGTGAAACAAAATGAGAAATTCCCACCCGACACGAATGCAGACCAGTGCCATGTTCAAGAGCGACATACTGCCGACGCGACAATTGCAGTTCCATTTTCCCCACCATTTCTGGCAGGTACCCTGGTTATTTTTGGATGACAAGCTTGACGGGGATAGCATATGCTTGAGGAGAGTCATTTCGACGATGCCCGATGTCATCAAGTGTTTAACGAGCCTGACAAAGGAAAAACTCGGCATCTTTTCTTGTTTAGAGAGTCTGAAAAGACAGCGGAAAAGGAAACTCCAGGGGGGTCCTTTTTCGTAAAGTTGTGTCTCTCGAGCCCGAAAAAGTATAAAACAATGCTCGAAAGAACCGCCCGACCATTACGATCGAGGAGTACTTTTCGTAAATAGTGCCTTCGACCCGAAAAAGTAAAAAGCAGTCGAAAACACGTTGTTTTAGAGCCAATAATGAGTGCGAAACGACAAACACCCGGCAATCTTTTTAAGTTACACGGTCGGAAAAAGAGCTTAAAACGACCACCTCTCATTCCCTTTAACGAGCCGAAAGGAAGCTCGGCAATCTTTTCTTGATTTATGTCGGAAAAGAGCTCAAAGATGACATTTTTTGTTTGGGACCAAGTGTATTTAGGACCATTATGACTTCACCGTTTCTGAGGACCTGCACAGTAAAAATACCCGCATAAATCCGTTCGACATGTTTAAAAACATAGTAAAACATGCATAAAGGCATAAGACATTGACAGAAGCGCTAAATCCATGGTAAAAGCATGAAAAAAACCCGCATTTGTACAATCTATAGTTAATCAAGCCATTTTTACTATAAATAGAAGGGTAAATAGTCATTTTTACCATTGTTACCATATTGAGCCTTTGAGAACGTGGTGAAGCTGTGAAGTTGACAGAGCGAATTCTTCCCTGTGCAGACACCATTCATCAAACGGCTTGATCCAGGTAGGTTCCCCTTGCCATGCGCTCCATTTTGAGTTCCTTTTTGAGCATTTCAACGGTGGGAATTGGCCATTTGGGCGGATTCTTTGAGCGTTGGTGCGCTCTCGGTCAGCGCGGATTTCCCGCGCGGGTCCGCGCTGATCGAATTAAAAATACACGTACCACCTTTTGGGTCAGCGCGGAAAACACGTGTGCTTCCACGCTGACCCAATGAAAAAACACAGGGGCGCCATTTTCAGTGCGACTGTTTTTAAAACAGTCGCGCTGGCGCGGAAAAATTTGATTTTTTATAAAATGAACGTACAATTTTCCACAAACAACATTCTAATGTTTCTTCATGGCTTTGTAGGGAAAAATGGCTTTTGTATGGCAAGAGAGAGCCCATGATAACGAAGACATAGCCGCATATGCACTTGCCGAATGCCGGAATGCAATGCGGGCATGCGGTTTCCTGAAGTTCTTCCTGACTCCGCGCCTGAGAGCGCAACCTGACTTGCTGGAGTTCCTGATCAGAGCTTGGAACCCAATAGACGGGAAATTCACCATCCGCGGCCAAGACATCGAGTTCGACGCCTCGGATATCTATTTCTTGACTGGTTTGTCGCGCCGGGGCCAGAGGCCCATCCTGGAGGGGCAGCGACCCAGCGGTGAGACTCTGGACCAGCTGATGGCTAGAGTATGCCCAGGAGCTGAAAAGACACGGAGCGGGAAGGTTGGTATCCCGACAGTGCGGGACATGCCTCTCCGCACGATACTCTTCCTAGTGACACGGGCAGCGGGTTCTTTGGCCAACCATGAGGCCTCGAAGAACCAACTGTTGTTAGCTCTGGAGTGCCTACAGCCCACCATCTTTGACTGGGCGACTGCTGTGACCACTAGCATGAAGAGGCAACTAAGCAACTGCCGTCGTGGAGAGACGAAGCAGTTCGCGTATGGGTCGCTTCTTCTGCCGCTCATGCTGGAGCGGGTGCCGGCTCTACAGCTACAGACCATGGCTGTGGATCCACCTAGAGGTCCTCGGGAGACGAGGGCCAGTCGATGGGCCCGCGTCATGCCACGTGGAGGTGGTGGTCGCCCAGTGGCTTGGGGGGTGTATTTCAGAGAGTGGTTGGAGCGACAGGTCATCTTTGTCGAGGATTGGCCGTATGCGGGCATGGACTTCCGCAACGACCCTGACATGCCACTGCCCGCAGGAGAGCATTGGGATGATGGAGGTATGTCACTTGATCTCATTTTAACATTTTTTGATGTTTTTGGTTTTTCATGTACATGTCTTGACAGATGTCACTGTGTGCAGATGTGGGACCCACGAGACCCATAGGCCTGGCACCGTCAGCACGGAGGGAGGGGCAAGGAGCCGGAGCCCTGGCCTTAGTTCCTCCAGGAGTTGACACTACAGAGACTATAGCTCGCAACCTTGAGGGGTTGCTAGAGGGTGTACCGGACTATCAGGGGGTCGAGGAGGTCCCTATAGAGCACCAGATCCACACAGTGGGGGTGGCACCCAGGATGCACCGCCTGTTGAGGCGGGTGGCACGAGCGGCTGTATGCTACAGAGAGCATAACCCAGCACAGTAGTCGCCTAGGTTTACTTCCCTTGATGTTTTGAGAGACATATGACAGTGACTCTTATTTTTGACACATACATTTATTTTTGAGCGCCTTAGTGCGCCACACGATATATATATATATATATATATACATACCGATTTTTGGATGGATCTTGTTACATGTGATGATGTTTTGTTTATGTTATGCAAATTTTCAGTACAAATGTAATCTTATGTATGAATTGCACAACACATGACCCATATATTTTAATGTTTTAAATGCAAGCTTAAAAGCACACACAGCATGCATGCAAACTATGCTTGGGAAATATCTTATTTACATATGCTTTACTTTATTATGCTTTCTATGTTTTCTTGTATGATGTTTTATCTGTTTCGCAAATGTCTGTCTAACACATGATTTGCCAATGCATCAGTCAACGTGTTTAATCGTCTCGGAATATGTTGATATGTGATATAGTCAAAATTCCTTTCTAACAATCTGACACGTAGATACAACCTTAGGATACGTTGGTCTCTGACGGAATATCGCCCATTGAGTTGATGAACGACCAGCTGGGAGTCGAGGTTTACCATCATTGCTCGAATGCCGAGATCAACTGCTTCGGCTAGTAGCTCAATTACGGCACTGTATTCGGCAACATTATTAGTGGTATGACCGAGGCAGACTCCTTGCAGATCTAGCAACTCTCCGTGAGGATCATAGATTGCCCAAGCCGCAGAGGACAAATTGCAAGTACTACGGCAGGCGCCATCAGCAAAACCAACATAAGGTGCACTAGACATCTGCACAAGAAGAAGAAAACATAATAAGAGGCAAACACGCCTTCACACCAAAGCAAAACATGAAATCATGCACACAAAACACACTAAACACGCGTATGTACAAACTGAGTGCACGAAGTCATGCATAATATTTCTTCAAATACAGCCCGTTGCGGGGCTTGTCCAGAGGATTTCCTTCGTAATCAATCAACTCATATGCGCCCTTTTGTAAAACTCTTTTCACGATATAGGGACCTAGCCACATGGATTCGAGTTTTCCTGCCCCCAGCTTATCTTTAGCTTGATCATAGAGCAGTACTAGATCTCCCTCAACGAAGGAACGAGGATGAATATTCTGGTCAAAGTGAGCCTTGACTCTCTTCTTTTGCGCTTCGATAGCCAGAGAAGCTAAATGACGAGTCTCGTCTAACCTTTCTAGGTAAAGAAGCCGTTCCTCCACCGGAGTGGTGTTGGGAAGCAACTCGACAGCTAATTTCAACGAAGGAATCTCACACTCGACGGGAAGGGTGGCCTCCAGTCCGTAGACCAACTGAAACGGAGTGAAACCGGTGGCATCCTTCACAGAAGTCCGGTAGGCCCACAAGGCTGGGAACAGCATCAGATGCCAATTAGACTTGTGCGTATTGACGGTGCGTTGAAGCATAGTGATCAAAACTTTGTTCACGGCCTCGACTTGACCGTTAGATTGTGGATAGTACGGTGTCGAACTATCTTGACGCAAGCCTAGTTGGGTCGTTAGTTCTGTCATCATGTGATTACGGAAATGCTTTCCGTGATCCGTGACGATAGCTTGAGGGACTCCGAAACGAGTAATGACATGATTAAATAAAAACTGTGCCGCTGTGTAACCGTCTTCGTTCAATGTAGGCATCGCTTCGGCCCACTTGGTGAAATAATCCACGGCAACGATGATGTACCCATGCCCCTCGGCTGAGCGAGGGTTACAGGACGTATAATCGATGCCCCATTTGGCAAATGGACCTACGGTGACAACAGGGTGCAGTGGTGCAGGAGGAGCACGCATTTTCCGGTGGTATACTTGGCATTCATGGCATGCGCGAATGGCAAGAATGCAATCTTTGAAGATAGAAGGCCAAAAGTAACCAGCACGGAGAATTTTCTGGGTGGTAGCATATCCGGAAATGTGACCGCCACAAGCACCAGAGTGGCAGTCATTTAACACCCGCTCAGCTTCCTCGAGAGTCAAACATCGACGGAGAACAGAATCAACGCCGAGGCGGTACAGGGTATCGCCCAAAATGCGATAGGGTTGAGATTGGTGACGAATTCGCCGTCGAGCATCTTTCGATACATTTGGACGGAAGGAAGACGTCTGCAAATATACGATAATGTCCCTGTACCACGGGTCGAGGGTGCTGATGAGAAACAATGTTTCATCCGGGATATGCTCCTCCGAACGAGATGGTGCAAAATGAGATGGTAAGGAACAGAGCAGTTCAGCAAAGACCAGAGATTTCTTAGACTTGGCCGCAGTGAATTCCAAGTCGAACTCTTGGAGGATTACAATCCACTTTGAGTATTTTCCCCCTAGCAGTTGACGCGATAAAATGTAGGTCATGGGGTTGCAGTCAGAGATCACGGTCGTTGTGCGCAACAGGATATAATGTCGGAATCGTTGGAAGGCGCAGACAGCTGCCAATGCCAACTTCTTGACATATGCATAGCGAGTTTCCGTATCCAGAAGGTTGCGACTAAGATAATAGATAACGTGCTCGGTGCCGGCATCATCATCCTGCACTAGAACCATGCCGATGGTGGCGTCAGCGGCAGCTAAATAGAGAATGTAATCACGGTGGTAGTTCGGAGGTCTTAAGAGCGGAGCTGAGACAAGAAGGTCTTTAAGGCACTCAAAATATTCCTGGGCGATAGCATCCCAACGAAAGGGTGTGTCTCGTTTTAATAACCGTGTGAAACCCTTAGCCACCTCGGCATAATTTGGAATGAATCGTCTGAGAAAATTAGCTTTACCCTGCAAGCTCTGCAATTGCTGCAAAGAGGCAGGGGGAGGAAGATTCAAAATGGCCTCGACTTTGAGGGGATCCAGACGGATGCCTTCCCGGGAGACGATGAACCCGAGTAGTCGGCCAGATTCTATGCAGAAGACACACTTATGCGGATTGAGTCGAATACGGTAGTGTCGACAACGGAGAAACATTTCGCGTAGATGAGATGGATGGTCTTGACGCTTAGCTGAATGAGCTGGAAGGTCATCCAGGTAAGGTTGTACGATGTGTCGAATATCATGAAAAGCATATGAAATCGCACGCTGGAAAGTGGCACCGGCATTTTTGAGACCGAAAGGAAGCTTCTTATAAGCGAAGGTGCCCCAAGGACAAATGAAAGCTGTCTTATGCTGGTCGGCAGGGGCTATGTTGATCTGGTTATAGCCAGAGAAGCCATCCATAAACGAATAAATCTCACTTCCTGCGCAGTCATCAATAAGCTGATCAATGAAAGGCGTGGGAAAGTTATCTTTTGGACAGGCACGATTAATGTCGCGGTAGTCAACACAGACCCAGATAGTGCCTTGCTTTTTATTCATAGGGACTATATTGGACACCCACTCCGTGAGGGGGATGGCATAAATGAAACCAGCTCGAAGAAGCTTTTCAACTTCGGCCTTGATGGCTGCAGCCTTTCGAGGGTGCACTGGACGTAAGCGCTGACGAACAGGCTTAGCACCTGGATAAGTAGGTATTTCGTGCACCACAATACTAGGGTCGATGCCTGGCATTTCCTCGTAAGACCATGCGAAGACATCACAAAATTCGCGAAATAAAGCGGTATAGAGTTGAACTTCCTCAGGAGTGCATGTGACTCCAATGAAAATATTCTCGACAATCCCTGGTTTGACAGAGATGTTGATAGGCTGGGTTTGCGTGATGTTACCCATATTGCCCTCCGAAGACACTTGGTATAGCTGAACAGGCATTTGGAGGGGTGGAGATGGGACACATGAAGCAAACCGCTCGAGACATGCGACCATTTCCGAAAGTGGAGGGAGAAACGAAGAGCGATGGTGGTGATCTAACAAAGGGAGCTCTTCGAGAGACATAGTCTCTATGATGGCCTCATCGGAGGGAAATGTTTCCTTCAGGGGATCCGAAGTGGCCTCATCACCCAGCCAAGGGAAATGATCATATGAATCGGGAACACTCCTTAGAAAAGCAGGTTCTGGAGGGGGAGCCGATGCAGCGACAATTTCGATGTAGTTGAGCTCGGCAGGAATCAACGGCATCATATCACCCCAAGAGTCTTCCTGATTCAAGGGAGGAAGAACCCATGGATCAGAACGTACTGAAATCATGTTGACAGGGGCGAGATTTGGAGGTGGGAGGGGAAAGACTCCCATCAATGAGGGATCTTTGAACAGTCCGGCACCCACACTCACTAATGACTTGGAGGTATGCTCCACGAAAGGCACATTACCTTCAGAAGAAGAAGCAAAAAAGGACAGCTGGTCCACCGTGACGATTCTCCCTTGGTGAGGGAAGCGAACGACACGGAACAAGGAGGAAGCCACGGCTTGCATGGCGTATGTCCAGCTTCGTCCAAGGAGGAGGTTGTAAGTGAGATTAGCGTCAACAACTTCAACCTCCACCTCTACGGTTTTTCCTTCTAAAGAGATAGGCAATCGTGGGAGGATACCATATGGACGAGATTCTCTTCCATCGAAAGCTTCCAGGGTCGTAGGAGACTGGCTCAGAGCAGGAGAGCCAATAGCCTTCCAGCAAGCAACTGACATGATGCAGGTCGAGGCACCCTCATCAATAACTGTACGATGAATCGTTTTGCCATTGATGAGGACCTGTATAAGGAAAGCCACCTGGTGAGGCAGTCTCTGTGTGAAACCCTCGAGATCAAAAGAAATTAAATCCGAATCTGCCGGGTCGATGCCACCAATGGCTGATAGCAAGGACTTCCTCTGGGAGGGGCAGCTCTGGAGGACTTCTAACGCGGACATAGCAGACGGAGCCTGAGCTAAGTCCTCGGCAATGCTATAGTGCTGGGCAGCACGAGCATTGGGGTTATAAGATGACTTCCTGAGTACACCTTTGGAGGGGTCGGGGGATCGTCTCAGTGCTGGGCCGTTCGATGTGAAGGGGACCAGAACTGGACGGAGGAGCGTTGGAGGGAACCTCCGGCTCTTTCCCGGCTTGAGATGGATAATCTTTCGCTCGAGTTGAAACATGGATGGGGACCGTCCCAGCCATGAACACTTGAGAACCGAACGAGGAAGAGGATTGAGACGGATCTGCCACCATTTGGGTCTGCTGGGAAGGGAAAGGCTCTTTTAGCACAGCAAGAGGCCCCGGAGCACCTTTCAAAAGTCGACTAACTTCAGACCGCCTTGGGCAATCCTTGGTATAGTGATCCTCATCGCAGATGAGACAAGGATACTTAGGTTTTCGCTTAGCTCCTTCCTCGGAGGGAGGTTTAGGGGGATCCTGCTTGGGCTGTCCAGATTTATCTTTAGCTTTCCCTTTCTTTTTCCCTTTCGAGGATTTGTCCGCCGCGGTGGACTGAACGGCGTTTACCTCGGAGGTACTCCCAGAAATTGATTGGCCCTGAGAAGCATTTTCATTAGAGGCGTTCTGTTTCTGCTTCCCAGGGTTCGTGGCCGATTTCTTTGATGACAAATTCACAGAACCAATGACTCCATCAACAGAAGGCTTTGGTGGAGCCTTGGGCTGTCCAGGCCTCGGGGCATCTGGCAAATACTCATACAAAGTACCCGACTGAGAATACACTAAGTCGAGGTACTGAGCTCGCGCGATTGCTTGCTCTTCAGTTACACATGCTCCCATTGCGATGTCTTTTGCAATCTTAGGGACAAAGGAAGTCGTGAACCAATCGGTTAGGAGTTGATCAGGAATCCAAAATTTGATCAAGCGACGACGCCTTCTCCATTCATGTATATGATCAGAGATGTGCGTAGCCGTATCCTGTTTAAGAGACGTAAGGAGATGTGTCCCAGTCTCGTACCGAATAGGTAACTGAAAATGAGTCAAGAAGGCCATAGCCAACGAGTTGAAATCTTGAAACATGCCGCGATTCAGCTCGATGTACCACTTAGCGGCTGAACCAGTGAGAGTTCTCTGAAAGAGGCGGAGCCGGATAGAATCATCAAGCCATGAGTTCGATGAACACCAAAGGTGATAAGTCATTACATGGGCTTGAGGGTCTTCACCGGCTTTGCCGTCAAACTTTGGACAATCACCTGGTATTTTGGTTGGAACCGGTGGCCAATATGGATTATGCAAAATAGGATCATTTGTTAACTTGGACACATCAGGCAGTTCCAACGTTGCTAAGAATGGTAACTGAGGGTTAAAGGACATTTGTGGCTGCGGATTCGAGGCGACATTAGGGTTCCAACCAGATGGTGGTTGCCCCCACGAACTCTGTCCAGACGGACCTGGCCCAAAAGGGCCTGGCGCGTAAGAACTTTGTCCCGATGGACCTGGCCCAAAAGGGCCTGGCGCATAGGGACCTTGTCCGTAGGGGTTCTGTCCATACGGATTCTGGCCATATGCGGACAGCTGTCCCTGTGTCTACCCCCCAGCTCCCCATGTATTAGCAACTTGCCCTACAGGTGCAGCATACTGATAATTTTGGTAAGGAGTGACCTGTGGCTGTTGATAATTTTGATAAGGAGCAAACTGAGTTTGCCCCTGGGGTTGCTGGTAGCCATATGGTTGCTGGGCCCCATACTGAGCCTGATAGGGAGGCTGCATCTGGTAAGAAGGTTGAGGCTATGGCCCACCTTGCATTTGATAACCCATTTGAGTTTGAGGCCCAGAGTAATGTCCTTGAACCGGCTGGGCTTGGATCATCTGGCCCGAAGGTTGACTTGGTTGGATTTGAGATGGACCTGGCTGGCCAGCAGGATGAACTTGCTGGGTGCCAGGTTGTCCGTGGACCACCAAGGGTTGTCCTTGCGGAACGGATGACTGAGCCGGCTGAACAGCTGGTTGACCCTGAGGTTGGCCAGCTTGTCCAGATGGATGATTAGGGCGGACAGCGGGTTGACCTTGCTGCATAGAAGGCTGGCCCATCTGCCCCCCAGGGTGCACAGACTGAGCAGAGGGTTGGCCTTGCTGTATAGCAGGCTGCCCCCCTTGGTGCATAGGCTGAGCAGTGGGTTGGCCTTGCTGTATAGCAGGCTGCCCCCCTTGCCCAGAAGGATGCATGGATTGAGCAGTGGGTTGACCCTGCTGAACATAGGGCTGCCCACCCTGCACGGAAAGATGACCAGACTGGGCAGTAGGTTGGCCCTGCTGTAAGTAGGGTTGCCCCCCCTGCCCAAGAGGATATCCCTGCTGGACTGTTGGTTGATTTTGAGGAGTATAAACTTGCCCAGCTTGTCCAGATGGGTACCCCTGCTAGAAACCGGGCTGGCCCTGTTGAATGTAAGGCTGCCCTGGTTGTCCAGTTGGGTAGCCTTGCTGGGTACCAGGTTGCCCTGGATATCCAGAAGGTTGACTCTGATAGGAAAACGACGGACCTCCAACGACCGAGGGTTGTCCCAGGTAGGGTTGTCCCTGCGGGCCCCCAGATTGTCCTGGGTAAGGCGGGCCATAAAGTGGTTGCCCTTGAGGGGTTTGCACATAAGGTGGCTGGCCTTGATTGGGTGGTCCTTGGGGCTGTCCAGGAGGATTCCGGCGCCCGTGAAAAGTATGAGTAACGGGATCATACGTAACATCCAACGGTGCCGAGTTCTCCTCGAAAGGTTGACGAGGCAGGGATGAAACGTTCTCGAGGTACTGACCGTTAGCGTCATAATAAAAGAGTGGACCTTGGTAATCTGGGTCCACAATGGGCTGCCCATGGGCATCATACAGCCCTGCTCCTGGAACACCACCAGAAGAGGGCTGAGCACTTTGTGCAGGATTGATGACTCCAGACGAGACCCCTGGTTGGCCCTGACTGTAAGACGGACCAGCCCCAGGGTTTGTAGATGAGGATGCTGTCACAGCACTGACGACCGGAGTCGAACGTGCTACACAAACGGTTGGATTGGTAGGAACTGAGGTAACAGGCGTATTAAGCCCTGAGGTAACAGGTGTATTAAGAGGTCGCGAAATAAAGGGCCCCGTGGTGGCTATGAGGCTAGGATCCCATATAGTCGTAGAAGTAGTTCTAGCGGCTATCCTATCCCTCACTCACTGATATCATGGAGGGAGTGGAGAGGTAGCCGGGATCGGAGTTTCAATATCTGTCACCACGGGCGTCTCACCTGTGCTGGAAGATGTCTCATCCATGGGGGAAGTAGACATCGGAGACGACATACCGGGAGGAGTACGAGGGGTATAGTCGCTGTCAGGCTCCCAGATAGGATTCCAATCTTCTATGTAATCTTCGTCGCCCGGGGCACGTACGTTGATAGGCTGGATACTCGGGACAATGGGAAGAGTATCGCTTACAACTGGTACCTCTGGAGCAACAGAAGATGGAGAACCTTGATCACTCGGACCGGGAGTTGACGGGTCAGCTAGGATGACAAGACCCCTTAGAGAACCTAAAGAAAACTAACGATAAAGACCCTACTCAAAACTAACGCACACAAGATCTAACCAGGTGATGTTATCGTGGCCGAATAAATTTTAAGACACAAGAACCAAACTTGACCTTTTCATGTTTCAAGAGTCAAGAAAAGGACGAAAAGATGACTCCAGTCTCCTTCGAATGTTTAATGAGCACAAAGTGACAAGACGCTCACAGGCACCTTTTCTTTTAGGGAGTCCGAAAAGGATCAAAAGTGACTGCTCTGGAGACTCTAGGTAAAGGGTTTACCAGGCGACCCGTAAAACTGCTTATACACCTTAGCAATCGTATGAGAGCCAAGGACTTTCCGTATTGCAGTCAATCTTCCCGAATGCTGTGTTCGGTGCATTATGGTTCACAAGGCGGCAGACTCGGCTTCCTATGGATAAAGGATAAAAGCCTAGTGGGGTCTCCCTATATACGCGACGGTACGTGGGAGCACAGTCCGTGTTAGACCACTATCGAGTCACAGAAGGAGAAATCACCCAACCATAATGTGAAACAACAGTGACTATGTTTAAAGACGCCGGAACACGTCTCTAACCTAGACCTCTAGATATTTGCGTTTAGTTCCAATGCGTTTTTAGGTTAATTCAGTTCATTTTATGGTTGATCTTGAAATTAAGTTTTGATTTCAGGCCCTATCGTATGTTCTCTCACAATTACCTAGATGCAAACTACATGCCAAAGAATATCATTTTGTTCGATGAATTCTAGCTATGAGAAGGTAAATAATTTTTTGATCAAACAAAACAAACACGAGCAATCAAACAACCTAATGCAGCTAAAAGCAAGGAAAGGAAACTTTTCTTTTGAAAATGCGAATCAATGAAATGTTTTTTTCCTTTTCAATTCTCGAAAGCAAAGCTACTAGTTTGATTTTCTTTCAATGGCACAAAGCATCCAAATGAATTTTGAGGAACAGGAACACCAAGCAAATCACTTAATGAAAGCACACAAAGTTCCCAAAACATCCAAAAAGATCTCCAAATCAAAAGGAAAAGCCAAGTTCCGCACGAGCTATGTGATCTAAGCTCGGCAAAACAAACAGGAATTCAAACAAGGAGGAAGCACAAACCGCTCGGAAACACAACCAAAAACACTTCAACAATCACTGAACAAGTGTAAAAAAAACAAATCTGAAGTTGGCTGGTCAAACAAGAGAACAAGCTTCCTACGGAAGGCTTGACACACGCACAGCCACTAGATGCCCTAGGGCTAGAGTGCGAAATCAATGGAGAAGAGAAAACACCCGGAGGATGAGAGTTACAACCAGTCAATTAGAGATTCAACTCAATCCAGCAACCGTAAAAATGATGGCCGAAATACAAACCAAGCAGCGAAAGCAAAGAGGAAGGTATTTGCAAAACCGAAAAATGAGCAAAAACGAAACCTTGTGGAACAAGACTTCATAAACAAGTACCTCAGAGTTCAGGCAATGAAAAACAAGTCATAGACCAAGTGGAGAGAAGAGGGGAAAGTCAAAGCAATAGGTTCAGGAGGCTAATTTGGACAAAAATGAACTCTACAGGATCAGCGCGGGTGGCCTTCAGCAACTCGGCGCTGACAAGAGAAGGCCTGTAGCAACTTTGCGCCGTCAGCGCGGAAGCACATGGATTAAGCGCGCTGTCTCAAAAACGAGGTCAGCGCGACTGTTAGTCATACAGGAGCGATGACAGGGAAAACAAAGAAGCAGGTATGCGACGTCAGCGCGTCTGTTTTGAATTAAACCGCGCTGAGGGTAAAAAACGAGTAGAATCAAAGCAAAAGCTCCCAAACTAAAGGTAGAAACCCTTTAACAATTAAGACACTTCCCAGATGGACCCAGGAAGTCTACAAGTAGAGAATCAATCCCCAAATCTTGAAAAGAGAGAACAATCAAATTCAAACACAAGAATGGACACAAGAGACAAAAGGCTGAACTCCCCAGTGGAGTCGCCAAATTGTTGGAGAGGCAAATCCCCTCTACGGATAGAGGCGATCCCTACTAGCCCAGAGTGGGTCTAGCAACAATCAGTCAATGCTACTACGCAAGTTCCTAATTGCAATTAAAAGGTAGGCAAAGAGCACCTACTTGGATTCCAGCGCTTTTGTTTGATGAAGAGATGCCACCTTCGCTCCTCCGCTCTGGCTGGTCACGATCTTCCGCGATCTCCACGAATAGACACCTGCACACACGAAGAGGAAACAAACACAAGCGTGAAATCTAATAAAAGCGACCATACATCAGTCAGAAAGGATGTAATTCACATTAACCATTGCATAGAAAAATGAGAATGGAACAATAATAGCAGTCATCTATTATTAATCAAGCAGAGAAGAGTACAACCAAATGTTCTGACGTCGGTATCCTTCTCAGGAGGGGCCAGTCAGCAAGTCTCTTCAGCATTCACCTTTGGAAATGATTCTCCCAAGACAAGAAACTCTCTCTCTCACACAAGCAACACAACACAACCTTCCTTAAGCAATCAAACACTTCCACACTTATCACACCAACTACCTATAGTAGCAGCAATCTGAGCACTATAAGCTCCACACAATCCAAGCTATTCCAAAACTAGCTGCTCATGGTAATGATGGAAGTTTATATAGGAGAAGGAGCCTCCTAAAAGGGTGGAAGGATGAGCTTATCTTCAAGGGAAGTAGTTGCAAAGGGTCGAATAGACATGCCATAGAAGGGAGTCGATACTCACAAAGCCAACAACCAAGTCTTGAGTTATCTGGAAGGCTGGCTGTTGGAACAAATTCGCCTAAACTGGATCAGCGCGGGTGCATAACTGGTCTGGCGCGCTGACGTCGCAAAGAGATAATGGAAAGGGCCATGTCAGCATGGGTAAATACAAACAGAGGCTGCGCTGGTCATGAAATTCGATCAGCGCGGAAAAGTCGTGTGCTTCCGCGCTGGCAGCGCACGCGGTCTGTTATGAAGCGCCAGTCATCGCGGATATTTTGGAAACAGACGCGCTGATGAGGAAAACTTTGGAAAAGTGGGTTTTTTGGCCAGTTCAGAAGGCATGAACTTGATTATTGTGAATTCCTGACATAGTAGGGTGACTGACATGGAGACAGTGACAAATTACTGTGTAACATGGTGGATCAAGAGTTACATGAAAAAGTGAAACTAGTCAAAATTGGGTGAATTTTTGAGCTGTACAGTGAAAAATAGGCAAAAATCCTCTATGCGTTGCGCCACTTTGGAGCTGAATTTGAGGCCCTTTCCAAAGTCCAAATTGAGCTCATGATAGCTCGTTGGAAATCCCTACCTGTCTACGTTCCAACCCAAGTTGAATTTTTCAATTTGGTGTCCATTTGCCCCTCCAAAAATAAAATCTCCCAAGACTGCTTCCTGTGTGTCAAAATATGGGTAGTGAGGTCATTTTTTGAGTGTTTTTGGCTTCTTCAGGGCTCAAAACCTCGCCAGATTTCTTGTCCATGCACAAGAAACCATAATTTTTTATGCCAAATCCAAAAATGTAAAGTTTTTAAGATTTGGAGCCCTCTAGCAAAAGCGAGCGCCACATGGCGCGACACATAGAGAGGCAAAACCTGTTTTTTAGTGCAAAAAATTTCAAAATGTCAAAAATTTCTCCAAATTTCTTGAAATTTGGGCTAGAACTTCTCTATCAAGTGTCATGCTGGGCTAAAGAGGCTTCGGCCAATATCTAAAGACGATCATGCTCCTTTTGCCTCTTTTGCTTCCTTATTGCCTTCTTTAATTTTGTCTTTAGATTCCTTATTTGTGCCTTGCAAACCTTGTTCTGCGCCATGTAGTGGAAAGCCATGTGTCTCAACAATGCTTTGTCCTTATCGACCTTGTCCAGCAGTCTCTCTAAGTGGATGTTGACTCTTTCGCACCAAGACTCCCGATCGTCATTAATCTCTTGCTCCAATGAAGTGAATTCAATCCTCCTCCTTTGGGCAGCTAGACGATTCTCCCTGATGTTTTGTAATTCCATAATCACCTGCTGATCTTCAAGCTACTTATTCCTTTGCTCCAAGTATTTTATATTCCACTTAGCCCTCTCCAAGTTGAGGGACAAGGCTTTGAACTTTGTCTGCTGCTCCTGGATGATATCTCTAAAGTTGGCACTTTGTGGGCCCATGTCTGTATCGTCATCTTGAATGAGAATGAAGTCTGTCTCTCATTCACCTAAAGGCCCCTCATCTTGCATTGGCCTCTTGCCTTTGTCCTGTACCTGTGGTGCTGATGTCGGAAGCGAGGCCCCTTCCGCCCCAGGTGGAGATAACACTTGCTTTGCTGCTGCAAATAACTGTCTAGCACCCCTCTGATAAGTAATGAATACTGGTATAGTAGTAGTATGTGTCTCATGACCTTCATGCTGATAAGAAGTTCCACCTATCACATGTCCAGCCTCTGAAGGTCCCTGTGAAGCTCTGAAGAAGTCACGAGAGATGAAATCATCCCAAGTGATGCCCTGTAATCCAAGCTGATGAACCACCAAAATTTTGATGAGAGCAAAATGGCAAATACTGTTGAATTGCTGCTGAGGGGTCTTGTGCTACACAAGGGTGGTCATCCTCTCTATGTTTCGACATATGAAATAAGGAATTTTCATCATCCATACCTGGGTGAAATGCATGAGAAACCTGATGTGATAAGCATATAAACGAGAGAACCGACCTTCAAAACTGAAATACTTCATGATTAATTTCATTAGTGGAGCATATTCATCTTTAAGATCTCAGAATGGAAAAACTCTCTTGAGCTGCCTCAAGAAACCGGGTTTAATATATGGCTCATAATGCTGCCGGTCAATCTTTTGCCTCTTGTTCCATGGTTCTCCAATGTTTGGTATGCCGGTTGCTAATGAAATGGAATCTGGTGTTAGTGTGAAAGTGACACCAGCTAAAGTGGCTTGATCACCATGTAAATGCAGTACAAACAAACGAGCCAACTCATGATGAAATTGAACATTAGCAACCTTCTCACAAAACTCATAACATGACTGATGCTGAAAACAAGAGATGGCAAGAGGGCAGGCCTGTAATTCAGTAAGGGTGAGTCACTTTGGGTCTCCATTTCATAATCAGATGAATGACCGGATGACATGAATGCTGTACAAAATGCCTTGGAGAAAACTGATTACTGATGTATGAAAACTGTGTTGGACTTCTTTTTGTGTTGGACTTGACCTCTGCCACTAAGGGGAAAACAATGAAACAAGGGACTGTTAGGAGAGGGGAAAACTAGTGGGAAATTTGGGACTGTTGGGATAGAAGTAATTAGGGAAATATGGGATAGTTTGGGATTTTATGTATGGGATTAGGGTTTAGGGTTTTACATTTGGAAATTTGGAAAGAGAATTTGGGATAGGGGCTTAGTTATTTAGGGGGTAGGGAAGAATGAAATTAGGGGAAAATGGAATAAGGGAGAAAAGAGAATGATAGAAAGAGAATAAACTTGGTGGTAAACAGTTGTTGAAACCCTAGGTAGCCATTTTTATGTGATGGCTTTGACATGGTAGGGTTTGATTATGTGCTTAGACCATCACCATTCATAAACCACCATAGACTATCACAAAATTGGATAAGTCACAGAGATGGAGGCTCTACCTGTCTAATCCGTGCAAGTTAATGGCAATTTGGAACAATTCTTGGCAGTTTTCAGGCCTTTTGCTGTGTGGGCCGCATAGTTCACCCAATGCGTCGTGCCTTCCCAGTGCGCCGCACCCGTGTTATTTTGCATTGGTTTTTTACTCCCAGTGTGCCGCGCCTCCCCAGTGCACCGTGCCTCCTGCTCAGTGTGCCGCGCTGGCCAGTTTTCTTCCAAATTCACCCAAATTTCACACTTGTTCACCAAATTTGCTTTACCTTGCTTTTCTTTAACAAATGAGCTTATCAAATGAAGGAATTGCTTATAATCAAAGAGCTTTTAAGATTTTAGCTCATGAAACCCACTTTTATAATGTTTGGCAAATAACTTTTATTTCAACCCCTGTTTTTGGATTTTTTTTACTTTTTTGGCATGTTGATGAGCTAGATGAGCTGAAATTTGTTTTTTTTGGAGGTGATGGAGATTCTGGGCTAAGGAAATAAACCAGGGTGCAAATGAAGGAATTACAATGAGAAAAACAACATTTTCATGATTTTTTTACAATCAAAGCTAAATACTCTGTTTTTTCCTCAAAACAGAGTTTTGAGGAAAAACACATTTTCGAACACTTGGCGATGAAATTTATTGATGTTGAAACATCCTCATGGCCTGCTGGCAATTATTGAAAACTCTGACACATTTTTTGACGAAACCCTAATAAAACCCTAGACCTAAGTGACCATGAAACCCTAAAGACAACTTATGTAGTTTTCAAGATAAAAAGACTGTATATGTTTTTTTTTTCTTTTTAAATGATGAGCCAGTAGGTAGATAACATGAGGGGAATAAGTGACAAGGCCCTTCCATCAGACTATGGCATGCTCCCTAACAGAATGCAGATGAATGAACTGTATGAGACACCTAAAAAGTGAAGTGCAATAAGAGAAATGATCTCTGACAGAGGGATGTAAAGACCGGCTCTAACATTGGCTCCAATGGGGATGGCAGCTCTTGGGAGGTGCCAAGAATAAAAGATCTCTGGGAGAGATAGATAGTGCCTTCATCCGTTGGGCTATGGAGTCCATTATTTTAAAAAATTAACACAAGACTCTTGACTTATTTATTGACTGAAACTTGACTGAAACCAACTCAATTATGAAACCGAAATGACTGAAAAACTGACTCAACAAACTAAACCCAAAACTAAAATCTTTCTTCAAAATTATAGCCTTCACTTTAGGCCCTAGACTAAAGAAAAGACCACAGCACACACTTGTAATGAAACTAAAAGAAAAATGGTATTTACAGTGACAATGTAAACAATAGAAACAACTCAGAAATGATAACGCTTGAGCAGCCGACCATTGACCGACCCTCCTGGACAATCTTCCCCGTTCATCTCCTTTAGAAGAAAGGCATTCTGACCCCAATACGCTGCAACCTTAAAGGGACCTTTCTAGATATTTTCAAACTTACCATGCTTGCCCTTTTCCTCATTCCTTGCATCCCACTTTAGCACCACATCATCCAACTGAAATTTTTCCACCTTTGCTTTTCTGTCATAAATTTTCTTAATTCTCTCCTGCAGCTTGAATGTGTTTTGAAAAACTTCTTCCCGTGTCTGCTGCAAATGGATCATTTGATTTAGTCTTCTCTGCATAGGATCGTCTTCACTACCAGCCTCCTCAAGAAGTTTGACTACCGGCGCTGCGAGAGAGGTAGGGAACACTGTATCAACTCCATAAATTAGCTCAAAGGGGGACATACCAATGGATTTCTTCTGACTCACTCGATCTGCCCAAAGTGCATGGATCAACTTCTTATGCCAACTCTTCTTGTTTATTTCCAACAACTTTTTAACGATACTGACCAAAGATTTGTTGGAAGACTCCGCCAATCCATTGCCTTGTGGATGATAAGTGGTTGAGTGCACCAAAGTAATGTGATATTTATTACAAAACTCAATCATCTTTTTTGATTTGAAAGCTACTGCGTTATCAGTGATTAACTTATTCGGGCAACCAAAATGAGACAAAATATTATTCTCAAGGAATGAAATTATTACCGCATCCGTAGCTTGTCTAGTGGGAATTGCTTCGATCAATTTTGTGAAATAATCTGTCGCCGTGAGGATCCATCTATGCTGACCTGAAGAAGCAGGATGAATTTCACCAATGAAATCCAACCTGCACTATTGAAAAGGGGCACTCACCTTAATGGGCTTAAGCGGCAAAGGCTGTAATTTCTACCTTCCTTCAAAAATCTAACATTTATGACAGCTCTTGACAGTCTTAAATACATTAGCAAACAATGTCGGCCAATAGTATCCGGCTCTCAGAATTTTATTTGCCGTCATTTTCTAAAAAATGTGACCGCCACAATCTCCTTTATGGAAATCCTCCATGACCTACTTCACTTCTTCTTCTTCCACTAAACAATTCAACAAAACACCACTAGAATCTTTCCAATAAAGTGTAGAATTCAAAATACAAAACTTAGCAGCCTTTAACTTGAGAGTTCTACCTTTGTTTCTAGCCATACCAGGTGGTGGGGACAAATTCTGAAGCACATATATGATATTTGAATACCACGAAGAAAGAACAAATATTTCAAATACCTGAAGTGACGAACCTTCCTCATTCTCATCGGACATAGTAGCAATCAGAGTTATGTATAAGACGTGCAGATTTGATTCAGCCATTAACTTTACCAATCCCTGTCCTTTAACAAGCTTTGTGGGCTTTATCTCCACATCATACTCTAGCAAAGCTGCAATCCACTTGCCTCGTCTTCCTTCTGGATCTGTTTCTACCAAAATATCTTTGACAACAACGTTAGGAACATAAGCCAAAATATGAGAATGCAGAATATATACCCGAAAATATTTCAATGCTTTTACAAGTGCAAGGGCTTGATTTTCAATGATGTTGTACTTCAAGGCCGCATCTCTTATAGTTCGGCTGAAAAAAGCAATTGGTCTTTCGTGCTCATCTTTTTTCTGCATTAATACAGCTGCCATAGTGTGCTCCGAAGCAAATGAAAACAATATAAAATCTTGAGTGTAATCCCGGCTGATTAGAACCAGAGCTGAAGAAAGAGCCAATCTTACTAGATTGAAAGATTTTATAGCCTCTTCGGTCCACTTCACTTGGCTATCCTTCTTAAGCATGTTTGTAGTCTCTCTTAGGTGTTAAGCAAGATTAGGCACAAAGAGGCGTAAAAAATTCATCTTACCATTAAAAGATTGAATTTCCTTCTTGTTCCAGGGAAGGTCAATTTGCTGAATCGCTTCTACACGTGTTGGATCAATACGAATGCCATCTTTTGAGATAATGTGTCCAAGTAGTTTGCCCTCATCCATGGCAAACAAGCTCTTCTTCGGATTCAGCGACACACCATATTTTCTGCACTTTTGAAAGACAATTTTCAAATGATACATGTGTTCTTCATCTGAATTAGAAAACACCATCAAATCATCAAGGTACACAACCAAGAAGACATCCTTCTCATTTGCAAAAGCCATATCCATTGCCCGCTGAAATGTGGCACCTGCGTTCTTCAGACCGAAAGGCATTTAAGCGTAATGAAAAGTCCCCCACGGAGTGGTGAATGCTATTTTGTCTTGGTTGTCTTCATGGACTAGAATTTGGTTATATCCAGAATAACCATCGAGTAGTGACATATGATATGCTCCAACTACTTGCTGAAGTATGTGATTCATTTTTGGAAATGGATAATTGTCCTTCAATGAAACTTTATTTAGATTCCTAAAATCAATGCACAAACGAATCTCACCTGTCTTCTTTCGTACAGGCACCAAATTAGAGATCCAATCAGAAAATCTGAGGGGAACGATGATTCCTAATTTGTACAACTTGTTTACCTCCTTCTCAATTGATGGTAGCAGTTTTGGATTTAGCCTTCTCAACTTCTGTCTGAAATGTTTCTGATTAGGCTTAATAGAATAGTGTGCTGAATTATATTGGTATCATATGTCTTCAAGTCGGAATAGTCCCAAGCAAACACATCAGCAAAGGATGACAACAAACTGATATATTTGGCCTTTACCTTTTTTGGCAATGCTTTGGACAGCTTTACCATCTTTGGATTTTCAGTAGTTCCAATATTCACCTCTTCAACTCCCTTCTCTGTTGGTTGCAACGTTGGTTTGCAGGCTACATCATCGTGATCAAAGAGTTCTTCTAAAGGTATCAAGCCTTTAGGAATAATATTATCCTTAAGCTGCAACACTTCCATTTGATTGATCTGCACATCATCTTTTCCATTATCATGTTCTACATCAATTGAGGTATCTTTAAACTTACCTTTGTTTTGCAGAAAATCATCAATCTCCTCGTCATCTTAGAAAACTTGCCAATATCTTTGATTTTCTGGGATAGTCGGACAATGTTTCACATGGATTTAAAATTTATTACTAGAGTTCATAGGAATCTTCAAATTACTTGTTGCCTTAGCAAGTGCATCTGCAATACTATTTTGAATACGAGGCACACACGTAAGGGTATAATCAGAAAACAACTTCAGGATATCTAGAACAACATTCCAGTATGCTCGCATCCGAGGATGATTTTCTTGATATTCGCCTTTGACTTACTTAATCAAAAATTTGGAGTCGCCATATACAACAATCCTCTTAGCATTTAGCTTTCTTAGAATTTTTGGGTCAGCAATCAAAGCTCCGTACTCAACCTCATTGTTTGAACAATCAAAAGCAAGCTTGTAATAACATACTCGCACATTACTAGGCACTTTGTTCGGAGCAGAAAAAGGACTGCGTACCAAAATACCAATTCCAACACCATCATTTTCCACTGCCCCATCGATATCCATGGTCCACAGACCATATTCCTCTTCTTCTAAGTGCTAAAACTCTGTTTGCTTTGTTTTTTCTGCTTGTTTTCCATTATCTCTATCTGATTGTTGAACAGTATTTTCCTACTCTTGTCCTTCTTTCTTCAAAACTTCTCTGAAATTCTCTGCTATTTCTGAAATATCATCTGCTACAACTAACTAACTATCAATATCATTAAAGCTATCTGAATACAAAACAAAAGACTCTAAATCTGTATGTACATAATTAATCGGATGATTAATTGGTTTCTCCTTGCTTGTAATCATGTATTTCATTCTTTGTTCCCGATACAGTTTTCTCATTTGGCCAAACACAGGAATTGTTGCATAGGAAAAATCAAGTTGCATTGTCCCTTTAATCTTTTCTCCCCAAGATTTGGAAAGAAGCATGCCAAATCTAGGAGGTATATCTGCCACCACCACATCCATCAAAACATTTTTAGCCAGAATCTGATCCAAACTGACCACCAAGTCTTTAATGAGCCCAATACATCTCACCCTGCTAGAATCAAATGAATAAAGATCATGGTATTTCCTAGTGATGTCCAAACCCAACTTCTCCATGATAGCCTTCGGCATAAGATTATGGGAAGTGCCGGAGTCAAACATTGTATTATGCAACACAAACTCATGTAATCTCAGACTGATATAAAAAGGAGGCACATCACTATCTGGAGACTCACCATTTAATGCTGGTCCAAAAATCAGTTCACGTTGATCATCTTCCACACTCACCATATCATATATTGGGTCAAAATTCAAAATTTTAGAGACTTGACCTCTATAACTGCTGTTCCTCATTAGTTCAGTCAAGGGAATGGATACCTTCAATTTAGAAATTTCATTTTCTAAACTAAAAGAAGAAGTCTTTTCTACCTCTTTGGTTGGAACATCTTTCTTTTCAGCTTTATCTTTTGATACAATTGGCTGATTTACTCTTTCATTTGGTGGAGACTTGCTAGTAGTAGGATCAACAATTTCTTTTCCTTTATTTAGTACAACATGTGGCTCATTCTTAGATGCTGGAACTTCCTTTCTCTTTTGGATTGGATTGATGGGGAAATTTCTATTTCTAAGTGAATACTGACATTGCTGGGTGGACAAAGCATTCATATAACCTCTCTGATACTCATCCGACTCCTCTTCAAGAGTTGTGTCATTTTCCAAGATAAAATCTGCATCCTTTTGTACAGCTGAATTTTCTGCATATTCATCATCTTCAGTGATAAAGGTGGGCATATCATCAGGAGTAAAGAAGTGATTTTCTTCTCCTATTACATTTTCTTCATCATCAGATTCGGGACCAACAAAATTCTGCTGAAGAGGGGTCTTTATTTGCTGTTGTTGTGATGCCAGTTCTTGTGCTCGCTGCTCACACCGTTTGATCCTAAATTGAGGTTGCTGCTGGCCACGGAAATTAGGATTCCAAATCTGCAGTTTAGGCTTATCAAGTGTTAACCTTTCAATCATCTTTTCTACCTTGTGGAGCACTTGGTCTGAGGTAGAAGCTTCTTCCTTTATTGAGACTCTCTTCTCGGCTTTCAATCTAGCTCTCTTGTCATTCAGATTTTCCTCAACACTAACGGCAATTTTCTGCATTTCTTCTAAGGTAGCCGGATCTCTCTCTCTTAATTGATAAGCCATGTTTGGATCAAAACCATCCGTGAACTTAAGCAAAGCTGACTTTCTAGATGTCCTTAAATCATCAGGAATTGCATTATAAACTGTATTGAGTCTAATACAATAGTCTTGTATGGACTCACCAACATTCCGCTTGATCTTGGTATATTTAGAAGTGATTTGAAGGGGATCTTTCTTTACTTCCCAGTGGTCCAAGAACTACCGTTGAAGCTCTTCTAATGTGGGAATACTTCTAGTTTCCAAAGCTCTGAACCATTTTCTTACCTCACTGCCGAAAGTTTGCACGAATAATATCATGGTCACGTTTTCTGCATCAATCTCATGAAGATCGAAGAAATCCATGATTTTGTCCACATGTTGCTGAGCTATGGTACCATGAGGAGTGCCATCAAACAATGGAATTTTACTCTGATAATCTGCGGGCATGTCATCCAAAACTTGATGCAGCGCGAGAGGTGCAAAATGAGCAGCCATTTCTCTTGGTGGATTTGCAATTGGTCTTGGTGAAGTTGGGGAACTGGGTGCAACTGATGTGTGAGGTGTATGAGGAGGTGTATGCAAAGGTGAAACAATCTTGGGTATTTTAGGAGTAGGAGTAGATGGAGGCGATACGACTATAGATTTTTGATCAGAAATAGAAGGCTGCGGGGGAAGGTTAGGAATGAAAGGAGGTTCGGTGGGAATTCTTTAACTAGACGCAATTGCGGATGACCCAAGGGTTGCAGAAGCAGTCTCTAAGAAATCAGCAATATTAGAAGTCATAATTGAAGTCTGGAGCTGGTTCAAAATGTAATCATCAATGGATTTATTATCCCTTTCAGTTTCAAGATTTTGAACAAACTCAGGATTTAGGACAGTGGAAGCAACAACGCTTTCAGATTTGGTTTCAAATAAAGACAACTCAAACTGCTCATCGAATTCTTGATCCTCAAGATACTCAAAATCAACAGGACATGACTGAGCTTTGAACATGGGAATGATAGAACTTCCTTGGCGAACGATTCTTGGAATAAGGTTAGGATATTCGTAGACATGAGGGGGATCAGGATCTGGATTTTCTCTGGTATGTCTTCTGGAAGCCAGTGTGTTTTTATTTCAAGAAATCAAAGGGACATAAACAACTTGTTAATCCTATCAAATTCTAGACTTATCATCCAAAAGCTTAGAATTCTCAGATGTACTGGGGTGATTTGCAAGTCAAGTGTCACAATTACAAGCTAGACCGAAGATTGATTGAAGCATTGTTTATCTACTTCCGCTAATGCAAGGCAAAAGCGTTTCGAAGTCTACCTGGCATAACTTCAGGCTCCATCTGTAACTTATAAAACAAATGACATCAACAAGCAAACCATTTTTCCCCAGTATGGTCACCACTATGTTAGTGCCTAGATTTACCTCAGGCTGAAAAGGTAGGATCCAAGGCCAACATCAAACCATGCTCAGCCTCGTAGCTAGCCCTATGAGGACAGGAGAGGGCTCTCTCCAGGTCAATCTCAGCGAAAGATAATCGATAGAGCTTGAGATGACTGATTGAACAACTGATCTTAGGCTAGGTATGAAGTGCAAGGATTTGATTCGAGTTTTTGAAGGTTTTGTTGGAAAAAAGGGAAAGGCAAATTTGGGTCTAGGGATGAGGCCAAATTTTTGCAGAGTTCTGGTTGGGGCGAGGTAGGCAGTAACTTTGATGCTTTAGATTAAATGAATGGATGGAAAATACCGCTGAGGAGCTAAGGAGGGCAAGAGGGTACGAAGAATCCTCTTCAAACTGAAGAAAACATTGAAAATTAAACAAACTAACATGCATAGCACAACAAGCTAATGAATTCTACCTTTTGTCGCTCATTTGTTTAATTTCAGAAGCAAAGAGAAGGGAAATGGCATACATGAAACACCAATGAACTTACAATTGCATGAAGAAAAACACCATCAAAACATAGAGCCACAAGGATTCCAACAAGAGCTGCAAAACCCTGGTCTTTCCTTAGCCAAAAATGCAGAAATCAAATGTACAATGGAGTGCCAAGCAATCCCTAGTGTCCAACCCTGAAAATGACTAAGAAATTACATGATATAGACAAGCCTAACTCCTTCCCATGCCTCTAGGGGTCAAACTCATCATTCTAGGAGCTGTTTCAACCAATTCTAAACAAAGCACTGAAATCTAGGCAATCAAACAACTTGCCTCTATATGGTAGGAAACTGATTCACTCATTTAATTTTGACTTTTTAGTGAATGAATCCTCTAGAAGAAGTCCATATGTACCAAAATTACATCATGGTTATGAAATTACATCGCGTTGGATCAAGAGTTACATGAAAAAGTGAAACTAGTCAAAATTGGGCGAATTTCTGAGTTGTACAGTGAAAAATAGGCAAAAATCCTCTATGCGCCGCGCCTGATTCTCTATGCGTCATGCCACTTTGGAGCTTAATTTTAGGCCCTTCCCGGAGTCCAAATTGAGCTCATGATAGCTCGTTGGAAATCCCTACCTATCTACTTTCCAACCCAGGTGGAATTTTTCAACTTGGTGTCTAGTTTCCCCTCCAAAAATCAAATCTCTCAAGACTGCTTCTTGTGTGTCAAAATAGGGGCAGTGAGGTCATTTTTTGAGTGTTTTTGGCCTCTTCAGGGCTCAAAACCTGCCCAAATTTCTTGGCCATGCACAAGAAACCATAATTTTTCATGCCAAATCCAAAAATGTAAATTTTTTAAGATTTGGATCCCTCTAGCAAAAGCGAGCCCCATGTGGCGTGGCGCATAGAGAGGCAAAACCTGTTTTTTAGTGCAAAAAATTTCAAAAGGTCAAAAATTTCTCCAAATTTCTTGAAATTTGGGCTGGACCTTCTCTATCAAGTGCCATGCTGGGCTAAAGAGGCTTCAGCCAATATCTGAAGACGATCATGCTCCTTTTTCCTCTTTTTCTTCCTTATTGCCTTCTTTAATTTTGTCTTTAGATTCCTTATTCGTGCCTTGAAAACCTTGTTCCGTGCCATGTAGTGGAAAGCCATGTGTCTCAACAATGCTTTGTCCTTATCAGCCTTGTCCAGAAGTATCTCTAAGTGGATGTTGACTCTTTCGAGCCAAGACTCCCGATCATCATTAATCTCTTGCTCCAATGAAGTGAATTCAATCCTCCTCCTTTGGGCAGCTTGACGATTCTCCCTGATGTTTTGTAATTCCATAATCACCTGCTGATCTTCAAGCTGCTTATTCCTTTGCTCCAAGTATTTTATATTCCACTTAGCCCTCTCCAAGTTGAGGGACAAGGCTTTGATCTCTGTCTGCTGCTCCTCGATGATATCTCTAAAGTTGGCACTTTGTGGGCCCATGTCTGTATCGTCATCCTGAATGAGAATGAAGTCGGTCTCTCGTTCACCTAAAGGCCCCTCATCTTGCATTGGCCTCTTGCCTTTGTCCTGTACGTATGGTGCTGATGTCGGAAGTGAGGCCCCTTCCACCCCAGGTGGAGATAACACTCGCTTTACTGCTGCAAATAATTGTCTAGCGCCCCTCTGATAAGTAATGAATACTGGAATAGTAGCAGTATGTGTCTCATGACCTTCATGCTGATAAGAAGTTCCACTTGTCACATGTCCAGCCTCTGAAGGTCCCTATGAAGCTCTGAAGAAGTCACGGGAGATGAAATCATCCCAAGTGATGCCCTGTAATCCAAGCTGATGAACCACCAAAATTTTGATGAGAGAAAAATGGAAAATACTGTTGAACTGCTGCTGAGGGGTCTTGTGCTACACAAGGGTGGTCATCCTCTCTATGTTTTGACATATGAAATAAGGAATGTTCATCATCTGTACCTGGGTGAAATGCATGAGCAACCTGACGTGATAAGCATATAAACGAGAGAACTGGCCTTCACAACTGAAATACCTCATGATTAATTTCATTAGTGGAGCATATTCATCTTTAAGATATCGGAATGGAAACACTCTCTTGAGCTGCCTCAAGAAACCGGGTTTAATATATGGCTCATAATGCTGCTGGTCAGTCTTCTGCCTCTTGTTCCATGGTTCTCCAATGTTTGGTATGCTGGCTTCTAATGAAATGGAATCTGGTGTTAGTGCAAAAGTGACACCAGCTAAAGTGGCCTGATCACCATGTAAATGCAATAGAAACAGACGAGCCAACTCATGATGAAATTGAACATTAGCAACCTTCTCACAAAACTCATAACATGACTGATGCTGAAAACAGGAGATGGCAAGAGGGAAAGCCTGTAATTTAGTAAGGGTGGTTGGTTCTTCTCTGATATGTCTGCCACCTCTATGAGGCCTCCTGGGTACATGTCCCTCCGTGGGTGAGTCACTTTGGGTCTCCATTTCATAATCATATGAATGACCGGATGACATGACTACTATACAAAATGCCTTGGAGAAAACTGATTGTTGATCTATGAAAACTGTGTTGGACTGCTTTTTGTGTTGGACTTGATCTCTGCCACCAAGGGGAAAACAATGAAACAAGGGATTGTTAGGAGAGGGGAAAACTAGTGGGAAATTTGGGATTGTTGGGATAGAAGTAATTAGGGAAATATGGGATAGATCGGGATTTTATGTATGGGATTAGGGTTTAGGGTTTTACATTTGGAAATTTGGGAAAGGGAATTTGGGATAGGGGTTTAGTTATTTTAGGGGGTAGGGAACAATGAAATTAGGGGAAAATGGAATAAGGGACAAAAGAGAATGATAGAAAGAGAATAAACTTGGTGGCAAACAATTGTTGAAACCCTAGGCATCCATTTTTATGTGATTTCTTTGACATGGTGGGGTTTGATTATGTGCTTAAACCATCACCATTCATAAACCACCATAGCCTATCACAAAATTGGATAAATCACAGAGATGGAGGCTCTACCTATCAAATCTGTGCAAGTTAATAGAAATTTGGAGCAATTCTTGGTAGTTTTTAGGCCTTTTGCTGTGTGCGCCGCGCAGCTCACCCAATGCACCGCTCCCGTGTTATTTTGCACTGGTTTTTTACTCCTAGTGCGCCGTGCCTCCCCAATGCGCCATGCCTCCTGCTCAGTGCGCCGCGCCGACCAGTTTTCTTCCAAATTCACCCAAATTTCACACTTGTTCACCAAATTTTTTCTACCTTGCTTTTGTTTAACAAATGAGCTCTTCAAATGAAGGAATTGCTTATAATCAAAGAGCTTTTAAGATTTTAGCTCATGAAACCCACTTTTATAATGTTTGGCAAATAACTTTTATTTGAACCCCTGTTTTTGGACTTTTTTTTACTTTTTTGGCATGTTGATGAGCTAAATGAGCTGAACCTTGTTTGTTTCGGAGGTGATGGAGCTTCTGGGCTAAGGAAAGAAACCAGGGTGCAGATGAAGGAATTTACAGTGAGAAAAACAACATTTTCATGATGTTTGTACAATAAAAGCTAAATACTATATTTTTCCTCAAAATAGAGTTTTGAGGAAAAACACATTTTCGAATACTTGGTGATGAAATTTATTGATGTTGAAACATCCTCATGGCTTGCTGGCAATTATTGAACACTCTGAGACATTTTTTGTAGAAATTTTGAATAATAAACACTTATTCATAGAGATTATCCCGATTATACACTATTGTGGAATACATGCACAATACATAATCTCCTCTACGTTGATCATCAATTTAGCAGCATAAAAAACAATGAAACATCAAACGCATGCGCACATTAACACAATATGTAGCCCGGGGAAAGCATACATCTGAAAACCCCACACTATCTGTATATTAATGATTGAGAACATGTAACAATACATAGAACAATACTCCTCACAAGTACTCAGTACTATCTCCACCTTTTACACACAATACAGCTCAAATCTGATCTCCAAATCTCCTCTGCTGCTTGCCTACCTCCACTGCACAATCCTGCAAGAGAATCACGTGAGCACAGGCTATATCACTGGGCACAATCCTGCAAGAGAATCACGTGCGCACAGGCTATATCACTAGGCATATGCAATTCTCATGGGCATACTCAATCCTTTGATTGTGCAAGATCTCATGCAAAACTATAGTCACAACTGATAGTAATCTCAACCTCTAACACCTGTCTCCACTGAACTGTACATGCACTGAGTTAACTGATGTATTCTTTAGTTGGATTATGAGTTAATAGTTAGTGAATTAATTAATAACTAATTCACACAACTCATCACTTAGTCTATTCTTTAGTTAGACTAAATACAACTAGTTCAACTAAGTCAAACTGAACACAACTCCATCAACTCCACAATCAACTCCCCAAAACTCACATGCATGAGTTCTAACTAAAGTCCTCCATGCAATAGCTCAACTAACACATAAGAAGCCATGTGATTCCTTCTGTTAGCTGCATGTGCCACATCTGTAGCTCGAACAGAAGTGCTCCAAGAGAATAAGATAATGTTTAGAGTCCAAATATTACTAAGGGCTAATAATATTTGACTGTTTCAATTTTTAGCCTGGCAGTCTAAAAAAAGACTCTGATCACTCCACTTTGAACCAAAAATAGAAGTCCATCTATTTTTCCCAACATGACCAATCATCCATAAACAACATCCTGAAATTCATAGACCATGATCCATATGTCTAAAAATAGACTTTGCGCCAAAAATAGCCTGCGAGCCCACTTAGTGAAGGCGACTCCTTTCCACTAAGCTCCATCATCTTGTTGCATTTTCAACATTTTTTGACGAAACCCTAATAAAACCCTAGACCTAAGTGACCATGAAACCCTAAAGACAACTTATGCAGTTTTCAAGATAAAAAGATTGTATATGTTTTTTTTTTAAATGATGAGCCAGTAGGTAGATAACATGAGGGGAATAAGTGACAAGGCCCTTTCGTCAGGCTATGGCATGCTCCCTAACAGAATGCAAATGAATGAATTGTATGAGACACCTAAAAGATGAAATGCAATAAGAGAAATGATCTCTGACAGAGGGATATAAAGATCGACTCTAACACTAAGGAGGAAGCTAAAGGAGAAAGAAACCCAGCTGGCATGCATGGCCAACTTATCCATGGAGGCATTGCAGTGTAGAAAACCAAAAAATCCTATGGTTTATATCTCAAAGACCAATGGCCACAATTTTAGATCAAGACTTTGGCACAAAGAGGCACAATGCCTTTTCAAGATTACAGGCATTTTATGGACTACTGTGACTTTACCTACATAATATGGCTCTCACAGACATGAATGTGTGGGATCCCAATGCTAGGCTAGGGGACCTACAACTAATAGCCATGGCCTCATGGATGAACCATGAAGAGTTGAGGGCAACAGAAGTAAAATGGTTGATGATAAGAGTGAAGAATGAGCCATTAATGATCAGAGCTAAGCCATCAGATCCCATGACACTCATCAACACACACCAATTTCTTGCTAATAATCCTCAGATTTCCCGTAGATATATAGGTGATCAAGCACAAGCCATTGCACATTTTGAGGACATGGAAAGGCTACTTGGGGATGACTGTGTGCATGCATGTATGAGGAGATGGAACACCTTACCACACAGTCTGAAGATCAGGGAATATCATTCCTCCATGAGGATGAAGGAGGCACTAAGGAGAGTTCCAATGTACAAGCACTCCATGCAGAGGTTGCAGGTCAACTGGATTGGCCTCCCACTGAGTCCCCAACTGCTGTTAGGCATGATAGAAGGAAGAAAAGAAGAAGAAGAGAAGAAGCAGTGGGAAGAGATAGATAGAAAGGAAGGCTTATGTAACAAGGAAGAGGAAACAACATTAGAAGGTTGGGATGCTAGAGAGGCCATCAGGGCCATAAAAGATGAGGAGATGGACTAAGTTTCTCAGAGGATGAGCAACACCTTCAGTAGGGGGGTGATGAGAGGCCCATAAATGGGTAATTAGATGGGCTCATTTTACCTCCTAACATACTCAAATCAACCATTCTCTTAGCTTATTGTATGCTTTTTTATTATATTTATGCTTATGGAGTGAGTTGAGTTAGTTATGATGCCATAGGGTCTAATATGTGTTTAATGCAACTTATTGTTGAATTTTGAAGACAAAGTGAAAGATTTAGTGGAAAAATGGCATCAATAACTTGACGTGGACAAAGGAGAGGACTTATAAGAGGGAATCCACCTCATTTATTACTCTCCACTTCATATTTCACTTCATTCAGCTCAGAGTACAAACAACGAAATCAATGCACTAGGAGGCAACCGAGCAAGTGGAGGATAATTGATTATTATCTCAAGTTTTGGGATCCAAGCCTCCCTGATTTTAAGGAAACTATTGGTAGCTTTAGTTGCATAAGTAGAGAGGCTTAAGGCCTCACTAAGGTCAGATTTTTGTCAGATTTTTGTTGGATTTTTGCTGCAATATTGCTTATGTAAACTCTGCTCAACTTCGAGCTTATTATTTTGATAGTTCATGTAATCTTGTTATTGTTTTGATAATAAAGATGGAATAATTTTTGGGCTAGCACTGAGTTACCTCAGAGGGTTGAAGCTCTTGGGTTAGGGCCTAATCCAAGCAACCAAGATCCTCTTTACTTGTGTTTATAAGCTTTGTTTCAATTTGTATATTAGTTGTTGTTTGATGTATCTATTTCATGGTTAAGAATATGTTGTTTTTGATGATTTAGGAGCTTGCTTCCATTTGTGCTTTCTATAGCAAGTTAAGCAGTGATAAAAAGAAGATTCAAAAGGCTAGAAACAGTGCCTTGGCCTCTCTTCCTCGATTTGGGACCATGAATTGAGGTAAATACCCTCTTGCTGCCCCAAAAACACAGATTTTCCTCATTCATAGGACTTCTAGTGTTTGCAGTTTGTTAGAAGGTTAATGATTTGTTTTAGATATTTTCCACTAGGCTCACTTCTTTATTTGCAATCAGTCTTCTTCCATGCTTTCTTTCTTGTAGCATTTCTCAACATTTTCTTTCATAGATCATAGTTTAGACTAGCTTGAAGAAAAATTATGTTTTTCTAGATGCACTCATTTCATTGCTTGTTTGATCTTATTGGTTGACTGCCAGTTCTTTTGCAACAGATATATTATCACAATAGGACAACTTATCAGCCATCACATCCTCTCTCTGATCCATGCCCTACAGGTCACCCAAAGCTCACCTCAAATCTGCCTTAGTTTTCTGCATTTTTCCATAGAACTTCTTCCTCTCTCCTTGAGCAAACCAAATCATCTTTCTCTCTCCTGGTGATTATTGATAGAACCTAGGCATATTAACACCTCATTCCAACCTTCATCCACCTTTTCACCCACTCTCATACCCTCAAAACTATGAAAACTGCTCTCGACATCCTCTTGTAGACCTCCTATAGACCTCCTGTAGATCCCATGTGTCGTCCTGTAGATTTTCCTGTAGGCTTTCTTTTGAAGTCCGAGTGTGGGAAAAGCCTCCAGAAGGCCACCTAAGACCTCCTAGGACCCATCCACACCATCCTACATCATCTCAAGTCCCAAAACCACCCTCCATTACCACCTATTCGCTGCCACATTCACAAACAAATAAATTACATGTATGACACATTCACATAAAAATACATAAAAATCCAAAAAGATACTTTTTTCTCATTTACTTCCAGAAATAGCTTCAGTAGATGTTGTTTACTTCCTTGAGTAGGTAATGGCATTCTTTTCGTGGTTTTCATAGTGCTTTCTGCGAAAGTAGGATTAGTGGTTAACTAGGATTTCCTTGGTTTTCTTTACATTTCAGTCTCGCTTTCTACAATTAGAGTAGCCTCTATAGAGTAATCTCTTCTTTCATCACATATAGAGCTTCTTCTGGAATCCATAGAAGTTGGCTTGAGATCCTAGTGATCTTGCATTAACTGACCAAGTGACAACCTACTGTAAGAACTAGTACTTGTGCATACAACATTGTCGCTTCCAAGTTTGTTACGAACTACTGGGTTGATAAGAGTAAAGTAGGCAGCACAGGAGTTGAAGCATTATTGCTGCAATACTGGTGCTCACCATCTGGGCCTCACTCCAAAAAATTGCACAAAATTTGCCAAGCATGTTTGCTTCCACTGACTGATGAAACTGTGGAAACATGCAGGACAGACACCTGCTGCATGTCACTACACTACTTTAAATAATTGTGCAGTTTTCTCAGCCAATCACCCTGTTAGCCGACCTGCTGTTCCTCCTAAAAATTGTGTGGTTTTCATAGGTTGTCTCCCAACTTCCAAGCATCCCAGTTAGCCCATAAAGTGTGCAGGTATGTTCTACAGGCCATCGTCCTAGCTCTACGCAGTTTTGGCGAGCAAGCTCTCGCAACCCACTCCCAGCCTCCCCGAAGAATTTGTGCAGTTTTCACTTCCAGTGTCCTGCTACTGCTTGCACTATCTCCCTAGAAAAATTGCATAGATCTGTCATCCAGTTGAGCTAGATCCCGTAGATAGTCATTGCTAATCCATACTTCCCATCTCAACCTTCCAGTGACCTATGCGCAATTTTCATTAACAGTGCCCGGAGTTCGCATCCTGGCCTGAAATGTGCTCTGCGTGATTTCAGAGCCTTGTCCTCTCTCCTGGTCACCTGCATCTAAAAATGAAAGATAATGCATCATGGTAGAGTAGGAGATTTCTTGATTTGATTTTGTCTCTTCATGATTGATTGCAGATACAGGTACATAGAGGAGACATGGCATGACGATGAATGGGATGAATAGGGAGTGCATGTTAGGAGACTTGTTCACAAACGGACAAACAAATGGATCATGCCAAGTACAAGTGAAGGAGATACATGCATGTGAAACATCAAGTAAACATCGAGACCATCGAAGACTCCACACAACATGCCATGTGGAGGTGAAGCTATGATACACCAAGAGCACATTCATCACTCAGGAGCATTGCAACTTGACATGGACACCACCAACAACATGAACATACCAACTCTATTGTGTTGAGTCCTGTCATGAGTCATCTTGGCCATATCACTACTGCGGGCCATACTATTGTAATCAATGTAATGTAAGATGAAAGTCAAAGAGATCCACATATGAAGTTGAAGAGTCATGTAAGTCAAACAGTCATGAGGGAAGTCGAAAAGTCAGAAGGGTTAGTTTCCCCCTAAGCTATATATACGCCTCATTTGTACATGCAAAAGACTTTTCAACCTGGCTCCTCCCAAATAGCCTTGAGATTCTATAATCTTTTCTTTGAGGGGCGAGAAGTGGCTCAAATGCTCTACTATCAGGGTTAGTGATGTAATGGTGTATAGATGTGTCTTGGAACTTTCACTTAATTTAAAAGCTTATTAACAAGCGAGCACGTTTTCACACATGTATTGTATTTGTTTGTAAGACTATTCTTTGAGTGCTTGTAATGCAATTTTCTTTAACTTGTATTAAGAAAATTGAACTATTTTGGTTGTTTTAGAACATATGCTATTGGAAATGTGTTGTATCAATTGTTAATGATTTCTCACCCATGTGGGCTATCCCATCAGACACTCGACAGATTCATTCTTGTAAACTTGTTATAACGCCCCTCGTACTCATGTTGACTATTCCACTAGGTCTTGTGTTTTTGACTGTCGCATCCGCATGGACTACTCAGTGGGAAGTTGCACATGTCTTGTTGTGTTGTGTGTCTCTAGAAGAGTTGGGAATACTCCCTTTCAACCTGAGACTCAATTTCACCCTCTCCCTTTGTAGTGAAAGAACTTTGACACAAGTGACACTAGGCCATCACCAGGCATGCGAACCTTGTTGTTTGAAGACAAGGTAAACCACTCTCATGTATTGAAAAGCAAGTGCTAAGGAAAATATTTAAGATAATGGAAACCATGCCATCATACTGGATGTGACTCCTACACCAAATGGTGTGAGGTCTTGTTGGTACTTCATACCGGTGAGACCCCATGAATGTTGGTAGGTCCACCACCATCAACACATACATACACCATTTACAACTACTAGCCCCAATATTGGAACATTACATTCAACACCACCTGCTCCTCCAAATAGATGTACTTGGTCTACGCTGTGGAGAAGCCAAGGCTTGTCACAATACTCTACAAGCCTTCTCTAAGAAATGCCTAGCCAAAATATTGGCTCCCAGAATCCTGTTGTATAAGTTATGAGGTTCTCTTTATAAAAAAGGGTGGGGTGACCCTTCACATTCCCCTTTGAATCTTGGACTACCCTCATGACTCTTCACATTACATAGTGACTATTCACATTCCACTAGTGACACTTGGAATTTCACTTACAACATATTTACAATAATACAATTTTCCACGTGTACACATGTGATACAAAATATGCTAGAGACAACCAAACAAGAAAAAACACTATGACTCAGAGGTTTGGGGAAAGACCAACTTAGAAATACCCACTTGATTCTTCTCAGTCATGTATTGATGCTAAGCATGGTACTATGCTGTGATGTCCCCAAAATGATTGATGTTGTCTTGGTGAAAGTGAACTCTTGTCTCCATGGAATCCGTGCATGTGGTCTTGGAACATGTGTCCATCTTGCATTGAAACCAATGTATTTTTGCACGTTTTCTATGCTCAAATGCAAGTCATCACTGGTGGCCTCGCACATCTACTACTCAATGTACCTATCGACCTCCAACCAGACTTAGTTCTTGTGCTTAGCTTTGGTGAGGGAGCCTGCATCTGTCTACTCTCTTCCTCAGCTACTAGCTATTCCATCTCATCAACCTATATTAGTGTTGTTTTCTTTGTCATTGTGCCTTGTATTTTTTCTTCTTCCTGTTTCTTCTTCTTAGCTCACGTTCTTCCTTCTTCCCTTTTTCTGCTTCCTACGATTTCAGTTCTACTACCTGCAAGTGTTGGTCTTCTGTCTTCCTCTACTTTGTGGTCTTTGTCCTGTGCTTCCTTTTGCTTCTACTATAAAAGATGGTTGCATGAAGAAAGAATGCACTTTTGCTCTCGAACTTTGTCCTCCCTCTATTATGTCATCAATTTCCTCTTTCCTTGATATTGTACTGGCTTGCTCCCTTCTTCCACTGTTACTAGTTTTTCTTCCATGTTAGTGTTGATTCATTTTCTATAAACAGTTTGGAATTTGCATATATTAGCATGTAAACTAGCGCTTACTCAACTGCTGCACTGATACTACTTTCAATGGCCACTCTCGAAGCATCTCTCTTTGGTGCTATGGTATAATGTCTGTTAGAGAGAAGCACTTCACGATTGTGGTACCTATGGGATAGAACATACACTCATGGAAAACAAACATTAACTCTTACAAATCTAACTTTACAGCATGATCAAGCAGCCACAAAGGCATTTGGTGAGAGGAAATGCATAGTTTTGACTAAAAATGGGTTACTTACTAACTGTGGGAATGGCGCACTATGTAGTCCCGATAGTCAGTGTGGAAGCCTTATGAATGGAACTCCGAAATGCACAATTTGGTCTGGGACAGGGCTTGGGAGGGACTGCACATTGTGCAGTCTCAATGACCAAGCTGGGAGACTACCTCCTAGAACTATGTAGTGTGCAGTTGGATCCAACCCAGGACAACCTCTACATAATTCTAGAAGCCATGGCAGGGGCCTTGAGCTGCCACATTAAGTAGTGCATGCAAGTGAATGTAAGACTCGGGCAAGGGGAGCCCAGATCTGTCCATGGGAAGTGTGTAAATAAGAAGATCAAAAAGATGATGTAAGAATGAGTGCATATGTAACCAAGTGTAGATGTATGCATGTAAAACAAGTGCAACAATCGATCAAACTGAAGGAACACGAAGCGTGTGAAGGGACTCGCCGCATCAATGACTATTGGTGAAAAAACAGGAAAACTCATGCTACGCTTGGGGAAGGCAATGTATAACTTGAAACAACACTTCTACAAGCTAAAACAAATTAAAACAACAGTGCTCATTTAAAAAAACGAACGAAAAAACACTCTCACAAGATAAACAAACAAAAGCCACAGAAAAAGCAACAAAAGGCAATAAAAGAAAAACTCATTCCGAAAAGTGATGACAATGCCCCGACGGCTCTGTGATCTCCTAGGTAAGCTATAGCTTGATAATCAAGTGCATAAGAGAGCTCTAGAGGCATCCATTACATAGATTTGAGCAAAATGGGTGTTTAACGCACATGCTTGAGATCAAGGAAAACAATGACACTTAGCAGAAACTTCTAAATATGGAAATGTGTCACCTTCAAGAAGCTAATAATAGATTCTCTACTTCCCAGGGATGATTTTCCTCTTATCTTCTTTCTTTTCAAAAAAAATTCCCGAAAATATTACACAGTCCTGGGGAGGACCAGGTAACCCTCTCATTCATGCACTGATAGTTTCTTAGCACAATATGGTTCTGCGCAATTTATGGGCCTAGTGGCTCTCGACTGCCTCTTAGGCTCTGCGCAATTCCTGGGCTGAAGGCCGACTTTTAGCTGGATTTGCGAAATTATGGAGTTGAAGGCTCACTTGATGGCTTGGACTTCTCTGCACAATTTCCCAGCTAAAAAGAAGCTGCTAGTAGGGTCTGGATAATTCTGGAGGCGAAACTCACTGTTGGTTTGCATTGTGCATTTCTTAAGGGCAAGGTTGGTTGCCCTTAAGGATTGCGCAAATAATCATGGTAGTGCAAGAATTGGATTGCAACCAAGTCATGGGGTAAACTTGTGGTTAGAAAACAAATCAAGTAAGTGAACACAAGCTCTAAAATGAAAGATAAATTTAAATGAAAACACAAGTACCTAAGCGGTGCAAGACAAGCTGCTAAGATTTAAGGAGGGAGGCTCCAAAACGAAGCGAAGGAAAATATTTATAGGGTGGTTATAGCTGCTAAAACAGTCATATTTGATTCTCAGAACCCTCCCATACTGTCAACACATGTACCTACTATAATCATGTCAAATTTCAATGCATACAACTAAGAAAATTCAATGTTGGCGCCATTCACAATCCATTCTATGTGGGTCAGTTAATTAAAGCATAATTTTCATTGATTGCTAAATGTTAAATGAGTAAAACATTTTTCCTGAACTTGGGAGCATTGAGAGAATTGAATTCATGACATTTCAATATAAAATTAAGGTCCTTTGGTGATGGCTACTTGACCAATTGAGATAACCCTTGGGGATAAATATCTATCATGATAAGGACAATAAAAAATAAAAAATAATTTCATCTCCTTGACATTTATGTTATAATTTTTTCGTTTGATTGTTACATTATTTGTGAATTTTGTATTTGAGTCTTGAATCAATCACATACTATCAATGCATGCATCTACTATAACCATGTCAAATTTTAGTGCATACAAACAAAAATTGAAAAAAATCAACATTGGTCCCATTCACAACCCCCTCTATGCGGGGTTAATTAATGAAAGCATAATTTATGTTGGGTGTGTGTTATAGTAAAAAATAGTAAATAATTTCATCTCCTTGACATTTATGTTATAATTTTTTCATTTGATTGTTAAATTATTTATGCATTTTGTATTTGAGTCTTGATTCCCTCCTATACTATCAATGCATGAATCTACTGTGACCATGTCAAATTTTAGCGTATTCAAACAAAAATTAAAAAAATATCAACGTTGGTCCCATTCACAACCCCCTCTATGTGGGGTTAATTAATGAAAGAATAATTTATGTTGTGTTTGTGTTATATTATTTCCACAACTAGACTCACACATAGTACGTTGCAATGAGCTTAGCGGGAGGCGCCGGGGGGGGGGGGGGGTCATGGGGGCGGTAGGCCCCCTTGTCAGGGGTTTTACGTGGGGGGCGGTAGCCCCCCTGCATGGGGGGTCTGGAGCCGTGCCACGAGAATTTTTTATTTTTTTTTATGCAGACCCAATAATAGTTGGGTAGACCAACGGATGGGGGGTAGACCCAAAGATGGTGGGAGGACCTAGCCATGGTTTTGTGTATGGGTTTTGCACATGGTTTTGGGTATGATGGTTTTCTGCCCATGGTATTTTGTATATATGGTCATGGGAAATACGATTATGTTCTAATCCAGTGTTAGTGGATTGCGGTTATGAACGCTTTTGAATATATGTGTGTGTGTGTGTGTGTGTGTGTGTGTGTATACATATGTGTACACACACACACACACACATATATTGTAACATTGAAAGTAACATAATGAAAAATCAATCTGGTAGTCCCGATTTTGTGATACAAGGGAAAATCTTTGTGTATATTTTTCTTTTTAAGAATTTGTTTACATGTAATTTCTATACAGGTTTAAAACCTACATTTGGTATCCGAGTTGTTTCGGTTTCAAGGGGACACATTTGTTGCTTAGGGATTTTGATTGGGCCTATGATAGTCCTTGTTGCATGGGATATCGTGCGATCGATTCTTGCAATGAAACATGATGGTGAACGATGGAAATATAGGGATTGAGAAATTTAATGGATAAATTTTTGAGTTGTGGAAGCTCAATATGGAGGATCTATGGATGGATAAATATCAGTGGACCATGGTAGATCTAGGTACTAAACCAATGACAATGTCAGCTAAAGATTGGGAGAGGTTGGATTCGAAGGTAAAGAGAAAAATATGGTTGTGTATCTTAGATTCAATATTGTTGAATGTATTAGGGGAAGCTACGATGAAGGATTTGTGGTAAAAGTTAGGGACTTTGTACCAATCTAAGTCTATGGTGAAGAAATTGTTCCTACAGAAAAAGTTGTATAACCTGAGGATGAAGGATAGAGACTCATTAATAGAAAATATAAACGTGTTTAATACTGTGGTAAGCCATTTTTTATTTGTTTATATAAAAGTTTTTAGATGAAGATAAGTGCATCAGTTTGTTTTTTACTCTACCAGATTCATGGGATAGTCTCGTTGTTTCTATAGGTAGCAATACAACTACCTTGACATTTGATGAAATAGTCTCATCCTTGTTGTTGGAGGAGATGACATGAAAAAATAAGGAGAGCCAGAATGGAGATGCCTTGTCTATAAGAGGATGGTCTTAGAACATAAACATAAATAAGTCCTCAACTGGGAGATCTAAATCCAGAGGGAGATCTAAATCTCTAGGAAAACCTGTAAAGGTATGCTCGAAATGTGGAAAATAAGGGCACTACAAAAATGATTGTAAATCTAAAACTCCTAAGAAATGAAAGGGATCTGATGATGCTTCTTATGCAAAGGAGAAAACCACCTCAGATTAAGGTGGGAATGTGTACTTGGCTTATTCTTCAAGGACATATGTAGATCATGAGGCATGGTTGATTGACTCAGGTGCATCCTTTCACTTCATTCCTCATAGGGAGTAGTTCCGTGAGTAGGATAAATATGATGGTGGTGATGTCTTCTTAGGGGATGAAAGGAATGCCAGAATCATCAGATGTGGAAAACTCAAGACGAAGTTACAAGGTGGAAGGATTAGAAAACTTCCTGTCATTATGTATATTCTTGCATTGGGCAAAAATATTATTTCTGCAAACAAGATGGATGATGCAGGTGTAAAAAGAATGTTCAAGAAATATATCTGCAAGATGGTTCAGGGAGCACTAGTATTGATGTGGGGAGTTCGAATTGGAAATTTTTACAAGCTTATGGGTAGCACTATTATTGATGGGTGCAACAGTTCTGTGGTTCCTGAAAGTAGAGTAGAAAATCTAGTGGTCTCTGGAGAAAAGACCATGCTATGGCATCAAAAGCTTAGACATATTGGAGAGAAGGACCTTCAAATAATGCATGGCAATGGTATGATAGAAGGTATATATAATTTCTCTCTGGATTTTGATTTCTATGAAAATTATATATATGGGAAGAAAAATCAGGTGAGTTTTCCCTCAGGTGCTCAGACAGTGAAAATGATATTAGATCTTGTGCACAGTGATGTGTTTGGACCTATGTCAGTTCCATCACTGGGTAAGTTTGTGTACTATGTCTCATTTATAGATGACTTCTCAAGGAATATATGGATATATTTCCTTAGGAAAAATCTAAAGTCTTTGATAGGTTTAAAGAGTTTAAGGCTCTGGTGTAAATTTAGACAGAGAAGAAGGTTAAGGTGTTGAGGATAGATAATGGTGGAGTGTTTTGAAATAAGGAATTTGAAGAGTTCTGTAATATGTGGTATAGCATGAAATAAGAGTACTCCATACACACCTCAAAAAAATGGTGTTGCAGAAAGAATGAACATGATGTCGATGGAAAAGGAAAGAAGCATGCTCAATGACACTAGATCAGGGCAATAATTATGGGTAGGGGCAGTGGATACTACATGTTACTTGTTTAATAGATCACCTTCATCAGTGTTGGAGGATAAGACTCAACATGAGGTATGGACTGGTAAGAAATCCTCTCTTTCACATATGAGGGTATTTGATTTTGACACAAATGTACATGTTCAAAAGGAGAAAAGAACCAAGTTTGATAGTAAATTTCAAAGGTGCATTTTTATTGGATATAACGATGGTTTAAAAGGTTATAAGATTTGGAACATAGAAACAAGGAAGGTTGTGTACATCTGAGATGTGGTTTTTAGAGAGGTGAAAGATGTTATTAAACATGAAATCCTACTAGAGGAACTTGAGAAGATATAGTTTGAACTAAAGGAGGTAGAATCAGACTCTACAACAGAACATGAATCCAAAGAGGAAGAGCTAGAGACTCTAGTTTTGAGAAGTCCAGTTCAAGAGAGAAGGAAGATAGAGAGGTATAGTCCATATGTTTTCTGTTCAAATATTTCTTTATCTATTATTGATGGTGATCCTAGAACTATTAGCGAGGCAGTGGATTTAGAGGATAGGAAACTCTAGAAAGAGGCCATGGTTGATGAAATGACATCTTTGGACAAAAATGAGGCTTGGGATCTGGTGGAGTTGCCATCTCGAAGGAAACCCATTGGCAACAAATGGGTGTTTAAGAAGAAGATGAATGTAGAAGGCAAGGTAGATAAATACAAATCTTGGTTGGTAGAAAAAGGTTATTCCCAGGTGTTAGGAATTGATTTTGGTGATAAATTTTCTCTGGTTGCCAAGTTAGCTTTTATTATATTGGTTTTATCTGTTGTCGCTACATTCTATTTTGAGGTAGAATAGATGGATGTGAAGACAAAATTTCTTCATAGGGATATGGAAGAAGAGATTTATATGAAGCAATGTGAAAGCTTTGTGGTGAAGGGTAAGAAATAACTTCTATGTAGGTTAAAAAATTTTCTGTATGAGTTAAAGAAACCACCAAGGACGTGGTATCAGAAAATTGATACATATATACAGGGACTTGGATTCAAAAGGAGTAAAGAAGATCACTGTGTGTATTTTAAATTAATTAGTGACTGTGTTATTTATTTGGTCTTGTATGTGGATGATATGTTTTTGATTGGAAATAACAAAGAAATTATCTAGGATTTGAAGACCCAATTGTCCTCCAAATTCGATATGAAGGATGTTGGTGCTGCAAACTATATTTCAGGTATGGAAATTAAACGAGATCAGGAAGAGAGGAAGATTTGGTTAAAATAGAGGAAGTGTGTTGAGACAATATTGCATATGTTTAATATGCAAGACAATAAACCAGTGAAGGTTCCTATTCCTGTAGGTGTAAATTTATTTGCTAAAAAATTTCCTAAGACATAAGAAGAGGAAGAGGAAATATCTCATGTTCCATATCCGAGTGTAGTTGGTAGCCTGATATATGAAATGGTCTATATTGGGTGAGACATTACACATGCAATGGGAGTATTGAGTAGGTTTATGTCAAAACCAGGGAAGGAGCATTGGAAAACAATGAAGAGGGTTTTCAGGCATTTGCGTGGCACTAATGATTATGGTTTTTGCTACCAAGGAAGACCAGGATTGTACAAAGTTTTGAAAATTCATGGCTTCATTGATGTAGACTGGGATGGAGATCTGGATCAGAGAAGATCTACATGTGGGTATGTGTTTAACCTATTTGGAGGACTAGTCACTTGGATGAGCACAGAGGATGAATACATGGAAACCACTCATGCAAGCAAGGAATCAGTTTGGTTGTAGAGATTGTGTTAAAGTATGGCGTTGGTACAATGAGCTATAGCGATAGAATTTGACAAAAAAATGGATTTGTATTGGTAAAGAACCCTACTTATCATTCAAAGACAAAGCACAATGATGTTCACTATCGCTTTGTGAGGGATATGTTTGAGGACAAAAAGGTGTTGTTGATAAAGGTGAACACTTTGAAGAATACTGCAGATGCATTAACAAAGTCTGTGAGCATTGAGAAGTTTTCTTGGTGTAGAGAAACAATGGGTGTCTCAGGGCTGAACCAATGACTAAGCTCTTTTGTGACCCCCTGTGTGGAAATAAAACAACAAGTGGGAGAATGTTGGGTGTGTGTGATATTCTTTCTAGGACTAGCCCCACGAGCAGTACATTGCGTTAGGCACAATGCCCCAATATTTTTTTTATTTTTATTTTTTATTTTTTTATGTAGACCCAATAATAGTTGGGTGAACCCAAAGATGGTGGGCGAAACTACCCATGGTTTTGTGCATGGGTTTTGCACATGGTTTTGGGTATGATGCTTTTTATGCCCATGGTATTTTGTAGATCTGGTTAAGGGAACTGTGATTATGTTCTAATCCAATCCAAGGTTAGTGGATTGAGATTTATCGATGTTTCGACATGTATATATATGTATTGTAACATTAAAAAGAACATAATGAAAAATAAATCTGGTAGTCCCACTTTTGGGATCTAGGGGAAAACCATTGTGTATATTTGTTTTGTGTTCTCACCGTTGTATATTTTTCTATTTTAAGAATTCGTTTGCAAGTAATTTCTGTACAGGGTTAAAACCTACAATTTCCTCTAATTGGTAAATGTTAAGTGAATTGAACGTTTACCTAACCCCAAGAGATTGGAGATAATTCAACCTGTTACCTCTCAATATCAAAATAAGGTGTTTTAATGACGTGTACTTGACCAATTGGAGCTCATGGTATAAACTTGAATGATCTTCTCTTGCTTTCAAGAATAATATTGTATCTAGTGAACAAGACCAACCACATGAAGGTGGAAGCTCATATGCCCTCCCCTCCCCCCACATCACTCTCAATTCCCAATAACCAATTATCTACTATAAAATATTAGAAACCAACATAGTAAGAATCAAGAATAGCTACAAACTAAGGAAACAAAAATTTAAGGTAAATGAAAGAGGAAAAACCAAATAAAAACATATAAACAAATACCTCATACATTTTTGATATCTCAATATCATTAATTTTATTCTTCATCAAAGTCAACGTCTATATCATTCAATTTAGAATTGATGTTGAGAGGATTTTACACATCAACATCATAATCAATGTGATCATTTCCAATCATATCATCGTCTATATCATCATGAGGAACATTGTTTCTTATGTTTGATTCAACTTCTTAAAGTTCTTCATTTGAAAATACATTGTTGATATCATCTTCATCCAGAACATTGTCTTGATTAACATATTATTTAACTTGTAACAACCCAATTTCTCATTCTTATGTACACAACGTAATTACTCTTATAAATTAAAAGGATGAGAGGGGGACACAGATTCCAGAGTTGAGGAGTTTGCTTGCTTGGGATGGTTAAGGTTTCCTTGTGTAGGAAATATGAACTAATTTGGAAGCTATTAAAGGTGGTTTGGTGTGCCTTAATGTATTGGATTCCTGAAGTAATGGGATTGCAAGAGAAGTGGAAAGACAATATTGCCTTAGATAACACTCACAAGGCAAGGGTGACATGAATTAATTAAGTGGACTATGCTGTTAGCTAGGACGATGACAGTAAAACACTGCGTAAAAGGAGAAAAGAGGGAGTTTGACCCCATTCAGGCACACACAGAGACACTTAGACACTCACCAAGTCAGGAATTTGAGAGGCAAAATAACAGAACAAAGAAGGAGGGAATAAGTTTCTGGTTAGCTAGGTATGGAAGGAAAATTTAGGTGAGGAGGAATTTCCTCCCAACACCCCCGTACCCAGAGGGTGGAGATGATCCTTGTCAGAAACCCTGCCTAGAAATATTTCTAAAAGTCTTCTGAAAACTATATGCTAGTTATCCAATTGGTTTTTGATCTTGGAATACATGTATTTTGTGGTAGAAACACAATGCCTCAATGCACTATTTGTTCTACAAATCTGTTGTGGAAAGAGATAGAAACATCCCTAGTTCATGGTTCATATGTTGGAAGTGTTTGATTTCCCAAGTAGGAACCCTCAAACTCTAGGACCTGGCTCATGGGTGATAACTACAAGTGAGCTTGCCTTCAGTTGTCTAAGGTTGGGTGAAGAGTCCTTGTCTCAAACTCATTTTCCCATACATTTTTAAGATAAGTTTTCTTATATAATTTCTACTTTAATGAATGAATGTCTCATTCTAGTTGAATGAATGCAATAATAGTCGAGAAAATCTTGTGACCATGATATTTACATCTCACAATAATATGGATTGGAAACAAGCACCCTAGTTAAAGCCATTGGTCTATGTTATGTCTGTTAAAATTAAATGTGGCATTAATTTCTTAAAGCATGCATGATTTATAGTGATAATCTGAAAACTCTGTTAAAATGGTTTTTATGACTTAACATTCAGTGTATTACTTTGTATGCATGGATATATTTATATATATTCATATAAATGTATGTGTATCAGTAACAATGTGATTGGTATGTGGAGTTTTAAGTGGATTGACAAGGCAGGTGAGCACTGGAGATGACATCTTAACCTCTACTGAGGAAAAATCCTCTTAATTCACTAGTTGAGCAAAAAATGGCTGAGGAAGGCACTATGCTCTTGTTTTTTAATTAAAGTACCTAACTCCATTGTTTCACTGAAATAATAGAAGCTTTGGCCATAGAGGGTCTAAGGAGGAGAACTCATGTTAACTAAGAGATACCAGTCCTTCTATAATCGTGCTCTGTGTAAGAGAATATATATATATGTATGTATGTATGTATGTATGTATTTATAAATGTTGTAGTGGCGAAGCGGTTGAGATGACATGTCCCATAGGTCCCCTCCTAGTGATGTGTATTTGTGACAGTGGGAACATGCGAGGTTGGCCGCTGGGATGTTTGCACCAAGAAAATGTGGCATGCCAATCAAAGCAATGGAGGCCCCTTGGAATTATGCGCTGGTTAACATTCGAGTACATCTCCTATGTGCTTCCATTGATCTAGAGCATGGGTTGATGATGAATATCGATCATATGGTTAAATGATCAACTGTTAATGGCACTGATGGTATGTGGTGTTGGTGGGGATAACTATAGATAAGAAAGTGGAGATTTCCACCTGTTTATCCAATGGCATGTGTGACTCCTACCCTATGATGTCAGTAGGAGGGAAACCCACTACGCATGTCTTCAATCTACCTTTTGAGATTGACGACCCATATTTGCGCACCCTACATTAGTGGGAGGAGTATCCCCAACTCAAGTAGTTGATATGCTTCTCACGATCCTAGACATCAGATCTATTAATGGATGGCGGGGTCCATAGAGTAAGGAAGTGTGTCCAATTTCTATTAGTGCCAAAGACTAGTGGATAGTCGGACCACCAGGGAACTGTAATAGAGAAATGTGGAAAAAGGATACTGGCACTAAGGTAAGGGGCACGAGATGACATGTCCTAATGGTCCTCACCTTGGAGGTGCAAAAGTGGGATTAGTCAGAAAGGGCCAAGATGATTAGGCGTGGGGTGACGTGGCACCACAAGGGAGTGGAGAGGAATGGATCACCACCTCCATGTGGCCTAGATGTTCCATCCCAGAGGTGCGATAGAAATGAAATCAAGAGAATGTTAGGATAATGGAACTGGGGTGACGTTGCAGATGGTGCTTGTGGGAACCAAGGGCGGGAGTTGTGGTTGGCCTCTATTGGTTGAGGGAGGAGGTTGACCTAAATTCCCAAAGGAATGCAACCATTTGAAGGAAAGGAGGACATAGGAATATACATATATATATATATATATATATATATATATATATATATATATATATATATATATATATATATATATATATATAGAAAGGCCGAGGATGAGTATAACATCTATTCAACCAAAGAATTAACAAAGTGAAGAATACAACTAAGTTGTACGTTGTAAGAATAAGATAGAACATACCAAGTCTGTGGATGTGCTCATTCTAGGCTAGTTGCAAAAGGAGAAAAACAAAGGGTCACTTTTCTATCGAAAAGGCTAGAAGAGGAAGAAAATCAAGGGTTGTTTATATATCAAGTTTCGATTGAGAGTGCGAGCTGAAGGGTTTTAATCAGGTTGGGCTTTTCTATACATTTTATTGGGTTGTGGTAGTTGTTGGCACCCATTTTTGTCCCCAAATTTTCTGCCTCTCAGCCCTATTTTCACCATCCTTTTCCTGCGAAAGTACTCCTACCACCTACCCTATCACCTAGATCACTAACTAAACGCCACTAGTACGTGGCAAAGAGGTAAATGCATTTAACTAAAATTTTGTTTCTATTTATGATTGAATTTAAGTGAATTGTTGAGTCATGTCCTTAATATGCTAATTATTTATTCATGGATTTAGCTATGAAGCTTAGTGGCAGGATTGGCAGGTCAGCATGGGTGGAAAGGATGCCTTGTCATCAACATTGTTCTCATCTTTCATATTCAAACAATCAATCCTTGACCGAATTTGAGACAGTCATGGCCAGGTGGACTCCTTCCTCCTTTTGTTTTGACCATCGATTTATGCACAACTCATGGTGATTTGTGATGCCAAGCTTGATGATCCCAAGTACGAGATTTTTCTATGCCAAGCTCAATGATTCTAAGGTCTAAGATTCTCCAAATGAGGATCAAAGTGGATTACTCACATGATAACAATCAGTTACTCTAGAAGGAAGCAATTTGTTCTAAGAAAGGTCAAGATGATTTGGAGCAGATCAAGCAATGATTAGATTAACTTGTAGTTGTTGAATATTGTCGTAGTTAGCTAAGTTATTAAATCTGCATTCAAGCAATCACCTTTAAAGGCCGATGTAATGCAATAGCAATGTCTGTCATTAGTAAGATACACTGTGATTTATGTAATTTGGTTTCCAAACTCTATTATGAAGATATACATGACCATTTTGAAATTGTGAACCAGAGTGTTGTTATCATGATTGATTGTGAGTTATGTCTCTGATGTTTTTAACCCTTCTTTCATTGCAATAAGCTAGCTTACTCTAGGCATGGGAGGGACCACCACCTATGGACATAAGCTTCATTAACAGATGGGATACCTAAGTGTGTGAGTGTTATTTCATAGTCTAAATGCCATTGTGTTAGAGTTACAGATATTGGTGTATGATTTCATAATCTGCGTGGTTTGTTGCATTACAAATTAAATGATTTACGGATTTCTTTCTCGTGTTGAAGATATCGGATCCATTTTATAACCTAAGTTCATATTTTAACATGGAGCCATGTTATGTTCCTCCAATTAAGTCACATTTATTCATACTTATAATTGGAGTGTCGACGATAGAGAAAATTAATTGACTCTTGAAGTTTATGTAGCACGATCCCTGTTTGTTTATCCATGTAAATTATGATGTATGGTATGAGTGTGAATGAAGAATTCCTTTTGTATAATTGAGTGGCTGAACTATGGCTTGGATGATTTGATAATATTGACTATAGTTATAAGCGAATTCGTGCTTGGTAGTGATAGGCATTGTGTTCTTCATTTTCACAATTTGAATTGTGTGATTTATTTTAGCATAATGATTGTTTAATTCAAGTTGTGTGCTTGATTTCAAGCATTATGGTTTAATTCAAGCAATGTGATGTAATTCAAATCATTTCATTCAGAACATAAATTTGAGTCATTGAAATATCATAGGATAATTTAGATTTATTTTCACATGATAGAATAAGTTAGATTTCCATTCCAAGTACAATATCATAGAGATTGATTTCATAGCAGTGTGATAGCAATTCATTTTCATTTATAAACTCAGATAATTTTGTTAAGATTTCGTTTTCCTTTAAGAACTAATATATCAGTTTAAATTGATTTCAAAATCAGTGTTTGTAGTAGCTTAAGTGTGGTTTGAATGCATTTTATTTCTAAGTGAGAATAGCCTAGATTGACAGTTTAGGATTTGATGATGGTATTCCTTTTCAAGTTGTAGCATCACATTTAAATTTTGCAGAGATTAGGTTTTGTCAAAGATAGATGATTGCTTGGTTTTTACTTTTAAATAAATAGAGTTTGAACTTCCTACTTTGAAAAGATTTTACTTTAAGGATTGTGCTTAGACTGAGTTTTATTAAGCCTTTTTAGTAGGTTTGTCTTTTGATTGCAGAAGTCTAGAATAGGAAACACATGTATTGAGTTAAATTGATTGCCTTTGGATTTCTTATGTTAAAGAAAATAATCCTTTTGATGCAAGCAAGATGAATGCCAGTTTATTTAATTGATAGAAGAATTCTTTTATCATTCTATAATTAACGATCATTATCAAGGAAAATTACATACTCTAGACTTAACCTTGAGCCAAAAATGCAGTACAACTCATGTTTACGAGTCCTCATTGAAAATTAAATATTAGGAGGTTTAGTCACTAATTAAAACTCAACATTTTGGCGCCGTTTCCAGGGAGTTGTATTTTGGTTCAGGTAAGATTATTATTACATAGTTTCAAGGGTATTGCAAGATAGTCAAAGGGTGTAGAGGGTACGTTAAGACATGAGTGAAGAGCCACACATCCACTATATTGGGGTTGCTCCAAAGTATGATTTTTTTTTCTTACCTTTGAGCTTTTATTTCCTTTCCTTTATGCATAGAAGTAGAAGTAGGCACATAGATAGTAAAGGCATATTTATTTCTAGTTCAAAATTTCCTACAACTTTTGGTCTAACAACCACACCAATCACTAATCCTATTAATCGGTATGCAAGAATAAAGCAAGAAGAAGGAGGCATTGACAAAAAAGTGGCTTCGGAGAGGGAGATTCTGAATCAAAACGAGGAAAAAATTGAACACATTATTTTTGTGAGTATGAAAGGAATTGCATTGCAAGAACTAGTCGAGCTACAAGACTACATAGATCTAGAATCAAATAACATCAAGGACCACCCTTTAGTACCTCTTTTTGGTCGAGTAATAATTAATAGAACTCTTCAAGAACTTGTAGTTGACATGGCCAACTAGGGAGGATAGAACAAAAACAATGAAGAATGTTAGGGGGAAGGAGAAGGCCCACGACATAACATATTTAGAAGAAACAATGAGGAACACCAAGGGGAAGGAGAAGGCCCACATCATAACCTATTCGGAGGGAGCCAAGATGGACCAAGGGGAGGACTAGAAGAAGAAGAGGAAGAAGAAGAAACCACCTTTGGGTTTCCTATTATTGATGTAACCATGAATTTCACTATGAAAACCATACCAATGGAATCTCTTTGCCTCTTCTACGGTAAGTCCTCCGAGGACCCACATGCCTTCTTGTTTGAATTTGACATTTTATGTAGGAGTTACAATTATTACGAGGATGCACATAAGCTCAAGTTATTCTTAGCCACCCTGAAAGATGCAGCCCTTAGATGGTTTATGAGCCTAGGTGAACACATCATCTACTCTTGGGATGATATGAAGTACATCTTTCTTAAGAAATACCAATACTTGTGAAAAATTAGGGATGTGAACGATATTCTTAGGATGAAACAATTGGAAGACAAGAACTTAGAATAATATCTTGAACGTTTCTTTAATAATTTCCATAAATCCCGAGGGGCACATATAAATGAAAAGACTCTCAGAACTATCTTTTGAAACGGGATGAGGGATGAATGTATTGAAACCTTAAATCTTCTAAGTGGTGGGGATGTTTATAAAAATCCTTTTGCTAAAGTGGATGAACTATGTTGTACTTACTCACCAAGTCAGGCTAAAGTAGGAAAGAAGCTTTGTGACAATTCCCAAGATTATGTGCCAAGAAATCAAAAATCTGTACCCAACACTATCACTAGAGTGGAATTAAGAAACTTATTGGAAAACTTCAAAACAGATATCATAAACACTATTGGTGACCAACTTGACACAATAAAACTAAAAAAGAAACAAGAAGATGAGAGGGCTGCCATGGAAATATTTTGTCCTAAATGTAGAAATAAGCATGCTGAGAGGGAGTGTCCCATTAATGTTATTGAGGTTTGTGGGATTTTTTCTTTATAACATGCAACTGATAAGTTTCTATCCCTTCCCGTTTATAGGCTATCTATAAGAGGAATGCTAAAACAAATGCTTTTTCACAAACAAATAATAAACCCCCTTGCAGAAGCCCAATTCAAAACATGTTTCAAGATCCTAGTTTTCAAGGCTATGGTCAGAATCAACCTTGGATTTTTCAGCCATCTTACCATCCTTGGTTCAATCCTCAATCACAAAACACTTTTTGGAATCATTATTGGAGGGGAAATCCCTATGGAAACTCCTTTCAACCCCAAAACCAATCCTATCCTCCATACTCGAACATGCCTAGTACGTCCTAGAATTTGAAAATTCAACCTCATCAGCAGGGGTACAACCCAAATCATTATCGACAATCCTCCCTGCCTCCTCCTTTTCATCAGCTTTTACCTGCACCATCCAACCCATCATCCTCACAGGAACCACCATCATTTAACCCGCCTCATCCTACATTGTTGCTTACACAACCCATAACTAATCCCAACCATAATAAACAACCTCATTTTGTACAAAATGTGGAAGTACAACCTTTTCCTACCTATATGATCACCGTTGTCCCAATAAATGAGATTCAACTACGATCTAGGAAAATAGTCAATAAGGAAAAATCAGCTATCATTATTCAGGAAGAGGTCCCTCAAGAACAAACTAAAAATCACCATAAACAAAAAAAACAAAAAGAAGAACCAAATGAACCTCTTTATCCGGAAAGATTACTTATTAAGAAGGAAGAGATCCCAATTGAATATGATTTAGAATTAGAATTAAGGAATGTTTGTGTTAAAATTCCACTATTACAAGCCATTAGGTACATTCCTATATATACTAAAATCATTAAAGATCTCTGTAGAAGCAACTCGATAGGAAAGGATATAAAAACCAAAATGTGAAAGTCATGAGTGAAATGTCTAGGATGATCTCAGATTTAACATTAAAATATAGTGACCTAGGACATCCCATAGTGACCATCGAGATGAATGGAGTACTCTTGCCAAACACCCTTGTAGACTTAGGTGTGGAAATTAATGCTATGACTTTTGAAACCATGACATCTTTACAATTGTAAGGGATCAAACCTACACCTATTATTTTGTAATTGGTAGATAAATCCATTATTAAATCCATGGGTGCTCTAGAAGACATAGTGGTCACCATTGCTTCCTAGCAGTATCCCATTGATTTCATTGTCATTTCTCCTAAAAAACCATGACAGCCTGTAGTCTTGGGATGCCCTTGGTTAGCTACTGTAGATGATGTGATAAGTTGTCTAAATGGAGAAATGGTAATTTCTAATGGCTCATATAATCAAACCTTGTCAACTTCCCCCCTGCTCAAATTGCTGCTGAAGTAACCTTATGGTTAGAGAGTCCTTATGGAGAGGAGGATTGCATGTTTCCTTTATTATCATTATAAAAATTTAGAGGACTCTAGGAACAATCAGAAGACCATATTTTGTAGAAATTTTTATCTGATGGTTCTTGTATTGATTATCCTATGCCTCTTACTTGTTATCAACATGTTTTCAGTAATGGGTTTCAGGAAGCTTTCCATCTAGCTATATTTTCTTCATTCATAGCAATAGAAGACAACAGTGAACTCACTACGGAACCAGTTGAAACCAGTGAAGGAAAATTTTTGTATATTGGTAATGAACTAAATGAACAATAGAAAAAGAAATTGTTGAGCATGGTTCAATAACAATCCGGAGCTTTCTCCTGGGACTATTTGGACATGAAAGACATACACCCAGATACATGGATCCACCACATCTACACCAATGAGGACATGAGACCAATCCGACAGCTGCAGAGATATATGAACCCAACCTTGAAAGAAATCATCAAAGATAAGTTGCAGAAGTTATTGGCTGCATATTTTATCTATCCTATTTCAGACAACATATGGGTGTCACCTTTGGTGGTGGTTCCGAAGAAGAGTGGTAAGTGGAACATATGTGTTGATTACAGGGAGTTAAACAAAGAAACCTACGATATTACTTTCTACTAGCATTTATTGATCAAGTACTTGACACAATTTCTGGTAAGAAGCATTTCTCTTTTCTAGACAGGTATAGTGGGTATAACCAAATTCAAATAGCTGAGGAAGACCAAGAGAAGACCAATTTGACTTTCCCTTGGGGTACCTATGCCTATCGAGTTCTTCCTTTTGGCCTCTGCAATGCCCCAGCTACCTCTCAATGAGATCTCCTAGCCATCTTTTCTGAATTGATCCATGACTATGTAGAAGTCTACATGGATGACGTCACCCTATATGGAGATGATTTTTCCCAAGCTTTATAAAATCTAGAAAAAGTGTTGATCCGATGTCAAGAAGCCCACCTAGCCCTTAGCGGTAGTTAATGTAAAAGGATGCAAACTAAGGGGATAGTCTTGGGCCATCATGTTTCATTTGAAGGAATCAAATTTGATCCAACCAAGATTGAGGTAATCTCGTATATTTCAATTCCTAGTACACAAAAAGAGGTAAGAAGCGTTTTGGGGAATGTGGGTTACTATCATTGATTTATTGAAAAATTTACAAGGATTGCAACACCTTTATTTAAATTATTGACTAATGACGTTGATTTTGATTGGAATGATGATTGTCAACATGCTTTTCAGGTATTAAAGGATAGGTTGTCCACTGCTCAAGTATTGAGGGGACCAAATTGTTCCTTATCATTCCACATTTTCACGGGTGATTCATATACCGCACTTGGAGCAGTCTTAGGACAAAGGGAAGATCACTTTCCTTATGCTATTTATTTTGTTAGCAAGAATGTTTCCCCTACTAAACTAAACTATATGGTTACTGAAAAAGGAATTGTTAGCAGTTGTTCATGCCATTAGTAAATTTGGACATTACATAACCAGTCATGAGACTTTTTTCCATACTGATCATTCTGCCATTAGATTTTTGATGAATAAACCTATCACCAATGGTAGGATTACTAGATGGATGCCACTGTTGCAAGAATTTAATATAACTATGATTGATAGGCCTAGGCGAGATAATTTGGCAGCTGAATTCTTGTCTCAAATGAGTGTCATGCAGGGAAATGTACCAACACTAGTACCAAATGATTTACCGGATGAAGAATTGTTTGCTATATCTACCTTTACTCCCTGGTTTGCAGATGTTTCCAACTACCTAGTGTCAGGGAATTTGCCTCAGAACCTTTCTACCAGGGAAAAACATAACATTATACAATGTAGTACCAACTACTCCTAGATTGATGGAGACTTGTTATACACTAGACCTGACTTGATCATGAGGAGATGTGTGTGAGATATTTGATGTATTGAAGGTCTACCATAGTGAGCCTTGTGGGGGACACATTGCAGTAAAAAGGAAAACATACAAAGTCCTTCATAACAGGTATTATTGGCCCTCGCTTTTCATAGATGCCAAAACGTTTGTATCAAGTTGTGACGCTTGTCATAGGATGGGGAGGCCAGTTCCTTCTGATGAGATGCCCCTTTTAACATAGATATCGATAGAACCTTTCGAGAAGTTGGAATTAGATTTTGTGGGACCTATGTCCTCCATGTCAAAGAAGAAAAGGTACATTTTAGCTTGCACTGACTATGTTACAAAGTGGGTGGAAGCTAAGGCTTTGTATGCTACAACTGAAAAGGTAGTAGTGGAATTCCTTTTTGAAGACATTTTCACTAGATTTGGAGTACCTGAGGGATTGTTACTGACCAGGGTACATAGTTCACATCAAAATTGGTAAAGGCTCTCACTGAATAGTATCAAATCAAACATCGAAAATCTACTCCTTACCACCCCCAAGCCAATGGGCAGGTGGAATCCACAAAAAAAGTATTGGAATCCATCTTAACCAAAGCCATTAAGCTACATCATAGGGATTGGGCTAACAAGTTGTTGGAGGGATTATGGGCTTACTGCATAACTTTGAGGAATGTGACAGGGCACACCCCGTATGAGCTAGTTTATGGTAAATAGGTGTTGTTGCCTATTGAATTCCAAGTGAAAACATTTCGGACTGCCACTCAACTCAGGATGAATCTTAATGAAGCCCAAGAAAAAGGGTTAATGCAACTGAATGAGCTTGAAAAGATTAGACTGGATACATTACATCGAACCATGTTGGTGTAATATCAGAGACCTCATTGCCATGATAAGTTTATTAAAAATAATATTTTTCATCCATGAGATTGGGCCTTTCTTTATGACAGTAAGCTCAGACAATTCAAAGGTAAATTCTCCACTAGATGGTTAGGTCCCTATGAGGTGGATGAATTTTTTTACAATGGTTTAGTCCACATTAAAACTATTGATGAAAGTTAGACCTCTTTTGTAAATGGCCACAGACTCAATATTTATCACCAACCGCTCTCTTGACAACAATTTCTGCAGGAGGTAAGAAGAGATCCAAAAATGGAGTTGGTCCATGAAAATGACTAGCCTCTTGCTCGTTCATCTGGTTGATTTCTTTCTTATATATATATATATATATATATATATATATATATATATATATATATATATATCTATATATATATGTATGTATGTATGTATGTATGTATGTATGTACATACACACACACACACACACACACACACACACACACACATATATGCATATGCATATACATATAATAATCAGTGGGTTGTCATTTTTCATACCTTTAGGTGTTACTCCCCACACCCCATGTAGAATAAAGGAGAAATCTATCTTGGGTAGGTTTATTCCTTTAGCTAGACTTGACAGATTAATGATGGAAAAGAAGCGTTTCAGAGTCTTCTTTGGATGAGTTCAGACTCGTAAAAATTGAAACTCCTATCAACAACTGATCCAGGCTCGTAAAAACTACATGGAACAGTGGTAGCCTAGGGATTCCTTGAGTACAAATTTATTGTTTTCCGGGCTCAAGGAAATAATTACGAAAAAGGAGCCCCTTGGAGTCTCCTTTGGGTAGTTCAGACTCTCTAAATATGAATACCTCAAGCAGTTGCTACTTTAGGCTCATTAAAACTATAAAGTGGTAGTAGTTAGGGATTTGTTGAGCATAGAATTATTCTTTTCCGGGTTCAACATAATATGTATGGAAAAGAAACCCCCTTAGAGCTTTCTTTCTATACATTTCAAGCTCTCTAAATATGAAATGCCTTAGGCAGTTATCATCCACATCTTGATTAAAAATCCATGGGATGGTGGGAAGGTTTACTTATGATTTCGAGGCAACATTCAACAAACTACATGACATTATGCAAAAAGAAGTTTCCAGATTCTGTACTCTAATTTTTTTGTACCTGATAACTTTCTATACTTTACTGTGTAAAATCAAGTTCTACCATTACAAGAACAATAATTGCAAATCATACTTGGTGTCTAAGCTTCATTCCCACAAGAATTATGTTGTGATCAGTATCCTACTGCTACTATTAGACAGAGCTGGATAATCTTTCAAGCCCAACACCCTATATCATTGTAAGTTAATCAAGGTACACGCTTATGATTTACTTAGATTTAATTATGAATAGTTAAAATGTATGCCAAGTGACATGCATCCTCTGGTTCCTTAATTATTTTTTCCTACTGCTTCATAACCCAAGCCCTTACACTCCTTTTCCTATAATCCTCCCTATCGTCATTCCCTAAAAGACCCATGTTAATCTTCTTGGCTTATGTTAAATATTCCTTGTTTCCATGATAATTATCAAAATTCCCCCACTCAAATCACATCTGAACTGTGGCCATCATCGCAACTTAGGCCTTGTATTTCCCCACCGCTATGATGATCATTCCCTTAGAGGCACGATGTGGGTGGAATCATCGACACGTTGGGGCAGTTCTCATCAAAATCAAGGCAACCATTTTGTTTATCAATTATAAGGGAGTCCTACTCTTATCTCATTTGTTACAAGCCGAGAGTTAAAATATTCAGTTGGATTTGAAAATTGTGGTTTATATAGAAATGGGGGTTGACTGCCATGAATGTACCTTCGGCCAATTCTCCCACAGTCCTGAGTATCAACAATCAAGAGGAATTTTGGAAGAACGGGGATGGTTTCCATTCTTACGAAAATTTCAAGGATACAACGATAAAGTGGCCTTGAAATTCACACAAAACTTTGATGGAGATCATGTTAAGATTGGTAATTTGAATTTTAAAGCTACAGAGGAGTTTCTTAGCTGTGCCATATGGTTACCCTTTGTGGTTAAACCATTTTTCAAGGGTGGTAAATTAAATATTCTGAACTATGCCACATTTCTCAAGTAGGCTTATCAGTCAATCAGTTGGATGTAAGGCATTCTGTGGAGTTGTATAGAAGAGAAGTGGCATCCTTTGATCACTATGTTGCAACGGTTTGTTACTTGTGAAGGGAGGTATGCTATAGTGTTTTTATATCATGTTCACTTGCTATAACATTTTTCTATGGATAATAAGATCAATATTCTGAATTTCTTGAGGTTACGTTTACATAAAATGTCTAGAGGAGTGTAATCAGAGAGAAAGAAACCTGAAACGACATATATCACCATAGCCTTATTAAAATGGTGGTTGTCGCTTAGCTTACAAAGTGATGGAAGTCCTAGGAAGGCTTCCTGGTTGAAAATTTTCCTGGCGAAGAAACTTAGTTTAAGGGTCAGCAATAGTTGGTGGGACAGTCACTCAAACATAAAAGGGAGACCTTGTCACAACATCCCTAGATGACACCTACCCCTAAAGGCATCCCTACCTCTCCTATTGTCGAAACCCATCAAGAATCGATACCCTTTTCTAACGCTATGGAAGATGATACGTCTTCAAAAACCCAAAAGATAAAGAAGAAAGAGAATAAGCGAAGCAGGAATAATGAAGACCAACTTGAGCTAGGTAACATTGTACAAACAAAAGGTGAAGAGATTTCATCTAAAACTGCTAAAACCCATGCAGGGGCAGAATCAAAGGCTAAGTGGAAGATAACTCTCTTTCCAGCCCAAGTACCACCAATGTCTATGGCAGAGACATCATTCCAAGGTCGCCGTAGAACTCGAAGCATGAACAAGCCTAAGCATCCTATACCTAAAGTGTTGAATTCTGAGCATATTGATGTTATTTTCTCTCCTGAATCAGGTGATAAAGAATTACTTTCTTCCCCTGAAGAAACTCATGTGTTAGCATCTGTAGTAGAGGTTCCTTTTGGATATTGCACAAGATTTAGAGACACTATCCCTTGCCCAGTCCTTGGAAACCAAGGATCCTAGTATAAATATCAGTAGAGAAGTTTAGCAAGCTTCCTCATAGAGGAAAGGTAATAGAAAAACACTAGGAGGCAATGCCTATCAACAGTCCACAACACCCATGAAAACTCCTATTGAACAAGAAAAACTGAAGATTCGATTAGTGAAGTTGCAGAGAAAGATTGTTAAACTTCGTGAGTAAGAAAACAACGATAGAGTCTTATTTCATTATGTGAGGGAAGTTAACGATCAAATAAGGGAAACTAATCTTTAGTTATTTTCCCAGAATAATGAGCTAAAGTGAAAGAATAAGCAGTTGTTACATTGGAAAACCTCCAGGGTTAAACCCACCAATAAGTTAAGTGCTCAAGAGCTTGCTCTATGGTTTAAGAAGTGTTCCATTCCAATCAAGAATGGGTTAGAGGCCTTGGTTAAGGCTGCTGGTCTTTGACCAAGATTACTTTTTCTATCACATCATTACTATTTTTGGCATACTATGGCAACATGCATGAGGACATGCATTCAAATCGGCATGGGGGGATGTTAGTGCCCATTTTTGTCCCCAAATTTTCTGCCTCTCACTCCTGTTTTCACCATCTTTTTCCTGCGAAAGTACTCCTACCACCTACCCTATCACCTACATCACTACCTAAACCCCACTAGTACATGGCCAAGAGGTAAATTCATTTAATTGACATTGTTTTGCTATTTATTATTGAATTTAAGTGAATTGTTGAGTCATGTCCTTAATATGCTAACTATTTATTCATGGGTTTAGTTGTGAAGCTTAGTGGCAAGATTGACAGGTCATCATGGATGGAAAGGATGCCTTGTCATCAAAATAATTCTCATCTTTCGTATTGAAACAACCGATCCTTAAACAATTTTGAGATAGTCGTGGCCAGGTGTGGCCAAGTGGACTCCTTCTTCCTTTTGTTTTGACCATCGATGTATACACAGCTTGGGGCAATTTATAATGCGAAGCTTTATGATCCCAATGAAAATAATTTGCTATGCCAAGCTTAGTGATTCCAAGGTTGAAAATTCTCCAGATCAGGATCAAAGCTGATTACTCCCATGATAGCAGTCAGTTACTCTAGAAGGAAGCGATTTTTTCTAAGAAAAGTCACGATGATTTGGAGCATATCAAGCAATGCCTATATTAGCTTGTAGTTGTTGAAAATTTCCATAGTTAGCTAAGTTATTAAATTTACATTAAAGCAATTGCCATTAAAGGCCGATGTAATACAATAGCAATGTCTTTCCTTAATAAGATACACTATGTTTTATGTAATTCAGTTTCCAAACTCTGTTATGAAGGTATACATGAACATTTTCAAATTGTGAACCAGAGTGTTGTTATGATGGTTGATTGCGAGTTATGTCTATGATGTTTTAAATCCTTCATTCATTGCAGTAAGCTAGCTTACTCCAGGTGTGGGGGGGCGCACGACCTCTGGAAATAAACTTCATTAACAGATAGGATACCTAGGTGTGTGAGTGTGATTTCATAGTCTATATTCCATTGCATTATAGTTACAAATATTGGTGTATGATTTCATAATATGTGTGGTTTGTTGCCTTACAGATTAAATTATTTAAGGATTGCTTTCCTGTGTTGAAGATATCTGATTCATTTTATAACATGATCTCATATTTTAACATAGAGCCATGCTCTGTTCCTCCACTTAAGTCTCATTTATTCATATTTATAATTGGAGTGTCCGCAATAGAGAAAATCAATTGATTCTTGAAGTTTATGTAGCACGATTCATGAGTGTTTATCCATGTAAATTATGATGTATGGTATGAGTGTGAACGAAGAATTACTTTTGTATAATTGAGTGGATAAATTACGGCTTGGAATATTTGATAATATTGACTGCAGTTATAAGTGAATTCGTGCTTGGTACTAATAGGTGTTGTGGTCTTCATTTTCGCAATTTGAATTGCATGATTTATTTCAATATTATGATTGTTTAATTCAAGTTGTGTGATTGATTTGAAGCATTATGATTTAATTCAAGAAACGTGATTTAATTCAAAGCATTTCATTCAGAACATCGATTTGAGTCATTGAAATATCACATGATAATTTAGATTTATTTTCACATGATAGAATAAGTTTGATTTCCATTCCAAGTACAATAACATAGAGATTGATTTCATAGCAGTGTGATAGTAATTCAACTTCATTTATAAACTCAGATAATTTCGTTAAGATTTCATTTTCCTTTAAGCACCAATAGATCAAATTAAATTGATTTCAAAATCAGCCTTTGTAGCAGCTTAAGTGTGGTTTGAATGCATTTTATTTCTGAGAGAGAATAGCCTAGTTTGACAGTTTAGGATTTGATTCTAGTTTTCCTTTTCAGGTTGTAGCATCACATTCCAATTTCACAGAGATTAGGTTTTGTCAATGATAGATGATTTCTTGGTTTTGCCTTTTGAATAATTAGAGTTTGAACTTCCTGCTTTGAAAAGATTTTACTTGAAGGATTGTGCTTAGACTGAGTTTTATTAAGCCTTTTCAGAAGGTTTGTCTTTTGATTGCAGAAATCTAGAATAGGAAACGAATGTATTGATTTAAATTGATTTCCTTTTGATTTCTTATGTGAAAGAAAAGAATCCTTTTGATGCAAGCAAGATGGATGCTAGTTTATTTAATTGATAGAAGAATGTTTTTATCATTCTGTACTTAATGATCATTATCAAGGAAATTACATACTATGAACTTAACCTTGAGCCAAAAAACGCAATACAACTTGTGTTTACGATTTCTAGTTGACAATTAAATATTAGGAGGTTTAATCGCTAATTAAGACTCTCAACAATAGTGAAATGGTTGAGGGTTCAGACCAACCGAACTTATGAGGAATTTGTAAAAATGAAGTTTGTAAAGCATTGAAGTTTGATTATTGAAGTGTGGGGATACTACTTGAGAGTTCCCCCTCCCACATTATATTTTTGTTTAGGTTATTGTGTGTTGTTGTGGTTCTATATTTTTGTTGAAGTTTACATTGTGAAGTTTTATTGTTGAAGTAAACCAGAGTGTGCATAATAAAAAATTACATTGGTGATTGAAGTAAAATTTCAAAAGAAACTAAGGGATGGAATTTTTGAAGGGCTATTGTACTTTACCTAGATAGATTACAAAATTTTCAAGTAAGACATCTATTTTTCATACAAGGCACATAATCTAGAGGCATATTCTGGGTGTTAGTAAGCCCAAGATGGTCAATCCATTTGGAAGAAAGTACATTGACGCCACACACACCTCAAGGGACTTGGGAACCTTAAGGTCAGAGGTGCACCCTGGGGGCGTGACACTAGGAAATACATACAAAGCAACTCAAGGGTAAGCAATATGTATGAATAATTAGGTACTACAGAATAAAAGTAGTTACATTAAGAATATAATCAAGATGGTAACAAATAAGGTGAGGAAGACCTATCGAAAACCCCTCTGAAAGAAAAAAAAGGAAATAAAGAAAATCGATTAGCAAAAATTAATAATCCAAAAGATATAGAAATGTAGGAAGAGTAGGAAGTGATATATGAATTGGAAGAAATGGGGGATATGTAGCCAAAATTTCTAGATATTCAAATCCTAACAGCAGTGTGGGAATGTCAGGATCCGTTTCAACTTCTAGAAGAAGAGATGGATATCAAATGCATACATCCAATCCCAAAATCTACGAATATTGATCAAGATGTAAGAATAATTATAGTTCCTCATCTTTGGGAGTGCGTAAATTCAACAAGGAAAATATAAATACTAGTAAGGAGGAGAAACAAAGGGGCCATAAATCCAATAAAAAACTCGTTCCAAAATTTGGAGAGAGACTCATAAATTAACTTAAATATAATGTGGAGCATGGGCCCAATATTTAAACCATTCACATTTTAAGCCTATTATATAAGGAAGCAATCCTTCAAAGATGGAAGATAGTGGAGAGAAGTGACAATCAACCAAGGTGCAATAACACATAATCTTCATTAAAGATTCAAATATGTGGAAAACCGTCTTAAATATTGGAACAAAAAGGAGTTTGTAAATATTCAAGAGGCCAAAGTCCATCTCATAAAGAAAATGATAAATATAAAATCACATATAATTCAAGATGGGAACATAGACACAAACAAAAATGAGACAAAAATACATGTGTAGTTGGAGGAATGATATCGACAAAGAAGAAATCCTATGGAAATAAAAATCAAGAGGGTAGTTTCTTAAGGAGGAAAAAACACTAAGTTTTTTCTCACGTATCAATGATACATTACAAGCAATACAATAAAGTCACTAGCATCAAGGATTCACAAGAAAATCAATTGCAAAACCATGAAGACATGGAAAAGACATTTATATCCTTATACAAACAATTTCTAATAGAACCAATAGTAGACATGTGACCTACTATAGTAAATATTACTCCAGATATCCCTATAGTAATTACTCCATAGAAAAAATCCTTTTTCTTAGTGAGATATTAAAAAAAAAGGTGGAACTAGTGGTGGTGGAAATGAACAAAGAAAAGGTAGTAGGGCTAGACGGATTCACTGTGGACTTCTTCTAGGATTTTTGGTCAACCATAGGAGAGGATATCTAGAAGTTGGTGGAAACTTCAAGAATAAATACCTACATTCATTAAACTTTGGATGCTACTTTCATCACCTTGGTTTGTAAATATAAAAAGAGCCCCCTCCTTCTTTTATGCCTATAACACTTTGCAATGTGATTTAAAAAATTATGTTTAAGGCTATAACTAACATATTAAAACTAATCCTCCCAATAATTACCTCACCTAAACAAATTTATTATTTTTAATGTGTGAAAATCCTAGACAGTACTCTTATGGCTCATGAAGTAATTCACTCCGTGAATATCACCAATAAACCTAGAATTCTTATTAAACTTGATCTACGAAAATATTTGATCCATCTCCTTGCTTCCTTTGGATTCACTAGGTCCTATTGCTAGTGACCAAATATTTTATTATTATTATTATAAATGTATATCCTTCTAAAACCTCCCCCCATCTAGAGTAATTTGATAAATGAACCCCTTGTCTCCCTTTCTATTCTTATTAAGGGCTAAAGGTCTTGGATATTCCCTAAAGTATGTTTCTCTCAAGGCATATTCAAAAGTTCTCAAGCCCCACAACTTAGACTCATCTATAACTCATCAATATTTTTTAGATGATATGTTATTGTCTAGTTTTCCTTTTACGAGAGAGGTCTAAAATTTTAGGTGAATTTTGGAGGTTTTTTAGGGATCCTTTGACATTGAAATAAATCTCAACATATCTCAAGTATTTTTCTTTAATACTTTTCCCACTCTACAAGTTCATATCTCTAAAAAAATGGAAATTTTAGGGAGTTCCCTTTCATCCAAATATTTGGTAGCAGCGCTTCTTGGAAATTCATCAAGTTACTCAACATGGGAGGAGATATTATGTAAGTTTGAAAGAAAACTTTGAAGTTGGAATTTTATACGTCCCAATATAATAGGAATATTTATTCTTCTTATATATATGCTACAATATTTTCCCATTTAGCTTTTTTCAACTGTGGTAGTGCCTACAGTCAACATTAAACAATTAGAAATTTGCAAAGAATTTCTTATGGGGTGGAGCCAAATGAGATAGGAAATTGGATATTATAGCCTAGGACAAAATATGTAGGCCTAAATCAAAAGGGGTGCTAGGCCTAAAATATTAAAAAATACTAAGAAAACTTTTAGCGGCTAAACGATAATGGAGATGATTCAATTCCTTAGGTGAATTATTGAGTAAACTATAGAGAAAGAAATACATTGTAAACATTGAAAATAATAGCTTAATCAGATTGGATGGGGTAACATGAGGTTTATATATATGGAATAATTCTTTGATAAATCACACTATCATTTAGGATCACAAATTGTAAGAGGATCGAGAAGGAAAAATGTATTCTTTTTGGAAGATGATTGGAACATAATTCCAAAGCTATAGGAGCATAATTGTTCTCAGTAACTACAAAATGGGTTCAATTAATAAGGAATAAACAAAGTAGCTTATTACTAAAAAACCCAAACAAATTCACAACAATGGAGGAACTAGATATCAAAAGAATCTCAACCTTAGTAGACCAACAATGAGAGTATTTAAAATATATGGGAAACTTTGAAATAAACGAAAATTAAAATCCAAAGAAGTCCTAACAAATAAAAATTGGGATATAGAAAATATGAAATATTCACTTTCACAACCTACAATCTTGCAATTGTATATGATCATCTTCTTGATAGTCTAATATGGAACAAGATTTGTCACTTCAAACTTTGGCCAAAAGTAGCTATGTTTTATGGAAAGAAGAATAGATGAAACCATTAACTGGGGATAGATTATGAACAATAGGTTTTATTGGTCCGTCAATCTATTATCTTTGTACTCAAGCTAAAGAAACCACAAATTGTCTCTTGAATATATATCCCTTTGTATCTAGTATTTGAGATATGAGAGAAAACATTTTTCGACAATTAGTTAAAGTCAGAAGAAATGTCATAGCCATTGTGTCAAATAGGAGAGACTTGACTTTCAAATCTAGCTCATTATAAATAGATCATGTCAATTGCTTCAAGGATTCACTCTTTGGGAAACTTGGAAAGAATGAAACAAGAGAATATTTAAGCATTAAAAGATCTTAGTTGATCAAGTTTGAAACAAAATTATCCAAAATATCAAAGGGATGACCCTCTATAATAGTTGGTTATCCTAGGATTGGAAGTGTCATAGGAAAGAGGAGGACATCCTTAAAACCTTAGGCATTTCATAATCAACTGGCACGAATCATTCAAATATCCCCATGTTACACGTCATTTTCTTGCATTAGGAAAATGGCCATCGGTTTAGATCTTTCGTTATCCATAAATGTGTCCCAAAGCACCCCCTTGCAAAGTTAGAATCCAAATTATCTCAACAATGAGATTATTGAAAATATATGGGAAACTCTAAAATAAATGAAAATAAAAGTCTAAACAGGTCCTAACAAATTAAGATGGGGATATAGAAAATATGAAATCTTCAATCTCAAATAAACCTACAATATTGTAATTGTATATGATCATCTTCCAGATAGTCCAATATGGAACAAGATTTGACACTTCAAACATTGGCCAAAAGTAGCTATGTTTCTATGGAAATAAGAATAGACGAAACCATTAACTCGGGATAGATTGTGAAAAAGTAGGTTTTATTGGTCCATAAATGTATTATCTTTGTACTCAAGCTAAGGAAACCACAAATCATCTCTTGAATATATGTCCCATTGTATCTAGTCTTTGAGATAAGGGAGCAAACATTTTTTGACATTTAGATAAAGTCAGAAAAATGTCATAGCCACTGTGTCAAATTGGAGAGGCTTAGATTTCAAATTTGGCTCATTGTATATGGATCATGTCAATTGCTTCAAGGATTCAATCTTTGGGAAACTTGGAAAGAATGAAACAAGAGAATATTTAAGAGCAAAAAATTCTTAGTTCATCAAGTTTGAAACAAAATTATCCAAAATATCAAAGAAACGACCCTCTCTAATAGTTGGTTATCCTAGGATTGGAAGTGTCATAGGAAAGAAGAGGATATCCTTAATAACTTAGGAATTTCATAATCAACTTGCATAAATAATTCAAATAACCCCTGTTACACATTATCGCATTAGGGAAATGACCATTGGTTTGGATCTTTCACTAACCATAAATGTGTCCCAAAGCATCCTCCTACAAAATTAGAATCTAAATTATCCCGAAGATGATGGAATTTCTGGATCCCATGGTTCAAAACCCTATTTTGGGCTCCCTGCCCAGTTCCCTAGCCAATCTCTACGGATACATAGAAGAGTCCATTAGGAACTGCGTACAAGTGTGCACTATCTTACACTGTGGTTTGTGCACATAACTTAATGCATGTAAAAATAAAAAGTAAAGTCTAGAAGCATTGTTAGTTGTATCTTTCCCAACTAACAAGATTCAAATGGATGCATATTTATCCTTGATCCCTCTAGTCATGGAGCTACTCGCTATCTTTTTGTAACCCCTATCCCACCATTAGTAAATCTCATCCCTTGAAAAAGGATCCCAAACTTCCCCTCCTTGGCCTATAAAGCTAACCTAGGCCTGAGGATTGGAGAGGACTGTTGAAAGTAGGGTTATGCTGTAGGAATAAGGTTGTAAGCCTATTCATTCAAGGAGAGGGTTGGAGATTATCAGAAAGGACATGCAACATGAAGGCGTCATGGTTGTGAGGTTATTCTCCATTTTATTAATATAAAGAAAATTGTTCTTTCTGAATTATATCTTTGTTGATAGAATTTGTAGGATTCCTTGATCACCTACATAGATTGTGATTGAATATTGATTAGTTTATGATACATTATTGGATTAACTAGTTCATTCACCTCTTATTCTATATACTAGATGATTTGATCTTATGTAGATATTCTTCAGGACAAAACGGAGAAGCTATGGGAAGTAATGGGAAGATCTCTAAAGAATCGAGGAGGAGCTGATGATCGAAAGCTCTGAAGGGGAATTCATCAATAATTTTGATTAAATGATAAGTGGTTTCTATCATGGTATTTTTTCAGTCAATCACATGCTAAAGGAAGGTAGTAGTTTGTGGTTGTTTGTTACTAGATTTCTTTGAGGTCTAGGGAGATTTCTCTTGTCCGCAAGAGGGATAAGTCCACATAAAATTTGCGACTCCATTGGGGACTTGTTTCACTCTCCATTATTTTTCTTGTTATACCTTTTGAATCTTCTGTAGAAGCCCTTTCTACATGTATGGAAATCTTAAAAATATGGATTTTGGTTTTTTTTTTTTCAAATTTCTTGGCTATGTGCACTTTAGCTTCTAACACAGAGTGCACTTCTGTAGACTTTCCTTTCTGCAATAGTGTGTATGCACACAATTTTCCTCTATGACCTATTCACATACCTGGAATTTTTCAAAATTACAGTTTTATCCTGATCAAGTCGAGTTTTTTGTTTTTCCTATTTATTTACACTTGTCTCCACCTTCTCCAAGTGTCTGACGGTCTAGTTGAGTGTTGTGAAGGAATTTTCTTGTGATTACCTTGTTTTTGCAAATTATGGTAAAGTCTCATCTCGTGGATGGTCGATCTATCAAAATAGAGATTAGTTGGTCTTTCGTTGTTAACTGTCTGTCTTTCTTCTTTTGGTTAGATCAAGTCTTGAGTTTAGTTTTCTCCTTTGAGAAAGCTTATTTTGTGTGTGAAAAGAAATGATTTACAAGATTGGGTATTGTTACTGAAAAATACTTCTTATGCTAGTTTCGAAACAAAAATTCAATTTCCTTCTATTGTTGAAGTGTTCATTAACTGTAATTTTTATTGCAAGTGAATTCATAGCATTCAATTTGGAAAATTCATTTTAGTGTTCCTTGGTTTCTTCTTGCATTTTTCAAATTTCCGAGTGATTGTATGTTTAAAAGATAAATTATTGATTTCTTGTGTTATTGGGCAAGGTTAAAATTTTAAGTTATTTTCAATATTTGGGTAATTCCAAATTGTATATCTGTATTTTAGGAAAAGAGATATAGTGGGATTTACATTTTTTGTTTACATTTCTATTTAAAAACTTGAAAGACTCTTTGCTTACTTCAGATATAAATTCATTGAAATGAAAAGATGACAATTTCATTTTTTATTGCATTAGGATTTGTGTCGATTCCTAATTTCTTGAGTTTCACATACATTACCTATGAGTAAATAACAAATCTTAAAATCAATGCTAATAAAATCAATCTAGAAATATTTTATTTTTAGGGCTATTTTCCACCTACAGTAGATTAGGTTGTAGGGCTTTGGAATAGGGAAGTGAGTTAACTTTCCAAAGCTGCAGGCAAACATTAACATCTTGTGATAGGGAGAAAAATCCATTTACTGCAATTTTTCTCTGGGAAGCTCCCCTTTTAAAGGAGTCAAGCATGAGATCATATCAAACCTAGTGAAGTGATTGAACCCACTTCATTGGCTAAGGTAGAGTGATTTACATGTACTAATTAAAATATTTCTTAAAGGTACTTGGGAGTCACTTGGAAGTGAAACTCAAGTTAACCAGGTTCAGGAACTTTCAAGAGGATGAGCTTTGCTACTTTGCCCTTGCATGTATGTCAGATCTGCAACTGTCTACCTAGGTTAATTTTTTTTACTTGGTAACCTTAGAGACCATATTATTAGGGATTCTTCTTGAAGTTACGATGGAGGGGAAGTCTCTTTTTTACCTAGAACAAACATTGACTAGACTCACTTGGAAATTTCTGGAGGGTATTCTTCATTTGAGATGGCATAAATGAAGTTTACTTGCACCAAGTCATTTACATTAAGAAGGTTGTCAGCGTAGCTAGTTCCACCCACTCTATCTATAGCCAATTTTCACTTTGATCTCTAAGACGTTGGGTTTCATCACCAACTAGTGATTTCATTGTGAAAATCTTGTTTGCATGGTTTGAATCCTTAGATTTTTTAGAGTTTGCTAATTGTTTGTTTTTACTTTTTAGATACCTTGGGATTGGATTGTGATTATTGTTTGATTTTGTGATAAAAATCCCATCCTAGATGAATCACTAAGGCAATCACGTAGAATGCAGAATAAACCCCCTGAGTTTACACCTAGTCAGTTGGAAAAGATAAAAAATGAAAGGTAAAAAATCAACAGGATCTAGAATCTCATAACAACCTAAAAAATCTACAGTTTTACAATCTGAGACAATAAAAAGTGAATTGAATCTAACACAAGAAGTCAAATTAGGCTTAGTTCATTCTGGCCTAGAGATTACTGGAGTAGTTCCAACTCAATCTAATATTGGTGAAGTTTCAGACATTAAACTAATCGAACCAAGAGTAGAAGAAGTTGAGCCTGATATTTCTCAACCTGAATCACCTTTGACTATTATAACTCCTACTCCCAAGTCACCTTCAACTCAAAGGAAGCTGATAATTATGACTATATTACCTCCTAGGTTAATTAGAATTGAATATATTACTAGGTTCAAGGAGGGATAAAAACATCGTACTCCATTTATAGCTGGTGAATCTTTTGACCCAAGAGTTTTTCCAAGAGTTCCTTTCAATCCTTTACGACCAGATTCTTGGTATTCTACCCCTTTGGAATTTTTAGGTCAGGTTTTCCATCTCAATGTATTCCGTTTTATTCACGGAGGAGAACCATGTTAGAAATTCCTATTGGGAGCCAACCTACTGATTCATCTATGTTTACTAGCTCCAAATAATTTTTGTTGTATGGTGGCCCGTTAGTTCCTCCTGGATACTAGTCTCTTACTGGGACATTTTTAGGAGTCGCTTCTTCTCCTCAACCTTCTAATTGGTCATCTAGTTTATCTACATCTACTTTTTAGAGCATGAAATCGATTCCTAAAGTGCCTACGACATCAGACAAACAAATTCACATGGTATTTGGTAACTTAGTTAACCCTCTAACAAACCTAATTGGTGTTTATTACCCACCCATGGGGAAACCAATTTATCCTCCACATGGAGGACAACCTGTTGTCAAATCTTATCCTATGGTTGAAGGTCAAACTTTTACTGAAACTTATGGTCAGATACCTCAGCCCAGTCCCGGTCAACTTATTGTAGCTCAGCCTTTTGTTGGTACTCCTTACCCTTGGAAGAACACTATTTGGAACCCTAATTTTGCTCAATAGTTTGCTCCAGTTGCTCCTCAAGTTCCAGTTTATCAACCTATTCAGCCTACTAGACAAGCTATTCCTCAAATACATATTCCAAGTATTTCTACACCTGTCTAGCAGCCTGTTCAGGGAATTCCACAAAAAACTACTCAATAGCTTGTCCAAGGAATTCCTCAAACACCTATTCAACAACCAATTCAATGACCTGTTCAGAAATTAGTTCAACAACCTGTCTAGGGTGCACCTCAAGCACCTATTCAGACATCTATTTCACAGCTAGTCCCAAGTTCACCTTAGATACCTATCCCAGGACTATCGCAAACAACCATTCCAAATACCCCTCAAATACCTATTCCTCAAACTACTCAAGCAATACCTTAGCCTTATGCTTATCAAAATAGTCCTATGGTCCAATCCACACCACATATTCCTATCAGAGAACCTGCTATAGGAACAATTTAAACACCTTTTCAAGGCCAAGTTTTCCAAAGGCCACCTTTTCAAGGTCAAGCTTACTAGGTTCCACCTTTTCAAGGACAAGTTTTTTAAAGTCTACCTTTCCAAGGTGAAACTTCCAAAACCAACCTTTTCAAGGTCAATTGATCCAAAGTCAACCTGTTAAAAGTAAATTTATTCAAGGTCAAAGTTTACAAGCTCAACTTATGTAGGGGAAATATTACTTAGGTCAAATGGGTCAAGCTCAACCTTCCGAGAGTCAACCATACCCTCGTCATACTTATCAAGTCCCTATTCAACCTCAACTTGGTATGGTTCACGTTGGTTACCCTAGTGGAATTCCAATTCCAACTACACATGCTATTCTAGGATATCCCGAGTATCCTCCTCCAGGGGCTGGTCTTAGCCCACAAGGTTACCAAAATTTACAACAAGATCCTAACTGACAGTTACTGTTTATTGCAACCCTACATTTACCTGATTTATCCTAGTTAACAAACAATCCTATTTATTATTATCCTTTTTGGACGACATTCCTACCAAGTTACCAAGTGACATACCCAAATTTGAAGGAAAATCAGGAGAAGACCCATCCAACCACATGATGACATATCATCTTTGGTGTGCATCGAATTCTTTAATTGATGATTCTATCAGACTTTGCCTTTTCCAATGAATTTTAACTAGTTCGGAAACCAAATGGTACATTGAGCTACCTCACACCTCTTTCCATAACTTTAACTCTCTAGCAACAAAATTTTTAAACCATTTCCAACTACCAATTCGATAAATTATTGGTACCAAACTATTGACTTCTTTAAATCAATCAAAGTTGACTCACATTTTCGATCATATACATGAATGAAGACGTAGACATCAGTTAGTCAAAGTTTTTATTCTAGATTAGATATTAGCTGAATTGTTTACGAAATAATTACTTCCCATTATTACCGAAGATGTTTCTAAGGGAGGTGTCATCATGGAAGAGAAGGTAATTTATCGTGCCCAGTATTTAGACTTATTTTATACCCAATCTGGCACCTTGTACAAAAAAATCTTGAATTTACCGCGTTCGAAAAATTCAAATGATCCAATAGTTACAAATCCTACATGATCTAATGTTGGTGATGGTATAATAGGTTATGTTAGTCAACAGTCTAAGGGGAAAAATAAAATTTCAAAAATTACTCAGACTTTGGCCATACAAGATTGACCTGCTGAAATCCTTTATCCAGAAGCTATTTTTGAAATTAATACCGCAGAATCATCTACTGGAAAGAGTCAATCATATGGAGGTTGTTATCACTCAGGTTGTCCTTAAAGCTCCAGAAAAGGATATGGCCGAGGTAACCACAGACCAACTTTGGATTGCAGGTTCTAGCCTGCCTGCTTTCAGAGAGGGCTCTCTCTTTTAGATTTAGCTTTGTTTAATGGATGATTTTAGGCTAGGTATGATGCACAGGGGTTTTGTATTGTTTTTGGTGGGAAGGAAGACGTTCAAGTAGAGAGGCAAGACATAGTCTGGTAAGTTTTCAAACCATTGGGCATGGAGTCAAGGAGTGGGACTGCTGGTGCGTTTTCTTGGTCACATGAGAAATAAGGAGCAAGGTAGCTACTCATGAAACAACAATGAAAGCTTATAATGATGGGATGGGGGATAAGGAATGAGAGGCAACAAAGAATCTCTCATTAAGCTTAAAAGGGGGAAAGTGAATGAACTCTATCTAGGAGCAATTAAGAATTCCTAGACAACTGTCAAAGATGAATGGATTAGGGGAAATATGAGTCGAAAGGAATTCATATTCATGACTGATCCAGAGGAAAACATAAAGAAACAGCAGAAAATGAGCATAGAGGGTAGTTAACCAATTCTAGACTATTATTTCTTTCTGCTATTTAGACGGTATATCAATGAAAAAATAGAGATAGGAAAACTTATTGAGTCATGTTGCAGCACAAGAATTCCAGATTCACTTCTTGAAACCATTAGACACAGAGCAGGCAATATTTCCTCCAAGCTTTTCAGCAGTCTTTGATTACAAAAAACATGTCAGGTATACAGTGCGAGTCTCTACTGAAAAACTATCAACCAACCAACCCTTAAAACAATACAGAGGGTGGTATATATAGGGAAGATATATCTGAAATTATCTATTACAGCCGACCTAACAGGTCTGACAAAAAATTGATTACTTTAACCTAATCTTATCTAGAAATAAATGCCAGAAAATATCTTTGAGATGTGGTGGGGGCAACTGTATCAAAATGAGTTAATATCTGTCCAGGTGGCTCTGTGCTTTTCATCTGTCATAACTGTACATTGGTCTTTGCACCATTGCTGTTCGGTGGTATTGAATGCTTTGGACTGTGATTTGAGAGCTGGGATGGGCTTACTCCTCTTGATTTGACTTTCTGGGGGGCTCATCAATGTTCAAGTGCTTCGAGCCCCTAAAAAATCTTCGGCGGATACTCTTTGGCTCTCCTTCCTCCTCCGATACTCTTTGGCAATAAATTGATGCTGTTCTGCCATGCTATGGGTCTTATTCACAATTTAATGGCCGCTGCTCGGCCTCTGTTTCTTTCAAAACCGTTTTCTGGTCCTTCCGGCAAGCTTCGTGAAGAAAAATGGGTCATTCGGCGCCTTTCGGGCTTGTTGGGGGCCGCAGAATAAAAAGATTCCCTGAAGATTCCCCATTCAGGCCCAAAAAAATCTAGCGATGGCACAAATCGCTCATCAAAAACTGCCTCAGAATCAGATTCCGGGGCTCCGAAGCGCGATTTTCGCCTCTGCATGCAAAAATGTTGATGATGACGTCAGCATGACGTGACACTGTACGGCGGGTGACGTCATCATGACATTAGCAGGACGACATGGTGAGATGACGTCAACATGATGTCATCATGTACGGATAATGACATGGCAGGGACACGTAGCAGTGACGTGGCAAGAGGCCACGCAGGCAGGTGACTCGACATGGTGACTGGGCAAAGGGGGTGACGCAAGCGGTGACTGGGCAGAGGGTGATGTGGGATGTGATGTCACGGGCGGTAAATGGTTTTGTGGCGCACCGCTTTTTGAGGATGGTGGTTTCGTGAGGGGGCGCTCCGCCACAGCCCGGAGCTTGACGCGTGGCGGGAGTATGATGGCAAAACCGCCGAACTCCCGGACGCTAAAGCCTGGGCGTGTTGCATATAGAAAAGCTCGCCCAACGTAGATTTGTGGCGGGCCAGATTTAATGGCTGGCAGTAGATGGGTAGCGACGGCGGGTTAGTGGGTGGGGATATTCGCGGGAATATTCCCTTTTTAATATATCGCGGCGGTGGGTTAAAACATAGGGAATGGGGTTTTTATGTGAATAAATGGTGCGGGTTAATATTTTATGCACAGAACGTAGGAAAAAGGTGCAAAAAATGGGTTTTTGAAGGTTTTAGGGCTAGGGGGGAGGTTATTAATCTGGCCAGGTGTCAGATTAATCCCTGTTATGACTCGGATGGGCTAAAGACAGCCCTAGATGGACTATGATTCCCCGGACTTATAGGAAATATGGCTATATTGCCAGGGAGGGGTATTTACATAGGGGAGTTTTATATACATGATTTTAATAGGGAAAGGGGAAAGTTGATAGGGAGTTATATAATAAAGTTAATAGTTAATATGGAGATGAAAAGAGGGCGCTAAGGTATGAGACCTTAGGCTTTGTTTGGGAAAAGAAGGCTCACAGATGATGAGTGAACAGTCCTTGAGTAAAGCAAATCCTTACCAAGGCGAATGTCATGGAGATGATGAACTTGAGAGGCTCAAGCAGATCTTGACCTCTTGGGGGATGTTAGTAAGTGACTTGGGGGAAATGAGAAGGAGGGGAGGTTAGTGAATTCCAGCTTGAGTACCTCCTTTGAATGCAAAACTGCCTGATAATTGTGATAAAAAATGGAATACAGTAGTGGCATTTGGACCAGGATACTTTCATGGCATCTTCATTGGCCTGTTCTGGAAATATGGAACACTGCAGCCTGCAAAGTATGACATATTTGGCATGTGAAAATGTCAATCATGAAAAATGAATACCTGCTGCAGCAGGAGGCTAACAGAGGTAAAAATAAGGGGAAAGGTAAATGAAAACAAAATTATTCTTCGAAAGAGAAACCATCTAAAAATGAACTTACTGACAAGAAATCAAAACCTCACCATCCTTGCCTTATTTTCAATGAGGATCATTATACGAAGGAGTGCCCACATCGGGCAAAGGTTTCCAAATTCATTAAAGGTTGTCCAACTCCCATTGTTTTGAAGGATCCATTTCCTTCTCAAGATAGAAAAATGGTCTCTCATAATAGATCTTCCTCTTATGCATCACAAGATATCACGATTATGTCTTCGCAACAAGTTATGGTAGCTACGAGATCAAACGTTTATGGATGTAAGGGTCCTGTGGAAAATGGAAATGAGGCTAGTTCATCTGGTCAAACTTCTAGTTCAATTCCTCATCCTTATAAACAATTATAGATTGAGAAACCAAATCCTGGCATGATGATTCAACCACCTCCCAAAGGTGTGCTTCAAAAATCCACTTTCAATCCACATGCCAGAGCTACAAAAAATTACAACATTGTTGAAGACCTGGTTGTGTCTCCTTCCACAATGTCATCTCTTGAGGTGCTGTAAACATGCCCAACACAATGAAAGCTATTGTTGTCGGCCATTGGAGCTATTGATCAACAATATTCTAATCTAATTATCTTTGATCTTGAGAGTCATATACGTAGAATCCCTCATCAATTGGCATTCCAAATTCTAGTTTTTGTTAAAACCAGATGAGTGTTTCGAATAGTTGTTGACAAAGGAGCTTCTACATGTATTATGTCAATTTCTTGTTGGAAATATTTAGGTTCTCTAACTATCGATCAATCACATACCACTCTGAAATCCTTTGATGGAAGAGGTTTTTGACCTTATTGAATCCTAAATGTGTTGAAAATGGCAACAAGAAATGCTAAAAATAGAAGTGTTAAAAATAGCACTGCTATAAATAGCAGTTTGGGTGCTAGTGCTGGATTGAGCAATAGGGAATGAAAAATGGAAGTGCTAAAAATAGCATTCTATTTTTAGTAGTTCGGGATGGATTCCTATTTTAGTCAGTCCTTAAACTAAAATAGTGAAGTAAAATTCGAATTTGAAATTAACACTTGTTTGAAAATAAATTAATTAATTCACCATGAGTTAATTAGTTGTGAAAAATCAAACATGAAGTCTATGTGAGGACATGCAACAGTTTCTCCATTAATTGAGGAATTTATCCATCTGTTAAAGAGATAAGGATGAGTTCTAATTTGAGTTGTAATTAGTTGGCTCAGTTAACTAAGTCAAGTCCAGTTAGATTGATTTAAACAATTTGTTTAATTTAATGTGAGTTTAGTTAATTAATGCATGCTTGCATATAACTGCTGGACTTTAGATAACTTAATATTCTCTCATGAATAACTCATGCATGTCAGTTCAGATAGAGACCCAGTTGAGATCAGAGGAGGGACAGTGTACTATCAGTTGGATGGATTTTTCCTATAAAGGAAACTCATCCATGGAGAAGGATTTATCTCCTTCAGGATTGCACAGTTAGATTAGAGGTTAGTGAGTGTGTGAAGAGGCCAATTCACACAAGTGGTTGCACTAGACCCCAAGGAAAATTGTGCAAAGAAATAGGAGGCTTGGAGGCCAGAGGAGAAGGTTAGAGAGAGGCCTTTGACTATCTATGAGCAGCAGAGGGATTGTAGAGAGAACATGATAGCTTGTGAGCTGATTCTTTTGTAATCCAGACTATATTTCCACTTGTATGATAATATAGAGTTGGGATTTTAGGTTGAGGATTTCCCCGTGATATTTCTTCTGTGTTATGTGTGATTACTTATCATTCTTAGTTATGTGTGTTCTCATTGATCATTCTTAAATTGATTAAGCTTCCTCAAAGTTTGATTGTAGAAGTAGATCAAATATTTTTCTTTGGTATATTGCATAATCAGTTTAATATACGGTGAAATTTATACATGGTATCAGAGCGAGGTTTTGTAGAAAAATTTCTACATGGTATCAGAGGAAAGGTGATCAAGGTGAAGAACAGTATACAAGAAGGAGAATTTCAAAGTTTGTGGTTCTTGAATATAGAAATCGAGTTCTTATCACATCTCTATTTCACCTATGATGTTTAGTGGTTTAAGACTCGAGTATGCCCTTGATGGCAGCTCGAATTATATAGCCTGTAAGGATCACATGGAGGCAGTATTAGAGGATAACAGTCTAAAGGACTTCATTGATCAAGAAGTCCCAAAACTGACTGATGCTACTCAACTGGCGGAATGGAAGAAATGTGTGGCTAGAGCAAGGAGAATCCTCTTGGAGGGAGTTCGAGACCACATTGTCTCGAGCCTCCATGGGAAGGAGATACAGTTTTCAATGTGGAAAACATTGAAAGATCTATATCAGAATAGTAGCGATCAGAGGAAATTGGTCCCGAAGGACAAGCTTTAGAAGATCAAGTGTGAAAAGGGCGACACGATCTCTACGTATTTGAACAAGCTCACCACATGTAGGGATGAGCTTGGAAGTGTAGGGATCACGACAGCTGATGATGACATGGTGAGTCTTGCACTCCTCAGTCTTCCTAAGAGCTGGCATATCTACTAGGACTCAGTTAATGGAAGAGAGAAACTGCCAGATTGGGAATGACTTTGGTCTAATTTGATGTAGGAGGCGATAAGAAGAAGCACCAGAGATGGTTCTTCATCCATGGAGGATGAAGAAAATTGCGCCTTAGCAAGTAAGGAAAAGAAGGGGAAGGAGAAGGATTCTCTTTCCCAATCCAGTTCTTCCCAAGTTGGGAAGAAGTTTGACAAATCGAGGTGGGCCATTTTTCTACAAATTGTCCACTAAGGAAATCCAAGAAGGGATCTGTGGAAGGATCAGAAGGTGAGGCACTAGCCTCACAGTTCGAGAGGCACAGGAGTGTTGCACCAGTGCAGGATGGCACAGAGAGGTGTGAAATGGTATGAGATGCAGGGATTTGTTGTAGCAGCTCAAAGGTCAGAGAGGGAGAAATTGTAACCAATAGGTAGAGCTTCAGCATCAGAGTATGTTTCTAGCCCAACAAAGAGGTCAATGGGGATTTTTTCTTGTTTCTAGAGTTGTTGGAGCAACCACACTTGGTAGAAGTGTTGCATGCAGAACATTCCAAAGGTACAGGATCGGGTTCGAGTTGAATTCCTTTCTTATTGAGAGGGAGAGTTGAAAATGGCAACAAGAAATGCTAAAAATAGAAGTGTTAAAAATAGCACTGCTATAAATAGCAGTTTGGGTACCAGTGCTGGATTGAGCAATAGGGAATGAAAAAATGGAAGTGCTAAAAATAGCATTCTATTTTTAACAGTTCGGGATGGATTCCTATTTTAGTCAGTCCCTAAACTAAAATAGTGAAGTAAAATTCAAATTTGAACTTAATAGTTGTTTGAAAATAAATTAATTAATTCACCATGTGTTAATTAGTTGTGAAAAATCAAACGTGAAGTCTATGTGAGGACATGCAACAATTTCTCCATTAATTGAGGAATTTATCCATCAGTTAAAGAGATAAGGATGAGTTCTAGTTTAAGTTGTAATTAGTTGGCTCAATTAACTGAGTCAAGTCTAATTAGATTGATTTAAACAGTTTGTTTAAATTAATGTGAGTTCAGTTAGTTAATGCATGCTTGCATATAACTGCAGCACTTCAGATAATTGAATATTCTCTCATGAATAACTCATGCATGTCAGTTCAGACAGATACCCAGTTGAGATTAGAGGAGGGACAATGTACTATCAGTTGGATGGATTTTTCCTATAAAGGAAACTCATCCATGGAGAAGGATTTATCTCCTTCAGGATTGCGCAGTTAGATTAGAGGTTAGTGAGTGTGTGAAGAGGCTAATTCACACAAGTGGTTGCACTGAAACCCAAGGAAAATTGTGCAAAGAAATAGGAGGCCTTGAGGGTAGAGGAGAAGGTTTGAGAGAGGCCTTTGACTGTCTATGAGCAGTAAAAGGATTGCAAAGAGAACAGGATAGCTTGTGCGCTGATTCTTTTGTAATCCAGACTATATTTCCACTTGTATCATAATACAGAGTTGGGGTTTTAGGCTGAGGCTTTTCCCGTGATATTTCTTCTATGTTATGTGTGATTGCTTCTCATTCTTAGTTATATGTGTTCTCATTGATCATGCTCAAATTGATTAAGCTTCCACAAAGTGTTGTAGAAGTAGATATTGTATTGTGTTTTAATATATTGCATAATTTGTTGATCTACAGTTGGAATTTATACATAGTATCAGAGTTAGTTGATTTGTAGAAAAATTCTACAAAATGATCTACCCAGAGAGATAGAGGGTAAAAAGGTTGTGATCGAAGTTGAAGTTGTTGATGCTCAACTTGATTACAAACTTTTTCTTGGTCGAAGTTGGACCTACACTATGTCAACGGTGGTCTCATCACTTTTCTGAATGATACAATTTCCTCACAAGGGGAAAATTGTCAAAATAGGCCAATTGTCTTACTACACTTTGGACTTTAACTTTATGGGTGCCATAAATTTTGTTGGAAAAATGAACACTCTTTATGAGGATATTGGTGTTGGTTTACTGAAAGACTCATCACTGATGGGCACCTTTGTGCTTCCTTCACTGAAGTTTCCTTCTAATTTTCTCGAGGTTAACATGATTACATCAAGCACTATGGAATCTTCTAATCCATGGATAGTGCCTTCAGATTCTGAGTTGGCCTCCTATGGAAATGAGATGCCCTTGAGCCCGTTGGAATTGGCTTATCAGGTAGTTCAATCACTTTCTGACCCATCATCTTCTGAGATTGATCAAGTCAATGCAATCAATGGTGATTATTTTGCTTTACCTTGGTTAGAACCAATTTCACTTCCTAATCCTTTCGACTATACATTTCCAACTAACGAAAGTATTATGCAAGTCATGAATTTAGATGAAATTCCATGGAATGATTACCATCATTATTCATATTTTCTACCTAACCTTGATAAAATCAAGAATTATTTTTCAACTATGTTTTCACTTGAGATTGTAGATAGTCTAGAATGGCCCATTTCAGTTTTTGAAGATGAGTCTGAAAGGAATTTGGGAAACATATCTACAAAAATTACCATTGAAATCTCAGTCAAATTAGGAATTATTGAAAATATTCACATAGGGGCCTCATGCTCCTTTGAAGAAATTTGAATGTATAAAGCCCCATTTCAAGAATTCTGCGACATTTTTGCCTGGTCCTATGAGGAAATGATCGGAATTGACCCAAGCATCATTGTGCGCAATATTAAGACTTACCCAGATAAAAAACCTATTAGACAATGATTACGTCTGGTGCATCCATGAAACGTTACTGCATTTAACGATGAGGTTGAGAAACTACTTAAAGTTTCTTTCATTTGCCCAGTTCCCTTGACTGATTGGGTGTCCCATATTTTACCTATTAACCAAAATGAGGGAACCATTAGTGTATGTGCCAATTATAGGGATATCAATAATGCTTGTCCAAAGGATAACTATCCTACTCCCTATATCAATCAATTCATTGATGATTATGCTGAAAATGAAATGTTTTCATTTAGGGATGGATTTTCTGGCCACAACCAAATAAACATATTCCCAGCTGATCAACACAGAACCAAATCATCTTCCCACGGGGAAATTTTTCGTATCGAAAAATCCCATTTAGTTTGAAGAATACTAGTGCAAATTTCCAACAAGATATGTCTTACACATTTCATGATATCAAGCATATTGTGAAACCTTATTTGGATGACTTACCAACTCATTCATTGAGACACGAATACCATCCAATGAATTTGAGAGCTATCTTTATCAAATGTCACCATTACAATATATACTTGAATCTACATAAATGTGTTTTTTATGTGCAATCCAGTCGATTGCTAGGATTTTTGATTTCAAAGGAAGGCATTCATGTTGACCTGATCAAGGTTGAGGTTATTCTTAGTTTTCCTCCTCCTTGTAATCGTCGTCAACTCCAAAGTTTGCAAGGGAAAGAAAAATTTATATGTTAATTCATCAAGAACTATGTTGAGTTACTAAATGTTTTACTCGACTGTTGAAAAATGGAATCTCATTTACTTGGGATGAAGTGGCTCAAAAGGCCTTTGATACACTTAAACATTCATTGACGGATACACTATTGTTGCATCCACCCAATTATCATTGAGACTTCTTTTTATACTTAGCTTCATCTGATGTCACTATTGGCATGGTTTTAGTTCTGGAAGATGAATTGAATGAAGAGCATGTGATATATTACTTTAGCATAAATCTAACCAAAATTGAAGCAAAATATGCACATGTGGAGAAATTGGCCTTGGCAGCTATTCAAGATGTCCATCAATTATGTCACTACATTCTAGTGCACAAAACTATTGTGATTTCCGATTGCAACAAAATGGTTTACATTCTTACTAGAACATTTATAGGGGGGAATTATTCCAAATGGATAATTATCCTACAAGAATTCGATTTGGAATTCATAAAATCTAAATCTAAGAAATGACTAGTATTTGTTGAATTATTATGTGACTTTTCTCATATTGAGACAAAAGATGTGGTACAGGATTTTATTCCAAATGAATCTCTGTTTATTATCAGTACTTTAGATCCTTGGTATGGAGATATCATCATTTATATTCAAACACATACATTTCATCTAGAACCGACTCGAACTGATCATCGTCATATCGGGTATCAATCCCAACAATACAATATTTTTGGCGATACACTTTATTGTCATGGTGTTGATTCCATATTCATATGATGTTTAACTCAAAAGGAAGTTGAAAAGACATTAAACGACTACCATTCTGGAGCTTATGGTGGCCATATGTCAAGGTTTGCCACTACTCAAAAGATCCTACGCACAGGGTATTTATGGCCTTCTATGTTAAAAGAATGTATAAGTGTAGTAAAAAATGCCACACTTGTTAAGTCTATGATAAAAAATTTCATGCACAGCCAACTCCTCTTCACCCAATCATTATTTTTGGTCCTTTCACTAAATGGGGCATCGATTTCCTTACATGTAACCCGCACTCAGTCGGGGGGCATGGTACATTATCCTTGCAGTAGATTATTTTATGAAATGGGCCGAGGTGATGCCTACACATAAGGATGAAGGTGAAACAACATCCATTTTAATATTCAATGGTGTGATAACTAGGTTCGAAGTTCCAAAAGCCATCGTCACGGACCATGGTAGCCATTATTGAAACTTTATGATGACCAATCTTACTAGGAAGTTAGGTTTTCATCCTAACAATTATACACCATATTACCCACATGTGAATGGAAGATTAGAAGCCATTAACAAGGCTTTAACCACCATGATTAAAAGGATTATCAAGATTCATAAACAATATTGGAATCTAATGCTTTTTCTAGCCTTGTGGGCATATCGTACCACGACAAAAAATTAAACTCGTTTTACTCCTTTTAAGCTTGTTTACAACATGGAAGTAGTTTTACCTATTGAATGTGAAATATCATCTTTGAAACTGGAAATTGAATTATTACCAACCACTTTTGTTGAGGAAAAACATTTTTTGTACTTAGCACATCTCGATGAGACTCGCAGTGACACTGCATTAGCTAGTGTTAAAGACCAAAATTGTTCCTTTTTGACTCCTTCCCTAAATTCTATTCACTCCATTCTCTTCCTTTTGACCATAATAAACTAAATAAGGTGTCATATTGCAAGGTTATTGGCAAAAGTAGGCACCAAATCATCTTTTATTCATAGTTTCATAGTTTCCTTATTATTTGATTTAATATTTTCATAAGATACCAAGTTGCATCAATTCTGCAGCTTACTTGAAGAATTTGTAGGTTTTGAAACACCAATTGAGGAACCAAATGTATGGACAAGTACCTGACAACTGACATACTGATATCCACCTATCTTCATGATCCAACAAGATGGTAAGGGTGTTGTATGAGCAGGTCAACGTGGAAGTCAACCCAATGGAAAATGAGCCAAAGATGAATTAGGCGAGTGAGAAGATCGATGATAAGGAAGAAGTTGATATTTTACCTTATGATTTGTTTCTTTGATAGAAGATCGTGAATAATCACTATTTCATGTTATCTTATGTTATTTTTAGAATTTCTGTCGAGTAGAATAGGCTTAGAAATATCCAAACAATTTATTGAAGGAGGTTATAAAACCTACCTCTCGGCACGATGAACACATACTTGTTTTTATTTTGAAATACTCCGTGGATTTATAAAAGCAAGCTTGATATTCCTTTGTGTATTATGTATTAATGTGTGTTTAATATTTATTGATCGTTGCGTACCTACAACTCACCGGAGGGCCCCCTCGGAGCTGTAAGGTCTCAGTTTTTTTTTAGTTAACATTTCAGTTTTGTATTTTAATTCTATAGCATTAGATTATCTCAACTAATCTTTCAGTTTTGAGATTCAGTGAATTCTTATGACAGTGAGAGCAAATTTTGTGATAGAGTTTGCTGAATATTTCTTTTATAGATTTAACCATTTTGTTGTGTGAAGGACAAAGAAAATAAATCAAAAGGATCTATTATGAACATGTAAATTTTGAAGAGTAGAACCATTTAATTTCAAATTGTAATTAGAAGTATAATTTGTTTCAAGGATTTAGCAGTGTGATTTAGATTTTCCAGTGTCATATTTTATTTCTGTACTTAAGATTAGTTTAATTTCTGTCAGTGAGAAGTAGATCTAATTTTGCTTGTGTGATATTTATTTCCACAATGTTAGATTTGTTTTCTTTTTTGCAAGCATAAAGAGAATTTGGATTTGATTTTTCTATTTACTTCTGCATTTCAATTTATCTTTATTTTTGTTAGTGTGTTATTTTCATTTCTTGCAAGAGTGACAATTTCCTAGACAAAACATGTGCATGAAAACATACTAATTTAATTTGAAAATTTACAATTCACCTAATAAACAATTCCAGCACAACTCATGCACATACACTTCATCAATTTACAAGCCCTAGTTGATAATTTATGCAGTAATTTAAGCTCAATTAAATTATGAAACATTTTGGTGTCATTGTCGGGGAAGTGTATATAGAATTCAATTCTTTTAGGAGTCTTTTCATTAAAAAAATAAAATGATAAAAACATATATATGTATAGGGAAAGAGATTCTAGAGGTAGGTTTATAAAGAGAGGTAGGAGTTCCATTCCAACATGACCACCCACCCGACCATGACCTTGTAGTGCCACACTATCCACAAGAAATCATATTCCATCATTTACAGGTAGACTTAGGTTTCCTGTGCTGCAAAGATCTGAAAGCCAGCCGAAAGATTCATCAAATTCTTCTACTGAAGTCGTAGTAGATGAACCTACATCCCCAAAAGTAGGAGTAATATTTTTATATTCAACTGGAGAAGCTATTATACGATAAGAATTGGAAGTCCCAATTGAAGAAGAATAAGAAGCTTATTTTATTCCATTGATAGAAGAACCAAAAGAGGAGCTAGAAAATCCAATTGAAGAAACCTACATTAGCTCTGAAGAATCTTCAATGGAATGGGAAGGAGAAGGAGAAGCACATAATGTGGATGGTGAATTTAGGATTGGAGGTGGAAGAGGTAATCGAGGAAGAGGTAGAGGGGGAGGTAGAGGAGGAGGTGGAGGAAGAGGTGCTAGAGGAGAACCAAAACCTTTTGGGTTTCCCATGTTATATGAAGATACCCCAGTTACAATGAAGAATATCTCACCCTCCATCCTCCCTAATTTCCATGTAGTATGACATGAGGATCCAAAAAAATTTCTTTTTGAGTTTGAAGTTTTGTGTAGATCTTCTAACTACTCGTTTGATTCTCAAAAAATGAAATTGTTTCCAGGCACTCCTAAAGACAGAGCACTTAAATAGTTTATAGGATTAGGAACACATACCATAAGAACATGGGAATAAATGAAAAATGTGTTTGTATAAAACTATAAAGAATATTGTATGCCTCATAACCTAAAATATGAAGTCTTTAATGATGCAAAAAGAGGAAGAAAATATTGACGATTTTGTTGAAATATTGTCTTATAATGTTAAAAGGAATAAAATGCATAATCTAGATGAAGAAACTCTAAAATATATTTTGCTAAAATCCATTAGAGATGAGTGGTTATATATTCTCAATTTAATGGGAAAAGGATATGTTTCTTAGTTATCATTTAGAAAAATTTGTGAATTATGCGTGCACATTTCAAGAGGAAAGGCTAGAACTAGGGAAAATTCAAGAGACCCTGTTATTTCTAGGATTAATAAATCTACAACTCAGACAGTAAGTAGAGAAAAAATAGGAAATTTGCTTAAGTACTTCAAAAAATATATCTTAGGGAGAATTAGTGAACAGAAAGATACTCTTAAGGTTCAAAACACGTAAAAAGCTGAAAATGCTACATTATCAATTTTTTTCCTATATGAAAAACGAAGCATGCTCTAAGAGAATGTCCTCTTGATAGTGCAGATATATATCTTGTCTGTGAAGAAAGTCATATCACAAAGGAATTCCCATCAATTCTTAGACATAAAGAAGCCTTGAAAAATGAAGTTGAAGCAAGCCAAGCTAAGTCACTCTGTTTTATTGGTAAAAGACCATGGCCACCACAACAACCAAATATGGTACAAGGTCTTAATCCTCAATACCAATCATTTGCACAACCTCAGAAAAATTGGAATACTCCAATGCCTTAGCAAATTTGGCCACCTCAAAATTCATTATGGAAAAAAGGTTGGCAGTATCCTCCTATGAATCCTCAGTATAATCAATTTCAACAACCATTTATTCCATATCAACCTCCATATTATCCTCCTCAATCAAACACTTTTCCACAATTTCAAAATCAAACTCAGCCTTCTAATCAACCACTTCAATTACCATCCACATCATACCCCCAGAAAACCAATCAACTACCTGCTGAACCACTTCCAAATCCGAATAATAAAAATTCACAACATGTTTACAATATACAAGGTCGGAATTTCCAAGCTTGCATGAAAGCTCCATTAGATGTAAATAATGTCCAACTTAGATCTGGCAGATTTTTGGAAAAGCAGTTACCATCTGTTGTTATTCAGGAATCTAGAGAGGATGAACCACTTGAAAAATAAACATCTCTTAATCAAGAAGAAATTCCTTAGAAAGAGAGCACCCCTATACATGATACCTCAATAAACTCAACTCTCATTAGAGAACAACCCTCTGTTTCTGTTCAAAATCCACCCTTTTTTGAAAGGATAAAAATTGATAAAGGAATAGAAAGACAAATTTTGTTTCCTAAATATGATATATTAGATGAACTGAAAAATGTTTGCATCAAAATTCCTGTGTTACAAGCTATAAGGGAAATACCAATATTTAGAAATGCAATCAGGGAGTTAAGCATTCAAAAACCAGGAAGAAGAAGAAAAGAATTTAAAAAAAATCAACTTGTTGGAAAAATTGCAGATATTATGATGGTAAAAGTAACAGTTCAAAAGTATTTAGATCCAGATAGTCCCATTTTAAAAACACACATTAATGGTTTCCAGATTCCAAACACATTGATCAATTTAGGAAAAACTATTAATATCATGAGTAAACAATCTATGAATCAATTAAAACTTTCTAATCTTCAATACACACCAAAAATTACTATAGTTAGCAGATAGATATGTTATCAACCCATATGGTGTATTAGAAGATGCATCTATATCCTTATATTATTGGGAATATCCTGTTGATTTTATTACCTTAACTCCTAAGAATAATTTACGAACACATCCATTGATTCTAGGCAGACCATCATTAGTTACATTAATGCTTTTATAAGTTGTAGATTTGGTGATATGTTTATCTCTGATGGAAGCTCTAATAATAAATTCACACCATATCCTCCTGAAAAACCAACAATAGAAGTAGACAGTGAAGTTTGGATAGATGATGATAATAAAGATTTTGATATAAAACCAATATTTTCCACCTCACAAATAGATGACTAAGACCATATTTTAAAATCTAATGAATAATAATGATTATTCCTCATATTGTGAACATGATCAAAATTTTCAAGAAAAATACAGTGTTGAATATCTATCATCACATCAAATGGATTTATATTCTATGGAAAAATTTGGCAATTCTTTAATAGAAATATTTCTAGGGAAAATTTTGAATACTAATGATAATATGAAGAATCCCAAAAGAGAGAATTGATAAAGTTGTTACAATAACATTCCTCTTCTTATGCATGGGAATATAGTGATATGAAAACAATTGATCGTAATACTTGTATGCATCGTATCTACATTGAAGAAAATGCCAGACCAGTTCGACAATCCCAAAGGAGGATGAATCCAAATTTAAGGGAAATTGTTAGACAGGAGTCACAAAAACTATTGAATTTGAATTTCATTTACCTAATATCAGATATTCAGTGGGTCTCACCATTAGTGATTTCTCCAAAGAAAAATGGAAAATGAAGACTATGCATCGATTATAAGGAATTGAATAAAGCTACCTTGAAAGATCATTTTCCTCTTCCATTTATAGATCAAGTCCTTTATACATTGGCAGGGAAAAAATATTTTTCATTCTTGGATGATTCTAGTGGATATAACCAAATCCAAGTATCCTCATAAGATCAAGACAAAACAACTTTTACCTATCCATGGGGAACTTATGCTTATCGAGTACTGCCTTTTGGATTATGTAATGCACCTGCAACATTCCAAAGGGCAGTTCTAGGCATTTTTTTTTAATCTAATTCATGATTGAGTGGAAGTTTACATGGATTATTTTACAGTCTATAGTAATCCCTTTGAGGAAGCTCTTGAAAATTTAGAAAAAATTCTCATTTGATGTAAAGAAACAAATCTCTCATTAAGGCAGGAATTTTTTTTTATGATGTTCATTGAGAGAATTGTTTTAGGCCACTGTTGGGCATGGAATCCCCCCAAGGCATGTTTGGGGCTCAAAGCCCATGTTTGGACCAAATATTATTGTAAATCTCTGTGAATTGCGAGTGCGGGGCATGAAAGTATGATAGAGTCACACGGTTGTCTGCCCTAGTTTTGTAATGTAATGTCAGCTCAATAGACCTACCCATGCTCCGCAGACCATGGGATTGTATACATAGAGTGAGGCTCTAAGTGTAAAAAAGGGGATATAGATACTAGAAGAGAAGCATGAGAAGTCTAAGTGATTGAGTCGCAGTGTGAAGTGTGTTTTTGGGTCATAGAGTAGGAGAAGACTCTAAAACTGAGTGTGTAGAGGCCTAGTAGTCCGTAGCTAAGTGTGCGGACCCCTGCAATTGAGTGTGCAGAGCAAGTCAAGTCTATAACCATGGAAGGAATCAATAAAGAGAAGTTTGGTTATAATTTTTTGTTTCTGTTCTTGGGTTAATGCATGATTGATATAAATATACTCTTTACTCTATGCACTTGTATGAATGTTTTATGTGGCTAAGTATAACCTAAAGCACTCAAGTAGGTAAAGTTAATTAACAAACATTGGAATATAAGCAAGGTCTTGGGTTATAACGCAAAGCGCGGCACTCAGCCCCTGAGTAGGGCTGCATGAGGGAAGTATATCAGGCCGCGAGGAACAGGAAAGTGGGTGAAGCAACCTGTGCGCAGGGACAAACCATGGACTAGTCAAATTCATCAGACATCTCTAGGGTGCCGAAACCTAGTTCTAGCACCCTCCCATACTACTTTGGGTGAGACCTCAGTCTATGCCCCACGAACTGTTGCTGAAAGGGCTAGTAGTACCAAGATTTGTTTGGCTATTTAATTCTAAACCTAGTTCAGGCCTCGACAAGCCAACAAATGGTTCCGTTGTCAGGACCAGGATCTACATAAAGATGTATAATGTTGTGTCACTGGAATCTGATAAAGGAAGGAATTGAAGAGTTGTTAGATAGAAATATTCATGAGTTCGCGGCATCGGAAAATAGGAATCCGCGATTATCAAAGGAAGAGTGGTTAGATTGCTACTTATATATGGAAATCCATGAAATTTTCATTGCATCCTTCCCTACTGAGTTGTATGAGTGGATCGCGAGGCTAGCAGATAGCCAAGGAAGTTGTAAACTCGACAAACCTATTGTGTCGACTCTAGAGTTGGTGCGCAGACTGGAAGCATCAGAAGATAGGATCAAGCACGCTATCGATCACTGTCTGGATTAGATCATAGGAGGGTTCAACACCGAATTCGTGGTAGATACTTCGGTCAGCTATAGCAAGGCAGAATGGCGCTTCCTCAAGGGACTGTGAAGTAAGTACATTAAATATTTGAACACTTGGATTAAAATGCTACTATGTGAAAAGTAGGTTATATGAATAAATTGATGTTTGGGGCTACGGAGAGTGGGAGGATCTATAGAAATGAAGGTAGCACAGAACTAGAAACTAGCCCCTTGATTTCACCTCCATGCGGGGGCGAAGAAGAGCTCACGAAGGTTTCACTAAGAAGTGCAATCAATCTCATAAAGCAGAGAATTTTGCGCATACGACCCCCACCCACACCACCACCAGTTTCACCATATTCATCCCTGACTTCGCCCATACCACCTCCGCCACCACCGTGAAGCAGTATGGCCAGCGTGATAAAGATACTAGTGTTCAAGGGAGTAGGGAATGAAGATCTAGACCAATTTTGGTTCATGGTAAAAGTGGTACGGGAAGTGCAGGGTGTCACGGATGACAATATAAAGAAGGCAATGTTGGTTAGCACTCTGTAGGATCGTGCACTGACCTAGTACATTAAGCATTCCAATGACAATTCGAATGCGAAGATAGTAGATATCCAAGTTGCACTACACAAGGAATTTAGCAGACCAAAATCGGAGGCCCAATCAATCATTGGATTCAAGGAAATCATAATGCTACCAGGAAAAACCCCATGGGAGCTAGATCAAATACTGAAGTGCACAACTCACGAAGCAAACATGACCTTAACAGATGGGCAAAACTGCAAATGGTTTGTAGCCTCGTTAACACTACATCTATGGAACGCGCTGTCACAACAAAGGCCGACGACTCAGGCTAAAGCTTTGGAGGTCGTGATGAGATTGCACGAGACTCTGATACAAGATCCTAACCTGGGAGTCTAGTCGATTCACGTGCAGTTGAAGAACTTGTGCCTTGAGATGTAGAGTTTGAAACAACACAGGATGGCTCGTCCGGAAGTGCATGACGAGGTATGGTGTGTAAAGTGAAAGGGCCAAGGGCACGACAAGGAGCACTGCCTGGTGTTCGTGAATTACCTAGCAGGGGGAGGATCAATGCCATTGATACCAGAGGTACAAGTAGGACCAAGCGTGATTCCTACATTGGGGCACGCTGCTTGTTAGGGACTCATGCTACTAATAACTTCCATCTATTATAGAAGTATACGCAAAATTTCCAGCAGTTGTTCTGTAATTTTTGCAGGTCAGTAGGCCATGATGAGCACACCTGTAGAAGATATGAACTGATGATGGATCAGATTATTATCTACAGAGTTCAGGCTGAAACATGGCCCCTCGATCAAAATGAAGGAGTGGCGTGCACTAGATTTCAAGGGCGCGAATGAGGCTGAGGTGGAATGGGACTAGGAAAAGGTCGCAGACAGCTGATATGTTACACTTGTGGAGGGTTGGGGAATTATGCCCATGATTGTACAAATCTAATGAGACCATCATGCTTATATTGCACATAGTTTGATCATGAGATGGAGGACTATCCCATGCTGATAGCGAGGTTGTACGATAAAGAAGCACTCCAGCATCCCCCAACTCAGAACCTGCAAATGATGAGGTCTGAGCTGTGCAAGGAATACCTGAATGTAAATATCATGCTTCGGAGTGATATCACGATAGGGGATGACAAAGGCAAGCAGCCTGAAGAAAGTATCTGGGTTCACAAAGCCCCAATGAAGGAACCAGAATTTGATTTGGAGCACGCTAAGGAGACATTCATGGATGCTAAGAAGAGCTTGGTGGATGCCTCCACTCTAGAAAGTAAAGACAGACTGGAGCCAGAAATGGACCCATCGATGCTCACTACATTCTTGGAGACATGCATGAAGTTGCTGCACAAAAACAAAGCTATGAAGGAGCTATAAGAACTCGTCACTAGATGTGCTTGGACTGCACCAAGAGAACCGCCCGTAGTCCGGAAGCTTGGGAAGCACACTATGCAAACATGGAGGGAGATGAGATTGACCGCGCAGATCAGCAAATATGAAATGGATCAAGTGATTTTGGGTCTAGGATCGGACGTGAATGTCGTGCCAAAGCAGACATGGGAATGCATGGGTGTCGAGCGATAAAAAGGTGTCTTTTTAACTCCTAATTACCTTCACATTAATTGTCAATCCAGGGATGACTTTTTATTTCAAGAGTGTACTCAGTCTAAGGCGGCTATTTACTCAAGAGTAATGTTATGAAAGATGTAGTACAATGCTCAAAATACAAAAGTAAATGAAAGCTTGAAATAAAATCTAATTAAGACAGCAAGAAACTCAAATGCTCTATAATTAAATCATTCACTCAAACAACCATCAATCGAGGATACAGTAGCAATAACTCATTCCTCTAGAGATTGATGTAATTGAAAAGGCACTTAAAAGAAAGATCATCAAATTGGGAACTAGACAACATATGTCAATGTTCACTACAGTCTCAGACCTTCTGCACACCAAAGCAAAGATAATGTGAATAACAAGAAATGGAATAGAAGCTAGGAAATGTAACAGCAACTGAATTCAATAAGCAACAACACCTTAGTCTACAAGCATAAATGCAACAATCATGTCCTAAAGAAATCAAATAGCAATCTTCTATCTTTAAAGATGAATCGAACAACACACGGTAAATAGAACAGCACTGATTAATGATAGAATATGGAATAGCACTTGAAAGCCAAATACAAATGCACAATAACTTAACACACGGCACACCTAAATGGTAAGCTGATTTGGTAATCCAATTATCAGTCTTATAAATAATACGATTGTATTTTTAGAATAGAACAACAATGTTTATAAGTTCAACAATCGTAAGGAAATATAATTTCCAAGATGAATTCAGTAATACTAATGGTCAAATGTTACAACACATATATTCTATAATTGATCAGCAACGGTATCCTGTAAAAACCATTTATATTAGCACTTAAAGAAACAGCAATGCGTTGCAAAATCGATATGATATTTATGTCTCAAAAAATGAGATTACGTGAAAGAGCTGTGATGTAAAATAATATAACATACCAGATTACCAAATAAAGCTGATAAGAAAAACCACGCATAAACCAAAAATATAATATACAGCAGCAGCAGCGTACTCCACCAGAGGCTGGGCCCTTAGCCGCCAGCGGATGCTGCTGGGTTACTTCAGGATCAACGATGGAATGGCAACCAGATTTATATTAAAATATCAAAGTAGAGTTATAGTGGATTACAACAAGAAATCTCTCCATCTCTCAGCCATTATCCATTCTCTCTCTCTCTGTTTTCATTTAAATAGAGAGATCAGAAAGAAGTTACAATAAAGATAAGTACAACATGATTTATATTACAAAATTGGTTTGCTTCTAACCAATTGATCAACAAGAGCAAGGCGAATTTGGCTTTGTAGCTGAGATTTGGAGGATGGCCGCAACAACAAATTTGAGAAAATCATGCTCAAAGAACCCTGTATTTATCTCAATACAAGTCGAATTTGGGAAAACCATTCTTTAATAAAGTTAATTGGGTCCGTTCTAGACAAAACCCATGTTTTGGATTTTCTAGATTCTGTTTCATTTTCTCAGAATCTCAATCGCAAAACTGTCACTTCTTATTCCAATGAATTTCTGAGTTGGCACTTTTAATGATCAAATCTTCAATCTGGAAATTATCTTGGAGGCTAAAAATGGTGAATAATGTTACAACCAATTTACTAAAACTATCATTGAAAAAATCATGCATAATCATAAATTTATTAGAAATAGAGGAGAATAAATAATATTCATTCATAAGAGCATAAATCATTATAAAATGGATTTAAATAATAAATTATAATAAATGACATGATAAAGAAGAGTAAAAATGGATGAAATAAGTGTTACAAAGTGGTTGTATTCACGGCCCAACACACCCCCACACCGAATATATTGCATGTCCTCATGCAACAAAAACTGAATATATTGCATGTCCTCATGCAACCCAAAGACAAAACCCATGTGTTAACCAAGCAATAAAAATTTGTTCATCCCAGCTCATAGAACAAATGAATTCTTCCTTAGTTAATGAATATTCAATCTTAGCAATCTTGATAAAGACATAACAATGAAGTTGCAACAAAATATGATATAAGTAACAGCAACCTTCATTAACCATTTTCCCAAAAACTACAAATCAACTTTTGTTGAAATGTTGCAAGTAAATTTGTAATATATGAATGCCTCTATGATCCAAAAATCAGATCGTTTTGATGCACAGATCATAAGATATAAACAAAATGGCTGTAGGTGAGAGTGCGTGATTTCTGAAATTTTATGAACCAATTTAACTTGAAATTATCTGGGTTTGTGTATTTTAATGATACATCTCTGTTATCCAGAAATCATAAGAATTGAGTTCATAGTTTTAAAAATATTATGGAAATCAATTTCTAGACTGAAATTGTATGCCTTAAATGAGAAATGAAATAGAAAACATTCATTATGTGTAGCAATTCCCCCCCTCTCTGAAAAATTAACATGCCCTCACGCGATGCGAGAAAACAAATAGAGGTAGTTGCTACCATCTGTTGAATCTTATGCTTGGTGTAAAACAACAGAGAATAAGGGAGGTGTTGAGAATGAATAAGAATAGCAATGGATGATAAAGAATATGAATGACATGGTTATAATAAAGAAATGAATGAAAGCGACACTCCCCCAAACCGAAAGATGATATGCCACTGAAAAATAGGAAGTGATGTGAAATGAAAATAATGCTCAAAATGGATTTTCATTAAATTCTCCTAAATTCGTAATAAATCAGAAAATTATGCTATTTTACCTCAAGTTTTGACCTCCAAAAAGAAAAATGTGAAATGACATATATGTACTGGCTTTTGTTGAAGTTGATGTAGGCAGAGTTGGTGCTGAAAGTGATGCAAAAGGTGGAATCCCATCATGTCTGAACAGTTGTTCATGTTCGCGAGTTGCTCGAGCCCCTTCTGTTAGTTGCAATAGTGTGGTCATGCTTTGAATATAATTCTACCCATACTAAACAAATCACTATGTTGCATACAATGTTCTTGAATTCATAATGTTAGTTTTGAATAAAAATAGATAAGATGCATGCAAAACTTTCAATCAGAAAAACTTTTGTCAAATCAACAAGTTATGGTAGAGTGCAGTAATCATATCGCATGCTATCCCATAACGCATACATTCCGCCTCCAATTGGAAAAGGAATTCCATGACCATAATGTATATGAAAGGTGTTGTGCTAACGGCAAGGCAAGGGAATGAACAATACAACAGTAAATGAAGCAGAGTACACATATCAATGATAGGACAACAAGAGTTATGGTTATAATGAAAGCAGAGTGTATAAACATAGTTATGAATAAGATATAGGATGCTTTGTATTGATGATAAGTTATGAAAAAGAAGAAGGACAACAATATGCCAAAAAGATGCTTTGTTGATGGTATTCTAGCTGAAAATGATGTGATTGATTTGAAAACAATTTCTCATGCGTAAAGGTTCAAAACAGGGAAAAAATTAAGGAAATAACTTCTCTGATAAAAAGAAAAAAATAAGAAAAGGGTATTATAGTAATAATTGATGATAAGATATAACTTCAATACCATAAGTAGAGCCTCTGCTGCCAGCAGGCGTCCATAGCCTCGACAGGGTTGCTTTTTAACCCATATGAGCCAGGATCTTCAATTTATAAATGGATAGTTACAGTGTTGTTCTACAGAAGAGATCAGTGTGTTGGCGTGGTAACCAGATAACCACACTGCCATTCACTGGGATGTAGCAAAAGTGATCAGGCCGGCTCGTGATGAGACCTCCTGTTCCAAGGATAATTTGGCTATCCAATGGATCATAACCCTGGTGTGGTGACCATAATGGGAATGTCACTTTGTTACAACCTTATGAACATGGTAGGCTAGCTCGTAATGAGACCCCCTATCCTCCATCTGCGAACAAACTTTTGTTGTTATTACACATTTTTATGATAAAAAGAGGGAGGCTCAGTACTCCTTAAGAGTAGGGATGGTGGAAGAAGTTGAACATGTCAATAGAAAAAAATATACTCATGATCTCATTTATTATAGACAGAGAAGATTATAACCAGGAAGGGTGGAACCAGCATGGTATTAAGATGATCAATCAATATCATGTATAGCAGAAAACAATACAGTAAAGTAGTATATAAATAATTGTGTCCCTTTTAAAAAGAATCTATTATCAAGGAGCTATCCTGTTAAAGATCATAATGTGAATGATATTAACTTGCTTCAAAAGAATCCATAATTCTTGTCTTCATAAAAGTAGTGTACTTCATGCCATGAAAGAGAATCAGTAAAATGTAGTTGAGATGAACTAGGAATAATCCCACAAGAGGAAGGAAGGGTTGCCCTCGAAAATATTTCTAAAGTGTTGCTTTTTTGAAGGAACAGCAAAAGCACTCGAAAAGTGTTGTTCATTATAGGGAACAACAAAGGAAATACACACCAAAAAGAAAAAATACACATAAAAAGTGTGAAAACACAAATGTCGTTCCTTTGGAAAAAGGAACATCAAAAATGAAAAGTGTTGTTCCTTTGGAAAAGGAACAACAAAAACGCAAGTGTCGTTCCTTTGGAAAAGGAACAACAAAAATGAAAAGTGTTGTTCCTTTGGAAAAGGAACAACAAAAATGCAAGTGTCGTTCCTTTGGAAAATGAACAGAAAAAATGAAAAGTGTCATTCCTTTGGAAAAGGAACAACAAAAATGCAAGTGTCGTTTCTTTGGAAAAGGAACAACAAAAATGAAAAGTGTCGTTCGTTTGGAAAAGGAACAGCAAAAACGCAAGTGTCGTTCCTTTGGAAAAGAAATAGCAAAAATGAAAAGTGTCGTTCCTTTGGAAAAGGAACAGCAAAAATGCAAGTGTCGTTCCTTTGGAAAAGAAACAGCAAAAACGCAAGTGTCGTTCCTTTGGAAAAGGAACAACAAAAATGAAAAGTGACGTTCCTTTGGAAAAGGAACAACAAAAACGCAAGTGTTGTTCCTTTGGAAAAGGAACAGTGAAAACGCAAGTGTCGTTCCTTTGGAAAAGGAACAACGAAAATGAAAAGTGCCGTTCCTTTGGAAAAGGAACAACAAAAATGCAAGTGCCGTTCCTTTGGAAAATGAACAACAAAAATGAAAAGTGTCGTTCCTTTGGAAAAGGAACAACAAAAACGCAAGTGTTGTTCCTTTGGAAAAGGAACAACAAAAATGAAAAGTGTCGTTCCTTTGGAAAAGGAACAGCAAAAATGCAAGTGCCGTTCATTTGGAAAAGGAACAGCAAAATGAACCATGAAAAAGGAACAATAAAATGAACCGTGGAAAAGGAATGACAAAATGAACTGTGGAAAAGGAACAAAAAAATGAAAATGTTGTCCCCTTGGAAAAGGAACCGCAGAAATAACAAAAGTGCACACAAATGCTGTCCTTTCAGCAAAGGAACAACAAAATGCACAAGCATAAAATGCAAGCACGCAAAAAACGAATTTTTTGTTCACTGTATTGATGCTGAGGATGTGTTACAGTTTGAATGAAGCAACACCTGAAACACAAAATATAATAGAGATCATAAAAGAATCAACATTTCATTTAAAATCAATATGTAAATAACTAAATTAAGTTACAACAACTATGATGTTATATCAAAAAAATGATCTCTTCGAAAAATGTTTTGGCAGCAGTGACATGACATAAATCTTCAAATGGAAATCAATTCTTCATTTCATCTATTATGAATCTGTTGGGTAATGAATTGGATAAAATTCCTTTGTTTCATAAAATTTCTTTCAAAAATCACTCGTCCATAAATTGACCTTCTTTATTTTCCCAAGACCTGCAAAAAACGAGTGTCTACCTGCAATAAAATATTAAGTCATGGAGAAAGAGAGGTGATCGGGCTCCCCTAATCCAAGAATTATGCAAAAAAACAACAAGTAGTTACTCTGTATAACAAATCCACTGAGAAAATTACAAAGTAAGATTTATCTGTCACTTGCGGGAGAGCAGTGGCCAATCATGCTAACCTGCAGTGTTTTAATCACAACTTCTTTGTTTTTCGTCGAAATTGAATGATTCTAAATCCAAATGAGATCTAATTCAAAGGTTTATCTCCCATAGAAATAGGTTTTAAAGATTCAATGATATGATATGTCAATTTTAGTTAGAACAACCTGCATAACAAAGTCATTTTCAATTACCCAGCTTAGACCAACAGTTGATATTTCAAGCATAAATTTTTCGTTTGATGTCAGATTCGAATGATTCAAATTGGAAATGAAAGTATATTCATTTATTTTATCTTCAATATAAACAGGTTTTGAATAAAAGAAGAATTGATAGGTCAAATACTGTAAGGACAACTGGAAAGACATAGTTTTAAGGGTGCTGATTTACGATAGACAGTCAGTATTTTGATCATAACTTCCCCATATGATATAAAAAATGAGCGATTCCAATTTCCTTGTAAACTAGATTCATAGGAGAATCTACCATAGCAATAGGTTTTAAAAATTCATTCATTTAGGTCTCCAAAAACTGACTGTCCCAACTCTGTTCCTGAGCTGTTTGCTAGACATCCGGTCAATGTTTTGCTTCTAACTTTTTCGTTTCAAATCCAAATTGAGTGATTCAAATTGGGTTGGAAAGTAGACATCAAGGGATACTTAATATAAAAACAGGTTTTAAAAATATTGCATTTTTTTCCCTCAAAACATGACTGTCCCGACTGTTTTTCCAGAAATTTCATCAAGCTCGCAAGCCAAAAAAATGATATTCAAGCATTTTTTCAAACTGGTGATAAAAATGAAAATGAGTGTTTGTAGAACTTATTATTTCCATTATTATTCATCTACATACACAAATGGAAAAAAAATTATCACCGATGTTGATTTCGATAGCGTGTTGCAACAAAAAACAACTAGTTTTACATTAAAAAACAAAATGCATTTATTTATTTCCTCATTTATTTTATTTTCTACACTAACCTATTTTGATTTGAAAAATGAATATGACTACGTATATGAGTACTTTCAGTGGAACCATTTTCGAAATAGGGCTTCATGTATGCACATACCCAAATTTGAAAAATGCATATTAATGAACATTAGGGTATGAGAAGCCAACTTCCCTTGAAAAAATGGTATAAAAAATTGTTGAAGCATAGAGTGATGTTGCAAACAAATGATGGAGTGAAACCAATCTTCAATATATCCTTTATTTTCTTGATTTCCCATAGCCATAATATCATGAAGTTCTTGAGCTTTTAAATTGGCTTGTTGATGCAAATTAGAAGAAACCTCATTTTCTTCCATAACTTTGACAATTTTTGAATTTGAAACATTCTGACTCTCATTGTAAGTTTTCTCTAATGGCGCATGTGAGATAGAATGGGTGGGAAGGGTGGGTAAATTTTACAGTTCAACATTGTAAGCATGTTGTACTGGTTTATTATGGTGAGGGTGTGGAATTAGTTGAGCAGGAAAATGTGTAAGGAATGGAGCATTGTGATGATGTGGTTGATTGGGTTCAGTGGATGAATTTGGTATGCAAGCAAGATGTTGTGGAAGAGTTGGTGAAAAATATGGAGAATATGTTTGTGCTACAAGATGAGGGAGAGTAGTCATTCCATCATAAGGTGAACTATGCCAAACTTGTAAACAAGATTGGTGGTGGTTATATTGAAATTGACATGGCTGCCCTAACACATTAGTATTCCATAATGGATTATGCAAGTAAGAGAATGAAGAGGAAGTGTTTTGAACCATACCTATTGACCTTGTTGCAGCTTCCCCATCTCTTTGATATGCCACTTCCAAATTAGATAAGGAAGAACAACCATCTATGGTATGCTCCTTTCGATCATGAGGGAAAAACACTTCATCAAATTCTTCATTTTTATGAACCTGCAAAACATCCAATTTTTCATTTAGAGAGCTAATAAAATCAACTTTAAAATTTTCAAATAAAGCATTGATTTCAGCTCTTATGTCTCCTATTCTTGTAGCAGATTTGGAAAAGAAATAACAAGCATCTTTAGAATTCTTACCAACCTTGGAGATTCCTCTTGAATACCTTATGCACAATTCACAAACATCATCATATGACAACTGAAAAACATCACCTTTTCCTATCAAATTTAAGAGTTTTAAAAATTCATCTTTGATTCCTTTAAGAAGGAGTGTTTTTAAGATCTCTTTCTCCAAATACTTATGTTTTGATTTTTGAAGGTTGTATTGAAATCGATCTACATAGTCCTGCAAGCTTTCATCTTCCCCTTGTATCATATTGAAAATATCTTCAATGGCCTTGCAATAGTCTTGGTACTTCTTCAAGAATATGTTCTTCATGTCCTCCGATATTTGGATGCAATTCCCACCTAGGCTCATAAACCATCAGAGAGCTGCTCCTTTTAGAGTAAGAGGAATCAGTTTCAACCTTTGATCATTAGTGTAATAATCATATCCTCTACAAAGTATTTTGAACTCAAATAAGAATGTATCTGGATCTTCATTTGTCAAGCCATGAAAATTTGGTAGAGAATATGGGGGAATTATGTGCATTTGTGTCACTCCTCCTAGATCTTTGATAGGAAATTCAAAAGTAGAAATGTGAGTCATTTCTTACCATAATAGAAGACGTTCTTCATGTGCTTCTTTAAGGCTCCTCCTTCAAATGTTCCAATCAATTGGTTAGTGAAATGGGTGGTGCTTACATCACCACTTGAGAAAAATCATGAGATTTATTTTTCAAAATTTCTATTTCTATTTTTTTTTTAGTCATTCACACAAAAACTCAAACATTTACCCTAAGTTCGTTAACAATTCTGTTGGAAAGCAGGTGGGGGAGCAGGGCTTTTACATGCTCCTATACGCAGGTTCTTACCTTCCATTTTTAATACCCAATTCTTTCCTAATAGGCACTCATCAGATGCACACTACTCTTTAAAAATGGCTACACTCTCCCCGGCAACGACGCCAAAATGTGGAGCGATAAAAAGGTGTCTTTTTAACTCCTAATTACCTTCACATTAATTGTCAACCCAGGGACGACTTTTTATTTCAAGAGTGTACTCAGTCTAAGGTGGCTATTTACTCAAGAGTAATGTTATGAAAGATGTAGTACAGTGCTCAAAATACAAAAGTAAATGAATGCTTGAAATAAAATCTAATTAAGACAGCAAGAAACTCAAATGCTCTATAATTAAATCATTCACTCAAACAACCATCAATCGAGGATACAGTAGCAATAACTCATTTCTCTAGAGATTGATGTAATTGAAAAGGCACTCAAAAGAAAGATCATCAAACTGGGAACTAGACAGCATATGTCAATGTTCACTACAGTCTTAGACCTTCTACACACCAAAGAAAAGATAATGTGAATAATAAGAAATGGAACAGCAGCTAGGAAATGTAACAACAACTTAATTCAATAAGCAACAACACCTTAGTCTACAACAATAAATGCAACAATCATGTCCTAGAGAAATCAAATAGCAATCTTCTATCTTTAAAGATGAATCGAACAGACACTGTGAATAGAACAACACTGAATAATGATAGAATATGGAACAGCACTTGAAAGCCAAATACAAATGCATAATAACTTAACACACGACACACCTAAATGGTAATCTGATCTGGTAATCCAATTATCAGTCTTATAAATAATACGATTGTTTTTTTAGAATGGAACAACAACGTTTATAAGTTCAACAATCGTAAGGAAATATAATTTCCAAGATGAATTCAGTAATACCAATGGTCAAATGTTACAGCACAGATATTCTATAATTGATCAGCAATGGTATCCTGTAAAAACCATTTATATCAGCACTTAAAGAAACAACAATGCGTTGCAAAATCGATATGATATTTCTGTCTCAGAAAATGAGATTACGTGACAGAGCTGTGATGTAAAATAATATAACATACCAGATTACCAAATAAAGCTGATAAGCAAAACCACGCATAAACCAAATAAAGTACAACATGATTTATATTACAAAGTTGGTTTGCTTCTAACCAATTGATCAACAAGAGCAAGGCGAATTTGGCTTTGTAGCTGAGATTTGAAGGATGAACAAATCTGAGAAAATTGTGCTCAAAGAACCCTGTGTTTCTCTCAATAAAAGTCAAATTTGGGCAAAACCTTCTTCAATAAAGTTAATTGGGTCTGTTCTGGACAAAACCCATGTTCCGGATTTTCCGGATTCTACTTCATTTGCTCAGAATCTCAACCGCATAACTGTCACTTCTTATTCCAGTGAATTTATGAGTTGACACTTTTAATGATCAAATCCTCAATCTGGAAATTATCTTGGAGGCTAAAAATGGTGAATAATGTTACAACCAATTTACTAAAACTATCATTGATAAAATCATGCATAATCATCAATTTATTAGAAATAAAGGAGAATAAAAAATATTCATTCATAACAGCATAAATCATTATAAAATGGACTTAAATAATAAATTATAATAAATGACATGATAAAGAAGAGTAAAAATGGATGAAATAAGTGTTACAAAGTGGTCGTATTCACGGCCGAACAATGGGCAGGCCTACGCTGCAATGGTCTCCTATCCAATTGCGAATGGCGAACCAGCAAAAGATCCTACCTATGGGAATATTTTAGGGAATCACAGTAGATATCAAAGGTGCAAGCGCGCTAGAAGATTTCGAAGTGATAGAGATTTTTGATGACATTAATCCCTATCCCGCACTACTAGGAATAGATTGGGCCACTGACATGAATGGAGTGTTAAATATAAAGAAGCACAAGATGATTTTTGAGAAAAAGTCATTATGCATAGTGGTACCTTTAGACCCTGCGGAAGGGTCACGTTACACATAGCTAGTGTGTGACTACAAAAATGATGATGATATAAACTGCATCTATAAGATAACCACGTAGGAGCAAGATTGGGTAAATCCAACCATGGATGGCCAAATATCTTCAAAGTGCGAAAGCTCCTGCACATAAGATTCCGACGAAGATATAAAATGATGGCAGAACGGTTACAGGAGGTAACCACGCTCAACTATAACATGATGACAAGCTCGCTACATTGAGTAGAAAAAGTGGTAAGAGATCTACCTACATACAATGGGTTAGGTGAAGTGGAGGTGTTCCTAAGAAAATTTGAAAAAGAAGTGTTAGAAAAACAGTGTTTCGATGCTCTAAAAGGGGTACTGAGAGCTACGCCTGCAAGATGGTGGGGTACGCACCAAAGAAGATTCGAGTATTGGCGCGAGTGTAGAAGGATGATGCGCATATGGTTTGGGAAGCCTCAGATCTAGTTAAAGGACAAGTATGGTGGATGAAACAACCCATCCGCCCACCTTTCCAGGTGCGTACAAGAATATGGTAGGAAACTTGCAGGAGTACACATAGTACTCATGGTAGGAGACATTATTGAGACATAGGTGCGATCAAGACAGTGGCATGAACAACCCCTTCATTTGGGACCAAGAAGTATGGTAAGACCAGGTGCACAGAAGCATATTCATGCAGACGCTTTTGACAAAGTACGTGAAGCACTGAACATGGTCCACCATGTGAAGTGGGCTGACTTGGACCTGCGTGTACCAGCGGTTCTATGGGCATATAGGACTGTGTGAAAAAACCTGACCACGCGGGCACCTCTGAAGTTGAAGTATTAAACGAATGTTGTAATCCTTGTGGAGCATGAAAGGCCTAGTCCGCACATAGTAGCACCAGTAGATACGATGGTTGGTGGAGCTTGGAAAGAAGGGATCACATAGCTGCAAGAAGCATAATGCATGGGACTTGAGGAAAAAATCCAACAGGGAAATTTTAGGCTCCAATAACTTTAAAGAGAAAGGGTGTGATTAAGGAGGAAAATCACTTTGGTAGAAGTCGAAGTCAAGAAGCTGGAAGACGAGATAAGGGACGCATTTCTCTATAAGAATACCATAGTGATAAAACAGGGTGTGCACGATCATGCTGACAAGCTTGAGGACTATCGCTGTGAATTGATCATTTTGATGCCTTGGCTTGGACCACATATTACTAAGAGAATTGACTAGGGTGATGCACTGTAGAGGGTAAGGTGCACGACGTGGCCAGTAATGGTAAAAGGTAGGCATTTCCTAGAAAGAATGTTGGATGATTAGAGTAAACCGCGCATAGGTGGTGCGGCCACCTGACTAGCTGAGGAAGGAATAGTCTTAGCGCTCCAGGTAGTTGAAAGGGAGCGCGGGACTATAAACTATTATGCCCAGGAGCTATGCGATATTAGAGATGTGCGTAGAAGAAAAGAGTCAAAAGGTTTGTGACCGCACAGGGGGGGGGCTGCGCTGGTGCGTGGGTTGGCTAGAAAGTGACTATTGAAGTCACTATTCACGATGGGATGCTTGACTTGAGGCCAAGTGGAGCAGGCAACAGGCATTTAAGACGCGAGTTATGGATAAGATTTCGAAAAATATGACACCAAGGAGGAATTAATGAACCGGATTTGGGGGGAGCGGTCGAATTCAAATTCAAAAAACACTATAAAATACAAAGGGCTGCCCAACAGACAACACTTGGTGATTTGTGAAATGAGCGATTGAGTAGAGCCTTGATTGTTGTGAGTCGAGCGTTGATTGAGACCCTGAGTTCATGAGTGATAGATTTCTGCACATATACAATGGCAACAACTAAGGATGTTATGGAGATAACAGAAAAGATCACGAAGGAGGCCACGTAGGCCCTGGTTGTGGGAGATGCTCCGGAAGGAGCCAGGATTGTGGCAAAAATCCTGAAATCACCGTGCACGCTACGACCCAAGAAGGGCAAACAATTAATGGTTCTCGTACGTGTGTCCCTGCAGAACTTGCTGCGCAGCAAGCTGTCAATGGAGGACAAGGGGAAAGATGTGACCATAGAAACCGATGAAGAAGAAGAAGATATGGAGGATCTTATCATCGCAGAAGAGGAGGATGAAGGCATGGAGGAGGACACTTAGCCTATGCACCACATGACAAAATTGTCCACCTATGTCCCCCCCGCGAAAAGGGAAGGTGAAAGTGCCCAAGGACCTAGACGAGACCAAGAGCTTGCTCTAGACCCCGCTCCTCCCAAACAACATTATGTTTGAAGGCACGCACCTAGGATGTGTGCCAAGCATGAAATTTGAAGATTGGGACCTCACTGACTGTAAGAAATTCGATCACCTTGAGACCAATAACCTTATGAAGCCCAAGTAGAACACCACAGTAGGGGTTACATAACTAGAGCCGCGAAAGTGGTTGCATAGAGTTGAAAAGGCTTGGTTACTAAATCTGCTCTGGGTGTCGCACTTCCAATTGTACCAATAACCATTTTCATTATCAAATAGCTGCTCTGCCTAGTGCATTATGGGTGTTTGTGGCTGGAGGAGTCCATTCCCATCATAGCAGACCTGATTCACTGCGTCTCCCTGATTCCATGTAAAGGAGAGGACCCTGCGGACATATCGAAAGGGAAGGTTAGTCACTTGGCCATCATAGAGGCCATGAATAAAATGTACAAGTTGGAGAAGAAGAAGAGAGGCTACACCATCTGTAGCATCAAGGAGAAAGCAGTGCGCATGGCGACCCAAATCCTAGTAGGAAAGGTCATGCACAAGTGCCGCATGGACGAAGTACCCATGCCAGTGGTAGCACTAACTGAGCAGTAAGTTGAGGGGTTCCAGTTTAACTGGTCTAAATTCCTCCACAAGGAGTTTTTAGAAAATTGCTGCGAATCTCAGGAATAGGGCAAAATGTTCCACTATGCATGGATTTTGCTGTCCATAGTGCTACTAGTTGGGGAATTGCCGGAGTATAGTCAATTCCCCATAATTGACAGGGATTTACCAGAGGACGTGAAATATGCTTCGCTCTGGGCCATGAAGGACGCTAAGAGGATATGCGACAGTAAAATATTCTGGGTGTTCATGGAGATGAACCTCAGAATGGGGATCAACCATAAGCCGTGGTTGTTGCCCACTGTCTACAACAGTTTGCAGAATTCAAAGCGGACATGCATAACATTTACATCAGGGCGTGCAAGGACCAAATCCGACAGTGGATAAAGCTACCCTTCGTAGCCACAGATGATGACATTTTTAATGTACTAGAGGCATGGCCACCAGAGTGGGGTGCCCCAGACATCGTAGAGATTGAGAAGTCGGCAAAGCAAAGAAAGAAAGATGAGGCCAAGCTGCTCATCACACAGTTGGTTGAAAAGTGAAGGAAGGAAGCAGTGGTAGTAGAAGTGCGGGTGGCAAGGGACGCATCACAAAAAGGAGTTGAGTAGGAGAAAGCTGCAGCAGTAGTAGCAGCATAGGAGGTAGCCATGAAGGCAAGCGAGGGACACACAACATAGGGGCAGGAAGCAGAGGAAGTAGAAACAGAAGAAGGAGGTGTGGATCCACAAACCGTGTCAATGTAGCTAAAGTGCTAGCACCCAATAGAGTGGGCAGGGTCGCGTAAGAAGGTCAAGACCTCAAAATTGTGTATTGACCCAATCACCCTAACTGAGGGTGATCTACACGACATCAGCGAAATGGTGTGTGATGTGACCAATCAGGCTCTCTAAGATTTCATGCAGGAGAACCAGATTGTGTTGGGGGCCCTTAGAGCATAGTTTCAAGAATTATAGGTGTGCCCCCCTTAGGTTGGTACCCTTTTGACCAACCTCGCAGTCAGATCCACAGTAGCAGAGCATATGTTGCGCACGTGGATGAAAAATACCATAGTGCTATCGAAAGGGGCACTAGTGACATCAAATGAGGCCGGTAGGCCTATGGTCAGTGCACTGAAAGGTCTCAGTATCAATATAGTTGCACTCCCGCGCGAGACATTATATGTGTTGCAGGATGGGATAACTATAGAGATGCGAGCTAGGGAGAGTCGCGTGCTCCAAGTCCTCAGTGAGCAGAAAATAAATATGGAACAACTAAGCTTGCAGCACAACACATTGGTGTCACAGAATCAACAACTGGTACAGGGGATAGACGATGCTTGCCAAAGCGTCCCAGAGCTGGCCATCCCAGCAGACATACCAGAAGAGGTGTGGATCCACAGGTTGGTAGTAGGGGTCCGCAAGGTGAGGGAAGAAATGACAAAGGTTCAACTCGAGCTGAAACTTTCGATTGCTGAGCTACGGTTAAAGGTGCAACCATCCACTTCCCCGGAAGTCAAAGAACAACGCGCTAGAGCTATCACAAGGGGATTGAAGGAAATTGGTAGTACAGTATAAGACTACACCAACATGTTGGAAGAATCATTTGAGGGCCTTAAAAATCTATAGGAGGACCCCAACATCTAGCGATTAGAGACAGTGGTGCGTGAACTCCAATAGTAATACGATAGCATTAAAGGAACTATGGAGACGGTGGCCCTCACTCAGAGGCTCGCGTGGATGTAGCAGGCTAAAGAGCTGAAGGAGCAGGTGGGCGCGACACGACATAAGGAAGCAGTCCTAAAGGCATGCGTCTAGCCTTGGAGCAACGAGGCCTTCACCATCACTACAGAAATCGAAGGCAAGCTTGCAGACATGCAGGGGATGCACACATTGATCCAAAGAAGCACTCCTGACACAGAAGTCTTGGAATAATGTATGCAGTAGATCCAGCGAGCAGTAGCTCAGTACGTTGCTGACCTCCACACATTTCAAGAATAGTTGGAGGGACTCGAGGGAGAGTCATGATGTTTGTGTTGGGGGCCTGTTGGGCATGGAATCCCCCCAGGGAATGTTTGGGGCTCAAAGCCTAAGTTTGGACTGAATCTTGTTTTAAAGCTCCATGAATTGCGAGTGTGGGGCGTGAAAGTATGATACAGTCACATGGTTGTCCGTCCTAGTTTTGTAATGTAATGTCGGCTGGATAGACCTGCCCATGGTTCGTGGACCATGGGATTGTATAAATAGAGTGAGGCTCTAAGTGTAAGAAAGGGGCTATAGATACTAGAAGAGAAGCATGAGAAGTCTGAGTGATTGAGTCGCAGTGTGAAGTGTGTCTTTGGGTCATAGAGTAGGAGAAGGCTCTGTAGCTGAGTGCGTAGAGGCGTAGTAGTCTGCAGCTGATTGCGTGGACCCCTACAGCTGAGTGAGCAGGGTGAGTCAAGTCTATAACCGTGGAAAGAATCAATCAAGAGAAGTTTGATTATAATTCTATGTATCTATTCTTGGGTTAATGTATGATTGATATAAATATACTTTTTTTTTATTGCGCACACCTGTAAGAATGTTTTATGTGGTTAAGTATAACTTAAAGCACTCAAGTAGGCAAAGATAATTAACTACCATTGGAATATAAGTAAGGTATTTGGTAATAACGTAGAGCACGATGCACACCCCCTGAGTAGGGCTGCGTGAGGATAGTATATCAGGTTGCAAGGAATGGGAAAGTGTGTGAAGCAACCTACGTGCAGGGGAAAACTGCGAGCTAGTCGAACTCATCAGACATCTCCAGGGTGTAGAAACCTAGTTCTAGCACCCTCCCATACTACTTCAGGTGAGACTTCTATCTGCGCCCTGTAGACTATTTCCGAAAGGGCCAGTAGTACTGGGATTTTTGTTTGCTTATTTAACTTTGAACTTGGGTCAGGCCCTGACAAGCCAATAGGCACCACATTTCAAGAGATGGAATTAAAGTGGATGCATATAAAGTAGAAGTTATTTCCAAATTATTAGTTCCCGTTTGTCAAAGATATGTTAGGAGTTTTATTGGTTTTACTCATTATTACATAAGATTCATAAAAAACTTCACAAAGATAACCTCTCCACTTTTTAAATTACTTATAAAAGGCTCTGAATTCTTGGAATTTTGATTTCCGAAAAGCTTTTGAAACATTGAAAGAAAAGATTTTTGATGCACCTATCTTAAGAGGACCAAATTGGAGTCTTCCTTTTCATATTTCAACTGATGCTTCAGATACAAATTTAGGAGATGTACTCAGACACAAATATTTGACTCCTTATGCCATTTATTACATAAGTAAAAATTTGACTCTTGTAGAGTTAAATTATACTGTAACAAAAAAGGGAATTTTTAGCTATTGTACATGCCATTAATAAGTTTCAACACTATATCTCTTATTATGAAAATTTTGTTCACATAGATCACTATGAAATTAGATATTTAATGAATAAATCAATTACTAATGGCAGATTTATAAGATGGTTATTGCTATTTCAAGAATTCAATATTACTATTTTGGAAAGGCCTAGAAAAGAGAATACATTTGCTGATTTTCTATCTAGAATCCAAAATGATAATGAGGATGTTCCTATAAAAGATAATTTTCTTGATGAATATCTTTTGCAGTATCTCTTAAATATCCTTGGTTTTTAGATATTGCTAACTATTTGGCCATAGGAAAGTTACCATCACAATTGTCTCCTTAGGAGAAAAGGAAAGCTATTCAAACTAGCGCATCTTATTCATGGATAAATGGAGAAATGTACAAAACAATGCCTGATTTAATCATTGGAAGATGTGTCAAAGAAGATGAAGTACCAGAAATATTAATGGCTTGTCATGATGAACGATGTGGATGACACTTTACTGATAAAAGGAATGCCTATAAAATCATTCTCTTAGGATATTATTGACCTTCTCTTTTTAAAGATGCCAAAGAATATGTTAAGGGATGTGATAGTTTCCAGAGAATGGGAAAGACTGTTCCTTCAGATGATATGCCTCTACAACCTCAACTACTTGTAAGTGGGCTTCGAAGTTTTTTTGTCCAATCAATCCACCATCAAGGTGAAAGAGGTACATTCTTGTTTGTATAGATTATGTGACAAAATGAGTAGAGGCTAAAGCACTTCCTTTTGCTATTGAAAAAAGTTGTAGTTTCATTTCTTTTTGAGGATATTTTCATTCATTTTGGTGTCCCAAGGGAAATTGTGATAGGTCAAGGTACTCAATTTACGTCAAGTTGGTGCAAAAGATAATGGAGGAATACAAAATCAAACATTAGAAATCCACTCCACATCATCCACAAGAAAATGGACAAGTTGAAGGTACTAATAAGGTACTTGAAGCAATTCTTACCAAGATTGTACATATGCATAGAAGAGATTGGGTAGAAAATATTCCAAAAGCTTTATGGCATATCGTACCACCTGGATAAATAAAATAGGGCATACTCCTTATGAAATTTTTTATGGGAAACAAGTCTTGTTTCCTATTGAGTTCCATATAAGGACCTTCAAAATAATAGTCAAATTGGGTCTTGACCTATTAGAAGCCAAAAAACAAAGAATGGAGCTATTGAATGAACTTGATGAGATACGACAAGATGCTATTCACAAAACCAACATAGTTCAACAACAAAGATACATATGGCACGATAAGTTTATCAAAGATAATACGTTCCAACCAGGTGATTGGGCATTGTTTTTTATTCTAAATTTAAAGATTTTCAAGGAAAATTTCAAACTCATTGGCTTGGTTCTTATGAGATTGAAACTGTCTTTGATAATGGAGTAGTCATAATTAAAACCAATGATGAATAAAAAGTCATTTTCCTTGTAAATGGTCAGAGATTACGAATATATCATAAACCATTAACAAAGGAAGAGCTCATAAGAAGTATGCAAGATAATCTTGTTTTGAAGCTGGTTAAGGAATATTCTTCTTCCTTTCCAACTAAACCTTCTACTTTCCTTTTCAAGAAAAATAAAAAACTAAAAAAAAATAATAATAAAAAATAATTGTATAAACATGAAAACCAACATTGTTGGCATGCTTATACAAAAAATATAAGTTGAAAACCAAGAATTATTGGCAGCCTATATTTTGCTTTTAATTTCCCTATTCTTGTCCTATTTCTTTTATTCCTCTTTGTAGAAATAAGACAACTACAAAATTATCAATAATTTTCAACTCTCATGAAATTCCATAGATAACTTGACAGATTACAACTAAAGCAAATGAAGATCATGACCAAAGCAACCTGAATGGAGATCATAGCTAAAGAAACCTAAGCAACCTACAAAAAGAGCAAATTACTAAGGAAAAACGAAAGGTATGTAAATATTAGTTAACTAATAAAGGAAAAACATTGAGTTATGATATAAATAAATGATTATAACCATTGCCTCCACCATATTATGTAATGATTACCTTTGTCATGACATAATATTGGGTTTTTCCATTCAATGCATGTATTTTTGATAATCATCACAAGATGTGAATGGCATTAAAATGTTGTTATTGTTTAAATTCACTCACCTTTATCTGCATAGCATCCCATTTCTCCCATGAATTATCCCATTTCCTTCACATTATATCCCATTTCCTTAATCTTTGTTTCATTCTTCTTTGCCGAAAACACCTCAACTACCACCTAAATTTCATTCCCGTTCTTGCTACACCATAATCCTGTCAAAAAGGGAAATTAGGGACTGAAACATCCTCACCATGGGAGTTATTGTGCGTTTTGAGCTTGTGACGCAGGTAAGTTCCCTCTGCGGACAGAGGCAACCCCTCTAGCCCTAGAGTGGGTCTAGTCACTACAAAGACAATACCAAAGCAAATTTCCTTAGAAAGTTGTTGTTACGAAGGCCTACCTTCAGTTCGACATTCGATGAAGTCCTCGTCGTGTTGCTCTGGATCTTGTTCTTCTAGTCACTTATACCTGAAAACAACATGTAGAGAAACACCACAAATGCAATAGAAAAAAACCAAGCAATCTACTTGAAGAGTCAAAGAACCTCAAGCTATCGACATACAATTTAACACATGATATAGGAGACAAGCTATTGATTTGTATTAATATAAATTAAAGTAAAACTTATAACTAAGCCTTGACGTCGTAAGCCTCCTCGAAGGGTCCTGTCGGCATGTCTCTGCAAGAATTTACTTGTGAACCATCTCCCAAGGGAACATATGACTCTCTCTTTCGTCCAAAATGATTGATTCTAGAAAGCTCTCAAACCAACTCTACTGAAACATCTCTCAAACCAAAATACATATGAGGCTACTTCCGCACTCCAATAACACTCTCTACCTCTACTCCTCTCTTAGAAACTTGAAACTATCAAATTACATCTATCTATCATCTAATTACATCCAAGCTAGCTAATCTCATTCATGGAGGAGATATTTATAGGAGGGAGAGGTCCCATAAGAGAAGGAAGGAAGAGCTTATTTCTTAGGGAGGTTGTACAAAAGGTGGAACAACTATCCCAGAGGAGAGAGGCGAGCTCAACTGGCCCAACAACTAGTCCTAGGACCACCCATGAAGAAATTTCATCTCTAAGATTCGACGAGTTGTTGAAAAACTTACCAAATATAGCTCGTCGCAGGTGCAACATAGGGACAAAACGAAGAATTTGCTAGGGCTAGTGTTAACTTGTCCATCTTTGCCGGAGGGATAACTTCTGACCTGTGATGACCCATAAACTTAGGTAAATGATCTAGGTGGCTCCAGAGACACTCACATGACAAAGAGGACTCAGGCATGATAAATGGAGTCTGTATGCGAAAGTTAGAGCAGTCAAAATTGGGTTGACATTTTGCTAACTGGGCAGGCTTAAGGAGGCCAAAATTTGGACAAAACCCGGCCAACCTGGGCCGGATTCCAAGAGAATTTGTGGCCTTGTTAAAAAGACCCCTTCGACCTAAAATTCGAATTTTGAACATGCCGTCTTAATTATAATGAAAAATATTAAAAAATAGTGGTGGTGGGCCACCCCACCACCCACACCTCTCCATAAGAACTGTACCATAACTAAGGCAGGTCTGGTGGGGATCGAACTCGCCCAACCCATGTGGGCCGGTCCCCACCGAGTGGCCCCATGAATCATATCACACACGAGCCTTAATTAATACAACTATACACAAAAACCGTATGCCATTTAAATAACAAAACAATGTGCAATTTCCAAGGGAGTTACGAGAGTTAAGGGGCGGGCCGCCCAATTTGGACCCAACCCCAAAATTTTAAATTCGATTCAACAAGAAAAACAAATGATGTATTAAAATGGAGGGGTCAAGGTTTGACCACCTGACTTCCTCCTTCTTATTCGAATGCCTAACCAATTTTGCCAAACAAATTCATTGATACCTTCGCCTGAAAAATGATATAAACTGTCATTTGCCTAGTGCACCCAGGAAGGAGGAACCGGGAGTGGGCACGGATTTTGAGGTAGAGGAGGCAGTGCATGTAGTTCGAGGCAACATTTTGTAGGAGGGCTGAATTTTCACTTTGTCAGATTTTGACAAATTTTATATGGTTTCAACACTTCTTGATGCCACGAATGCAATGAAAATATCCATGTCTCCATCAGAGTTATACATTTTTTGGCCATTTTTCAGTATGGAGGTGGAACCATGACCGCTGCAGAAATAGGGAGCGGAACCATGATCCTTGAAATTTTTCCAAGGAGGTAATTTTTCTCCATGTCGGAACATAGTCAAGTTTATAGTAGTTTTTCATGGTTTTCTACAGGGATCATAATGGCGAGGTTAGATTCTCTTTTTAAGTTGCATATTTCTAGTCCATCATGGAGCAGAATCTTTGAGGAATCTAGTGGGAATCTAAAAGATTCCTTGAGCCCCAGATTCTCAATTTCTCAGAATTAAAAAGTTGGATAGTCGATTTTGCACTATTCAACGCCACAAATCTGATGGTGCATTTATATTTCTCATTTGATCATTCTATTCTACATCCACTTTTCTAAGTGGAATGCAGGTGTTAGCATTCATGTGCGAGAAACCATTTCCATGTGATTAATGCCGTGAGATTGATGGAACAAATAGCTTCAGCAGTTAGACATATGCTTCTTCAGCTGGCCCCTGGTTGTGAGGTATATGCAATGTGTTTATGTACTTCTTTGGCTATGCATTGCACTACATAGATCCCTGTTTGATGCTTGATGTGGGATCTTGTTTCTTACTCGTTTTCATGATTCCTGCTTGATGTGATGCAGAATCATCTGTGTGATGTACTTGTTGTCATGATTCATCATGTTGTGTTTTGAGATCCCTTTGTTGTATGTTGATGGGATACTCATGTTGTTGTCATGTATTTTTGCATTGAGATCCCTTTTATGCCATGTTGGTGGGATGCTCATCATGCATGAGTTTGTGTCATACTGATAGGAGTCCTTTTTTGACAGAGAGTTCCTATAGAGGAACATCTCTTGGAGCCGCTCCTGCATGAGGGAGTTTTCCTTGTATGATAGCGACATCACCTCTTATGTACATCCTCACTATTGACAACACTTAATGCAACAACCTACACCATCTTGACACTAGGGCCTAGAGACGTAGTCCCTCCTAGACAAACTCCGTTATCAATGGCTTATGTTTTTATGTTGCTGATGATTGTCATGTTCCCCTTCTTTAAAACATGCACATGTATTCATTTAAGTTCTTTTAAAAATGCAATTTAACAAATCACAAAAGTAAAAGGTCTTGGAAGGGTCCTTTGTCACATCTGGACCTAGATCAGTAAAGAGGGGTCTTCTTCAGGGATAATGAATTGAGACATTCTTCCTGAGATTGCAAGGAAGGTAATGACACATAATTGGCAACATGACACACCATAGATGTCAGTAATATGGACCGGAAGTACCACGATCAGTGAATGCAGAGTCGGTGATAAATTGTTGTGTAATAGATGCCCCCTAAAGCATGAAGGCCAAGAGAGTGGGAGGGGTGAAATGCTTTATGAAACCATAACCGAAACAGAACGCCCTCGTAGAGAACCTGCAGGCACAAGTACAACTAATAACTTTGATACATGAGTACATAGTGAAAGGAAATACATGTTCATAAGGCATGGGCATAGCCATCTAGAAGATAAACATAAATGGTCTATGGTATGGACACAGCCACCCAATTAGAAAGACCACAAAATAGAATCAGCTATGGTCGCAACCATCTAATCAGAAGAGTCATGTATAAATCAATCCACGCAACATGGAATTGTTTAATCTAAGCCCATGGTCTTGAATCCAAACCTGATCATGGTACAATTTCTAATATGCGAATAGATATGTTGAAGTCGCGCATACTAGAAAATCACTTGATTACTGGCCAATGATGTAAGATGTTAACAAGCATGAGAGAGACCACCAGTAATGTCAATGGTTCTCAAGGTACTGTTAGTACAATCCACAAAGTGCGAAGAATGATCTGAAGTCAAACACTTTGTGAAATCACTCGATTGAAGACGAATGATGCAAGTCTATCGTTGAATGCGAAGAACTTGCAATTGAGGCATGCAAGACATAAGGTACTAGAAAGGAGTCTCTAGATCAACCTCCCAGATAATGAGCCGAAGTCGACAGGAAGCGACTGGTCGAAGGAGGGCCATAATGTTTCCAAGATCATCGATGCGAGACAAAGGAACAAGATGATTACTGATGAGACAGAGAATCTGAGGAAGGTGTGTAAGGCTACAAACTATAGAAGGATTAAGCTCTTGAACATATTGGGGACATGACTCTAGAATTTGGTAGAATTTTGGTACCAAGGGATCAAAGGTCATGACGATGCAGTAAGGATCAGATGGAAAGAGGCAAAATGAATAACCGAAAACCAAGAAGGCCAACAATAGAATGAGGATATCCCAACCCGACATGAAGCAGAAAGAGTGTCGATGTCTAAGAGTGACAAGCTGCCATAATAACTAATACAATCAACAAAATGTTTCCAAATTTTCCCCCACCATTTTTGGCTAGTACCCTAATTATTTTTGAAACACAAGCTTGAAGGGGATAGCATATGCTTGTAATGTAAGTTCATCCTTCGGACATATCTGACCTAGTGATTTTTAACGATCCCTAGGAAGGAGAAGCTTGGTCTCGTCATGATAATGAGTCCAATGTCGTCAGCGTTTAATGAGTCTGACATAGTTAAAACTCAAAGCCTTTTTCATGTTTAGAGAGTTTGAAAAAGACATGGAAAAGAAAACTCCAAAGGTCCCTTTTCGTAAATTTGTCCCTTGAATCTGAAAAGGTAGAAAATAATATCCAAGAGAACCTATTGACCATGAAAGATCAACATATACCTTTTCGTAAATAATCTATCCTATCTCGGTAAACGTATATTGGGTAGATGACGCTTCATAGCCTTTAAGAAGTTCAAAACGACAAGAGCTTTGTGATCTTTTCATGTTTAGAGAGTTAGAAAAGGGCTTAAAGATGACTCCAAAAGGGACTTTTTCGTGTTTTTATTCAGTATGAAATAGTATAAAATAGAACACGCAAGTTAATCACCAGAGTTCGTGAAACCCATTGCTGCAAAAACACAAGTGTAAGATCCATCTTTGATATATAAAAATATGTGAAATATTAAAAAATAGACAAAAACCCTAACTTAAAAACATTAATTTTGAACAAAAAGGCTTATAAAAGAGTAATTTGGTAAAAATCAAATTACTTTTCACTATTTTACCTTAGAGTGAAAAATTTACCCTTGCGCATTCGAAATTGCAATGGTCGATTGGAGGAAGATCAACACCTTGTCAGCAAATTCATCCAGTCCAGGTAGGCACTAGTCGATTTCCTGCACATTTAGATAGATAATATTTCATTTTTAATGGTATGAGTCGCCACTTAGGAAGGATTTAGGGCCGGCATATTCACGGCAGTGGTCGCAAGTCGCTAGCTCGGGACCATGACGACCCAAAATTTTCCATGGGGAGAAAGTAGGGTCTTTGCGACTATACACGGAAAAGTCACGAAGATCCTAATTTTCCCGAATGGTGGATTTTGTCTCGATGCACTTGTTAGAAAAACAAGCGCGCCGAGCAACGATTCTTTAAATTTAACAAAAATTAATCAATTTCCTTAGATTTTAAGCACAAGTGGAGTAATTATAATCATCTATGTGTGTATGCAGGAAGAAAACATGGTGATTGAGGGGAAGGAATGAGAGCATAGTGGCGATGATGAATTAGCCATGGGGGACCAAAACTCCTTGGACATGCTCCGAAATTGTAGTCTGCTAAAATTCTTCATGGTGCCTTGTCTGAGGGTACAACCAGACCTGCTCCAGTATCTAGTTGGAGCATGGGATCCGAATGAGGGCAAGTTCAATATCCAAGGGCAAGAGCTAGAGATTGAGGTAGTAGACATTTACTTCATGATGGGGTTGTCATGGAGGGGGGAAAGGCCCCACATGACCGGGACCTAGATCACTGGAGAAACCATGGATATGATGATGGGAAGACTGTTGCCAGAGGCAAAGAAGTCGGACAAGGGCGGAAAGCTCAAGATTGCAACTATTAGAGACTTGTCTCTCCATGTCCTCCTCTCTACCATTACTAGAGCAGCTGCCTCACAGGCTCCACATGAGGCCACCAAAACCCAACTCCGGCTAGCTGTCGACTATATGGATCCCACCGTATTCAATTGGGCTGAGGTTGTGGCTGATAACTTAAAACGACAATTAACAAAGTGCCGACAAGGGGACGTCAAACAATTTGGGTATGGGTCCATTCTCGTATCATTCATCCTTGAGTGTCTTCCTATCTTCCAGAGACAAGAAGCAGTCGTAGCATGGCCGACTCCATAGGAGCCACGGATGACTCGGTGGGCAATGTTGATGCCTTGAGGAGGCAGGGATCAACATATGTCATGGAGACCTGAGTTTTTCCAATGGCTATATCGTCAACTTGTAGTTTTCGAGGACTAGCCATATGCTAGGATAGATTTCAGGGGTGATCCAGATTTAGTACTCCCCCTTGGGGAACATTGGGACAACAGAGGTAACAATTTTTTTATTTTTAAAGATTTTGTAATTTTTATCATTTTTTACATATGTTCTGATCACTATGTTTCAATATTGCAGATGTTGGGCCGGAAAGGCCTCCAGGTTTGTCTCTGATTACTCTGATAGTTGAGTGGGAGTTCGAGATTCCTCCTCCTATTGGAGATGTAGAGGACGAGATTGCTCGTTACCTGGAGGGGTTGAAGGAGGGGATCCATGACTACACGAGATTCGAGGATTTCCCTAAATAGTACCAATGACACACAGTAGGGGTGTCAGGTAGGATTCACTGATTACTCAGATGTGTGGTCCGAGCAGTCGTGTGCTATAGAGAGCATCACACAAATTAGACTCCTAGGTTTAATTTCTGCAATTTTTGAAAGACATGTTGTCTTGAGATGTAACCTAGACATATATTTTTTGAGCACTGCGATTTGCGACACTTGATATACATATATACATCTATGTTTTGTTTTATGAAATTATTATGTCTCATGGTTTACTTTTATAAATGCCACAAATGTCTATCTAATACATGATTTGCCAATGCATCAGTCAATGTATTTAGTCTTCTAGGAATGTGTCGATATGTAATATAATAAAAATTCCTTTCAAGTAAATGAACACATAAATACAACCTTAAAATTTGAGGGTTTCTAACGGAATAATGCCCATTGAGTTGAAGAACAACAAGATGTGAATCCAAATTCACGATTAATGCACGAATATGGAAGGCAACAACCTCAGTCAGTAATTCAATGACTGCACTATATTCAGTGACATTGTTCATAGTACATCCTAGACAAACACCTTGAAGATCTACCAACTCACTGTGAGGATCATAGATAACCCATGCTGCGAAAGAAAGATTCTGGGTACTATGACAGGCACCATCAGTGAAACCGACATAAGGTGCGATGGAAATTTGCATAAGAAGCAAAAAGGACACAATAAGTGACAAACGCTTACACACCAAGCCAAACATGTACAAAATGAAAAACACACTTATGTACATAGCAATGCATGAAAGACTCATGCATAATATTTCTTGAGATAAAGCCCATTCTGGGGCTTATCTAAAGGGTTTCCTTTGTAATCAATTAGCTCATAAGCCCCTTTTTGCAAAACACGTTTGAAAATATAGGGCCCATGCCACATGGGTTCAAATTTTCCTGCCCCCAGCTTGTCATTAGCTTGATCATACAACAGGACTAAATCCCCCTCCATGAAAGAACGTGGGTTGACTATTTGATCAAAGTGAGTTTTCACTCTCTTCTTTTGTGCCTCAATAATTAAAGAAGCAAGTCGATGAGTCTCATCAAGTCGTTTTAGATAAAAAAGGCATTCTTCCACCAGAGTAGTATTCGGGAGCAATTCGATATCTAATTTGAGAGAAGGGATTTCGCATTCAATCGGAAGGGTAGCTTCTAGACCATAAAAAAGTTGAAATGGTGTGAATCCAGTCACATCCTTAACCGAGGTAAGATATGCCCATAAAGCCGAAAACAACATCAAATTCCAGTTGGACTTGTGCATTCCAATGGTATGCTGAAGCATAGTAACCAACACTTTGTTTGCTGCCTCAAGTTGGCCATTGGCCTAAGGGTAATAAGGTGTCGAACTATCGTGACGCAAGTCTAACTGGGTTTTCAACTCATTCATCATATAACCACAGAAATGGGAACCATGATTAGTGACTATAGCTTGAGGGACTCTGAACCAAGTAATTACATGATTGAAGAAGAATTGCGCTGCTGTCTTACTGTCATTAGACAATGTAGGCATTTCTTTGGCCCATTTCATAAAATAATTGACAACAATGATGATATACCCATAACCCCCGACTGAGCGAGGGTTACATGTCATAAAATCAATGCCCCATTTAACAAAAGGGCCGACGGTAATGACAGGATGCAAAAGGGAAGGTGGTGCACACATTTTCCACTGGTAAATTTGACATGCGTGACAGGAGCAGACAGTTAGAATGAAATCCTTGAAGATAGAGGGCCAAAAGTAACCAGCACGAAGAATCTTTTGGCCAGTAGCATAACCAGAGATATGACTACCACAGGTGTCAGAGTGGCAGTCATTTAAGACTTTTTCAACTTCATTGAAAGTCAGACAGCGACGAAGAACTAAATCAACACCAAGACGGTATAAAGTGTCTCCAACAATAAGATAGGGCTAAGAATGGTGGCGAATGTGTTGCTGAGCATCCTTAGACAAATCAAGGCAGAATGAAGACATCTGGAGCTAAGCAATAATGTCACTATACCAGGGATCAAGGGTACTGATCAAGAAAAGCATGTCGTCTAGAATGCGGTCCTCTATTCGAGAGGGGGCAGAAGCAGACAGTAATGAGTAAATCAACTCAGCAAAGACCAGTGACTTCTTAGACTTGGTAGTGGTAAACTCCAAATCAAACTCTTGAAGGATAGCAATCCATTTTGAGAATTTTTCCCCTAGCAATTGATGTGATAGAATGTATGTCATCAGGTTGCAATCTGAAATCACGGTTGTAGTGCGCAACAAAATGTAATGATGAAAATGTTGGACAACCTGGACAACTACCAAGGCTAGCTTCTCGACATAAGCATAGTGAGTCTCGGTGTCAAGAAGGTTGTGGCTAAGATAATATATGACGTGATCGGAACCATCGTCGTCGTCTTGGACCAAAACCATACCAATGGTACTATCAGCGACAGCTATATAACGTGAATAATCACGATGATAGTTGGGTGGATGCAATAGGGGAGCAGAAAAAAGAAGTGTATTGAGCTGCTCGAATGACCTTTGGGCAATGTCATCCCAAATAAATGGAGTGTCATGCTTAAGGAGATGCATGTAACATTTAGCAATCTCGACATAGTCAGGGATAAAACGATGGAGGAAATTAGCCTTCACCTGCAAACTCTGCAACTGATGCAAAGAAGCAAGAGGTGGGAGATTCAAAATAGCTTTGACCTTGAGGGGATCGAAATGAATACCCTCCTTAGAAACTATTATAGACATTTTTGGGTGCTACAACCCCAAGCATGAAACGTCCATAAACCAAGGGCTTCTAAGTCCCTAAAAGTGTTGTTCTAACCCCTAAAGGAACAAGGTTAACTGATTACAGCTTCTCCCAGAAGTTCTCCATGAAAAACTGCTCAGAACTGGTCAAAACAGGATCATTTCAACTGCTCCATAGGCAAAGTGCATTGCATCTCACCTAAATACACTGTGTGGGTGCATTGCATTTCAAAAGGCCCTTCTATGGGGTGCGATGGGCGAGAAGTGACAAATGGCAGTGTCATTCCGCGAGGTGGAGAGGCATGGAATCTTCCAGAAACTTCTCCTGTGACACTTGCGTCTTTGAATTCGACCAAGGATGAGTAAGAGATCATCAATCTCCAAGTGGAAGCAAGAACTATCAGAGGGAAGACACTAATCAAATCACAAGCTGACTCATCTCCCTTACAAATATCTATATATGGATCCCTCATCCCATAGATCCAGAGGCTGGAATTTTTCATATTGTAAGGAATTGTTGTTGGTTTCTTGAGACAACATCAGATTGTTGGGTGATCTAAGCTTTGTATGAGGTGAAGAGGGGCTTCCTTGCTGAGAGGATGATGCTGGGTCAGAACAATTGGTTGTAACTCCCTTGGCTCTTTCTTGTTTATCAATAAAAGCTATTCAAGTTTTCCTCCATACTCTTGTGTCATTTATGTTTTATGCATTTGTATAGTCAATTTACATCTGATCCTAGATTGTTTATGATTATAGATCCATGTTCTTGTATAGTGCTATGTTACTGTGATCTTACAGGTACTCTGTGAAGTTGGGCGTGCAAGGGAACAAGTAGTGAAAGACTATCAAGAGAGACAGGAATCGAACTAGGAGATTAGCGCAAGACAGAGGTTGGTCTTCTTTGTTCTTCTCTCATCTCTATTTCATAAAGGAAAAACAAAAGTAGCTTTACTTTGTTTGTTTCTAAGGTAGCTATCACACCTTAGTGGGATAAGCAGTTCTGTGTAGACACTTTTCCCTGTAACAAAATGGCGACTCCGTTGGGGATGAATTAGTTTGTTTTTTTATCTTCCTTGTTGTCTATTTTATAAACTTACAGACGGAGCCTGAAGTCGAGCCAGGTAGCTTTCAAACTGCATTTGTATGCAAATGCAAAGTAGATAAATGCCGCTTCAGTCAATCTTCGGGATTTGTTTATAAATTAAACAACTAATTTACAAACTCTCTGATTGCCCCTTGTGGTAGCTCTTAGATCCTCCTTAGATCTACCCCTGATTGTTGCATTACTGATTACCATTTGCTCGGCCAAAACCCATGAACTAAACTGCAAACTGTGACCCGGAACCCAAGCAAAGTCTCGTCTCTGGCCCAGTGCAGGTACTGTTCTGTGAATCTGAAATTCAGCGCACTTCCCGAGTGTAGTAGGTGCGCTGCATTTCAAATTCCCTGTGTTACAGGTGCGCTGATCAGACTAGGCATTGTTCAGTTTTGGTTTCTGTGGTTCATTCTTTCCAGTTATATTCATGAATTTTGCTGCCTGTGATCAGTATATCTCTGTTTGAAACCCCTTTTCCTTGTTGTTATTCCACCTCCTTTGTACAAAAGAATTGTAAATGTTTTTGTGTATTTGTTGAATCATTTTCAGTTCTCCTTTGCAAAAAGTAACGTAATCGTACTGTCGTCCTTTGATTTGAAAGTGTCGCAAGTGTTGTTTTCAGTCATAGGAAAGAGTTTGGTTGCTGTAGATAGTCAACTATCCTGTTACTATTGTATTTGGTCTGAATTTGTAATTTTTCTAGTGTCGAAAGCAAGTATTCATTTCCAAATCGTAAAGTGTTGTGATTGTCTCCATTTTAGATTTCGAAAAGAAACTTGTTGGTAATTTTCGCTTGAAAAGTAATTCAGATTTGTGCATTAGCTTTCCTTTTACCATTCACATACTAAGAAAGCTGGAAACAAATACATGCATGTGCATTTGAATTTAGACTGTTTGATTGGTTTGATTTAGGACAGTGCATTTAGAGTGCGCTCTTTGCTCTTTGTGAAAGAATACTGTCTCTCTTTCCTTAGTAGCTAGGATTTTCATTGCACAAAGAAGATAAAAGACTGTTTATCATCTTAGATTGCATTTTATGAATTATACATCTACATCTCACGGTGAACCTGAAAGGCAAATTTCATAAACAAGATCAACTACAAAATAAATTCAATGAATCTAACAACGCTTTGGAACCTAACACAGAACATTTAGAAGTCTAGGCTAGAGACGTATTCCGGCGTCGTAAAGCCTAGTAATTGTTGTTCTCACTGATGGTTGGGTGATTCCTCCACTTTGAGACGATAAGTGCCAGTACGGACTTGTGCTCCCACGTACCATCAAGTATATTTTGGGAGACCACAATAGGCTTAATCCTTTATCCATAGGAAGCCGTGTCTGCCGCCCTATCGATTGCAATGCACTGAACACAACATTCAGGAAGATTAACTGCCGTACTATAAAAAGCATTCTGCAGTTTTGCGATTGGTTTGGTAATCCCTCTACCTAGATTTCCAGAGAAGTCCCTTTCGTTCCTTTTTAGACTCCTTAACAGAAAAGGTCCATCTAAGCACTTGTCACTTCAGGCTCATTAAAAATCGAAGGTGACTAGAGTCATCTTTTGTTTTTTCTCGACTCTTAAAAATTGAAAAAACAAGTTGTGTCAGAGCGTCTAAAATTTATTTTAAACGGAATAATCATCACCCTTTCCTACGTTGATCTTAGGTTGAGAAAATGGAACCACCAACCAAGGAATTCCCCTTGGAGGAAATCCTAGTCCCTTCTCCTCTTGGGGAGGTGTTGGTGCACCCCATATGGCCACATTGTCACTTCCAGGATTGACAATCGGCTTGCCCATATGGCTCTTCTCAACCTCTGTCGTTCAGAACACCGCAATTCCTGAACAATCGAGTCAGCAATTAGATGAATCCAGAGTTACCCACCAACCTTCTACTTCCTCCAATTCTTCCTCTCCTCCTTCTTCTTCGCTTGATGAGGTTGGTAAAGCCAAAAATCAAGTACCTGAGAAGAAGAAGGAAAGAAGAAGAAAGAGAAGAAGAATAAGGAGCCAAAAGTGAAAGGGGGTAACCCAACACCGTCTAGCAAAAATCCACACACTGCACCGACCAGGCCTAAATCACCATGTGTCATTTGTAGAGGAGACCACTATCATAGAGATTGTCCATGCATCCCTCGGATCTTAAGGGACTAGTCCCCTCGTTTGCACAACCTGGTGTCGTCAACCTCTGATGATCATGTTGAAAACACACCGTCGACTAGTGAAAGTGAAGCCCCAGGACAAAAAGGAAAATATAGATTTCCTTGTAAACTGTACGAAGGCGATCATGCCATCCACCGTTGTCCCTTCTTATACAAGGCTAAAAGAGTTTTGGACGATCGTCCAGTTTCACCATTACGACTTCCTCCTGGATATAAAAAACTCTTGCCGAGTCCGTCACTAGTTGAAAATCTGGCTGACTCACCCAGATGGTCGGCTGAAGCATCTATCATTGAAGACAAACCATCTAAACCCATACCAGACGAAAGTCAAAAGGTCGAGGCAGCAGTTGACCCGGTCTTGCCTTCAGAGGTTCCATCTTTAGATGATACAGTCACAGAAAAGAATAAGGATGACACCGTCCAAATTCTTTTCATAAGCACAGACTCCGATGAACATGGGGGCAATTTACCCATTCATTTACCGCAGGAAGGAAGTTCGTCAGAGTCATACCCAGCCGTCTATTCGGTCCCACCTCCAAGCAACCTAGTTGTCTCCTTCGACTGGAATCAACTAGGCAGACCCCGTTTACCGGCTAGTATACCATTCCGAAATATTGCAAGTATATAGAAAGGTTATGGCTGGTACCATCATAGATGAAGGGGCTTCTGTGAGTATCCTTTCCTCGACTGCTTGGAAAGCGCTTGGTTCGCCATCGCTTTTGCCTGAGATGAGAAATCTAACAGGCTTTGGCAAAGGAACCAGTCGACCGTTAGGGATCCTTCCCAATGTGCCCATAACATTGAGAGGGAAAACCGTTCACATGAACGTAATGGTAGTTCAAGGACCCCTGGATTATAATCTACTCCTCGGACGAGACTATATTTATTGCATGGGAGCGATTGTCTCCTCACTCTTTAGAGTAATGTGTTTTCCGCACGAAGGAAGAGTGGTCAAGCTCATAGACCAGCTTTCATTTCCCGGATCACACAGAGCAAATAGTCATATGCCATCCCTAAATGGTCTTTTCACACAAGGAATCTCTCTCATCAATCTCCAGTCCATCCACCTGATGAGCGCGAGTGATTCAGGGAACATGGCTGAAACCCAGGGGGCATGCACCCTGGTCTGCTTCGGCAGGAAAACTTCGGGTATAGGGTAGGTTTCCACGAGAGATATATGACCAGACTGTACTCCCGTCCGTGATTGGAAGAGGGGGTTAGACTGGAACAAGATTCTCTTGTCAAAGTTATGTGAGTGGATTGTCTCACCTTTGTCTATTTCGGTAGACATCACCGAAGAAGTGTTTTGTTTGCGCTGTGAATAGAACAATCTTTGGTAACCTGAAAGAGGTAGACCTTTCCTGATAAAACAAATGTTTTGTTGGAGATTTGAAAGGTGACCTTGAAACTCTGTTTTATACCTGGGGGCATGCAAACCTTTTGGCATGCAAGCGAAGAGCGACTATTTATTTTTTTAAATTTGTAGGTCCTCTAACCCTTTAAACTCGTAGGATTGGTCGTTTCCTAACTTGCATAAAGAAAGGATGTGGGGCAAAACTCTAAAAATTGCCGTTTTCATATATGAGACATTCTTATTATACGACTGGATTAATCGAGCAATTTTAGCGCATAGTTCAAGCTCGTTAAAAAATAAACATAAGCCATGAGCAAATGTTTCCCCCCGCGTTTAAGCTCATTAAAAAATGAACTATTTCCCAGTAAATAACCATCGTGAATGTAGTACTTTAGCCTTTAAAAGCCTTGGTCATGTTCTCATCATCACCTCCATTTGGTTGTTTACCCCTTTTGAGGAATAGCTGTGAAGAGTGATCTCACTAGCCATCCTTGTAACACTGCCGTGATTGGAAAATTCCAAACCTTACCTGGAATCAACTGCTACCCAATTTTATCACTCATTCCTCAAAAGACGAGTCTCCTTTAATCTCTTTTCAACTGACTCGTAAAATATGAAAAGATTGCCGAGCCATTGGCCTCTCTAGCTCGTTAAAGGGACCGTAAGTGCTATCCCTCCTCTAAATTTTAATCTTTTTGGACCTGAGGGATTATTACACAAAAAGATTGAGCGCTTGTTTTTTTCGGCTCGTTAAAAGTATCAAAAATTCATCCCTTCTGTATTGTTTTATACTTTTTCGGACTTAAGGGATTAGATGATGAAAAATGAATTTTGGAGTTTCCTTTACGTTCCTTTTCAGACTCTCTAAAATTGAAAAGGACAAAGTTATCTTTGTCGTTAAACTCGTTAAAACTTAATAGCGACAAACTTGTCCATAGCAGACAAGAACGAGTTTCACTATCGCTAGGCTCATTAAAACATAGTGATGGGTTTGCCCGAAGGGAAAATTATAGAACAAGCATATGTTATCCTCCTCAAGCTTGACAAAAATAAAGAGGTACTGGTCAGCAATGACTGGGGAAAATTGGGAAGAAAACTTGAAGAAACTTTATTGGTAGCAAGTCGCTCTCGAACATGACACTTTCACTCCGCATCCAAGTCGGGTTGGGTTGTCTCATTCACCGGTCACATCACCATGGTCCCATCACACCATCCATATTTGGGGTTAATGCTACCAATCCATCACGTCAGTGTCGCCTATATGTTCAAGAGAAGTCATTCAGAGAATTCACCTGTGTCTCACCCGCTACAATACATTTACACTCGATTCTTTCATGACCGCTACCGTGAACCGTATGTCATCAGATCGTTTTCACCTCCATTAAAATCATTTGCTCCATTCCGTGTCATTGATGTGGGATTCATTAAGGCCCTCTTGTGATGGATCGCTTCTTGTCGACATCAGCTCATTATCCAAGAAGTAGATCTAGGAACACCTCATCCAGTACTTTGAAGCTTGCATGCCTCAATGGCAAGTTTCTCACTTCCGGCGACAGGTTTACATCAATGGCCTTCGACCGAAAGATTTTGCGTGGTGTTCGACGCCAAGTCCTTTATTCACACCAAGTGAATTGTATTGCGGTACCTTGAGGGTCATTATCATTATCGGTGATTCCTCTCGCGCCTGTTAATAGCTTACATCATTGGCTGGTAATCAGGCGATGTCTTTCCATGTTCGACTCCAGAACATCTCTCACATGGATAGACTTGTACTTCGAGTGAAGATGGAACGAGATTGAAGACCCCAGATCTAGTTTCATCCATCTGGGCTACGATATATATTCAGGGAAATAAAGACATCAAATGTACATCATTGCTGCACAGCTAATCATCCAATCAAAGGGATGATGACTCTACCAGAATCATCAGTCTACACTCAGACGATTGTCTGTCCTATGTACATGAAAATGAATTTATAAAGCTAAGCATGGGAATGCTCGCCTCAGCTAGATCATGAAAATATTATGAAGATAATGTATTGTATTGTATCTTATTATAGGTCTCCTCCTAGCTTGAAAGAACTTCGGATCCTCATAATAAAGCATTTCACCCGACATCAAAAGATTAATGACCTCATGCTTTAGGGGGCAACTGTTATAGACATTTTTGGGCACTACAACCCCAAGCATGAAATTTCCATAAACCAAGGGTTCCTAAGTCCCTAAAAGTGTTGTTCTAACCCCTAAAGGAACAAGGTTAACTGATTACAGCTTCTCCCAGAAGTTCTCCATGAAAAACTGCTCAGAATTGGTCAAAACAGGATCATTTCAGCTGCTCCATAGGCAAAGTGCATTGAATCTCACCTAAATACACTGTGTGGGTGCGTTGCATTTCAAAAAGCCCTTCTATGGGGTGCGATGGGCGAGAAGTGACAAATGGGAGTGTCATTCCGTGAGGTGGAGAGGCATGGAATCTTCCAGAAACTTCTCCTGTGACACTTGCCTCTCTGAATTCGACCAAGGATGAGTAAGAGATCATCAATCTCCAAGTGGAAGCAAGAACTATCAGAGGGAAGACACTAATCAAATCACAAGCTGACTCATCTCCCTTACAAATATCTATATATGGATCCCTCATCCCATAGATCCAGAGGCTGGAATTTTTCATATTGTAAGGAATTGTTGTTGGTTTCTTGAGACAACATCAGATTGTTGGGTGATCTAAGCTTTGTATGAGGTGAAGAGGGGCTTCCTTGCTGAGAGGATGATGCTGGGTCAGAACAATTGGTTGTAACTCCCTTGGCTCTTTCTTGTTTATCAATAAAAGCTATTCAAGTTTTCCTCCATACTCTTGTGTCATTTATGTTTTATGCATTTGTATAGTCAATTTACATCTGATCCTAGATTGTTTATGATTATAGATCCATGTTCTTGTATAGTGCTATGTTACTGTGATCTTACAGGTACTCTGTGAAGCTGGGCGTGCAAGGGAACAAGTAGCGAAAGGCTATCAAGAGAGAGAGGAATCGATCTAGGAGATTAGCGCAAGACAGACGTTGGTCTTCTTTGTTCTTCTCTAATCTACGTTTCATAAAGGAAAAACGAAAGTAGCTTTACTTTGTTTGTTTCTAAGGTAGCTATCACACCTTAGTGGGATAAGCAGTTATGTGTAGAAACTTTTCCCTGTAACAGAAACGACAAACCCAAGGAGTCTACCGGATTCGTTGCAGAAGACACACTTATGTGGATTGAGATGAATACGGTAATGTCTACAATGAAGAAAAATTTTGTGAAGGTGGTTCAGATGATCTGTGCATTTAACTGAATGAGCTGGAAGATCATCTAGATAAGGCTTAACAATGTGTCGAATGTGATGAAAAGCATAGTACATTGCTCGCTGGAAAGTTGCAATGGCATTCTTCAAGCCAAAAGGGAGCTTTTTGTAAGCAAAAGTAACCCACAGATAAAGAAAGGCAGTTTTGTGCTGATTGGTAGGCAAAATATTGATCTGGCTGTAATGAGAAAAGCCATCCATAAAAGAGAATATCTCACTCCTAGCACAATCGTTGATAAGATGGTCAATAAAGGGAGTAGGATAGTTATCTTTTGGACATGCGTGATTGATGTCACGATAATCAACACAAACCCTAATAGTGCCTTACTTTTTGGTCATAGGGACAATGTTAGATACCCAGTCTGTTAGTGGAATAGGGTAAATAAACCCTGCCTTGAGAATTTTTCAACCTCTCCCTTCATGGCAATGGCCTTTCTCGAGTGCACGAGACGTAAACGTTGATGAACTGGTTTTGCACCAGGATAAGTTGGTATCTCGTGTAACACAATACTCAGATCAATACCAGGAATTTCTTCATACAACTAGGCAAACACATCATGAAACTCTCAGAAAAGGTCAGTGTAAAGCTGGATTTGCTCACGAGAAAAAGTCACTCTAATGTGAATATTTTCAACAATCCCTGGTTTAACAGAGATGTCGATGGGCATGGTTTGTGTAATATTTCCCATATTCCCCTCAGAAAAAACCTCATGAGTTAATATGGGCATCTGAAGTGTCCAAGAAGGAACATAGGAAGCAAACTTATCCAGAGAGGTAGTCATGGCCCCATGGCCTGGGAGAAATGAGGAACGATGATGATTATCGAGCCAAGGAGGATCCTCAAAAGACATAGTCTCAAGAATCCCATCAACAGAAGGAAATGTCTCTCATAATGGATCCAAAGAAGCAATATCTCCAATCCAGGGGGATTGCACATATGCATCGAGAGATCTACCAGAAGGAGTAGAGTCAGAAGATGAAACCAAAGCCGAAACGATTTCAACATAGTTGACCTCTGCAGGGCTCAACGACATAACCTCACTTCATGAACCACCTGATCGAGGGGGGGAATCACCCAGGGATCAGGATTGATAGATATCATATTAACAGAGGCGACATTAGGAGGTGGGAGTGAAAAAACACCCATAAGGACAGGATCTTTAAAGAGTCTAACACCCACACGCTCATAGCGAATACTGGTATGCTCCATAAATGGAACATTGCCATTTGAGGAATAGGAAGTGAAAAAGGACAACTGATCGACCATAACAATTTTCCCTTGACGAGGAAAATGGAGTACACAAAATAACGATGAAGCCATGACATGCATAGTGTATGTCCAACTTCAACCCAACAAAAGGTTGTACGTCAGATTAGCATCAACAAATTTGACTTCGATGTTGACCGTCTTCCCTTCCAAGGTGATAGGCAAGCATGGGAGAATACCAAATGGACGAGAATCTCTTCCATCAAATGCTTCCAAGGTATTGGGAGATTTACTCAAAGATGGGGAACCGATGGCCTTCCAACAAGCAATAGACATGATGCAAGTTGAGGCGCCTTCATCAATAACATTACAATGAATATTCTTTGAGTTAATGATGACTTGAATGAGAAAAGTGATTTGAAGAGGCAAACATGGTACATGGTTTTCAAGATCGAATGTAATTAACTCAGAATCAGCTGGATCAATGCCACCAATGGTGGATAGTAGAGACTTCCGTTGGGGGGGGACAACTCTGGAGAACTCCCAACGCAGACATAGCTGAAGGAGCTTGGGCTAAGTCTTCGACAATACTATAGTGTTGCACGACATGAGCATTATGGTTATAGGAAGACTTTTGGAGAACTCCCTTAGTAGGAGGTCTAATGACAGACTCAATGCTGGGCCATTCAATATGAAGAGGGCCAGAACTGGATGAAGGAACATTAGAAGGTACTTCAAGCTCCTTCTCGGTGGATGGAGCATAATATTTCGATCGAGTATTCACATGAATAGGGGTAGTCCTAACCATAAAAACCTGTGAGACAAAAGTGAAATATGATTGAGGTTGGTGTACCACCATTTTAGTTTGTTGGGAGGGAAAAGGCTCTTTAAGTACAGTAGGAGTCCCTGAAGTTCCCTTAAGCAAACGACTAACCTTAGACTGTCTAGGACAGTCTTTAGTGTAGTGATCTTCATCGTAGATAAGACAAGGATACTTAGGTTTGTGTTTATAACCTTCATCGGCAGGAGTCTTAGGAGGTTCTTACTTTGGTGCATTGGCCTTATTTTTACCTTTCTCTTTCTTCTTACCTTTCAAAGTTTTCTCTGCCACGGTAGACTGAATGAAATTCACTTATGAGGTTTTCCCAGTATTAGATGTAGACTGAGAAGCATTTTCAATAGGAGTAGTAGGTTGTTTCTTCGCAGGAGTCGTCGAAGACTTTCAGGAAGATTAAGCAACATAACCAATAACACCATCGAAAAAAGGCATTGACAGGGCTTTAGAAGTTCCAGGTCACGGAGCATCAGGTAAGACATCATAAAGTGTGCCAAATTGGGAATAGACCAAATCAAGATACTGAGCATGTGTGATAGATTGCTCTTCAGTAACACATGCCCCCATAGCAATATCTCAGGCTATCAGACTGACAAAAGAGGTGGTAAACCAGTTAGTTAGAAGCTGATCAGGGATCCAAAACTTAATCAAATGGCACTGCCTTCTCCATTCATGAATATGATCGGAGATGTGGGTAGTCATGTCTTTTTTCAGAGAAGTAAGGAGATGCGTTCCCGTTTCATAGCGAATCGATAACTGAAAATGGTAAGAAATTCCATCGCAAGAGATTTAAAGTCTTGGAAAATTCCATGAATGAGTTCAATATACCATTTCGCAGCGGAACCAATAAGAGTCCATTGAAAAAGATGGAGATGGATAGAATTGTCAAGCCATGAGTTAGATAAACACCAAAGGTCATAGGTGATAAAATGCACTTGGGGATCCTCTCCAGATTTGCCGTCAAATTTAGGACAATCACCAGGAATCTTGGTCAGAGCTGGTGGCAAATATGGATTATGAAGTATAGGGTCATTCATCAACTTGGACACGTCGGGCAGTTTCAAAGTCACAAGAAAAGGTAATTGAGGGTTAAAATACATCATGGACCTTTGATAAGGCCCACAGTTAGGGTTCCAACCAGAGCCTTGTTTCCCCCATGGATTTTGTCCATAAGGGTTATAGTTGGGCAGATTAACATCCTAACCTGGTGGTTGACCCAGATTTTGACCACCAGCAAACCATTGGTTACCATCTTGACCAACAAGGGCAACATATGGCTGCTAAAATTTTTGATAAGGATTAACCTAGGGTTGCTGATAGTTATGATACGGAGCACCCTGAGGTTGCCCTTGGGGTTGCTGAGGTACTTGGAGACCGTATTGCAGCTGAGGTCCAAACTGTGCTTGAGGCCTAGGTTGAATCTGATAAATAGGTTGGGCTTGGAATCCAACCCCAGTTTGGGGACCGGGTTGAGTTGGGAGTCCAGCCTGAGTTTGGAGACTAGGTTGAGCTTGGGAACCAGCTTACATTTGAGTGCCTGGTTGACTAAGAGTTGGATTGACTTGAACAGATTGATGTCTTTGTTGGAACTGGGGCTGACCCAACTAACCAGAAGGTTGGCCTTGTTGGAACTGGGGTTGACCTATTTGACCAGAAGGTTGGCTTTGTTGGGCAATAGGTTGGACTTGCTGAAACTGAGGCTGTCCTACTTGACCAGAGGGTTATTGTTGCTAGGAAATAGGTTGCTCTTCCTAAAAATAAGGCTGACCTAGCTGACCAGAAGGTTGCCCTTACTGGGAATAGGTTGGCCTTGTTGGAATTGAGGCTAACCTGGATGACTAGAAGGTTTCCCTAAATAAACAAAGGAGGAACCCTTGGAGGCCAAAGGTTGTCCCTGAAAGGGTTATCCTTGCAAGCCCGAAGGTTGTCCTTGAGAAGGTTTCCCTTGCAAACCTGAAGGTTGTCCTAGCGGGCTATGGTAAGTAGTGTGATACCAAGCAACCAAAAGCGGAATGTAATTCTCAACTGGGATCCTCGGAGGAAGAGACCCAGTGTAATAAATATGAGCTTGACGATGATCATAGTAGTGTGGAGGGTTATGTGGAACAGATAGCGGTTGAGAACCTAAAGGGTTATGGGTCAGATTTTGAAGAGAAAACAGGTACTGGTCATATGATAATCCCGTCGGAATGGAATTCGAAGAGATCGGTACATTACTCATAGGTTGACTGACTCCAGAAACCAGAGGTGAAGGACCACTACCATCGGTTTTGGAAGATAGCCCAGTAACAGTAGTAATTATCGAAGACGTGGTAACCCCACTAACAGAAGGGGTTGTAGACACCACACACATGGTGGGCATTGATGGAACAGACGTAACTGATGTAACTTGTGTCGAAGGTATGGAAGTAAAAGCTAACTGAGCAGACATGAAAGGTCCTGAAGTAGGAATTGTAGTACGAGACCACACAGAGCTTTGATGTAGAGATGTAGAACCAAATATGTCATCCAGAGCATGGTAGCGAAGCGGCAAAGACACATTTGGAGTAGTGCGGAAAGGAAAACCTTCTGGGGGGAACTAACATTCCCTAGTCAACACAAGAATCTCTTGACTGCTAATGGGACTTGACTCATCCATGTCGGAAGTGGCCATTGGAATCAAAGCACTAGGAGGAGTAGATGGAAGGTCCTTGTCAAAAAATTCCCAAACATTGGGAGGAGTCCAATTGATATCAAAAGGTTTCTCACCTGGAGCTTGAGAGGCAAGGGGCTGAACACTTAGGACAATAGAAAGCGTACTAGTAACAGATGATAACTCAGAAGAGACAGGAGAAAGGGGCTCTTTGTCACCTGGTAAGAACGACGGATTTGGTGAGTATGGCAGGATGGCCTAACTCAAAAGTTTGGGAGAAAGATATAATCAATAGGGTTGCAAAAAATCTTCCAAGATATTATTAGGATGTGGCTAAGATTAACAGGTAAGATGTTATCATGAACAAATAAACTTTATGACATCAGAATGAAACTTTGCCTTTTCACGTTTAAAGAGTTGAGAAAAAGAAAAAAAGATGAATCTAGTCGCCTTCGAAGTTTAATGAGCCTGAAAGGACAAGTGCTCAGATAATCCTTTTACTTTTAAATAGTCGAAAATGAATGAAAGTGACTACTTTGGAATTCTAGGCAAGAGGTTTACCAGAAAATCGTAAAACTGCATATACACATTGGTGATAAAATGAAAGAGAAATGACCAAGGACTTCTTGTATGGTAGTCAATTTTCCTGAATGCTATGTTCAGTGCGTTGCGATTCATAAGGTGGTAGACTCAGCTTCCTATGGATAATAGGATGATAACTTAGTGGGGTCTCTCAAAATATACACGACGGTATAGGGAGAACAAATCCGTACTAGTATCTATTCAATCACAAAAGGAGGAATCACCCAACCTTAGTGAAAACAGTAGTAACTAGGTTTAATGACGCCGGAACACATCTCTAGCCTAGACCTCTAGATATGTGAGTGTTAGGTTCCAATGCGTTTTTAAGTTCATTCAATAAATTTTAATAGTTAATCTTGAATTAAGTCTCGGTTTTAAGGCCCTATTGAATGTATGATTAACACTCCTAGAATGCAATTAAATGAGCAAAAAGACCATTCTCGTTGGATGAACAACTAGCTAAGGAAGAGTGAGAGGTTCAATTCATAACAGCTGAATGGAAAACAAACAAACCAATCAAAGAAAAAGAAACACTTCTACCATTTACTCAAACTTGCAAGCTGTTATGAAAGCATCTCACAAAAAGATAGAAAAGGTAGATCAATGCCTTAGAAATAAGCCTCTTCAAGGGGGCAACCTCCTTTACATTACACAAATGAACAATTCTTAGATGATACAAATGTCAAGACCTCCTTTCTATATATAGGAGTCTAAGGGGTCATAATATAATCAGAGTCGACATAAAAATAATAATGTAAGGGCACAATAATAACAATAGTGGGCTTCTATGGGGCACAATAATAACAATATGGGGACTACATGGGTACAACAATATAATAAGGGGGTTGTACTAATAACAATAAGGGGTTACAATAGTAGTATAGGGGCTTAACATGCCCCTCTCGTTCAAAAAATGTTGTCCTCAACACTTGACTAGTTCTTGATGCTTCTGTATAAAATTCTTGTCTTCCCATGTGGAATGTTCATTGGGTAGGTTCTTCCACTTGATGAGATACTCTGAAATTGATTAATTTTGTAGCTGTCAGGTTCTTGTTTCTGTGACTTCTTTAGGTTCCAATATGATTTTTCCTTCCTCTGGAATCTTTGGCAATATTGTTTGAATTGGGATATTCTATAACTTTTGAATGAGTGGCCACACTTCTTTGTCCTTCCTCCATTCATCCATTGCTTCGTTTATCCAATCTAGTTGGATAATAGAAATAGCACAAAACAATGCTTTCACATCCTCATCCTTTCTTGAGAGTGCATCTGCAACAAAAATTTTCTTCCCTTTTCTGTAGATGATGTCAAAGTCATAACTCAACATATTTGTGACCCATTTTTTATATTCTTATAATATTTGTTCTAAAAAGTCTTTAAGACTATCATGATCCATTTTTACCTTGAAGTGTCTTCCCATTGGGTAAGGTCACCATTTCTTAAGTGCATGTAGTATTGCCAACATTTCCTTCTCATAAATAGCTTGCTTGAGATGTAGCCGTAAAAATACCCAGTCACCTACATCAAAAAAAAATTCACCGTGATGTTGATCTATCTATTGTTTCTTTTGATTTTGCACCAAAGTGGCGTTATCCTTTAAAATTTGGAGAACTTGTTATTGATGCTCGATTTGATATTTCATTGCTTGAACCTTTTTCATCTTGATATGTCCTTCTATCTTGAGAGTTTGAGGAGTGGTAATTTCTTCCAGTGCTTTACAAGATATGGTCGGACTCATTTCTTGATGCTCGATGTGATCTTTCACTTCTTGAACATTTTTCTTCTTGATATGTCCTTCTATCTTGATAGTTTGAGGAGTGGTAATTTTGGCCAATGCATTACAAGATATGGTTGGATTCATTTCTTCTTTCTCAATGTGATATTTCACTTCTTGAACTTTTTTCTTTTTGATATGTTCTTCTATCTTGAGAGTTTGAGGAATGGTAATTCTTGCCAATGCTTTACAAGATATGGTTGGATTCATTTCTTCTTTCTATGGGGTTGGTTCCTGGTGTATATCCTCTTCTTTTTATGTTTCTTAATCCTGTTCTTCCTCCTCTTCATAATCTGTGTAAAATAATTTCTTCTCATCACACTTATGACCTTTAGTGCATTTTCTATCATAATTGTAACAAAGCCCTTTTTCTCTTTTTTCTTCCAATTGTTGTGGTGTAACCCTTGTAGGTTGTGGAAGGCTAGGATAAACAACACTTACATCTTTATAGTTGTGAGGGGTAGACTTCCCTGTTGCCATAATTTTGTTTTCCTCTTTGTAACAATGCCCTTTTACTCTTTTTTCTTCCAATTGTTGTGGTGTTGCTCTAAAGAAGGTGTTGCTCTTTGTATCCTCATAATGTGTTATAATTTCCTCCATGAAAATTGACCACGTAACAAGTGGTTTACGAGATCAAAGCCCTTTATACCATAAAAATTGATCTTGTTCTAAATATGAAGATGCAATACATAACTTTTGTAACAGTGGTACACCATGTAGATCAAAATATTTCTCCATCTGTAGTATCCAATTTACCGGATCATTGCCATCAAACTTTCTCATCTCAATTTTTCTTGATTTTAGGAGCTCGATCTTGAAACAACTGTAACTCTGTACTTTCGGATCTTTAAGTTCAGAAATTTGGGTCTATAATATCCCTCTGAGTCCTCTTTCTAACTCTATAAGTTTGATTGCAATTGGATTCCTAAAGAAAGATTTATTCCCAATCTCTCGTGATGACCTAATTATATACCTCTTCAGAAGAGCGAACTTGTATGAAGTGCCACGTGTCACTGTTTTGACCTCCAAATCTGAAATATATACATAGGAAACTACAGTCCATCCTATTTTTGTAACTTCTTATGAAATTTCAATATGATGCTCAGAGAGAGAGTTATGACTCCCTAGGTCACCTGTTTGTAATGTAATTCGGAAGTCCGCAAAAATGCCAACTTCCTCAGATCATATCTCTGCAAATATAGCGATAAAAGCTCTGAAATTTGGAGTTGACATTCAGAACTATTTCGGCCCAAATGGGTTTTTGTTTTAGCTTTTGAAACATCACAGAAAAAAAAGTTATAGAGAAAGTGGCATGATGACCTATTTGGAGCAGCGAAACCCTAGAATCGAAATATCTAATACCAAATGTTATGAAACCAGCTCACAAAAAGATAGAAAAGGTAGATCAATGCCTTAGAAACAAGCCTCTTCAAGGGGGAAACCTCCTTTACATTACAAAAATGAACAATTCTTAGATGATACAAATGACAAGACCTCCTTTCTATATATAGGAGTCTAAGGGGTCATAATATAATCAGAGCCGACGTAACAATAATAATGTAAGGACACAATAATAACAATAGTGGGCTTCTATGGGGCACAATATGGTAACTACATGGGTACAACAATATAATAAGGGGGTTGTACTAATAACAATAAGGGGTTACACTAGTACTATAGGGGCCTAACACAAGTAATATGAACAAGAAAAAATTGACAAACACACTTTTTTGTTTTCAATGTCTTAATCTCAAGAATCTACTAATGCAAAAATCATCTTTCAAACCTTAATACAAGATAAATGCAATTTTTTTAATTTTTCAAATAAATTATAAGCAACAACATGCAAAAATAAATCAAAGACTGAAAACTAAGGAAATAATACTTTTTACAAAACTGGAAAACTGTCTCATTGACTGGGAAGCAAAGTGATTTATGCCAAGCAAAGGAAGGAGATTGAATGAAAAATACAAGGAAGTTCAGTGACCAAACACCACACACCAATCAAGAGGATGACAAACAACGAAAAGTAAGAAGCCTCAAACAATGTGAGAGATTATACCAAGCAGAGTCTAAATATATCAATGAATGATTGACCCAAGCAAACCAAAGCATTCAAGAAACCCTAAGGTATTTAGTTCACATGGTTCAGCTGGGAGAATTTGAAAAGACTTGAAAACCGGAATCAAAAATCTTAACAATCAACACTTTTGACACAATAAAGAGGAGAAAAACAAGGTCAGAGGAAAAAACACACTGGACGATCAACCAAACAAACTTCAAAATTTGAAACTTACAGGAATCGTCACAAGTAAAACACTAGCAACATGTACCGACAACAAATCGTCGCACCTCCCTAACCAAGAACTTTGTGATGTGGTCGCGAAAGTACATCAGTTAGCTACGTCGAGCCAATTTCAGGACTCATTGTGACTATTAGACAATTTAATTGTGTCATATAGTAAAAGGCGCAACCTAGAAGACAACGCAAATGCGACTACTTCGTGACTGTTAGAAAATAAACAACGATGACCTCAAATCAAAGGAAAAAAATGAAAGTTGGACTGGAGCAAGGCCAAATCTATCACTCAGAAGGGTGGGAAGGCTACATGAGTAGTCTAACAACTTCCAGAATAGAGCATGCTACCTAAACAATAAGGAAGACATTAAACAAACAAAACAAATCAAGATAAAAGACAAAAGACAAGTCCTGAGTGTGGTCACCAACTTGTGACATAGGTAAGTTCCCTCTACAGACAGAGGCAACCCCTCTAGCCCTAAAGTGGGTCTAGTCACTGCAAATACAATACCGAAGCAAATTTCCTTAGAATGTTGGTGTTACGAAGGCCTACCTTTAGTTCGACGTTTTATGAAGTCCTCGTCGTGTTGCTCCAGCTCTTGTTCTTATCGTCACTTATACCTGAAAACAACATGTAGAGAAACACCAGAAACACAATAGAAAATGACCAAGCAATCTACTTGAAGAGTCAAAGAACCTCAAGCTATCGACATACATTTTAACACACGATATAGGAAACACACTACTGATTTGTATTAATATAAATCAAAGTAAAACTTACAACCAAGCCTTGACGTTGTAAGCCTCCTCGAAGGGTCCTGTCGGCATGTCTCTGTAAGCATTTACTTGTGAATCCTCTCCGAAGGGAACATATGACTCTCTCTTTCATCCAAAATGATTGATGCTAGAAAGCTCTTAAGCCAACTCTACTCAAACATCTCTCAAACCAAAATACATATGAGGCTACTTCCACACTCCAATAACACTCTCTACCTCTACTCCTCTCTTAGAAACTTGAAACTATCAAATTACATCTAGCTATCATTCAGTTACATCCAAGCTAGCTAATCTCCTTCATGGAGGAGATATTTATAGGAGGGAGAGGTCCCATAAGAGAAGGAAGGAAGAGCTTATCTCTTAGGGAGGTTTCAAAAAAGGTGGAACAACTATCCCAGAGGAGATAGGCAAGCTCAACTGACCCAACAACTAGCCCTAGGACCACCCATGAAGCAATTTCATCTCAAAGTTTCAACGAGTTGTTGAAAAACTTGCCAAATCTAGCTCGTCACGGGTGCAACATAGGGACAGAGAAAAGACTTCTCTAGGGCTAGTGTTAACTTGTCCATCTTTGTGGGAGGGATAACTTCTGACCTTCGACGACCCAGAAACTTAGGTAAAAAGGGGTCTTCTTCAGGGATAATGAATTGAGACATTCTTCCTAAGATTGCAAGGAAGGTAATGACACATAATTGACAACATGACATAGCACAAATGTCAGTAACATGGACCGGCAGTACCGATATCAGGGAATGCAGAGTCAGTGACAAATTACTGTGTAACAGAGTTGAATGGAACAAAGTTTCTTGAAGCCTATTCATAGGTGAAACAACAATTGTTGTAGGCATGATGGTTATAGTTCTTTGAAAATTTTGATAGGCGTGATAAGGAAGTTACAAAGTAGTTTTCTCATGCCTATGATGGGATAGAAGCATAAATTGGAGATATCAGGTTGGTCTTAATAGATTCATTCATGGTAGAAGATACAGGATTGCCAAGAAAGAGGGAAAGTTGGTTTAAAAACTAGAGGATCAAAGAGAAAGATTAGGAAATCTTCCTAAAAAACCCAGGTATGAACATCTCCATTTTTAATAAGGGAATTCCCGTAAAAAAATTAAAAAGTAAATGGAGAAATTTGTTGTTAATCATTTAGAAGTTCATAAATTGTGAGGGTAGGTTTGGAAATATGTTCTTTTATCATGCTCGGTTAATGATGCATTATATTGATGGCAACGAAATCAATTTTCCATATTTCCTAATTTGTAGTTTAAGAAAAATGGGCACTAATATCCAATGAAAAATATAGTCTATTTAGAGTGCTCTATATCATCACGGGTTAGTAAAAATTTTAATTGAAACCCACTTGAGGATTAAAGGGAATAATTGGGAGGGTTTTCTAGTTCAAAACCATTTTAAAGAAGCTGAGCAAGATGAGTCCAATTCCAAGGTAAGAAAAAGCAATTGGAAACCCCCATCAAACCATTTTAAAGAAAGATATCATTACTAAAAACCATCAAGAAGAAGTGCATGACTTATGAAATCAGCCATTAAATAGTCTCCAAGATTTGTTGATATAGCTATTGAGCCTCAACCTTACACTCATTTACCTATCCTCCCAACAGCTTTTCCCTATTCACTTCTCTCTTTTGTCATCATTTCCTCCATCAACTTGTTCAATTCATTGCATTATATGTCTTTTTAACATGATTTGTTGACTGTGTTAATGATTGACTGTTGGTTTAGAATTTTGGTACATGTACAGCAATTCCGCAGCTGTTCTGCAATTCTGTAGTTGTTCAGAGATTCCACAGCCTTTTTGTTGTTTGCTATACTCCACGTGTCTTCTCAAGGAATGGGCCACATGGGCACGTTGGTATGACTGTGTACATGGTTCGTGTGCTATCAGCTAAGCCAACTCGTTCATATATACCCCCGGCCAACGCAGATGCACCCACGGTCAAAAAGCAAAGTTCCAAACGGTGGCACGGCTCTGCGTGAGCAACTGAGACACGTAACCACAACTGGCACTTCCTCCACGCCACGAAGACAGCAAGGGACAGGATCTAACCATAGATTTACTACCCATGATGACCGTTTCCTCCAAACGTGCACAGAGTTGCCTGTGTGTTGCTGCATAGTTAATTAGTCAAGACTGTAGTTGCTTAGTTTACGCAGAGGACAGTTTGTCCCTGTGCCTATAAATAAAGCGTTTGCATACGCTTAGTAGTTAGTCTTCAAGTTAGTTTTTGGCTGTAATCACTTTGTTTATAAAACTCTATTTTAAAGACTGTTTCATACAGCGTTTACGCTTTTGTATTTTGACATGCTGATTTTATATAAGAAGACTGTTCCTGTTCATCTCTACGTAGCTGATCTTTAGCTGGTTGAGTGGATGGAGGGCCCCCATCTACCACAACCTATGTATAGTAGCATTTAACTTTATTTTCCTGCCTTTCTTTGTTTTCATTTTCACATGTATAATAATGTACAGTTTGATTTCATGCCTTTACATTTCCAGCACTTTTCAGAACTGATCAGTTTGTTTATGCAGGTGTGTTAGGAGCCCGAGATAGTGTGTTTTTATTTCTTTTTATCACTGATGGTATTTGAAGTTGTCTTGTCTTAGCTGCTGATTTTTACCTTGCTTACTTAGTTTCATTGCTAGTTTACTTTATCAAGTTTTTGACAAGTTGCTTACTAACCTTTTGATGGTCTTCTCATCATAATTGACTAACCTTTATTGGACCAAAATATCATTGAGTGGCAGCTTGGTTTGATTAGCTTTTGGACTCATATTACTGATTCCTTCTTAACTGTTTTTCACATGAACAATTTCAGCTAGAGGCAGGATGTTAAGGAAGAATGAAGTGTTATGATTTGTCATTTAAGTTTTGCAGTTAAAGTAGTGTTTTTCACTTTCCATTGAGTTAACATAGATGCTATTTTTGTTCTTATCAGCAGCATAGATAGTGGACTAGTGCCATTAGTCACTTTGTTTAATGCTTTTCTTTCATTTGAAGTTTCAATTCCATTGCAAGTCACTTTTCAAGCTTTCTCTTTAAAAAGTTCAAGAAACATTTAGAAACCACCATATGCACACACACTCACTCATTTGTTTATAAATCCATCACTCCATCTTAGGAAGATAAGTCAAACACAAACTAAAAAAGACAAAAAGAACTAGGAAAGGCTGCTTAAGTATATATTGTACACTTCACTTCATCAGCTTACGAGCCCCGGGTTGACAATTTATGATAGCAATTTAGACAACACTAAATTGACCAAACATTTTGGTGCCGTTGCCGGGGAAGTGAAATTAGGTAGCCAATTTCTAAAAAAAAAATTAAGAAAATTTCAAGAAAGGGAAATTGATAACCTCTCAAAGTATGCTCTCCTCTTGCACCTAGAGTGATCTGGAGGATCAGAAAAGAGAAAGTTATTGGTTTAATAGTTTCTTAAGTATGCTCTCTTCTTGCACCTAGAGTGACCTGGAAGATCAGAAAGAGAATTATTAGCCTGACTTGAAGGAAAAAATAAAAAAATGACATGCATAGAGCTAGAGATTCTAGGGGAAGGTTTTTAGCTAGAGCCAAGAGTTCGATTTTTATAAGTCCATCTACTTCAAGGAATAGACAAGAGACACCTCCCTCATCTCCAACTGACACTCCTAGCCCTAGGATTCCTGGAATTCAAGAGGCAAGAATTGACTCTCCCACACCTTCTATTGAATTTGAATCAGAAAGAGATCCTTTCCTTTCTTCTATAGGAAGACCAATTGTAATTGAAGAAGTAGAATCATCTGAACAAGAGGGAGAAATTCCTTCTCATTCACCCTTTGTAGAAGAACCAGAAGATTCTGAAGTCTCTAGGGAAACCATTATGACAGACGAAGGAGGTGGTAGAGGTAGAGGTAGAGGAGGAGGAGGAGGAAACAATGGAGGAGGTAGAGGTCACATTGGAGGAAATAGAGATGGGGATAACTCATTTGGGTTTCCTATCGTTGATGAGGATTCCCGAGCCACAATGAAAAACATATCACCATCTGTCCTCCCAAACTTTCATGGGTTAAGAACTGAGGACCCTGAAACATTTTTATTTGAGTTTGAAGTTGTATGTCGAACTTATGACTATCTGGATGACACTCAAAAACTCAAATTGTTCCCTTCCACATTGAAAGGACAAGCTTTGAAATGGTTCATGGGGTTACTCACTCAATCCATTAGGTCTTGGAATGATATGAAACAGACATTTTTGGATAGGTACTTGGACTATTGTATGCCTACCAACCACAAGGATGAGGTATTTAAAATGGTACAAAGAGAAGATGAGAACTTAGAGGATTTACTCGAAATATTTCAATATAACCTGAAAAGAGAAAAAATGAGTAGCTTGGATGAGGAAACCTTGAAAGCCCTCCTACTAAAATCCATTAGAGATGAATGGATAGACATTCTGAACATGATGGGGAAAGGAGATATATCTCAACTTTCACTCAATGATATAGCAGAGCTATGTATCCATCTCTCAAGGGGAAAATCAAAAACTCAAAAAGGGCCTAGAGATCCTTCTCTCCTCAGAGCAAATAAATCTGCAACTGGATCAGTAAGTAGGGCTGAGATCGGCAATATGCTTGATGAATTCAAAACTGACATCTTAGGGAGTCTTAGTGAACAATTAGACACCCTTAAGATCCACAATAAACAGAAAGCAGAAGCCGAGGCCTTGGCCATCTTTTGCCCGAAATGTAGGAAGAAACATGCTTTAAGGGAATGTCCCTTGGAAGCACAAGTTGTGGAAACATGTGTAAGTTGCTCAGAAAACCATGAGACCAAGGATTGTCCTTCAATCCCTGGGCTCAAAGCAGTCTTTCAAGAATATCCAAATACACTTGAATCTCTCTGTTTTGTTGCAAGGAGACCTTGGCAGGGGCAACAAAATCAAGGGTTTAACAACTCTATGAATTTTCAACCCCAACCAAATTGGAATCCTTGGCAACAACCTTGGCCTCAACCTCAAAATCCTTTTCAATCATGGATGCAAAGCATGCAAAATCCTTATGGGAGATTTGCTCAATTCTATCAATATCCTCCATCTTTGCAGAACCAGCAAGCTCCACAACTTCCAAATCAAAGTCAACAACTATCATTGCCATTCCCTCAACAACAACAACCTTCTCCACAAAATCAAAATTCTCAACTCTTGCTTCAATCCCAACAGAAGTCAAATCAACTTCCTTCTCAGCCATTGCCAAACCCCAATAATAGGAACCCTCAAAATGCTTACATGATGGAAGGTCAACCATTCCCTACCTATATGATTGTTCCTCTCAATGAAGTACAACTCAGATCAGGTAGAATCCTAGATCAACCTTCTATAAATGTTCAACAACCAAGCATTTCTGAGGAAGAATCTCTTAAAGCTAATAAGGGTTCAGAAGCATCCCTTCAAAACCCAAATATTCAAAAAGAAAAAGAAAAAGAATCAACCCCCACAACTCCCATAGTTGAACAACCTACATCTTTAGCCACACCTCCTTTTCCTGAAAGGTTACAAATTGACAAAGGAGTGGAAAAACAAATTTGGTTGCCTGACTATAATTTTCTAGATGAATTGAAGAATGTCTGTATCAAGATTCCCTTGTTACAAGCCATCAAAGAGATTCCCATTCTAGCAAAAACAATAAAGGAGCTGAGCCTTAAAAGACCAGGAAGGAAACCAAGAGATACCAGAAGGATCCACCTGGTAGGAAAAATTGCAGATATTATGATGGGAAAGATTACCATGCAGAAATATGTAGACCCCGGTAGTCCAATTGTCAAAACACATATCAATGGGGTAGAAATACCAAATACTTTGATTGATTTAGGGGCTGCTATCAACATTATGAGTAGACAGACCATGGACCAGTTAAAACTTCCTAACCTTCTCTTTACACCTACTTTACTGCAACTTGCAGATCGATCAATCATTAAACCTTGATGGTGTATTGGAAGACATTCCAGTCTCCCTAGACTCTTGGGAATATCCAGTTGATTTTATGATTTTAACTCCCAAGAACAATCTAGGAGGTCATCCTCTTATTTTAGGAAGACCTTGGCTAGCCACAGTTGATGCTTTCATAAGTTGTAGGTCTGGGGATATGTATATTTCTGATGGCAATTCAACAAAGAAGTTCAATCTGTATCCTCCAGTGAAAGCAATTACAGAAATAGGAGATAATGAGTGGGTTGATGATGAAGATACTATACAACCTGTCTTTACCATTTCTGAGATTAGTGAAGATAGTCAAATTCTGAATACATTAGAAAATTTTGAACCATCTTCAGAATATGACTCTACACAATTTCAGTTGGATTCTGACATAGAGTGTCTATCATCTAGACAAATGTCTCTTTTCTCTATGGAAGAATTTGGTAGTTCTGCCATTGATATCTTTCCAGGAAAAACATTAAACATTAACAAAAACTTGGAAAAATCCTAACAGGAAGAGCTAACCAAAGTCTTGCAAAGACATTCTACCGCTTTTGCGTGGGAGTATACCGACATGAAAGGTATTGACCCTAAGACTTGCATTCATCACATCAACATTGAGGAAAACAGTAGACCAATCAGACAACCTCAAAGAAGGATGAATCCAAACCTTAGGGAGATAGTGAAAGAAGAGCTCCAGAAGTTACTCAATGTAAACTTCATTTACCCCATTTCAGATAGCCAATGGGTTTCTCCCTTGGTTATAGTACCTAAAAAGAATGGTAAATGGAGGGTTTGCATTGATTACAGAGAATTGAACAAAGCAACCTTGAAGGATCACTTTCCTTTGCCCTTTATTGATCAAGTATTAGATACTTTAGCAGGTAAAAAGTTTTTCTCATTTTTGGATGGTTTTAGTGGTTACAATCAAATTCAGGTAGCACCTGAAGATCAGGACAAAACCACATTTACTTGTCCATGGGGAACTTTTTCCTACCGAGTACTTCCTTTTGGATTATGCAATGCACCCGCTACATTTCAAAGGGCTGCACTAGGAATCTTTTCAGATCTAATTCATGATTGTGTAGAGGTCTACATGGATGATTTCACAGTTTATGGTAACACATTTGAAGAAGCATTGGAAAATTTGGAAAAAGTCCTAATTAGATGTAAAGAAACAAATCTTTCATTAAGTCATGAAAAGTGTTTTATGATGTTTACTGAAGGGATTATTTTAGGACATCATATTTCAGGAGATGGAATTAAAGTTGATAGATCCAAAGTTGAAGTTATCTCCAAGTTACCTGTTCCAAATTGCCAGAAAGATGTTAGAAGTTTTCTTGGGTTTACTGGGTATTATAGAAGATTTATTGAAAACTTCACCAAGATAGCATCTCCTCTCTTCAAATTACTTACCAAAGACTGTGAATTCAAATGGGATCCTGAATGTCAGTCTGCATTTGAAACTTTAAAGACTAGAATATCTGAAGCACCCATTTTGAGAGGGCCAAATTGGAAACTCCCTTTCCACATTTCTACTGATGCTTCAGATACAGCTCTAGGAGCTGTTTTGGGACAAAAGGATTTGGTCCCTTATGCCATTTATTACACCAGTAAAAATTTGACTCCCACTGAGTTAAATTACATTGTGACTGAAAAAGAATTCTTAGCCGTTGTTCATGCAATCAACAAGTTTAGACACTACATAACCGGCTATGAAACTTTTGTCCATACTGATCACTCTGCAATTAGATATCTCATGAACAAACCTGTTACTAATGGCAGAGTTACAAGATGGCTCTTACTTTTACAAGAATTCAACATTACTGTGTTAGATAGACCAGGAAAACAAAACACAGTAGCTGATTTCTTGTCTAGAATCCAAAACACTAACAAAGATTCTCCTGTAGAGGATAAGTTTCCAGATGAATACTTGTTTGCAGTAAATACCAAGACTCCTTGGTATGCAGATATTGCTAATTATCTAGTTACAGGGAAGCTACCTCCACACTTATTTCCTAATGAGAAAAGGAAAATCATTCAGGAGAGTTCACATTATTCTTGGATTTCTAATGAATTGTTCAAAACAGGGCCAGATTGTATGATCAGAAGATGTGTTCTGGAAGATGAAATGCCTGACATCCTTAAGGCATGTCATGATGAACCGTGCGGCGGACAATTTGCTGACAAGAGGACGACCTATAAAATCCTTTCTTTAGGATATTATTGGCCTTCCCTCTTTAAAGATGCAAAGCAATATGTTAGAAGGTGTGACAGCTGCCAAAGAGTTGCGAGACCAACTCCTTCAAATGAAATGCCACTACAGCCACAGGTATGCATCGAACCCTTTGAGAAATGGGTTCTAGATTTCGTTGGACCTATTAATCCACCATCTAAGCAAAAGAAGTATATATTGGTTTGCACTGATTATGTTACTAAGTGGGTAGAAGCCAAGGCATTACCTTCTGCCACTGAAAATTCAGTTGTTCAATTTCTTTTTGAGGATATTTTTACTCGTTTTAGTGTCCCAAGAGAAATTGTGACAGATCAGGGAAGTCAATTTACATCTAAATTGATGGAGAAGCTGATGGAGGAATACAAAATCAAGCACAGAACATCTACTCCATACCATCCGCAAGCAAATGGTCAAGTGGAATCTACAAATAAAGTTCTTGAAAGCATCATCACCAAGACTGTTTATCTTCATAGAAGAGATTGGGCAGAAAGGCTTCCTGAAGCCTTATGGGCCTATAGAACTACATGGAGGAACACAACAGGACATTCTCCCTATGAACTTGTTTATGGGAAGAAGTCCTACTCCCCATTGAGTTCCAAATCAAGACCTTCAAGATGGCAGTTCAATTGGGGATGAGCCTATCAGAAGCCCAAAAGCACAGAATGGACCAGCTAAATGAGCTAGATGAAATAAGACAAGATGCAATTCTAAGGACCGATCTAGTTCAGCACCAAAGAACTAAGTGGCATGATCGACACATCAAAGAAAGAAAGTTTCAGAAAGGAGATTGGGCACTATTGTTTGATTCCAAGTTTAAGGACTTCAAAGGAAAATTTCAAACTCATTGGCTTGGGCCATATGAGATTGATGAAGTCTTTAACAATGGAGCAGTTTGAGTGAAGACCATTGATGAGCTTCAGACTCCTCTCATTGTGAATGGCCACCGATTGAAAGTCTACCACAAGCCACTCTCAAGGGAGGAATTTGTTAAAATGTTCCAAGAAGATTCTGCAATAAGGCTAGTGGAGAAGAATTCTTCTCCTCCATCAGCCTAACCTTTGTTCCTTTCAGAAAAAAATAAGAAAAAAAAAAAAAAAATAAGAAAAAAAAAAAAAAAGAAAAAAAATCACTTGTATAAGATTGAAAACCAATCTTGGATTGGCGGTCTTATGCAGAAAATATGAAGTGAAAATCAGGGTCACCTGACACTTTATATTTTCCAAAAAAAAAAAAAAAAATCTCTCTTTCTCTTCCCATCTTATTCGCCATTTTTTCCATATCATCCATTTCATTCATCTCATCCATTTCATCCACCTCATCATTTTCACTCCAGCCCATTCATTCCATCTCATTTTCACCAATAAAGTCCCTCTCAGGACTATTCCATTCAGTTAAGTTATTTTAATCCTCTTTGTGCAGGCAGAAAAGTGTTGCTGCAATTTCCACAGCTAGGAGCCAATTCCGCAGCTGATATCAAGATTCCGCAGCCAATACACTCTATTCCTGCAAATAAAACAACTCTGTTTTCAAAAAGAAAAAAATCTGCAGTCAAAAGCACCAGCATCATTAAAGAGCAAGGACACATAGCATATACAAAGGCAGCAATAAATCAAAGGTTAGGGATCAAAATGCAAATACACGAAGGTATGTTCTAAATTTCTAACTAACAGTTATATCATTTATGTATGGTTTTCGGATTATGGTATGAGGCACTTAATGTAATGATTGACAAGATCCCCGTCCACTCCTCATCCATTATTCTGCGTAATACACCTCACCACCTTCCTAACGGTTCCCTAATTGCTGTTGATTCGAACGTAATACGGCCTGCTCTCTCATTAATCCTTCGTACCAGAGTGACGTGTACTGTTGTACCACGGCTCTCCAATTGATCATTCCGCAGCCAAGTGTACGCAGCCACCCGACGTTCAGGGATTTGGTCGTTGTATCCTCTACTCATAACTCCGCTTCTCGCATGCATAACCTCATCTTCGCATTGTTATCTACGCCCTCACCATTTTCACTCTCGGTTTCATTCACTACTCTGTTTCACCGTAAACATTTTCTGTTCTATTTTCCTCACCGCTCCACTCAAAACCCTGACCACCAGTCTTGTAATTGCATCACAGCCACTCTGTTATAGCCGTAATTCCATTCTGTTGTAGCCGTAATACCCACTGCTGAGCACTGTTTTCCCGTATAGCTCTCTCCTCCAGTATTCAAAACAGCGCTGTCAGAACAGCAAGAGAGCTGGTAACCGAAATGGGAAAGTTATTAAGAGCAGAGCCGGAAGGTTCTAAGTTTCTAAACGGTTACCCACAAACAAAGAATGCCCTGCAGAAGGCCAAGTGGTTGAAATTCATTCAGAAGTTTAAGGGGTATAACAAAGAAGTTACAAAAGCGTTTGCCCAATCATTTAATGGAAAAACAAATACTGTGGAGGTAGGAGACCTGCAGTTCACTGTCACAGAGAGCAGCTTGGCCCAAGCAACCGCTTTACCTCAGACAGGGGAACGTTGGTTCAAAAATCGAACTGTTGAAGACCAAGAGTGGAAGAACATGTTGAAAAATCCAGGTATGGATACCACTATCTTCACCAAGGGAATTCCTGTACGTGTTATTAAAGAGGAATGGACTGCCTTACTTTTGCTAGTTCAGAAATTTTTAACATGTGAAGGCAGATTTGGTATAATGTATGTTTATCATGCAAAGATAATGATGCATTTTATGGGTGAACATACCATCAATCTCCCTTATTTCTTGCTAGCTAGTCTAAGAAAAATGAGTGCCACTGTTCAGAAACACGTGGGAAACATTGAACCCCACTTATATCACCATGGACTCATTAAAATCTTGATTAAGGAGCAGTTAAAAATTAAAAAGGATACATGGGAGAAGTTCCTTGTTAGAAATCATTTCCAAGAGGCAGCTGAAGCCTCTAGTAGCTCCCCTAGGGTACCCAAGAGAAGTAGAAGAAAAGGGAAATAAATGGTTACCCAAGAAACTGCTGTAGAAGAAACTGCCCCAGAAATTGCTATAGAAGAGACTGCTGCCCAAGACACTGCTGTAGAAGTTGAAGAAACTGCCCAAGAAATTGTTGCAGAAACTCTTCAAGAAATTGCCCAAGAAACTGTCCAAGAAACTGTTCAAAAGGAAAAGAAAAAGGGAAGCAGAACAAAAAGACAAAAGAGGGATAAAGGGAAAGCCATTTTGCAAGAGTTATACCCTTCACCTGAACCCTCAATTGAAGAAGATACCCAAACATTAGCTCATAGGCTTGCTCAGCTCCAAGAAACTGCCATCTCCAAAAAGAAACAAAAGCAAAAACAACAAAAGCCAAAGAGTACTAGCCTGCAAGTAAGAAGAAGCAGTAGACTTATAGAGAAGAAGAGTGTGACTAAAGAGAAACAGTCCCATTTCATTGATTTGGGCACACCTGAGAAGACTCCAATTCGGCTAGCTATTGAGCTAAGTCCTCCAAGAGAGGAAAGTCCTTTCCAGCAAGAGAGAGAAAGCAGTTTTCAAGGATTTGAATTTAGGCCAAGACAAATACCTGACATTGACCCTGTCCAGCAGGAGGCATATGATTATTTGGAAACATTAGAGCAATCTGTTGCTGGTCCTAGTACTGTCTTGCCCCTTGAACAACAGGTTCAATCTCTGAAGCAAGAAATATTTGAGTTAGAAGTCCTCAATCGCCATATCAAACAGGAAAACGAAGCATTGAGACAACACAGCAAAGTGGACAAAATGGTCCACGACAACACAATGCTTCATTTGGGTCTTTTGCAGAAAAAGAACAGGAAGTTAAAGAGAAAATGCAAGAAATTGAGCAGGGCCTTGGTTAACTTGAAATTCAGGTGCTTGGTTAGGAAACCGAGAGCAAGTTTGGTAACAAGGAGGAAAAGGAGAAGGTTGGATGTCTTGGCAGAGGCATCTGAACATGTGGACTGAAATATTATGACAAAGTTTTGGTTGCATGAGGACATGCAACACCCTCGCAGTGGGGGTATGTTGAGCCTCAACCTTACACTCATTTACCTATCCTCCCAACAGCTTTTCCCTATTCACTTCTCTCTTTTGTCATCATTTCCTCCATCAACTTGTTCAATTCATTGCATTATATGTCTTTTTAACATGATTTGTTGACTGTGCTAATGATTGACTGTTGGTTTAGAATTTTGGTACATGTACAGCAATTCCGCAGCTGTTCTGCAATTCCGCAGCCTTTTTGTTGTTTGCTATACTCCACGTGTCTTCTCAAGGAACGGGCCACATGGGCACGTTGGTATGACTGTGTACATGGTTCGTGTGCTATCAGCTAAGCCAACTCATTCATATATACCCCCGGTCAATGCAGATGCACCCACGGTCAAACAGCAAAGTTCCAAACGGTGGCCTGGCTCTGCATGAGCAACTGAGACACGGAACCACAGCTGGCACTTCCTCCACGCCACGAAGACAGCAAGGCACAAGATCTAACCATAGATTTACTCCCCATGATGACCGTTTCCTCCAAACGTGCACAGAGTTGCCTGCGTGTTGCTGCATAGTTAATTAGTCAAGACTGTAGTTGCTTAGTTTACGCAGAGGACAGTTTGTCCCTGTGCCTATAAATAAAGCGTTTGCATACGCTTAGTAGTTAGTCTTCAAGTTAGTTTTTGGCTGTAATCACTTTGTTTATAAAACTCTGTTTTAAAGACTGTTTCATACAGCGTTTACGCTTTTGTATTTTGACATGCTGATTTAATATAAGAAGACTGTTCCTGTTCATCTCTACGTAGCTGATCTTTAGCTGGTTGAGTGGATGGAGGGCCCCCATCTACCACAACCTATGTACAGTAGCATTTAACTTTATTTTCCTGCCTTTCTTTGTTTTCATTTTCACATGTATAATAATGTACAGTTTGATTTCATGCCTTTACATTTCCAGCACTTTTCAGAACTGATCAGTTTGTTTATGCAGGTGTGTTAGGAGCCTGGGATAGTGTGTTTTTATTTCTTTTTATCACTGATGGTATTTGACGTTGTCTTGTCTTAGCTGCTGATTTTTACCTTGCTTACTTAGTTTCATTGCTAGTTTACTTTATCAAGTTTTTGACAAGTTGCTTACTAACCTTTTGATGGTCTTCTCATCATAATTGACTAACCTTTATTGGACCAAAATATCATTGAGTGGCAGCTTGGTTTGATTAGATTTTGGACTCATATTACTGATTCCTTCTTAACTGTTTTTCACATGAACAATTTCAGCTAGAGGCAGGATGTTAAGGAGGAATGAAGTGTTATGATTTGTCATTTAAGTTTTGCAGTTAAAGTAGTGTTTTTCACTTTCCATTGAGTTAACATAGATGCTATTTTTGTTCTTATCAGCAGCATAGATAGTGGACTAGTGCCATTAGTCACTTTGTTTAATGCTTTGCTTTCATTTGAAGTTTCAATTCCATTGCAAGTCACTTTTCAAGCTTTCTCTTTAAAAAGTTCAAGAAACATTTAGAAACCACCATATGCACACACACTCACTCATTTGTTTATAAATCCATCACTCCATCTTAGGAAGATAAGTCAAACACAAACTAAAAACGACAAAAAGAACTAGGAAAGGCTGCTTAAGTATATATTTTACACTTCACTTCATCAGCTTACGAGCCCCGGGTTGACAATTTATGATAGCAATTTAGACAACACTAAATTGACCAAACAATAGCAGAAGAAGAAGCAGAGAAAATACCATCACCAATTGCAAGTCCAACAAGGAAAACCCCATAAATTGACCCTGTTCCACAAGAAATCTATGAGTATATAGAATCTCTTAAACATAAATCACAAGGAAAAAATGTTGATTTATCCTCAAATCAAGAAGAAATTATGAGTGAAGAAGTTCATTTCAGCCATCCAGAAGAATCTAGAATTGAAAATGTTCTTAAGTAGGAAATTTATGAGCTAGAAGTGTTAAACAAGTTTATGAAAAAGGAACATGAAGAAATTAAGGTACAAAATGAAATTCAATGGACTCAAAATGATAATATTCTCCTACATCTTTGCACCTAGTACAAGAAAAATAAGAATTTAAAGGCTAAAAACAAACTTTTCAAAAGCAAAATCAGGGGGTTGCAATGCAAGATTTTAATGAGGAAACCAAGGATGGAAACCATAACCAAAACTAGAAAAATAATTTAGATGTTCTTGCTCAAGCTTCGAAGGTAGCTTAGTGACATAGTGGGTCAAAATTTTGAAATTTTGTGCATGAGGACATGCAATATCTTCTATGTGGGGGAATGTTGAAGACAAAAATTGTTCCTTTTTGACACCTTCCCTAAATTCCATTCACTCCATTCTCTTCCTTTCATACCATAACAAACTCAATATGGTGTCATCTTGTAAGGTTATTGGAAAAAATAGGTACTTAATCATCTTTTATTCATAGTTTCCTTATTATTTGATTTAATATTTTCATAAGCTACTGAATTGCATCATTTTTGAAGCTAATGATCAATTATACAACTTACTTGAAGAATCTGTAGGTTCCAAAACACCACTTGAGGAAGGAAATATATGGACAGGTAGCTGAAAACCGACACAACGATATCCACCTGTCTTCCCGATACATGTTGGCTTGATGGGCCCTGACCTAGGTTCAATGCTAATTATCCAAGAAAATCCCTACACTGCTAGCCCTTTCGGCATTAATTCACGGAGTGCAGACTGAAGTCTTACCCAAAGCAGTATGGGGGAATGCAGGAGCCAAGTTTCCACACCCTAAGATGGCAATGATGTCACTTTATACCCTAACCCTTTATTTGCGTAGATCAATAAGCCTTTTAGGGCTTATCGATATACTTCCCTTAGGCTTCCTCTAGATCTCTGTGAAAGTCTATGACTGTCTTTCACGTACCCTAAATAGGTGATTCAGACACTTATGTACCTCTATGATTAATCTTACTGTACCCAGATTAGCTTAAGTAGTGGATAACTTCAACATGCATTATGATTATCTTCGCGTAAATAGATATTACTTTTTGTGTTCATATAAAAAAGCAAAACACATAGATTCATGCATCAATATAACATTAAATCATAAACCCACTATTCAGCATAACATTATCACATGCATTCATAACATAAGTAAACTAGCTCATACAGAGGTAATTCCAGAATAATTCTCTTTATTGATGTTTAGATCTCCTTTATAGACTCTAACTACCCTGCGCACACAGCTGCAGAGCCTCTTTCCTACACTAAGGCTCTTCACTCTTATCTCTCACAAGCCCATTACATGAATGAACCTTCCAAACATGTCTGAACTGAACTAAAAACTACCTTAGACTCTTCTACGACTTCCCTTTTTATACAATCCCATGGTCCACAAACAAAGGGTGGATTTCATAAAGTTGACACAAGTTACATAAACTAAGGGCAGAAAACCTTGATGAATATTTACATCTTCACACTCCGCAACCACAAAATGCAGAGAATTTACATTATTTATACAAAAATTGGGCCTTTAATCCCAAAAATTGGGTTTTTACCCCAAAATTGACCCTAGGGGACCTGTTCCCAATAGGCCCCCAACATAAATCTGGTGACTCACCCCCGAGTCACTTTGCTGGCACATATTCATTGTCGCGAATACCTCTCATCTCCACTTGTACTACTGCAACTGCGACAGTACACTGCATCACCACCTTCTTAACCTACTCGACCAACTACTCCATCATTGGTCCTATGCTATTTGCATGTATTTTCTGCTGTGTTGCCTTCAGACCAGCCAATTTTTCTTCAATGGAGGCCATGAGTACATAGGCTTCATCTAGCGAAGGCCCCAATTTGGCCTTCAGTACTACCTCCTTGCGCTGTGCTACGTCCACTTGTTCCTTCAGTGCCTTCACTTCCTACAGCTTTGCCAACCTCTTTGTGATGGCGATGGGGTGTGACGTTGCTTTGACCTCGTCATACTTCTGCTGCAGTTCCCTTGCCTCCATTTGTAGTTGCTTCACGTTGGAATCTTCCTGCAAGTTGGTAACTACTTCAAGTGACTATTCAAAGGGCGAAGTGCACTCCTTCACTACGAAATCCACTACAGCAACTGCATCCTTGATAGCTACCTCATGCTGCTCTCTGACTTCTAGTTGAGTTGAAAGTGGGAACCTCAACTTGAGCTATGTGATTTTAAGGTTCAACTCAAACTGAACGTTAGCCAGCGTTGTCCTTGCATTGTGCACACCTATAGGAAGCTTCCAAATTCTAGCGTTGACTGGTGCATCTTCTGGTATATTCAACTCTGCAATAGTTTGGCATGGCTCAACTACTACGGTTATGGTGCGCTCATTCTTCTCTGTGATCTTCTTAAGAAGATCAATCACGAAAGTATTTTCTACGAACATCTGGGCATTGTTGAACTTCTGGTCTCCAATCACATTCAGCTTGCACTGCTCTCTAGCCCGAAGTTCTGTGATCACACTGTCATGTAGGGTGTGAAGGGATTTTCTTGGTAGCACGACCAAGTTCAACCCAACCTTCTTGAGGGCACTGACGGTGGCCTTGTCAGCTTCCACTTCTGTAGTCAATGCTCCGTCCAGTAGTGCGATGCCCCGGGGATCCAAGGAGCAAACCAGCTCCATTGCTTCTAAGGTCCTAGGCACCAACCTAGTTGAATCCAGGCTACAATGTACCACACTGGTCTACACCTGAGTGGAATGGATCTACAAGTTGTGAAGACCTGTCTGAATGGCGACGAAGGCTTTCTACTGCTGCTGCTTGAATTTTTGTAGCAGTTTCGCAGTTGTGTCCCTCAATGTGTCCCCAATATCATTTAGATCACCTTTAGTCAAAGTGATCGGGTCAAGTGATGATTTTCTGGCCTTGGACTTCTTCTACAACCCTACTTTTTCCTACTCCCTAGTGCACTTAACCCAGAATGGAGTAGTCTCTGGGTTTGCACCTCCCTGTCTGAATTGCTGCTCTTCTTCCTCTATCTGCAGTGAAGGAGACTTCTAACTTTTGTTAGAGTCGCACTCTTCATATTCTTCTTCCTCATCTTCCTTCTTCTTATTAGCGTGTTCTGCATTAGATTTGTCTTCGACCTCCTTTTTCCTCCTGTCAGCCAACTGCTGCATATTCATCCGATCCTCTTCCTTCTTCTGCTTTGTGGTAGACTTACTAGACCTAGATGACAAGTCTGAGGCCATGTGCCACTCTGATGGCCAACTCTCTAGGACTGCTACTATTGCATCATCTATTTCCAGGCATGGAATATCATACCATTTTTTCTCCGGGTCCTTCCACACCTGGATGGAGACACAGTGGAAGTTCACTTTAAACTCCACATATCCTGACAACTGCTCAAAGACAGTTGGGGAAAAACTTGACTTACGGTTTATCACGACGTAGATGCTTCCTCCATCAGTACCCAAAATATTTTAGTGTCCTTAACCCTTGCGACGTGCTTGGTGGCTGAGAGCAAAGTGAACTTCGCTGCTTTTGGTAAATCTGATGCGACCAGAGGAAATTGGCTGTCCTCCGGTAATTCCCATGCAACCAACACAATTGAGAGTAAGAGCCAGGTGTAGTGGAAGGCCTTACTCTCCTCTTGTGATTCTCTATAGTTCATTAGGAACTCATCATAGAGGTAGCGTGCCTAATCAAATTGTATGCCCTCCGTGCAGTCGGCCGCTAGTGATACAACAGGTGCCGACACTTCATCTGCACAACACTTCCTTATTATTTTCCCAGCCAAAATCTGGGTGGTGACCTTAACTTGGGGGTTGGTTATGTTGGAAATTAAGTATTTGCACAGTTTCTTGGCAAGCTTGAATTTGTCCTTCATTCTCACGGTTGTTAGTGTCACTATCTTTATACCTCCATCAGTGATCAAATTGCTCTTTTTGCATGCATATTAGGTGTCCCATCTGATCAACTGCATTCCACTAGGTCATGGATCAACTGATGGTAGTGGTTTCATATCAGTTTCCCTCATGACATTCACTTGCTGACCTATTTTCACATTTTTTTTAGTCATTTACTGTCATCCAGTGTCATTTCATTCACAAAAACCAGTTTTAGGGTTTTAGTCTTACTAGGTCTAGGGTTTTTCATCATAGTCATCCAAAACTCAATAAAAGGTCAGCAGGCACATGAGGAGGATAAATAAACTCATAAAATCATAAATTTTACTTCTGTTATGCTCAATAAATTTGTTTTACCTCAAAACTCTGTTTTGATGTGAAAACAGGGTTTTTTCCATTATTGTAAAAATTTCACGTAATTTCAATGTTTCTATATATAATATGTATTCAAAGCTGTTCTTGGTGACCTGGTGAAAAGATCCACTTCCGCCATGCAAGAAATCAATGTAAAATTCCACCTACAAAAAGGTAAAAATCAGAAATAAAGTGAAATAGGGCATTTGTGAAAAAGCTAGCAAAACATTAGAAAAGTGGGTTTGGTTAATGAAAAAATTAAAAGCAACGGGATATAAAGGCCAATCCATGTGCTTGAGTCTTCATTGTTGCAAGTGAATGAGCTAAAGGCAAAGAAATCGTGTTTTTGAAGAAAGAGGCAAAAACAGAGGAAAAATCCCAAAGTTTTGCAGGCACTGCACACCTGGGCTTTGGTGCTGCACACCTACCTAGCGTTGCACACCTACCTGGCGTTGCGCACCTGGAACAGGTTTTCCATTATAAATTGTTCAGGCACTGCGCATACAAAGTGCGCTATGCACTGAGAGGCAGCGCTATGCACCTATCATTTGAGCATCAAAACAACTCCCATCACCTTACTTTGCTTCAAATTCCTCAATTGACCTCTCATCAAGTAAGTAAAGCTTCTCATCTTGTTTAGCAAGGGGCTTTTCATCAGTTGTGGTGATTTTCATGTCTCAAAAACTAAACCCTAGCTATACTCCAAATTGTTTCATAAGATTTGTAAAGGGTATTGTTTTCTATTGTTTCTATTCCATTAGATTATTTTCCTACACCCTATTCCCTTAAACTATTTTCCCTAAATCCCTTTCCCTTTCCCAAAATCATTAACGCTCACTTCCCAAACCCCACTCCCATTTACCAAACCCTAACCATATACCCTATTCCCAAACCCTAACTCCCACTTCCTATTCCTTCACTATATCCATTTCATTATCAAAACCCTCATCTACATTCATAATACCAGTCATTCCCTCATTCCCCAAAAGAACCCAACACTCACCTCCTTATACACACTACTTACCTCATATTTCAAAATCTCTTCATACTTATATGCTTTCACTTCAAATTCATAAGCATGGAGACAGATTCAGATTATGAGAGGGAATAGGAAACTCTCAGTGATTCTTCCAAAGAATCTCATGTACCAAGAAAGACACACAAAGGGGGAAAGATCATCCGGGAGGAAACTATCAGTCTCAAAAGCTTCTTGCTTGTCCTCTTGCTATATCTTGTTATAGACATCATACTTACTATGAGCTTGCCCAGTTGTTTGTCACCCATCTACATAATGGCCAAGTGAACCTTGCTGGTGTTTCCTTCACCTTGTCACCTACCACTATCTCAGAAGAAACATGCATTCCAAATGTTGGTGAACAATGGAACAAAGGATAGTTGTTGATAGTATAATGAAGAGGCTTAAGGCTAAGTTGAAAAAGGGCCTTAAGAAAGCAAAAATAGCATGATAAACTCAAATATCTTTGGTGAAGCATCATTGGCCTAGCAAAGAACTTAACAAGGGTCACTCATGCCAAATTTCAAGAAATTTGGTGCAATTTTTGTCATTTTTGAAAATTTTGAAGCTAAAAACAGGTTTTTTCAGCAGGTGGCACTGCGCTTTTGTTGGGGGCCTCCATTTGCAAAAAGGTTTGTAGTTTTGGAATCAGCATGAAAAAATATGCATGCTCAGAAATGACTAAGAATTTTGGACAAGTTCCGGGTCTCCAAAAGGGCAAAAAACACCCAAAAAGTGCCCTCTCTGCCACTTTTTTTCCGCACAGGAAGCAGTCTTGGGAGATTCCATTTTTGCAGGAGCAAATGGACTTCAAATCCAAATATTCAAGTTGTTCCAGAAAGTATACTTACCAAGCTTTCCAATGAGCTATTCTGTACCTGATTTGGACTTCGGGAGGCCTTCCAAAAGTGGCCTAGAAAACGTGCTATGCATAGGATCAGTGGCGCTGCGCATAGGACGAATTTTGCCAGTTTTCCCTGATTTTCCAAAATTTCGCCTAGTTTGACTATCAGTTGACTTTTTCTCTTCTCCTTGGTAGATTTGTAATGGTAAATCATGTAAGATGATGTAAATTTGATGAAAAATTACTTGAGGGGGTAGATACATCAGTTAGAGGTAGTTTGAGGTTGAATGAATCAGTTTCCATAATTTTAGAAGCAAGCTATTCCACTGCCCATTTTCTAGTTCCTAGTTTAGATGTTGTTAAAACAGCTCCTTGACTCATGGATTCGACCCTTGATGGCTAGTATAGGTGGTTTGATGCCTATATCATGTACTTTCTTAGTCATTTGTAATGGTTGGACTCTTGTTGATGCATTGAGCACTATTGTAAATCACTTCTGCAGTTTGGCAAGGAAATGAACTAGGGTTTTGCAGCATTTTGTGGGATTCTTGTGGTAATGTGTATTGGCATTATTTTTTCGTTTTTTACTTAGTGTTATTCTTATGTGTATATGTTCCAGCATCTATTTCTTTCTTCATAACTAAATGAATCAAGAGGATTATGTGGAATCCATTGATGTTCAATGCTCTGCCTTGAGGATACATTTAGTTTTTAATGTTTCTGCTGTTTGAAAAGGACTCATGAATTTTGGATGCCCTCTCCAACTCCTCACCAGTCTTTAGACTCACCATCACATCCAATTCAAAGTGCTAAAACACTTGTCTACCTTGCCCCACAGAAACCTCTGCAAATCTGAGTTGATTTCCCAGACCCAAAGTTGCCTTCCTCATTTGATCCAGTAACCAACCATCAAAATCAATCAAAATCCTCTAACCTAATATACCTAGCCTAAAATCAGCATTTCATTTAAGTCATATCAAGCCCTAGTTTCCATATTCTAATTGAGATTGACAAGGAGAGAGCCCTCTCCCGACCTGGTAGGGCTAGCTATCAGGTTAAGTGTGGTTTGATGTTATCTTAGTCCTACCTTCATTCAGCCTGAGGTAGATTTAGGCACTACCATAGTGTCGACTCCACTGGAGATGTAGTTTTATGTTCCTCAGCAAAATGTAATCAATTTCAGATCTAATTGTTGATGGTGGACAACGATCAGACATCGGAAGGCTGAAATCATTCACCTGGTGACTCCAAATCAGTTTCGAGATCAGATCCAAGGACTCCACTGGAGGATGAACCTGACCAGCAAAAACATGAAAGGAAAATATGGAAAGATCAGGTATTCGAGTTGGAATTTCATCCAAGACATTATGTTCTTTGTTATAAATTATTTCTTCTCTTTTCCCGAGAATGTCAAGAAGGCTTTGCAAAGTATATTGTATTTGAGAAAACATCCTCGGCCTACATTTGATTCCTTCCATTTGAAGATTGTGAATACCAAAGATTTGCATGTCTTTGAGCTTGCTCAAGAACCTTCTTCTGAATCTTGTGATGATCATCTTCAAACTGAGGAGCCTTAAGAGAGCAAGACCGATTCTACACCTTCTGTACATATTCATATACCTTGTAAAATTCCAGATTGATATAAGCCTCTCAATTTACCTCCTATATCCCATGGTTTCCCTAAAAATCATGACCTATATCTACCAAGATTTGATGGTGAATGCGACAACATCACTGCTGAGAGACATGTACTGAATTTTGAGTCTTTTCTTGACTTTTTTGAAGTTGATGAAGAGGATGTCAGTATAAGGATTTTTTCTCTTTCTTTGCAAGGTAAAGTCAAGAGTTGGTTCAAAACCCTGCCTGATGCAAGCATCTCAGATTTCTAGCAATTCATCAAAGTTTTCCTCGACAGGTGGTTGGTTATACAGAACCCTTTCTTGATTCTAGAAGAGTATAACCAGCTGAAAAGATAGCCAGGGGAGACAATACAACAATTTTCTGCCAGATTTAACCAAGTTTATTATTCGATGCCTGTTAATATAAGACCTCCTCCTAGATCTGCTCTCTTACACTACCCGGATGACTTTGATCCGGAAATGGAGTTTCAGCTAAGGGAAAGGAACCTTGCAACACTTGAAGAGATGCAGAACAATGTAGTAGATGTAGAGGCTCATTGTTGAGCAGAAGGGCAAAGTTGAAGGAAGAAGAGATGAAGAACATAAATCCAGAGGAATTGACATATTTAGAGGAAAAGCTTGACATTTTGGTAAGTACAGTGGAAAATATGATGCAAAAGATCACCATAAGGAATGAGTATGACATTCAAGACCATGGCTCATTTATTGAAGAAGAAAAAGTGGCTAATACAAAACATTTTGTTTCTTATCCCAGTTGTCATAGACCTAATAATGATTGCTTTATACATCATCTTGGAGAAGAGAGATCTGTTGATATGAAATGCATGCTTGATGATTTATTTTTTACTGACGATTTGCCTCAGTTTGATCAGTATGATGATGATTATGTTCTCCAAACAGAAGCTAATCTTGCAGACAAATCAGCAGATAGTTTGTGGAAGGAGGAAGTTCACTTTCAGGAGCTCGAGTACAGTGATTAGCCGATGCATATTAGCTATGGAAGTGAGGAGGAGAGTGAAACAAATTTTTAAGTAAGTGAAGGATATTTTCCTTTTTGTTTTGCTTCATTTCAGTTCATTAGAGACAACTTTCATGCAATCAGGAATCAACTGTCGATAAGTTTCGATCTTGACCATCTTAAGGGCAATGAAATCCTTGTTCAAGACTTCTCATATCGACATTTGCAGCCACCAAATGACACTGATTTTCAAGTTGTAGATGAAGAATTGGAAGCTGGAACATATGATCAAATGACGCAAGATGATTCTGTTCCATTCTGTTTTGAATCATTTCAGTTTTTGAAGGGAAAATTGCATAGTATATCTTCAAATGAGTAGCCTGTAGGAAATCATGTAATCTCATCGGAACCAATGGAAAATGGGTTGCAGCAGTCTTTTCAAGTTTTTCATGATCCAATAGCTGATGTGTTGGATGATGTCTCTAGTCAAAGTCCTTCTCCATTAGCTAACTGTAAGCTTGAAAAAAGTATTGATACAAACTTGATTTGGCAGCCGGTTTCTTTGTCATTTTCAGCAAGAGTCTTGTCACAAATCTCAGATGAAAGTTTGCATTCATGGTATGAGGAGAAGCAAAGCAATCCATTGGATGAGTGAAGTCCTAGTGCACATGAATTTCAATATCCTTACAGTGTTTTTGGAGTCAGATAGAGAATCCATATCATTCAACGGATCTATCTACAAGTTTCATGGGAGTTGCCTTTCAGTAGTTCTCTCTTGTTGTTCATAAGAAAGCACTTGTGGAGAATGCAAACAACAACCATAATGCTTACTTGGTTGCATTGGTTGTTTCATTTCACTTGATCAGGTGATGAATGGAATTGTTAGAGTAGGTTTTATTGAATAAGCTCCATTTTGAGCATATTTTCTAGTTTGTCAGTTGTGTTTTAGAATTATGTCAGTTTCATTTGAGTTATGAGTCTTGAGTCTTGAGTTTTGATGTTTTTGTTGCCAAGATATTGACTCCATTGCCAAATGGATAAGGCACTGGTCTGCTCTCCCAAATATCTACGCTTCTTGGCACCTCCAAGGAGATACCATCCCCATTGGAGCCAATGTTAGTGTTGGTATATTTATACCTCCATCAGTGATCAAATTGCTCTTTTTGCATGCATATTAGGTATCCCATCCGATCAGCTACATTCCATTAGGTCATGGATCAATTGATGGTAGTGGTTTCATGTCAATTTCCCTCATGACATTCACTTGCTGACCTGTTCACAAATTTTTTTAGTCATTTACTGTCATCCAATTTCATTTCATTCATAAAAACCAGTTTTAGGGTTTTAGTCTTACTAGATCTAGGGTTTTTCATCATAGTCATCCAAAACTGAATAAAAGCTCAGCAGGCACATGAGGAGGATAAATAAACTCATAAAATCATAAATTTTACTTCTGTTATGCTCAATAAATTTGTTTTACCTCAAAACTTTGTTTTTAGGTGGAAACAGGGTTTTTTTCCATTATTGTAAAAATTTCATGTAATTTCAATGTTTCTATATGTAATATGTATTAAAAGCTATTCTTGGTGACCTGGTGACAAGATCCACTTCTTCCATGCAATAAATCAATGTAAAAGTCCACCTGCAAAAAGGAAAAAGTCAGAAATAAAGCGAAACAGGGCATTTGTGAAAAAGCTAGCAAAACATTAGAAAAGTGGGTCTGGTTAATGAAAAAATTAAAAGCAAGGGGATATAAAGGAAAATCCATGTGTTTGAGTCTTCATTGTTGCAAGTGAATGAGCTAAAGGCAAAGAAATTGGAATTTTGAAGAAAGAGGCAAAAACAAAGGAAAAATCCCAAAGTTTTGCCGGCGCTGCGCACCTGGGCTTTGGCGATACACACCTACCTGGTGTAGGTTTTCCATTATAAATTGTTCAGGCACTGCGCATACAAAGTGCATTGCGCACCTGAGAGGTAGTGTTGTGCACCTATCTGTTGAGCATCAAAATGACTCCCATCACCTTACTTTGCTTCAAATTCCTCAATTGACCTCTCATCAAGTAAGTAAAGCTTCTCATCTTGTTTAGCAAGGGGTTTTTCATCAGTTGTGGTGATTTTCATGTCTCAAAAACTAAACCCTAGCTATCCTCCAAATTGTCTCATAATATTTGCAAAGGGTATTATTTTCTGTTGTTTCTATTCCCTTAGATTATTTTCCTACACCCTATTCCCTTAAACTATTTTCCCTAAATCCATTTCCCTTTCCCAAAATCATTAAAACTCACTTCCTAAACCCCACTCCCATTTACCAAACCCTAACCCTATACCCTATTCCCAAACCCTAACTCCCACTTCCTATTCCTTCACTACATCCATTTCATTATCAAAACCCTCATCTACATTCATAATACCAGTCGTTCCCTCATTCCCCAAAAGAAACCAACACTCACCTCCTTATACGCACTACTTACCTCATATTTCAAAATCTCTTCATACTCATATGCTTTCACGTCAAATTCATAAGCATGGAGATAGATTCAAATTATGAGAGGGAATAGGAAACTCTCATTGATTCTTCCAGAGAAGCTCATGTAATAAGAAAGCCACACAAAGGGGGAAAGATCATCTGGGAGGAAACTATCAGTCTCAAAAGTTTCTTGCTTGTCCTCTTGCTATATCTTGTTTTAGACAGCATTCTTGCTATGAGCTTGCCCGGTTGTTTGTCACCGATCTACATAATGGCCAAGTGAACCTTGCTGGTATTTCCTTTACCTTGTCACCTACCACTATCTCAGAAGCAACAAGCATTCCAAATGTTGGTGAACAATGGAACAAAGGACAATATGTTGACAGTATAATGAAGAGGCTTAAGGCTAAGTTGAAAAAGGGCCTTAAGAAAGAAAAAAGAGCATGATAAACTCAAAGATCTTGGCTGAGGCATCATTGGCCCAGCAAAGCACTTAAAAAGGGTCACTCGTGCCAAATTTCAAGAAATTTGGAGCAATTTTTGTCATTCTTGAAATTTTTGAAGCAAAAAACAAGTTTTTTCAGCAGGTGCGTAGTGCCACCGACACTGCGCTTTTGTTGGGGGCGTTCATTTGAAAAAAGGTTGGCATTTTTGGAATCAGCATGAAAAAATATGCATGCTCAAAAGTGACTAAGAATTTTGGACAAGTTCTGGGTCTCCAAAAGGGAAAAAAACACCCCAAAAGTGCCCTCTCCACCACTTTTTTGCCACACAGGAAGCAGTCTTGGGAGATTCCATTTTTGGAGGGGCAAATGGACTCCAAATCCAACAATTCAAGTTGTTCTAGAAATTAGACTCACCAAGAATTATAATGAGCTATTCTGTACCTGATTTGGACTTCGAGAGGCCTTCCAAAAGTGGCCTAGAAAAAGCGTTGTGCATAAGATCAGTGGCACTGCGCATAGGAGGAATTTTGCTAGTTTTGACTGATTTTCCAGAATTTCGCCTAGTTTGACTATCAGTGGATTTTTTATCTTCTCCTTGTTAAATTTTTAATGGTAAATCATGTAAGATGATGTAAATTTGATGAAAAATTACTTGAGGGGGTAGATACATCAGTTAGAGGTAGTTTGAGGCTGAATGAATCAGTTTCCATAATTTTAGAGGCAAGCTTTTCCACTGCCTATTTTCTAGTTCCTAGTTTAGATGTTGTTGAAACAGCTCCTTGACTTATCGATTCGACCCCTAATGGCTAGCATAGGTGGTTTGATGCCTATATCATGTAATTTCTTAGTCATTTGTAAAGGATGGACTCTTGTGGATGCATTGAGCACTATTGTAAATCACTTCTGCAGTTTGGCAAAGAAATGAACCAGGGTTTTGTAGCATTTTGTGGGATTCTTGTGGTAATGTGTCTTGGCATTGTTTTTTTCCTTTGTTATTTAGTGTTCTTCTTATGTGTATATGTGCTAGCATATATTTCTTTCTTCATAACTAAATGAATCAAGAGAATTAGGTGGAATCCATTGATGTTCAGTGCTCTGCCTTGAGGATACATTTAGTTTTTAATGTTTTCTGCTATTTGAAGAGGACTCATGAATTTTGCATGCCCTCTCCAACTCCTCACCAGTCTTTAGAATCACCATCACATCCAATTCAAAGTGCTAAAACACTTGCCTACCTCGCCCCACAGAAACCTCTGCAAATCTGAGTTGATTTCCCGGACCCAAAGCTGACTTCCTCATTTGATCCAGCAACCAACCATCAAAATCAATCAAAATCCTTTGACCTAATATACCTAGCCTAAAATCAACATTTCATTTTAGTCATCTCAAGCCCTAGCTTCCATATTCTAATTGAGATTGATAAGGAGAGAGCCCTCTCCTGACCCGGTACGGCTAGCTACTAGGTTAAGCATGGTTTGATGTTATCCTAAACCTACCTTCATTCAGCGTGAGGTAGATTTAGGCACTAACAATGGTGAGGTTGCGTTTTCCTATTTTTCCACCAAATTCCATGGTCGGATTCAACCCTAAATGTGGTAGCAATTTGACCCTATGGATCACCATATCTATGATGAGTATCGGTTCTCCTAACCACAGGCATCCATTTTGCACTAAGCATAGCAAGTATTTGATCACCATTAGGGTTATGGGCACGTGGTGGTAATATGACATCCATAGTAGGTTTAACAGTCCTGCCTTGTCCACCCATTTAATCCACTTCCACGGCTCCAGCGCGGTGACACCGGAATCTTTATAAAACACACGGGTCATAAAGGTATCCATTCCCAAAAATACAACAAGATGATAAGGGTCTCGTATGAGTAGGTCAACGTGGAAGTCAAACTAGTGGAAAAGGAGCCAAAGACGAATCAGGTAAGCGATAATATCGATGATAAGGATGAAGCTGATATTTTTCTTCATGATTTGCTTCTTTGATAGAAAATCATGAAGAATCACTATTTCATGTCATCTTATGTTATTTTTAGAATTTCTGTTGAGTAGGATAGGCTTAGAAATATTCAAACAATTTATTGAAGGAGGTTATAAAACCTACCTCCTGGCACGATGAACACATAATTGTTGTTAGTTTGAAATATTCTTTGCATTTATAAAAGCGAGATTGATATTCCTATGTGCATTTGGTTTTAATTCATGTTGAATCTCTGTTGATCGCTACATACCTACAAATCATAGGAGGCCCCCCTTGGAGTTGTAAGGTCTCATTTTTTTAGTTAATATTTCAATTTTGTATTTTAATCATGTAGCATTAGATTATCTCAACTAATATTTTAGTGTTTATTTTCAGTGAATACTTTTGACAATGAGAGCATATTTTGTGACAGAGTTTGTTGAATATTTCTTTTATAGATTTAATCACTCCTTTGTGTGAAGGATGAAGAAAATAAATCAAAAGGATTTATTATGCACATGTAAATTTTGAACAGTAGAATCATTTAATTTTGAATTGCAATTAGAAGTATAATTTGTTTCAAGGATTTAGTATTTTGATTTAGATTTGCTAGTGTGATATTTTATTTGTGTACTTAAGATTAGTTTCATTTCTGTCAGTGAGAAGTAGATCTAATTTTGCTGGTGTGATATTTATTTTTGCAATGTTAGATTAGTTTTCTTTTTTGCAAGCATAAAAAGAATTTGGATTTGATTTTGCCATTTACTTATGCATTTTAATTTAGCTTTATTTTTGTCAGTGTGTTATTTTCCTTTCATGCAAGAGTGACAATTTCTTAGATAAAACATGTGCACAAAAACGTCCTAATTTAGTTTGAAAATTTACTCACACAATAAAGAATTATAGCACAACTGGTGCACATACACTTCATCAGTTTACAAGCCTTGGTCGATAATTTATGTAGTAATTTAAACTTAATTAAATTACCAAACATATAGTGAGGCACAAAACAAATGAGTTAAGGCACAATATGATCAAAATGTCAGACTTCATTCATATTCCTAAGGGGATTTAGTTTTGGTCTATGATCAAGAGCACGATAAGATAGGCACTGGTAAATTCGAGCCCATGTGGCATGGCCCTTATGTTGTAAAACGTGCACTGGCAAAAGAGGCCTATGAACTAGTTTATTATGATGGAATTGCTTTGGGAAAGCCCAAAAATGGTCTTTTCCTAAAGAGATATTATGCTTAGATTATTTAGTGAATAATTTTTATATTGCTGTACCATATTTTATGTGTGGAAATTGTTAACATCTTTTTATGATTTTCTTCTACTTCTCCTGTTTATCTTGTGTTACACTTGATTTTCAAATGCAACGCTCCCTCAAACTTAAACTGGCTTTACTTATGGTGCTAGTCGTTGTACTCAAAATTTATCTTTCACAACCTGGGTCATTTATTCGTCCATGGATGAGTTAGTTTCTATTCATGGGATACGCCTTGGTCAAACAACGAATAATATTGCAGAGTATAACTTAGTGATTGAGCTATTACCTGATGCCATTTTATTTGGAATTCGTCAATTGATCATTAGGTTAGATTCACAACTCATAGTATTACATTTGAATGGTGTTTATTCGGTTAGAAATGCTTCCATGTTAAGAATGTTTTTGCGTGTTTGTATTTAGGAAAGAGAGTTTTATTATATTGAGTATCAACATATTCCAAGAATTTTAAACACATTAACTAAAGCATTAGTTAATTATGTGTTAAATTGGCATTTGTAAAACATCTGTAAAGAAATCAATGCAATATTCATCCATATATTGTACAAGATAGACTGAAATAGAAGTAGTAGCTTTCATTAGGTAAATGTCTATAAAAAGTGTGGTTTTTACAAAAATGTCATCCAAAGACATGAGGCCCCATGGCCTTTATTTTCCGAACATGTTGGTACATCATCAAGAAGAAAAATTGTAGCCCTTAGACTAGTGACTATGCATGATGATCATGGTAGCATTCAAAAAAGCATGCTACTCGTCGTCAAAAGAAAATAATAGGTCTGGGAACCCCCACAATGTGCCTCTGAAAGCGGAGAGGCAATTCATCTATCTTGACATCCAAGATGTCCATGGTCAACCTCCAAAGGTTGTGCTTTAACTCAGTCAATGCCTCTACTGCATCTAGGTTTGGCATTGCGGGAGATATTGTCTTATCACCAAGCCTATCATATCTGCGTAACCCTGCCAGTATCACTGGAGCCACATCTGCATGATCATTTTAGACAATTAGTTTTAGATGCCAAAAAATAAAATAAAAATAAAAAAATTCAAAAGTAACCAAAGTGTGAAGTTTTTACCTAGATCGCCCCACGACATCCCAGTTGGAAGTGGCATATATGGATCAACTTTTTAGTTCATGCGTGCATATGGAAAACATTTTAAATTGTGATGATGTGATTTTACAACCACTTGAAGAAGTCAAGAGTATATCAGATCATTGGCCCTTTTCCACCTTTGTGGTCTACCATGAGTGTGACCCATTTCAACATGCGAGGGTCCCGAGGTCCTCCTCTCTCTATAGCTACCTGTGGAGTGAGAAGAGGGATCTAATCTAGAGAAAATGAGATGACAAAGGCACCATACCCAAAGTTCTTGAGTTTTCATGTTCTAACTATAGTTAGTTTCCCTTTCATATTAGAAACTACAGCCTCAGCCTAGTTGAATATAGTAGGTTGGAAACACTCTACAATGGTTTGCATCTAAGCCTTTGTAAGAAAATGTAGAGCTTCACTGTGGTTTTAATGTCAATTCTCCCATCTTTAAGAGAATCTTTGTCAGTGAAATGTTGTATCAAATAGGTGGCATTAATTTTTCCACCTCGCCTATGCCCATACAGAGAAATTCCCACCTCATGGTGTAGAAGCCAAGTCAATAAGTAAATGTCATCAACATCAATGATGAGCCTATGGTATCCAACTATGAAGCATTCTTCTTGCACATTCCACTTTCCCACCATCCACTCTAGCAAGTCTAGCTGGGCCTTCATGTAGAGAATGGTGAAAAACTTGTACAGGTCACAGTTTTTCAATGCCTATATGGTCTCTGGGTGGTTTAGAGTAGCCATTTCTTGTTCTTCATTCTCATGTTCTCTCCACTCCATCTTTGTAGCTCAAAACCATGTAAGCAAATATAAAAGATCATTAGTGTTAGAAAATTATATATTACGGAGCAATGGAACACATAAAATATTGCAGAAATATAAACAAAGAAAATGCATAAAACAAGAGAGACACAGATATACGTGGTTCACCCAGTTTGGGCTACGTCCACCCCGAACAGCCAGTCCTTCCTTTCTATTATCCAGCAAAATGAAGAGACACAACCTACAGCAGATCCACTGTAATATCCTCTGTTTTCTCTCACAGTCTCACCTCTCTGTTTCTCGCTACAGAATACACATCTATTTCATAGCCTCAAATACAATGCCCTCATACAAAGAGAGGGGGTTTCCTTCTAGGGAAAAAAAACCCTAAACTAAACATAAGTTCTACCGTCAGATCATCAACTTAATGAACGGCCCAGACTGACTAAAAATTACTGTACTTTTACAAGGAAAATTTACATCTATTTTTGGCTTTGGGGGTGCTGCCCCCAAGCCCCGTTGGGGGACCACTGGCCCCTGGACCCCCCAGTCGGTCGGGATCGGCCCCCCCTCGACCCCCGTGAGGGGGACAAGTCCCCCCCGCACCCCCCCACATGGAGGGGTGTACAAACTTCCTCGGGTATACATCCGACTGAAACAAAGTCCTCTGAACAATCAAGCTCCACACACAACAATCTCCCACTTGGAGAATGATTGTAGCAACTCCACCGCATCTTCATTTGCTGGAAAATGACTCCTCTTTGGACTTGGCCATTTCTTATCTTCATTGTCATCCTTGAAGGCCAATTGAAACTGAGCATATTCTTAGTTTCTCCCTGGTTACAACTCTTTTTAGCATATCTGCAGGATTCTAGCTAGTGTGTATCTTTTCCAACTTCAACTCTCCATCTTCCAACACTGATCGTATGAAATGGTACTTGAGATGTATGTGTTTAGTCCTGGAATGAAATGCTGAGTTCTTTGCAAGATGAATGGCACTTTAGCTATCACTGTATAATGTGCCCATATCATGCTCCTTACCCAATTCACCCATAAACCTTTGTAACCAAATCATTTCTTTACTAGCCTATGTAGCAGCAACATACTATGCTTCTGTTGTTGAAAGTGAAACAACACTTTGGATTTTTGAAACCCAACTGTCAGCTATTCCACCAACAGTAAATACATATCCTGTAGTGCTCCTCCTGTTATCTCTGTCACCTGCCATATCCGCATCAACATATCCCTGTAGAGAAATGTTTGAACCACCAAAGCATAATGCTTGATTTGTGGTACCTTTCAAATATCTGAGAATCCATTTCACTTCCATCCAATGTTCCTTTCTTGGATTGTTCATGTACCTGCTTACAACTCCCACTGCATGTGCAATATTAGGCCTTGTGCAGACCATTGCATACATTAAGTTTCCAACTGCTGATGCATATGGAACTTTAGACATCTAATCCATGTCTTCTTGGGTCTTTGGGCACATTTCCTTACTAAGTTTGAAATGGCTAGCAAAAGGTGTACTAACTGGTTTTGCACTGTGCATATTAAGTCTTTTCAACACCTTTTGTATGTACTCATTCTCAAACAATGTTAATTTGCGATTTTTCCTGTCTCTAGTTATTCTCATACCAAGGATTTGTTTTGCAGCTCCCATTCATTGCAAATGAATTTTCCAATTTTATTTTGAGCACATTTATTTCCTGCATGTTAGACCCTGCAACAAGCATGTCATCTACATACAATAACAATATAATATAGCTGCCATCATTTTGCTTTTTTAGATAAGAACAATGATCAAAGTGACATCTAGTATAACCTTGTCAGACATAAACTTGTCAAATTTTAGATACCATTGCCTTGGATCTTGTTTTAAGCCATACAAGCTCTTCTTCAACCTGCACACTAGTTACTCCTTCCCTTTTACCTCATATCCTTGTGGCTGCTGCATATATATCTCTTCCTCCAAATCCCCATGGAGAAAGGTTGTCTTTACATCTAACTGCTCAAGATGCATATCTTCAACTGCTACTAGACTTAAAATAGTTCTGATTGAAGTCAATTTAACTACAGGAGAAAATATTTCATCAAAATCAATACATTTCTTCTGTTGAAACCCCTTCACCACAAGTCTAGCTTTGTACCTCTGTTTTCCTCCATCTTCTTCCTTCAGCCTGTAAACCCATTTATTCTTCAATGTAGCTTTTCCTGTAGGCAACCTAACTAAGTCCCAAGTTTGGTTATGCATTAAGGAGTCCATCTCTTCTTCCATGGATACCTCCCACTTCTTCCTGCTTTCAACCTACATTGCTTCTTCATAACATTCGAGTTCACCAGAATCAGTTAACAATAAATAATATAATGAAGGAGAGTATCGTTTAGGGGGTCTACTTATCCTAGTAGATCTTCTAACACCACTTTCAGGTGTTTGGGGTGCCTGTTGTTGTTGTGGTGGTTGTTGTTGTTGTGGTTGTTGATTAATATTATTTTCAGGCACCTTTACTTTTTCAGTAATTTCATCAAGAACTGCGTATTCCTTGTTTTCTTTTTCCTGTTTCTTTTCCTGCAACTGATTCTTATACAAGACCTTTTCATTGAATATTACATCTCTTCTCCTAATGATTTTGTGATTTTCGTAATCATATAAGTGATAACCAAAATCATTAACACCATATCCAATAAAGGTACATTTCTTTGACTTTTCCTCAAGCTTTGTTCTATTTTCTTTATCAATATGGACAAAGTCCTCGCAACCAAAAGGCTTTAAAAAGGAGTAGTTTACCTTTTTACTTGTCCATGCTTCCTCTGGAACACAACTATCCAAGGAACTTGAAGGCCCTCTGTTTATTAGATAAACAATAGTATCTACAACATTTGCCCAAAACTATAAAGGCAATCCTGCATGCAATCTCATGCACCTTGCGCGCTCCATGATTGTTTTGTTCATCCTTTCTAACACACCATTTTATTGTGGTGTTCTTGGAACTGTCTTCTCTCTGCGAATTCCATGCTCTAAACAGTATCTATCAAACTCTTTGCTGCAATATTCACCTCCATTGTCTGATCTGAGACACTTCAATTTCTTTCCTGTCTCAATATCAACCAAAGCTTTCCATTTCTTGAAAGTATCAAATACATCACATTTATTCTTAATACAATAAATCCAAGTTTTTCTAGTTGCATCATCAATGAAAGTAACATAATAATGAGACCCACTGAGAGATGATACCTGAGCAGGTCCCCATACATCTGAATGCACAAGCTCTAATTTTTCACTCTTCTTTTCTTTCCCAACTCTTAGAAATCTGACTCTCTTCTATTTTCCATAAATGAAATTCTCACAGAAGTCCAAATCAACATTCTTCAAACCCGGCAACAAATTCCTTGAGTGAAGAATATTCATCCCCTTTTCACTCATGTGTCCAAGCCTATGATTCCATAATGCTGCATTTTCTCCTTTGGAAGTTAAAGCATTAACAGAGTTAGAAATACCATTGCATAAATACAATGTACCAACATTTTCGCCTTTTTCTATTACCAGGGCTCCTTTGGTGACCTTCCAAGCTTTATCTGTGAAAGTTGTCACACAACCTTCACTGCCTAACTGCCCTGTTGAAATTAGATTTTTCTTTAGATCTGGAACATGCCTTACCTCCTTTAGTAGCCATTGGTTTCCATTCTGTTGTTTTACAAGAACCTTACCCATTCCCACAATTTTACATGGTTTATCATCACCCAAATGAACTTGTCTAAAATCTCCTTGAACATAATCATGAAAGTATTTCTTATCAGGTGTCACATGGAATGAGGCCCCTGAATCTATCACCCAGGAATCAGTAATATTTTTGAAAGACAGAATCAAAGAATCTTGTAACACCTCACCTATCACATTTGCTTCATGATTGTTTTCTTGTTGTGCATCTCCTTCTTTTCCCTTTCGAGATCTACAGTCTTTCTTAAGGTGTCCTTTCTTTCCGCATTTCTAGCACACTATCCCCGATCTGGACTTGGATCTGCCTTTCCTTGATTTACTGCGATATCTTGAGCTCTTTCCTCTTTCCATTTTTCTTCCCCTAGGCTTTGCACTCAAAGCATTACCCAATGTCTCACCGGATCTTTTCCGTCGCATTTCCTCGCTAAGGATAGCACCGACAACATCATCAAACTTTAAAGTACTAGATCTAGAGACAAAGTTACTGATGGCCATTACTAAACCATTCCAACTTTCTAGCACTAAGCACAAGAATAACATAGCTCTAACTTCATCTTCAAAGTTTACCCCTACAAAATTTAACTGACTTGTAACTGTATTAAAATCATTTAAATGATTTGCAACATATCCACCTTCTGACATCTTCATATTAAATAACCGTTTCATAAGAAATACCTTGTTTGAGGCTGAGGGTTTTTCATATAGTTTCGACAACGCCTGAATCAAACCCTCTGTCATTGTTTCCTTCGAAATGTTGAAGTCGACTAACGCAGCAAGGCACAACCGTATTGTTCCGAGTGCCTTTCTATCGAGAATTTTCCATTCTTCATCTATCATAGCCATCGGCTTCTTTGTTTTTCCGCTCAATGGTAGGTACATATCTTTCTGATACAAATAATCTTCCACCTGCATCTTCCATAACGAGAAGTTTTGGCCATTAAATTTCTCGACCCTAAACTTACCATTTTCTGCCATTGCTCCCACTCAAACGAGAACCCTTCTTTCCTGTGATTTTATCAGCCAAATAGACCTTCGGCTTTGATACTAGTTGTTAGAAAATTATATATTACGGAGCAATGGAACACATAAAATATTGCAGAAATATAAACACAGAAAATGCATAAAACAAGAGAGACACAGATATATGTGGTTCACCCAGTTTGGGCTACCTCCACCCCGAACAGCCAGTCCTTCCTTTCTATTATCCAGCAAAATGAAGAGACACAACCTACAGTAGATCCGCTGTAATATCCTCTGTTTTCTCTCACAATCTCACCTCTCTGTTTCTCACTCATAGAATACACATCTATTTCACAGCCTCAAATACAATTCCCTCATACAAAGAGAGGGGGTTTCCTTCTAGGGCAAAAAACCATAAACTAAACATAAGTTCTACCGTCAGATCATCCGCCTGATGAACGACCCAGATTGACTAGAAATTACTATACTTTTACAAGGCAAATTTACATCTATTTTTAGCTTCGGGGGTGCCACCCCTGAGCCCCTACTGGGGGACCGCTGGCCCATAGACCCCGCAGTCAGGGGGGATCATCCCCCCAGACCCCCGCGGGGGGGACAAGTCCCCCTCACACCCCTCGCGTGGAGGGGTGTACAAACTTCCTGGGGTATACATCCGGCTGAAACAAAGAACTTTGAACAATCATGCTCTCCACACAACAATTAGAAATGATTATGGTGAAAATTTGTAAGAATTTTGGGCATTTTTTATTTAATTTTTTATCCCCTTGGCACTATGTGTAACCGACTATGCAAAACAGTGTGGATGTGTGTGGTTATCTCCTTAGAAGCCACACACATCCAATTTTTCAGTGTAAAAAGAACGATCGATATGCATGGTAAATTTTTTTTACTTTTTCAGGCTTTTATAAGTTTTTAAGCTTATTAAAATACTATTTTTTCCCTATCAGCCCTTAAAATCCAAATTTATAATGTTTTTGACTATATTTTTGAGTAGTGATGTGAGTTTTTAGTTTAAGTATGTAGATCATAGATTATTTACGAAAATAAATCATTTTGGCATTAAGTATATTTTATCACTTTTTCAAACTCGTTAAAACTTATTAAAAAGAAAAACCAAGGACTTCACTTTACGCCCTTTTCAGACTCCTTAAACATGAAAATATCACCGAGTACTTGATTGCTCAAACTTGTAAAAGTAAATGAACTACTGTCTATTCAATATAAGTTTACGCATTTTATTGACTAAATTAGACTATTTACGAAAAAGTTATATGTTGACTAATCATGGTCAATAGAGTTATCTCATGCATTATTTTACCCTTTTTCAGTTTTGAGAGACTAAATTTACGAAAAAGGACACTGTGGAGTTTACTTATGTTTTTCTCCTAACTCCCTAAAAATGAAAAACACTAAGCTTTACTTTCTATAGGCTCGTTAAAATTTACGTTGAAATAAATGAATGAGTTTTCTTTTTGTGTTTTTTTAAGCTCTTTAAAGATGAAAACAACATCAATTTACTCATTCATTGGACTTGTAAAACTTAAAAAGTGCATGACTCATTAAGCATGACAAGACCAAACCACTCCTTCCTAGGGTTCATTAAAAATACTTTGAAGGACTCATCTTAAGGATGAGCTTGTAGGAAAATGTTATCCTCCTCAAGCTTGCCAAAAAGAAAGAGGTACTTGCTAGAAATGTTGGGGGAAAAGTGGAAAGAACCTTTTTTTTTTCATAAAAGGCAATATGACGCTCTTGAACATGACACTCTATCACATTTTGTGTCTTGGTTGGTAAATCCATTTGCCTCTCAGTTCACCATACCTCATTGAAAGTATTCATTTGGTTTAGGTATTATTTTTGAGTCAAATTCTCTGAATTCATCATGTCATGTCTCTGATATGTTCAAGAGAAGTCCAACCTCAATCAAATTACTTTTTCATTCATGGCCTTAAGTTGCATCGACCATCCTTGAGTCAGTCTTGTATTACTCCAAACTGTTGTTCTTCAAAAATTGACATGAGTTTTGTGTCATAGGCCCTCTTGTGACAAGTTGGTTTGTATTAACGTCAACTCACTATCTAGGATGTTGACCTATAAACCTTCACTACCTTGAAGCCTGCATGCCTTAATGGCAGGTTTCTCACCTTTGACGATAGGTTCTCATCATTGACCTTCGATCAAATGATTCTATGAGTGTTCGACATCAATACATCTATTTACACTTTGTAGATTGTACAAGAAGTTACTTCAAAACCATTGTCATTATTGGTTATTTCACTCACACATGTTAATGGTTCACATCATTAACATGTAATCAAATGGTTTCTACCATCTCCAACTATGAGACATTCACTCACATGGATAGATTCATACTATGTGTTAGATACCTATACCAATAGGTTTCATATTTCATGATTGGCTATGGAAGGTCCAAATTTGTTCTGCTTTGATGACTCAAAGATCACATATTTCCAAGAGAACCCAATCTATGCTTATAGCTTGGTATGAGTTTCAAATTTGGATGGATGATCCAACAGTCTAATCTGGATCATGCCTTGCTTTCAATTTCCAGTTATAGACTAGAGAAAGAAGTCTGTCCAAACTGTTTAATCTTGGCAGACAAATAGCATAGGTAGAGAAAATAAGGCTCCCAACTGCTCAATCTGGGACCTTGGAAGCAATAAGGTTAGAAGTAGATAAAAAAAAAAAAAAAAAAATAAAAGAAAAAGCCAAAGAAAAGAAAAGGCAAGTAAGGGTCTGCAAGTCCAAGTGCACCCTCCAAGAAGAAATAAAAAATGCTAGGCAAATAGCTGAGTAAGTAGTGGTGGTTGCAGAAAAAGGCTATCTTTACCATTGCAGATATGTTGACTATGATTACCAAGGCAAAGTCTATAAAGTGACAAGGTGTGCATATTCATCAAGTTACAGCAAGGACCATAACTGACCTCCCTCCTTCCCCCTTTCTTTTTCATTTGCTAACATCCCTCTATGAGCTGAGATTCAGGGAGGAAGATCATGGTTTCATAATGATTCTTGTTCATCCAAAGCCACATTTCTTGTCTAAAAATCTTTTCATTTTGATCTACTCCCTAAACTAAGTAAGTTTCAAATGAACTTAGTTTTTTTCCCCCCATTCACTTCCATCATCCATGCTAACACTAACTCTATTATATAGATCCCTTATATCACCTTTTCCCTAATATTACTAACACCATGGTGTATAAACCCCAAATTTTGTATAAATATCCCTCCCCCTTGGCATTATAGCCATATAGTCCCATGTCAGGGATCAGATGACACCTGGTCATCTTGATAAACCTAAGCTAAATCTCCCTTTTCCTCTGCAAATTCATTTCCTCATTTTTGACCCCCATTTGCACATGAAAAACCCCCCTAAAAGCGTAGTTTCTACCCTTACCCGCTTCAAAATGGCTAAAAATCATGAAAAACCAACCTTTTTTCCTTTTTTTCCTAAGTCTAAAGGGCGGGTTCATTTCACTAAAATTCGCAAAAAACCCACTTTACCGAAGTTCCCCGCCCGTGCACAGATCCCTAGAAATATTATTAAAATAAACTCCGCCGCTCCCCGTACCCATCTATCACTTAACCTTCCTGATGACCGTCCGATCAAACGACTCTAGATCCGACGGCTCTGGACACATCGGACCCTTTCCGACGTCCGATCCTTATCTGTCCTATCCCCCAATCACATCAAAGTTCCGACAGCCGTTAGATCATGCCCCTCCAGATCCGACGGCCATCGCGGCATCGGAGCACATCTGCTGTACGAAGGATATCGTCCGATGACCGTATTTTGTCTACGTCATGCGGCAGCCACGCGTCCCCTCCACGGCTCATCGGAGGTACTACTGACATTTACCGCCACCGTACCATAGGCGGTGCGATATGAAACCGCCGCGGTTTTCGGTTTTTCATTTCCGCCTGCATTACATCATCCCCACGTCATCGCCCCTTCACCGCCAGTCATGTCGTCGCGTCATCCCCCCGCTCATCCATTGGCCGACCTGTCCTGCCACCTCACCATCCCCGTGGACCAACCAGAACCCGCCACCTGGCTGGATGACGTCCTGCTGACGTCATCCGACCCTGACCCCACCTATGACGTCATGCTGACGTCAGCACAAAAGCGCGCCAAAATCACCAAAATCTATATTTGAGCCAAAAAGTCGCGTTTTTGCTATTTTTTTGGAGAAAGCCGCATTGTTGCTCTGCATGTAATTTCACGTTCAAGCCTGCACCAGCCCGTTGAAAAGGCTTCCAGACCGCCAGAGTGTCCATCCTTCAAGCATTAGCGAGTTTTAACCGACCAGATTCCACAGGTATTACTCATTTTCACTCTGCAAGTCCATTTTCGCTGAATTCCGCTTATAAGCCTATGAATAGACCTTGAAATGCTAAAATCACCATTAAACTCCATTGAACCAACACTAATACCATACCAGTGCTGCCATTACATGTTTACAAGGCCACATTGGGCAAACTGAACGCAATTTTCTCACTGGTTCGCGCAATCGTGAACCAGTTGCCTGCAAAAACCAAATTTACCATAACACATACGTTGTTCAACTCTGCTACTCACCCACTGGTTCAAAAGCAGCATTTCAATCGCTACAACCTTTCCCATTCACTCTTTGTCCTCAGAAATTCTCATTTTCCTCAGAAAAAGCGCTGTTTGTGTTACTCTGCATAGTAACACTAGTCCTTGAAAAACAGAATCCTAAGAAGAACCATGGATCCCCCTGTGGCTCCCATAGCCCTCAATGTAGCTCCTCTGAATGCCCCTCACAGAGCATTGGGCTGGAAAGCATTAGCTGACTTAGACTATAACATATCAGAAGAAATGCTAAGCAGGAGCAGGTTTCATCTCCAAATACTAAATGAAATTAAAATCCAACATCAGAATGGGACAGACATCTTGGGAATTTGGGATTCCTCTCTCCCAATCTTCAAGCTACCACAGGTCAACCAATTCCCAGAACTCATCCACTTATGTGCTGAGTATTATGATGCATCCCAGAGGGCAGTGCTTGATTCTTCAGGCGCAATTCTGTTTCTCATTACCCCTGAAGCCATCAGGGAGATGCTGCAGTTCAAAACAAATAAGAAGTTGGTCCCTCTATCACTAGCTGATTTGATAATAGGGGGAGCCAGAATAACAGAGGCCCAAATTACAAAGCTTAACCAGTTATTCATCAAAGCTGACACTGTACAAACTCCTCCCATCAACTCTGTCTACCTCAACCAATTGGGCCTGGACCTTGTTGACATGATCAGTCCCATCCTGGGATATGATTCAGTGGAATATGTGGATGAAACGGTTATGCACATAATGCTCATGTTTTCTCCAGGAAGAAAACCAGTCTGCTATGACTATGCCACATACATCTCAGACAAGATGCATGAGCAGTTGATGAACCTATCAAGAGATAGGGTATTTAAATACACTTCCTACATATATCATTTGCTTCTATACTTCCAGCATGAGAGGTTCTCCTTCCCAATGAAAAGAGAAGATGCACAGGGAAATTTGAGATCTGTGGTGTACTGGACATCTGTTTTCCACCTCAATTTCTATTCTCCATACACCTACTGTGAGTTCATTGATCACTTCATTCATCCAGCCATGACTCTACTTTTGGGCTCACCTCCTCCCAGATTGACAGATGAGATGCAAAGACTCCTGCATTTATCAAAAGCATACAGTATTGGGGATTGGTACTTCTACCAACACCACACCGTCATCAGAATATATGGGTGTGAGTTGCCCCCATTTAGACTACCCAGATTTGTGCCTATGAGACTACTTGCCTTAGAATACTTCAAGCAGTTTGGCTTTGTGGATATGTTCCACTTTTCAGGCAAAGGTAAGAAGGCACAGCTAAAGGTCAAAAGTCAACTTGGCCATTTCCTCTATAACGAAAGGGAGGAAGGGTGGAAGGAAGCAGATAGAATACTTGGGGGCCTTGGTCTCAAATACAGCTTCCTATGGAAACCTTACGACCCTAATAACTTCATTACCATGAGGAGGCTTAAATACAAATTGTCTGCTTATGATCATTGCAGCCTTCCTCACATAGAGAAACATGCCAATCAAAGTAAATGGAGAAGAGGGACTTTAGAAGAAGCTGTTACTCAAGAAGAACTTAATCAAAGAGCTCTAAGAAACCTAAAGAAAATGGCTGACCTTGAGTTTTATTCACAGGTCAGCTCACTGCCGAGCACACAAATTGGAGCAGCAGCATCCTCTTCAACCGCCCAACAGCAAGCTACAAGAGTTGCTGGAAATATATCAGAGAAGGGAAAAGAACAGGTGATGGAGATAGAGCTAGAGCAGCGAGAGAAAGAACAGGCAGAGCAGGAGCAGCAGCAACAGCAACAACAAAAACAGCAACAGCAGCAAGGAGAAGGGCAATCTGAAACACAGCAGCCCTTACAGCAAGAAAGAGTGGTAGATCCCCAAACTACCACTGAGCAGCAGGCCCAAAATGTAGAACACTCAAGGCCTGAAAACATCACTGATGCCTCGGTCCTTCAAACTCCACAGAAGGAGGACCTAAGTAGAAAAAGGGACAGAGAAACACCCATGACTTCATCCATCAACCAAGGGGAGAAGAGACAGAGATTAAATGACTTCTCAGAGGATGATGCGGCAATTAGACAAGCAATGGGTATGGGCCCACCCAGCAGGGAAGCCTCGGTCAGTTCCTTCCACCAAGAACAAGACAGAATCATGGGAGGGGAGGTCACTTCCTCCAGCCAGCAGAGGGAAGGAGAGGTAGGCATCAAACAGCAGTTTATAGACATCAAAAGAAGGAGTGAACCCATGAAAATCAAATTATATAACCATTTGTTGAAAATGGCTCCCTCCAACCAACAAAGATTAATGGCTGCCTTTGATGTGGACGAAGGCAAGTTGACTATGAGTCACTTCATACCCACCGCGCTCCAGCCACAATCTACTGCAGATTATCTCAGGACTAATCTAGAGGTCCTGGCCAAGGACATCCACCCAATGGATAAAATTGAGCTGCACAAGCAAACTGGCGAGATGGTGTATGCCTCCTTGGCAGACAAAACGTTGGAGAATTACAAATTAACAAGCAGCCTCAATGCTACAGCCTCTCAACTAGAATTGGAGAGGGCTTCATCTCAAGCCAAAGACAACAGGATAAGATCCCTAGAGGACATCATCGTGGAAATTGGGCATAACCCCAATGACATCAAAGGGATACAGGAGATCTTGAAACTAAGGGATGCTGACATGGCTGCATTGAGGAAGAAAGTCAAACTCCCAGCTACCATTCACCCCCAAACAGATGAGGTAGCCCAACAAAGGATGGAAAAGGATGCCACAGATCTGCTAATATCTATATATAAGCATCTCCTACAGACACAAGAGAAATTAGGAGAGTCTGAGGCTACTCAAGCGGCCTTACAAGCAGCACTAAAGCAAAGACAAGAGGGTCAGACTTCTCAGCCTCCTCCTCAAGTCATCAATCTTGAGGACGCTGCTCCTACCACTGTGCCTCCACCTCAACAACCTGAACAAACAACTACATCCACTTCAGTAGCACCTACAAGTACAGAACAGGCACAGAGCCTAGACATGCAGAAATTAAAGAATGAAATACAAATCTTGGAAGCTCAGATGACAGAGCTGCATGAAACCAGAGAAAAGCTGGACAAGGTCAATGAAAGGCATGATAAGACAAAAAGAGAGGTGGCAGAAAAGGGCAAGGAAATCAAAGCCCTTAAAGATAGGATCAAGGAGCTTGAGAATGAGCTCAAGCTAGATAAAATCATATCTGAGATCAGAGCAATAGTATGGTCCAATATTGGCCAATCCATCACCAACCAATGGCCATATATTGAGACAATCCATGAGCAACTAGAGCTCATCCCAAAGGCACAGAAGGAAATCCGAACATCAAGAGCCTTATTAGGAAATATGCCTGAAGTTGCTACAAGAATGATCAATGTGCTTAACCACAAAACAAGTTCTCAGTTAGCCACCATTGGAATCACAAATAGAACTAAGACTATTCAAATGATCAAGAGGGTTCTTACTCTTAGAAATGTGGTACAGACATTGGACAGAAGAACCCAGGATATGCAGACAGAGGTGAATAGGTTCATGGAGAAATTTCAGGTATTGCAGAGTAGAGGACTCCCTAGCTTACTGAACAGCGGAGGGAAATTATTCACCCATGAACAGTATGCTAAAAGAGTAAATGTTTTTGCCTCAGCAAAGATCAATGAGAGGGCCAGCACTTCAGAAGACACAGGGCCTATTATAGGGCAGGTTTTCTATAGTAAGATAGAAAATCTATTTTTTATTATCAATGAAATTAATCACTTGTTTGATGTGGTCCCAAATTTTTTCAAATATACAGAAGCAGAAGAGACAATGGAGGCCATCCTCAGGCATCAGCTCCCTACACAGGAATGGTGGACAGATGCAATACAGAGAATTTTGTAATCAGTAAGGCATTCACCAATTTCTATTTTTTACAAATTTTTATAAAAAGCACAGTTCATCAAAGTCAGCATGCAGCATAAATCAAAGCTGAGCCAACTCAGCGGATGTAGCGGCCAACAAAGCAGAAATAGAAGACCACAGCTGGCAAACCCAAGAATGCACTGCGCAGCCAAAAGTAAATGCGTATTTCCAGAATTAAAACAGAGTAATGCAACCGACTCAGTGACTCTCAAAAGTCAAAACAATCCTCTGACAGACATAAAGAGCATTTACGCTGCATTCAAAGTTGTAATAACTCCTTGCCTACTTTCTGAACGTAGTAATGAAGATATTTTCTCTCTCGGATGACTCAATGCCTGAGATATTTTGTATACGCATTCCTATAAAGTCCCCCTCGCATAAGATTGCAAGGGTTGTTGTTGATTTCTCCTGAAGAAGTTCTTATGCTGTAATCTTTTCAGAAGTTAATAGAGAAAGCAATGGAATTTCTCAGATTTCTGAGGTATTGGATGCGTTCTGGTATCTGTTGATAACTGCTGGATCCCTGTGTATTTCACCATACAATAAGTCTCTGTATCTCTCTCTGTTAGTTAGTTGTTTTGTTAAAATCCATATATGTTATCTGATTTCAATACTAAGCAACAAGGAAAAAGAATAGCTTTCAGGATTTATTCACTGAGTACCCTGAGTTCAATCTGTGTTGTTTATGAATGTTTTCTTCAGCTGTAATCTAGATAAGTGTAATTCTTAATTGCTGCACTTTCAGAATACATCTTTCACAGTGACCTTTGTCACAGGAATTCAAGTTTTGCTCCTGTGCAGTGTGCTCACCTTCACCCCACCAACTTAATAGAAAATTCTTAATTTCTTTCTGTTGGTTGACATACATCACCATTTGATCTAATTTTGTCTGTCTAAAATACACAATAGGCCCTGCAGTTTGAGCACCACCAATCCAGCGTATCAGATCACTTCACAACTCCAGACTCCATTGCCCAATGGTATTATACTATCTAAACACTGTATCATAAGACCTGAAAGAAATCCTTCAACCAAAACATAAACCAAAACCTGAGCATAATAGCTAGCCTAAAACACCATCATAACAGAGACAAATCATAAAGAGAGAGCCCTCTCTGGTTGCAGTTAGGCTAGGAACTGTAACCCAAAGATTGGTTAGTGGTTACCCTGGCCGTATTCCCTTGGGAGTCATAGGGAACAACCTGGGTGTTAACACTATGGATCGAGAGATGGAGATCAAGACCCTGGATGTAGTTTCATCCATCCAGGTTGCGTGGAGTTATTAAATATTCATGATTGTAAACATAAATCCATTTATGGTTGTGTCCATACTATGTCTTCTATTGACATGGATCTTCAGATGTATTTCCATACTAATTCTTTGAGACATTTATACTCTTAGTGTGGGAATGCCTACCTCAGTGATATTATATATTTTTGTGTAACATTTGATTGATTGTTTCAGGTCTCCAACTATAGTCTCTAACCCAAACCTTGGCATGATAAAGTGCTTTAGTCATCAAACATCTCTTCTGACTTTGCACTTTAGGGGGAAATTTGTTACACGTCATTTTGTCACATTAGACAAATGACCATCTGTTTGGATATTTCACTATCCATAAATTTGTCCCAAAGCACACCCCTACAAATTTATAATCCAAATTATCCAAGGAAAGTGGAATTTTTGGATCCCATGGTTAAAAACCCTATTTTTGGCTCCATGTTCAGTTCCCTAGTCAACCTCTATGCATACGCAGAAGAGTCAATTAGGAACTGCGCAGAAGTGTGCTCTGTCTTACACTGTGGCCTATGAACATGAATTAATGCATGTAAAAAATAAAAGTAAAGTCTAGAAGCATTATTAGTCATAACTTTCCAAACTAAAAAACTTCAAATGGATTCTTTTTCAGCCCTAATCCCTACCATCATGAGCTACTCCATCTCTTTGTGGAACCTCTATCCCACCATTACTGGATCTCATCCCTTGAAAAATAGATCCCAAACTTCCCCTCCTTGGCCTATAAAGCTAACCTAGGCCCAAGGATTGAAGAGGATGGTTGGAAGTAGGCTTATACTACATGAATAAGGTTGGAAGGCTATTCATTCAAGGAGAGGGTTTGAGATTGTGGGAAAGGACTCACAACATCAAGGCTTCATGGTTGTAAGACTATTATCCATTTTATTAATATAAAGGAAATTGTTCTTTCTCAATTATATCTTTGTTGATAGAATTTGTAGGATTCCTTGATAACCTGCATAGATTGTAATTGCACATTGATCAATTTATGATACATGATTAGGTTAATTAGTTTATTTACCTCTTATGTTATATATTGGATTCTTTGATCTCATGCATGTTTCTATCTATGTAGATGTCCTTTAGTACAACATGGATAAGCTGTTGGAATCAATGGGAATACCTCTAAAGCATCGAGGAGGAGCGGATGGTTGAAAGCTATGAAGGGAACTTCATTAATCATTTCGATTAAGCAATAAGTTCTTTCTATCATAGTATTTGTTTCAGTCAATAGTAGTCTACTCTTGTCTGTAAGAGGGACAAGTCCACATAACACCCCCAAGATAATACCTCAACCCCAAATTTCTGGAACCCACCTACCCATGGATCCCTTAAACTCAATTTTTATGGGGTTTCAAAGGAAATCTAGGACTAGCCACTATCATATACAATTATGCATATCCTCTAAGTTATGATTCCGAAAACTCAATAGAACTATTTTCTTTCAAACAAGGACTTCTTATCTGCATTGGGAATGGATTCAATAACATAATTTTAGAAGAGTATTATCTACTCATAATAAATATGATCATCAAGATTCTAAATGACACCCCTCTATCCAAGGTTTCCAAACAGTTGAACTTGGAAGGAGGAATAGAAATAATCTATGGTATTCTTGAAAATATCGATGGTTACCACTTCACATGTGAAAATAAAGGGTGACAAGCTAGCAGACATACTAGAAAATGAAGGAGGGGTAATGGGGAAAAGGAAATTAGACTCTCCATAACTATATTTCCATCATTATCCACACAAATCCTACTATTTAATGTTGGATCAGTAGTACATACACCCTCCATAGTGTGTAATAAATGATCCCTTATTATATTAAATGGTGTGTTATACCATATGATATTTCAGGTTGTGGGATCACCACATTGGCATTCCCCTATCATGGACTATCCTACAAACAACACTGATAACACTAGAACATGAATCAAAGGATATCAATGCAAGAGAGGGAGGATGATTGCACCACAGAGCCATCAAACTAGAGAAAATTTTAGAATTAGAGGATGGTGCATTTGTATTATGAAGAGAGCTAGGAAAATATGTGGAAACAATGACATTACTTCTTCTAGGCACCACATGGGATCATGAGCTCTCTGGATGAATCCTTCATAGTGGGAAATGATTTAGAGTGACAATATGTCAATTCTAGGCATTGAATCGAATCATGAGGTCTCTATGTGAATTCTTCATGGTGGGATTTTAATAATTGGTTGTCTATTCTTATTATCTATCCTCCCTTAATTCTTAGTTAATGATTCCTTTTAAATGGTAGCTTTTCTTTATTGGTTATGTAAGGAATGTTAGTCAAATAGATTTTAGGGATTTAATGGTTTGTCTTATTAATTTACAAAGGATGAATTCTTATTTATAATAGGATCTCAAGACTTGTTATGCCACCTTTTTCTAGATACTATCTCACAAGTCTTAGTATAATGTGTTCTCTTTTTCAATTATCAGTGCTCTGTCTTTAGTTGATTCATGGGTTGGATGTACCAATCAATCCTTAGGTAGGATTTATCCTTTCTATCTTATTTAGCTCCTTTGCTTTGTTATATCCCTCATAACTCTCCCTATTCAACATTGTTGGGGTGGTTCCTACTTATTGGCTTAGTCGGTTGCTTCTATATCTCTATGTTAGGGTGTTACATGTTCTTTCTCTAGTCAACATAGAGTGGGTTTGGGTTTTGGTTCTTGGCAATGACAATCCTTCCATTGATTTTCCATTAATTTCTCCTTGTTGGATATTGTTAGGTTTTGTTATATTCTTTCCATGACTAGGTGGGTGGACCTACCTATGGTTTTGTGCATGGATTTCTCACATGGTTTTGGGCGCGGTGGTTTTTAGTCCATGGTATTTTGTAGATCTGGTCAAGGAAACTATGATTATGTTCTAATCCAAGGTTAATGGATTGGGGTTTATAGATATTTTAGCATGTAAATATATGTATTGTAACATTGAAAGGAACATAATGAAAAATCAATCTGGTAGTCTTGGTTTTGGGATCCATGGGAAAATATCTGTGTATATTTGTTTTATGTGTTATTCTCTCACCATTGTTTATTCTCTGTTTTTTAGAATTTGTATGCAGGCAATTTCTATACAGGGTTAAAACGTACATTTGGTATCAGAATTGTTTTAGCTTCAAGGGGACACCTTTATTGTTGAGGGGTTTTGCTCGGTCTTGTCATAGACCTTATTCAATGGGAGATTTGTGGGATCGATTCCTGTGGTGAAAGAAGATGGCGAGGAGGGGAAAGATAGAGATCAAGAAATTTAATGGTGAGAGTTTTGAGTTGTGGAAACTCATGATGGAGGATCTATTAGTGGATATAGATCTGGGTACTAAACCAACGACAATGTCCGATGAAGACTGGAAGAAGTTGGATCAGAAGGAAAAGAGCACAATACGATTGTGTGTCTTATATTCATTATTATTGAATGTATCAGGGGAAGCTACAAAAAGGATTTGTGGGATAAGTTAGGGACTTTGTACCAATCTAAGTCTCGGTTGAATAAAATTCTCCTATTAAAAAAGTTGTATAAGTTGAGGATGAAAGATGGAGACTCGGTGACAGAGCATATGAACGCATTTAATACTGTGGTAAGCTAGTTATTGTCTGTTCATATTAAAATATCAGATGAAGATAAGTGCATCGGTTTGCTGTGTTCTCTACCTGATTCATGAGATAGTCTGGTTGTTGCAATAGGTAGTAATGCAACTGCCTTGTAGTTTGATGAAATAGTCTCATCTTTGCTGATGGAGGAGATGAGATGGAAAAATATGGAGAGCTAGAATGGTGATTCCTATCTATATGAGGATAGTCCCAGAATAGAAACAAAAATAATTCCTTGAGTGGGAGATCTAAATCTAGAGGGAGATCTAAACCTCCAGGAAAACCTGTAAAAGTGTGTTGGAAATGCGGAAAGGAAGAGCACTACAAAATGGACTGTAAATCTAAAGCTCTTGAGAAAGTAAAGGGACATGATGATACTCCTTTTGTAGAGGAGAAAACCACCTCAGATGAAGGTGGGGATGCGTACTTGACTTTTTCTTCAAGTACTCATGTAGATCATGAGGCATGGTTAATTGAATCAGGTGCATCCTTTCACTTCACTCCCCATAGAGAGTGGTTCTGTGAGTATGAGAAATATGATGGTGGTGATGTCATATTAGGGGATGACAGGAAGGCTAGAATAATGGGTCGCGGAAAAGTCAAGTTGAAGTTGCAAGGTGGAAGGATTAGAACACTTTTGATTGTTCTGCATAGTGTTTGAGAAAGATACCTGCAAAATGGTTTGGGGAGCACTGGCATTGATGCAAGGAGTTTGGATTGGAATTATGTACAAGCTACAAGGTAGCACTATTATTGATGGGTGCAATAGTTTTGTGGTTCCTGAAAGTGGAACAGAAAATCTAGTGGTCTCTGGAGAGACCATGCTATGACATCAAAGGCTTGGACATATTGGAGAGAAGGGTCTTCAAATTCTTCATGGTAAAGGTATGGTAGAAGTTATGTCTAATAGCTCTCTGGATTTTGATTTCTATGAAAATTGTGTATATGGAAAGAAGAATCAGGTGAGCTTCCCCTCTGGTGTTAAGAAGGTGAAACAAATACTAGAGCTTGTGCACAATGATGTGTTTGGATCTGTGTCGGTTCCATCACTGGGTAATTCTATGTACTATGTATAATTTATAGACGACTTCTCAAGGAATACATGCACACATTTCCTCAAGGAGAAATTTGAAGTCTTTGACATGTTTAGAAATTTAAGACTGTGGTGGAAAACCAGAGAGAGAAGAAGATAAAGGTGATAAGGATAGATAATGATGGAGAGTTTTGCAAGAAGGAGTTTGAAGGGTTCTATAAGAAGTGTGGTATAGCACTGCAAAATACTACTCCATACAAACTTGAGAAAAATGGACTTGCAAAAAGAATGACCAAGATGTTGATGGAAAGGACTAGAAGCATGCTCATTGGTGTCAGGTTAGGACAAGAATTCTGAGTAGAGGCAGTGGAGACTGCATGTTACCTGGTCAAAAAATCACCTTCATCAGCGTTGGAGGATAATACTCCACGAGAGGTATGTACTAGTAAGAAAACTTCTCTTTCACATCTGAGGGTATTTGGATGTGATGCATATGTAAATGTTCCAAAGGAGAAAAGAACAAAGTTGGATAGTAAATATGAAAAGTGCATATTTATTGGGTATAAGGATGGCTTAAAGGTTATAAACTTTGGAACCCAATAATAAGGAAGGTTTTTGATGTGCCTCAGTATTGCAACAAGAATGTTGCAACTCCCAAGACTACTGACTTTAATTATCAACTCGGGGTACGTACAAACTTAAGAGGTGTCGGCACTATGTGTGTGTCATACAATGTGTCCTTCCTTTGTTGTCATGATGTAATGGAGTGCATGTACTAAATTCAAATCCTAAACTAATTACAGAAAATGAAATGTTCGCAATGGGACCTTAACCTATTGCAAGAAAGAAAGTACAAGAAAAGAGACGGAATTCAATGTTAAATCACAACATTTCCTAATTAATTGCCAAGAAAATATGCTTTGCAATAATGCCAAATTATCATGAACCAAATTATACTATCTAAGCATGGAATTAAGAAGCATCAAACATCACTAATGTGCAAGTAAAGGGATTGAAACAAATCTGTTTTTGTCTTTTTGCCTTTTCATGCAAAATCAAGTATGCAAACTAATTTCTTCTGGTGATGTGGCAGGTGAATTAAGGATGTTCGAGGTTGGATGGAAGGGTTAGGATATGGTTGGATGGTGTGGGAGACTCTTGGGAGGATTTTGGTGACTTCCTAGAGGTTTTCTCTCAATTTGGTCTCAAAATAAGCCATTTCAGGAAAACCTACACGATGTACTAGAAACCTACAAGATGATCCCATAGGAATTACAGTGAACCTACAGGATATAGCCGAGAGAAAAATGTGAGGTGTTGGATGTGATGGGTGGATGGGTGGAATGGAGTTGGATAAGGTCTAGGATCAGTCAGAAGTCAATATCCAAGATAGTAGATGGTTGGATTCGCTCAATGTGCTTAGAAGAATTTTTATGAAAAATGATGGAAAACTAGTGAAGGTGATGGTGAAAACAAGGGATGGATAAGGTGGATGGAGTGGAAGGTGGTTGCTGGATATGAAGTCTTAGTTTCCTCCTAAGGCACCGAAAAGACCTCTGTGAACTTATGCAAAAATAATACAAAACATTACTAGTCGAAACTCTTGAAATTCGAGAACTAGTGAGCTAGTAAATCTAAAAAATGCCTAACCAAATGAAGTGAAAATTCAATGGGGTAATTTCTTTTATGAACTAGAATGTTTTTGTGATCTAATGTAAGTGGAATCAATTAGATTGAATCTCGTTAGTATGCTCTAAAAAATAGCATAAATTTACTATTCTTTGCTAAAATGAGGTCCAACAGTCTAGATTTGGGAATGAGAAGACTAATCCAAGAAACTCAATGATTATTATGAACTTCCAAAGCTTTTCCAAGGATGAAATAATTCTTGTGATCCTAGAAAATAACTTACATCAACCATTGAACTCAATACTACAACAAGAATCATCAATACTAAATGCATAAATAGAAAGAAATAAAAACTAGAGATGCATGTGAATAAGAAGTGAAAAGAAGGAAATAACATGATACAAAAGGGATATAAGGTTCATGGGATGGCCAAGCCCAAGGAAATAAGAGGCATATGGAGGAGAAAAAGATTTAGAAGCTGAACATGACACCAATCTTCATTATTTTCATCAATAGAATTACATCCCTGTAGGAAAATACAATGGAGCCGCAAAAGTGCAAGCTCTCTCAAAAATAACACTAATGAAATTTCCCTCTAGAGGAAAATTAGACTTGGTACTTATATAAAATTATTAGGGATCATTCCCCACGAATGGAGGAAGCTTTCCCCACCAAAATCCCTTAATTAGTGGATCTAGTCCCCAATACTAGGAATTTGCATTAAATGGTAGGGAACACATTCCTATATTTTCTCAATCATTGCCTAGAGGAAAAATCAACTTGGTACTTATACAAAATGATTAATAATCATTCCCCATGGATGGAGGAGGCTTGCCCCACCGAAATCCCTTGATTAGAGGATCTTCTCCCTTGATTGGTGGATCTGCTCCCTTGAATAGTGGAACACATTCCTAGATTTTCTCAATCATTAGAGTTCCACAATTTGTGGCATAATTCCATAATATCTTGTTGATTTGTTATTTATTATTGATCCTCCGGTAGTAGGGAACAAGTCCCTAATTATCTCCTCCTCCAACTCTTCATAATCTGCCCAATATTCTCATAATATTTCACAAAAAATAAATAATGTTAGGCACAAATATTCAATTATTCATAAACCTTCCTAATGAATATATTAAAGTTAAAAATAAATTATCTAATGCAAAAAGAGAGGTTTAATGTTCTAAATGATGGTCATAGGCCTTAATTTATGTTTTAAATTAGAGGCACGGGCCTTAATTTACGTCTAATTTAGAGCCCCATCAAAGTCCCCTGCTGAAAGTGTTACTCATCCTCAGAGAAAATACTTTGACCTCATTATACCTCATCCATGGCCCTCGCGGCCTCTCTCTTGTGAATTAAGAATCTTTGCTGTAAGCTCTGCAAGGACAAGCCCAAAAACATATTTGTTCAAAGAAAAATCATTGTTTCTTGAGACAATTAGCTTTCTTTCTTGCCCTTATTCAAGATGATTTCTTGAATATTTTTTAGTTTGGCAAGGTCTTCCACACCCTTATTGGCATTGCAAGTCATTTATTTGCCTTAGGACTACCTCCTGTAGGAACTCTGGGCCACTGTAATTCCTACAAGATCATCCTGTAGAAAACACAGTCTCTTTGTAAATTTGAGTAAAGGAGTGGAAAAAATGACAAAAATGGTGGAGGAATGAATGATAATGAGTGGAAAAATAAAAATGTGAGTGATAGGTTTCTTTGTGATCCTCCTTTTCTCTTTAACCGTCCTTCTTGCTGACCTGCAAATGGAAATTTCATGAAAATGGAGAGGATGCTCTCTTTGTTTTTTTTTCAAGAATTAAATGGGATGGATGAATGATGAATAGATAGTGAATATGAATTGGATGGATGGCTTGGAGTGTTGTGGTAACCTTGGCCTTTACAAAAATTTCTTCTTTAATTGTTGTCCTCATTCCTTGAAATCATCAACCTTCATAATTTGACTTTTCAACATTTCATGAGTGAAGGAGTGAGCTGCAATCAACTAGTTGAAGGTGGTTGAGACTGTTGACCCATCTTTAGGTTATAAAACCTCAACTCTCATGCATTGACAAAAAATTTCTAACTATAATATGCTCAAGAGAAGAGGTTAAGAATATTGCATACATGTACCTACCTGATGGTTGTTGGAGAGACATGCATGCTGCTACTGAGTTGATGTTGATGTGCAGGTGTTGGATGGTGATGCTGACGATCTTGATGTTGCTACTAACCTCTGGAGGAGCTTCTTTGACCTCTAGATCTTCTTTAAAACTGCTCAATGCCAATCCTGTAGGTGATGTTCTGTATCCTATAGGTTTATAAGACAACAACTTGTTTTGTCCATATCTCCCAAACGATAGACTGGATCGAACTTAAAATTTTTGAGCATGTTGCTATCATCATTATGCACCTCCCGATAGAAACATTTTGGTCAATGGATGCACGGATCTTGAGGAAAACTAAAAATGTCTGAAGGTGATGGAGGCCAATGTCTTGGAAACTGTGCACTAGAATTTGCTAAAATTTCTTGGACATGTTACCATCATCCATATGCATCTCCCATGAAACAACTTTTTAAATGGATGCACGGATATTGAGAAAATGCAAAAATGATTGAAGGTGATGGAGGCCAATTTCTTGGAAATCGTGCACAGGAATTTGTTGAAATTGCTTGAGCATGTTACCATCATCCATATGCATCTCCCCCTGAAACAAGTTGGAAAATGGATGTAAGGTTTTCAAGTTATGACAAAAACAAATTTCTTCTCTATGTATTTTTGTATCTAGTAAAATAGAGCATCTTGTAGTTTTTTAGGACAACAGGGAAAATCAGTGGTAGAAGCTTGAGAATTATGGGTGGATGGTGAAAATAGATGAGGGTGATGGATTGGCATGGCCTTGGCCTTATTAGAGCATTTGAGCGAAGTAGGAGAAAGTCAAAATTTGACTACTTTTGATTAGGCTTGACCAATTTTCCTTTTGGTACCAACTTGTTCTTGTTGCTTGCATATGTTGGAGAGTACATGCAGGCATGGAGCAAGGATTCTTTTATTTTTTCTTCTAGGCCTACTAACCTCCTGAATAATGTTTTCAACTAGTAGGTCTGCATAGGTGCCTCAAAGGAGGTTTTCACCTAGGATCTTCTTTTTTTATCATTTTTTTTTTCCAACCCATTGACCACCTCATGGAGATTTTTAATCAATGAGAAAATCTGAGGCACCTCCAAGGAGGTTTTTAGCTTTGATTTTTATTTTTTTATCTTATTTTTCATTTTGTTTTTTTTCTTCTACCCTACCCTACTTGAAAAACAAAATCACTTTCAAGTATAAGAATACTTCCAATGGAGCCATGTGCACATCAAGATGGCAGCCAAAATGATGTGGAGGTTTGAAATGTATGCTTTGACATGTACCTGGATTTTAGAGACCAAATGATTTGACTTTGAAAGGATCAAGCATAGTTGAGGAAGAGAGTGATGCTATAACTTAGTGACTGTCTAGAACCATATTTCAATATAGTTGTGATGTCCTTGGTCCTTTTGCTGATCTAGATCATTCTTCATGTCTTCCTCTATCATGACCTTCAAATCTTCCTCTTTTTGCTGATCATTCTCTTGAATACATGGAGGATTTGATGGTAACCATGAGGGAGTTCTCTCGATCTCTAATTTAGATGTCTACTCTTCATCAATCACAACCCATGATTCTGTGGTCTTCTTATTTGAATTTTCTTCTTATGGATGTGGTCCTTCAATGATATCAATATAATCTATTTTTTGCAATACTCTTCCTGAGCTATAGTGAATACCATTTAGCTCAAGAGGAGTTGTTTGGAAGTGTTGTACCTCGGCATTGTAAGTGGGTTGAGCTACTTCAATGTGTGGGTTTGGAAATGGTGGTACAGGTAGTTGAGTGCGAGTGTATATTTGAGATGGATGTGGATGAAGTTATGGTTGTGGTGGAGGTGAATGGTAAGGATAACATGGTGTTTGGTATGAGGGATACTGAGGAAAATATTGAGGATATTGTGGATAGCTCCCATAAGTTCCTTGCCAACCTTGTTGCCAAGATTGGTTTTGGGGTTGAGATGGCAATGTTGCCAAGGAAAGGGTGTGTTCCAATTACTTTGAGGTGGATTTGCATAAGCTTGAAATTGTGAATTAGGCTCTTGCATCATGTCAGGCTGAATAGGCTATGATGGTCCTCTTGGAGCTACATAACATTGTTGCATTGGCAATTGACTTTCTCCATTGTCCTCTTGGTGAACTTACTTCAACCTTGGTAATGAGGAGCAACATTTAACATCATGTGATTTTGCGTGGACAACACAAACATCTTCTTTTTTCTCATTTTGTATTCTTAACATTTCTACTTGTTTGGTTAGATTGCTAAGAATTTCTGTTTTAAAATCATCAAACAACTTCCCAAGTTTAGCTTGACTTACCGATCTTGATGTTGATTTACATACTCTTGCTTTTCCTCTTGATATGTGTTTGCATATTTTACAAATTTCCTCAAATGATAATTGATATGCATCACCTCTACTCATGAGATTAAGGATATCAATCCACTCATCCTTAATTGTTCTAAGTAAGAGGGTTTTTAGTGTGTCAGATCCTAAATGATGTATTTTTCCCCTCTTAACATTGTACATGAACCTCTCTATTAGATCCTCAACATTATCATCTTCTCTTTGATTCATTCTAAAGATTTCTTCTTTAAGATCATGATATTTATATTTTTCTATAAATATCTTTTGCATATCATTACATGATCTTATTGAATTAGTCCCTAAATTCATGAACCATTTAAGAGCTCTATCCTTCAAAGTTGTTGGAAACAATCTCAATTTTTGAGTTTTTAATAAGTAACCATAAGATCTACAAAAAATTTCAAGTTCAAAGAGAAAGGTTTTCAGATCATCTGACCTTAGACAATGAAATGTTTGAAGAAAAGGGGGAGGGATGTTCTTCATGTGCACACTACCATCAATATCTAGAATGGGAAATCTGAGAGGATCTTCCTCATTGTCATGATCTCCATCAATTTATTCTACATTCTTTTCCATCTTCTTCTTCTAGCTACAAAAGTGAATGGTGATGTGGCTCTTACTACACCACGTGATCGAATTGGGGGGTGGGTTGGTGTTGGAGATTTTTTTTGTTTTTATGATTGAATGAAAACACCAATGCAATGCACTTTCCTATTTTTGAAATGAAATATGCTTAATGCAATTATTTTTTTGTTTTTACAAAAAGCAAAAAGAAATGAGTCAACTAGGGAAGAAAACAATGATACTTTGACACCTCCCTAAGAAAAACGCCAAAAAGTGATGCGCCTTGGTATTGCAAGAATAATGTTGCAACTCCCAAGGCTACCCACTTTAATTATCAACCTGGGATTCATACAAACTTAAGAGGTGTCGACACTATATGTAAAGCATACAATGTGTCCTTCCTTCGCTGTCGTGATGTAATGGAGTGCATGTACTCAAGTCAAATCCTAAACTAATTGTAGAAAATGAAATGTTTGAAATGGAACATTAACCTATTGCAAGAAAGAAAGTACAAGGAAAGAGGCATAAATTCAATGCTAAATCACACCATTTCCTAATTAACTGCCAAGAAACTATGCTTTGAAATAATGCTAAATTATCATGAACCAAATTCTACTATCTAAGCATGCAAGTAAGAAGCATCAAACATCACTAATGTGCAAGTAAAGGGACTCAAACAAATCTATTTTTGTCCTTTTGTATTTTCATGCAAAATCAAGTATGCAAACTAATTTCTTTTGGTGATGTGGGAGACTCTTGGCAGGTGTTTGGTGACTTCCTAGAATTTTTCTCTCAATTTGGCCTCAAAACAAGCCATTTAAGGAAAACCTATAGGATGTACTAGAAACCTACAGGATGATCCTGTAGGAACTACAGTGAACCTACAGGATACAACCGAGAGCAAAATGTGAGGTGTTGGAGGTGATGGGAGGCCTAGGAAAGGAGTGTGATTGGTGGAATGGAGTGGGAGAAGGTATAGGATTACTCAGAAGTCAATATCAAAGATAGTAGATGGCTGGATTCACTCAATGTGCTTGGAAGAATTTTTATGAAAAATGATGGAAAACTAGTGAAGGTGATGGTGAAAACAAGGGATGGCTAAGGCAGATGGAGTGGAAGGTGGTTGCTGGCTCTGAAGTATTAGTCTCCTCCTGAAGCACCAAAAATACCTTTGTCAACGTATGCAAAAAAAACATTACTAGTCAAAAATCTTAAAATTCGAGAACTAGTGAGCTAGTAAATCTAAAAAATTCCTAACCAAATGAAGTGAAAATGCAATGCCGTAATTTTTTATTATGAATGAGAATGTTTTTTTGATATAATACAAGTGGAATCAAATTGATTAAAGCTCATTAGCATGCTCTAAAAAATATCAGAAATTTATTGTTCTTTGCTAAAAAGGAGGTCCAACAATCTAGATTTGGGAATGAGAAGACTAATCGAAGCAACTCAATGATTATTATGAACTTCCAAAGCTTTTAAAAGGATAAAATAATGCTTGTGATCCTACAAAATAACTTACATGAACCATTTAACTCAATCATACAACAAAAAAACATTAATACTATAAACAAAAATAGAAAGAAATAAAAACTAGAGATGCATGTGAGTAAGAAGTGAAAAGAAGGAAAGAAAATGATACAAAATGGATCTAAGGTTCTTGGGATGGTCAAGCCCAAGGAAATTTAGAGACCTATGGATTAGAACGAGATTTAGAAGTTGAACATGACACCAATATTCATTATTTTCATCAATAGAATTACATCCCTACAGGAAAATACAAGAGAGCTGGAAAAGTGCAAGCTCTCTCCACAATAACACTAATGAAAAATCCCTCTAGAGGAAAATTTGACTTGGTAGTTATAAAAAAGGATTAGGAATCATTCCCCATAAATGGAGGAAGCTTTCCCCACCAAAATCCATTGATTAATGGATCTAGTCCCCAATACTAGGAATTTGCATTATATGGTAGGGAACACATTCGTTGATTTTCTCAATCATTCCCTAGAGGAAAATTCGACTTGGTACTTATAAAAAATGATTAAGAATCATTCTCCATGGATGGAAGAATCTTTCCCCACTAAAGTCCCTTGATTAGTGGATCTTCTCCCTTGATTAGTGGAACACATTCCTAATTTTTCTCAATCATTAGAGTTCCACAATTTGTGAAATAGTTCCATAATATATTGTTGAATTATTATTTATTATTGATCCTCCAGTAGTAGGGAACAAGTCCCTAAATTATCTCCTCCTCCAACTCTTCATAATTTTCCACAAAAAATAAATAATATTAGGCACAAATATTCCATTGTTCATAAACCTTCCTAATGAATATATTAAAGTTAAAAATAAATTATCTAATGCAAAAAGAGAGGTTTAATGTGGTGAAGGATGGTCATAGGCCTTAATTTATGTCTAATTTAGAGGCCCATCAGTTGTTGCAATCGAGATGTGGTGTTTAGAGAGGTGAAAGATGTTATTAAACATGAATTCATACTAAAGGAACCCGAGAAGATAGATTTTGAGCTAAAGGAGGAAGAAACAAACTCTACAACAGAAGAGGAATAAAAAGATGAAGAGCCACAAACTCCGGTTGTGAGAAGATCAGTTCGAGAAAGAAGGCAACCAAAAAGGTATAGTCCATCTACTTTCTGTTAAAATTTTATTCATCTATTACTAATGATGATCCTAGAACTGTGAACTAAGTAGTAGATTCAGAGGATGGAAAACTCTGGAAAGAGTCCATGGTTGATGGAATGGAATCTTTGCACAAAAATAAGGCTTGGGATCTGGTAGAGTTTCCAGCTGGAAGGAAACCCTTTGGAATCAAATGGGTGTTTAAGAAGAAGATGAATGTAGAAGGAAAGGTGGAGAAATACAAAGATCAGTTGGTCGAAAAAGGTTATTCCCAAGTGCCAGGAATTGATTTTGGTGATATTTTTTCTCCTGTTACCAAGGTAGATTTTGTTAAATTACTTTTATCTATTGTTTCTGCTTTTGATTTTGAGGTAGAAAAGATGAATGTGAAGACAACATTTATTCATGGGGATCTGGAAGAAGATATATACATGAAGCAACCTGAAGAATTTGCGGTGAAGGGTAAGAGAGAACTGGTATGCAAGTTAAAAAAGTCTTTGTATGGGTTAAAATAGTCACCAAGGACGTGGTATTAGAAATTTGATACATTTATACAGGGACTTGGCTTCACCAAAAGAACAACAAATCACTGTGTGTATTTAAAATTAATTGGTGACCGTGTTATTTATCTGGTCTTGTATGTGGATGATATGTCGCTAGTTGGAAATGACAAAGAAATTATCTAGGATTTGAAGGCCAAATTGCCCTCCAAATTTGACATGAAGGGTATTGGTGCTGCAAACTATATTTTGGGCATGGAAACTAAATGATATCAGGAAAAGAGGAAGCATTGGTTAAACTAGAGGAAGTATGTCAAGACAATATTGTAGAGGTTTAATATATAGGATAATAAACCGATGAAGGTTCATATTCCTATAGGTGTAAAGTTTTCTACTGAACAGTGTCCGAAGACACAAGAAGAGGAAGAGGACATGTCGTGTGTTCCATATGCAAGTGCAATCAGTAGTCTGATGTATGAAATGGTCTATACTAGACCATACATTGCACATCTAGTGGGAGTATTGAGCAGGTTTATGTCAAAACTAGATGTTGGCTTAGTGGGTCCTGACCCAGGTTCAAAGTTAGTTTTGCCAAACAAATCCCTACACTACTAGTCCTTTCAGCATCAATCCATGGAGCGCGGACTGAAGTCTCACACGAAGCAGTATGGGGGGATGCTAGAACCAAGTTTTTGCACCCAGAGATAAGAGTGATGTCGTTTTATGCCCTAAATATGCCTTCACGCAGATCGATAAGACTTTAGGGCTTATTGATATAACTACCCTTAATCAGCTTCTATACCTCCACGAACGTTCACGACTGTCTTTCGCAGACCCTGAATATGTGAATCAACTACTTACATGCATCAAAGATTACTCTTAAACTAGTAATTACTTAAATCAGCTTAAGTGTTAATAACTTCTGCATACAATAAGATAATCTTCACGTAAACAATTAATAGTAATTGTGTTCATGTAACTATATCAATCATGTAAAGTCGCGCATTAATACACCATTATTTCATAAACCCATTATAACAAGTGGTGCATTCATATAAATAGAAATAAATAGACAAAACACAGGAATGGCTAGAATAATCTCTTTATTAATGCTCAATTCTGCTTATAGACTCAAGACTTCCCTACGCACTCACCTGCACAGGTCCGCGCACTCAGTCGCAGACTCTACTCTATGCCTTTATGCACACAGCTGCAGAGCCTCTCTTCTACTCTAAGACTTCTTTGCGCTTATTTTACTGACCCATTACATTCATCATCATAATTCGTATCTCTCTTAGACATCCTAAGACACACCTATTTATACAATCCCATGGTCTACAGACCATGGGTAGATCTTCAAAAGCTGACTCAACTTACATTAAAGAAGGGAAAAATCCTTTATGACACTTTAGATATCTACACACTCTGTGACCACAACTTGCAGAGACTTTACATTTTCTACAACAAAACTTGGGCTTTTTGCCCCAAAACTTGGGATTTTTCCCCAAAACTTCACCCTAGGAGACCCTATCCTAATAGGCCCCCAACACAAAGATTGTGACTATCCCTCGAGTTACTCTACTGACGCGAATATCTTACTAAGGAGATTGCCCAACTCTACTTGTGCCACTCCTACTTCAGTTGCACTCTGCGTGGTTTCCTGTTTGATATGCTCCACCACCTACTCTGTTGTCAGTTCTACACTGTCTTCCATGAGTTTTTGTTGCATGCTCTACAGGCTCATCAAATTCTCTTGAAAGTTGGCAGAAATAATGTAGGCCTCATCCAGCCAAGGCCCCAACCTGGCCTTGAGGACCACCTCTATCCTCTGTGTTGCTTCCACCTGTTCAAGCAACTGCTTCACCTCCTGTAGCTTGGCTAATTGTTATGCTATAGTGACGGTGCACATCGTCGCTCTCGCTTCATCATACTGCTTCTACAATTGACGGGCTTCTGTATTTAACCTCTACAGGTTAGGATCTTCCTGCAGAGCCGTGACTACCTCCATGGATTGCTTGAAGAGCGCAGTGCAATCCACCACCATGAAATCCATTGCTATGACTCCATCCTTCACAGTGGCTTCGCACTGTTCTCTGACCTCTGGCAGAGTTGAAGGTTGTGACTTCAACTCTAACTCTGTGATTTTCAAGTTCAATTCAAACTAAACCTTGGCCACTTCTATTCTGGCATCGCACACACCTGTAGCCAACTTCCTAATATTTGCCTCCAACTGCGCTTCCTCTGGGATATGCAATTTAGTTAATGTGTTGCATGCCTCAGCCACCACGGCTGCAAGCTGGTCATTCTGTGCTTGGACTTTCTTCTGTGCCTCCAACACTGTTGATTTCTTGACAAAACATCTATTTGTTGTTGACTTTGTACTTTCTTATCAAGCTCAGTGCACGTTGCTCCCTCGCCTTAACCTCTGCTATCACACCTGCTTGTAGTGTGTGAAGAAACTTGCTGGGGAGCATGGCCAGGTTGAGACTAATATTCTTCAAAGAGTTGACAATAGCCTTTTCAGTGGCAGCCTCTATGCTCAAAGCTCCATCAGGAAGTGCAATTTCCCAAAGATCCAATGATCGAACCATCTCTGCTGCTTGAGTGGTCCTAAGTGCCAAACTAGTTGAGCAACGTTGATTGGTCCTACACCTGCTTGGATTCTAGTCATTTGGATCTGCAACTTGTGCAGATCCTTTTGGATGGTAGTCAGTGCCTGCTTTTGCTACTTCTCAAACTGCTGCAACAGTTCTGTAGTAGTATCCCATACCTTGTCTCCAATTTCATCTAGGTTTCCATCCTTCAAGATAATCAGATCTAGTGACATCTTGGTGGCTTTTGTCTTCTTCCACAGTCCTTCCTTTTCCTACACCCTGTACCATTTCACGCGGAAGGGAGTGCTCTCTTGCTGATCACTGCCACCCTATTTTGACTGCTCTTCCTCCTCCATTTGGGGCGAAGGGGAATTATGAATTATTTCAGATCCGCGCTCTTCCTGCTTTGCCTATTTCTTTGCGGCGCATTTCGCTTCTACTTGAGCCTTCTCCTCGGCCTCTTTCTTGTGCTTTTGAGCTAACCGCTGAACCTTCTATTTGGTCGCATCCTTCTTCTTCTTCTCCACAGACTTGCTAGTCCTTGTGGCCAGATTAGAAGGAGATTGTCAATTTGTTGGCCAACACTTGATGACCTCTTCAATAACATCATTGGTAGCAAGGTAAGGCAGGTCAAACCACTTCTGCTTGGGATCCTTTCATGCCCATATGTATACATGGTGGAAGTCCGCTTTTAATTTAGTGTACCCTGAAAGTTGTTCAAACATGGTTGGTGACAACCGCGACTTTTGGTTGTCCTCCGACAAATCCTAGGGGACCAGCACAATTGAGAGCAACAACCAAAAATAGTGGAAGGTTTTGCTCTCATCCTATGCTTCTCTATAGTTTGCGAGGAACTCACTACACAGGTAGTGCACCCATTTGAACTGTACGTCCTTCGCACACTGTGCTACCAACGAAAACATCAGTGCCGACACCTCGTCCATGCGACACTTTATCATAACCTTTCCAACCAAAATCTACATGGAAACCTTTACCGTGGGGTCATTAACTAAAGTAATCGAGTACCCGCACGACTTCTTCACAAGTTTAAACTTATCCTTCATCTTCTCAGCGAGGTCATGCTTGCTCGTCTTTCTGCCAAATGCCTTGGTTAGATTTAACCCTGAGTGTGGCAATAGCGTGATCTAATGGATCAACATATCAGTGATAGGGGTTGGTGCGCTCAACCACAAGAACCCATCATGAAACAGGTAGATCAACTTCTTAATGGTGAATAGGCTTATATTTGAGTGATGGTGGTGGGGCACCCATAATAGGTTCAACAACCCTAACTTGTTTACTTCGTGAATCCATTCCAAAGGCTCCAGCGCGGTAAAACTAGACTCTTTGTAGAAGACCCTTATGTAGGTGTCTGTATCTAGGTGGGGGAACCGCTCATGGTTTGCCAAATCCCAATCTTCTAGATTGAAGTGTGAGATCCACTCCAAGCGCGAAACTTCAAAGGTTATGTTCTCTGGTAATAGGGGTGTGTTGAGGAGGACCTATCCTACATCTTGGTCCTTATGGACCTTCACTTTTCCCTTACGCGGAGGGATATACTCCAACAACCTAGATATAGGATCCACCCCCTCAATTTCTATATTTTCCGCGCCCTCCTCAGCCTCCAGATCAACCAATCTCCCCTTCTCTTTCATAGTTGGCTTTTCTTTCCTCTGAGCTTGTGTAGCAGCATGCTTCGTCGGTGACTCATGCGATGGCATCGACTTCTTTTGTTTATCTCTCTTCGACTGGGGGACCTTTCTCACTGGCATAGGCACTACTATTGGAACCTCCACACGCACAACTTCTTGAACCACTCCCTCAAAAGTGACATCTCCACCAGTACTCATTGTTTCCACGAGGCTTGGTCCTAGAATCATTTCCAGGATGAATGTTTGATTTACCTCTAATAACTTGGAAAAATACGAGCGATTCATAGGCAATTGACAACACAACGCAAAAATTCTAAAAATGAAAAGTGTTTTTCACTAGATGGCCATGCGTAATTTATAGGTGAATTCGAATTCAAATTCAGCCATTCCACCCTAGAACCCATCCATAAATGCTAGATTGGCGGCATATTTCCCAATATTTCGCTCTTAAATTTAGCCTTAAATGCCTTAAATTCCGCCCCCAAGATCCTCTTAACTATCTCCTGGCAGTCAAATCATGAATAGTGACTGTAACAGTTACTTTCGGGCTATGCTACGTGGTCTCTCCCCCTGTAACGTAGATCCCTTCGCACTTCTTCTTATACTATGACACCTTCATGTTTCGCACAAATTCCTTGTCGCGTAGCTCTACAAACTGGGCAGTGTAGTTTATAGTCTCGCACCTCCTTGCAGCTGCCTAGAGTGCTACGATTGTGATACCATCATGTCATCATTGGGCTGGATCCCCGGTGTATGGCTTCAATCGGCTTCCATTTACCTTCTCGGAAATGGATCTCCATTCAATTTCATGAGCTGAATTGCTCCACCATCGGTAATCTATTTGATAACATATGGCCCCAGCCAATGCATCTGAAATTTTCCTGGAAGCTTATCAAACTTACTGTCATATAATAAAAATAAATCATTTTCCTTGAAGGTGCACAGTTTGATGTGACGATCGTGCCATGCATTTTTGTGTTCCTTCTAAACCGGCTGATGGAATCTACCCAAAAATCTATCTTCCTCAACTTCTGTTAGCTACACGAGCCTCTCTTCTAAGGCTCCGTGGTCCACCATTCCTGTAAAAGCCACTATGCATATACTAGGAAAAATGTACTCCATAGGCATTACAACCTCTACGCCATATACTAACTTAAATGGTGTCTGACCAATAAGATTTGTACAAGTAGTTCGGTAAGCCCATAACACTGTGGGTACATGCACGTCCCAATCATTCCTCTTTGCATTGCAAACCTTTGTTAGTGCATTCTCCAATATCCTATTAAATGCTTCAACCATCCCATTGGCCTAAGGATGATATGGTGTACTCTTCTGCAGATAAACCTGAAACTCCTCTGTCAGCACGCTAATTATTTCATTGAGGAAGTGTGTAGCGCGATAACTCATTAAAATCTTCGAGAAAAAAAAATTGGTCAACACATATTCAAATAAAAACTTTGTTGTTGTTGCTCCTATATAGTCCTTCACAGGCTATGCCTCTACCCATTTGGTCAAATATTTGGTCACGGTGATGATATATCGCACACCTGCCTTCTTTCCTGGAGGCTGAATTGGCCCTACAAAATCAATTGCTCACTTCTCAAATGGTTGCAATGGCAGTTATGGATTTAGAGGCAGCTCATCCCTCCGCGATGGCCTACCCATTCTTTGACATGCATCGTATGCCCTACAATATGATTTGAAATCCTTATGTAGTGTCGGCCACCAAAACCCAACGTGTGAAATCTTCTGCATTGTCACTTTCCCTGAATAGTGGCCTCCTGTAGCTCCTCCATGGGATTCAGCAAGGATACTATTTCATTCAAAATCAGGCACATAACATCACAGTATTTTTTCCAATACCATATTTTACAAATTCCTTGCAATAATTGCAAATTCTGTCGTGTGCACTACCAATTCTTTCTTTTATTGACTCGTGTATCCCACTGGAGTCATCCTTGTGGTTAGAGAGTGGATAATGTTTGCAAAGTGATTATCTGCTATGTGCAACGCAAAGAGTTGCACGTTTGGCAATCCTTCCTCCAAATTAGTAGGCTCCTCTCCTGTTTCAATGCACGATAGATGATCTAGCCTTGCATTCAACCTTCCAGGTTTCACAATTACTTCAAAATCATACCCTTGAAACAACAACAACCATCTTCATATCCCCCCCCACCCAACACAGGCTTGTTGACTAGGTACTTTAATGCAGAATGGTCTGTATACATCTTAAAATGTCTGCCTAGTAGGTAATGTCTAAAATTATGGAGTGCATACACCATAGTCAACCCTTCGTGCTCTATCATTAAATAATTTTTTTTCAGCCTTGGAAAACTTCCTATTGGCAAATGCTATAGGGTGATCCAGTTCTCCTTCACCGGCCTATGTTAGTGTTGCTCCTAGCGCAATACATGATGCATCCACATGTACATAAAATTCCTTCTTCCAATCCAAGAAGACTAGGACTGGCACAATGACCATCTTCTCCTTTAATACATCCAAACTTCACTGACATTCTTCATCCCAACAGAATGTAGCATCCTTTTTCAGTAGCTTTTCCATAGGCGTGGTAATCTAAACATAACTTTTGATGAACTTTCGATAGTACACTGTGTGGCCCAGTATTACACGTAGCCATTTAAGACTCCTTGGTGCCTCCAAATTAATGATAACCGTGATCTTAGCAAGGTCCACCATTAATCCTTGTTTACACAGTACATGACCCATCAAGATTCCGAAAGGGAAGCAAAATAAGCACTTCTTGAAGTTTAGTGCAATCTAATACCTACGACACGTATCCAACATCAAGCAAAAACTGCCTACATGGTGCTTTACCAGTCCAAACACTGTCCAATCATCAAAATATACCTCCAAAAATTTGTGAATGAACTCTTTGAACGCTGTGATGGCTATGCGCAAGAAGATCGTCGACACATTTTTAAGTCCAAAAGGCATTACCATATACTAAAAGCATCCCCACTCAGTCGCGAAGGTAGTCTTACTCCTGTCTTCTGGTGCAATCTTTATTTGATGGTATCTAGAGAACCCATCAGTGAATGAATAGGCCTCCTGCCCGCCAACATTATCCAATACTTCATTTGTGAACGGAGTGGGAAAAGGATCATGGACGCAAGCATCCTTGAGCTTCCTGAGATCTACGTAAATACTTATTTCATCCTTTGCTTCTTTTCCTGAACTACCATTAGACTCACCCAATCATATTCCTCCATTGGTTCAATAGTACCCACTGCAAGAATCTTATCCAACTCCAGGCAGACCTTTTCCTTGTATTTGGGGTTAAGGCGATAGGGCCTCTTCTTAACAGGCTTCGCGTCTAGTTTCAATGTCCCAAATTGCCTATGAGGCATTTTAAGTCTGAAAACTTTGTGGGAAAGAAATCCTGATATTCGTGGAGCAACACAACGACCTTGTCCACCGTAGCATCATCCCAATAGTCTCCTGTCTTTGCAAACTTCAGCTCCACCTCTGTTCCAATGTTTAGTTGTTTAGTCTTCAGCGGGGCAGTGATTTCTGGATTCTCTATTTGTGGTCCCTCAACTTCGCGGTGTCCTTCTGGCCCTGGGATGTTAATGCTCATTGGATCCTCCTCTTCGTCTTCGACAGTCATGTTATAACACTCCAACGCATGGCGTAGCTGGGTGCTCCAATATAATTGAATCAAATCCAAAGGATCCTATGGTATTTTGAAGATTTCTTCCTTGACCTCCTATAGCTCCTCATCAATACATTTGAACCCATCTTCAAAGATGAATTTCACCAAGAATTCTTGTCTCAAAATGTCCCACTCTTCAGTGTTGTGGCGGAGCTCTGTTTCCAGGTACAAATTCATGGGAAAGTGTGATAGAATAAATGTACCCACTTAGGTTGCGACTCCGTCCCATAAATGTTAGTCCATTTTTCCAAATGATCGCGCAGACCATTCCTTCCATCATATTTCTCTATTAACCAAACTTTTGGGTGACCAATCCATAATCTCATCATTCTTTTGTACTTGCACCACCCATCAAAGTTGTCTTTATGCGTACCCCAGCATCTTATGGGCGTAGCGCGTAGTGCCAAATATAGTGCTTGGAAGTGATGCTTCTCATGCACTTCCCTTTCAAATGCATCCAAAAATTGATCTACATCAGTTAGACCATCATAACAATGCAAACTCCTTACCTCCAATGATACATAGCATGTTATATACCTAGGAGGGATAATATGGGGTACCAAGGGAGGTACCCAAGGTAATAATGTAATAATGGGATGGGCCATAGTAATAAATAAGGTGGTTAACCCATGTCATGTAAGGGACCACAAGTAGTTAATAATAATGTAATGGGCCCATGGTATTAGTTTGATGGTATGAGGGAACCATACATGGTATTGTATGTATGAGGCCTATATAAAGGCTAGAGACTCCACATGGAGGATATGAAGAGAAGAATTATTGTATGAACAGGCATATGGCTTGTGGAGTGTTCTCCTTCCTTAAGGAGTGAATGTATGGTGTTGCCCTACCTTAAGGGTTTGATCAATAAAGTGAATCATTTCATATTATTTCTGGGTTTCTTTGCATTATCTTATATTTTCATATCAGATCTATAATATCTTTTGGATCAGATCTACAACAATTGGTATCAGAGCACTTTCCAGGGCCGGTGGGATCTCCAATGCTTAGCAAATTTATTTTTTTTCGGCTAGAGACGTGTTCCGACGTCTTTAAACCACGGGATCTGTCGTTGAGCGCATAAAACTGCGGATTTGGGGAGGCATGCACGCAGGAAATACAAGAGGTGGTCACGTCTGTTGGACTCCCTTGTAACCCCTGTGGGTACCCCTTTGAGTAGTAGCGCATTAGAAAGAGCCGCGCACGGACTGTCTTCCACGTGCCCTCTGGGTATATTGGAAGCCCCCTAGGCTCCCTTGAAACCTCGCCATAGATAAACTGTCGGCCGTCTTGTGGCTACAGTACACTGAGAACAGCACTCGGAGAGATTACTCGCCCGTACGATAGGGAAGTCGGGTTGTACGGCTAAGGGTACAGTCGATCCTCCTTAGTTAGAGCCCTAAAACATTGGGTCGAGTACTACTGCCAGACCCTTATGTATATTGCGATCTGTAGCACCTGACACTCCTCATGACCATAGTTTCCTTTTCTATCGGCGGATCACACATCATCTATTCCCAATCCGCGTGTGTAAAGAGGTGCAGCAGCAGCAGACATCAGTCCCGCAGATCCATCAGATCCACCGCAGCAGTTGTTCCGCCATTCAGATCTCTCAGACCCACCAGAGCGGAGTTGTTGTGAAGGGTTCCTATACCGGGGTATACTTTTCGCAGGACTTTTGGCAGCATTGACATTTTGAGGATTTGGCGACTGCAGTATTGATCAAGAAGGAGTAAAAATCCGTTAGGAGTTTTCCAAAAAAAAAAAAAAAAGTCTGAGATCTTCCGGGGCACTTATTGGTGATCTAGCGCATCAGAATCAGGACGACGAGCTAAGCAAGGTAGTACCATTCAATTTATTAGTCAAATTTTTTCGGCGGTCCCAATTTTTCATCAGGTTGGTGTATGGTAGAGACTAGAGCTCAAGCGATGGAAAATGAAAGGATGGACAAACTTGAAGACACTATGAACTCCATCCAAACTGTGATGAACTCCCTCCAAACTGAGATTCGCGGACTAAGTCTCCAGATACAGCAATTCCTTCCGAAGGGCAAGGAGCAAGCCCACGAGGAGGTGTATAATGGCCATGAATACAATGAGGGTGAGTGTAGCCACTCTCCTCACGTCTGGCACACACATCCACCACCCAGTCAGCGACCTCCCAAGTTGGATGTGCATAAATTTGACGGTTCTCACCCGTCCGCATGGCTACCACAAATGGAGCAGTATTTCAAATTGAATCATATCCCAGATGATGCGAATAAGCTTATGTTGGGGAGCATGTACTTAGACAATGAATGGTGGCAATGGTGGGAATGGCATCAGCGTTGCAATGGACCTTTTAAGACATGGACCCAATTTACCAAAGCTCTTCAAGATCGCTTTGAACAGGAAGACTCTTTTTTGGGTCGTCTCACTAAGCTCCGACAGATTGGTACAGTGGATGAATATATTACCGCTTTTGAAGCCTTAGCCTTTCGCAATAGGGGTCTCACAGATGAGTTCTACACGGAATGTTTTATCAGCGGTCTTAAAGAAGCCATCAAAGCTCAAGTTCTACTTCACCACCCTCCCATGTGGACGGAGGCTTGCCAGGTAGCTCGTAAGGTGGAACATGCATTAGCAGCCCAATACAGTCGCCCAAATTTCCTCGCTAAAGGTCGTCCCCCACAAGCTCACAACACGACTCAAACACTTAAGGTCCAAAAGGTGTCACCTGCGGAAATGGCCGAAAGAAGGAAGCAAGGACTATGTTACTACTGTGATGAAAAATACTCCCCAGGTCATAAATGCAAGGAGCCCAAATTTTTTCAAATAGATGCCACTGACTACAGCTCAACAGAGGAAGATCCATCACTTGAGGAACATGAGGCGCTAGAAGAAGACAACCCAAAGGAGAATGTCTCTGAAGAACCAGTTATTTCGCTGCATGCATTGGCAGGGATTTCTTCCCCTCAAACTCTCAAAATCCGGGGTTTTCTTAAACATCGCCCAGTAGTAGTCTTGATTGATAGTGGAAGTACCCATAATTTCATCCATCAAAAAATCGCAGAAGCAGTGCATTGTTTTGTACGAGCAGTTTCTAACTTCCAAGTCCAAATTGAGGATGGGGGCACAATGAAATGTGAAGGCCGCTGTGAAAATGTCAAACTTCAAATGGGGGATTATCAGTTGAAAACCCACATGTTTGCCATACACATGGGGGGTTGCGACATTGTCCTCGGCGCTGAATGGCTCCGCACTCTTGGACCAATCACAATGGATTTCCAGGAGTTATATATGAGTTTTAAGCAGAACAACTCCACACATACCCTCCGTGGACTCCAGGCGGGAGCCCCCTCTATCATCAGCTCGCATAGGATGGAAAAATTGTTAAAAAAGGGCCATCATGGAGTAGTAGCTCAATTTAATGCCATCCAGGTAGTCGAAACCATGTCTCTGCCAATTCATCATGAGATGCAACAGATTTTAAATAACCATCGGACGGTCTTTGACAAGCCTAATGAGATTCCACCCTCGCGAGGGGAACATGATCATAGCATCACCTTGGTTCCAGGGGCTCAACCCCCAAATGTGCAGCCATACAGATATCCGTTCACCCAAAAGAATGAAATAGAAAAAATCATCAAGGAACTGTTGGAAGCAGGTGTCATTCGTCCCAGCATTAGTCCTTATTCATCCCCAGTGGTCATGGTGCTCAAGAAAGATGGGGAGTGGCAGATGTGTCCCGACTTCAGGGCCCTCAATAAGTTGACAGTCAAAGATAAATTTCCCATCCCGGTGGTTGACGATTTGCTGGACGAACTCAATGGGGCTCAATTCTTCACTAAGTTGGATCTTCGCTCAGGCTACCACCAAATTCGCATGAAGGAAGTCGACATTCCCAAGACGGCTTTCAAAACTCATGAAGGCCATTATGAGTTCCTGGTCATGCCATTTGGTCTTTGTAATGCCCCCTCTACTTTTCAGAGCCTTATGAATCACATTCTCAAACCATATCTCAGAAAATTTGTCCTTGTCTTCTTCGATGACATCCTCATCTATAGTGGCACTTGGGCTGCACATCTTCAGCATGTAGATCTACTCTTGCAACTGCTCCACAAGCATAAATTATTTGTCAAGATGTCCAAGTGTTCGTTTGGCATGGAAGAAGTTGAGTATTTGGGCCACATTGCGGGGCGTGAAGGTGTCAAGGTGGACCACAAAAAGATCCAGGCAATGCAAGAATGGCCTCAACCTAAGACCTTGAAGAGCTTGAGAGGATTTTTGGGTCTCACAGGCTATTATCGTAAATTTGTCCGCAACTATGGCCGCATAGAAAAACCCCTCACTCAACTCCTAAAGAAAAATTCCTTCTTCTAGAACGAGGAAGCACAACAGGTTTTTACCGCTCTCAAAAATGCCATGTGTTCCACTCCAGTCTTAGCACTACCTGACTTCACCAAATCCTTTGTCATTGAATGTGATGCTTCGGGTACAGGTATTGGGGCGGTCTTAATGTAGGAAGGGCGACTGTTGGCCTTCACAAGCCAACAACTCAGTGGGAGGAATCTGGGCCAATCTACCTACGAGAAGGAAATGATGGCCATCTTACATGCAGTCGAGACCTGGCGACCTTACTTATTGGGGCGACGTTTCCAAATCCGCACAGATCATCACAGTCTTAAATATTTTTTGGAGCAACGCCTATCCTCCCCACAACAAAATAAATGGTTAGCCAAAATGCTGGGATATGATTATGAGATCATTTACAAGAAAGGGAAAGACAATAGTGTAGCAGATGCATTATCTCGCCAATTTGAGGAGGAAAGTACTCTGCTCGCAATTTCCCTCCCCATTCCAGACTGGATTGAAGAGGCTCGCAGGGAATGGTTTTCACACCCCGGGTTCTCCCAACTCATTTCTCAATTGCAGGTAGATCCTAATTCCACCAAGGGCTACTCGTGGCAGAATGATATTCTTAGCTATAAGGACAGAGTCGTAATCTCACCAACATCCACCCTCAAAAGTCGCATTTTGGCATAATTGCACTCATCTCCCATTGCAGGACATTCGGGCTTTCAGAAGATGTATGCTCGCACCAGAAGATCATTTTTTTGGACAGGCATGAAAAAGGACATCCTCACCTTCGTAGCAGAATGTGATGTTTGTCAACGCCACAAAGGGGAAACCGTCAACACACCAGGCACATTACAACCATTGCCCATTCCGGCATCAATTTGGATGGAGGTTTCTATGGATTTCATTACAGGTCTTCCAAAATCAGGGAACAAGTCAGTCATCATGGTGGTGGTGGACCGACTATCGAAGTATGCTCATTTCTGCACCCTACCCCACCCGTTTACACCAACTTTGGTTGCTCAATCTTTCATGGATCAGATCTGGAATTCTAGTGCCTGGATCAGGATTTCTATCACATGGGCAGATCTCCACAAGCCATATGCCTATTCATACAATAATTCTTCTCTTCATATCCTCCATGTGGAGTCTCTAGCCTTTATATAGCCCTCATACATACAATACCATGTATGGTTCCCTCATACCATCAAACTAATACCATGGGCCCATTACATTATTATTAACTACTTGTGGTCCCTTACATGACATGGGTTAACCACCTTATTTATTACTATGGCCCATCCCATTATTAAATTATTACCTTGGGTACCTCCCTTGGTACCCCATATTATCCCTCCTAGGTATATAACATAGCACAACGATTTAGTCATCATATTACAACGCAACATAGATACCTCGGGCAACCTATTCTGCAAGTGTTCAATTCCTCATATGAATATGATGTACAAGAACTTTTGTGGTCCTAAGCAATGCATCCATCAGCTGTCAAATTAACCTAATCTTGATCTCACGTTGTTATCTTAAATATTTGGTCCAAATCATTATTGCTTTCCTCATAATCGCAGAGTTATTCAGTATAGTGCGGTCCTTTTGTAGGGTCCAAAGGTACTACTACGTGGAGTGATTTCCTCTCAAATGACATTGTTTACTTCTTTAGATTGATTACCCCATTCATGTCGATAGCCCAATCAATTCCTAGGAGCATGGGGTAGGGATTACTGTCATCAACAATCTCTATCACTTCAAAATCGGCCAACATGCTCACGCCTTCTATATTTGTTGTTACTCCCTACAATATTCCCATGGGGATAATCTTCTGTTGATTAGCCATCTACAATTGGATCAAAGACCACTGAAACGCAGGTCTCCCCATTCTTTCCCACGTCTGCTTATGTAAAACATTCACATATGACCCAAGATAGAAAATAACTTGATCCATTTCATACTCTCCTATTTGTGTAGTGAGCCTCATCTCACACCCTATTCTTGCCTTATGCTTACCAATTTTTCTGACTACGTGAGGTCTTTCAGGAGCATTTTCTTTACTGACACACTTATTTATCAACTCCTGTAATCCTTTCATGGATTTGCTATCATGTAACATTTTCATACAGGTCTCTAAGAAGGTAGTAAGCATGGAGGGGTCAACTTCCTCAGACAACTTGTCCTGAATTCCTGAGGTAGAAGCCTCAACGAAGCTTTTCTTTGCTTCCATGAATGTCTCTTTTGCACACTCTAAGTCAAACCCAACCTCTTTTTCTAGAGCCTTGCGGACCCAGTCATTTTCTTTAGGTTACTTTCCTTTATCTTCACTAGTCATCATTCCGCTTCGCAGCACAATATTTACATTGGAATCTTCTTCGCGGGGTTCGACCCTCATCATTTTTAGGTTATGGGTGGTTTTTTGAGGTTGCACCCTCTTTTCCTGCATCTTAGCTATTAATACAGGGAAGTCTTCTATCGTGTGGTCAAATTGAGTACCAGATCGGCACGACAGGCACATCTAGCATGTACATTCCCATGCGTAGTGTCCTCGTACTCTGCAGTTGTAGTAAATAACCTGTCCCTGACCTCTACCAGGTCCTCCACCTCCCCATCCTCATTCGTGCCCCTGATATCCTACATGCGCTCCCCTGGCACCTTGATTTGGAGGCCATGTTTCTTTCTGCATTTGATACGCGGGAATTCTTTCCATCATCAATTCATAGCTATGGTAGTTACGCTCATCATGACCCACTGATTTACAGAAGTTGCAAAAGAGTTGTTGCGGTGTCTGCAAAACTTTCTACCTAAAGTGGAAATTGTCAATTACATGTTTTCCAACTACCTGATAGATAACGCACAGAAGCGCAGGCCCTGCACTTGGCCCTACTTTAGCTTCCGGCCTTAGTGGCATTGGTCCTCCTCCAGAAACATAATTCACAAAGACAGAACAATGATCTTTATCATGCCCCTAGCTCTTACACTTTAGGCACCAAACTTCTTCGTGCACCTCTGGCCTAGCTTCTCTATCCTTCTTTAGGCTTTGAAACTCTAGGCAAAGATTCTGCAACTCTGCGTGAATATACTGAACTCCCAAAGCAACATCTTGAATCGGTGTCATGCAATCTCATCACAATTTCCAGGGCTTCCACCTGGGTCCCAATCTTTTGTTGTGATAAGGAAACCCTTAGGTGAGGTAGGAGCGAGGCTACAAACCATTCACAGTGCTGCTCATCAGTGAGATTCATGTTAGCTTCGTAGATCTGGTACTTCAGTCTCTGATCCATCTCCCAAGGTGTTTTGTCCTGCCTCATCACGATTTCCTTAAATCCAACAACTTATTGTGATTCAAACTTGGGGTTATTGAATTCCTTATTCAATGTTGTTTGAGTGTCCACCAACAATGTCATCGGGTTATTAGTGCAATACCTAATGTACCATGTTAGCGTGCGATCCTGTAGAGTAGTAACCAACCGTGCTTTCTTCATATGATCATCAATAATATTTTGTCCTCTCCATATGGCCTTCGTAACAAGCCAAAACTGGTCCGGATCCTCATTTCCCAAGTCCTTGAACATGGGCAACTTCATCGTATTCGACATATTGAACGGTGGCAGAGGTGGTGGCAGTGTGGGCGAAGTTGTATGCTGCGGAGGTGAAGACAAAGGTGGTGTGGACAGATGGGGTATTCATGGGAACCCTTGCCTTATTAACTGGACAACGCTCTGTGGTGAAGCCTGTGCTACTCCCTCATTGTGACTCAGAGGAGGCTCAATCAGCGGGCTATATTCAGGGCTTTTTCTCACTCTATCCCTAAAGGAATTTCCACGTCACATAGCTCCAAACATCAAGGTAATGGCATAACCCACTTTTCACACAAGAGCATCTTAATCCAAGTATTCGAAGATCTTAAATACTTACCTCATGGTCCCTCAAAGAAATGTCGCTTTGCTTCGCTATAGCTAATCGAGGTATTGACCACGAAATTCTGTCACAAATCCTCCTATGACGTGATCAAGTCAGTGATTGACAACACACGTGATCTTATCTTTAGAGGCTTCCAATCTCTGCACTAGCTCTAGTGTCCACACTATTAGACCATCAAACATCCACCTTCCCTGGCCGTTTTCCAATCTAGTGATCCACTCGTATAGTTCAATCAGGAAGGAACATGAGAAAATTTCTTTTATATTTGGGTATATATACGTGTCCAACCACTATTCTTTTTTCAAGTGCGAATTTCTATTTTCTTGCACTACAAATTCGTGGATCTTTCTATCCAACCACTCCTCAATTTCTTTCTTTGTTGGATTCTAGTGATGCAACATCACACATTTCTTTTATGAAGATCCCAGTCCCAACAATGGAACAATTTGTTGGCTGAGTGGGTCCTGACCCAGGTTCAAAGTTAGATTTTCTAAACAAATCCCTACACTACTGGCCCTTTCAGCATCAATCTATGGAGTGTGGACTGAAGTCGCACCCGAAGTAGTATGGGGGGATGCTAGAACCAAGTTTCTGCACCAAGAGATGAATGTGATGTCATTTTATGCCCTAAATATGCCTCCGTGTAGATCGATAAACCTTTAGGGATTATAGATATAACTACCCTTAATCAGCTTCTATACCTCCACGAATGTTCACGTCTATCTTTTGCAGAACTTGAATATGTGAATTAGCTACTTACGTGCATGAAATATTACTCTTAACCCAGTAATTACTCATATCAGCTTAAGTATTAATAACTTCTGCATATAATAAGATAATATTCATGTAAACAATTAACAGTAATTACGTTCATGTATCTATATCAATCATGTAAATCCACACATCAATACACCATTATTTCAAAAACCCATTATAACAAGTGGTGCACTCATATAAACAGAAATAAATAGACAAAACATAGGAATTGATGGAATAATCTCTTTATTAATGCTCACTTCTACTTACAGACACAAGACTTCCCTGCACACTCAGCTGTAAGGGTCCTTGCACTCAGTTGCGGACTCTACTTTAGGCCTCTACACACACACCTGTAGATCCTCTCTTCTTCTCTAAGACTTCTTCGATCTTACTTTTACTGAACCATTACATTTGTCATCATCATCCGTATCTCCCTTAGAAATCCTAAGACATACCTATTTATACAATCCCATGGTCCGCGGACCATGGGTAGATCTTCAAAAGCTAACTCAACTTACATAAAGGAAGGGAAAAACCCTTTATGACACTTTAGTTATCTACACGCTCCGCGACCACAACATGTGGAGACTTTACATTTTATACAAAAAACTTGGGCTTTCTGCCCCAAAACTTGGGCTTTTTCCCCAAAACATGACCCTAGGGGACCTTATCCCAACACCAGGGAAGGAGCATTGGACAATAGTGAAGAGGGTTTTCAGGTATTTGCATGGCACTAGTGATTATGATTTGTGCCACCAAGGAAGACTAGGATTGGAAAGAGTTTTGGACATCCATGGCTTTATTGATGCAGACTGGGCTAGAGATCTAGATCAGAGAAGATATACAAGTGGGTATGTGTTTAACCTATTTGGAGGTGCAGTCAGTTGGATGAGTCAGATATAATCTGTAGTGGCACTATCAGCTATAGAGGCAGAATACATGGTAGCCACTCATGCAAGCAAGGAAGCAGTTTGGTTGTAGAGATTGTGTTCAATTATGGGGTTAGTACAACGAGATATAAGGATAGACTGTGATAGCCAAAGTGCAATTTTCTTGGCAAAGAACCCTTCTTATCATTCAAAGACAAAGCACATTGATGTTCAATATCACTTTATGAGGGATATGGTAGAAGAAAAAAAAGGTGTTGCTAGTAAAGGTGGACACTTTGAAGAATACTACAGATGCATTGACAAAGTCTGTGAGCATTGAGAAATTATCTTGGTTTAGAGAAACAATGGGCGTTGTAGGGTTGTATCAATGACTAAGCTCTCCTGTGGCCCCCTGTAGAAAGAAAACAACAAGTGAGAGAATGTTGGGTTGTGTTATATTCTTTCCATGACTAGGTGGGCTGATCTACCTATGGTTTTGTGCATGGGTTTCACACATGGTTTTGGGTGCAACGAGTTTCGGTCCATGGTATTTTGTAGATCTGGTCAAGGGAACTATGGTTATGTTCTAATCTAGGGTTAATTGATTGGGGTTTATGGATGCTTCAGCATGTATATATATGTATTGTAACATTGAAAGGAACATAATGAAAAATCAATATGGTAGTCCCGATTTTGGGATCCAAGGGAAAATATCTGTGTATATTTGTTTATGTGTTTTTTTTTTCCCGTAGAAAAAGTCGTAATTTATATTCTTATTGAAATAAATTACATTTTGTAGATGCTTAGAGCATATGCAGATAGCTGTCCATGGAAAGGACAAAAACACTAATAAAAATAAAAAATTATGTTTACAACTACATCAAGCCTATACTTTTCTACCCTTCTTCTTCTCCACCCTACGCCAACCCTGAGAGTCAGATGGGGGAACAATGATGGCCTGTTGGTATACTTGTGTGTTCGTTGGAGGTTCTTTGTCGGATTCTAATCCTTCAGATCCATGAGTTCTTTTGTTGCCACTAACTTCCTGCTGTGGAATTTTCTGCTCCTGAGAATGATCCTCCATTTGTGGGTCTAGTGCTTTTTTTTCCTGTGTGCCGTTCTGTTCCATATTTATATCCGGTTCCTCTTGGTTTGCTGTGTGCTCTGTCTGAATGTTCTCTTCTTCCAGCGGTTCTGTATTCTGCCACCCATTTGGCTTTTTTTGCTGTTTCTTGTTTCCTTTTGGATTCTTTCTGGCCAGTGGGCAAGAATTTTGGAGGTGTCCTGTTTGCCGACAGCTGCGGCATCTGAATGCAGTGTTTTCATAGTCGAGGGGTTGTATCCACTCCGTGTTGTTATAGTTTAATGAAATTTTATCTGACAGCCCCTGACTCAAGTCCACTTCGACGCAAATTCTGGCAAAGGTGAAAATCCCTCTGCTATATCTGTCTTCGTCAATTTTTAGGAATTTCCCCAAGGAATCCCCAATCGCAGATAGTACAGTATGATGCCAGAAATGTAATGGGAGGTTGTGTAGCCTCACCCAAACAGGTGTTGTTGTGATTTTCATAGTGTTTGCATCAAAATCAGCAAACCAAGGGGTAACAAAGAGGCCTGCATTACCCCAAAACCAAGGCCCCTCCTTGATGATACTATCCCTTTCTTCCTCTGTGTGGAAGTTTACAATGAAAAACCCTTTTGAACATAGGTATATATCACATTCTGGTGTCCAGCGGGAATATATGCATTGATGTAAAGCATCGGATTTTGGCCAGTAACCATTAAATCTACATATAACAGCATGTTTTGAGAGTTCAGAGTGTAGTGCATTTACCTCTGGTATAGTAACTTTGAGCATGTAATAATCCAGTTTTTGATCTACTATATGTGGCCCTGGTTGCTCTGGTGGTGGCTTTGGTTTGGTCGGCATTTTTCCCTTCCCCTTAACTGCATCACGGAAGGAGCCTGGAATCTGTGATCCACTGGCTGCTGCACCTCCCTGAAGCCTCATGTTGACAATAATGTTAGATCCTGGCTTAATGTTGTAGTGGCCTATTGCCCAGTGATCTTGTAGCGATCTGCCTTCTGAGAGCAGATGTTGATATCCTTCCGGGAGGCCAATGTGATTGGCAATGATTTTCTTCAGTTTTGAGACTTTGTCTGAAGCTTGAACCCAGATTGGGGTTGATTTCCCAGAGGGGGGCTTTATAAAGATTTGGAAACGTAGATCTGATGAGGATGTTGCTATGGGAGATATGGGAACTATTCTCCTCATTTGCTTTGTTGGATCTGGCCATCTGGGTGGTCCTTTTGCATACATGTCTACCAAAGCTCTCCCTACAAATATATCACATTCGAAACCCCTTTTAAGCAAAGAGTCATGAATCTCCTTACCCTGTTGCAGAGCCCCTTGGACTGTGCACGCTGAAATAACGGTTGCCACGGTCATCGATTCGGGTTCGACACATTCCTCCTGCATTCCATATAAAAGCTTCCAGGCCTCATCAATCTGACTGCTCTAAATATACCCTGTATTTATCACTGTCCATGAGGCAACATCTTTTTCAGACATTTTTCCAAACACTTGGCGCGCATCCTCGATTAGGTCCCTTTTTCCATTCATGTCTAACAGGCCATTTGCCAGAACACATTGGAAGCGAGCCCTGTTCTGGCAATACAATCATGCACTTCGGTCCCTTTCTGCAGAGCGGAGTGCTCCGTGCACGCTTTCAGAAAGAGGGGAGATGTAAGATTTTCTGGAGCCACGCCTTCCTGTTGCATCTGATCATAAAGCTCCAGGGCCTTGCCGCTATATCCGTGCTGTACATATCCTCTGATCCGAGCGTTACAGGCATAAACGTTCCACTTGGGTATCCTCTCGTACGCAATCTCGGCATCCCTAAATGTAACCCTTATGGCATACAAATTTGCGAGCTGCGCGCCTAAAACAGTTATGAATATTCGGGTGTGCATTTGCTTGCCATCTGCCAGGGTTCTGGTGTTGGCACAGGCCTGTAGGGGAGAATCGCAGGTGTCGTAGTCCATTGGAGAAGCGCAGGTCCTATTCCTTTCAGCGTTAGCCACCATCACATGGGATATATGTATGTATAGTAGAATGTATTTTTTATTTTGTTTATGTGTTATGATCTTGCCATTGTTTATTTTATGTTTTTAGGATTTGTATGCAGGTAATTTTTGTATGGGGTTAAAACCTACAACTATCCTCCCATCCTTGGTGGAGGTAATTTTCATTCACTACTCCTTAAAAGCTATCTTGGCTTCTTCTAATATGTGGTATGGCTAGAGGCATTGTGCAAAGAATAGGTAGGGTTGCTTCATAAATACAAGAGCTACAAATTCTAAGGCATATAAGGAAACTAAAAATTTGCGTAGGCTTTATCAAACCTTCATTCCACTAACAATTCAAAAGGAAATTGAAGATGTAGAAAGGGAAGCCTGAGTTGAGCTCAAGTTAATCTCTAATGAGGCAGTGTTGAGAAAGTGGGAAATTAGGTCCCAAACACGGGTAGTAAAAGGACTAAATAGGAAAATATATACAAGCAATAAACATCTATGGGAAAATAAAAATGATTATGGGGAGGGGTTTGATGGAAGGTCAAAGGAATAACAAGAAATCTTACTTTATCTAGGTGAAACTCACAAGTAGGTAAGAAATTTGGACACTAAAGTGACAAAGATGGTTTGAGAACTAAAAAAATTGGAATTTTTATATTTCAAATAAGAGACAAGTCCACCTATCACTATCGAGGTGGCCACCTCCTCAAAATAGTTGTCATGTTGAATGTTTTTGCTTCCATGCTTTGTAATACTTTGAGGTCAAAATTCGGTGAGACTAACATGTTAAACAATAATACAAGCTATAATATGATAAGATGTTAGTCTCATAGTAGTTTTTATTTTATTTTGAGACTCTTCCAATGGTTTAAGTTAGTTATCCTATGTTACTGTTTTGACTTCCCTACCTATCGACCAAAAAAAGACATTTCTATTGTAATCTATTTTTTTCTTTAACATAATATAAAATATCTCCCTGAATTACAAAGAAAATAAAAATAAAAGATATATCACTTAATATTTTGGCTTCTAACTAATACGAACACGATTATGGTTAATCACATACTAATCAATACAATTATTGAGAGACTTTCTAATATTGTTTGAAAAAATAATAAAAATCACTACGTACTGTATTAAACATTAAAAGCTGAAAGCTATTTTTTAAAATGTTTTTAGTGTTGATAATATTAAAATCACCTTAATTCAATTTAAAAAGAAATTGTGAGACAACTAGTTAAAATACATTAAAAAATGTCTAGCATCAACATGAAAAATTAAATATTTATATTTTAATTAATTAAAAAAATTAGCATTAAGATGAGCAAAAGCTAAAGTAAATCTTAAAAAATGGAAAGGAATATGTAATTTTATGATATTAAAAAGGATGGATGAAAAACAATGTCCCATGGATTGCCTACTTATATGTAGATAAGTTTAATTTTCAAACCATACATGACACAACAACCTTCTTTGTAACCATTTCTAATTCAGAAAACTTCATTAATAAGGTGGGTTGTAGAGCCTTTAATGCATGAGCGAGTGTTGGTGTCTTGAGAGGCCATTGTTATTCAAGACATAATAGATTGAAGTTTGGGGAACCCACTAGAGTTATTGTCCAAAATTCATTGAAAAGGTATTATGAATAATATGTGTTGGAAATAAGGACAATAATGAGAAGGGGGTGAATAAATATTGTAGGAGTTTTGTCAATTTAAAAACTTTTTTCACTTTGTGCAAGAAAACTAGGACACCTTTAAGTATTTCAACAATTAATTGAAATAAGCATGACAAGAAACAATATCTTCAAAAACTGCTCTTTAATTTATTCACAAGGCAAGCTACAACTTGTTATTACAATTCTCTGGCTACAACCAACAAGAAGATATGAATCCCTCATTTGTTAGCTATAACCAGAAGGAGCTACGACCCTTGAATATTTACCAACGCCCATTGGAAGGAGCACCAACCCATGATCTGCAAGCTACAACTTGCTTGACAATCATTCATTCATCTTTCATCCATTTTCATACTAAAACCATGAATTCCATATCTTCTTTAAAACTAAAATAATTTCCTCCTCAATCACCAATACATTCATGAATCTCTGATTACTGAGAACACCAACAACTTCACCTCTCACACAATTCTCCACAAAAAATCTTATATAACTTGCTTGCTCAAGCCTACTTATGAAGAATTTTGGCTTGATATTTTTGTCCCCTTTAACTTTGTTTGTATTGTTGGATGAATCCTTATTTTTTTTCCTTTGTCCTATTTATTTCACTCTTCTAGACCTATTCTCCAAGTTCTCAAACTTCAACCAACCTTTTCTACAAGTTAAACTGAGTTTCTTTGCTTATTTTAACATTTTAACCTTTTAACAGGTTTTAGCGAGGCATTTATAATTTTTCTTTTAGTTAATTTTGAATTAACTTCCATGACTGCCACTAAATTGTTACTCATTACTGAGTCATTTTTCCAAAGCTCAAAATCTTTTTATACGCTGCCAAAATTAGCTACTGACTCTTCCATCCATGTGTGTGACACAATGCTCTTTACTATAGGCCCAATGCCCTTTTAATATATCGCCTTGTTAAACCAAGTTCCCAACCCTTTTAATTCTATTAAATAAATTACAGCGAAATGTCCTGATTTTGGCCATAAGCCCCTTTTTCTTGGCACCTATCTATTTTCAACATTAGAACTGATGTGGTGACCTCTTGCTAAGCCTTTAGGTGCTAAGCATGTTTAAGACCTTTGCAGGTTTGTTTACTTCACAAAACTGTGTCTTGACACACTTTCCAAGACTTTGGTAAAATGTCATTTGCTGGAAAGATTCCTTCTCCCACTCTATTTCTTTCCTGTAGCTTTTTGTTTGTGCCCCTTTATAAAACGTCGAGCTGGGCCTTGCATGCTTAGCTATATATTAGAGGAATTTTGAGGTCTAAAATGGGCCTCCTAAGGAAATTATAAAATAATAGTGGAAATAATAAAATACGATTAGATTACATCATCAAATTTTAGAGGGAAAAAAGAAGAGCTATTTTTTCAACTCGTATTTTCAAGTTATCTCCATATGGGTTTATCAAATTTCGAGCGAAAACGCTTGTTGGATGCAAAATTTGATTCCTCATCCAAAGAGTACCCATGTTATATACTTTCGATGAACCTTGCTACATGAAAAATAAGAAATACATGAAAAATGTGATAGCAATAACATGTTTTCATCCATGAGGTGGGTTCGACCGAGATGGTTGAATCCATTGGTGTAGATAATTATGATTTCGATAATGTAGATGATATTGATGTTTCATATGATTGTGAATTGAATTTATCTACAAACCTTGAACCAATTTGCTTTGAATAAGATGCCTCTCATGATGAGTAGAAATAAGTAGTGCAAAAGGAGTATTATGCTTTCCTCAAGAATGGTACATCGAAATTAATGGACCCTCCATTTGGAACCAAACCAATTGACTATAAGTGGGTTTTCAAGAACAAACATAAATTAGATGGATCACTTTGAGCTGAAATACAATTCATAAAGTTACATGGTGGAGCCAATTGTTTACCTAAATTAAGTATTAGGGGTTCAATTATATCTTTTATTGTATTTTGATCTATAGTTGAACAAAGAAACTAAAATTGGCGAATTGGAAGTTGAAGAAAACCACAAACCTCCACTAACACCATAGAGAGTACATTTTCCTTTGTACATTTCTATTTCCAAAAGAAAAAAAAGCCCACCTTCTAATTTGGTTTTCTCTTATAATGATTCCCAAAATAAAACTTATAAAACTTTCATGACGAAATTATACCAACATCTTTCCACGGTTAACCATAAAACTAAGATATGTAATTAACAAAAACATTAATGCAACAAATGTGAAACAAAAGTGTAATTAACAGAAATATTTTTGTAATAAATCTGAAACAATACTCTAACTATGTGGCCTACGCTACCTTACACGGCTTCCAGTACCTTCAACGCCATCTTAGGGCAACACCTCTAAAATTATTAACACATAAATGATAATATTCGCCTCTTTTGTGGAGAGGGTGAAAGCATGGTATTACCTGAATTTTTGAATCGCTTTATAAACTTCACAAACACGCCCCTCCATACGAACTCAGAAGGTATAAACGTGCACACAAAACAGCGACTCTCATAAATTGATATCAATTCAACAGAAAAAATCTAACTAAGATTGTTGATACGAATAATCAGTTGGGTATCGGTTATCATATGGATTTAAGGGCCTTTCCCCAGAACAATTGCCGCCCACGCCTGGATGCCAGGATTGTTGTTGAGGGAATGTCGAATTCATTGAGATGGCACCTCCGTTACTGTTGATCCCCACGTATGGGAACAAGTATTGATTGGGAGAACAATATGGCTGAGGCATGGAAATAGAATTAGCGCTATAGGGCTGCCATATTTTTTCAGTAGATGACAAGTTCTGTGCGATCCCTGCATCGAACCTATTTCCCCTAATCCCGCTGAGGATTATATTGCAAGATGGCCATTTGTCCCGGCGGTTCAAATGTGCTTCTGCTGCCCTCCATACTCAATCAATCATTCACTAGTATTCTTCTTCTGGCATTCGGCAACCAAGACTGAAAGTCCATAGAATTTGGGTGTGTCATAGTTTGCTGCTGAGGGTATGAAGTGAATTGCAACTGATTTGCAGTGCCCCCAGCTGAGGAAGGTGGAAGATTAGGATAGTATGGAAGTGAAGGAGGTTGAAACCCATATTGCAGTGAATTTGGATTTGCAGTGAAAGCAGGCTCCATAAAATTCCCTTGTTCGTAATGTCCTGCGCCATTCTGCAGATCATCATGACCGGGAATCGAGCTGTCTTTATCAGGAGTGACATAAGCGCCATTAAAGCTATCGTTATCTGTGATGGGGGAAGTGAAAATACGTGTTGTTGTCGATTGAATAGCCTGTTGTGCCAGCATTGTAGATAACCCATATTTTGTGAATAGCCAATCAATGGTGTCACCGTCGGATTTAAGGCGGAGCTTTTCAGTTAGTTCGACAATCTGGGGTATGCACTTAGTGGGCAGCTCACTTACTGTGTGTACACATTTCCAATTTCTTTCTTCGTATCAAAGCTGGTAGCTCTGGGTTTACTCCTCGAAAGAGGGCCTAGGGAAATGTGAGAGGATAAGCTACAACGTACCATATAAAAGCCATCCCTACGTGATGAGGTTGTCTATGTGACAGTAATTCTCCTGTCTTGCTCTCCGCGTTAATGGATTTTGCATGCAAGAGTGGCAGTAATGGATTTTGCATGCAAGAGTGGCAGTCTTCAGGCAGTGGGCTTCATTTTTTGAGCTAACAACAATTGTGTAATTCCAATTCTGATAGAGAAGACAGTGATTGTTTCACCTGTCACCCATGTGTTTTTTGATTCACGTGAGCAGGAGAATTATGTGTTAGTAAGTTAACAGTAATCGATACTCTCATGGTTAATGTTGTAGCCTGACGAGTTCAATTAGCTGTGATCTCAAGGATGAGAGCAGGAGCTTTGCGGGAGCCCCCTTTTGTCTTCTTCCTGTAGCGTCCTCTTGCAGCAGCGTACCAGATGAATAAGCTTCTCTTCAAAATTCACACTGCCAGCGAAAAGATCCTGTGGCCAAGAGTGGATCATGCTCTACAACAAGCAGATTCAGAATGAACCTTACACTATGAGCATTTTTCATATAAATAATTAAGAGGGCGCCTTCACAATCTTCTTCATCGCGGCCTCTTCGGACTTAAAATTATGTTCTTAGTTTGTTCCTAAGGAGAAAGGCAGCTGCAGGATCCACCGCAAGAGTGTAAGCAGTAGAGACAGTGCACGAGGTAATAACTTTTACAATAGTTGTTTATTTTAAACATGGGCAAATAGTTGTTGAAAAATTCAATGGTTCAAATTTTGGAAGGTGAAATTCCAAATGAATTTGATGCATAAAATTTTATGGAGTTTACTAAAAGACTAGCCTCCCAAGATCCAAAACATTTAGCTGAATTGCAGAAAATAAAAGAAAGAGCTAAGTATATTATAAGACTATCTTTGTCACATTCACACCTTCACATTATAGACTTAGGAAAGTCTTCTTCACAATTTTGGGAACACTTAAGCAAGATATTTGGGGAAAAGGCTGTGAGTGCAAACTTTTCTTTGAAATTGCACCTACTCAAACTCAAAATGCATAATGAGGTATCATTGTCTAACCACATAAATGATCTAAAATCACTCATAAGGAAGTTGGAGGAAACTGACGTAAAAATAGAAGAAAAAGATGTTAAGGCTATTTGTTAAATACCTTACATTCAAATTATGATAATGCTAATTTCATCTTAAGTTCCTTTCCATCATTAGATGAAATGATTGTAGCACTCTTACCACAAGAAGAGAGGCTAAAATTAGGTAACACATAGGACAACTCATGCCAATTTTATATATAAAAGTAAGTCGTTTAGCATGCAACTTCATATATAAAAGTTTGATATAAGTTCACCAATACATAATCTATAATGAATATTATTTCATAAAAATAAACATCATGATGATAACAATCTAACAAACATAAACATCATCTAAGATACACATTCGAATTCACTACCATCATCTAATTATATATACCTCTAGCACATATAAATGTCATTAGCTAGCACAAAAATCTAATAATCTAACAGGGCATCATCATTGTGATCACATTTAACAAAACACAAACATTGTAATCTAACATCATCACCACACACATTCTCAAATTAATATAAATCTTATGTCAAATGACTACTATCACATACACATTTATTTTCAAACACATTAAATGAACATATCTAACATGACCTAACAATATATACATCAATACCAACATATAAATTAAGTACATAAACATGAAAAAAAATGCACCATCTATATATATATATATATATATATATATATATATATATACAAACATGTCTAATAACTACATCAAGTCAAATAACTACAATCAAATATTTGATACAAAAAACATAGTAGTGCCAACTTGGTCTTCAATAGAAGACAATCGATGGCTAACTATTACCTCAACATCTTTAGAAATATGAGGTGGAGGAGGAGGTGGATGATCAATAGTAGAAGATGATGGACGGTCAACTATTGCCTCAATGCGATTTTGCGGACTCTCAGGTGGAGGAGGAAGTGGTTGATCTGATTTGTAAAGAGAAACATAAGGCATATCCTCTAGCTCTGGCATCTCATCATGAGGTGACTAAGGAGATGTACTATCAGAAGAGTCGCAATCACCACACCTCATCATCATGATCACCACCCTCATCATCGTGATCACCACCCTCATCTGACATATCTTCCACAACATGCCTTGCATCCCTCATCACTGCCAGTAGCCTAATAGCTCTAACTATATGACAAATAAGAGACATCATCTCAGACAAAATGGTCTTTGTAGAGATTCATGAACCTAGGATATGCACTGATATCTCGAGCCCTCCCAAGGTTGACTCCCTCCTCAACCAAAACTCTAGCTAATCTATTGCACTAGTCCCTCCAAAATTGTAGACCAACCCTATGACCCTAGATAACCACACCTCCCTAAGGATGTGCCTCAAAATCTTGGGCCTCGGTCATTTCCTCATATCCTCCATTCATTGGGGGAGGAGGCCTTTCCCCATCAAATGTGCCGATGTCTACAAAATATATAGTACACAACAATAATTAGACAATTTAATAAAACAAGTTAAAATTGTGTTAGAATGAAAATTATTCTAATTAATTAAAACAATAAAATGAAAGTAGATTAATTTAAAGAAAACACTAATATTACCTTTATATATAGAATCAACCAATGTGCAGAGGATTTTGGGACACTATCTCTACTCAATCCCCGTGTATGGAAATGACAATGATAAAAACACATGTTCATTCTCACTAGCTAGTAGAACCAGTGCTCAACAGAAATCCTGGTTGGATACTTCGGCAGGCCCCTCTTTCGTATCATCTACCCCCACATGCGCATTTGTACCTTAGTGATTAGCCTAGGAGGGTGACGATCAAATGCAGGCCTCATCTTTGGAAACCTCTCAAAAAATAATTAAAAAAACTTTGACGTGAAAGGGAAGGTCTCCCTCCCATGTCTCAATGCATGACATCTATCTAAAGCCATACAAAAATGCCTCAAAAAAATGGGAAACCATCTTATACAATGTGTGCTAGAATCAAATAATCAAGATAATACAAAAGAGGGAAACTAATGTGCTTCCCATCACTACTAGAGTGTGCAATAGTGGTGACTAATAACGATAGGCACCGAACCTCCTATGCAACAAAAGAAGAAATATGTAGTTGTCTAGCACGAACTTGAAAATCTGTTGGACATACTACATGAGGCCCAATATATCTCTGAGTGTAAGCAAGCTGATTATGAGTGGCAACCCCATGGGGGACATCAAGGAATTGGGGAAAATCCTCTCCTCTCCTAGATAGGCTAATGATAAAGTATATGTCCTCCTCAGAGGGCTTATACCACGCCTAAGGACCGAGACAGAAACCCTACTACTAGGCACTCCATCGAGGGATTAGATGTGCCAATAAGACAAAGTGCGCCTTCAAGGATGTAGCCTCCTCATAGTACTTGATGAGGCCTAAATTCCCCTTCGAGCACTCGAGTCGTTGCAGTAATAGGGCGAGGGTATAAATCCCTCTCCCTCTCTCCAGAATCCCATGTCCAGACCATATTATATGGGTCTGCCATTTGGTCCTCATCCTATTGTAGCTCCCTTTGCTAACGTCTTTACTACATGATTCACATATAAAATAAATCAACCTCATACATAAAATATATATTTTTATTAAATAAAAAATGTATTTATAAATATGGAAACAATAATTTCAATTAAAAAAAACATTGGTGCTCCCAAAACACCACAGTCAAGCATTGGGTCCGATGTGCTGTCAAACACAATTACACTGGCATCGGTGCAGACATACATATAAGCCACCACTGTTGGTTCACAAATTTAATTTTTCATCGCATTACATCGGACTAATGCAACAATGTGCATGTATGACCTTTTTGCATCGATACAAAACATTCAGGATATCAAACACACCGAGTTATAGCTATATCTTTTAATATTATTTTTGCATTGTGTTTGGTAAATATAAACACACCTAGCGTAAAGTACCGATGTACAATTTATAGCTTTCTCGATGCATTTTCATTTATGAAACACACTGCAACAATAGTAGTGTGTTATGTTCTCACATCGAACAGTAGTGCGCCTTGTAAATTTATAGGGTGCACTGCTATTAGTGCGAGCCAAACATATCAAGTGCACCACATAGGTATCTTTTTTTTTTCAAAAACAATGGAAATTTTAAACTAATTTTCAATTCTAATATGATAAAATATTAAATTAGATAGAAACATAGACATTACCTGGACATTTGCTCGTCAGGGAGGCATTGTTGACTTGGATATTTTTTCTTTTTACCGTGGTTTGAAAAAATTGTAAGGTTAGGGAGTAAGCATGGTATAGAAGGATGGTGAGCAAGAGAAGAAGCGATGTCAAGGTGCTTGCATTAGGGAAGAGAGGCACCAATGCTTCAGAGCTCTCCAACACTGTAGATGGTAAAAATGAAATTTACGGCCATGAGGGTTTCATTTATTTAACCCTCTTCTGGTGTATTACTATAACCATACCAATGTGAAATATATCCAAGACAACCATGTCTTTTTTTTAAATTAAAAAATTTATAGTGGTGATTTTGTTAATATTCCCGAGGGCATTCTAATACATGTATCACACCAATGTTTTGTTTGACTATAGCATCACTCTTTAAAAAAAAAAGTAAAAACTGCCTAGCGGTGCTCTTTAGAAGATACCCGAAGGCATTATAGTACATTTACCGCACCAATGCATTGTTGGAAAATAACACCGCATTTTTTTGAAATTTAAAAACTATAGTGGTGCCCCTTCTTGGTATGCGCCAGAGCATTTTACTACATGAAGGGCACCATTTATGCGGGTGTATATAGCACTGACAATTTTTGAAAGTAACATTTTTCGAGTGCTATCGATTATTCAAGCACCAATGCATTGTGTTATTTAGTGTAGTGTGTCTTCTTATTCTATAAAAATAATTTTTCCATGGTGCACCATGTTCTATGCGGCACCAATGCTTGCATGGATAGTAAAGCACTCATGCATTTGTAGATTGTATACACACCGTCCAAAAAACATCGGCTAAAACATCTCCCTGCCTCCCTCCACTACAAAATAACTTTTGGGCTATTTTTATAGCGGCTTCCGCAGAAACATCCGCCAGAAGGTCTTTTCCTTGTACTATTTGGTCTCTACTATATCAGCTGCCAGTGATCCCCCTTGAGAAAATGAATCTATTAGTATTATTGTTGAAACTATTACTCTATATGCATATGCAACGGAAATGGCATACAAAACACACTAAAGAACATGGAAGCAGAATAAAGGGCATGAGTTGCCTTCATATCTCAAAATTCACTCTCTAGTTCAAAGAAATATCTGAAGTAGCTCACTAACTGGTTCAAACAAAGCTTTGGAGTATGGAAAGGAAAACTAGTATGTACACCAGTGTCCTTAAACCAAAAAAGTTATAGTTAATGATAGATAGAAGAAAAAAATATAGAAGATATGTAATGTAATTACTATAAGATAAATTGAGTTCTTTCTTAAATTATGAGAAAAGATCACGGGTTCTCCATCAATTCTTGCCTCAAAATCTTGTTTCGGTTTCCTCTATTCTTGCTTAAAAATATTCTTTTAGTTTCCTTTGTGCTTTCTTCAAAATATTTGTTTGTTTGGTTTCCCCTATACTTGCTTCAACCTCAAAATCTTCTTTTGGTTTCCTTTGTTCGTGCTTAAAAATATTCTTTCGGTTTCCTCTACGCTTGCATTTTTGTTCAGTTTCATGTGTACTTGCCTCAAAATCTTCACTCGATTTTCTCCTTACAACCATAGCCAATCCTATCACTATTTTGTCTCTAGTGGTATCTGTTTCGTTTCCTCTTTACAACCATAGCCTCCAATTAAGATTCCTCCTAATTTTGTGCTCATTGATCAAACGAATAAAATTTCGCAGATAATCAACTATGAGTTACTCAATTTTTTTTTATAAACATTGAATAAATTTTATTGATTCAATGTTAGGAGAAGGAACATGCATATAGCCACATTGAAATTGAGTCTACAACTAATTTTCCGTCCATGAACTTCAAAATATTTTCAAGTTTATAATATAGTTATTAACTATCAAACACTAAATGTTAGTGAAGTAATACTATCATTACTTGGAAAAAATGGAAATTAAATATACACTTTTATTTTAAGATATGAGCTCATAATGTGGAGTTGTTACCTTATGAAGAGGTCAAATAAAATGGTGAATGTAAAATTTTGGTTAAAACAAATAAAAAATAAATGAAAAACATAATAAAAAATATGATTTTCTTTAAAATTTGGCCTAAAATAATGAAAGGATCATCGATTTTTGTGCAAGATTAATATCAAAATGCGCAAGTAATTACTACAGTGTATGAAGCCTTAGTGAAGGGAGTAATAAGTTGGTCAATTTTATTTCATTCTTTTAAAAATTCCTCGTAAAACTATTTTTTAATTATTTATCTCATGTAATTTAAGTTTTTGAAGAATAAAATAACCCATTATAATATAAAAAAATAAATTCTGAATAAAAATTGTAAATTACAATTTATAGTTAGGTTAATATGTTTATTTTGAAATAGGATTTTCAAAAATTTAATTTAATTATTAATAGTTATTAGGTAAATGGTACTCTATGATACATCTCACATTGGCCAAATTAAAAAATAAAAATAAAAAATAACTAATTGATAACTTTATTTTAAATTATTATTATTAATAATTATAAAAAGGATCAAAATATGAGTTAAACAAATATACATTTTGATAAACATGTAACAATATTTTTTTTGCTATGGGGATTCACCCCCACTTTACCATGGATATTCTTAACTTGTAATTAGATTTCATTACAATACCATGACTTATCAATACAACATATCCAATATAACACATAATGATATGTCACTTCCTTTAATTAATTAATTTATGGTAAATTAATTAAAAGAGCACAATCAATTTGGAGATAAATCTTAACCATTCATTTGTGAACACTACTATGAATATTCATTGAGGTTAAATGTCTACCATCCACTTGATGATCACTTATAATTAAATTAAAATTGTGGAAGAACTATTAAGAAATAAACATATGTCTAATTTGGAATAGTGCTTTGTAATTTTAATTTAATTATTAATAATTATTAGGTGGATGGTAGAGATTTAACTTCCATAGAATATTCTAGAATATTCATAGTTATAAATACAAATTAAAGATTGAGATTTATCTCGAAAGTAGTTGTGCCATTTTCCCCTTTTAATTAAATTGAATAATTAAAATAAGTGTAATATGCAACATTACTCATTAGTATATATATATATATATATATATATATATATATATATATATATATATATATATATATATATATATATATATATATATATATATATATATTATATATAACATATTTTTATATAATTTTAAATTAATATAAAAATTTAGGTCTTCTTCATATGTTTTGTAAGATCAAAATTTTTATCTACAATAAGTGTCTATTATTATATCAAACTTTATTTTGGATTAAGTGTATACATATCAAATTTTATTTGAGATTTAAGAAAACCTAATCATTCGTATAATAGATTGACAATAGACACAGGGAAAAGTCAATGCTTTTTGACCAAAATAAAAAATGTTATAAAAAATGTTTTAAAAAATAAAAATAAAAGATAATGGAAATGAATTATGGTTTTGGGCAAGTGGTATTGATAAGCCATGGTATTGTAAAAAAGAATATTACTAAATATCCATGGTTAAGAAACTTGTTATATTGGAAGTGTTAATTTTTAATGTAAAAAAGTTATAACATTAAATTAAAATAAAATATTTATAAAATATTTTGATTTTGAAATGATTTATGTTTTTTGGGCATGTGGTGTTAATAAGTCATGGTATTGTAACAAAGGCTAAATTATTATGGCAATTGGCGAATATGATTTTTTTATAGATTTTTTGTTTTTTAATATATATTTTTTATATCTCACAATTCAATTTAAAACCACATAAAAATAGTCATCAACCAATTAGAAAAAAACAATTTACATTTAAAAAAATAATTCAAAACATTCAGTTTAATATTTATTTTTCTCAAAACTAATCAGAATTCAAAGTTATTTGACCAAAAATAAAAAATAAAATAATTATGTTCAATAGGTATAAAATTATGTCACATGAACAATTATATATGTCTCATGAACAATTATCATGAGTTATGGTTTTTTAGAATTGTGATATTGATAAACCATGGTATTGGCCTATGCTATTAGAACAAAACCTATTTAGAAAATAAGAATCTTGATTATAACATGAGGTTAAATTTGCATGGTTTTTTTGTAAGATAGATGGAAATATTTATATTACGAATAAACTGAGTTTATATTGATAGAAATCTTGTCCCAAAAGTTGAGTGGGAACATGAAAACTAATAGATTGACCATAACTTGTTCCCAATGTTCCACATTTAGCCAAAAGAAATACAAAATACACATAATAGCACACTAAGTGGCATATCGAGAATTCCATATAATGGGTATGCTTGGCTTGACAAAAGAAAACCATATGCACCTATAATCTAATACGCCATAGAAGTCACCACGACTGCGTAGTAGAAATAAACAAAACATAAAGCAAAAGAGACCAATTGTAGAACTACTAGTCTAAGACGATAACTTGAGAGATAGCATTAGAGTTGCCTTGAGTTATTTCTTATACTAGTGAGTTAATGATAGCTGGAGTGTGAGGCTACGAACTAGAGCCAAAATTTGAGTCAGACACCATGAAGTGTTGCATGGTTAATAATCTTGTTTTTTTTTAAATTTTTAATATATATATGTTTAACTTATTATAAATCATTATTTTTATTATTTAATAATAATAATAATTTAAAATAACGTGATAATTTAGCTATATATATATATATATATATATAATATATTAGCAATGTGAGATGCATTATGTACTAAGTGTTTTGATACTTATTATAGGTTGATGCTTATTACATTTACAAGTCATTTAATTTATATGGTAGAGCTATTGTTATTAGCACTCATAGATTAAAGGTTAATATTATCTCAAAAGTGGTTATACTTTTCTACCCTTTTGATTAAATTGATTATTTTAAAAAAAGGTTATATGAACAAGTGTCATATGAAATCAGCTATAGTTTTTTGGGCATGTTGTATTGATAAACCATGGTGTTGACCCATGGCATTAAAATAAAATATCTTTACAAGTCAAGAATCTCCATAGTTAGCTGAGGGTCCATCTCCATGGTTTAAAAATCTCATTACATGTTTTTAAAGCATGTATTAATTATTTTTAATAATAATAATAATATAATTTAGTTAATTTTTATGATTTTTTAGTCTTGGAAATATGAGATGTAGCATGAAATAAGTTATTTGATTCTTATCATAGATTGATATCTACCATCCATCTAATTTATATGACTACAATAGTTATAACTATAATCATTCAAAAAATTAAAACAACTATTATTCCTTTTATCTACTAGCCTAGATCCATCTTAAATCGGGATCTACCAAGATGAATAAAATATTTTTGCACTCTAAAAGAGGTTTGGACCTCAAGAAATTTGATCCCTCTTAGTGCTTGGTAGATATGGAGGTAAGATGGATCTAAGTTGGTTTATATGAACAATTAAGATTACTAGTTTTTAGTTTTACCGTAAATACATAAATACATTGAAAGCCAATAACCATGCTAAATGTTATTTATTTTGACTTTGAAGTCTTTTATATTTTACCACTAAACCATTCATAATATACACTATTTTACACTTTCTACATGATTAACTAGCATCATAAACCTAATTTTCCACATGTATATCCCCTATACATGTGTGAAAAGATTATGTGATCTGTCCATGTAGTCTATCTACAACCCTTGCTAGTGGTAATCATGTCACTTCACTTGAGGCTTGGACTTCTTAATTCTCAAATAAATTATATATACTTTACATATAAAAGGAAACTCTCTCCCTTCCCTCTTTCTCTTCTCTCTCTCTCTCTCAAGACTTCTATCTCCATTTTTTCCCACCTCCCTTTATATCCTCCCATTTCTCTCTCTCTCTCTCTCTCTCTCTCTCTCTCTCTCTCTCTCTCTCTCCTTATCTCTCTCTTCCCTCCTCTCCTCTCCTTATCTCTCTCTTCCCTCCTCTCCTCTCTCCCTCACTCTCTCTCGATATCTCCCTTGTCACTCCCTTTCTCTCCCCAACTCTATTTATTTATGTCTTTTTTCTTCCTTCTCTCTTCCCCCTCTTTCAACTCCATATCTCCCTCCTTTCCTCTCTCCTTCTCTCTCTCCAGTGGCAAGGATATAGGGTTTAAATATATCTAAAAATTAGTTATAACATTTTTTTCTTTTAGTTTTAATTAAAAATATGTTATAAAATTAAATTATTTTGATTGTGAAATGAGTTATGGTTTTTGGGTATCTGGTATTAATAAGACACGATATTGACCTATGGTATTGTAACAAATCATATTTACAAGTTGATAATATCCATGGTAAAGTGGAGGTAAATATCCGTGGTTAACAATCTTGTTATATTGTAATTTTATTGTAAGTATTAAGTTTTTACGTGATTATTAATTAAATTTAAATATGGTTATTGGGCATCTAGTATTGATAAGCCATGATATTGGCCCATGGTATTGTAAGAAATCCTATTTAGAAGTTAATAATATCCACGATAAAATGGGAGTGAATATGCATGGTTAAAAATCTTGATATATTGTAGGTTTATTGTAAGTATTAATTTTTATGTGCTTATTAATTAAATTTAAATCTGGTTACAAAATAATTATTTTAATATATATAGATTTTAATTTTTACATTTTGCATTACATTTTACATTATATTTCCATTATATATTTTTCATTTTAGCTTTTATATTATATTTTACATTCATATATTTTTTAATTTTAATATGAAGTTGACACTTAATTTTGTTTTGTTTTTTTCCCTATATTTATTTTTCCTGACTTTTAATAATTGTTGACAAACTTACATTACATTAACTACTTAAATTACACACATATCTCCTATATTATGTTGTAGAATGCCTCTCGGTGCAATAAAATTGAAATAATATTTGCAGGGGTGTAGGAGGGTGAGGGGTTATAATTAATCCCAAAGAGAAAGTAGTCATTAAGTACTCTTAGGGGTTTGGAAATAAGACCAATAATCAAGTGGAAATGTATGGCCTCTTGCGAGGATTGATATAGGCCAAATATATGAAAAATCTCTGAGATTTTAATCTTGAGAGACTCTCTCATCACCATCCAACACCTGTACAAAGGTTGAGTCTCATAGAGATAACCACCTCATATTTCTTCTTCAAATAATTGAATATACTCTAGAACAATTTATTTTGAAGTCTTTATTTCATATCCTTGAGGGAAAAATGTAGAAGTTGATCAATAGGCTACTCTGGCCTGCTTCCTAAAAATGGGCCAAATGAAAATAAATGACTCCATGGGATGGAGAAATATTCCTTAGGCTTAATGAATATACAAAGATCTAATATGTCAAGATCACTACATTAAAATCCTGGTAGCATTATAAAGGAAAAAAATATATTTCTTTTACAAATGGAGGGGCATATCTTTTTAGGTGTCATGGCTCCAGGAGTAAGCATGTCCCATGTATTGGAACCCATCACATTAAATGTGAATGGATGGCATAGTCAGCCTCAATCTAATGTAACACCTAGATTGCATATTATTTCTCCTTCACAGTTGTGCTGAATTATATTTACAACAAATTCTCCTACTCAATTGCTCTTAAGGATGTTCTGTGCATGCTTATTCCAAAAAACTTGTAGGGTTCACTTCTCTTAGTGATAGTTTATTTATTAATTAGCTCTCAAATTCTAATGGCAATGTAAATTCCTGCAATATCATCTCAGGGGATTGAAAGGTCTCATAGTTTGTGTAGGGAAGAAATTTCTTTTGGGCTTATGTTTACTTTAGTGGCTAGGAATTCCAACCTCATGGGCATCTTATCTGGTAGGTATGTTATATCCACCTTAGCTCTATTATTCCCAGGTATCTATCATTTTTTTGTGACTGTGACAACGACCCTCCAAATGTTTTTTCCTATGTCAATTTTGGAGCTTACAATAACTATTGTTTCAAGCCCCCTTGAGTTGTCATGTTGTTTGATTTTTTATCTATATGTTTTCCCCTAGTGTTGCATCCTCCTAAGTTAATGTTTCTTAAGCATCGTCGCTTAACCATTAGAAGCACTTGAGTTAGTTAGTCCATGGTTAGGTGAACTCATGATATTTATTGACTTATAAACTTGCCTTATCGCCATACACACCCTCAGAAAACACTCAAAAGTAAGAAAAAGAAAAAAAATCAAGAAAAATCACACTCCAAGTAATTGAAGACATGCACTCAACTTGAGGGCACTCCTTCAGGTCAAAGAAGTGCACCCTCCTAGAGCGCACTCGTTCTGGATGAAAAAGTGCATCCTCCATGAGCGCACTCCTTCGTGACAAAGACATGTGTCCTTTTTATATGCATGCATGTGCCATATTGTTCCATGTGGGTGCACTCTTAGAAAATACGAACCCGCTTAAATTCTATAACTAACCCTCTCATGCAAGGACAAGTGGCGTTCATGCATGAATTAATTTTACATATTAAATTATTTAAATCAACTCAGTTAATCATTCTTCTTGCATAACCATTCCATTTGATTTGAGCGCATAACTTGGAATCAAAAGTCACTTTATCAATGAATGCAACAAGTAAGTTTTGCATGTCAAAGTTTTCCATTGCATTTCATGATTTCATTGCCAAATATTGTTTTTCATGTTATCGATCCCTTGTTTTTCAGTTTGTTTTCTCTCGTTTATGATGAATCTTCATGTTGCAAGTGTTAATATGTTATCACATGCAAAAACTGTTAGGCCCCTATACTACTAGTGTAACCCCTTATTGTTATTAGTACAACCCACTTATTATATTGATGTACCCATGTAGTGCCCATATTGTTACTATTGTGCCCCATAGAAGCCCACTATTGTTATTATTGTGCCCTTACATTATTATTGTTATGTCGGCTCTGATTATGTTATGACCCCTTAGACTCCCATATATAGAAAGGAGGTCTTTTCATTTGAATCATCCAAGAATTGTTAATTTATGTAATATAAAGGAGGTTGCCCCCTCGAAGAGGCTGAATTCTAAGGCATGGATCTCTCTTTTCTATCTTTTTGTGAGCTAGTTTCATAACATTTGGTATCAGAGCTTTGGATTCTAGGGTTTCGCTGCTCCAAATAGGTCATCATGGAATTTTAATTATAACTTCTTTTTTTTTTTTTTTCCGCGACGTTTCAGAAGTTGCAAAAAAAACCCATTTGAGAAGAAATCATGCTGAACCTTGGGTCTGAATTTCAGATATTTTCGTACTATATTTGTGGAGATGTGATCTGAGGAAGTTGGTATTTTTACAGACTCCTGAATTACATTCCAAACAGGTGACCTGGGGAAAATCGTCATAACTTTCTCTCTGGGGATCGGATTGAAATTTCATAAGAAGGTATAGAAAGAGGAAGGGCTGTAGTTTCTTGTATGCATTTTTCAGATCCAAAGGCTGAAACAAGTGACTCGTGGCACGTCGTACAAGTTTTCTCTATTGAACTAGTCTATAATCAAGTCACTCTGGGAGATTTCTCATAACTCTTCCTTGGAGAATCCAATTTGGGTCAGACTTATGGCATTGGAAAAGGGACACAGAGGGCTACTGCAGATCACAAATTCAGAACTAGATGATCAGAAAGTACAAAGATACATCAGAGGCAATACCGAGCTCCTACAAAGTGAAAAAAGGTGTGTAGATTTTCTTAAATTTTTGCTTAAGCTTGGTTTGAAAATATATTTTGAAGGAATTCAAAGGGCATAGTAGAGCATTATTATCAGTAACTGACGCCCCGAGGAAAGAAAATGCAAACACCTAGTAAGGAACCTGAAAGCTCTAGCATGACTCATGAAGAAGAGGAAGAAATACTACATGATATATCAAATTACAAGAACAAGTGCAACAAATGTCACTGTCACAAAAGCTAACAGAAGCTAAGATAAATGGTGTGGAAGCTAAGATGAATGGCATGGAAGCTAAGATGGACAACTTGAAGATAGATTTGAACACAAATTTGAAGACAGGCATGGCAAATTTGAAGACAGATTTGACAAATTTTCTACAAGAAATGCTTAGCAATGGTGAAAAGGTAGTAAAGGAAACTCATGATGCGAACAAAAGAAATGTTAATCATGATTTCTTAGACTCTAATGTGGGATCGAAAACCCACCATATTCCAAAAATCGATATGAGGAAGTTTGATGGCAAGGGTCCCGCAAGATGGATATTACAAATGGAGCAATTTTTCGATCTCAATAATGTGCAAAACACACAAAAGGTACGTATTGCAACTTTATATTTGGAACCAAATCAGTTTGTATGGTATCAATGACTTCGCTCTCGTAAACAAATTATCACTTGGGCAATTTTTATGGAAGAATTTATAGCACATTATGAGGATACAAAAAGAAGCACTTTTTTAATCCAATTGATAAGTCTCAAACAAAAGGGTTCAATAATGGAGCACATTGAGGAGTTCCAAAAATTGAACATAAGGGTAAAAGATATTCCAGAGGAGCATAGGATTGATGTGTTCATAGGGACTTTAAAGGATAATATCCAACATGATGTTCGCCTTTGGGAACCTGATTCATTAGAGAAGGCATTCAGGTTAGCAAGAAAAATGGAAAGCAAAATTATGGCAACCAAGAAGCATACCACTCACAACTATAAATATGGAAGTGTTGTTACTCCTAGCCTTCCACAACCTACAAGGGTTACACCACAACAATTGGAAGAAAAAAGAGAAAAAGGGCTTTGTTACAATTGTGATAGAAAATGCACTAAAGGTCATAAGTGTGCTGAGAAGAAATTATTTTACATAGAATATGAAGAGGAGGAAGAAAAGGATCAAGAAACATCAAAAGAAGAAGATATACGCCAGGACCCCACCCTAGAGAAAGAAGAAATGAATCAGACCATATCTTGTAAAGCATTGGAAAGAATTACCACTCCTCAAACTCTCAAGATAGAAGGAAATATCAAGAAGAAAAAGGTGCAAGAAGTGAAAGATCACATCAAGAAAGAAGAAATGAATCCAACCATATCTTGTAATTCATTGGTGGAAATTACCACTCCTTAAACTATCAAGACAGAAGGGCATATCAAGAAGAAAAATGTTCAAGAAGTGAAAGATCACATTGAGCATCAAGAAATGAATCCGACCATATCTTGTAAAGGATTGGAAGAAATTACTACTCCTCAAACTCTAGAGATAGAAGGACATATCAAGAAGAAAAAGGTTCAAGTAGTGAAAGATCACATCAAGCATCAACAACAAGTTCTCCAACTTTTAAAGGATAAGGCCACTTCGGTGCAAAATCAAATGAAACAACAAGCACTTAAAAAATGGCGACCTTACCAAATGAGAAGAATCTTCAAGGATGAGGATGTGGAAGCATTGCTTTGTGCTATTTCTATTATCCAACTAGATTGGATAAACGAAGCAAGGGATGAATGGAAGAAGGGCGAAGAAGTATACCCACTTATTCGAAAGTTGCAAAAGATCCCAATTCAAACAATATTGCCAGAAATTGAAGAGGAAGGAAAAGTCATATTGGAACCTGGAGAAGTCACAGAAACAAGAACCCGACAGCTACGAAATCGATCAATTTCAGAGAATCTCATCAAGTGGAAGAACTTACCCACTAAATATTCCACATGAGAGGACAAGAATTTTATACAGAAGCATCAAGAACTACTCAAGCGTTGATGACAACGCTTTTTGAAGGAGAGGGGCATGTTAGGCCCCTATACTACTAGTGTAACCCCTTATTGTTATTAGTACAACCCACTTATTATATTGATGTACCCAAGTAGTGCCCATACTGTTACTATTGTGCCCCATAGAAGCCCACTATTGTCATTATTGTGCCCTTACATTATTATTGTTATGTCGGCTCTGATTATGTTATGACCCCTTAGACTCCTATATATAGAAAGGAGGTCTTTTCATTTGAATCATCCAAGAATTGTTCATTTATGTAATGTAAAGGAGGTTTCCCCCTCGAAGAGGCTGAATTCTAAGGTGTGGATCTCTCTTTTCTATCTTTCTGTGAGTTGGTTTCATAACAAAAACTCTTCACATTATTGAAACCCTTTATCTTCCACCTCAAATGTGACATCACCTATAAAGCCTTGTGGATCTATATTTCCCTAATATTACCATCAAATCTTGTTGTTCAAACTTTTTTATGATCTTCGAATAGGTAGAGCACACTTCTTGAGCTTGAAGCTCGATCAACCTTAAAAATTATGTCATGTTTGATCGAGTTTTCCTCTAGAGTGCACTTCTTCACCATGAATAACTATGCCCTCTCTTGAGCGCATGAGTACATGATGAAGAGATGAAGCATTTTCCTTTAGCCCTTTGGCATGAGATAGTGTTCCCTTCTTTTCCTTGAGCACATGGGCGCATTGTGAAGGCCCATAGAATTTTCAACCCATTCCTTCATCCCTTCTGAGTGCGACAATGCACCCTCCCTATCTCCTTGAGCACATGGGCACATACGGATGACCTAAAGGCCCATCATTCCATCCCTTCAACCCTTTGGGGTGCTCCAATGCACCCTAGATGATTTTTTTTAAATTTATTGAGTGGATGATCACACTACAAAGCTATGAATAACACCACATGCCCCTTTGTGCTTTGAAAATGCACCTTCCTAGTTTACTTGCTCATTTTTCTCATGCATGCAAGTTGTTTTGCGATGTTGTTCATAGTTTTTCATGTTATTCCATTTGTGATGGCTCTTTGTATGTGATTTACAAAAATTACTACATAAATATGTTGTTTTAAGCTAATATTGTCACTATGAGTGTGTTTCCCTAAACATGTGTTCATGCAACAAGTATTACCACCTTGTCATCATCTGTTGGATCCATGTCGCCTCGCAAAGTAACCCACAAAGAACCTCATACTCAAGCACTAATGAACATGTATAATTTAGAAAGCCATATATTCCCATATATGCAGATACATAGTGCTTTATTGATAAAGATGCATTGGTCACATGGATCAATATTTACAACACATTCATGTAGAAAAGGTTTGTTGAGGACTTAGAAGATCTGCATGCATACATCAAAATCAAGAAGTATACAATGCACATGATCACATGTGAATTCCCAATCATGCCATGTGCATAAGGGATTGAATGAATCATTACACATATAGATTACTCTCACCTTATGCTACGCAGTAAGAGTTGCAACGAACTGACCACTTATTTTGGTGAAGACATGCAGACATCTTATAAGATGCTCAAGCCCAATGAATATGCAAATGACAACTTCTACATGAGATGGGATACCCTTGACACAGGTGATGTTATCAAATCATGGTGTCAAGAGACTACCAAGTTTCGCCATTGCCTATCCGTAGCATATCCAACAAAAACCCTCAAAAATGTATATCAGTACTTAACAACCATGATTTTCAGTTGTATGGATGTAAGAATGCTAAGGTGTTCAAAGATAATTGGATATAGACGCTTAATATAGTGGTTACCCATGGGATAAATTTCAATTGGGCTGATATCCTGTCATTTGAGTTGCAGCATCAGGTGGGGCAGGCTAAGGCATCTTTACAGACAAACTAGGCATGAGAATTCTATATGTATGCATTTCTCTTAGATGGAATCTGCACACAGTATGCATTCTTTGGAATGAACTGGATCTCAACCCCTAAGGAGAAGTTACTATTTTACTTTCACTGCAAATTGTTATTAGAAGCAAGCTTTAGAGGCATATATGAAAAATTGGGTGAACACTTATTTGCAGCTATATTTGAATTATATTTGAGATCAATCCTCCTTGAATGACCAATCAGGTAAAGGAGTCACTTTGAGATATTGTAGACTGGTTTGCAGCTCCCAAGAGTGCATACATTAGGTGATTTGGTTGTCATATACCCCCTCATCTTATGCTGCCATATGTGACCAACAAGGTGCTTATTGTATCTTTGTAGATAGTTCTAGGCTAGGTAACTATGCCAAAGCATCTAAGTAAGGCTTTTATCTAATTGGATGACCAATGTATTAAGATTTTAACATTTGTAAATTCTAAGTATTTATGAGAAAACTAAAGGATTGATTTTCATTCCTAACAGAAATAATCTTTACATTGATTTGAAAAATAGAAATTAAGAAGGTATATAATTGTTAAACATTCATATTGAATATCTAATTTATCATATACAATAGATGTGTGTAGAATATTTCAACATCCAAAAAATACATATCCAAGAGATGGTAGAAGGAAACAATTAAAAGATTTAGAAGAATTAACTAAGACAAACTATTCATTTAATTAATCTCTTTTAATAATTATAAATTTGCATGGTATTTCAGGGAGATTGACATTCAATCTAGCCTTACCCAAACACCTATGTTACCTTGAACACGTGAAAAAATAAATATGAAAAACATAATTGAATATCAAGGCAAACTCACATAGATACACAAGTTGTTCAGAATGAATCTAGAATACTTCAATTATCTTCAGAAATAACTTAGAACATTACAATCATGTCACCGATTCATCACAAGGGTTCAACCTTATTTTATTGGAATTACAAAATATTTATAGAGTATAACTTAAAATATCTAGATCTCAAAATAAAATTTATTACAAACTCAAAGTTTATCCAAAACTAATTTCGATATTTACAAAAATAGAATAGAAAAATAGCTATTCTAAATTGATTTGAAGACTTAGCATACAATTTGAGGTTTTTGTTTGATGACTTCTACTTGAAATTGGATTTTCTGTTTGCTTCCCCTACTATTCATCTTTCTGCTCATGTTTTTCTATCTTCTAGTCACTAAAACTTTTCATTCTATTCTATTCGATGAGATCAAGTAATTTATCCAGTCTTTTATCATCTCGGATAGGAAATTTGGTTAACTTCTTTTATGACTCATCAACTTCTTTATACTTTCCAAAAGTAGGCCTGGTTAATAATAAATCATGAATTTCATGTTTAATAAACAAATCATATTCTAGGCCCTCTGTGAAAGCTTTTCTAGTGATTATCCCTTTGATTTTGGCAAATTGAGTTTTATCTGCTTCTATCTCATGTATCCTATGCTAATAATATTCTAGTGGGATCAATTGGCCACTAGAATCTCACAACCCGGGAGTCATTTTTGGCACAAAGAATTAAACTTTCTATGTAAATTCTTGATCTGCACTTCTATGTTTTGGTAATTATTCTCCAGATGTAACATTAGATTTCTTATTGTTAAAATTTTTCTTGCCTCTGGGACTACATCATTCATATCTTTAATTCCAAATTATTCAAGTTCTTCCTTTGTTTTGTAATGTAGGACTTTGATTATCATAGTAGCTTCTCCTGGTTTATGATCTAGATCTTCTTTAATCATTGTTACTGCTACCTTTGACCTATGCAATAAATCTTCTTGCACAAAAATAATTTCAATTGATGGTCATAATTCAATCAAAGATACATTAATATCAATCCATATTTTCTCTTTGGATTGAGATAAAGTCTGTGCAATCAATGATTCATTTTCATATACTTTTAATTGCTTGGAAAATTTGAAATTTTTCTGAATTTCGACCTGTTGATGGCCCCGAAATCGGGTCAACAACAAGGGGGATACCCACCCGATCGGGAACCTGGTTGGCGGCTCCGTGCCCGTTTGGTGTAGCGGGTCCGACTGGGGATGACGGGACCAGCTTCCCGTTCTAAGGGGTGTGTGTGTGTGTAGAAAATGGTGATGTGTGTGTGTAGAAAATGATAGTAGAAAATCTGTAATTATTCCTTAACTAATCTAATTCTAAATTCTGAAATGACTTTATACTACTTTAATCTAACAAAGACAATACATCTAATCTATACTAACCGGGACAGAATTTTTCCATTATGCAATCTAGAAAGATTTCACAGAATAACTGGTAATGAAGATTATTCAGCTATCATGAGAATATAAATCAATTAAGATGAACCATCTTGCGTAAGAAGTTAAGCAAAACGGTTGTGAACATCATATTGCATAATCAGCTATTCATGTATTAAGCACAAATCAATGACTCCACCGTACAAAAGTGCCAAATGGTAGTCCACTCATTCATACGTTAACATATAAATAACATCAGCTGTATATTACTCTAAGAATGCAAGCAGAAACTAGTCAAGAGATAAAAGTACCATTTATGACTGATTTTAAACTTACAGACTTTAAGCAATAATGATCTATTTCTACTTTCTTCTAATGCCTACTAAGAGTACAGAAGTGCAACATCAGTAGCAGGTATTAAAATGCAAACATAAATAAATCTTGATCCGTCCATTCATCAAAAACCCCCTCCAAGGGTGCAAAAGTGCATGTTCTGAGGACAAGTTTTTTGACAAAATTTCGGACCCTTCTCCAATGCAACGAGAAGGGTTAAATACTAGTAACCGACTAATTTTACTTTACACAAATTCAGGGAACGGCTTCAAATGACCGCCCTTTTACTAAAAACAAATTTATTTCTAAAAACTGAATCTAATTTCTAACCGTTTCTGTATCTGCTCCTTAGTGCTATAAGCAATGCGCTGTTCTCCCTGAAAGAGTCGGCTGGTTGTCCTTTCCTTTTGTTCGAGCTTGAAAATTAGAAACAACAAGCGCTGGCACCTCTTTCTATTAGATTAGAAGATATTTTCGAAAACCTTTCTCTAGCTGGGTGTATTCGCTGTGCGCACACTTAGTACAACCCAATTTCTTTTCGAACTGATTTTGCGGTTGCTATTTCGGTTTCCGGTCATGCGAATGACTCAATGAGTTAGAATTCGTGCTGTATGGAAAATCCCCTGTTTCGAGAACTGTTTCTGTTCTTTGTTCCAGGCTTTTCTGGAGCGTCTTTCTTCTCTTGCGCTTCTTTCTCTGCTTTACCAAGTCTGAGCTTTAGGATCTTTTGTAAACACGCTGCTTTTGTGCGCCTTTGACTCTGAGTCTTGGACAATCTATTTTCATCAGTGCCTATTGGGCGATACTCTGGAATCCATGGTTCTGCTGCATGCAGCATCCAATTGCGGAGGCATCTTCTCTCTGTTGTCTTATTGGCGCTCTTCCCTTCTCCTTAGATGTTTCCTGCATATAGATTTATATCAGTTGCATGTCTTGCAGTTTACGCAAAGAAGAAGGGAAATGACGAAAAGATTGACATGAAAGCATTAAATTCTAATGAATGCGAAATTAATGTCATTCATCATAACTTGACTCTTCGATAAATGCGATGCAATCATTTCTGGATATTCGAGCATGCGGTCATTAATTTCCCTTAAGGTGCGCTTTCAAATTGGATCTACCGTGTATGTCGGAGAATTATTGCGATGAGTTTTTTCTACGATTGGTATCACAGTATCGATGGCTGCGACGTTATTAAGTGTGATCGCAGATCGCAGATATCGCAGATCGCAGCTTTGCATGGTCGCAGATCGCAGATCGCAACATCGCAAGAATTTCACTTTGTCATTTTGTGCTGCTCGTGTGGCATTGCGACGTGCGACGTCGCATATCGGTCGTCGGCGTTTCTTTAGGTTCTCCTTTTTCAAACGCTCTTAATGCGCGCGATGCGATGGGTTCTCGCGTCGCTCCTTTTTAGTGTGTTTATGCGCTTTGGGCAAGCGCTCCTTTTTCCGTTGCGACGCGATATAGCTTTTAGGGAGCTGATACAAAAGAATTTTTTAAACAAAAATATTTTTGGATTTTTGGCCAAGGGTCCCCCTTTGCTTGATGTTATTACTAATATCAAATGAAGAGGGGGGTTGTTGGTGACCACAACAATGGCGATTCACTATGAAGAACCAGTTATCTCTGCATTTCTATTGACTGTTCACTTCCGAAACAACAAAATTCTTATATGTCTAAATTTTGTTATGAACAGATAGAGTAGACCCCCTCACCTTGTCAACGATACTTTGTCTCAACCTTTTTATATCTCAATTGCTTGCTTCGTCAGGCTTTTTCTTGCATTCGCACCAGACATTACTTGGTCTTGATTAAAGATAAAATAAGGTCTTCTCTGCGTACTGGCTTAAAAGTATACTCATTTGTCGTAGGTAGAGCCTCTGCTGCCCGCAAGCGTCCATAGCCTCGACAGGGTTACCATGTTATCCAGCAATGATCCTTTTTCCCGCTTGAGGTTACTCGCAACATTCCAGAGAAAAATCCTTTTTGACACACTTTTCTTTTTTTAATTCTCTAAAGAACAATGTCTTGGTTTGGTAGCCAAATTATGACACAGTCATTCAATTGATTTACACTTTTGCTGAACAAGTCGGCTCGTGATGAGACCTCTTGTCTTTTGATTGCAACAATCTTAAGTCGTTGCCCTGTTTTGATAGACAGTATTGGCAAAGTCAGCAAGTTATAATATCTGTGATCATGATAAGCCGGCTCATGATGAGACCTCTCATTCTTTGAGATATAGTGTTTTTCTTGGATTATTTCTCTGAATGCTGCAATTCCCTTTTAGCAGGGAGGAAGTCATTGTTTTTCCTTAAGAAAGCTCTGGACGACAATAATAGAGTTTTTTGAAAACAACAGCTTTGCAGAGAGTACTTATTTTATTATTGATGATACCTTTCATGGTGCTGATACAAAACAATTTTTTCACCAAAGGTTGCCTTCGTCAAAGTTTTTTGAGGTTGAAACTAATATCGTAATCAAGGTGAAGTTAACTCTATTTGTTAATAATAAAATTCAGATTTTTCAAAAATTTTGCTATTTGTACAAGCGAAATCAAAACCTGATAGAGAATTGGCGTGCTCTTTTCATGAATCCTTTTCACATGATCATCTACAACGGGTTTTATTCATCAAAAAGAGAAAAACAAAACAAAATGAAATATAAAAACTAAATCTATCCTACAAAAATTAGAAGAATTTCTCTTCTATGGAAAATATAATTTAAGAATCAATCCATTGACAGGTAAAGAATCTCTCCTACCTGCCAGATCCTGCAACACGAATGTGGACGGGCCTACGACTTCTACAATCTGAAAAGGGCCAAGCCACAGCTTCTGGAATTTCGTATGTTTGCCCTTTTCTTCATGTGCCTTATCCCATTTCAAAACTAAATCACCCATCTGAAAGTTTTTTCTGGTTATGATGCTTGAGTCAAAAGAAGATTTTATTAGCGCTTGGTGATGTGCATGGGTTTTCCTAGCTTGTTCTCTTTGTTCTTCTAGTTTGATTATTTCCATTTGTCTTAATTGTAATGAGAAAGTAGGTACTTCATCAATGCACTGCACTAAAGACAAAGAGGGAATGACTAAGTAAGTCGGAAGAACCACTTCCCGCCCGTAAACTAAATTAAAGGGAGAAGTGCCGATCAAAGCTTTCTTTGTGATTCTATCAGCCCATAAAGCATTTACCAGCGCTTTGTGCCAATTCTTTTGGTTTTGGTTGACTGTTCTTTTGATAATTCTGATTAGGTTCTTGTTTGTTGATTCAACCAATCCATTACCTTGCGGATAGTAGTTGGCAGAATATTTCAGTTTGAACCCTCTTTTGAGCGCAAACTCAGTCATAGCATTTCCAGAAAAATATGAAGCGTTATCAAACATTAAGGCCGTTGGCAATCCAAACCTAGTTATGATAAATTGGTCTATGAATTCAATAATGTTTTCAGAATGAACTGTCTTGAGAGGAACTGCTTCTACCCATTTGGTAAAATAATCAGTTGCCGTAAGGATATACTTATGCTGCTTAGAAGAGTGAGGAACGATCTCACCTATTATGTCCAAGCCCCATTGACTAAATGGTTGGTCGATGTTGACCGGTTGTAGCGGCATGGACGCTTTACTTTGTTTTCCTGCAGCAGTCTGGCAGACTTGGCATTTCCTTACGTGATTGTAAGAGTCTTTGAACAGCGTGGGCCAATAATATCCTGCACGCAAGATTTTGTGTGCAGTCGCATCTCCGGCATAGTGTCCACCTGCTGGTCCATCATGAAGTTCCTGCAAAACCTTTTCGGCTTCAGTTTTCTCAAGACACCTAAGAAGTACAGAATCATAATTCCTTTTAAACAGGACATCATTTATGAGCTGGTATTGCTTAGCTTTTAATCTCAGAGCTCTTTTCTTGGTATGATCCAGACATGATGGAGCATACCCGTTCTTAAAAAAAAAAATGGTGTCAGCGTATAATGATTCTGCGTCGTTTAGGCTTACCTCATACGTGTGTACCTCTTCAGACGAGTTCTCAGGGATTTGCGATGCTCCAGCTAACATCTTGCAGAAGCCTTGGCCTCTTACGATGTGTGCCGGTTTGATCTCAAGGTCGTATTCTTGTAAGGCGGTGATCCAATTCGCTCTCTTCTCGCCCACATCCTTCTGTATCAGGAGGTTTCTTACCATTGGAAACGGTACTATGACTTTGGTATGGGCTTTTAGCAAGAAAGGTCTGAAATATTTGATTGCTTTGAAAACGGCATATGCCTGTTTCTCGACGTCAGAATAATTGAGTTCAGCACCTTGTAAGTTCGAGCTAAAGAATGCGATTGGGGCTTCTACCTTTTCGTGATTTGCTTGAGTTAAAATCGCAGCATAAGATTTTTCTGAGGCAACGTGTATAAGATGAAAGGTTCTGAAAAATTTGGGGTAGCCAAAGATGGAGCGTTGATGATGGCTTGTTTGATTAAATTGAATGCTTCGTGCTCGTCTAGACCACATTTAAAATTTGAATTATTTTTTATCATATTTTGTAAAGGGAAATAATACGTGAAAAATCTGGGACAAATCTTTTGACAAAATTGATCTGTCCAAGGAAGGATTGCATGGCTTTCTTGTTATGAGGTATGGATATTTCGGAAATTTCCTTGATTCTGTCGGGTTCTATGTGAATACCAGATTTCGATACTATGAATCCGAGCAATTTCCCTTCGCTTAATGCAAAGAAAGATTTCTTTGGATTGAGCGAAATCCCATACCTCAAGCATCTTTGAAAGATTTGCTTCAAATCTTGGAGATGGTTTTTCCGTTTTTTGGAGTACACTGTTATATCATCCAGACAAATCACTACTGATTTATTGACCAATCCTTTAAACGCGATGTCCATGGCTCTCTGAAAGGTAGCTCCGGCGTTGATCAGACCAAATGGCATCTTCCGATATGCATAAGTGCCCCACTTGGTTCGGAACGTAGTCTTTAACTGATCATCAGGATGCACCAGTACTTGATTGTATCCTGAAAATCCATCCAGGAATGACATTAATTCTGAACCTGCTACTGCCTATAGAATTTGTTCCATAGGTGGGAGGGGAAAGTTATCTTTCTCGCAGGCTTTGTTGATATTTCGAAAGTCGATACAGATTCTAATGTCTCCATTTTTCTTCCTAACGGGCACCATATTGGATACCCATTTGGAATTCCTAATGGGGAAGATTATTCTGGCTCTCAACAACTTATTAAGCTCAGTTTTTATCTGGTTTTCTAGGTTAGGGTGTATTTTTCTGAGCTTCTGCTGGAAAAGTTTCTCGTTGTCAGTCATAGGGATAACATGCTGAATGATGGAAGTGTTGTAAGTCTTCAGCTCATCGTAGTTCCAGGAAAAAACGTTTTTGTACTGTCTCAGAAGGCGGATATATGCTGATTTTTCTTCAGCGGCTAAGCCCTGGCCTAGATTAACGTTTTGCAGCTTTTCGTCGGTTCCTAGGTTGACTGATTCGTAGTTCAGAGTTGAACTATAAAGCTTGGCATTAGCCGACCTTTTGAACCGACTTTTCAAGTCATATAAGTCTTCTAATTTGACCACCGATTTGGGTATAGCATTATCAGTGCTACTTTGTTGTATTTGGTGATCATGACAGTCTTCGTCAATTATCTGGTTTGTGTAGGATCCTTCAGAGGTGAGGAAACTTACGATGTCTGCGTCGTCGTTGAACACTCTCCAGTTGGTGATATTGTCAGGAATGGAAGGTTTAAAAATTAATTCTATTGAAAACCTATCAGGACTAAAATCTTCGGAAGGGATAAGTCAAGAGGCTACGTTAGCTAACAGGTCTGTGCTTGCGTTTTGAATTCTTGGAATTGACGAGATGTTAAATGCTATGAAATGTGCAGTGAGATCTTGCACTAACGATTGATAATGCTTTAAATGACTAGACAGGCAATGTATGGTGTTACGTACCTGTTTTACGACGATCTCAGAATCTCCAAAGACTTGAAGATACTTAACATTCAATCCGATTGCTTTGTATAGGCCTTGAACCAAGGCTTCGTACTCCGCTGTGTTGTTCGTGCAATCAAACTCAAGTCTGCATGTGAGCATAATCTTGTTCTCATCTGGGTTGATCAGAACGCATCCTGCTCCTGCCCCCTCGTTGGATTTAGATCCATCAAAATATAATTTCCAAAATAAAGACGTATTTACAGAATTATCTAAAAAACTAAAACATTTTGAATCATCAGTTTGGGAGAAATTTTCAACTTGGGATAAAACTGAATTCTCTAAGTATGGCGAAATATGAGCACTGAAATTGCCTAGGAAAGAATCTATTTCGTAATTGCCTACAATGCTGCTATTGTATGTGATGGCTTCATTTTCTCCTTCTAGTTCCGTCACTATGTATTTTTGGTGCAACTCTCGTTCAACCTTTATCTGATTTGGTTTACCGTTGGATGGTAACCACATGTGCGACCAGTCGGTTGAGAAATATCCGTGGAGTTTCTCCGACCAATCCCTGCTAAGAATCAAGCCATAGAACTCAGGGATATCGGCTACCAGAATGTCGATAACCTGACACACTTTTGGGTTAGACGACAATCTTATGGTCACCTGATTAAGTTCACCAATCACTTCGACCTGGGATTGATCAAGTTGAACTATACGTACTGCAGATTTTTGAGGTTGCACATTCAATTTGGCACATATTGACCTGGGTAAAATATTCGTTGAAGCACCAGAATCGACCAAGCAATTGTGCACGTTTTTGTTGAAGATTTCATATGTGAGAAGAAAAGGAGCAGTATGAGACCTTGATCTTCCTCCAATCAAGGCGATGTCATTTGGATCAATTTTATTTATCGTATTGGTTGGAGGTCTTCCCAGATTGTGGGAAGCCACAGCTGTAGGTAAAGATGTAGTAGGCACAGCATGTAATTCTTTCATCATGATTTTTTGCTGGTGTTTTAGTTTACTCAATTCATACAGAGTGATATTAGCCCTAGTCTTCTTCATGTCGTCAATGATGTTATAATCCATTTCATCCGACACTATTAGTGTTCTTGATGGAGGTGCTTGTTCAGATTGGACTGGGCTAAACTGAGTCGCTTTAGCAGTTGTCTTTTTGGTTACGACCCTTTCTTTTGTTGCAGGGCTTGCGCCCTTTTGCTTTGGGGTAGTTTGGGGAGGATCAAGCTGATTTTTGCTTCTCATGCTAACAGGAAATGCTTCTTGATCCTCTTCCTGTGGGAGGATGAAATCCCACATTCCTTGAAGTTCTACAACTTCTTCCTCGTCGGTTTGCCCTTCAGTGGTATTCTCTTCTTCTTCCTCTTCTTCAGACTCAACGTTTGAGACAACACTGGGTGGTTTTACGTCCATGGGAGGATTTCTTTTAAAAGTCCTAAAGGGCTTTTTCGAAGAAGTCTCTGCTACTTGTTTCTTGATATCGACCATCTCATTGGACATGGCTTTCAACACTTTTTGTAACCCTTCCAAATCGAAAGGATCTTTCGTTTGCTTCTTCTTGGTGTCTTCTTTGAAAGAGATCTTCTTTGATTTGCGTTCTTCTATAGCAGATCTCTTTTCTAGGGCTACCACATGTCTTTCCACTGCTAACGCTTCTGTCAAGTTGTCAACTAATGTGGTCTTGTTTGCCCTATCTACGAAGATAGCCAAGTTTGGAGGTAAAGCCGTGATGTACCATTCACATCTTACTTTCTCGCTGGGTTGTGAAGTAGCAGGGATTTTGTTGAGGATCTTATTGAACCGTAAGTTAAAGTCTTTAATGGGTTCTCTAGCCTCATCCTTAAGATTAGATAGGTCATTAATCAATGTCGCCGTAGATCGGTCATCACCAAACTTAGTGAGGAACTGACTTTGAAAAATGTCCCAGCTTGTGATGGATCCGGAAGGTAACGAAAAGTACCATGACCCGGTCGTTCCTTGCATTGTATAAGGGAAGAGCCGGGCAACAGCGTCTTCGTTAGTAACTCCGTTGAGATTAACAGAAAGCATGAAATTATTGATATGTTCTTCGGCTATCATACCTGCTTCTGGGTTGAATTTAGGTAGCCACTTCTCTGGATGGGCCGGTATAGGGCTCAGGGGTGGAGGCATTAAAACCGCCCCAGGATTGTTCCATGGAGACTGGGCCATCGTGGAGCTGCTAGCTAATGGAAGTGCAGAAACTGACCCCTGATGCTGAGAAGGTGAAGAAATCAGGATCTTTGATGTTCGAAGAGGAAGGTTTGTGGAAGACGGGTGAGTGAGTTGGAATGGAAAAGTGGGTGGTTGACTTCGCGGTGAGGGAGTTGATATGGACGAAGTGGATGAGAGAGTCTCTCCGTCAGACTCTTGAGGTGTTTTCCTTGCTCTTTTTCTGGTAGGAAGAGGGAGTTCACTTGGTTGTATGCCAAATTTTTCACTCTTTAATCTGGTAAGGGGATGAGCAGGGTTGTACTGCGAAGTCACGCTGCTTTTAGATTTATCAGACTTCTGGTTAAAAATGGAGAATCCCTGGAGTTTACGAATCAAAGTTTGAATTTCAGGGGGTTCAATAATAGATTGGTCTGATATATTCGAATATGTAGCAGTGGTGGATACTCGAGCGACTTCAAATTCCAGGTTTAACCGTGTTGGAGAAGTCGAGGGAGTTGATGAGGGTGTATTACTCTCAGAATGGTATTTGGATATTGCTTTAGGTGCCATTCATAGTTCGTGCCCTCCTTCTAGCGCCAAATATGTTGAGGGCCCCGAAATCGGGTCAACAACAAGGGGGATACCCACCCGGTCGGGAACCTGGTTGGCGGCTCCGTGCCCGTTTGGTGTAGCGGGTCCGACTGGGGATGACGGGACCAGCTTCCCGTTCTAAGGGGTGTGTGTGTGTGTAGAAAATGGTGATGTGTGTGTGTAGAAAATGATAGTAGAAAATCTGTAATTATTCCTTAACTAATCTAATTCTAAATTCTGAAATGACTTTATACTACTTTAATCTAACAAAGACAATACATCTAATCTACACTAACCCGGGACAGAATTTTTCCATTATGCAATCTAGAAAGATTTCACAGAATAACTGGTAATGAAGATTATTCAGCTATCATGAGAATATAAATCAATTAAGATGAACCATCTTGCGTAAGAAGTTAAGCAAAACAGTTGTGAACAGCATATTGCATAATCAGCTATTCATGTATTAAGCACAAATCAATGACTCCACCGTACAAAAGTGCCAAATGGTAGTCCACTCATTCATACGTTAACATATAAATAACATCAGCTGTATATTACTCTAAGAATGCAAGCAAAAACTAGTCAAGAGATAAAAGTACCATTTATGACTGATTTTAAACTTACAGACTTTAAGCAATAATGATCTATTTCTACTTTCTTCTAATGCCTACTAAGAGTACAGAAGTGCAACATCAGTAGCAGGTATTAAAATGCAAACATAAATAAATCTTGATCCGTCCATTCATCAAAAACCCCCTCCGAGGGTGCAAAAGTGCATGTTCTGAGGACAAGTTTTTTGACAAAATTTCGGACCCTTCTCCAATGCAACGAGAAGGGTTAAATACTAGTAACCGACTAATTTTACTTTACACAAATTCAGGGAACAGCTTCAAATGACCGCCCTTTTACTAAAAACAAATTTATTTCTAAAAACTGAATCTAATTTCTAACCGTTTCTGTATCTGCTCCTTAGTGCTGTAAGCAATGCGCTGTTCGCCCTGAAAGATTCAGCTGGTTGTCCTTTCCTTTTGTTCGAGCTTGAAAATTAGAAACAACAAGCGTTGGCACCTCTTTCTGTTAGATTAGAAGATATTTCCGAAAACCTTTCTCTAGCTGGGTGTATTCGCTGTGCGCACACTTAGTACAACCCAATTTCTTTTCGAACTGATTTTGCTGTTGCTATTTCGGTTTCCGATCGTGCGAATGACTCAATGAGTTAGAAGTCGCGCTGTATGGACAATCCCCTGTTTCGAGAACTGTTTCCGTTCTTTGTTCCAGGCTTTTCTGGAGCGTCTTTCTTCTCTTGCGCTTCTTTCTCTGCTTTACCAAGTCTGAGCTTTAGGATCTTTTGTAAACACGCTGCTTTTGTGCGCCTTTGACTCTGAGTCTTGGACAGTCTATTTTCATCAGTGCTTGTTGGGCGATACTCTGGAATCCGCGGTTCTGCTGCATGCGGCATCCAATTGCGGAGGCATCTTCTCTCTGTTGTCTTATTGGCACTCTTCCCTTCTCCTTAGATGTTTCCTGCATATAGATTTATATCAGTTGCATGTCATGCAGTTTACGCAAAGAAGAAGGGAAATGACGAAAACATTGACATGAAAGCATTAAATTCTAATGAATGCGAAATTAATGTCATTCATCATAACTTGACTCTTCGATAAATGCGATGCAATCATTTCTGGATATTCGAGCATGCGGTCATTAATTTCCCTTAAGGCGCGCTTTCAAATTGGATCTACCGTGTATGTCGGAGAATTCTTGCGATGAGTTTTTTCTGCGATTGGTATCATAGTATCGATGGCTGCGACGTTATTAAGTGTGATCGAAGATCGCAGATATCGCACATCGCAGATTGCTAATATCGCAGATCGCAACATCGCAAGAATTTCACTTTGTCATTTTGTGCTGCTTGTGTGGCATTGCGACGTGTGATATCGAATATCGGCCGTCGGCGTTTCTTTAGGTTCTCCTTTTTCAAACACTCTTAATGCGCGCGATGCGATGGGTTCTTGCGTCGCTCCTTTTTAGTGTATTTATGCGCTTTGGGCAAGCGCTCCTTTTTCCGTTGCGACGCGATATAGCTTTTAGGGAGCTGATACAAAAGAATTTTTTAAACAAAAATATTTTTGGATTTTTGGCTAAGGGTCCCCCTTTGCTTGATGTTATTACTAATATCAAATGAAGAGGGGGGTTGTTGGTGACCACAACACGACCAAATATGCATTATTAGTTTTAATTTTATTGTCTTTAATCTTCTAAAATTGCACTCTAAGCTTCTCAATTTCCATATCCTTCAAAGATATATCTCCCATGGCTTTTGAAAATTTTTCTATTGAATTTTGACCAATGGGTGTTGGGCATGGAATCCCCACACAACATGTTTTGGGGCTCAAAGCACAAGTTTTGAGTTGATATTGTTGTAAAGCTCCATGAATTGCAGGCGTGAAATGGATGTTAGAGTCATAGGGTTGTCCGCCCTAAGTTTTAAATGTAATTTCAGCCTACCCATGGTCCGCGGACCATGGGATTGTATAAATAGAGTGAGGATCTAAGTTGTAAAGACGTCATCTAATAGAGGATGGACATGAAGAGTCTTAGAGAGTAAGTAAAAGTGCGAAGTGCACCTTGGGTCGTAGAGTAGGAAAAGGCTTTGCAGCTGAGTGCATAGATGCCTAGAAGAGTCCGCAGCTGAGTGCACAGACCCCTGTAGCTGAGTGCACAGGGAAGAGTTGAGTCTGTAATCGGAGAAGAGATTAATAAAGAAAGATTTTGTTACCAATAATGTGTATCTGTTATGAGTTATTACATGTGTGATATCATTTGAGAATATACTGTTTCTTTACTGCAAGCTCTTGTATGAATTGTGAATATTCTTAAGTATAACTGAAAGCATACAGATAAGCTAAGTTAACCAACTAATATTAGATTACTAGTAAGGACTTGGGTAATAACAATGTTTGGCCCCTGAGTAGGGTTACATAAAGGCAGCATCTCAGGCTGTGAGGCTTGGGTAAGTGCACATAGCGACGTGCATGCAGGGTCAAACCGAGAACCACTTACACTCATTAGACACCTCCAGGGTGCGGAAACTTGGTTCTAGCACCCTCCCATACTACTTCTGGTGAGACCTCAGTCCACACTCCGAGGATTGTTGCTGAAAGGGCTAGTAGTATCAGGATTTGTTTGGCTAAATCACCTCTGAACCTAGGTCAGGCCCTAACTAGTCAAAAAATGGTTCCATTGCCAGGTCTAGGATTTGCATGAGGGTTGTCTGATGTCATGGCACTGGAATCTGACAAAGAAAGAAATTGAAAAGTGGTTGGATAGAAAGATTCACTAGTTCGCGGCGCAGGAAAATAGGAATCTAGGAGTATCAAAGGAACAGTGGTTAGAGTGATATGTGTATATAGAAGTCATGAAATTTTCTTTGCATCCTTCCCCTCTGAGTTGTACGAGTGGATCACAAAGCTAGCGGACAGTCAGGGAAGGTGTAGGCTTGACAAACCAACCGTGTGGACTCCAGAGTTGGTGCGCAGATTAGAAGTGTCAGAAGATAAGATCACGCATGCTACAGACCATTGGCTTGATCGAATCATAGGATGGTTTATCATCGAGTTCGTGGTAGATACATCAGTCAGCTACAACGAGGCAGAATGACGCTTCCTCAAAGGGCTGCAAGGTAATTATATTAAATCTTTGAACACTTGGATTAAAATGCTACTGTGCGAAAAGCGGGTTATGCAAATAAATTGATGTTTGGGGCTATGTGAAGTGGGAGGACCTATAGAAATAAAGGTAGCGTAGAGACAGAAAATAGCCCCTTGATTTCATCTCAGTGGGAAAGCAAGGGAGAGCGCGTGAAAGTTTCACCAAGAAGCGCGGTCAGTCTGATAAGGCAGCGCATTCTGTGCATACCACCCCCACCTACACAGCCACTAGTTTCACCATCGTCACCTCCATCTCCACCCACACCACCTCTGCCACCACCACAGTTCCATATGGCAAGCGCAATAAAATTGCCGGTATTCAGGGGAGTAGGGAACGAAGATCTAGACCAATTTTGGTTTGTGGTAAAGGCTGTATGGGAAGTACAAGGAGTCATGGATGACAACATAAAGAAGGCAACACTGGTAAGCACGTTGCAGGACTGCACACTAACATGGTCCGTTAAGCACTCTAATGGAAATCCAAACGCAGGGATCGTAGATATCCAAGTTGCGTTGAACAGGGAATTTAGCAGGCCAAAATCAGAGACACAATCGATTATTGGGTTTAAGGAAATCACGATGGTTCCAGGAGAGACCCCCTGGGAGCTGGATCAGAGACTAAAGGGAGTGATTCCCGAAGCCAACATGACTTTGACAAATGGGTAGCACTGCGCATGGTTTGTAGCATCACTAATGCCACATCTAAGAATGGTGTTGTCGCAACAGAAGTTATCCACCTAGGTCGAAGCGTTGGAGATTTCAACGAGACTGCATGAGACCCCAATATAAGATCCTGGCTTGGGAGTCCAAAAAATCCATGCGCAACTGAATAATTTGTGTCTGGAAATGCATATTTTAAAACAGGATAGGACAACTCTCCCAGAGGTGCGTGAGGAGGTATGGTGCATAAAATGCAAGGGACAGGGACATGACAAGGACCAATGTTTAGTATTCGCAAATTACTTGGCAGGAGGAGGACCAATGCCATTGAGACCAAAGGCACAAGCAGGACTGAGTGTGGTGCCTACACTATGGTGCACAATTTGTCAGATAGGAGGAAAACATACTACGGATAATTGTCATCTATTACAAAAGTGTACGCAGACGTCCCAACAATTGTTTTGTAATTTCTGGAAATCGGTAGGCCATGATGAGCGCACCTAAAGAAGCTATGAACTAATGATGGATCGGACCCCTACCTAAAGGGTGCATACCAAAACTTGAGCCTCAATCAAAACGCAGGAATGGTGCGCACTAGATTTTAGGGGCACAGATGAGGTTGAGGTGGAATGGGACCAGGAAGGGGTCGCGGACAGTTGATTTGTTACAATTGCGGAGGGCCAGGGCATTATGCCCACGATTGTATGAATCCAACGAGAGCATCATGTTTATACTGTACCCAATTTGATCATGAGACAAAGGATTTCCCTACACTAATAGCGAGGTTGCGCAATAAAGGAATACTCTAGCCTCCCCTCACTCAGAACCTACAAATGATGAGATCTGAGTTGCGCAAAGAGGACCCAAATGTAAACATCGTGCTTTGAAGTGGTATCACGACAGGAGATGACAAAGGTAAGCAGCCTGAAGAAAGTGCGTGGGTTCACAAGGCTCTTATAAAGGAACCTGAATTTGATTTGGAGTGCGCGAAGGAGACATTAATGGAAGCTAAGAAGAGCTTCTCGGAGGCCTCCACTTTAGGTAGTAAGGATCAATAAGAACCAGAAATGGATCCTTCAATGCTCACTACCTTTTTGGATACATGCATGAAGTTGTTGCATGACAGCAAAGCGATGAAGGGACTGCAGGAACTTATCACTAGGTGCGTAGGGTAAGGATAACCGCGCGTAATTCAGAAGCTCATAAAACATACATTGCGAACAAGACATTTTTGTTATATATGTTCCTGTTGTATAAGTTGCTACTCTAGTTCTGAGTTGTAGCTCTATTTTAATTTTGTATGAGACATAGGACTGCCCTACACTGATATTGAGGTTGCGCGATAAAGGAATACTCCAGCTTCTCCCGACTCAGAGCCTACAAATGATGAGATCTGAGCTGCGCAAAGAGGACCTGAATGTAAACATCATGCTTCGAAGCGATATCATGACAAGAGATGACAAAGGTAAGCAACCTAAAGAAAGTGTGTGGGTTCACAAGGCTCCTACAAAGGAACCTGAATTTGATTTGGAGTGCATGAAGGAGACATTCATGGAAGCAAAGAAGAGCTTCCGAGGGGCCTCCACTTCAGGGAGTAAGGATCAACAAGAACCAGAAATGGATCCTTCAATGCTCACTACCTTTTTGGAGACATGCATGAAGTTGCTACATGATAGCAAAGCAATGAAGGGATTATAGGAACTTATCATTAGGTGTGCAGGGTCAGGATAACTGCACATAGTTTGGAAGCTTGTAAAACATACATCACGAACATGACATTGTTGTTGTATATGTTCTTGTTGTTGTAGTTCCTATTTTATAAGTTTCTATTCTAGTTTTGAGTTGTATCTCTATTTTAATTTTGTATGTTTTGCTCAATAATCATTTGAAGCATGTTCTCTTTCTCATTCTTTAACTGGTTACTTGGTTCTGTGGATGTTCAGTTGTTGGAAGCTTAAAATGTTTCCTTAACACTTGAATATCATCATTCCTATTTTTTATTATCTCTTCTACTGCTTTTACATATTTAGGATCTAGCCATAATTTCAAAACCACATCTTCAAGTCCTTTAATTATGGTATTCATAGTTATAGAAGACATTTTTTCTAGATTTAATTGAGAATGAATATTATTTAATGATGCTTGTAGCATAGAAGCTACCATTGAAGAAATTTTCAAAGATGTATAAATCATATCCCCTTCTTGTTTATGTTTATCAATCTGATCTATGGGATGAAATGACCTGCCTAGATATCTCAGGGAACATGGAAGCAGAATAGGGAGGATTGCTCTTGGGTAATTCAAAATTCTCAGGCATAAAAGATTAAAAAATAAGCGATCTTTCAAAAAAGGGATTTTTTTGGTAAATCTCCATTAATGCATCAATAGAAAACATATGTAGGGATTCAAAAATTAACTGTCTAATACTCAAAGTAGTCTAGTCTTCATTGTAGAAGATTGCTCCCAAAATTCTACATATGTGGAAGTCTGTAATGCTTCATTCTTATTTTTTATTTCTAGAAATTTTGAAAACATACTTTGTTTGCTTGAATAAGGGGAAGAAGGAGATGCCCCAAGGGTTAGCTCAATCGGTCAAGTCAGGGCCTCGCCATATGGGAGGTCACAGGGTCAATTCCCGAAAGCTCTTGGGGTCAGGTCAAGTAAATATGGCTGAGGGGTGTTGATCCCCTTCGGGTGGGGTCCACCCTAGATATTATCCAAGTGGACGTAGTGGCTACCCAGTGACCATGGGTATCCATGAACCACAAGTGACAAAAAAGGGGAATAAGGAGAAGGAGAATCTATTCTCATTTCTTCAATATACTACAGTGAAAATGGTGATTCTCCTCTGAGAAAAATTGTAGAAGGTCCTTCAAAAGTATGAACTTCTCAGGATTCTTCTTCCTTACTAGTTGTTATATTTCTTTTTTTCATGACCTTGAAATTTGTTTGCTGTAAATATAATCCTCATGGTGACAGAGTTTCCCTTGGGCTTTTTAACTCTTTCTCTGTGGTCTTTGGAGTCTCTAACACTGTTTGACTGGATATTGTTTCCTTGACTTCCTGTAAAGCTTTTTCCACCTATTCTTCTTTATTGGAAAATTGCTCAATCTCTAGTTTAGCCATATGAATATAATGTGTTGATTAATTTGTAGCTATGACTGATGATATAATCCCCAGTTGTTATAGACATTTTTGTGCCTTACAGCATTGAGCATGAAATGTCCATAATCTAAGGGATCCAAAGTCCCTAAACATGTTGTTCCTACCCCTAGAGGAACAAGGCCAACTAACCACAGCAATTCACTGAAGTTCTCCACCTGAAAACACTCAAAAACAAGCCAATTCTGGATCATGTCAACTGCTCCACTGAGCATCTGCGCTGAATGTCAACTGCTCCACTGTCTACCTGCGTTGAATGTCAACTACAACAAAGGCTACCTGCGCTGAGTGAGTTTGGACAAGTGGCAGAGTCATTTCTCATGGTGTCAATGCCCAGGAAGCTTCCAAAATGACACTTGGATCAGGGAATTCGACTGGTGATGAGTAAGAGGTTCCAAATCTCCAAGTGGAAGCAAGAACCTCCAAGTGGACTCAAGAAATATGAGAGGGAGAGGACAATAGTCAGTTTCATGTCAGTCTCAAGCTGACTCATCCTCTCTCCAATATGCCTATATATAGATCTCTTCTACATGGGATCAGGGAGGCTGGAATTTTGTATTTGCAAAGAATTGATGTTGGTTTGTGGCTGGAAACTTTGGGTGCTTAATGCTTTGAAGGGAGCTGAAGAAGGGATTCCATTCTGCTGGGAAGGAGATGCTGGATTGGAACCCTATGGGTTGTATCTCTTCCTGAACCCTATTACTTATCAATAAAGCTATCTTGATTCTTTCCTATATGCTGGTGTATTTTGTATGATTGCATTAGTGTATTTGATTTACTTCTAATCCTGAATCATTTATGAATATGTATATTTGCCTTTGCATTGTGTTCTTCTCTTGTTGCAAGTAGCTGTTCTCTTGTCACAGGTAGCTGTTCTCCTGTGATCTCGTGGGATTCAAGTAGCTGTTCTCTTGAACAAACGAGGAGACGAGTAGCTGTGGACACGCAAAGAGAAGAGTATCTAAATCGAGGGACAACCAGAAGACAACGGTAAGTCTGTCAATCTCCCGTCTTTCACATTTCATAAAGGAAGAAATCATAATAGTTGTATTCGTTTGTTGCTAAGGCACTGTCACACCTTAGGTGGATAGGATCGTCCTGCATAGGCATTTTTCCCCACAACAAATTGGTGACTCTGCTGGGGAAGAACTTGTTTATTCATTTCATTTGTGTTTCCGTCATTTGTTTACCTCATAGACTTGACAGCAACTATTGAACTGCATCTTTCCCGGATGCAAAGTAGAAAGTTGTTGTTTTGATCCAGTTGTTGGACTTGTCTATGATCTAAACTAGATCCACAAATGATTTGATGATCCTTGTGATAGTCTTTAGTACCCTATCAAAGTATCCCTTTGTTTATACCTTGCTTGTGTTTCTGATTTGGCCTGAAACAGTTGATTTTTGAGCATTTTATGACCCAGAAACCAAGGGAAACGGGAGTTTCTCTTTCAGCGCAGGCACTGTGAAGGCAGTCTGCATTTCAACGCAACTCCCGAAGGGGCTACCTGCGCTGAATGTCAAACTGACAGTGTTGGACCTGCGCTGAACCAGTATGGCCTTGTGCAGCTGGGGTTCTTTGTCCTTTGTTGCCCTGTTTTGATCTCTGTTTTTTGCGGCCTTTAACCAGCATAGGTACCAGTCTGGTAAACCCTTTTCTTTGCTTGAATTCCGCCTCATTTTTATACAAAAAGATTGTGAATGTTTTTTATGTGTTTGTGGCATCATTTACAGTCTTCCTTTGCATGAGTAAAATAGTCATCCTGTAGCCTTTGATTCAGATTTGATTGTAATCTTAGAAGAGAGTTCATTGGCTGTTTTCAGATTGATTATAGATTTACTTTTGCTTATTGGTTTGAATTTGTCTCTTTCAAAGTGTCAAAACAAGTCTTTATTTCGAAAATCGCAAAGTGATTGTAATCTCTTCTACCCTTGTTGTTTTCGAAAAGAGTGAACTTGTTGTATTGATCATTTTAAAAGCAAATTCAAAGTTGTGCAAAAAGCTTTCTTTGTAGGCATTTATACTAAGAAAGTGGAAAACAAACACCTGCATTGTGCATTTTTCATTTGATAGTTTGCATGTTGGATTTAGGGAAAGTGCATTAGAGTGTGCTGATTGCTCTTTGAGAAAAGATAGTGTTATTATTTTCCCTTAGTAGCTAGGATTTTCAAAGTTGAAAGATAATAAAGCTTGCTTATCATCTTAGACTGCATTTAGGAATTTGTATCATACATCTCGTGGTGAACCTTGAAAGGCAAACTTTAAAAAGATCAACCTAAAATAAACTGAATGAACCTAACAACGCTTTGTAACATAACGCACAACATAGAGGTCTAGGCTAGAGACGTGTTCCGGCGTCGTTAAGCCTAGTGACTGTCGATCTCGAAGAAGGTGGGTGATTCCTCCTGAGAGACGGTAGCGCTAGTACGGATTTGTGCTCCCACGTACCGTCGCGTATATATTGGGAGACCCCTATAGGCATATATCTTTTATCCTTAGGAAGCCGTGTCGGCCACCCTACTGATCGCAATGCAGTGAACACAGCATTCACGAAGATCGACCACCCGTACCGTAAAAAGTATTCTGTGGTTTTGCGAAAAGTTTGGCACACCCTCTGCCTAGATCTCCAGAGCAGTTTCTTTTGGCCTTTTTCAGACTCTATAACAGAAAAAGTCCATCCGAGCATTTGTCACTTTGGGCTCGTTAAAAAATCGAAGGAGACTAGAGTCATCTTTAGCTTTTTCTCGACTCTTTAAAAGTGAAAAAGCAAGTTGTGTCTAAAACGTCTAATAAAATTCATTCAATTCGGAAACACCAATTTCCCCTTTTGTATTTTGGTTGATCGAGTAATCCGCAATCGTGGAAGAAAGTCAATTGAAACCCCGTCGTTCGCGGAGGCTTACGAGTCAACCGTCTTTGTTTCCGGAATCGAAAACAATACGGACAAAGCGAACTCGTTTAACCAGTTCGAAATCTCCTATCAAAGTTAGAACAAGTGTTCCAACTACATCTGAGATTCCGGTTACTCCAAACATTTTTGGAAACCCTGCCTCTATAGAAGAAGTTCAACAGCCACAGAGGGACAGTAACACTGATCCTAGTCTGGGGGAAAATACTTGTGCTACTGAGCCAGTTCCATCTGTAACCGGTTCAGAGAGTCTTGCTCCTCAAACAACTGTCGCTATCAAAACAACCCCTTCTTCGGCACCGGAAATATTTTACGGACCTGACGATATTCCTCTTCCACCTGGTTTGATTGCGATAGAGGAAATCGTAGAGGACCCACAAGCAAACACTCCAACCCATTTTGGAGTCGGAGTCACTCTATTTCCTTCATCAGAAGTTAATCTACCACAAGTGGAAGTTCCTATAGAATCGCTAGGCAATCTATTGGATAGACTCAAAATGTCTGAACAACCGTCAACATCTAGGACGATGTCAAATGACACAGCGACAACAGAAGCCCCTGCTGTCACTCCGAAAATGTTTGCCGGCATACCATCTGTCCCAACTAGCTCGCAACAGCTAGAAGGAGTCCACCAAGGGACTATTTCGACAGTGTGGTCTGTTCCAGTTTGTTCATCCGGAATAATATCCGGCAACTCTTATGTTGAGACTCGCCATATTGATCCATTTGGAGGTCAATTCGGGCAATCCAGTCCCCAAGGACAATCAATCCCCTTGAGTTCCGGATTACTACCGTATGGGGGGTAGTATGCCCTTTCATTACCCCCTCCGGGAGGATATCCATACGGCAGTTCTCAACAGTATTCAGGTTATACTAGAATTACATCAAGTGGTTGGGTACCTATTCTACCTCAACAACCAAGGGTTGTATTTTCTATGCAACAGTGTGTACCTATGACGAACATCCCAACCACACCGGCTATTGTAACAGTGTCACAAGTTCAAGCGATGCCTGTTGCATGTCAACCTCAGATTTCTCAGGTTGTAATGCAACAGCCCCTTGACCATGGGTCACAACCACAATCGCCAACTAGTGGGGCGACATAGGTCCAAACGGGTACAATTACCCCACACCTTGGTCCAACGGTTAGCATAGCGCAACAGAACATGGCTTCACAACCATGGCTAGTGCAATACCAACAACCACAATTCCAGCAAGTGTACCAAGGTTCTGAGCAGCAGATCTTTGCGAACAGTGGACAACCGTATATTCAAAACGGTCAAAACCAACCACTTTACAGTGGTCAAGTCCACCAACCGTATCAGTCATACCAACATCAATTACATTATGCTGGTATGCAAAGACCCACCGCTCAAGCGATTCCATCGTACCCTGGTTATGCTTCGCCTAACCTGAATCAACAGTTGCCATTTGTGGCAACTTTAGAGTTACCCGATTTACACCGGTTAACCAACGATCCGATTGCTTATGCCCCTTGGTGGCCAGCGATTCCTCACAAACTTCCATCTGACATTCCTAAATTCAATGGAAATCCAGGTGAAGACCCATCGAATCACGTGATGACTTTTCATCTGTGGTGTTCGTCGAACACCCTAAACGATGATTCGATAAGGATTCACCTTTTTCAGAGGACATTGACAGGTCTAGCGGCTAAATGGTATATTGAATTACCTAGAGCCTCTTTCGACAATTTCAGTTCCTTAGCCACGACTTTCTTAACCCATTTTCAATTATCGATAAGGTATGAAACGGGAACAGAAATATTAACCAACTTTAAACAGACAACTGCTACTCATATATCCGATCATATACATGAATGGCGTCGTCGTCGTAGGATGGTTAAAACTTACGTTCCCGATCAGTTGTTAGCTGAATGGTTTATAAAGTCGTTACTTCCTGCTATAACAGAAGATGTGGCAAAGGGGGGAGTCGTAACAGAGGAGCAAGTTATTGCTCGTGCACAATATCTAGACTTAGTTTATACTCAGTCGGGCACGCTCTATGACAAGATACCTGACCCCCCTAGACCGGAATTTTCAATTCCTCCTCCTCCTAAATCCAATAGTGACTCTCATGCCGGCGATGGCATGATTGGCACAACAAACACGAAATCGATAAAAGCTTCGTCTAAGAAAGCCCGTAAGAATTCGGATCAAAATGCAAAAGAAGAAATTCTTGCTTCGGAAGTAAATGCCATATCAGCAGATAAAGGCAAAGAAACCAATCAACCAGGAAGCAAGAAGAAGCAAAACAAAGGGAAGAAGAAGAAACAGGGAGAGTCATCTCCTGGAAAAACTTTTTCAAACCCTCCTGGGAAAGGGAAACCAAAAAGTCCGTGCATGATATGTGACGAGGAGGATCACTGGACAAGGGATTGTCCCTACAAAGCTGAGCTTAAAAGGTTCTTTAAAAGTTCACAAACCTCAGCTGTGTTAACTGATCCATTTCCCAACCCAGGTCAAAATCTGGTTGATAGTGGAAATGCTTCCCCGTCGCAAGTGCTTATGCTGTCGGTTTCAAAACAGCAGAATGATGCTTTGATTTCGACAAGGAACAAAGATTACAGGAATCCGCAGCTGTCGAACGACAAAGGTAAAGATCAACCAAGTAGTTCGACAACAACTTCGACAGAAGTTGTACCGCCCATCATTCCTAAATTAACAATAAAACCGCCAAAGGGAGTAGTACACAAGTCGACATTTAATCCTCGCGCCAGGGCGGCGCAACATTATAACATAGTGGAAGATTTGGCCCAATCGCCATCCGCTATGTCGACTCTTGAGGTACTACAAAATTGCCCATCCCAAAGGCAGGCTTTGTTATCGGCTATTGGTGGGGTTGATCCTAAGGATTCCAATCTTGTATCCTTTGATCACAAAGGATACGATTCTCAGTTACTAGCTCAACTAGCTTTCCTTATTCAAGTGAAAGCCCTCAACAAAACTATTCACCAAACAATTATTGATGAAGGGGCATCTACATGTATTATGTCGATGAGTTGCTGGAAAACTTTAGGATCTCCAACCTTGTCGCGATCTTCGATGACACTAAAAGCATTCGACGGAAGGACGTACACCCCATACGGCATCTTAAATAACTTGAAGGTTGAACTAGGAGGAAAAACAGTAGAAATAGATGTTGAAGTCATCGATGGGAATCTTGACTATAACATCCTACTGGGAAGACCATGGATATATGCCATGGCAGCTATTGTGTCGACTTATTTTAGGAAGATCGCATTCCCGTTTGAAGGAGGGATTACGGTCGTCGACCAACAGAACTTCCTCCCTAATGGTTCACAAGTTACAGGAAGCATTCCCATGATCCATGGGAGCGACCATTCAATTCAAGATATCGGAGTAGGCCTATTGAAAGACCCCACAATGATGGGAACTTTCGCGCTACCGCCTCCTATCTACATAGGAAATATACCGTTTGTAGCAACCTGCAACATGATATCTTCCACGAAGGTCGCGGAAGACAAAGTCGACATGGATCATGCAATGGTTTTGCCCCCAAGCCCTATAGAAATATTGTAGCAATCAATGTTTCAGGCATGGGAGGCGAACCCAAATCAACGCTCGTCAAGCGTTTGGGTAGATAGGTCTAGAGAATATGGTACCCCATTAGATCCTTGGTCGAAAGTACATGGGACTGACGAAGGAATCTTACAATCAATGTTGATTGAAGGGACACCATGGAATGATCACCACCATCATTCCCTTCTTCCAGAATATGAAGAAGATACTCAACAAGATCTTTATCACCCTTCAGTTTTTGAATTCCTATCAAATACTGTAAATACGGTGGATACCGAGCGAAACTTATCCAATATTGAAGAGATTATAGCCATAAATATCTCGACTAAAACAAATGTTGTAGAGAATATTTATGTCGGCAAAGGTTGTTCCCCTTCAGAACTGGAAATATATAACGCTCTTTTTCGCGAATTTAGAGATGTCTTTGCTTGGTCATATGATGAAATGCCAGGCATTGACTCGAGTATCGTTGAACATGAAATTAAAATGTATCCTGATGTCAAACCAGTAAGACAACGGCTTCGGCAGGTGCACCCCAAGAAAGCCGCTGCCATTAAGGCGGAAGTTGAAAAACTTCTCAATGCTGGATTCATCTACCCGGTTCCTCTAACCGATTGGGTAACGAATATTGTCCCTGTTATGAAAAAACAAGGGATGATTAGAGTGTGTGTCGATTATAGAGATGTAAACCAAGCTTGTCCAAAGGACAACTACCCTACACCCTTCATCGACCAGATTATTGATGAATGCGCCGGATGTGAAATCTTTTCATTTATGGATGGATTTTCCGGGTATAATCAAATAAATATCCGCCCACAGGACCAGTCAAAGACTGCATTTATTTGTCCGTGGGGCACATTCGCTTATCGAAAATTACCCTTTGGTTTAAAGAACGCAGGGGCGACGTTTCAGAGGGCAATGAATTATGCCTTCCATGACATCAAGAACATCGTTCAACCTTATCTCGACGACCTTCCGGCTCATTCGCGAAAGCGGACTGATCATCCGCAGCATTTAAGAGCGATATTTCTACGTTGCCGACACTACAAGATAAGACTCAATCCGCACAAATGTGTGTTTTGCGTCGGTTCTGGTCGTTTACTTGGCTTTGTAGTCTCTAAGGATGGGATTCGTCTCGATCCTTGCAAGGTTCAGGCAATCATTAATTTGCCTCCACCTTCAAATTTGCTTCAGATTCAGAAACTCCAAGGGAAAACAAACTTTCTGAGGAGGTTCATTCCAAATTACGCAGAACTTGCTAAAGGTTATACTCGTCTTTTGAAAAAGGATGTACCTTTCGTCTGGGACCAGGTGGCGCAAGCTTCCTTTGATGCTCTGAAAGATTGTCTAGTAAAAGCATCATTAATGTACGCCCCGGACTATCAAAGAGATTTTAACCTGTATCTGGCTGCAGCGGATACGACCATTGCGATGGTTTTAGTTCAAGAAGTCGATGGAATTGAACATCCTATATATTATTTAAGTAAAAACTTAAATGATACAGAAAGTAAATATTCTTATGTTGAAAAACTAGCGCTTGCAGCTGTTCAAGTGATTCAAAGGTTTCGACATTATGTCCTCTTTTGGAAAACTACCATTTTATCAGATTGCAACCCCATGACTTATATACTGTCGCGACAGTTGCTGGGGGGCAAATATTCAAAATGGATAGCGATCCTTCAAGAGTTTGATCTGGAATTTGTAAAATCCAAATCAAAGAAAGCTCTAGTTTTCGCAGAATTATTGTGCGATCTCCCATCGTCGTCCAACGATGAAACCTCAGAAGAGTCAATCGTGGACGAAAGTTTGTTTCTGATATCTACAAGCAATGAGTGGTATGGAGATATCATAATTTATCTCCAAACCCAAAAATTCAGGCCTAACACCTCTCACTCAGAACAGAAACGTATACGATACCAAGCTAAAGACTACATGATCATCGGTGATACGCTTTACCGTTGTGGTATCGATACAGTCCTGAGGAGGTGCCTTACCCATGAGGAGGCCGAAAAAGCCCTGAATGAGTGTCATTCAGGCGCGTGTGGGGGGCATGAATCTGGATATGCAACAGCACAGAAAATCTTACGAGCAGGATACTTCTGGCCAACAATGTTCAAAGATTGCATAATCGCAGTCAGAAGTTGCCATGCTTGTCAAATTTTCGATAGCAAAACCAGAAGACCACCCACACCTTTACAGCCAATAGTTGCTGTTGGGCCTTTCGCCAAGTGGGGCATCGATTTCATGCAATGTAACCCCACCTCGACCGGGGGGCATGGGTATATTATAGTCGCTGTTGACTATTTTACCAAATGGGCCGAGGCGATGCCTACATTAGATAACACTGGTGAAATAGCTGCCCTTTTCTTTTTCAATCATGTAGTCGCCAGGTTCGGCGTACCACAGGCTATAGTTACAGATCATGGGTCGCATTTTCGCAATCACATGATGGTTGAATTAGCTGCCAAGCTAGGGCTATCTCATGACAGCTCTACCCCGTACTATCCGCAAGCCAACGGACAAGTTGAGGCAATCAACAAGGTCCTGAAGCGTATGTTGCAAAGGATGATCGGGGTTCATAAAATAAGGTGGCACCTAATCCTGTACTCAGCTTTGTGGGCTTACCGAACATCGGTGAAGAACGCGACCGGGTTCACACCTTTTCAACTGGTGTATGGCCTGGAAGCAGTCTTGCCAATCCAGTGTGAAATTTCGTCGCTTAAACTCGCAATTGATCTCCTCCCCGGAACTTCGGAAGAAGAGGCTCGTTTCTTGGAATTAATCCAATTGGATGAAACCTGTCGTGATGCCGCTTTGGCTAACGAAGCCCATAAGAAACAAGTCAAGGCGCAGTTCGACAAAAATGTCAAACCCCGTGTCTTCTCAGAAGGTGATTTGGTCTTGCTTTATGACCAAGAATCCGATAAATTGGGAGCAGGTAAATTTAATTCCTTATGGATGGGCCCCTATATTGTTAAAAGGGTGTTAGCAAAAGGAGCCTACGAGTTAATGGATTATGACGGAATTCCACTGGCGCAACCCCGCAACGGGTTGTACCTCAAGCGTTACTATGCTTAAATAGTAACCTGTATGCTTTTGTTGTATTTTGTTTTCGCTAAAAGTGTTTGTTTTGGTCGAGTGATCCAACTTTTTCATTTGTTGCAGATGTCAAGCCTTCTGGAGACATGTGTTGGGTATGCCGACGGAGCGAGTCGTAGTTCGCGGAACCTATCCTCCGCAGCCTGGGCCATTTTTGATCCAAGCGGCGAGTTAATAAGTTTCAGAGGTGTGTGTATTGGGAAATCAACGAATAACATCGCTGAGTATAGCGCGTTGATAGAACTACTCTCTGATGCCATCACCCGTGGCATACGCCGACTAATCGTCAGGCTAGACTCACAACTCGTGATACTACAACTCAATGGTATATATTCCGTTCGCAATCCAGCTATTTATCGCATGTTCCTAAGGGTTAAGATTTTGGAAAGACAGTTTGATTCAATTCAATACCAGCATATTTCCAGAAACTTAAACACATTAACCGACTCATTAGCAAACTATGTGTTAGATAGAAATTTGCGACATTTATAAAAAGAGATACATCATCAATGTTGTACATATGGATCATATAACTCAACCAAAATAAATCCCGAAAATCAAAATATATATAAGCTGTTTATCGTTCATACATAATGTTCTGTAACCAAGACAAAAATTGGTCATATGACCCAAAACTCAAAAATTCTAGGGGGCACCCTAGCCTAGTGATGCTCATGATAGCACGTCACGGCCTGTGCAATCATGCGCAAGAGACGAGTCCATCGTCTAGGAACACCAGTAGTATGGCGCTGTAGCTGTAAAGGTAGCTCATCGATCCTCACATCGGGAATGCCGAGAGTAAGGCTCTCAACCTCCTCCTGCACAGCTGTAAGAATCTCTGCCACATCAAGGTCGCAGAGAATAACCCTCCCAGCAGTCTCCCCTGCTGGGGCGGCAACTGGCGCTTTCGGGCGAGCTGCTGGACAAACAAGACCAACATCTGCATGCACACATGAGTTTGATTAAAGTCTTAATAGAATAAAGAACAAGGACATTATAAATAAGAATAGTAAACAGTAATATGATCAAAGATTTTACCTATAGCGCCCCACTGTTCGCCATCCGGCAGTACCAAGTCCAGATCACCTCGGAAATCCATGCCAACATATGGGTACTCGGAATAGACCATCTCCTGGCGCTCGAACCACCTGAAGAAGGTATCAGTGAAAGTAATCTAAGATTGACCAGCATGCCTAGACATGTGATCAACCCATCTCTGCATGCGTGGCTCGGTGGGAGAAGGCGAGTCGAGTGCGATATACTGAGGCTGCATCAGTGGTATTTTCTCCGGGGCAAAGGCAGTCAGAATAGAACCATACCCAAAGTTCTTCAGCTTCTCGTCCTTTACCTTGGTCAATTGACTTTTCATCTGAGCAAGTATTGCATCACACCAGTTGAATACTTTCGGTTGGAGACACTCCAAGGCGTGCTGCACATAAGATCTGTTGGCAACATGTAGAGATGCGCTACCGGCCATCCTACCAATAGTATACAGAATGGACCTGAGAGACCTATCAGTGATCTCACGGATAACAACCTTGCCGTCTCTACTCGGCTGGGAACCTTCCCTGCAATACTGATGGACATAATCTCTCACGGAGTCATTCCCCCGGGCCGAACCTGACAAAGAAATGGGGGCACCCCGCCTTGACAACCCAGTCAAGAAGTAAATGTCCTCTATGGTCAAGGGGATGGATTTTCCCCTAATCTGGAATACTTGGTTGATAGGATCCCAAGCATCAAGGATATACTGCAGTAAAGAAATTTGTGCTCTCATGCTAGAGATACGGAAGAACTTCAGCAGGCCACAGTTCCGCAGCGCGTTCACCGTGACAGGGTCATGGAGGGCAATCATGTCCTCCTCTTCATGTTCTTGTTCTCGCCATGTAAGGGACATTTTGCTCAAAGATCCCTGCAAAGCAAACAAGAGAAAGAGTAAGTTCCTATATTTGATGAGAAACTGGCGAAATTTCATCAAAAAACTGTGCATAGAACTGTTTTTCTGAGATCAGCGCAGTTGGCAAGTGTCCTACCTGCGTTGAAGGTCAAACTGCCTTAAGGCAGCTTGACATTCAGCGCAGGTTTCGAATGGACTGCCTGCGCTGATGCCAGAGCGCCCTAACAAAACCCCAGGGGCTCATGGGGGCAGGAAAACAGGCACAAAATGGAAAAAGGAAACCATGAAAAGAAAGAGCTAGAGTTTAGCTCCTACCTGGTCCAGACGGCACCAAAAATCGTCCGCAGAATCTCCCGGAATCAGCTGGTGAAAATCAAGGGGGAAGAGGCACCTCCAGAGCTCCAACAAACCAAATTCAAATGAAATGGTAAAATGAGTGGTAAAAACACCTTTTAATGGCTTTTTACGTAGTTCAAAGCGAAATATTAGGGTTATAATCTCATTTTCATGCAAATATTATTCATTTCTAACAAAGTTTGATGCAGCAATTGAGAATGAAGTACTATCCTTGAAAAGAGAAAAGCTATTTATGGTAAAAATCAAAATTTGACTATATATTCGAGCAGTTTTAGCACAAAGTTCATGCTCGTTAAAAAATAAACGCAAGATCGAGCAGTTTTAACGTGGAATTTATGCTCGTTAAAAAATAGAAAAATGAGTGTGAGCAAGAGTTTCCTCCAGAGTTCAAGCTCATTAAAAAATGAACCTATGCTGGTAAATAACCACTGTGATCGTAAATTTATCAGCCATAAAAGCCTTGGTCGTGTTTGCACCTGCCACCTCCACTTTTCATTTGGCCGATCGTTCACCTCCATATGATTGTTTACCCATTTTGAGGAACAGCTGCGAAGAGTGATTTCACCTAGCCATCCTTGTGACGCTGCCGTGATTGGAAAATTCCAACCTGTACCTGGAATCAGTTGCTATCCCTGTTTATCACTCGTTCCTCAAAAGACGAGTCTTCTTTAAGCTCTTTTCAACTGACTCGTAAAATATGAAAAGATTGCCGAGTTTTGGCCTTCCAGCTCGTTAAAGGACAGGAAGAGCTATCCCTCCTCTAGATTTTAATCTTTTTGGACCTGAGGGATTATTGCACAAAAAGGTCGAGCGCTTGTTTTATTCGGCTCGTTAAAGTTATCGAAAACTCATCCCTTCTGTATTGTTTTATACTTTTTCGGACTTAAGGGATTAGATGACGAAAAAGGAATTTTGGAGTTAACTTTATGTACCTTTTCAGACTCTATAAAAATGAAAAGGACCGAGTTATCCTTGTCGTTAGACTCGTTAAAAGTATTAAATAGCGACAAACTTGTCTTTAGATGAGAACGAGTTTCCCTATTGCTAGGCTCGTTAAAACATAGCGATGGGCTTGCCCGAAGGGTAGGTTATAGAACAAGAATATGTTATCCTCCTCAAGCTTGACAAAAATAAAGAGGTACTGGTCAGCAATGACTGGGGAAAAATTGGGAAAAATCAAGAAAACTTTGATGGTAGCAGGTCGCTCTTGAACATGACACTTTTCCTCCGTACCACAATCGGGTTGGGTTGTTTCGTTCACCGGTCACATCACCATGGTCTCGCCATACCATCCATATTTGGGGTAATGCTACCGATCCATCGCATCAGTGTCGCCAAATGTTCAAGAGAAGTCGTTCAAAAAGAGTCAACCGGGTCCCATCGACTACCATACATTATCCTTCATCCATTCATGACCGCCACCCTGAATCGTATGTCACAGATCGTTTTCACCTCCATTAAAGTCATTAGCTCCGTTCCGTGTCACTGATGTGGGATTCATTAAGGCCCTCCTGTGACGAATCGCTTCTTGTCGACATCAGCTCATTATCCAAGAAGTTGATCTAGGAACACCCCCCTCAGTACTTTGAAGCTTGCATGCCTCAATGGCAGGTTTCTCACTTCTGGCGACAGGTATACATCAATGACCTTCGACCGAAAGATTTTGCGTGGTGTTCGACGCCAAGTCCTTTATTCACACCACGTGAATTGTACTGCAGTACCTTGAGGGTCATTATCATTATCAGTGATTCCTATCGTGCTTGTTAACGGTTTACATCATTGACCGGTAATCAAGCGATGTCTTTCCATGTTCGACTTCAGCGCAATTCTCACATGGATCGACTTGTACTTAGAGTGAAGATCGAACGAGTTTGAAGACCCCGGATCTAGTTTCATCCATCCAGGCTGCGATATATATTCAGGAAAAGTAAAGACATTTGACATGTACATCATTGCAGCAGATGATCATCCTACTCAAAGGATGATAATTTCGCCAAAATTATCAGTCTACCATCAGACGATCGTCTGTTCTATGTACAAAAATGAATTTATAAAGCTGAGCATGGGAATGCCCACCTCAGCTAGATCATGAAAGTAGTATGAATCATAATGTATTGTATTGTATTTTATTACAGGTCTCCTCCCAGCAGATGGATGAACTTCGGACCCTCCTGGATAAAGCATTTCACCCGATAAACGGCCTCATACTTTAGGGGGCAACTGTTATAGACATTTTTGTGCCTTACAGCATTGAGCATGAAATGTCCATAATCTAAGGGATCCAAAGTCCCTAAACATGTTGTTCCTACCCCTAGAGGAACAAGGCCAACTAACCAGAGTAATTAACTAAAGTTCTCCACCTGAAAACACTCAAAAACAAGCCAATTCTGGATCATGTCAACTGCTCCACTGAGCATCTGCGCTGAATTTCAACTGCTCCACTGTCTACCTGCGTTGAATGTCAACTGCAACAAAGGCTACCTGCGCTGAGCGAGTTTGGACAAGTGGCAAGTCATTTCTCATGGTGTCAATGCCCAGGAAGCTTCCAAAATGACACTTGGATCAGGGAATTCGACTGGTGATGAGTAAGAGGTTCCAAATCTCCAAGTGGAAGCAAGAACCTCCAAGTGGACTCAAGAACTATGAGAGGGAGAGGACACTAGTCAGTTTCATGTCAGTCTCAAGCTGACTCATCCTCTCTCCAATATCCCTATATATAGATCTCTTCTACATGGGATCAGGGAGGCTGGAATTTTGTATTTGCAAAGAATTGTTGTTGGTTTGTGGCTAGAAACTTTGGGTGCTTAATGCTTTGAAGGGAGCTGAAGAAGGGATTCCATTCTGCTGGGAAGGAGATGCTGGATTGGAGCCCTATGGGTTGTATCTCTTCCTGAACCCTGTTACTTATCAATAAAGCTATCTTGATTCTTTCCTATATGCTGGTGTATTTTGTATGATTGCATTAGTGTATTTGATTTACTTCTAATCCTGAATCATTTATGAATATGTATATTTGCCTTTGCATTGTGTTCTTCTCTTGTCGCAAGTAGCTGTTCTCTTTTCACAGGTAGCTGTTCTCCTGTGATGTCGTGGGATTCAAGTAGCTGTTCTCTTGAACAAGCGAGGAGACGAGTAGCTGTGGACACGCAAAGAGAAGAGGATCTAGATCGAGGGACAACTAGAAGACAATGGTAAGTCTATCAATCTCCCCTCTTTCACATTTCATAAAGGAAGAAATCATAATAGCTGTATTCGTTTGTTGCTAAGGCACTGTCACACCTTAGGTGGATAGGATCGTCCTGCATAGGCATTTTTCCCCACAACACCAGTGGGTCATAAGACCAACTAAAACTCAACTTGAACTTCATTTGTTTCAATAAATTATCTACCTCTCTCTCTGCAACTCTTGTGTTGGCTATGAATGGGCCAACCCACGCTTTCAATTTAGATTGAGATTTTTGTTTTCTAGCAACAAAATGAACATCATATACATTAATCATTTGTTTAATATATTCAAGAACAAAAATTCTCATTGGGAGGAAGAAAGGCAACTTGTATGGTTGTATCTCACATCCATAAATCCTAATTTATGTAAAAGTTCAGTATAAATACTAGTATCCAACCTTTAACTGTTCACTAATATGTAAAATTCTTTTAATCTTAGTAGAAATCCTAGGAACACCATCACTTTTTAATAAACAATTTGCAACATACAAGAATTGATTGACAAAATTACTAAAGGAGAACTCTTCAAAAGTCTTTCTCACTAGTGAAGTCCAGTGAATAACTGACTGTGGGCTGCCTGTAATATCCAACTTCCACAAAGAAAACTTGAATATTTCTCATTGATTACATAGGAATAGGTAGATTAAAACTGGTTGATGCTTCAAAGAGACTTCAACACCGAACTTCAAAAATTGCCCATGAATAATGCCTGAAAGGAACTTCCTGTAACTAAACATAATTGAAGGCTTTTTACCAGAGGAAAATACTGATAAAAATCCTAAAATTAATTCATCGACCCATTGGTCACTGGAGTATCCTAATATACAAGAAACTAAATAAAGACCTGCCTAGACATCTTAGGTAACATGGAAGCATAATAGGGTGGATTTGTCTTGGCTAATTCAAAATACTTATTTATAAAAGATTAAAAAATAAGAGTTATTTCATAAAAGCCAAGTTTTTGGTAAATTTGCATTAATGCATCAATAGAAAACATATGTAGGGATTCTTGAGAATTAAATTGAAGGGTTTGGAAAATTAACTCAAGGGTTACATAAAACAAAGTTTCATTGTTTTGAGAAATGATAGCTCTCTGAATTGGGATATAGCACGCTTCACATGAGGCAATGAAATCTGGAAAATGGTAGGTCTAGGGGAAGACAAATCGAGGTAATAGAGATTCCGAGAATGAAAATTCATCATTAGCATCCTCATATTTTTGAAAGGCTCAATTGTATAGTTCATAGAGGTTGAAAATGAATTGGTATTTATAATTTTAAATTGAGTGTCAAGTAAAGGTAATTCATCTAAATTTATTATAGAAGGAAGCATTGGACTGTCAATAAATACTTTGGATTTTCCTTTATGAGAAGGCATTAAGGAAAACAAAATTGTTGGGGATTAGTAGAATAGTTACTTGGAAATAGGATGATCATAAGCTAGAAAATTGTTAGCATTCACTTGTAGGTTCGAGCATGAAATCTTGACTGTAAGTAAAAAGGAACAAAGAATGTGTTTTGCAAAGGGATAGGATATTAATCAAGTGTTGATAATGAGAAAAAATGGGTAATGGTAAATGGTGCGGGAGAATTGAATGTTTCAATTGTTGGTGGGGAATTAAATGCATCACAACTATCTGATAATTTATTGGGGATGTGGCAATGGTCAAATGTAGTGGGGGTTTTGGAAATATGTGAAACTGGCAGGAGGAACAGAGGAGGGATGAATGATGAAATGGTGGTTTACATGGAGGAGGGGGTGTTGTTTATGGTTTTTTTTAAGCGGGTATTGCAATGGATGTGGTTTTGTCACATACCTAAGGGCGGGATCAGGTAAATCGCTTTTAAGACCCATTCCCCGCCCCCTTTTGTTAAATATCGATAACTTGGGGGTCCTGCAAATGATAGGGGACTGTTCATCTAGGTGGGCCTGATCTCATCCATTCGAATGTAAACAATCTTTAAATTCTATTCAAAAAATAGGTCCAATCAATTTATTACATATAAATAATCCTTTTAAAATGATAAGGATTATTTAAAATAAAATAATAAAATAAAAATGATGCGACATTCGAATGTGCACACAATACTAGGGATATTATTTTTTATCCCTTTCTTATTCTTTCTTTCTTTTGATATTTCTATTGTTTCTCTTTTCTTTTCATCTCTTTATTTATTTTTCTTATTTTTCTATTCTCTCTCTCTCTCTCTCTCTCTATATCTATCTCTCTCTCTCTCTCTCTCTCTCTCTCTCTCTCTCTCTCTCTCTCTCTCTATCTATATATATATATATATATATATATATATATATATATATATATATATATATATATATATATATATATATATATATATATATATATATATATATATATATATATATATATATATATATATATATATATATATATATATATATATACATACATATATATACATACATACATACATATATATATATATATATATATACATATATATATATATATATATATATGTTGAAAATAAAGGAAAAACTACAAAATATTACAAGGGTAAAAAAAGTTACAACAATGATCATGCAAGAAGTTGCAAATTAGTTAGACAAGGGCGGAAGAAATCCCCTTCACTCACTCACTCTCTCTCTCTCTCTCTCTCTCTCTCTCTCTGTCTCTCTCTCTCTCTATATATATATATATATGTTGAAAATAAAGGAAAAACTACAAAATATTACAAGCGTAAAAATAAGTTACAACAATGGTCATGCAAGAAGTTGCAAATTAGTTAGACAAGGGATTGTCAGGAATTATTCATGGGCGGAAGAAATCCCCTTCAGATATATTTCCATTGATGATTAGGTTGTATGAGTTAAAGATCCATGAGGTGACAACAACATAGATACAAGAGCTAGACCATTTTTCTACTAAATATTTCCATGGGTATGATGCTAGGCGAATTATCAGGAGACATTATTAAAGGATTGGTCACAATACATGATACTCATCGATGTCCACACCAAAAGATGATAAGATAAATAACTTCAACAATGGAAACATGAAGACACATCCAATAATGGAGACCATTTCACCCCATGATCCACCACATTGAGACTGGAAAGTGTAGGAGGAGGAGGAGTTAAAATCTCAAGAAAAGAAAGTTGCTCCCAAGAAAAGGAAAAGGTATTCCTCGAGAGGTAAGAGAATCAAAAAATGGAAATCTAATCCTTTAAACTCAAGTTCCTTCAGGAAGAGAAGAAAAGGATAGAAGTAGAAGAAGAAGAGAAGAAGAGTGAATGTGATGAGTTATTGGAGAAGAAATAAGCAGAAGAACAAGAGAAGAGGACGACAGGAGAAGAACAATAGAGACAGTTCTATGAGGAGCAAGTAAAACAAAGGTTGGAAGGAGAACAATTCAATCAAGAGATGGAAGAGGAACAATTAGAGGAAGAATATACCATATAGCCAATGGAGGAAGAACTAGATACTCTAGGATAACATCCTCTCACAAGTGGTCATCTTCCATTTGGAGAGATGGGGATCACACCTCCACTAACAAACAGGTTCATGGATGTATGAAGTGTAACGTTCAATCAACTGAAGAAGAGGATCATGCAAAAAAGGAATAAATATTTATCAAAGGATACTCAGAATCCAGTCTTAGTGCCTATAGAGAAGGTGATAACTACCAACACCAGAAGGAATCTGAGGGTAGTCATGGCGTCAAATGTTGCAATTGCTACAATAGAAGAGGATAACTTTGAGTACTTGTTGAATGAGAATTCCAGGTTGAGAAGAAAACTTGCTACAATGAAGAAATAGGTGAAACATATTGCTGTAGAGAATTAGTCATTGTCATCACAGAAATTTAACACCGCAAAATGACAATCAACCATGCAAGAAGAGTTGGGGCAAATGTAGAACACAATGGTGTGACTATATGATGAGATAATACTTATACAATAGGTTATGGCTCCTCTCATTAACATTAAAAATAAGGCACAAGAAGTGGTGAAACTCCTAAAGATAGAAAATATAGTACTTGATTAGATGTAGGAGTGGAATTCCAAATATCCAGATGCTCCTCAACATTTGGAAAAGAAGGCTAATTTTTTTTGTAGAAATAGATAGAGTTCAGTTGAGAATCCACCTATAGAACTACTCACATCTTAGAGCTCAATCGGTTAGTACTATAGCTGCAAATAATTGATCTCATAATGAATTTGAGTCTCTAACAAATAAATATGGGATGTCCACCATCAGATCAATTGAAGAAATTAGAGGCAATGAAGTCATCTTCTAGGAGATTAGAGAACATATTGAACAAATCTAGCATGCAATGGAATAGGAAGGCTTGGAGGTAACCAAATACATTATTTTGTACTCCTTTACACCAGTCAAAATTCACATGAACCTCTCATGTTACATTCATATAAGATGAATGTCCTTTAATTGCAAGAAACAATGTGTACTAGGTCTCTCAAGAGGTTTTGTGATGGGCTAGAGTTTGAGGATATGTGTGATCTCAACTTTTAACCAGTAGTTCAAAATTGTGTTAGAAGGGTTCACCATGTTGGATCAGGTTCATTTCAAGATGTTGAATTTGCTACAGTCCTTACTAGAATCATCATTTTTTCTAGGAGCATGCCAAAGGAGCAAGTTTGTCATTAGACCCTTTATGTCTTGTGGGAGGAGATTGGGATTTCTTCATCTCAGACCAAGAATTTTGGGTAGTTTATTCTACATTGCATCCATTGGCCTAGTATTTTATTACACTACTCGAAGAATTAGGGATGGTAGACATTGAAACAGTTCTAATTTTCCTAGAATAGTACAATAAGAGTGGGATCTAAAGGAATCACAAACAGGTTGGATCATTTTTTAGTGGTCCATCTCTTACTAGAAACGGTGAGGCATTACAGAAGCTGGATAGGTGAATTTTCCAAAGGATTGCGAGATCATGCCCCCATTTTCTTACAACTGGGGAAGAAGTTAGAAGAGAAAAAGGCATCGTACAAATTCAACTCTCGTTGGATGAAAGAAAATTCTTTCTCCAATCTGGTTAGATTGAGTTGGGTGTCTTTTGATTCTTCAAGTGTAGCATCTTTAATAAAATACTTCTTTTGTAATGTAAAGAAGCTTAAATGAGAGGCCATCGTATGGAATCAAGACCATAAGGAATGAGAAAATTTGGATAGAGGTTGGATATAGAAAAATTTTGAACTCTAGAAGGTAAGAAACAAGAACTAATGGATGAGGAAGAAGCAACTTGGAAACTATGCAACCAAAATCTTTTGCTTGAACAAGGGGATAATAATACCAATTTTTTCCATATGTTCACAAAGCACTGGAGGGTCACCAACACCATATGGGAGAATACTGAGGAAGATGGCTCTCTTATTTTTTTAGAAGCAAGTTTGAGTAATTTGGCTCTCAATTTCTTCCAAAGTTTATTTGAAGAGTTGGAGGTTTCTAAGATTAAAGCACATTTGAAGGTCATTAAAATTTTTCCCATAATGTTTGATAATGATCCCATTGATGTTCTCAAGGAATCAATTATTCGAAGGAAGTCCTGCTAGTTCTTAAAACATCCAAGAAGGAAAAGGTTCCAAGACTTTATGGATAAGCAACATAATTTTATTTAGAGTTATTAGACCTCCTAGCTTATGATCTAGTCAATGTCATTGAAGATATTAGAGAGGTACGAAGAATCTTGAGATAAATCAATTCCAATTTCATGGCATTAATTCTGAAGAAAAACAATCCATAATATTTAACAAAGTTTTACCATATGTCTTTATGTAATTTCCTATGTAAGTTGAATTAAAAAATTCTAGCTAACTGTTTGAAGGAACAATTTTAAAAATGTATTTCTAAAGAATAGCTTGGAATCATGAGAAATAGAAATATCCTCAATGCTATTGGATTGACACAAGAAGGACTACATTGTATGAAAGTAAATAATATCAGAGGGTTAGTGTTGAAATTAGATCTAGTCAAAGATTTTGATAGAATTAATTGGGTCTAATTGATACTATTTTTACTACAAATTGATCTTCGTCTTGATATTACTGATTGGATAATGGGATCTCCCACTTCAATAAACTTTTTGGAACTCGTCAATGGCATACTAATTCGATTTTTTAAAACCTATAGAGAAATTGGACAAGGATGTCCACTTTCACCTTTGTATTCCTACTAGTGGCTGAAAGCTCAAGTATTCTTCTCAACTAGGTGGAAAGGGAAGGGAGAACCAATGGTATATAGGTGATCTGAATTTGAAACTACTTGAAATTAGTTTGCAAGGTATTCAATTCAGAATTAAACATGTTTAAAAGATTTCCATGTCTTGCAGAAAGAAAACACATGAAATTTTCAGCTGTTCATGACCCATTCAAGCATAGCAAAGTTATTTCCTTTTACTGTTTAACACATTAAAATGAATTTGTTCTGCAAAATAAATCAACCACAAATGCAAAAGAAGTTGATAAAGCAGTTCACCCCTTCCAGGGCTACGTCTGCTGGGTCCAAAGCTCCCAACCAGGCTTGTCCTTGTTTTTATTAAATGCTCAAATTGAAAATATAGCTGAATAGAAGCATCTACAAGAGAAATAGATGGTAAAAATGGATTCAGAACACTTGAATCCTTCAGGATTGACTATTGGATCACCTCCAATGGATACCTGCAACCCTATACAATCTTCACAAAACTGGGCCCTGGTGGCTCCTAGAACTTTCACGGCTCCAAAACCTCTGCAAATGACCTCAGATGGCTGTAAGACCTGCACCAAAATTCCACCAACTTAACTGCAGTTACATTTAATTTTTAGAGGTTGCCTCGGATTTCGTGCCCGGCGGAATATTCCTTTTTTATTTTATTTTTTGAAAAATTAAAATTTCTAATGTTATGGACAAATTCTTCTTTTTGCCATAACTTCCTCATATGGCGACCGTTTTTCGAACTGTTTGTGGCGCCGAAATCAGGAAGACGAGCACTTTCCAGTCATTCAACTTTGAACCAGTTCTAAGCACTTTAAATTTTGAGCATTTTACAACACTTAGGACATGAGCACCTGATCACGCCTCCTTGTTGGGAAGATTTTGGACCCCAAAAGCCTTCAACTACCTGTTAAAGAGGTGAGGGTATAGCTCCCTCACTCTCTCCACCTCCATCCACTTTTCCTTGTTCGGTTTGCTGCCTTTGAAACCAACCCGAACATAATCTACATTGCCCCTTCTTGAAGTGCGTGTCCTTCTGTCAAGGATTGTATCTTCTTTCAGCTCATCTACGAATTCTGGCGAGAAATCTTCTATAGATGGCAGCTGAACAACATTTTCATGATCAACAATCAAAGGAGGTTCATACAAACGTAAGTTCTCCACATTGACAACAGAATACATTTGCATGTAGGAAGGCAAATCTAATTGAAAAGCATTATTTCCAACCTTCTTGAGGATTTTGAATGGACCATAACGAATAGGCTTCAGCTTTTTACCTTCTCCTTGCATCCTTTCCTTGCTAATGTACAACCATACCTCATCTCCTTCTTGAAACTTGTGATCGACTCTATGCTTGTCATGTCTTTCTGTGTACTTGCCTTGACTCTTCTCAAGCTATTCTTGAATTTGCTGATGTATTTGCTGAATCCTTTCAATGAATGAACGAGCTTTGTCAATGTCACTATGTCCCTCAATGGCAACATCTTTCTCAAGAATGAAATCAAGAGGTGATTTTGGCAAATAACCAAAACAAGCTTCAAACGGTGAGGTGTTTGTGGAAGAGTGCTTGGCACGATTGTAAGCATGCTGTATGTAGTGCAAATGTTCATCCCAAAGCTTGGGATGCTTGCTACAATAACCTCTCAAGAGGTGCAAAATGGTTCTGTTCACAACTTCGGTTTGTCCATCTGTTTGCGGATGGAAAGCAGTACTTTTCTTCAACTTTGTGTCCATCATCTCCCATAGGTTGGACCAAAAATTCCCCACAAATTTGGAATCCCTGTCACTAATAATGGAAGTAGGCAAATCAAAGTGAATCCATACATGATGAAAAAATAATTCAGCAGTTATAGTTTTCTTACAAGGCATAAGTATACACATTTTGCTGAAACGATCAACTACTACATATAAATAATCATGCTGCTTTCGAGATTTCGGCAAACGTCCTACAAAATCCATAGAGATGCTCTCCCATGGTCTAGAAGGTACCGGCAAAGGAGTATACAAACCAAGCTTCCTATTGTTAGGCTTGCTTGTAGCACATAATGAACAACCTCTTATGAACCTTGAAACAGAATCTACCATGCGAGGCCAATAGCAATACCTCTATAGATGTGCAACTGTTTTGCTCACACCAAAATGGCCAGCAATAAGAGAAGAATGAGCTTCTCTTATGACATTTATCCTCTCCCCCTGTGGTATACACAACTTGCCCAAATGAAACAGCAAATTTTTGTGCATGTGATAGTCATTTTCCTCTACATGATTTCCTTTACTCAAGTTAGCATAGACATCTTTAAAGTCATCATCAGATGCATATTGTTCTATGTAACTATCATGTACAATGGAATCATTCTTAAGTAAAGTAACACCACCAATAATAGGCCTTGAAAGCATATCAGCAACCTTATTCAAAGTACCTTTCTTATACCTTATTACCAAATGGAACTGTTGCAAGAAGCCCATCCATCTGAAGTGTCGTGACTGTTGTAACTTGCTTTGTGATTGCAAGTACTGTAAGGGCTGATGGTCGGTATGTATAACAGTTTCTTTGCCCATCAAGTAGTGTTTCCACTTTTTGACGCTTTGTACCAATGCATACAACTCCTTATCATATGTAGGATAATTTACAATAACACCATTAAAAGTTTCAGAATGAAAAGCAATAGGCTTACCATGCTGTAGAAGAACTGCACCCATAGCATAATCACTAGCATCAGCTTGTATCTCAAATGGCTGTCTCAAATCCGGTAATGCAAGGACTGGAGTTGAACTAATCTTCTCTTTCAAAGATTTGAAAGCTTTTTGCTGCTTGCCTCCCCATTGGAAAGCATGCTTCACACTTGTCACTGCATGCGTAGGAGCTGCTATAGAAGAGAAGTTAGAGATAAACTTCCTCCAATATTGAGCTGCACCCAAAAAACTTCTTACCTCTGTTATGGATTTGGGAGTATGTCACTTCACAATAGCCTCAAGCTTAGCAGGATCAATTCTCAAAGCACCTCCTCCTACTATGTGTCCCAAATAAACCAAAGAAGTCTTTCCAAATTCACACTTTGACATTTTAAGAAATAACTGATTCCTCTTCAAAACATCAAGTACTTTTCTAACATGCATGACATGATCTTCTCTAGACTTGCTGAAAATTAAGATGTCATCTAAGTAGACAATAATGAAATCATCAAGAAAAGGATGCAAGACAACATCCATTACCCGCATGAAAGTTGCAGGTGCATTGCACAAACCAAACGGCATCACAAGCCACTCAAAGAGTCCTTGTTTGGTTTTAAAGGCTATCTTCCAAATGTCACTTTCTTCAATTCTTACTTGATGATATCCACTGTGCAAGTCTAGCTTAGTGAAATATCGAGCATCTTTCAGCTGGTCTAGAAAATCATCTATCCTTGGGAGTGGGTAACGATTCTTTACCGTTATCTTGTTCAAGGCCCTGAAATCAACACACATACGCCAAGTGCCATCTTTCTTTGGAATCAATACAATCGGTGACCCACATGGCGAAGTACTTGGCCTTATGAAACCCTTGTCCAACAAGTCCTTGATTTGCTTCTTTATTTCAGCATTCTCCATAATAGACATGCGGTACATGCCTATGTTTGGAAGAGGACAATCTGGATGCAAATGGATTTCATGTTGAATCTCCCTCTTAGGAGGCAAACCTGTTGGCTCCTGAAACATCTCATGATATGCATCAACTACATCATACAGATCTGATTTAAGTTTTGGATCACAATTGTCAAATGACTAATGATTCACATCAACCTTGGGCTTAATCATAAGAAGAACAAAATTCTTACTTGAATTGACCAGCCTTTTTACCTGTCCTGCATTCACCATCGCTATATTTGTCTTCTTGCGATGAGCTCTAACAATGAACTCCTTGCCATCTTTGAACAGATGATATTTGTTTTCATGACGATGAAAGATAGCTTTCCTGTCAAACAAGTAAGGACTTCCCAAAACAATTCCTGCTATATCAAAAGGTACCACATCAAGTTCAACTGTGTCAATAAAATGTGCAGTAATTGCAAAGGGCAATGTGCACTTTCTTGAAACTTGTAAATTTGCATCCTTGCAAATCCATCCAAGTGGATATGGATTCGGATGTGGAACAGTCTCAAGTTTAAGCTGCTTGACCAAGTCCTCTGATATAAGGCTTTCATGTGACCCACTATCAAAAAGTGTGTCAATTTTAGTATGTTTTGAAATCACCCTCACATGAAACAGTTCAATTCTTTCTTCCTCATTAGGAGCTTGTACATGGCAGTTTGAGGTACTAATGCTGGCTTGAGTTTCAATTTCTTTTCCCTTCAAGTTTTTCAAACCCATGGCTGCAATTTTGGTTTCATCACCTGAATCTTCCCCTAAATCTTGTGGTGTAGATGTAGTAGCAGCAGTTTTCTGTTTCCCTTTGGATTTGTTAAATTGAGGTCTTTTTTCAGGATATAATTTCCAACAGTTTTTCTCCTCATGGCCTGGTTTAGAACAGTGTTTACAGATCACTTTCTCACTCTCTTGTTTGACAGATGCATTCTTTTTGCTCTTTCCCTTGGAGGTTTTCTCTTTGTTTTTCCCCTTGGGGGGCTTGTTTCTACCCTCTTCAAATGTGTTTTTTCCCGTTGCCTCTAAATGGGTAGCTTGGACACAAACCTCGTCCAGGCTAGTAGGGTTAAACATCAAGATGGTGTGTCTAAGGTAACTATGCAAGCCACCAATGTATTTCAGCATGGTTTCTTGGGTCTGTAAATCTACCCCTAACAAGAGAGCTCTTCTCCTGAATTCTAGGGTGTAGTCTTGGACACTCTAACCCTTAAGTTGTCTAAAATTTTGTCAATTCATAATGGCCTTCTTCATGTGAGCAAGAGGATAAAACTGTTTTTTAATGGCTAACAGAAATTCAGGCCATGTTAAGGTGACCTTACCAAATTTCTTGATCTCCTCTTTAGTCTTGGCCTCCCACCAGACCAGTGCTGCTCCATCCATTCTCAAAGAAGCCAACTGAATCTTTGTGGCATCATCATGCATATTTTGGATCCTCAAGTAAACTTCCAACTGCCTAATCCAGTTGTCAAGCTTTTCTGCATTCACTTCACCATTAAACATAGGTAATTCGAATTTTACATCAAGCTTCAAAAAAGGACTTTTTCCAGAGGATCTATGCTTATGAACAGAAGAAGATGAAGATGAAGAGGAAGAAGGTGAAGATGGGGGTGGTGGATCACCATTTCCTCCATGTCCTTTCTTGGAATGATCATCATCCTTCTTACCTCCTGAAGAGCCCTCTCCTTCATGTGGATGTTTGGACCCTTCTCCAGCCAATTTCTCATTTCTTTCTTGGTACAATATCCTCACCATTTCAGTGAGGTCCAAGAAAGCCTTTCTGAAGACTCTTTCTTCTTCTCTTGGATCTGTCTCTGTAGGAATTTCTCCTTCATGTTCAGACGTCCTTGAAGCTTCTGCTGAGACTCTTGAGGGTGAAATTGAAGGTGGAGGTGATGGCTCTCTGGCCTTCCTTGACTGAGGATTCTCTCATTATCTAGTCAACTGTCCTTCCCCTCTTTTAAGTTTCAACCTGGTAAGCATCAATACTTTGCAAGACAGTTAGAAGATCTTTGCACAAAACCCTGAGCTCTGATACCAACTTGATCTGAATTTGAAACTACTTGAAATTTGTTTGCAAGGTATTCAATTCAGAATTAAACATGTTTAAAAGATTTCCATGTCTTGTAGAAAGAAAACACATGAAATTTTCAGCTGTTCATGACCCATTCAAGCATAGCAGAGTTATTTCCTTTTATTGTTTAACACATTAAAATGAATTTGTTCTGCAAAATAAATCAACCACAAATGCAAAAGAAGTTGATAAAGCAGTTCACCCCTTCCAGGGCTACGTCTGCTGGGTCCAAAGCTCCTAACCGGGCTTGTCCTTGTCTTTATTAAATGCTCAAATTGAAAATACAGATGAATAGAAGCATCTACAGGAGAAATATATGGTAAAAATGGATTCAGAACACTTGAATCCTTTAGGATTGACTATTGGATCACCTCCAATGGATACCTACAACCCTATATAGTCTTCACAAAACTGGGCCCTGGTGGCTCCTAGAACTTTCACGGCTCCAAAACCTCTGCAAATGACCTCAGATGGCTGTAAGACCTGCACCAAAATTCCACCAACTTAACTGCAGTTACATTTAATGTTTGGTCGTTGCCTCGGATTTCGTGCCCAGCAGAATATTCCTTTTTTAGTTTTTTTTGAAAAATTAAAATTTCTAATGTTATGGACAAATTCTTCTTTTTGCCATAACTTCCTCATATGGCGACCGTTTTTCGAACCGTTTGTGACGCCAGAATCGGGAAGACGAGCACTTTTCAGTCATTCAACTTTGAACCAGTTCTAAACACTTTAAAGTTTGAGCATTTTACGACACTTAGGACATGAGCACCTGATCAATAGGTATCCACTCTCTTTAAACTCATACAAATATTATTTTTTGATGATAAGAATGGAATGTAAGCACTTAAAGCACTTTTAGGATAAGAACATTTTGAAAATAAAACATTTTTTTAAATATCTAGACCATAATCAAGGTTACCAATACGAGTCCTTAATGGATGAAACCTTAGAATGACTCTGCTATCGTCATGCCAAGGAATCAAAATATTGGACCACCAATCTATTTTTATTAATTTGAACTTAAATAAATATATACATCATATTGAATTTGGGATTCCAATTCCAAGGCTTCTTCAAATTTCCCGAATAGATTTATGTACATATTTACATATTTTTCACAATCAAGGAGGATTAGGTGTTTAACATTCCCCCTTTAGTCTGAAGGGGTGTTTTTGAGTCCAAGAATTATTTTGAATCTTTCAAACTTTTCTCTTCCAAGTGATTTGATAAAGATGTCTACAATTTTCTCATTTGTGAAACAATGTCATAGGTGGATAGTCTCGGCCTCTACATGATGTCAAATAAAATGATACTTTATATTGATATGTTTGTATTGATAATGGAGTTTTGAATTCTTTCCCAATTTAATAGTAGAAGTATTTTCAATCAAAATAGGAGTAGAGTTCATTTGTTTTCCTTGCAACTATTCAAGAACATTCCTAAGCCACACAATCTCCTTGGTTTCTTGTAAAAATTCCACATATTCTTCCTTTCTTGTGGAATTTGAAGGAACAAATTCTTTGCGTGACTTCTAGGAGGCAACTCTTGATCCAAGAATTATAGCATAGACTAACATAGACAATACATTTTCCTTATCTCCATCAAAGTCTGAATCAAAATATCCAATCAAGCTTAAGTCATTCACATGTGAATATTTGAGTCCAAATTCTTGAGTTCCTTTATAGTATTATAGAAATATTTTTGCAGAAAACCAATGTCTCTCACAAGGCTTTTTATAAACCTTTAAAGGATTCCAACAACAAATGAAAGATCTAGTCTAGTAGTGGTGAGGTTGATAAATTTCCCACAAGCTATATATACTTAGTTGCATCTTCAAATTTATTTCCTTATTTATATGTAAGCCTAATTTTTTTTCCATTGGAGTGGACAAAGGATTGCATCAAACATGCCAAACTTGTTCAAAAATTTTCCAATGTATTTTTTTTAATAGAGGAATATATATATCGAATGTTGGGTCACTTCAATGCCCAAATAGTAATAAAAATGTCCTAAATCAGTAATCTCAATTCCCTTTTTCAATTTTTTCTTTATCAATGCAATAAAATTTTCATTATTCATTATTATTAATAGATCATCTACATGTACCATAAGATAGAGAACAATTTTTCCAACTTTCTTAACAAATAAAGTTGTATCATCAAGATTAAAGAGTTTGATTTTTTTTTTTAGATGTTAAGTCAATTTTTCATACTAGGCTCATTTTGCTTATTTCATACCATACAAGGATTTGATGAGTTTACATACTTTTTGTTCTTGTACCTTCATAACAAAACCTTATGGTTGAGACATAAAAACATTTCCTTTCACATTTCCATTCAAGAAAGTAGTTTTTACATTCATTTTATGGACATTCCATCCATTTTGAGATCCCAAGGAAAAGAGAGTTCACATGGTGGCCTATTTTTCTATGGTGGAAAATATATCTTCATAATCCACCCCTTGTTTTTGTGCAAATACTTTTTCCACGAGCCTTGATTTGTGCTTATCAAGTGAGACATCCAATTTATACTTGTTGTTGAAATCCCACTTGCATCCAATTGGTTTGGTTCCAAATGGATGGTCAACTAGCTTCCATGTTCCATTTTATATAATCTTAATGTACCATAACGCACCCATTAGAAAAATGAAAAACTATTTAATCTTGCCCCTATGTAGAAGGTCATTGTGCTGAGGTTGTCTACAAAAGGACCTTTGCACAATGAAATTTAGAATTAACATAGAAAATGTGAGGTGGTGGTCCCTACAAAGCATAGAAGTTTTTATCTACATTAGTTGCATAGAAAGTTACATGTCTTAGCATAGGCTTAGCATTGGCGCATACATTTTCCTTAATCTCAAATTTAACGAGCAATCTGAATGAGCGTGAGCAGAAGGAGTGAGAAACTACAGGAACCATAGTAAATAAATATACTTTATGGCCATGAAATTGGAATTTTTTCAGTAAATTTATGGGTTCATGTCATTAGTAATCGATCCACAATGGGATTGGTGGTTTCACTTGCTTTTCTTTCTTTATTTACTAGTGACCAAAACCAACCAATGTGCGAAACCAAAAAAAAGTTGACCATGGCTAGGCTTAGCATGTAGTAAGGGTAACCCATATTTACCAAGTAAATTAAAGGAGTCACGACACATGGCACTTTATGTTTAGTCGCCTTAATGGAAGTCTCAAGACATCTGAGGACCACTCCAGCCAAACTTTCAGCAACGTTAGTGAGCTTAGAGGTAAGGGGGTGAGTCACCCCACGGAAGGCTTAATGTATCATTACCCACCCAATGATGATGTACGTCCGTAACTTTTAAATTGTGAATGCCTATGGCTCCTATGCTTCTCGCTCTCTTTACTTATTGGTATAAGTAGACCCTGAAAAAAATAACAATAATGAATGCATTGTTGATTCGGTTGAAGTTCAACTTCTCAAATTATCAGTGGAGCAACCATTTTGACTGTATATCCAACATCTTTAAACTTTAGAAGTACTAACTAGATCTTAACACAGAGGTGGGATGACAACCCCTCTAATGCTAAACATCAAGAGCACATGAAAAATCCATAACAGGCACAGCCTGGAACAAATAAGAAGTGGAAATTGAGCAATTAATAGCAAAAGAAGCTTGCATTAGCTGAAAATTAAGACCAGAAGCTGTAGGTATCACAATCGTTACAGTCTCCAAAAGTTGAACCTTACATCAGAATAACATTCATCAACCATCAACCCCTATTACATTCTATCTTTTGGGTATATACAGAGGTTGGTTACAAAAAATATCTATTATCCTATGCGTGGAGGTGTCTTAATGGACCACCAACCACATTAATTCTTTGGAATGGGCCTCTGCTGCAATCTGAGTGTTTTAATGAAAAAAATCGACCTTTTTTGGTGCTATGCAATCCTCCTCTAAGCAGGTGACATATAATATGGAACATGCTCCATCATTGATAAATGCTTGAATTGCTCGAGGGTGTCCTTTTTGTCCTTCGGCCATTCTGTCTTTTAAATGCAGTTGCTGAATATTTATTACACTGGGAGCTGAAACATTGGCTGCCCTCTTCCTTTGGAAATATAGAACAGGTTAAAGGCATAGACGGAATCGCGGAGGCATGACTATAACGGGGACAATTACTGGTCGTCAAATCCAGCAGATGGACAGTGGAGAATGAATTGCAAGGGATATTGGGAGAAGTGGGTGGAGTGCATCGTGAGCTGTCAGATCGCGGGCGAGCAGATCCAATGGTGATTGCAAGCAGAAGGTGCACGGGAGATAACACGTGGGAGGAGGGTACGGTGGCAGTAAGCGGTTTTATCACACTGCCTATTGGAGGAGGGCGGTATTCATACACGACCGCGTGATCGAATACAATAGCGACACGTGGCAGATATGATGGGTGTGAAACCATTGCGATCGTGCGTTAACAAGTGGACAGGTTGTGTGAGTGGGGCTTGCGACTACCATCCGATCACACAACGAACAGTAGAATGACAAGGAAAGTGCGTGAGGTTTAATCGTGTGGTAAGCATAGCAGAGACCGTCAGATCATGGGTAATCGATGGTGGAGATCAAGGCGAAGGGTTAATTACACAAGTTTCCCATTGTTGATAGGGAAACGGTTAATTCGAGGATCGAATGAAGGCACGACGCTACATGGGCGCAGATCAAAAGGTAGCTAAAGCTTAACGCTCGGGGTTAGAGGGAACACAGGGTTCGAAGGGTTTTGTAGGAGAATGGAGGAAAGCAGGGAATGAAGATTTTCATAGAAGAAACAGAGACAGCGGAGGTTAAGAGGGTGTGAGGAAACCGAAGGAGAAGAAGTTGAATGACCACTATGAGCACCCTTCTTGGCACAAACCAACCACTAGACCTAAATTTGACCTTTAAACAATGAAGTTTATAGCAGAGCTAAAACTGGCTCCTTCTGGGGATGAGATCCTCCCTGTGAGGTCTCAAGAACTGTAGACCAATGCCTTCATACAAAATGAGCATAAAAACATTGCCTAGTATCCATTAGGCATGGAGTCAAATTAAGCCTGCATTAGAACTTGTAAAGAAAATGCTCATAATCATTAAGGCTCGAGAGCCTTAAACAACACAAATATTTAAAAACTAGCCAACTCATGAGCCATCAAAATTGTTTCTTCTGCTCTCGGCCCCTTCATCATAGATTAGCAAAACTAGATTAATTTGATCCTTTACCTCAAAAAGTTTAGGACATCTGAGCTTAATAGGTAAATATGGATCAAATTTCATCTCCCTTCTGTGTGCTCTGCTCCTTGGATGTTCATTGTGTGAGCCTTTGTACACCTGTTGAATAACCACGTTTGTTGTGTACTTGTCTGTGTCTTCTGTGGCCCACATAATAAATATGAATGGTGTACCAATATATTCATGTGTAGGGGACACAGAAACATTATCTGCTTCTGAATCTTTCTTTGAACAATCCTCATCCAAGGAGGAGTCCCACAACTGTACACCCTCTTCCTCTGTCATCTGATAAGCTGCCTTTTCAGTCTGTGTGGAGGCCATCTGAGCAGGCATGAGAATATCAAGACTGAGATGATCAGTATCAGCCTTGGGCTTTGAATTATGGCGTGCCTCAGAGTTCAGGGGGCAACTGTGAGGTAATTTTACTTGAGCAGGTAGAGGGACGAAAGATGATGGGGAGCTTTCCTCTCCCTTATTGATCACTAGACTGGGGATGATAGTAGGCTGGATCATTTGTATATTTGCATAATCAAGGGAAGATGGGCTGGCTTCAAGCTCAAATTCTTATAGGATGAAGGGGTCAGCTGCTGATTTCTCTTGCAGATAAGCTTGTTGTTCTGCAGCTATAACAAACTCATGAGCAGTACCTTTGGATAATGCTTCTTCATAGGCATCTTTTGTTAATAAAGGGGCATTTCCCTTATCTTGCAAACCATGGAACTCCTCCTCTTCTTCAAACAGCTCTTCTTCCATGACTAAATTTTGACAAAGGGTCTTCACCGTTTGATCTTCGTTTTCATCTCTGTTTCTCTGCAAAGTCTACAATTGTTCTCGTGCTCCTCTATATGGATCTGGCTTTGAAAGAGTAAGGGAACAAGGAACTCTTGCTTCCTCAGAATACTGCTCCGCCTTTAATTTGGAAACTTCGGAGGCCAAAAATTCTATCATCCTAGCTAGTTCATCAATCTCAAGCTCTAAGGATGATGAGGACTCTCCTCCCTGTCTTCTCTTTTCAGCATCACCTTCGATTCTTTTTGCAGCCAGAATGTTTGCTTCTACTTCAACAACTGCATTTTGCATATCAGCCAAAGAAGCACATCTCCTTTCTCTTAACAGTAGGCAGCACTGAGAATCGAATGCATTAGCATCAGTGATCATAATAGAAGTAGGGGTGGGTCTTACTTCAGTTGGCATTCTACTCTACATATGATTGAATCTGATGTTGAAATCAGACAGCAGCTCACCATCTTCTCTCTGGAAGTTCCCAAATTCAGTATGATAAAAGAGCAGATCTTTATTATCCCCCCAGTGTTTTAGGAACACATCATCTAAGGCCTCAATATCTGCAATATAACTAGGGGATAATTCTCTAAACCATTTTCTAGCCTCTCCCTCTAGGCTTTGGAAAAAACCCTCATCTAGACATCCTCTTCATTGATATCGAGGTTATCAGCATAGCTATAAAAGGCCTCAAGGTTTTCTTCAGCTGATTCTCTTTCTGTACCAGTAAACTTAGGCATAAATTCTTGATAATCTCCCACAGGCATGACATTCAAAGGGACAGGCAAGACCAAGGGTCCATACCTAGCAGCAACTATTCTTTCTATCTTTGTGAGAGCTTGCTGACCTGCCATGACTAGGGTATATGAAAGGATACTGGTGGACTGAGTGGTATGAATCAATGAAAAGAATGACAGAAACAGAGGAATATGATGGACAACATGGAAAGCTTCTTTCAACTGAGGTTCGAAAGGGAAATGAGTGACTAAGGAGCTTTATTAATCTCTAAAGGTGACTTCTTCACTAGTAGAGATACATGGGAATTCTAAGGCTTACCTGGTCCTGATGCTCCTTTTTGCAATGTTTTCTTCTGCTTAACGATCTTGTCAGGATCAGGCACTGGTTCAGCTGGTGATTTCTTAGGATTTCTTCGAGTATGTCTCACAAACTGAGCCAGAAATTCAATGTGGGATCGCCAAATGTTGGTCTTCCTCCAGTGGAGTCGCCAGATAGATAATTACAACCAGAAACTGTGTCCAGACCTTGTCTATCATCAAAATCTGCAACTGTGTCATTCTCCCAGGGAAGCTGTTATGAAACTAGCTCAAGAAAAGATAGAAAATATAGATCAACGCCTTAGAATTCAGCCTCTTCGAGGGGGAAACCTCCTTTACATTACATAAATGAACAATTCTTGGATGATTCAAATGACAAAACCTCCTTTCTATATATAGGAGTCTAAGGAGTCACAATATAACCCAGCCAACCTAACAATAATAATATAAAGCCACAAAAATAACAATAGAGGGATTCTATGGGGCACAGTAATAACAATATGGGGGCAATAGGGGCACAACAATATTAATAAGGGGTATAAATACAATAGTAATGGGGTAATCACTAGTATTATAGGGACCCAACATTCCCCTCTCCTTCAAAAAAGTGTTGTCCTCAACGCTTGAGTAGTTCTGGATACTTCTATATAAAATTCTCATCCTCCCATGTGGAATCTTTAGTGGATAAGTTCTTCCACTTGTTAAGATACTCTGAAATTGATCGATTTTGTAGCTGTCGAGTTCTTGATTCTGTGATTGCTTCCGGTTCCAATATAATTTTTCCTTCCTCGTTAAGTTCTAGCACTATTGTTTGAACTGGGAGCTTGTCACCTATAACCTTCTTTAAACATGAAACATGGAAAACTGGGCGCAATCGAGAAGCTGCAAGAAGCTCCAATTTGTATGCCATAGTACCAATCTTTTCAACACCTTGTATGGACCATAATACTTTGGTGATAATTTATTATCCTTCTTAGCTTGCTTGAGGGACATCTGCTTATATGGTTGTAGCCGTAGGAATACCCAATCACCTACATCAAAACTTCTTTCACTGCGATGTTGATCTGCCTGTTGTTTCATTCTATTTTGTGCCAACACGAGGTTATCCTTTAAGAGTTGGAGGACTTGTTGTTGATGTTCGATGTGATGTTCCATTGCCTGAACCTTAGAATTTTCTCTTAAATATGATGTGATGGATGGTGGTTGATACCCATAAAGTTCCATAAATGGGGTCATTTTTGTTGCTGTATGGAAGGAAGTGTTATACCACCATTCAGCCAGAGGCAACCATTTGACCCATTGTGTCTGTTTATTAGATACAAAGCAACGAAGATATCCTTCCAAACATTTGTTTACTATCTCAGTTTGCCCATCGGATTGAGGATGATAAGATGAGCTATGAGCTAACTGAGTACCAAGACAAGAAAATAATTTTGTCCAAAAGTTTCTATTGAAAATGGGATCTCTGTCACTTACAATAATCTTTGGGTTTCCATGTAGCTTTTTAATTGTTTCCATAAATGCAGTAGAAATTGTACTGGCTTTAAATGGATGTGATAATGCACAAAAGTGTGCATACTTGGTAAGTCTGTCAACTACCACCATGATGACACTCTTTCCCTCAGACTTGGGTAAACCTGTGATAAAATCCATTGAAACCTCCTCCCAACGTTGGCTTGGAATGGATAAAGGTTGTAATAGACCTGGTGTCTTAATTGTTTCAACTTTATTTTGTTGGCAAACCAAACATTCTGCCACAAACTTTTGAATATCTGATTTAAGGCCATCTCAAAAAAATTCCTTCTTAACCTTGTGGTAAGTTTTTAAAAATCCTGAGTGCCCTCCTAACAGAGAAGTGTGCAATTCCATAAGAATCTTTTGTTTTAGCTGGGAATTCTTACAGAGGTATACGCGATCTTTGTACCATAACGAATCATTTTGCTAGCTAAATGTATCAGACGTACTGGAATCTTGTTGTAACTTTCGAATAAGTGCCCACACTTCTTCATCATTCTTCCATTCCTCCCTTGCTTCGTTTATCCAATCTGGTTGGATAATAGAAATGGCACACAACAATGCTTCCACATCGTCATCCTTTCTTGAGAGTGCATCTGCCACCACATTTTGCTTCCCTTTTTTGTAGATGATTTCAAAGTCATAACCCAACATCTTTGTGACCCACTTTTGTTGCTCTTCAAAGGATAATCTTTGTTCTAAAAAGTATTTAAGGCTATCATGATCTGTTTTTACCTTGAAGTGTCTTCCCATTAGATAGGGTCACCATTTCTTAAGTGCATGGAGTATTGCCAACATTTCCTTCTCATAAATAGCTTTGATTAAAAACTTTCCCTTGATTGGACGACTTTCAAAATTAATGGGTCTTTCATCTTACATTAGAACAGCACCAATTCCATTTCCTGAAGCATCACATTCCACAATAAAGGTTTTTGTGAAGTCCGGTGTAGCTAAGACTGGTGCTTGGCACATTGCCTCTTTAAGATGTTCAAAGGCCTTTGTTGCTTCTGGAGTCCATGAAAATGCATCTTTCTTCAATATTGTTGTTAGAGGTGCTGCTATTCTCCCATAATTCTTAACAAACTTGCAATAATACCCTGTCAACCCGAGAAATCCTCGCAGATGCTTTATGGATGTGGGGATTTTCCATTCCTTAATTTTGCTAGGGTCTACCTTAACTCCTTCATGAGATACAATATGACCCAGATATTCCACCTCTTGGAATCCAAAGAAACATTTGGATCTTTTTGGATATAATTATTTCTCATCCAATAGTTGTAGCACCCTGTCAACATGTTCAACATGATCCTTCCAAGACTTGCTGTAGATTAGTATATCATCAAAAAATACTAACACAAATTTTCTAAGGAATGGTTTGAAAATTGAATTCATCAAACCTTGAAATGTTGAAGGTGCATTGGTAAGGCCAAAAGGCATAACCAAAAATTCATAATGACCCTCATTAGTTCTAAATGCTATTTTCAGAATGTCTTCAGTCTTCATTTTGATTTGATGATATCCTAAACGAAGATCCAACTTGGTGAAGTAAATTGATCCATGCAATTCATCCAGTAATTCATCAATGACAGGAATGGGGAACTTATCTTTAATAGTGAGCTTGTTGAGCTCCCTATAATCCGGACACATGCGCCATGATCCATCCTTCTTGTGCATCAATACTACTGGAGCAGAGAAAGAACTTTGACTCGGTGGAATTATACCAGCCTCTAGCATTTCTGCAACCATACATTCAATTTCACTCTTTTGGACATAGGGATATCTATACGGCCTGATGTTTGGAGGAACACTTCCTGGATCAGATGAATAGCATGATCATGATCACACATAGGTGGGAGACCTTTGGGAGTCTCAAATACTTTGGAATGATTGTCCAGGACTTTTTGGAGATCTGGAGAAATAGATGATTCCGATGTGGAAACATCTAGTGAACATAATTGTGCAATTACACCTCTTTGTTCCTTTTTTAGAAGCTTTGTCATACCATTAGAGCTGATTATCTTTCCTGGTTTCCCTGCAATACCCCTTAATTCAACTTCCTTTCCTTTCGTAGAAAATTTGATGAAAAGTTCTTGAAAATTAAAAGCTATCGTACCCAAGGATTGTAGCCATTGGACTCCTAGTACAACATCAGCACCTCCCATTGGAATGGAAAGCATTGGGCTAGTCAATACATACTCTCCCATGGATAGCTTGATATTATGGCACTTTCCAGAGCAATTTATTGTTCCTCCATTTGAAATCATCACTTGACAGTCTGGTGCTGGATATAGGAAGAAATTCAATTCTTTTGCTACCTTACAATGAATAAAATTGTGGGTGCTTCCTGAATCAATCAACACTATTACCTTTTTCTTCTTGATTTGTCCTTCTATCTTGATGGTTTGAGGAGTGGTAATTTCCACCAATGCATTACAAGATATGGTTGGATTAATTTTTTCTTCATCTAGGCTTTGTTCCTGGAGTATATCCTCTTCTTTTGACCTTTCTTGCTCCTTTTCTTCTTCCTCTTCACAATCTATGTAGAATAATTTCTTCTCAGCACACTTATGACCTTTAGTGTATTTGCTATCACAACTGTAACAAAGCCCTTTTGCTCTTTTTTCTTCCAATTGTTGTGGTTTCAACCTTATAGGTTGTGGAAGACTAGGGGCAACAACACTTCCATCTTTATAGTTGTGAGTGGTATGCTTCCTGGTTGCCATAATTTTGCTTTCCATTTTTCTTGCTAACCTGAATGCCTTCTCTAATGAATCAGGTTCCCAAAGGCGAACATCATGTTGGATATTATCTTTTAAAGACCTTATGAACACATCAATCCTATGCTCCTCTGGAATATTTTTTACCCTTATGTTCAATTTTTGGAACTCCTCAATGTGCTCCATTATTTAACCCTTTTGTTTGAGACTTATCAATTGGCTAAAAAAAGTGTTGCTTTCCGTATCCTCATAATGTGCTATCAATTCTTCCGTAAAAATTGCCGAAGTGATAAATTGTTTACGAGATCAAAGCCATTGATACCATACAAGCTGATTTGGTTCCAAATATAAAGTTGCCATACGTACCTTTTGTGTGTTTTGCACATTATTGAGATCGAAAAATTGCTCCATTTGTAATATCCATGTTGCGGGATCCTCGCCATCAAACTTCCTCATATCGATTTTTGGAATATGGTGGGTTTTCGATCCCACATTAGAGTCTAATAAATAATGATTAACATTTCTTTTGGTCACATCATGAGTTTCCTTTACTACCTTTTCACCATTCGTAAGTATTTCTTGTAGAAAATTTGTCAAATCTGTCTTCAAATTTGCCATGCCTGTCTTCAAATTTGTGTTCAAATCTATCTTCAAGTTGTCCATCTTAGCTTCCATGCCATTCATTTTAGCTTCCACGCCATTCATCTTAGCTTCCATGCCATTTATCTTAGCTTCTGTTAGCTTTTGTGACAGTGACATTTGTTGCACTTGTTCTTGTAATTTTGATATATCATGTAGCATTTCTCCCTCTTCTTCATGAGTCATGCTCTAGCTTTCAGGTTCCTTACTAGGTGTTTGCATTTTCTTTCCTCGGGGTATCAGTTACCGATAATAATGCTCTACTATGCCCTTTGAATTCCTTCAAAATAAATTTTTAAACCAAGCTTAAGCAAAAATTTAAGAAAATCTACACACATTTTTTCACTTTGTAGGAGCTCAATATTGCCTCTGATGTATCTCTGTACTTTCCGATCATCTAGTTCTAAATTTGTGACCTGAAGTAGCCCTCTGTGTCCTCTTTCCAATGCCACAATTCTGAGCCAATTTTGATTCTCCAAGTAAGAGTTATGCGAAATCTCCCACAGTGACTTGATTATAGACTAGTTGAGTAGAGTGAACTTGTACGACGTGCCACGAGTCACTGTTTTGACCTATGGATTTGAAAAATGCATACAAGAAACTAAAATCTGTCCTCTTTCTGTACCTTCTTACGAAATTTCAATCTGATCCCCGGAGAGAAAGTTATGATTATTTTCCCCAGGTCACCTGTTTGCAATGTAATTCAGGAGTCTGCAAAAAGACCAACTTCCTTAGATCATATCTTCGAAATTATAGAGCGAAAAGCTATGAAATTCGGACCTGAGGTTGTTGTGGGGAAAAATTCCTATGCAGGACGATCCTATCCACCTAAGGTGTGACAGTGCCTTAGCAACAAACAGAGACAACTATTCTAGTATTCTTCCTTTATGAATTTAGAATGAAGAGAGATAGATGGACTAACTGGTGTCTTCCGTTTGTCCCTCGATCCAATTTCTCTTCTCTTGGAGAGTTCCCAGCTACTTTCCTTCTCGCTCGCCCAGCTTCAAGAGGTTTCTGCAAGATCACAAGAAGAGAACACTACACAAGACATGGATTCATATTCATAACTAGTTCAGGATTAGAAATAAACTAAACATACTAATGCAATCATACATCAAAGATACATCAGTATATAGGAGAAACCAAGATAGCTTTATTGATGAATAACAAGGTTCAGGAAGAGATACAACCCAGAGGGCTCCAATCCAGCATCTCCTTCCCAGCAAATGGAATTCCTATCTTCACCCCCTTCAAAGCATTAAGCACCCAATGATTCAAATCTCAAACCAACAGCAATTCTTTGCAATAACAAAATTCCAGCCTCTAGATCTCATGGAGGAGAGATCCATATATAGATGTTTGGAGAGAGGATGAGTCAGCTTGAGATCTGACTAGTGTCCTCTCCCTCTGTCATTTCTTGATTCCACTTGGAGGTTCTTTCTTCCACTTGGAGATTTGGAACCTCTTACTCATCACCAGTCGAATTCCCTGAGGCAAGTGTCATTTTAGAAGCTTCCTGGGTTCTGACACCTTGAGAAATGAACTTGCCACATGTCCACTCTCGCTTAGCGCAGGTAGCCAGTGTTGCTTTTGACATTTAGCGCAGGTAGCCAGTGTTGGCTTTGACATTCAGCGTAAACAGCTAGTGTAGCCACTAAAATGATCCTGAATTGACTTATTTTTTAGCAGTTTCTGGTGGAGAACTTCTGTGAATTGCTGTGGTTTGTTAGACTTGTTCCTCTAGGGGTAGGAACAACATGTTTAGGGACTTTGGATCCCTTAGATTATGGACATTTCATGCTCAATGTTGTAAGGCACAAAAATGTCTATAACAGTTGCCCCCTAAAGTATGAGGCTGTTTATCGGGTGAAATGCTTTATCAGGGGGATCCGAAGTTCATCCAATGCTGGGAGGAGACCTGTAATAAGATACAATACAATACATTATTTTTCATACTGCTTTCATGATCTAGCTGAGGCGGGCATTCCCATGCTCAGCTTTATAAATTCATTTTTCTGTACATAGAACAGACAACCGTCTGATGGTAGACTGATAATTTTGATGAAATTATCATCCTTTGAGTAGGATGATTATCTGCTAAAATGATGTACATGTCAATGTCTTTATCTTTCCTGAATATATATCGCAGCCCAGATGGATGAAACTAGATCCGGGGTCTTCAAACTTGTTCGATATTCACTCTAAGTACAAGTCGATCCACGTGAGAAATGTTCTGAAGTCGAACATGGAAAGACATCGCTTGATTACCGGTTAATGAGGTAAACCGTTAACAAGCGCGAGAGGAATCACCGATAATGATAATGACCCTGAAGGTACTGCAGTACAATTCACGTGGTGTGAATAAAGGACTTGGCGACGAACACCACGCAAAATCTTTCGGTCGAAGGTCATTGATGTATACCTGTCGCCGGAAGTGAGAAACTTGCCATTGAGGCATGCAAGCTTCAAAGTACTGAAGGGGTTGTTCCTAGATCAACTTCTCGGATAATGAGCTGATGTCGACGAGGAGCGATCCGTCAAAGGAGGGCCTTAATGAATCCCACATCAATGACACGGAATGGAGCTAATGATTTTGATGGAGGTGAAAACGATCTGTGACATATGATTCAAGGTGGCGGTCATGAAAGGATAAAGGATAATGTACGGCAGTGGATGGGACACGGTCGACTTTTCTGAACGACTTCTCTTGAACATGTGGTGACACTGATGCGATGGATCGGTAGCATTACCCCAAATATGGATGGTATGGCGAGACCATGGATGTGACCGGTGAATGAAACAACCCAACCCGATTGTGGTACGAAGGAAAAGTGTCATGTTCAAGAGCGACTTGCTATCATCAAAGTTTTCTTGAGTTTCTCCCAATTTTTCCCCAGTCATTGCTGACCAGTACCTATTTATTTTTGTCAAGCTTGAGGAGGATAACATATGCTTGTTCTATAACCTGCCCTTCGGGCAAGCCCATCGCTATGTTTTAACGAGCCTAGCGATAGTGAAACTCGTTCTCGTCTAAAGACAAGTTTGTCGCTATTTAATGATTTTAACGAGTCTAACGACAAGGATAACTCGGTCCTTTTCATTTTTAGAGAGTCTGAAAAGGTACATAAAGTTAACTCCAAAAGTCCTCTTTCGTCATCTAATCCCTTAAGTCCGAAAAAGTATAAAACAATACAGAAGGGATGAGTTTTCGATAGTTTTAACGAGCCGAACAAAACAAGCGCTCGATTTTTTTGTGCAATAATCCCTCAGGTCCAAAAAGATTAAAATCTAGAGGAGGGATAGCACTTCCTGTCCCTTTAACGAGCTGGAATGCCAAGGACTCGGCAATCTTTTCATATTTTACGAGTCAGTTGAAAAGAGCTTAAAGAAGACTTGTCTTTTGAGGAACGAGTGATAAACAGGGTTAGCAGCTGATTCCAGGTACAGGTTGGAATTTTCCAATCACGGCAGTGTCACAAGGATGGCTAGGTGAAATCACTCTTCGCAGCTGTTCTTCAAAATGGGTAAACAAACATATGGAGGTGAACGATAGGCCAATGGAAAAGTGGAAGTGACGGTGCAAACACGACCAAGGCTTTAATGGCTGATAAGGTTACATTCACAGTGGTTATTTACCGGGTAGGTTCATTTTTTATTTTAAAATGAGCTGAAACGCTGGTGGAAACACTTGCTCATTGCTTATGTTTATTTTTTAACGAGCATGAAGTCCGCGTTAAAACTGCTCGGATCTTGCGTTTATTTTTTAACGAGCATGAACTGTGTGCTAAAACTACTCGATTATACCAGTCATATGATAAGAGTGTCTCATTGAAGATGTTATTTTTTAGGGAGCTTAGATCTTACGTAAGCTTTGCTCCGGATGCTTTCGTTATGCAAGTTCGGAAACGACTAATCCTACGAGTTTAAAGGGTTAGACCTACAGGTTTAAAGGGAGGACCTAAAAATTTAAAAAATAAATAACCGCCCCTTGCTTGCACTCCAAAAGGTTTGCATGCCCCCAGGCATAAAGTACGATTTCAAGGTTACCTCTACTTCATTTTCGTCAAAACATTCGTTTCACCGAGAGAGGCCTACCTCTTTCAGGTTACCCAAAGATTGTCTCGTTAATCTTTCAAAAAAAACACTTCCTCGGCAATGTCTACCGAAGTAGACAAAGGTGAGCGACGTAGCCCGCCAACTCACATAACTTTGACAAAAGAATCTTATTCTAGAATAACCCTCTTCCTAGACGGACGGGGTACAGACTAGTCATATTCTCCCGCAGAAACCTACTCTATACCCAAAGTTTTCCTGCCGAAGCAGATCAGGATGCATGCCCCCTGGGTTCTAGTCATATCCTCCCGGATTACTTGCGCCCATCGGGAGGACGAACCGTGGGTTGAGACACTTCTTCCGTGAAGAGACCATTTAGGGATGGTATATGACTATTTGCGATGCGTGATCCGGGAAATGAAAGTTGGTCCATGAGCTTGACCATTCTTCCTTCGTGCGGAAAACACATTACTCTAAAGAGTGAGGAGACGAGGGCCCCCATGCAATATATATAGTCTCGTCCAAGGAGTAGGTTATAATCCACGGGTCCTTGAACGACCATCACGTTCATTTGAATGGTCTTCCCTTTCAATGTGATAGGCACATTGGGGAGGATCCCTAAAGGTCGGCTGGCTCCTTTATCAAAGCCTGATAGATTTCTCATTTCAGGCAAAAGCGCTGGCGAACCAAGCGCTTTCCAAGCAATAGAGGAAAGGATACTCACAGATGCCCCCTCATCAATGATAGTGCCAGCCATTACCATTCTGTATATTTGAATGATAATTTTGAATGGTATGCTTGCTGGCAACCGGGGTCTGCCTAGTTGGTTCCAGTCGAACGAGACAACTAGGTTGCTTGGTGGTGGGACCGAATAGACGGCCGGGTATGACTCTGACAAAGTTCCTTCCTGCGATAAAGGAATGGGCAAATTGCCCCCTTGTTCATCGGAGTCTGTGTTGATGAAGAGAATTTGGACGGTGTCGTCTTTATTCTCCTCTGTGATGGTATCATTCGAAGATAGAGCCTCTGAAGGCAAAACCGGGTCAAATGCCACCTCAACCTTTTGACTTTCGTCAGGCATGGATTCAGACGGTTCATCTTCAATGATAGTTGCTTCGGCTGACCACCTGAGCGGGCCAGCCGGGTTTTCAACTGGTGAAGGACTTGGCGGGAGTTTTTGATATCCAGGAGGAAGTTGCACTGGTAAAACCAGGCGGTCTTCCAAAACTCTTTTAGCCTCATCTAAGAAGGGACAACGGTGGATGGCATGGTCGCCTTCACACAGTTTGCAGGGAAATATAGCTTTCCCTCTCTGTCCTGTGGCTTCACTTTCACTAGTTGACGGTGAGCAGTCAACATGGCTATTAGAGGTCGACGCTACCGAATTGTGCAAACGGGGAGACCAGTCCCTTAGTATCCGAGGGATGCAGGGACAATCTCTGTGGAAGTGGTCTCCCTTGCATATGACACATGGTGATTTAGGCCTAGTCAGTGCTGTGTGTGGATTTTTGTCAGACGACACTTGTTTTCCCCCAGTCGCTTTTGGCTCCTTCTTCTTCTTCTCTTTCTTCTTCTTTTCCTTCTTCTCCTTAGGAACTTGGTTTTTTGTTTTACCAGTTCCGTCAAGCGAAGAGGAAGGAGGAGAGGAAGAATTAGATGAAGTGTAAGGCTGGTGGGCAACTCTGGTCTGATCTAACTGTTGACTCGACTGTTCAGGAATAGTGGTGTTCTGAACGACATTGGTTGAAAAGAGCTAGACCGGCAGGCCAATTGTCAGTCCTGGAAGCGACAATGTGGCCATATGGGGCGCACCAACATCTCCCCAAGAGGAGAAGGGACTAGGATTTCCACCAAGGGGAATTCCTTGGTTGGTGTGCTCCATTTTTTCAACCTAAAGATCAACGCAGGAATAGGGGTGATGTTCCATTTAAAATAAATTTTTAACGACGCTTAGACACAACTTGCTTTTTCAGTTTTAAAGAGTCGAGAAAAAGCTAAAGATGACTCTAGTCTCCTTCGATGTTTTAATGAGCCCGAAGTGACAAATGCTTGGATGGACTTTTTCGGTTATAGAGTCTGAAAAAGGCCAAAAGGAACTGCTCTGGAGTTCTAGGTAGAGGGTGTGCCAAAATTTTCGCAAAACCTCAGAATACTTTTTAGGGTACGGGCGGTCAATCTTCCTGAATACTATGTTCAGTGCATTGCGATCAGTAGGGCGACCGACACGGCTTCCTAAGGATAAAGGTTTTATGCCTATAGGGGTCTCCCAATATATACGCGACGGTACGTGGGAGCACAATCCGTACTGGTGCTATCGTCCCTCAGGAGGAATCACCCACCATTGTTGTTGGGAAAAGTATCCAATACGGAATGACCCTATCCCACTCTAAGGGTGATAGTTCCTTAGCAACAATCAAAGCAAAGCTATCTAAGATTACTTCTTTATGAGATGTAAAAGAGGGGAGAAAGAGATCCACTAACCGATGTCTTTCGCTAATGATTGATCCAATCTTCTCTCCTTGCTGCTTGCCCCCAACTCCTTGCCCTTTCACTGGCCCAGCTACACCAAGATCCTGCAAAATGGCAAGAGAGGGAAACTACAAGAAGCATACATTCATAATTGATTCAAGGATTAGAATAAATCAAATACACAAGTATAACAATACACCATTGAAACACATGCATATAGAAGAACCTCAAATGTTTTATTAATGGAAGAAGTAAGATTCAGGAAGTGATACAACCATTAAAGGCCCAATCCAGCATCACCTTCCCAACAGAAAGAAATCTCCTCTTCACCTCCTTCAAAGCAAATCACCCAATAGTTCTAAACTCAAACCAACAGCAATTCTTTACATTCACAAGATTCCAGCCTCCCTAGACCTCATGAGAGAGATCTATATATAGGAGTTTTGGAGAAAGGATGAGTCAGCTTGAGGCTGGCATGAAGCTGACTAGTGTCCTCTCCCACTTTAGTTCTTAAGTCTACTTGGAGGTTCTTGCTTCCACTTGGAGATTTGGAACCTCTCACTCATCACCAGTCGAATTCCTTGATCCAAGTGTCATTTTGGAAGCTTCCTGGGCGTTGACACCTTGAGGAATGACTCTGCCACATGTCCAAACTCGCCCAGCGCAGGTAGCCTTCTTTGCAGTTGACATTCAACGCAGGTAGACAGTGGAGCAGTTGACATTCAGCGCAGATGCTCAGTGGAGCAGTTGACATGATCTAGAATTGCCTTGTTTTTGAGTGTTTTCAGGTGGAGAACTTTTGTTGAGTGCTGTGGTTTGCTGGCCTTGTTCCTCTAGGGGTAGGAACAACATGTTTAGGGACTTTGGATCCCTTAGATTATGGACATTTCATGCTTCATGCCGTAAGGCACAAAAATGTCTATAACAGTTGCCCCCTAAAGTATGAGGTCGTTTATCGGGTGAAATGCTTTATCAGGAGGATCTGAAGTTCATTCAATTGCTGAGAGGTGACCTGTTATAAGATACAATACAATACATTATTTTTCATACTGCTTTCATGATCTAGCTGAGGCGGGCATTCCCATGCTCAGCTTTATAAATACATTTTTCTATACATAGAACAGACAATCGTCTGATGGTAGACTGATAATTCTCTGTTGAAATTATCATCCTTTGAGTAGGATGATCATCTGCTGCACATGTCAATGTCTTTATTTCCTGAATATATATCGCAACCCAGATGGATGAAACTAGATCCAGGGTCTTCAAACTCGTCCGATCTTCACTCTAAGTACAAGTCAATCCATGTGAGAATTTCTTGGAGTCGAACATGGAAAGACATCGCTTGATTACCAGTCAATGATGTAAACTGTTAACAAGCGCAAGAGGAATCACCGATAATGATGATGACCCTCAAGGTACGGCAGTACAATCCACGTGGTGTGAATAAAGGACTTGGCGTCAAACACCACGCAAAATCTTTCGGTCGAAGGTCATTGATGTATACCTGTCGCCGGAAGTGAGAAACTTGCCATTGAGGCATGCAAGTTTCAAAGTACTGAGGGGGGTGTTCCTAGATCAACTTCTTGGATAATGAGCTGAAGTCGACAAGAAGCGATCCATCAAAGGAGGGCCTTAATGAATCCCACATCAGTGACACGGAACGGAGCTAATGATTGTGATGAAGGTGAAAACGATCTGTGAAATATGATTCAGGGTGGCGGTCATGAAAGGATGAAAGATGATGTATGGTAGTGGATGGGACACGGTTGACACTTTCTGAACAACATCTCTTAAACATATAACGACACTGATGCGATGGATTGGTAGCATTACCCCAAATGTGGATGGTTTGGAGAGACCATGGTGATGAGACCGGTGAATGAAACAACCCAACCCGATGTGGTACGGAGGAAAAGTGTCATGTTCAAGAGCGACTTGCTACCATTAAAGCTTTGAGGTTCTCCCAATTTTTCCCCAGTCATTTCTGACCAGTACCTCTTTATTTTTGTCAAGCTTGAGGAGGATAACATATGCTTGTTCTATAACCTGCCCTCGGGCAAGCCCATCGCTATGTTTTAACGAGCCTAGCGATAGGGAAACTCGTTCTCGTCTAAAGACAAGTTTGTCGCTATTTAATCATTTTAACGAGTCTAACGACAAGGAAAACTCGGTCCTTTTCATTTTTAGAGAGTCTGAAAAGGTACATAAAGTCAACTCCAAAATTCCTTTTTCGTCATCTAATCCCTTAAGTCCGAAAAAGTATAAAACATTACAGAAGGGATGAATGTTCGATAGTTTTATCGAGCCGAACCAGACAAGTGCTCGATCTTTTTGTGCAATAATCCCTCAGGTCCAAAAAGATTAAAATCTAGAGGAGGGATAGCTCTTCCGGTCATTTTAACGAGCTGGAAGGCCAAAACTCGGCAAACTTTTCATATTTTACGAGTCAGGAGAAAAGAGCTCAAAGAAGACTTGTATTTTGAGGAACGAGTGATAAACAGGGATAGCAGCAGATTCCAGGTACAGGTTGGAATTTTCCAATCACGGCAGTGTCACAAGGATGGCTAGGTGAAATCACTCTTCGCAGTTGTTCCTCAAAATAGGTAAACAATCAAGTGGAGGTGAATGATCGGCCAAATGAAAAGTGGAGGTGACGGTGCAAACACGACCAAGGCTTTTATGGCTGATGAATTTACGGTCTCAAATGGCTATTTACCAGTACTGAGTTCATTTTTAAAGAGCTTGAATGCGCCAAAACACTTCTCAAGCTTATGTTTATTTTTTAACGAGCATGAATTCCGCGTTAAAACTGCTCGGATCTTGCGTTTATTTTTTAACGAGCATGAACTTTATGCTAAAACTTCTCGAAATACCAGTCATATGATAAGAGTGTCTCATTGGAGATCGCTATTTTTTATGGAGCTTCATCTCACCACGCTTTGCTCCGCATCCTTTCTTTATGCAAGCTCAGAAACAACTAATCCTACGAGTTTAAAGGGTTAGACCTATAGGTTTAAAGGGAAGGACCTAAAAATTTAAAAAATAAATAGTCGCCCCTTGCAAGCATTCCAAAAGGTTTGCATGCCCCCAGGTATAAAATACAATTTCAAGGTTGCCCCTCCTCCTTCTCACCTCTGTTTTTCTTTGGGTGTTCACAGCTACTTGTCATCTTGCTAGTCCAGTTTTAACGATACTTGTCTTCTCGTTAATTTTAACGGGTCCATACGGTACTTGTCTTCTCGTTAGCCCAACTTTTAATAGATTTTTCGCAAGATCGCAAGAGAACAGCTACTTGCGACAAGAGAAGAACACTACTCAAAGACAAAACATTGGTGTTACGGAGGGAGGCTTACCTCTTTCTGGTTACCCAAAGATTGTCTTGTTAGCAGATTAAACAAAACACTTCCTCGGCAATGCCTACCGAAATAGACAAAGGTGAATGACCCTGTTCCGTCAAACACATAACTTTGACAAAAGAATCTTATTCCAGAACAACCCCTCTTCCTAGACGGATGGGGTACGGACTAGTCATATTCTCCCGCGGAAACCTACCCTATACCTGAGGTTTTCTCTGCCCGAAGCAGACCAGGACGCATGCCCCCTGGGTTCCAGTCCCATCTTTCCGAATCACTCGCACTCATCGGGAAGAAGGACTGGGGGTGGAGACATTTCTTGATTGAAAAGACCATTCAGGGTTGGTATGTGACTATTTGCGATGCGTGATCCCAGAAATGAAAGTTGGTCTACGAGCTTGACCATTCTTCCTTCGTGTGGAAAACACATTACTCTAAAGAGTGAGGAGACTATTGCTCCCATGCAATATATATAGTCTCGTCCAAGGAGTAGGTTATAATCCAAGGGTCCTTGAATGACCATCACGTTCATTTGAATGGCCTTCCCTTTCAATGTAATGGGCACATTGGGGAGGATCCCTAATGGTCGACTGGTTCCTTTATCGAAACCCGAGAGATTTCTTATCTCAGGTAAAAGCGCCAGGGAACCCAGTGCTTTCCAAGCAACAGAGGAAAGGATACTCACAGATGCCCCTTCATCAATGATAGTGCCAGCCATTACCATTCTGTATATTTGGACTATGATTCTGAATGGTATACTGGCTGGCAACCGGGGTCTGCCTAGTTGGTTCCAGTCAAAGGACACAACCAGGTTGCTTGGTGGTGGGACCGAATACACGGTCGGATATGACCCTGACGATGTTCCTTCCTGCGATAAAGGAATGGGCGCATTGCCCTGATGCTCGTCAGAGTCTGTGTTGATGAAAAGAATCTGGATGGTGTCATCCTTATTCTCTTCAGTGGGGGTGTCATTTGAAGATGAAACTTCTGAAGGGAGAACCAGGTCAACTGCCGTTTCGACCTTTGGACTTTCGTCCGGTCTAGATTCAGTAGGTTCATTTTCAATGACTGATGCTTCAGCTGACCACTTGAGCGGGCCAGCTGTATTCTCAACCAACGAAGGACTTGGCACGAGTTTTTTGTATCCAGGAGGAAGTCTCAACAGTGAAACCAGACGATCTTCCAAAACTCTCTTCGCTTCGTCTAAGAAGGGACAACGGTGGATGGCGTGATCACCTTCACACAGTCTGCAGGGGGATCTTGCTCCCCCTCTTTGTCTTGAACCTTCACTTTCGCTGGTTGACGGTAAGCATTCAACATGGCTCTCAGAGGTTGATGCTCCCGAACTGTGCAAACGAGGGGACCAGTCCCTTAGTATCCGGGGAATACAGGGACAATCTCTATGGAAGTGGTCTCCTCTACATATGACACATGGCGATTTAGGCCCGGTCTGTGCTGTGTGTGGATTTTTGTCAGATGTCTTTTGCTTGCCCCCAGTCGCCTTAGGCTCCTTCTTCTTCTTCTCTCTCTTCTTCTTCTCCTTCTTCTCCATGGGAGCTTGGCTTTTGCCGGCTCTACCTTGCGAAGATGAAGGATTGGAGGAAGAGTTATAGGAAGTAGAAGGCTGGTGGGCAGCTCTAGACTGATCTAACTGTTGACTCGATTGTTCAGGAACCATGGTGTTCTGAACTACATTGGTTGAGAATAGCCAGATTGGCAGGCCAATTGTCAGTCCTGGAAGCGACAATGTGGCCATGTGGGGCGCACCAACTTCTCCCCAAGAGAAGAAAGGACTAGGATTTCCATCATGGGGAATTCCTTGGTTGGTGTGTTCCATGTTATCAACCTACAGATCAACGCAGGAATAGGAGGTGATTATGTTCCGTTTTAAAATAAATTTTATAACGACGCTTTAGACACAACTTGCTTTTTCACTTTTTAAGAGTCGAGAAAAAGCTAAAGATGACTCTAGTCTCCTTCGATGTTTTAACGAGACCGAAGTGACAAATGCTCGGATGGACTTTTTCAGTTATAGAGTTTGAAAAAGGCCAAAAGAAACTACTCTGGAGTTCTAGGCAAAGGGTGTGCCAAACTTTTCACAAAACCACAGAATACGTTTTACGGTACGGGTGGTCGATCTTCGTGAATGCTGTGTTCACTGCATTGCGATCAGTAGGGCGACCGACACGGCTTCCTATGGATAAAGGCTTTGTTCCTATAGGGGTCTCCCAATATATACGCGACGGTACGTGGGAGCACAAGTCCGTATTGATACTTATCGCTTCACCGTGGAGGAATCACCCAACCACTCAACGCTAAGATATCACGTTTAACGACGCCGGAACACATCTCTAGCTTAGACCTCTATGTGTTTGCGTTATGTTTCAAAGCGTTGTTATGTAAATTCAATTTATTTTAGGTTGATCTTGTTTAGCAGTTTGCCTTTATGGATCACCACGAGATGTATGGTACAACTCCTAAATGCAGTCTAAAGATGAGAAGCAAGCTTTTTCAATCTTTTCAACTTATGAAAATCTTAACTACTGAGGGAAAAGAAAGACATCATCTTTTCACACAGATCATAGAGCACACACTAATGCACTTTCCCTAAATCCAACATGCAAACTGTCAAAATGCACATGCATAATGCAGGTATTTCTTTTCTCTTTCTTAATGTTGATGTACTACAAAAAGAAAGCTGTTGTATAACTTTGAATTCAATTTCAAGTGAAAACAAACAAGCTTTTGTCCAAAATCAAAAGACACCTTAAGATTTACTTGTTTCAACACTAGAAATACATAAATTCAGACCATATGACGAAAGCAAAAGCTCAATCAGCTATGAACAGCAAACAAACTAACTCTTAAGATCAGAACGACACTTATCATAGGTCTAGATCTAAGAGGCCACAGCAAGACTAGTTCACTTTCGTTATGGGAAACTGCAAATGATGTAAGAAATACACAAAGAACAAATACAGTTTCTTTATACAACCGAGGTGGAATAGTGGCAAAGAAAGGTGGTTTCAGATAGGTACATTGACTGATAACAGGCTGCAAAAACAGGGATGAAAACAGGGCAACAGAAAGCAGAGAACCCCAGTTGCACAAGGCCTAACTGGTTCAGCACAGGTAGAACACTGTCAGCTTGACATTCAGCGCAGGTAGCCCCTTCGGGACCTACGTTGAAATGCAGACTGCCTTCACAGTGCCTGCAATGAAGAGAGAAACTCTCATTTCTCTTGGTTTCCGGGTTACAGATTGCTCAAAAATCAACAGTTTTTGGCCAAATCAAAGCTACCAATCAAGTACACACTAAAGGATGATTCAAAGGAGGATGAAAAGCTATCACTAAGAGCTGTTCAGAGTCCTTGTGGATCAGCTCTTCAAATCATAAACATGCCCAGAAACTGAGCTAGAGTAGCTGCCCTCTACTTTGCATTTGAAAGATCCAAATGCAGTTCGATTTGGTACTCCCTGTGTTTAGGAAATGAATAGCAAAAAACACAAACAACCAACAAGATACGATCCCCAGTGGAGTCGCCAATTTGTTGTTGGGAAAAGTGTCCAATACGGAATGACCCTATCCCACTCTAAGGGTGATAGTTCCTTAGCAACAATCAAAGCAAAGCTATCTAAGATTACTTCTTTATGAGATGTAAAAGAGGGGAGAAAGAGATCCACTAACCGATGTCTTTCGCTAATGATTGATCCAATCTTCTCTCCTTGCTGCTTGCCCCCAGCTCCTTGCCCTTTCACTGGCCCAGCTACACCAAGATCCTGCAAAATGGCAAGAGAGGGAAACTACAAGAAGCATACATTCATAATTGATTCAAGGATTAGAATAAATCAAATACACAAGTATAACAATACACCATTGAAACACATGCATATAGAAGAACCTCAAATGCTTTATTAATGGAAGAAGTAAGATTCAGGAAGTGATACAACCATAAGAGGCCCAATCCAGCATCACCTTCCCAGCAGAAAAAAATCTCCTCTTCACCTCCTTCAAAGCAAATCACCCAATAGTTCTAAACTCAAACCAACAGCAATTCTTTACATTCACAAGATTCCAGCCTCCCTAGACCTCATGAGAGAGATCTATATATAGGAGTTTTGGAGAAAGGATGAGTCAGCTTGAGGCTGGCATGAAGCTGACTAGTTTCCTCTCCCACTTCAGTTCTTAAGTCCACTTGGAGGTTCTTGCTTCCACTTGGAGATTTGGAACCTCTCACTCATCACGAGTCGAATTCCTTGATCCAAGTGTCATTTTGGAAGCTTCCTGGGCGTTGACACCTTGAGGAATGACTCTGCCACATGTCCAAATTCGCCCAACGCAGGTAGCCTTCTTTGTAGTTGACATTCAACGCAGGTAGACAGTGGAGCAGTTGACATTCAGCGCAGATGCTCAGTGGAGCAGTTGACATGATCCAGAATTGCCTTGTTTTTGAGTGTTTTCAGGTGGAGAACTTTTGTTGAGCGCTGTGGTTTGCTGGCCTTGTTCGTCTAGGGGTAGGAACAACATGTTTAGGGACTTTGGATCCCTTAGATTATGGACATTTCATGCTTCATGCCGTAAGGCACAAAAATGTCTATAACAACCATCAACGAGATCGACAGTCACCAGGCTTTACGACGCCGGAACACGTCTCTAGCCTAGACCTCTATGTTGTGCGTTATGTTGCAAAGCGTTGTTAAGTTCATTCAATTTATTTTAGATTGATCTTTTTAAAGTTTGCCTTTCGAGGTTCACCACGAGATGTATGATACAAATTCCTAATTGCAGTCTAAAGATGATAAGAAAGCTTTTTATCTTTTCAACTTTGAAAATCCTAGCTACTAAGGGAAAAGAAAGACACCATCTTTTCTCAAAGAGCAATCAGCACACTCTAATGCACTTTTCCTAAATCAAACATGCAAACTATTAAGATGCAAATGCACAATGCAGGTGTTTGTTTTCCACTTTCTTAGTATTGATGCCTACAAAGAAAGCTTTTTGCACAACTTTGAATTTGCTTTTAAATGACAAATACAAACAAGTTTACTTTTTCGAAATCAGAAAGGGTAGAAGATATTACAACACTTAACGATTTTCGAAATAAACTTTTGTTTCGACACTTTAAAAGAGACAAACCCAAACCAATAAGCAAAAGAAAATGTATAATCAACTGTAAACAGCCAATGAACTCTCTCCTAAGATCACAATGAACAGATCTGAATCAAGGGCTACAGGATGATTATTTCACTCATGCAAAGGAAAACTGTAAATGATGCCACAAACACATAAAAACACTCACAGTCTTTTTGTACAAAAGGAAGCAGAATTTAAGCAGAGAAAAGGAGTTATCAGACTAGTACCTATGCTGGTTACAGCCTGCAAAAATCAAAGATCAAAACAGGGAAAAACAGAGCAGAGAACCCCAGCTGCACAAGGCCAAACTGGTTCAGCGCAACCTCAACACAGGGGTTTTGACATTCAGCGCAGGTAGCCTTCACGGGACCTGCGTTGAAATGTAGAACCTCTTCACAGCTGTCGCGCTGAAGGAGAAACTCTCGTTTCTCACTGGGTTCTGGGTCACAGATTGCTATTTAATCTACTATTTCAGGCCAAATAAAAGCAACAAGCAAGGTACAATCAAAGGGATGCTTTGAGGGAGTACTAAGATCTATCACAAAGGATCATCAAATCATTTGTGAGTCCATTGTTCAGATCATAGACAAGTCCAGTGGTTGGATCAAAGCAACAACTGTCTACTTTGCATCTGGGAATAGCAGATGCAGTTCGATTGTTGCTGTCAAGTCTATGAAACAAACAATGATAGAAACACAAATAAAATGACTAAACAGATCTCCCCAGCGGAGTCACCAATTTGTTGTGGGGAAAAATGCCTATACAGGACGATCCTATCCACCTAAGGTGTGACAGTGCCTTAGCAACAAACAGAGACAGCTATTCTAGTATTCTTCCTTTATGAATTTAGAATGAAGAGAGATAGATGGACTAACCGGTGTCTTCCATTTGTCCCTCGATCCGATTTCTCTTCTCTTGGAGAGTTCCCAGCTACTTGCCTTCTCGCTCGCCCAGCTTCAAGAGGTTTCTGCAAGATCACAAGAAGAGAACACTACACAAGACATGGATTCATATTCATAACTAGTTCAGGATTAGAAATAAACTAAACATACTAATGCAATCATACATCAAAGATACATCAGTATATAGGAGAAACCAAGATAGCTTTATTGATGAATAACAAGGTTCAGGAAGAGATACAACCCAGAGGGCTCCAATCCAGCATCTCCTTCCCAGCAAATGGAATTCCTATCTTCACCCCCTTCAAAGCATTAAGCACCCAATGATTCAAATCTCAAACCAACAACAATTCTTTGCAATAACAAAATTCCAGCCTCTAGATCTCATGGAGGAGAGATCCATATATAGATGTTTGGAGAGAGGATGAGTCAGCTTGAGATCTGACTAGTGTCCTCTCCCTCTATCAGTTCTTGATTCCACTTGGAGGTTCTTGCTTCCACTTGGAGATTTGGAACCTCTTACTCATCACCAGTCGAATTCCCTGAGGCAAGTGTCATTTTGGAAGCTTCCTGGGTTCTGACACCTTGAGAAATGAACTTGCCACATGTCCACTCTTGCTCAGCGTAGGTAGCCAGTGTTGCTTTTGACATTCAGCATAGGTAGCCAGTGTTGGCTTTGACATTCAGCGCAAACAGCTAGTGTAGCCACTGAAATGATCCTGAATTGACTTGTTTTTGAGCAGTTTCTGGTGGAGAACTTCTGTGAATTGTTGTGGTTTGTTAGCCTTGTTCCTCTAGGGGTAGGAACAACATGTTTAGGGACTTTGGATCCCTTAGATTATGGACATTTCATGCTCAATGCTGTAAGGCACAAAAATGTCTATAACAAAGGTTCAACACGATTTCTTCTCAAATGGTTTTTTTTACAACTTCTGAAACGTCATAGAAAAAAATATATAGCGAAAGTGCCACGATGACCTGTTTGGAGCAGCGAAACCCTAGGATCCAAAGCTCTGATACCAAATGTTATGAAACCAGCTCAAGAAAAGATAGAAAAGATAGATCAACGCCTTAGAATTCAGCCTCTTCGAGGGGGAAACCTCCTTTACATTACATAAATGAACAATTCTTGGATGATTCAAATTACAAAACCTCCTTTCTATATATAGGAGTCTAAGGAGTCACAATATAACCCAACCGACCTAACAATAATAATATAAAGCCACAAAAATAACAATAGAGGGATTCTATGGGGCACAGTAATAACAATATGGGGGCAATAGGGGCACAACAATATTAATAAGGGGTATAACTACAATAGTAATGGGGTAATCACTAGTATTATCGGGACCCAACAGAAGTTGAGCTTCAATTCTCCTCTCCCCGGCAACAGCGTCAATTAATGTTATCACCCCAAGAAACTCTTCTAGGTTGTATATCAGAGATGCTCGGGAACATTAGAAACTCAACAAAAATGTTGGAAAGTGGTGGATGAATGGAAGGAATGATGCATATTCAAGCCAGATAACCACTTCTACTATGCTTAAACCCAGACATGGGTGAACACCCTCAGACTACAAGGATTTAGACCACCAATTACTCACAATTTAAGGAAAATGTGATGATGGAGAATACTGATCACACCAGCAGATGCACAGGACCCTGCGATGGCCAGCTACAACCAGTTAAAAGGTCTATAATTCTATTTCCTAATACACAGACAGGATGACAGCTCTCTGGCATTAAAACAACAGAAACCTGCATACACATTCAATAATACTCACTAGATCTTAACACATAGGTGGGATGACATCCCCTCTAATGCTAAACATCAAGAGCACATGAAAAATGCATAACAGACACAACCTGGAACAAAGAAGAAGTGGAAAGTGAGAAATTAACAGCAAAAGAAGCTTGCATTAGCTGAAAATGAAGACCAGAAGCTGCAGGTATCACAGTAGTTACAGTCTCCAGAAGTTGAACAATACATCAGAATAACATTCATCAACCATCAACCCTTATTACATTCTATCTTCTGGGTATATATAGAGGTTGGTTACAAAAATATCTGCTATCCTATGCGTGGAGGTGTCTTAATGGACCACCAACCACATTAATTCTATGGAATGGGCCTTTGCTGTAATTTGAGTGTTTTAATGAACAAAATCAACCTTTTATGGTGCTCTACAATCCTCCTCTAAGTAGGTGACGTATAATATGGAACATGCTCCATCACTGATAAATGCTTGAACTGCTCGAGGGTGTCCTTTTTTCCTTCAGCCATTCTGTCTTTTAAAGACGGTTGCTGAAGATTTATTACGCTGGGAGCTGAAACACTGGCTGCCCTCTTCCTTTGGAAATATAGAACAGGTTAAAGGCGTGGATAGAATGGTGGAGGAACGACTATAACGGGGACAATTACTGGCCATCAAATCTAGCAGATGGATGACGGAGATGAATTGCAGGGGCTATCGTGAGAAGCGGGCAGAGTTCATCGCGAGCCGTCCGATCGCGGGCGGGCATATTCGACAGTGATCGCAAGCAGAATGTGCATGAGAGATAACGCGAGGGAGTAGGGTACGGTGGCAGTAAGTGGTTTTATCACACTGCCTATCGGAGGAGGGCGGTATTCATACGTGACCGCGCAATCGAATACAACAGCGACACGTGGCAGATATGATGGGCGCAAAACCACCGTGATCGTGCGGTAACAAGCGGACAGGTCATGTGAGCGAGGCTTGCGACTACCGTCCAATCACACAATGGATGGTCGGATGACGAGGAAACTACACGGGGTTTAATCGTGCGGTAAATATAGCAGAGATCATCGGATCGCGGGCGATTGACGGTGGAGATCAAGGTGGAGGGTTAATTACACAAGTTTCCCACTATTATGACAGGGAAATGGTTAATTCAAGGATCGAATGAAGGCACGGGGCTACATGGGCATAGATCAAAAGGTAGATAAAGCTTAACGCTTGGGGTTAGAGGGAACACAGGGTTTCGAAGGGTTTTGTAGGAGAATGGAGGAAAGAGGGGAATGAAGATATTCATAGAAGAAATAGAGACATCGAAGGTTAAGAGGGTGTGAGGAAACCGAAGGAGAAGAAGGTGAATGACCACTGTGAGCACCCTTCTCAACACAAACCAACCACCAGATCTGAATTTGACCTTTAAAAACTGAAGTTTATAGCAGAGCTAACACACCCAACCCACAAATTGCGGATAAATGACTATGCTCAGAATCCACGTAATGCATGAGCAAGAGAGTTGTTTGGTTCTACCTAGAACTGCACAATATTTCCAGGAAATGCATGGAAGTTTTTCTTGAAAAAATAAAAAAAAGCAAAGAAGCAAAAAAGCATCCCTAAAAAATAGGGATCTATTTTTAGCAACCCAAAGGAGGCACTTGAGTTATTTTTGAAAATTCTACCAAGTGTTGCTTTTTCCCTTATTTGTGGCATGCACATGATAAACCTTAACTTGACCAAATCTATTTAATCAATGCTACTAGACCTCATTTTCACATTTGATCTTGGATCTCTCACATTCTCGAGGAGATCAAGGAACCTTCAGTGTGATCATCGTCACTTTTCTGGGTGGGTTTTTCTTTTCTAGTCTTTTGTCACGTTTTCTATCACTTTTGTTGTTTATCTTATGAGAGCAATTTTTCACTTATTTATTTGAATGAATATTGTCACTTAAACTTGCTTTAGCTTGTAGAAGTTTTGTTTCAAGTTTTAGATTGCCTTTCCCAATGAGTTACCCTATTTTTGCACCAATGGTCATTGCTATGGTGACTCTCTTCACATGCTTTGTTTTCCTTTAGTATGATTGACTATTGCACTTGTTTCACTTGAATGTATCAACACTTAGATATGCGCTTAGCTTCACACAATCCTTCAGATCTTCTTGATTTCACACTCCCCTTGGGAAGATCTTGGCCTCCCCTTGCCCGGATCTCACACTTCATTATATGAACTCTAAAATATGGGAGCTCAAGGCCTCTATCTTAGCTTTTGGAATTGCACATAGGTTGTCCTAGCCTAGCCCCAACTTCACACTGCACAGTTTTAGGCAATGTTCAGTCTCTCCTCGCCTTGGCCCAAGACTAAACTACGTATTGTGTAGTTCTAGACACCAAGTTTCCCGACTGACTGCTGGGACTGCAAAATTTGTAGTTCCTATAGTCAAATAGTGACCTCTGTCAGCCATAATTATGCAATTTGTCCCATCATGAGCACAACTTGTTTCTTGATCTTGTCTTGAAGTTACTTTGGTTTTTAAGCTGACATTTTCTTTCCATGAGTGTCCTCTCTGTCCCACAGGTACAAAATTTTTTGAGCATATCTCTAGCAATTATAATTAACATGGAATCCAAGAGAGTTTTATCAAAGGAAACTGTCAAGAACAGTACTCAGGAAGAAGTTCGACAGATATCAATTGATCTACCACTTTATGTAGACACTTAATTGTTCATTGAGAAGGGCACAACATTAACATGGAAACAAGTCAAAGATACTTTTGCAGGGGACTTCAAGGAAGACTTAGAGGACTAACATATTTATCTTAATATCCAACGGTCAGGCTTATACATGGTTACATGCAAGCACCCCTCCTTCCCATCTGCAGAAATTAGCAGCTTGATTTTCTCACACACAGATGAATAGACTATGACATTGGGAAGTGCCAGTGGGATAGATATTTCCACCTTCAGGATGGAAAAATTTGAGTAGATGTATCATTTACCCCAGCCGGTGAAGCACATGGACTCATTTTTCTATGTAACCCATAGCTTTTTGAACACTAGAGATATCATCAAGTGCTGGGTGAAAGATCTATCAATGTTTAGACATACACCTAATCATGTTTACAAAACAAGGATCCTCAGGAAGTCTTATCAGTTCTTGATCATCTTTTCCTGCAAAATATATGGTTAAGAGAACACATAAACCTTTCCTAAAGGTTGGGTAGTCGTACTAGACCAGTTGGTGAATGATGGGAAGCCATTCAACTAGATAGGTTTATTTGATCATCAGTTGAAAATCCATGTGACTAACACTTGTAATCCACCCAGGAATGAGCAAGAAATTTTTTACATGTCTGCACACTTACTTGATGCAATCTATGCTCAACAAGAGTCCCTTGCATGAGCTAGACATGGAAAACAAAAGAGATTGTCGTAAATGTTTATTGCAAGTTGATTTCTGACTATAGCTATTGAGGAGTGATGGAAAAGCAAACTGACCATTTTATTATCCCATTGTACAAGCTTATATTTGAGAAAGATCCACCTTACATGTCCTGAGAAGAAACGGAGGTGATAGTAAACATTGCAGGTTGGTATGCCTCACCAGGTGGAACCTTCATCAGAGCGTTTGGTGGAGAGAAGACGTTGCATGTTATACCAAGGTATGCCACTGAAACATTGATCATGAAAGAGGTATCATATCACCTTTGCACATGGTTATAAGTAGGACTGTGTAGGAATAAGAAATCACCATGGCCCGCTCTTCCTTTGCAGATCTGATTATAAGAGATTAAGAGCTTGAAGGATGTAGATGTCAAGGTTAAGGAGATAGTCATATTTTAGTTCGGCACCAAATATTTTAATCAGTATGATCCCACAACATTTGTAAGGACCATTGTGTGAGGGATTATTTTCCATGAATCCATGGGACATTTCACTGGACAGAAGAGGACCCTTGGAGATAATTTCATAATGCCTCCAGACTCAATGATCCAGTCAATATAGCAACAACTTGGAAATATTCTCTACAAACAGTAGCAACATAGAAAGCAACAACACCATCAACAATAGGCAACAATCCAGTGTAATATAAGGGGAAGAGGAAGATTTTTGAGAAACCAGAGGCAGAGAAAAGTTGTAAGATGAAGGTAGATCCTGTCATGGATAAAGCAACTTTGGCAGTGGAAGCAAAGAGGGAGCAATGGATAAAGAGAGTAGAACAAAGGAAGAGAGAAAAGCAGAGGCTATAGGAAGCAGAACTGAAGTTGCAAGAGATAGAGAAGAAGTTGAATGAAGAACATGAGTTGAGGAGGAGAGAAAGAGAAGAGAAGGAGAAAAAGGAAGAAGAAAAAAGGAAAGGCACTATGACAAAGAAAACAATTCCCATACAGGTCGATGAGTGGGAACAACCAAAAACAGGATTGGGAGCTTTCTCAACAAATTTAGCAACTAATCAAAGTGATAGAAATGGAGTTGGAATAGTATCCACAAAATGAAGATATTGACCTTATGACAAGAGCATCAGAGGTCATCTCTTAGTCTTCACCACCTTTAGTGTCAGAACCAAATCTGAGTGAGAAAGGAGAAGGTATTCTCCTTAATGATGATCCATTCATGAATGTGTACAACTTATCATTTGATGAGTTATAGAAGAGGATTGTACACGTGCGGAGGAAGAACTTTCCAAATGATCATGTATCACCTACATTCATCAAGCAAAGGATGATAGTGGAAGACACCAAGGAACATCCAACCTCCATTACTGAAGCTATTTTGGCCTATGTAGGAGAAACAAAATCAAATTTTAAGTACCTAATGGATGAGAGTGAACAACTGGAAAAGAACTTGCAAGGATTCCAGGCAAGAGGTAGAACAACTTGGAGCATCAATGCAGAATGTCATTTTCGCAATGGGGGAGGTGAGGAAAGTGATAATTGTTGAAGTATCAACACTTTAGAGTGCCATGTGGAAGCTCTATGATGGATTTTTCACCATGAATAAAGTAGTTTTCTATGTGCATGGACTATAACAATGGAGAAAAGAGTTTGTTCAAACTCTTAAGAACATACATGCTGCCATCGCCCATGTGCAAGAGTGGACAATACGGTACAAAGGGGCTCCACTTGAATTATAAAAGAAGATGAAGCCATAGATAGAGCTTGAGAAAGAAAAGGTCTGAATGTTGATCCAAAACTATGAGTAGCTCACCCCATTCATCAATAGCATATAGGCCTGATATGCACGGTTGCACAATAGTTTAGATGTAATGGTGATAATGCATACGATCCCATCAATTGATATTTGATTCCCTCACTAATTCTAAATCAAGAACCAAATTCAGTTGGATATTGATGATTACATGGAGCAGCTAAGACAAGAAATGTCTAGGGAAGACTTGGTGCTGAGAGCACATAACATGCAAAAGTACATTGGTGGTCTTGTGATGGTTAACACCATGCTACACATGTTTGAGAATGAGTCGGATATAGGTTTTAAGACCATATACCAAGAAGCCATGGAGACAAGAGTTTGCTTTCAGAAAGACACCATCGAATAGTTAGGGGACACCATGACACGATACCAAGCTTGGCATCAATATGTGACCAAGAAAGACGAAGTGGAGGTTGCCGAGTTAGTCTTTCCCCAAACTTCAGAATCATAGTGTTTTATCTTGTTAGGTTGTTTGTAGCCTATTTTGTCTTACATAGGTACATGTGGAAAATGTAATATTATTTATAAATATGTTGTAAGTGAAATTCCAAGTGTCATTAGTGGAATATGAAAGGTCATCATGTTATGTAATGGGTTACTTGTAAATAAGTTGAAGAGTCATGAGGGTAGTCAAAGAGTGACAAGGGGAATGTCATGGGTCATCCCGCCCTTTGTTATAAATAGAACCTCATAAATCATAGAACATGCTTTTGGGAGCCAAAATTTTGGCTAGGCTTAGGCTTAGAGAAGGATTAGGAGTATTGTGAAGAGCCTTGGATTCTCCATAGCATAGAGTGAGTATACGTCTTTGGAGGAGCAAGTGTTCTTGACCGTAATGTTCCACTATTTGGGCTAGTGGTTGTCAATGGTGTATGCATGGATGGAACTTTCACTTATAATAATAATATTAGAGCTAACACACTTTCATGCATATATTGTTAATCCCATTGGACTATTTTGGTTGCTTTGGCAATGTATGTCATTTAAATTACACATCTTCTTATGAAATAATTATATGCAATTGTATGAATCCTTCTGAATGCATGTGGTTGGATTAACTCATCACTTTAATTTGTGGACTATTCTACATTTTATCTTGTGATGTCATTCCGCTCGTGTGTTCCTTTCAATCTATGTACTATTACAGGCTTCTAACGAGCACACTTCCTTTTCCCCTCTGTGTGTTAGAAGCTTCATGCATCCCAGTTGATTCTTCGCAGAGTTGCACACTTTCTCTCACCCAAATTTATCATACTTAGCTCTATGCGCTATCACGTTCAAGGCATTACACTACCACCCATTGTTGGTACTCCTACTCCAAACGGTTTGAGGTCTAGTTGGGTGATCAGGTGCTCATGTCCTAAGTGTCGTAAAATGCTCAAAATTTAAAGTGCTTAGAACTAGTTCAAAGTTGAATGATTGGAAATTCCTCGTCTTCCCAATTCTGGTGCCGCAAACGGTTCGAAAAATGGTCGCCGTATGAGGAAGTTATGGCAAAAAGAAGAATTTGCCCATAACATTAGAAATTTTAATTTTTCAAAAAAAAATTAAAAAAAGAATATTCTGTCGGGCACAAAATCCAAGGCAACCACCAAACATTAAATGTAACTACAGTTAAGTTGGTGGAATTTTGGCAGGAGCGCCAAATTTGGTGGACCCGCCATAATTGGCGGAGCTAACAGGAGTTAACTAAAGTTAGCTGGACTTTTTCTAGGGGCAAACTAGAGAAACTTTAAATGGCCATAACTTTGGCTAGGAAAGTTAGTTTTGGACGAATTGTTTTTTGATTTTGGGTATATTTCGACCTTCTGAAGCCATTGGTGTAGGTCTTACAGCCATCTGAGGTCATTTGCAGAGGTTTTGGAGCTGTGAAAGTTCTAGGAGCCACCAGGGCCCAGTTTTGTGAAGACTAGATAGGGTTGCAGGTATCCATTGGAGGTGATCCAATAGTCAATCCTGAAGGATTCAAGTGTTCTGAATCTATTTTTACCATCTATTTCTCCTGTATATACTTCTATTTAGTTGTATTTTCAATTTGAGCATTTAATAAAAACAAGGACAAGCCCGGTTGGGAGCTTTGGACCCAGCAGACGTAGCCCTGGAGGGGGTGAACTGCTTTATCAACTTCTTTTGCATTTGTGGTTGATTTATTTTTCATAAAAAATCCATTTTAATGTGTTAAATAGTAAAAGGAAATAACTCTACTATGCTTAAATCGGTCATAAACAGCTGAAAATTTCATGTGTTTTCTTTCTGCAAGACATGGAAATCTTTTAAACATGTTTAATTCTTAATTGAATACCTTGCAAACAAATTTCAAGTAGTTTCAAATTTAGATCAAGTTGGTATCAGAGCTCAAGGTTTTTGTGCAAAGATCTTCTAACTGTCTTGCAAAGTATTGATGCTTACCAGGTTGAAACTTAAAAGAGGGGAAGGACAGTTGACTAGAGAACGAGAGAATCCTCAGTCAAGGAAGGCCAGAGAGCCATCACCTCCACCTTTAATTTCACCCTCAAGAGTCTCAGAAGAAGCTTCAAGAATGTCTGAACATGAAGGAGAAATTCCTACAGAGACAGATCCAAGAGAAGAAGAAAGAGTCTTCAGAAAGGCTTTCTTAGACCTCACTGAAATGGTGAGGATATTGTACCAAGAAAGAAATGAGAAATTGGCTGGAGAAGGGTCCAAACATCCACATGAAGGAGAGGGCTCTTCAGGAGGTAAGAAGGATGATGATCATTCCAAGAAAGGACATGGAGGAAATGGTGATCCACCACACCCATCTTCACCTTCTTCCTCTTCATCTTCGTCTTCTTCTGTTCATAAGCATAGATCCTCTAGAAAAAGTCCTTTTTTGAAGCTTGATGTAAAATTCGAATTACCTATGTTTAATGGTGAAGTGAATGCAGAAAAGCTTGACAACTAGATTAGGCAGTTGGAAGTTTACTTGAGGATCCAAAATATGCATGATGATGCCACAAAGATTCAGTTGGCTTCTTTGAGAATGGATGGAGCAGCACTGGTCTGGTGGGAGGCCAAGACTAAAGAGGAGATCAAAAAATTTGGTAAGGTTACCTTAACATGGCCTGAATTTCTGTTAGCCATTAAAAAACAGTTTTATCCTCTTGCTCACATGCAGAAGGCCATTATGAATTGGCAAAATTTCAGACAACTTAAGGGTCAGAGTGTCCAAGACTACACCCAAGAATTCAGGAGAAGAGCTCTCTTGTTAGGGGTAGATTTACAGACCCAAGAAACCTTGCTGAAATACATCGGTGGCTTGCATAACTACCTTAGACACACCATCTTGATGTTTAACCCTACTAGCCTGGATGAGGTTTGTGTCCAAGCTACCCTTTTAGAGGCAAGGGGAAAAAACACATTTGAAGAGGGTAGAAACAAGGCCCCCAAGGGGAAAAAACAAAGAGAAAAACTCCAAGGGAAAGGTAAAATGAATGCATCTGTCAAACAGGAGAGTGAGAAAGTGATCTGTAAACACTGTTCTAAACCATGCCATGAGGAGAAAAACTGTTGGAAATTATATCCTGAAAAAAGACCTCAATTTAACAAATCCAAAGGGAAATAGAAAACTGCTGCTACTACATCTACACCACAAGATTTAGGGGAAGATTCAGGTGATGAAACCAAAATTGCAGCCATGGGTTTGAAAAACTTGAAGGGAAAAGAAATTGAAACTCAAGCCAACACTAGTACCTCAAACTGCCATGTACAAGCTCCTAATGAGGAAGAAAGAATTGAACTGTTTCATGTGAGGGTGATTTCAAAACATACTAAAATTGACACACTTTTTGATAGTGGGTCACAAGCAAACCTTATATCAGAGGACTTGGTCAAGCAGCTTAAACTTGAGACTGTTCCACATCCGAAGCCATATCCACTTGGATGGATTTGCAAGGATGCAAATTTACAAGTTTCAAGAAAGTGCACATTACACTTTGCAATTACTGCACATTTTATTGACACAGTTGAACTTGATGTGGTACCTTTTGATATAGCAGGAATTGTTTTGGGAAGTCCTTACTTGTTTGACAAGAAAGCTATCTTTCATCGCCATGAAAACAAATATCATCTATTCAAAGATGGCAAGGAGTTCATTGTTAGAGCTCATCGCAAGAAGACAAATATAGCGATGGTGAATGTAGGACAAGTAAAAAGGCTGGTCAATTCAAGTAAGAATTTTGTTCTTCTTATGATTAAGCCCAAGGTTGATGTGAATCATGAGTCATTTGACAATTGTGATCCAAAACTTAAATCAGATCTGTATGATGTAGTTGATGCATATCATGAGATGTTTCAGGAGCCTACAGGTTTGCCTCCTAAGAGGGAGATTCAGCATGAAATCCATTTGCATCCAGATTGTCCTCTTCCAAACATAGGCATGTACCGCATGTCTATTATGGAGAATGCTAAAATAAAGAAGCAAATCAAGGACTTGTTGGACAAGGGTTTCATAATGCCAAGTACTTCGCCATGTGGGTCACCGATTGTATTGATTCCAAAGAAAGATGGCACTTGGTGTATGTGTGTTGATTTCAGGGCCTTGAACAAGATAACGGTAAAGAATCATTACCCACTCCCAAGGATAGATGATTTGTTAGACCAGTTGAAAGATGCTCGATATTTCACTAAGCTAGACTTGCGCAGTGGATATCATCAAGTAAGAATTGAAGAAAGTTACATTTGGAAGACAGCCTTTAAAACCAAACAAGGACTCTTTGAGTGGCTTGTGATGTCATTTGGTTTGTGCAATGCACCTGCAACTTTCATGCGGGTAATGGATGATGTCTTGCGTCCTTTTCTTGATGATTTCGTTATTGTCTACTTAGATGACATCTTAATTTTCAGCAAGTCTAGAGAAGATCATGTCATGCATGTTAGAAAAGTACTTGATGTTTTGAAGAAGAATCAGTTATTTCTTAAAATGTCAAAGTGTGAATTTGGAAAGACTTCTTTGGTTTATTTGGGACACATAGTAGGAGGAGGTGCTTTGAGAATTGATCCTGCTAAGATTGAGGCTATTGTGAAGTGGCCTACTCCCAAATCCATAACAGAGGTAAGAAGTTTTTTGGGTGCAGCTCAATATTGGAGGAAGTTTATCTCTAACTTCTCTTCTATAGTAGCTCCTATGCATGCAGTGACAAGTGTGAAGCATGCTTTCCAATGGGGAGGCAAGCAGCAAAAAGCTTTCGAATCTTTGAAAGAGAAGATTAGTTCAGCTCCAGTCCTTACATTACCAGATTTGAGACAACCATTTGAGATACAAATTGATGCTAGTGATTATGCTATGGGTGCAGTTCTTCTACAGCATGGTAAGCCTATTGCTTTTCATTCTGAAACTTTTAATGGTGCTGTTGTAAATTATCCTACATATGATAAGGAGTTGTATGCGCTGGTACAAAGCGTCAAAAAGTGGAAACAGTACTTGATGGGCAAAGAAATTGTTATACATACCGACCATCAGCCCTTACAGTACTTGCAATCACAAAGCAAGTTACAACAGTCACGACACTTTAGATGGATGGGATTCTTGCAACAGTTCCATTTGGTAATAAGGTATAAGAAAGGTACTTTGAATAAGGTTGCTGATATGCTTTCAAGGCCTATTATTGGTGCTGTTACTTTACTTAAGAATGATTCCATTGTACATGATAGTTACATAGAACAATATGCATCTGATGATGACTTTAAAGATGTGTATGCTAACTTGAGTAAAGGGAATCATGTAGAGGAAAATGACTATCACATGCATAAAAATTTTCTGTTTCATTTGGGCAAGTTGTGTATACCACAGGGGGAGAGGATAAATGTCATAAGAGAAGCTCATTCTTCTCTTATTGCTGGCCATTTTGGTGTGAGCAAAACAGTTGCACATCTACAGAGGTATTGCTATTGGCCTCGCATGGTAGATTCTGTTTCAAGGTTCATAAGAGGTTGTTCATTATGTGCTACAAGCAAGCCTAGCAATAGGAAGCTTGGTTTGTATACTCCTTTGCCGGTACCTTCTAGACCATGGGAGAGCATCTCTATGGAATTTGTAGGAGGTTTGCCAAAATCTAGAAAGCAGCATGATTATTTATATGTAGTAGTTGATCGTTTCAGCAAAATGTGTATACTTATGCCTTGTAAGAAAACTATAACTGCTGAATTATTTTTTCATCATGTATGGATTCACTTTGTTTTGCCTACTTCCATTATTAGTGACAGGGATTCCAGATTTGTGGGGAATTTTTGGTCCAACCTATGGGAGATGATGGACACAAAGTTGAAGAAAAGTACTACTTTCCATCTGCAAATAGATGGACAAACCGAAGTTGTGAACAGAACCATTGTGCACCTCTTGAGAGGTTATTGCATCAAGCATCCCAAGCTTTGGGATGAACATTTGCACTACATACAGCATGCTTACAATCGTGCCAAGCACTCTTCCACAAACACCTCACCGTTTGAAGCTTGTTTTGGTTATTTGCCAAAATCACCTCTTGATTTCATTCTTGAGAAAGATGTTGCCATTGAGGGACATAGTGACATTGACAAAGCTCGTTCATTCATTGAAAGGATTCAACAAATACATCAGCAAATTCAAGAACAGCTTGAGAAGAGTCAAGGCAAGTACAAGGAAAGACACGACAAGCATAGAGTCGATCACAAGTTTCAAGAAGGAGATGAGGTATGGCTGTACATTAGTAAGGAAAGGATGCAAGGAGAAGGTAAAAAGCTGAAGCCTATTCATTATGGTCCATTCAAAATCCTCAAGAAGGTTGGAAATAATGCTTTTCAATTAGATTTGCCTTCCTACATGCAAATGTATTCTGTTGTCAATGTGGAGAACTTACATTTGTATGAACCTCCTTTGATTGTTGATCATGAAAGTGTTGTTCAGCTGCCATCTATAGAAGATTTCTCGCCAGAATTCTTAGATGAGCTGAAAGAAGATACAATCCTTGACAGAAGGACACGCACTTCAAGAAGGGGCAGTGTAGATTATGTTCGGGTTGGTTTCAAAGGCAGCAAACCGAACAAGGCAAAGTGGATGGAGGTGGACAGAGTGAGGGAGCTGTACCCTCACCTCTTTAACAGGTAGTTGAAGGCTTTTGGGTTCCAAAAGCTTCCCAATGGGGAGGCGTGATCAGGTGCTCATGTCTTAAGTGTCGTAAAATGCTCAAAATTTAAAGTGCTTAGAACTAGTTCAAAGTTGAATGACTGGAAATTTCTCATCTTCCCGATTTTGGCGCCGCAAATGGTTCGAAAAACGGTCACCGTATGAGGAAGTTATGGCAAAAAGAAGAATTTGTCCATAACATTAGAAATTTTAATTTTTCAAAAAAAAATTAAAAAAGGAATATTCTGTCGGGCACGAAATCCGAGGCAACAACCAAACATTAAATGTAACTGCAGTTAAGTTGGCGGAATTTTGGCAGGAGCGCCAAATTTGGCGGACCCGCCATAATTGGCGGAGCTAACTGGAGTTAACTAAAGCTAGCTGGAGTTTTTCTAGGGGCAAACTGGAGAAACTTTAAATGGCCATAACTTTGGCTAGGAAAGTCGGTTTTGGACTAATTTTTTTTTTTTTTTGGGTATTTTTTTACCTTCTAAAGCCATTGGTGCAGGTCTTACAGCCATCTGAGGTCATTTGCAGAGGTTTTAGAGCCGTGAAAGTTCTAGGAGCCACCAGGGCCCAGTTTTGTGAAGACTAGATAGGGTTGCAGGTATCCATTGGAGGTGATCCAATAGTCAATCCTGAAGGATTCAAGTGTTCTGAATGCATTTTTACCATCTATTTCTCTTGTAGATGCTTCTATTCAGCTGTATTTTCAATTTGAGCATTTAATAAAAACAAGGACAAGCCCGGTTGGGAGCTTTGGACCCAACAGACGTAGCCCTGGAGGGGGTGAACTGCTTTATCAACTTCTTTTGCATTTGTGGTTGATTTATTTTGTAGATCAAATTCATTTTAATGTGTTAAATAGTAAAAGGAAATAACTCTACTATGCCTAAATGGGTCATAAACAGCTGAAAATTTCATGTGTTTTCTTTCTGCAAGACATGGAAATCTTTTAAACATGTTTAATTACGAATTGAATACCTTGCAAACAAATTTCAAGTAGTTTCAAATTCAAATCATTGGGACTTCATATCGAGGAGAACCCATGAATGTTGGCAGGTCCAACACCATCAACAAAGTCTTAGTAAATAAATTTTCAATGGTTGGTAATGTTTTTTTCAAGAACTTTTCTTATCTATTTATTTTTACATTATTGTTTTTTTAGTATAAAGATTTTTCATTAGGTTTACAATAGATATTGGATATAATGAATACATAATTGTTGGTAATCACAAAGAGGGAAAGTTAATTCTTTAAGAGACTCTTTGAATATTCAAAAATTATCCAGTGAAGAAATCATCATATGAAGCAATAAGAAGAAAAACGCTAGCATATTTATATATCAATTGTTTATTAGTGATGCAATTTAAATCGTTAACATTAATCTAAAGTACAATCAAATGTGTTTGAATTTCTCTAGTGCGTTGTTGCACCATATTTTGAGTCTTGCTTTGCTTCATCACTACTACTACCACCTTAACTACTTGTGTCTCTATAATCACCATCACTTGCATCACTCTCCTCACCTGGGTGCCTACAAAAAAAGGTAGAGCATGCTCAGGACTCAACTAAGCTAGTGTGAATCACACGTCCAAATGTTGATAAATATTTTAATAATGTTGCTCCAATGAAACAAATGTTCATTAACAATGAATTATGATCAGAAACATATTGTCTTGGATATGACACTACTGAAATAGAGAGCCACCTAAACATGTAGATTTGCATGGTCCAGAGTAGCAATAGAGCATAATTGTTTGGAAATATAGATTTCACCAAAACAAATATTAAACAAGAGGAGATAAATTGTTAAATAATAGGAGCTACGGTGTATATTATGCCTTATTTACCATATTATTATTATACAAAAGCATTCAGTTGTGGTCATATTTAAAAAATACTAAGAAATTGTTACACAAATAACTCACCAAATAGAAGAAGAGATACATCAACGACTTCAAAGATAGCCTCTTTGAGGGGGAAACCTCCTTTACATTACAAAAATGAACAATTCTTGGATGATACAAATGAAAATACCTCCTTTCTATATATAAGAGTCTAAGGGCTCACAATATAATTAGAGCCTACATAACAATAATATTGTAAGGGCATAATAATAACAATAGTGGACATCTATGGGGCACAATAATAACAATATTTGGACTACATGTGCACAACAATAAGGGGATACACTAGTAGTATAGTGACCTAACATGCCCCTCTCCTCCAAAAATGTGTTATCCTCAAAGCTTGAGTAGTTATGGATGCTTCTGTATAAAATTCTCATCCTCCCATGTGGAATCTTCGGCGAGTAAGTTCTTCCACTTGGTTAGATACTTTGAAATTGATTGATTTTGTAGCCGATGGGTCCTTGATTTTATGACTTATTTAGGTTCGAATATGATTTTTCCTTCCTCGTCAAGTTCCAACAATATTGTTTGAACTGGGAGCTTATCACCTATAACTTCCTTTAAGCATGAAACATGGAAAACTGGGTGCACTCAAGAAGATGCAGGAAGCTCCAATTTGTATGCCATAGTACCAATCTTTCGTAGCACCTTGTAAGGACCATATTACTTTGGTGATAATTTATTATCCTTTGGTGGTTGTCAATGGTGTATGTATGGATGGAACTTTCACTTATAATAATAATATTAGATCCAACATGCTTTCATGCATATGTTGTTAATGCAGTTGGACTGTTTTGGTCACTTTGATGGAACATCCAGTAGTTGAGGAAGAGGGTGAACAGATGCAAGATCGAAAGCTTGCTCAGAAGATTGAGAAACCTATCAAAGTGACAAACATGGATTTGGAACAAGAGGCACAAAATGAAGATACTAACCTTATGTCAAGAGCAATAAAGGTCATATCTTCGTCTCCATGACCTCTAGTGTCAGAACCAGCCCCAAGTGAGTAAGGAGAAGTTGTTCTCCTTGATGATGATCGAGTCATGAATGTGTACAGTTTATCATTTGATTAGTTACAAAATATGATTGTACAAATGTGGAGGAAGAACTTTCTGGATGATCACCCATCACCTTCATTCATCAAGGAAAGGGAACTAGTGGAAGACACCAGGAAGGATCCAACTTCCCTTGTTGAAGCTAACTTGGCCTATGCAAGAGAAACAGACTAAAATGTTAAGTACCTAACAGATGAGAATGAAAAATTGGTAAAGAACTTGCAAGCTTCCAGGAAAGAGGTGGAACAACTCCGAGCATCAACACAAAATTTAGTTTCCGCAATGGGGGAGATGAGGAAAGCAATACTTGCTAAAGTATTAACACTTGAGAGTACCATGCAAAAGCTCTATTATGCATTTTTCACCATGCATAAATAATTTGCCCGTGTGCATGGCCTATAATAGCGAATCAAAGAGTTTGTTCAAAATGTAAAGAACATACATGCTTCCATCACCCATGTGCAAGAGTGAACAATGCAATACAATGGGGTCCCACTTGACTTAGTAAAGAATATGAAGCCACATGCAAAGCTAGAGAAAGAAAAGGTTCAAACATTGATCCAAAACTATGAACAACTCGCCCCATTCATCTATAGATTACAGGGCTCATAAGCAAAGTTGCACAATATTTTAGATGTAATGGTGAGAAATCAGATGATCTAATCAATCAGTTCCCTCACCAATGCTAAATCCAAGAACCAATTATGGCTATATATCGATGAGTACATGGAGCAGCTAAGACGAGAGGCCACTAGGGAATACTTGGAGTTGAGCGCACATAACATGCAAGAGTTCATCGGTGGTCATGTCATGGTCAACACCATTTTTCACATGCCTCGGAATGAGTTGGATACAGGTTGCAAGACCATATATGAGGATTCCATGGAGGCAAGAGTCTGATTTCATAAAGACACCATCAAATAGTTTGCAGACACCATCAAATAGTACCAAGATTGGCATTAATATGTTATTGAGAAACATCATAGTGTTTTATCTTGTTAGGCTATATGTATCCTATTTTGTCTTACACGGAAAAATGTAGGAAATGTAATGACATGTAGTTATTATTTTATTTAATGAGATGTAAATAAGAAAAATAAAATTATTGTATTGACTTGCTTCATGGGTTTCATGAGCAAGAGATTTTATTTTTGAGTCAAGACTCCCATTGAGAGTCTTTAGGATTTATTTTTCATCTAGTCATAAATTTATATTCATTATCATGTAATGAAGTCATGTTACACTTTTTAAAAGGTCAATCTTGTTTATGTAAAGTATCCTCCAAGAATTTGTCACTTACCCTCTTCAATTCGGCCTTCAACGATGGAAGAACATGCTAGAAGAAGTCATCCTAACTTCTATGGATCATGTCGGAATACAGGAAATGTATGGAGATGTATATATAGTCACACTTAGCCTCACTAAAGGCAAGAAACTCAACTTGAACTTGACAAGAAGAAGCACAAAGTAAAAAGAAAATAGAAGTGTGAAGAAGGGGTCAAGAGCAGTGCGAAGAAAGAGTCTTCAAAGAGAAGTGTGAAAGAGGGAGAAGAGGGTTTCTTCTGGGTAGTGCAAATATATATTTCTTATAGTCATAGAAAAAAAGGTTTCTTTTGGGTATAGTGAAAAGAGATTATTCTGGGGTAGCGAAGAATGATTCTTCTGGATCAGCGAAGGAGGTATTCTTTTAGGGCAGCAAAGAAGGCTTTCTTCTCGGAAAACGAAGTAGAGGTTTCCTTTGGGGAAACAAAGGAAGGATTCTTTTGGAGGACTGAGATAGAGATCTATAGACCAAGCTTCTCTTGAACAGACCATTGAAAGCCTAGAGACCGAGATTCTCTATGTAAGACAAGAAGGAGTAGTGTGAAGAATATAGACTTAGTTTCTCTAGAAGGAGCCGAGAGAGGGAATTTTAAGATCAAGAGTAAAGTTGATAGAGAGAAGAGTAGAGAATCAAGGTTAGTGACAAGGTTATTGGGAGGATACTAGAGTCAAGGGTTTGTGTCATGGTTTTGTTACTCATCAATTGAAGATCTAGAAGAAGAATTTTTATTGTATTTTCCTCTCAAGAGGTCAGAGGCATTGGCCCTTGCTGACAAGCCTACATACTGTGTCACTTGTCTTTTATTGTGCATATTGGTAGTTTTCTTGATGAAAATAACATAAAAATAACATAACAAATAAAAGAATATAAGCTAAGAAGTAAAATTACATCACAAGCAATTATCCAGAAGAGAGATATTTTAACTCTCCATGCCCTAGATTTCTCAACATGGTATCAAAGCTTAGGTGTTGAAGTCAGAAAGGGGAATTCAAATAAATTTTAAACACAAGAATCAAGCTTCATAGAAAGTCCAAAGAAATTCAAAGAAATCCAAGCCATCCAATCAAGCATTGAAGAAGGATCATAGCATATTCAAGGGCTACCAAGGACACAATCTTCAAAACCCTAGATTTCTCAACATGGTATCAGAGCTTATGTGTTGAATTCAGAAAGGGGAATTCAAATCAAGTTTACACACAAGAATAAAGATTCATAGAAATGTCAAATCAATTCAAAGAACTCCAATCCATCCAATCAAGAATCGAAGAAGGATCATAGCAGATTCAAGGGCTACCAAGGACACGATCTTCAAAACCCTAGATTGCAGAAATATACACCAAAAAGAGTCTTGAAACCATCTTCAAGAAAGAAGGAAGACTAAAACATTCGAAAGGATTGTAAATCAAGCTCTCTCTTATCAATATCTCAAGAAGAAAATCCTCTATCAAAATCAATATTAAGGAGGAAGAAATCATCAATCTCTCAAGTAAGTCTATGACTATATTTGATAATGAAAAAATGTCTTTTTGCAAGGAAAGCAATAAATTGGTTGGGGTTGCAAATTTCCTTGCATGGAAGAAAATGACGGACCTAAACCTTATTGTGAATGGCGTCATGGATGACATAAAGGGATCAATAACCCAACCTCCAAAGGATGATACTCAAGAACATGCTAGATTCATGAAGGGAGAAGTGAGAGCCTACAGGATTCTTATAGAATCTATAAAAGACTCTCTAATCCCATATGTATAAAATTTGGAGACTGCAAAAGCTATATATGACAAATTGGTAGAGTTTTTTTCCATAAGTACTACAAGAGAAGTAATCTAATTAAGGAAATAAGTCTAAAAACTGAAGATATCCAAAGAATATGGAATAACCTCATACTTTATGAGGATATAAGAAATTCGAGATCAACTACAAGAGCTGGGAGAAGTCATGTTTGATAGAGAGATTACCACAATGGTACTAAATGCACTACCAAAATAATGGGGTAACTTCACTTCACATTTATATGGAATGAAAGAGACTACTCCATTTCAAGATCTATGGTCACTCTATATGATCAAAGAAACTAGAGTGAAGGTGAAAGTTGATGTCAGACCAAATGAGTAGAGTCAAGCATATGTTGTTGTGGCAAGAAAGAAAGGGAAATTTGGAAAGTTAAGTCCTCAAAAGAAAAGGAGGAACATGGATAAGGTAAGATTCTATGGATGTCAAGAACTTGGGCACTATAGAATAGATTGTCCTAAATGTAGTAAGGACAAGAGGAATATGGAAGAAGCCCACATTATTGAAGAAGATAAAGAGCCTTAGTCAAAGAAGTGTAAGAATGAAGAAGTAAAAGATCTCTACTATGACTGAGATGATATTTTTCATTAGAAGGTAATTTTCACTTTTAAATTATATATATGAAGAAATGTATATAAGATAGGATGCATCAAATTAGAAAATAGCATCATCATAGAAGCATTAGAAGTAAGAGCCAGTGACATGAGTAACAGAAAGGATGTCAGGAACAAGTTATGCTAATTACAAAGAATAAGATTTCTTGGAAATATCATTCAAATACAAATAAGTAGAGGTCATCATCGACTTAGATAACCATACAATAAAGAAACATATGCTTAGTGAGGATATGTAATATCCCCATGTTTCTCTAATAGAATCCTCATCGAAGGATTAACCAATTTAGAAAGAAAGCAAGAGTTTCATTAGGAATTCCAAATTTTGGGATTCAAGAGATGATGGTGTGATGACATATCAGGAAATTAGGTCTAAATGATAAATTTATTTCATTCAAATGTAGCTACTACAAGAAGTCTGAATTACCAAAAGGAAATATGAGGTATTTATGCTCACATAGGTTGTTATGAAAGTGAGAAATTAACAACAAAAGAAGCTTGCATTAGCTAGTGACAAGAGAAATTAGGTCTAAATGATAAATTTATTTCATTCAAATGTAGCTACTACAAGAAGTCTGAATTACCAAAAGGAAATATGAGGTATTTATGCTCACATAGGTTGTTATGAAAGTGAGAAATTAACAACAAAAGAAGCTTGCATTAGCTAGTGAGGAAAATCGAGAAAGAGAAGAAGAAGAGAATTAAGGCTAGTGACAAGTTTCTTGGGAGGATACTAGAGTCAAGCACCTATGTCATGGCATTGGTACTCATCAATTGAAGATATAGAAAAAGAATTTTGATCGGTTTTCCTCTCAAGAGGTAAGAGGTTTTGGCCCTGGCTGAAAAGCCTACATACTTGTCTTTTATTGTGCATATTGGTAATTTTATTGATGAAAAGAACACAATAATAACATAATGAAGAAAATACTTTAAGATAAGAAGTAAAAGTACATCACAAGCAATCAAGAAGAGAAATATTTTAACTATCCATGCCCTATATTTCTCAACAAATATGTTGTATCTAAAACTCCAAGTGTCATTAGTGGAATGTGAAAGGTCATCATGTTATGTAATTAGATACTTGTAAAGAAGTTGAAGAGTCATGAGGGTAGTCAAAGAGTCACAAGTGGAATGTCAAGGGTCACCCCACCCTTTGTTATAAATAGGACCTCATAGAACAAGATTTTGGCTAGGCTTAGGCTTTGAAAAGGCTTGAGAGTATTGTGAAGAGCCTTGGCTCCTTCATAGCGTAGAGTGAGTATACTTCTTTGGAGGAGCAGGTGTTCTTGACTATAATGTTCCACGATTTGGGATAGTGGTTGTCAATGGTGTATGTATGGATGGAACTTTCACTCATAATAATAATATCAAAGCTAGCATGCTTTCATGCATATGTTGTTAATGCAGTTGGACTATTCTAGTTGCTTTTGAAATGTATGTCATTTAACTTACACATTTTCTTATGAACAACTTTGTATGCAATTGTACAAATCATGTTGAATGCATGTTGTTGGATTAACTCATCACTTTAATTTGTGGACTATTCTGCATTTTAGCTTGGGATGTCATTCTGTTTATGTGTTCCTTTCAAGCTGCATACTATTACAGGCTTCTAAGGGGCACAAATCCTTTTCCCCTCTGTGTGTTAGAAGCTTCATGCACCCCACTTGATTCTCCGCAGGGTCACACACTTACTCTCACCTAAAGTTATCATACTTACCTGTGCATGCTACTGCAATCAAGGCATTACACTACCACTAGCTTCTAGGACTCCTAATCCAAATAGTTTGAGGTCTAGTTGAGACTTCGTATCGGGGAGATCCCCTTAATGTTGACGGGTCCAGCATGATCAACATTTCTAGCACTAGAAGGAGGGCCAAATGACAAGCTGAGCCCTCGAAGTCTGTTTTGAATTTCTGCACATATTTCATGACTTATGTTGAAATCATAACCCCAACATGTTTTTCTCACGTTGTTGATTTTGAAGTGTCAGTGAGAATTATAGATGACTTGTCCAGATACATGTTCAATGACGAGGATGGAACAACCTTGTTTAGGCACACAATTTTTTTTTTGGCTTTTGTGTCAGACATGATGTCCCCTCAGATGAAATTTCCTGTGGGTTGTTCACTTTCACGTTCAAAGGGAGTGTAAAGAAATGGTGTCACACATTTCTTGCAGCCTCTATACACTCTTTTAATCACTTGTTCAGAGAATTATGTCGTGCTTTTGTCCATTATGACTGTAAATCCCTTAATAAAAAAAAAATAAAATTGAAAAAATCACTTGACAAATCTCTTCATGAATTTCATAATCGTTTTCTGGACTACTATTATGAATTTCCTAAAGATGAAGTTGAATGGGAATTTCTAGAGGAAATATTTCAGTATCTTGTTAACATTTCTGAGAATCTAAATGAGCTAGAATCATTCAAACTTCTCCCAACATACCATGGTGCTAGAGCTTCTAAATCTACGATGGACAAGGTTGTTGTCCCAAGTGACCCTCTATCTGCTTCTCATAAAAAAACTCTAGCTCCGTAGGTCGAGGTGGGAAAAGTTGAGAATCCTGATTTATCACCATCTCCTCCTACCCATCTTTTTAGGATTTATGTGTAGATTTGGATTGTAGCCTTGATGATTTTCATGTGGTTTTATCTCCTCATCCTCTGTCCTTTGGTTCCTTTGATCCTTGGGCTTTTGGTTTGTTGTGTTCAATTGTCTCGGATCTGATGTTCAGAAGGATCAAGTTTTGGACAAGATGGTGTTGAATATCCATCCTATGCTATTATTTTCTATGAGTATGTGTGGGAGTTTCAACAAGAACCTGTGGTGAAGGATGACCTCCTTTTGTCTAAACCTCATCTGCTTCATCCTGACATCTTCCACACTTCTACCATTTCTGTTCAATCTTATGGAAATTCATTTCTAGATGTTTCTACTTCCGATCATTTGTAGAACACGTGCAATGCTAGTTTTTCATTGGATTGCAGAGATGACAATTCTATCTTCCTTAATCCACCCAAGATCTCATCTTACCTTTTCAGAAACATAGAGGGTGAAATTTCTCATTTTTCATAATCCCCTCTTTATGATTTGTCATATCATGAGGATGCCACTATCCATCATCTTGAACTTTTTAATAATGGTTGTCATGATATTTTCATTCCTTCATTTGATCATGACTTAAATTTTCCTATTATTGATATTTGTAAGCCACCGATATTTGATGAATCATCTTCTAATGAATTGGAAACTCCTTAAGCTATCGAGGCACTTCAGCCCAAGCTAATAGTTATGTTAGGTTCTCATAGTCTTGAGGTTAGTTTAGCTTCAGATTATAAATTTATTTAATCTTTCCAGGCACCTCATCACTCTGTTGTTTACACTAAAAATCAATCTATTTCATAGTTTTCGCATCCTCCACCAGAATCACACAATCCTTTTTCTCAAGAATTAGAGAAGTCACACATAGCAAGGACTGCTGCGAAACATAATTTTTCTTCTTTATTTATGTTTTCTTGTTTTCCAAGTTTGAAGGTGTGTACATGCTTGCCTTCCATGCACAATGCGATAAGACACCATGATACATCTGCATAGTGCCTTTCATGTTCTTTTAATTTTTTCTTTCTATGGATGCATTCAAGCTTCGAACATATTGGTTTGCATCGTTTTATCTCTCTTTCCTGTTGGTTTACTTGCATAACTTTCTTGTCGACTATGCCCTTACCTACATGGGCCAACTAATGCGTCAATGGCTACATTGGAAGTATCACTTTACATGAGTTGCCCTATGTTCTACTTAGGTTAGGATTAGTAGTGTTTTATTTTCTTGTTTTTTTTCCTGATTTTCTTATTTTATTTTGCTTTTTCTTTCTTCTTTTCTTTTCTTTGTTTGCTTCCCACTTATAGGTTAGTTTTCGCATGAAACCATGTTTGGATTCCTAAAAAAGCAGGGTGAAATCCAAGAGGAACCTGTACAACTATCAACACTTGGTTACCTATTTATTCCCTCCTTCTATGTAAATCTTGCATTTCTTCTAGTTGATGATACCCTGATGGAAAATATGTTCCTTTCATAGAGATTCATGGTGGAATCACGATGCTTGCACCCTTAACTAGTACCAGCTACTCTAATCAGTTTTATATATTCAATTAACCCTTCTCAACTCATTCAAGTAGATTAAGGAGAGGGGGAAACCTTAACAAGTATGTTAGAGCTATATATAAATATCCTTCTCTAAAGGGATAACCTCTTCTACTCTCAATATGTTGGGATCCCTCTCCCACTTCATGAAACAAATAAGTGCCTATGCAAAGTTCTTTGAAAAATGATAAAATGAAAAAATAAAATAAAGGGCGAAAGAAGAGAAAGGATTCTGCGTGGAGAGGTGAAGCAAGTAACTCCGCCGGGGTACTGTCTAGGCTTGCTATCAGTGGAGCAATGCTTGTGTTCCTGAAGTGACTTCACCAGGGTACTGTCTAAGCCTAGTGGCAGTGTAGAAACACCAGAGATGAAATTAAAAATATGAAAGTATATTTACTTGTCCAACTATATACCCCTCATCCCAATTAAAACAACTTAGTTCGACTTGCCTTGGTATGTGTGCTTCTGATAAAGAGAATGGTAGGGGCTACATCTTTAACTCAAGCTAGTGAAGAAGTTATGATAATCAAAGAACCGAACAATAATTCTGGAAGAGTTAGACTTTCTCCTCATGAGGCAAGGTCCATACAAAGAGCTAGAATTATACTAGTGTGTCACCAATGTTGTAGCGGCTACAACCACCCTCAGAAATGTTTCCTATGATTCATTTTGGAGAATCCCTTATAAACCACAACAACTAATCTTGAACTAATCTAGGTACTTTTGCTTCAACTCAGCTTTATTCCTTTCATTGTGGCTTGTATTTGCTCACTTAGTTCCTTTTCTAACCCACAAACCAATCTCTTTCCTTAGTCTTTCCATAGTTTCGGGCTTACCTTAGAGAGTTGCACAATTCTTGAGGGCAACTCGCCTTGCTCTTGGGAATTGCACAGTCCTAATTTCCAGTAAGCATTGATCTCAAGAAATGTGAAAAATTGGATGGAAACTAGCCTTAAGCTGGGAAATTGTGCAGACTTGAGAGGCAAACCAGAGCCACCCTATTATCACCACAAGAAACTCTCCTAGGTTGTATATCAAAGATGCCTGGGAACATTACAAACTCAACAAAAATGTTGGAAAGTTGTGGATGAATGGAAGGAATGATGCATATTCAAGCCAGATAACCACTTCTACTATGCTTAACCCCAGACATGGGTGAACACCCACAGACTACAAGGCTTTAAACCACCAATTACTCATAGTTTAAGGAAAATGTGATGATGGAGAATACTGATCACACCAGCAGATGCACAGGACCCTGTGATGGCCAGCTGCAACCAGTTAAAAGGTCTGTAATTTTATTTCCTAATGCACTGACAGGATGACAGCTCTCTGGCATTAAAACAATAGAAACTTGCATACACATTCTATAATACTAACTAGATCTTAACACAGAGGTGGGATGACAGCCCCTCTAATGCTAAACATCAAGAGCACATGAAAAATGCATAACAGGCATAGCCTGGAACAAAGAAGAAGTGGAAAGTGAGAAATTAACAACAAAAGAAGCTTGCATTAGCTAAAAATGAAGACCAAAAGTTGCAGGTATCACAATCGTTATAGTCTCCAGAAGTTGAACCTTACATCAGAATAACATTCATCAACCATCAACCCCTATTACATTCTGTCTTTTGGGTATATACAGAGGTTGGTTACAAAAAATATCTACTATCCTATGTGTGGAGGTGTCTTAATGGACCACCAACCACATTAATTCTCTGGAATGGGCCTCTGCTGCAATCTGAGTGTTTTAATGAACAAAATCGACCTTTTTTGGTGCTATTCAGTCCTCCTCTAAGAAGGTGATGTATAATATGGAACATGATCCATCACTGATAAATGCTTGAACTGCTCGAGGGTGTCCTTTTTGTCATTCGGCCATTCTGTCTTTTAAATGCGGTTGCTGAATATTTATTACGCTGGGAGCTAAAACACTAGCTGCCCTCTTCCTTTGGAAATATAGAACAGGTTAAAGGCACAGACGGAATGGCGGAGGCATGACTATAACGGGGACAATTACTAGTTGTCAGATCCAGTAGATGGACAGTGGAGAATGAATTGTAGGGGATATTGGTAGAATCGGGTGGAGCGCGTCGTGAGCCGTCGGATCACGGGTGAGCAGATCCAACGGTGATCGCAAGCAGAAGGTGCACGAGAGATAACACGTGGGAGGAGGGTACGATGGCGGTAAGAGGTTTTATCACACCGCCTATTGGAGGAGGGTGGTATTCATATGTGACCGCGTGATCAAATACAATAGCGACACGTGGCAGATATGATGGGTTTGAAACCATTGCGATCGCGCGTTAATAAGTGGACAGGTTGTGTGAGCGGGGCTTGCGACTACCGTCCGATCACACAACGAACAGTCGAATGACAAGGAAAGTGCGTGAGGTTTAATCGTGTGGTAAGCATAACAGAGACCGTCAGATCATGGGTAATCGACGGTGGAGATCAAGGCGGAGGGTTAATTACACAGGTTTCCCATTGTTATGATAGGGAAATGGTTAATTCGAGGATCGAATGAAGGCACGACACTACATGGGCGCAGATCAAAAGGTAGCTAAAGCTTAACGCTCGGGGTTAGAGGGAACACGAGGTTTGAAGTGTTTTGTAGGAGAATGGAGGAAAGCGGGGAATGAATACTTTCATAGAAGAAACAAAGACAACGGAGGTTAAGAGGGTGTGAGGAAACCGAAGGAGAAGAAGTTGAATGACCACTATGAGCACCCTTCTTGGCACAAACTAACCACTAGACCTGAATTTGACCTTTAAACACTGAAGTTTATAGCAGAGCTAACACTGGCTCCTTTTGGGGATGAGATCCTCCCTGTGAGGTCTCAAGAACTGTAGACCAATGCCTTCATACAAAATCAGCATAAAAACATTGCCTAGTATCCATTGGGTATGGAGTCAAATTAAGCCTGCATTAGAAACTGTAAAGAAAATTCTTACAATCATTAAGGCCCGAGAGCCTTAAACAACACAAATATTCAAAAATTAGCCAACTGATGAGCCATCAAAATTGTTTCTTCTGCTCTTGGCCCCTTCATCATAGATCAGAAAAAATAAATTAATTTGATACTTTACCTCAAAAATTTTAGGACATCTGAGCTTAATAGGTAAATATGGATCAAATTTCATCTCCCTTTTGTGTGCTCTCCTCCTTGGATGTTCATTGTGTGAGCCTTTGTACACATGTTGAATAACCACATTTGTTGTGTACTTGTCTGTGTCTTTTGTGGCCCACACAATAAATATGAATGGTATACCAATATGTTCATGTGTAGGGGACACAGAAACATTATCTGCTTCTGAATCTTTCTTTGAACAATCCTCATCCAAGGAGGAGTCCCACAACTGTACACCCTCTTCCTCTGTCATCTGATAAGCTGCCTTTCTAGTCTGTGTGGAGGCCATCTGAGCAGGCATGAGAATATCAAGACTGAGATGATCAGTATCAGCCTTGGGCTTTGAATTATGGCCTGCCTCAGAGTTCGGGGTCAACTGTGAGGGAATTTTACTTGAGCAGGTAGAGGGACGAAAGATGATGGGGAGCTTTCCTCTCCCTTATTGATCACTAGACTGGGGATGATAGTAGGCTGGATCATTTGAATATTTGCATAATCAAGGGAAGATGGGCTAGCTTCAAGCTCAAATTCTTGTAGGATGAAGGGGTCAGCTGCTGATTGCTCTTGCGGATAAGCTTGTTGTTCTACAGCTATAACAAACTCATGAGCAATACCTTTGGGTAATACTTCTTCATAGGAAACTTTTTTTAATAAAGGGGAATTGCCCTTATCTTGCAAACCATGGAACTCCTCCTCTTCTTCAAACAGCTCTTCTTCCATGACTAAATTTTGACAAAGGGTCTTCACCCTTTGATCTTCGTTTTCATCTCTGTTTCTTTGCAAAATCTACAATTGTTCTCGTGCTCCTCTATATGGATCTGGCTTTGAAAGAGTAAAGGAACAAGGAACTCTTGCTTCCTCAGAATACTACTCCGCCTTTAATTTGGAAACTTCAGAGGCCAAAAATTCTATCATCCTAGCTAGTTCATCGATCTCAAGCTCTGAGGATTATGAGGACTCTCCTCCCTGTCTTCTCTTTTCAGCATCACCTTCAAGTCTTTATGCAGCCAGAATGTTTGCTTCTACTTCAAAGGTTGCATTTTCCATATCAGCCAAAGAAGCACATCTCCTTTCTCTTAACAGCAGGCAGCACTGAGAATCGAAGGCATTAGCATAAGTGATCATAATAGAAGTAGGGGTGGGTCTTACTTCAGCTGGCATTCTACTATACATATGATTGAATCTGATGTTGAAATCAGACAGCAACTCACCATCTTCTCTCTGCAAGTTCCCAAATTCAGTATGATAAAAGAGCAGATTTTTACTATCCCCCCAGTGTTTTAGGAACACATCATCTAAGGCCTCAATATCTGCAATAGACCTAGGGGGTAATTCTCTAAACCATTTTCTAGCCTCTCCTTCTAGGCTTTGGAAAAAAACCCTCATCCAGACATCCTCTTCATTGATATCGAGGTTATCAGCATAGCTATAAAACGCCTCAAGGTGTTCTTCAGCTGATTCTCTTTCTGTACCAGTAAACTTAGGCATAAATTCTTGATAATCTCCCATAGGCATGGCATTCAAAGGGACAGGCAAGACCAAGGGTCCATACCTAGCAGCAACTATTCTTTCTATCTTTGTGAGAGCTTGTTGACCTGCCATGACTAGGGTATATGAAAGGATACTGGTGGACTGAGTGGTATGAATCAATGAAAAGAATGACAGAAACAGAGGAATATGATGGACAACATGGACATCCTCTTTCAACTGAGGTTCGAAAGGGAAATGAGTGACTAAGGAGCTTTATTAATCTCTGAAGGTGACTTCTTCACTAGTAGAGATACATGGGAATTCTAAGGCTTACCTGGTCCTGATGCTCCTTTCTGCAATGTTTTCTTCTGCTTAATGATCTTTTCAGGATTAGGCACTGGTTCAATTAGTTATTTCTTACGATTTCTTCAAGTATGTCTCATAAACTGAGCCAGAACTTCAATGTCGGATCGCCAAATGTTGGTCTTCCTCCAGTGGAGTTGCCAGATAGATAATTACAACCAGAAACTATGTCCAGACCTTGTCTATCATCAAAATATGCAATTGTGTCGTTCTCCCAAGGAAGCTGTTATGAAACCAGCTCAAGAAAAGATAGAAACGATAGATCAACGCCTTAGAATTCAGCCTCTTCGTGGGGGCAACCTCCTTTACATTACATAAATGAACAATTCTTGGATGATTCAAATGAAAAAACCTCCTTTCTATATATAGGAGTCTAAGGAGTCACAATATAACCGAACCGACCTAACAATAATAATATAAAGCCACAAAAATAACAATAGAGGGATTCTATGGGGCACAGTAATAACAATATGGGGGTAATAGGGGCACAACAATATTAATAAGGGTTATAACTACAATAGTAATGGGGTAATCACTAGTATTATAGGGACCCAACATGCCCCTCTCCTTCAACAAAGTGTTGTCTTTTGAATCAGTGATCGGAGAATCCACAGTTTTAACATCTTTATACCAACGTTTCAAATCCCAAGTGGGATCTCTAAAATCCAAAAGTGTTGTCCTCAATGCTTGAGTAGTTCTGGATACTTCTGTATAAAATTCTCATCCTCCCATGTGGAATCTTAACTGGATAAGTTCTTCCACTTGATAAGATACTCTGAAATTGATCGATTTCGTAGCTGTCAAGTTCTTGTTTCTGTGATTGCTTCCAGTTCCAATATAATTTTTCCTTCCTCGTTAAGTTCTGGCAATATTGTTTGAACTGGGAGCTTGTCGCCTATAACCTTCTTTAAACATGAAACATGGAAAACTGGGTGCAATCGAGAAGCTGCAGGAAGCTCCAATTTGTATGCCATAGTACCAATCTTTTGCAACACCTTGTACAGACCATAATACTTTGGTGATAATTTATTATCCTTCTTAGCTTGCTTGAGGGACATTTTTTGATATGGTTGTAGCCGTAGGAATACCCAATCACCTACATCAAAACTTCTTTCACTGCGATGTTGATATGCCTGTTGTTTCATTCTATTTTGTGCCAACACGAGGTTATCCTTTAAGAGTTGGAGGACTTGTTGTTGATGTTCGATGTGATGTTCCACTGCCTAAACCTTAGAATTTTCTCTTAAATATGATGTGATGGATGGTGGTTGATACCCATAAAGTGCCATAAATGGGGTCATTTTTGCTGCTATATGGAAGGAAGTGTTATACCACCATTCAGCCAGAGGCAACCATTTGACCCATTGTGTCTGTTTATTAGATACAAAGCAATGAAGATATCCTTCCAAACATTTGTTTACTATCTCAGTTTTCCCATCGGATTGAGGATGATAAGATGAGCTATGAGCTAGCTGAGTACCAGGACAAGAAAATAATTATGTCCAAAATTTTCCAGTGAAAATGGGATCTCTGTCAATTACAATAATCTTTGGGTTTCCATGTAGCTTTTGAATTGTTTCCATAAATGCAGCAGAAACTGTACTGGCTTTAAATGGATGTGATAATGCACAAAAGTGTGCATACTTGGTAAGTCTGTCAACTACCACCATGATGACACTCTTTCCCTCAGACATGGGTAAACCTGTGATAAAATCCATTGAAACCTCCTCCCAACGTTGGTTTGGAATGGATAAAGGTTGTAATAGACCTGGTGTCTTAATTATTTCAACTTTATTTTGTTGGCAAACCAAACATTCTGCCACAAACTTTTGAATATCTGATTTAAGGCCATCTCAAAAAAATTCATTCTTAACCCTATCGTAAGTTTTTAAAAATCCTGAGTGCCCTCCTAACGGAGAAGTGTGCAATTCCATAAGAATCTTTTGTTTTAGCTGGGAATCCTTATAGGGGTATAAGCGATATTTGTACCATAACGAATCATTTTTCCAGCTAAATGTATCAAACATAGTGGAATCTTGTTGTAACTTTCGAATAAGTGCCCACACTTCTTCGTCATTCTTCCATTCCTCCCTTGCTTCGTTTATCTAATCTGGTTGGATAATAGAAATGGCGCACAACAATGCTTCCACATCCTCATCCTTTCTTGAGAGTGCATCTGCCACCACATTTTGCTTCCCTTTTTTGTAGATGATTTCAAAGTCATAACCCAACATCTTTGTGACCCACTTTTGTTGCTCTTCAGAGGATAATCTTTGTTCTAAAAAGTATTTAAGGCTATCATGATCCATTTTTACCTTGAAGTGTCTTCCCATTAGGTAGGGTCACCATTTCTTAAGTGCATGGAGTATTGCCAACATTTCCTTCTCATAAATAACTTTGTTTAAAAACTTTCCCTTGATTGGACGACTTTCAAAAGCAATGGGTCTTTCATCTTGCATTAGAACAGCACCAATTCCATTTCCTGAAGCATCACATTCCACAATAAAGGTTTTTGTGAAGTCCAGTGTAGCTAAGACTGGTGCTTGGCACATTGCCTCTTTAAGATGTTCAAAGGCCTTTGTTGCTTCTGGAGTCCATGAAAATGCATCTTTCTTCAATATTGTTGTTAGAGGTGCTGTTATTCTCCCATAATTCTTAACAAACTTGCAATAATACCCTGTCAACCCGAGAAATCCTCGCAGATGCTTTATGGATGTGGGGATTTTACATTCCTTAATGGCTTTAATTTTGCTAGGGTCTACCTTAACTCCTTCATGAGATGCAATATGACCCAGATATTCCACCTCTTGGACTCCAAAGAAACATTTGGATCTTTTTGCATATAATTGTTTCTCCTCCAATAGTTGTAGCACCCTGTCAACATGTTCAACATGATCCTTCCAAGACTTGTTGTAGATTAGTATATCATCAAAAAATACTAACACAAATTTTCTAAGGAATGGTTTGAAAATTGAATTCATCAAACCTTGAAATGTTGAAGGTGCATTTGTAAGGCCAAAAGGCATGACCAAAAATTCATAATGACACTCATGAGTTCGAAATGCTATTTTCGGAATGTCTTCAGTCTTCATTATGATTTGATGATATCCTGAACGAAGATCCAACTTGGTGAAGTAAATTGATCCATGCAATTCATCCAGTAATTCATCAATGACAGGAATGGCAAACTTATCTTTAATACTGAGCTTGTTGAGCTCCCTATAATCCAGACACATGCGCCATGATCCATCCTTCTTGTGCACCAATACTACTGGAGCAGAGAAAGAACTTTGACTCCGTTGAATTATACCAGCCTCTAGCATTTCTGCAACCATATGTTCAATTTCACTCTTTTGGACATAGGGATATCTGTACGGCCTGAAGTTTGGAGGAACACTTCCTGGATCAGATGAATAACATGATCATGATCATGCATAGGTGGGAGACCTTTGGGAGTCTCAAATACTTTGGAATGATTGTCCAGGACTTTTTGGAGATCTGGAGAAATAGATGATTCCAATGTGGAAACATCTAGCGAACATAATTGTGCAATTACACCTCTTTGTTCCTTTTTTAGAAGCTTTGTCATACCATTAGAGCTGATTATCTTTCTTGGTTTCCCTGCAATACCTCTTAATTCAACTTCCTTTCCTTCCGTAGAAAATTTGATGAAAATTTCTTGAAAATTAAAAGCTATTGTACCCAAGGATTGTAGCCATTGGACTCCTAGTACAACATCAGCGCCTCCCATTGGAATGGAAAGCATTGGGCTAGTCAATACATACTCTCCCATGGATAGCTTGATATTATGGCACTTTCTAGAGCAATTTATTGTTCCTCCATTTGCAATCATCACTTGACACTCTGGTGCTGGATATAGGAAGCAATTCAATTCTTTTGCTACCTTACAATGAATAAAATTGTGGGTGCTTCCTGAATCAATCAACACTATTACCTTTTTCTTCTTGATTTGTCCTTCTATCTTGATGGTTTGAGGAGTGGTAATTCCCACTAATTCATTACAAGGTATGGTCAATTTATTTGTTCTTCATCTAGGCTTTGTTCCTGGAGTATATCCTCTTCTTTTGACCTTTCTTGCTCCTTTTCTTCTTCCTCTTCACAATCTATGTAGAATAATTTCTTCTCAGCACACTTATGACCTTTAGTGTATTTGCTATCACAACTGTAACAAAGCCCTTTTGCTCTTTTTTCTTCCAATTGTTGTGGTGTCAACCTTATAGGTTGTGGAAGACTAGGGGCAACAACACTTCCGTCTTTATAGTTGTGAGTGGTATGCTTCCTGGTTGCCGTAATTTTGCTTTCCATTTTTCTTGCTAACCTGAATGCCTTCTCTAATGAATCAGGTTCCCAAAGACGAACATCATGTTGGATATTATCCTTTAAAGACCCTATGAACACATCAATCCTATGCTCCTCTGGAATATCTTTTACCCTTATGTTCAATTTCTGGAACTCCTCAATGTGCTCCATTATTGAACCCTTTTGTTTGAGACTTATCAATTGGCTAAAAAAAGTGTTGCTTTTCGTATCCTCATAATGTGCTATCAATTCTTCTGTAAAAATTGCTCAAGTGATAAATTGTTTACGAGAGCAAAGCCATTGATACCATACAAGCTTATTTGGTTCCAAATATAAAGTTTTCATATGTACCTTTTGTGTGTTTTGCACATTATTGAGATCGAAAAATTGCTCCATTTGTAATATCCATGTTGCGGGATCCTTGCCATCAAACTTCCTCATATCGATTTTTGGAATATGGTGGGTTTTCGATCCCACATTAGAGTCTATGAAATCATGATTAACATTTCTTTTGTTCGCATCATGAGTTTCCTTTACTACCTTTTCACCATTGGTAAGTATTTCTTATAGAAAATTTGTCAAATCTGTCTTCAAATCTGCCATGCCTGTCTTCAAATTTGTGTTCAAATATATCTTCAAGTTGTCCATCTTAGCTTCCATGCCATTCATTTTAGCTTCCACACAATTCATCTTAGCTTCCACGCCATTTATCTTAGCTTCTGTTAGCTTTTGTGACAGTGACATTTGTTGCACTTGTTCTTGTAATTTTGATATATCATGTAGCATTTCTTCCTCTTCTTCATGAGTCATGCTCGAGCTTTCAGGTTCCTTACTAGGTATTTTCATTTTCTTTCCTCAGGGTATCAGTTACCGATAATAATTCTCTACTATGCCCTTTGAATTCCTTCAAAATAAATTTCAAACCAAGCTTAAGCAAAAATTTAAGAAAATCTACACACCTTTTTTCACTTTGTAGGAGCTCGATATTGCCTCTAATGTATCTCTGTACTTTCCAATCATCTAGTTCTGAATTTGTGACCTACAGTAGCCCTCTATGTCCTCTTTCCAATGCCACAATTCTGACCCAATTTGGATTCTCCAAGGAAGAGTTATGCGAAATCTCCCACAGTGACTTGATTATAGACTAGTTCAGTAGAGCGAACTTGTACGACGTGCCACGAGTCACTGTTTCGACCTTTGGATCTGAAAAATTCATACAAGAAACTACAGTCTGTCCTCTTTCTGTACCTTCTTACGAAATTTCAATCTGATCCCCAGAGAGAAAGTTATGACTATTTTCCCCAGGTCACCTGTTTGGAATGTAATTCAGGAGTCTGCAAAAAGACCAACTTCCTTAGATCATATCTCCGCAAATATAGAGTGAAAAGCTCTGATATTCGGACCCAAGGTTCAGCGCGATTTCTTCTCAAATGGTTTTTTTTGCAACTTTTGAAACATCACAAAAAAAAAGTTATAGCGAAAATGCCACGATGACCTGTTTGGAGCAGCGAAACCCTGGAATCCAAAGCTCTGATACCAAATGTTATGAAACCAGCTCAAGAAAAGATAGAAAAGATAGATCAACGCCTTAGAATGCAGCCTCTTTGAGGGGGGAACTTCCTTTACATTACATTACATAAATGAACAATTCTTGGATGATTCAAATGAAAAAACCTCCTTTCTATTTATAGGAGTCTAAGGAGTCACAATATAACCCAGCCGACCTAACAATAATAATATAAAGCCACAAAAATAACAATAGAGGGATTCTATGGGGCACACTAATAACAATATGGGGGCAATAGGGGCACAACAATATTAATAAGGGGTATAACTACAATAGTAATGGGGTAATCACTAGTATTATAGGGACCCAACAGAAGCTGAGCTTCAATTATCCTCTCCCCGACAACGGCGTCAATTAATGTTATCACCCCAAAAAACTCTCCTAGGTTGTATATCAAATATGCTCGGGAACATTACAAACTCAACAAAAATGTTGGAAAGTGGTGGATGAATGGAAGGAATGATGCATATTCAAGCCAGATAACCACTTCTACTATGCTTAACCCCAGACATGGGTGCACACCCTCAAACTACAAGGCTTTAGACCACCAATTACTAACAGTTTAAGGAAAATGTGATGATGGAGAATACTGATCACACCAGCCAATGCACAAGACCCTGTGATGGCCAGCTGCAACCAGTTAAAAGGTCTGTAATTCTATTTCCTAATACACAGACAGGATGACAGCTCTCTGGCATTAAAACAACAAAAACCTGCATACACATTCAATAATACTCACTAGATCTTAACACATAGGTGGGATGATAGCCCCTCTAATGCTAAACATCAAGAGCACATGAAAAATGCATAACGAACACAACTTGGAACAAAGAAGAAGTGGAAAGTGAGCAATTGACAGCAAAAGAAGCTTGCATTAGCTGAAAATGAAGACCAGAAGCTGCAGGTGTCACAGTAGTTACAGTCTCCAGAAGTTGAACCATACATCAGAATAACATTCATCAACCATCAACCCTTATTACATTCTGTCTTCTGGGTATATATAGAGGTTGGTTACAAAAATATCTGCTATCTTATGTGTGGAGGTGTATTAATGGACCACCAACCACATTAATTCTCTGGAATGGGCCTTTGCTGTAATCTGAGTGTTTTAATGAACAAAATCAACCTTTTATGGTGCTCTATAGTCCTCCTCTAAGCAGGTGACGTATAATATGGAGCATGCTCCATCATTGATAAATGCTTGAACTACTCGAGGGTGTCCTTTTTTCCTTCAGCCATTCTGTCTTTTAAATGCGGTTGCTGAAGATTTATTACGCTGGGAGCTGAAACACTGGCCGCCCTCTTCCTTTGGAAATATAGAACAGGTTGAAGGTGTGGATAGAATGGTGGAGGCACGACTATAACGGGGACAATTATTGGCCATCAAATCCAGCAGATGGACGACGGAGAATGAATTGCAAGGGCTATCGTGAGAAGCGAGCATAGTGCATCGCGAGCCATCCGATCACGGGCGGGCAGATTCGACAGTGATCACAAGCAGAATGTGCACGAGAGATAATGCGCGGGAGTAGGGTACGGTGACGGTAAGCAGTTTTATCACACCACCTATCAGAGGAGGGCGGTATTCATACGCCACCGCGTGATCGAATACAACAGCGACACGTGACAGATATGATGGGCGCGAAACCACCGTGATGGTTCGGTAACAAACGGACAGGTCATCTGAGCGAGGCTTGCGACTACCATCCGATCACAAAATGGATGGTTAGATGACGAGGAAACTACACAGGGTTTAATCGTGTGGTAAACATAGTGGAGATCATCGGATCATGGGCGATTGACGGTGGAGATCAAGGTGGAGGGTTAATTACATAGGTTTCCCAGTATTATGATAGGGAAATGGTTAATTCAAGGATTGAATGAAGGCATGGGGCTACATGGGCATAGATCAAAAGGTAGATAAAGCTTAACACTTCGGGTTAGAGGGAACACAGGGTTTCGAAGGGTTTTGTAGGAGAATGGAGGAAAGAGGGGAATGAAGATTTTCATAGAAGAAACAGAGACAGCGGAGGTTAAGAGGGCACTGTGAGGAAACCGAAGGAGAAGAAGGTGAATGACCACTGTGAGCACCCTTCTCAACACAAACCAACCACCAGACCTGAATTTGACCTTTAAACATTGAAGTTTATAGTAGAGCTAACACACACAACCTAGAAATTGCGCATAACTGACTATGCTCAGAATCCACATAATGCATGAGCAAGAGAGTTGTTTGGTTCTTCCCAGAACTGCACAATATTTCCAGGAAATGCATGGAAGTTTTTCTTGAAAAAAAAAAAAAAAAAAAGAAGCAAAAAACATCCCTAAAAAATAGGGATCTATTTTTAGCAACCCAAAGGAGGCACTTGAGTTATTTTTGAAAATTCTACCAAGTGTTGCTTTTTCCCTTATTTGTGGCATGCACATGATAAACCTTAACTTGACCAAATCTATTTAATCAATGCTACTAGACCTCATTTTCACATTTGATCTTGGATCTCTCGCATTCCCGAGGAGATCAAGGAACCTTCAGTGTGAACATCGTCACTTTTCTGGGTGGGTTTTTCTTTTCTATTCTTTTGTCACTTTTTCTATCACTTTTGTTGTTTATCTTATGAGAGCAATTTTTCACTGATTTATTTGAATGACTATTGTCACTTAAACTTGCTTTAGCTTGTAGAAGTTTTGTTTCAAGTTTTAGATTGCCTTTCCCAATGAGTTACCCTATTTTTGCAGCAATGGTCACCGCTATGGTGACTCTCTTCACATGCTTTGTTTTCCTTTAGTTTGATTGACTATTGCGCTTGTTTCACTTGAATGTATCAACAGTTAGTTAGATATGTGCTTAGCATCACACAATCCTTCAGATCTTCTTGATTTCACACTCCCCTTGGGAAGATCTCGACCTCCCCTTGCCCGGATCTCACACTTCATTATGTGCAATCTAAAATATGGGAGCTCAAGGCCTCTATCTTAGCTTTTGGAATTGCACATAGTGTTATAGACATTTTTGTGCCTTACAACATCGAGCATGAAATGTCCATAATCTAAGGGATCCGAAGTCCCTAAACATGTTGTTCCTACCCCTAGAGGAACAAGGCTAACAAACCACAACAATTCACAGAAGTTCTCCACCAAAAACTACTCAAAACAAGTCAAATCGGGATCATTTCAGTGGCTACACTAGCTGTTTGCGCTGAATGTCAAAACCAACACTGGCTACCTGCGTTGAATGTCAACTGGAACACTGGCTACCTGCGCTGAACGAGAATGGACAAGTGGAAAGCTCATTTCTCAAGGTGTCAAAACCCAGGAAGATTCCAAAATGACACTTGCCTCAGGGAATTCGACTGGTGATGAGTAAGAGGTTCCAAATCTCCAAGTGGAAGCAAGAACCTCTAAGTGGACTCAAGAACTGACAAAGGGAGAGGACACTAGTCACATCTCAAGCTGACTCATCCTCTCTCCAAACATCTATATATGGATCTCTCCTCCATGAGATCTAGAGGCTGGAATTTTGTTATTGCAAAGAATTGCTGTTGGTTTGAGACTGAAACTATTGGGTGCTTATTGCTTTGAAGGGGGTGAAGATAGGAATTCCATTTGCTGGGAAGGAGATGCTGGATTGGAGCCCTCTGGGTTGTATCTCTTCTTGAACCTTGTTATTCATCAATAAAGCTATCTTGGTTTCTCCTATATGCTGATGTATTCTTGATGTATGATTGCATTAGTATGTTTAGTTTATTTCTAATCCTGAACTAGTTATGAATATGAATCCATGTCTTGTGTAGTGTTCTCTTCTTGTGATCTTGCAGAAACCTCTTGAAGCTGGGCGAGCGAGAAGGCAAGTAGCTGGGAACTCTCCAAGAGAAGAGAAGCTGGATCGAGGGACAAACGGAAGACACCGGTTAGTCCATCTATCTCTCTCTTCATTCTTAATTCATAAAGGAAAGAATACTAGAATAGCTATCCCTGTTTGTTGCTAAGGCACTGTCACACCTTAGGTGGATAGGATCGTCCTGCATAGGCATTTTTCCCCACAACAAATTGGCGACTCCGCTGGGGAGATGTGTTTAGTCATTTTATTTGTGTTTCTATCATTGTTTACTTCATAGACTTGACAGCAACAATCGAACTGCATCTGTTATTCCCGGATGCAAAGTAGACAGTTGCTGCTTTAATCCAATCACTGGACTTGTCTATGATCTGAACAATGGATTCACAAATTATTTGATGATCCTTTGTGATAGATCTTAGTACCCTCTCAAAGCATCCCTTTAGTTGTACCTTGCTTGTTGCTTTTATTTGGCCTGAAACAGTGAATTAAATAGCAATCTGTGACCCAGAACCTGTGGGAAACGAGAGTTTCTCCTTCAGCGCAGACCCAGTGAAGGGATTCTGCATTTCAACGCAGGTCCCGTGAAGGCTACCTGCGCTGAATGTCAAAGCCCCTGTGTTGAGGTTGTGCTTAACCAGTTTGTCCTAGTGCAGCTGGGGTTCTCTGCTCTGTTTTGCCTTGTTTTGATCTCTGATTTTTGCAGCCTGTAACCAGCATAGGTACCAGTCTGATAACTCCTTTTCTCTGCTTAGATTCCACCTCCTTTTGTACAAAAAGACTGTGAGTGTTTTTATGTGTTTGTGGTGTCATTTACAGTCTTCCTTTGGATGAGTGAAATAATCATCCTGTAGCCCTTGATTCAGATCTGTTGATTGTGATCTTAGGAGAGAGTTCATTGGTTGTTTACAGTTGATTATACATTTGCGTTTGCTTATTGGTTTGAGTTTGTCTCTTTTAAAGTTTCGAAACAAAAGTTTATTTCGAAAATCGTTAAGTGTTGTAATATCTTCTACCCTTTCTGATTTCGAAAAAGTAAACTTGATTGTATTTGTCATTTAAAAGCAAATTCAAAGTTGTGCAAAAAGCTTTCTTTGTAGGCATCAATACTAAGAAATCGGAAAACAAACACCTGCATTGTGCATTTGCATTTTGATAGTTTGAATGCTTGATTTAGGAAAAGTGCATTAGAGTGTGCTGATTGCTCTTTGAGAAAAGATGGTGTCTTTCTTTTCCCTTAGTAGCTAGGATTTTCAAAGTTGAAAAGATATAAAGCTTGCTTATCATCTTTAGACTGCATTTAGGAATTTGTATCATACATCTCGTGGTGAACCTTGAAAGGCAAACTTTAAAAAGATCAACCTAAAATAAATTGAATGAACTTAACAACACTTTGTAACATAACGCACAACATAGAGGTCTAGGCTAGAGACGTGTTCCGGCGTCGTAAAGCCTGGTGACTGTCGATCTCGTGGATGGTGGGTGATTCCTCCTGAGGGACGATAGCGCCAGTACGGATTGTGCTCCCACGTACCATCACGTATATATTGGGAGACCCCTCTAAGCATAAAACCTTTATCCTTAGGAAGCCATGTCGGCCGCCCTATTGATCGTAATGCACTGAACACAGCATTCAGGAAGGTCGACCGCCCGTACCCTAAAAAGTATTCTGCGGTTTTGCGAAAATTTTGGCACACCCTCTGCCTAGAACTCCAGAGCAGTTCCTTTTGGCCTTTTTCAGACTCTATAACAGAAAAATTCCATCCGAGCATTTGTCACTTCGGGCTCGTTAAAACATCGAAGGAGACTAGAGTCATCTTTAGCTTTTTCTCGACTCTTTAAAAGTGAAAAAGCAAGTTGTGTCTAAAGCGTCGTTAAAATTTATTTTAAACGGAACAATCACCCCTTATTCCTGCGTTGATCTTTAGGTTGAAAAAATGGAACACACCAACCAAGGAATTCCCCTTGGTGGAAATCCTAGTCCCTTCTCCTCTTGGGGAGATGTTGGTGCGCCCCACATGGCCACATTGTCGCTTCCAGGACTGACAATTGGCCTGCCGGTCTGGCTCTTTTCAACCAATGTCGTTCAAACCACCACTATTCCTGAACAGTCGAGTCAACAGTTAGACCAGACCAGAGTTGCCAACCAGCCTTCTACTTCATCTAACTCTTCCTCTCCTCCTTCCTCTTCGCTTGACGGAACTGGTAAAACAAAAAACCAAGTTCCTAAGGAGAAGAAGGAAAAGAAGAAGAAAGAGAAGAAGAAGAAGGAGCCAAAAGCGATTGGGGGCAAACAAGTGTCATCTGACAAAAATCCACACACAGCACTGACAAGGCCTAAATCGCCATGTGTCATATGCAAGGGAGACCATTTCCACAGAGATTGCCCCTGCATCCCCCGGATACTAAGGGACTGGTCTCCCCGTTTGCACAATTCGGTAGCATCTGTTATAGACATTTTTGTGCCTCGCGTCAAGGAGCATGGAATGTCAATAATTACAGGATCCTCAGTCCCTAAATATGTTGTTCTTACCCTAAAAGAACAAGGTCATCAAACAACAGCACTTCCAATCAGTTCTCCACCTGAAAACACTTCAAAACAGGCTTATTTTGGATCATGTCAGCTGCTTAACTGAGCATCTGCGCTGTATTGCAACTGTCCCACTCTGTACCTGCGTTGGAAGTCAAAAGTAATGAAGGCTACCTGCGCTGGGCGAGATTGGCCAAGTGGCACAGTCATCCTGCAAGGTGTCAACTGCCCAGGAAGCTTCCAAACTGACACTTGGTTCATCAGATTCGCCTTGTGATGAGTAAGAGGTACTTGATCACCATGTGTAAGCAAGGATCTCCAAGTGGATTCAAGAACTGAAGATTAACTGAAGAGGGAGAGGACACAAGGCAACTTTATGTCAGTCTCAAGCTGACTCATCCTTTCTTCTTCTATCCTATATATAGAGCTCTTCTATGAGGTCTAAGGAGGCTGGAATTTTGTGTAAAGCAAGGAGGTGCTGTTGGATTACAGTTAGAGCTATTGGGTGATTGTTTTACTAGAGGTGAAGAGGAGAGTTCTTGCTGCTGGGGAGGTGCTGCTGGATTGGAGCCATCATTGGTTGTAACCTTCTCAGAACCCTGTTACTTCTATCAATAAAGTTTTGCATGTTCTCCTATATACTTGTATTGCATTGATGTATTGTATTTACATGTATATTTGATTCACTCTAATCCATGCATCAGTTATGAGTACTTGTATCTTGTAGTTTCCTCTCTCGTTTTGTGCAGGGCTTGTGTGTAGCTGGACCGGCAAAGAGAGCAAGGAGCTTGGAACAAGAGACAAAGAGAGAGGATCAAGATCGACTAAGCGAAGGATACCAGGTTGGTTGATCATTTCTTCCCCCTCTCTGTACTTTCATAAAGGAAAACATCAAAGCTTTACTTTCAGTTGTTGCTAAAGACTGTCACCTTTAGAGTAGGGATAGGGTCATCCGCATCGGATACTTTTCCCCACAACAAACTGGCGACTCCGCTGGGGAGCCTAGTATCTTGTTGGTGTTTGTAGTATTTTGCTATTCATTTCTTGAAGAAAAGAGTACCAAATCGAAAAGCTTTTGACTATATCAAAAGCGAAGTAGAGGGACTGCTACTCTTGCTCATTTGCTGAGCAAATTCAAGATTTGAAGAGCTTATCTACAAAAGACTCTTTACTCTTTGTGATAGATCTTCATCCTCTTGATCATACCTTAACCTGTACTTGACCTATAGCTTTTTATTTCATCAAAAACAGTGCATTTTTGAGCTTTTTATGACCCGCAATTCTTTGTAGACGAAACTCTCGTGTGTCAGTGCAGGCTGTCCACAGGCAGCCTGCATTACAGCGCAGGTGCTCCCTTCGGGAACTGCGCTGAGAGTGAAACTGGCAGACTAGAACCTGCGCTGGTCCAGTTAGCCATTGTCTTGCTCAGCTTTTCCTTTGTGTCTTGGCCTTGTTTTCACTGATTTTTGGCTGATTGCTTGCTGGTCATTGTACTTGCTGTAAACCATTCTCCTTGACATTATTTCGCCTCAGTTGTGTGATGAAACTGTGAATGTTCTTTCAGTATTTCTTGTTTCAGTTACAGTTTCCCATTGTGAAAAGCGAACCAGTATAGCTGTGACCTCTTAGATCCTGAACTGTAAAAGTGTCTTTATGATCTTATGAGCTAGTTTTATTACTGTTCATGGCTATTTGAGTTTGTTTGTTTTTCACTTTATGGTTTGAATTCGTATATTTTTAGTGTTAAAACGAGTACCTGTAAAGCGTCTTTTCATTGTAGACAATACTTGTTTGTTTACGCTTCAAATTGAATTCGAAAATCATACAACAGTTTTCCTTTTGTCTACATCAACATTAAAGGAAAAGAAAAGAAATACATGCATCTTGCATTTGCATTTTTGATAAGTTTGGGTGTCTGATCTAGGAGAAAGTGCATTAGTTTGTGCTTTATGCTCTGTGTGGAAAGATATTGTTTTTCTCTCCCCTCAGTAGTTAGGATTTTCAAAGCTAAAAAGATTGTGAAAGTTTGCTTATCATTTTAGCTGCATTTAGGAATTTGTACCAATACATCTCGTGGTGATCCTGAAAGACAAACTGATAAACAAGATCAACTTAAAATATATTGAATGAATCTAAAAACGCATTGTAACATAACGCTCACAATAGAGGTCTAGGTAGAGACGTGTTCCGGCGTCGTTAAACGTAGTGACTGTCGATCTCTACGAAGGTGGGTGATTCCTCCTGAGGGACGATAGCACTAATACGGACTTGAGCTCCCGCGTACCGTCGCGTATATTGGGAGACCCCTATAGGCAATTATCCTTTATCCTTAGGAAGCCATGTCGACCGCCCTACTGATCGCGATGCAGTGAACACAGCATTCACGAAGATCGACCACCCGTACCGTAAAACGTATTCTGTGGTTTCGCGAAAGGTTTGGCACACCCTCTGCCTAGATCTCCAGAGCAGTTTCTTTTGGCCCTTTTCAAACTCTATAACTGAAAAGGTCCAACCGAGCATTTGTCACTTCGGGCTCGTTAATACATCGAAGGCGACTAGAGTCATCTTTAGCTTTTTCTCGACTCTTAAAACATGAAAAAGCAAAGTTGTGTCTAAAAGCGTCTAATAAAATTCATTCAATACGGAAACATAATTCCCCTTTTTTGTATTTTAGTTGATCAAGTAATCCGCAACCGTGGAGGAAAGTCAATTAAAACCCCGTCGTTCAGGGAGGCTTGCGAGTCAACCACCTTTGTCTCCGAAACCGAGAGTAGTACGGACGAAGCGAACTCGCTTGACTAGGTCAAGGAGCATGGAATGTCAATAATTACAGGGATCCTCAGTCACTCCCAATATTTCTGGAATCCCTGCCTCCTTTGAAGAAGTTCAACAGCAACAGAGGGACAGTTGTACTGATCCTAGTCTGAAAACAAGTACTTGCATAACTGAACCAGTTCCATCTGAAACCGGTCCACAGAGTTTTGTTGTTCAAACAACTGTCGCTGTCGAAGTAACCCCTTCTTCGGCACCAGAAATTTTTTACGGACCTGACGGTCTACCTCTTCCTCCTGGTCTGATTGCAATAGAGGAAATCGTAGAGGACCAGCAAGCAAATACTCCAATTCATTTTGGAGTAGGTACCACTCTTTTTCCTTCTGCATCAGAAGTTTGTCCATCACCACAGGAAGTTCCTGAAGAATCGTTAGGAAGTTTATTGGATAGACTTAAAATGTCTGAACAACCGTCGACATCTAGAACTGTGCCAAACGACACAGCGACAGCAGAAGCTCCTGCTGCCATTCCAACGATGTTTGCCGGCATACCATCTGTCCCAACTAGTTCTCATCAACTAGAAGGAGTCCACCCAGGGACTATTATGACAACTTGGTCTGTTCCAGTTTGTTCTTCCGGTATAATACCCGGTAATTCTTATGTTGAAACTAGACAAATTGATCCCTTTGGGAATCAGTTTAGACCATCCAGTCCTCAAAGGCAATCTACACCCTTGAGCTCAGGATTGTTACCGTATGGGGGGCAATATGCCCTTTCACTTCCTCTTCCGGGGGGATACCCATACGGCAGTTTTCAACCAAATTCAGGTTTAACTGAAGTAACGACGAGTGGTTGGGTACCTATGTTACCCCAACAACCAAGAGTTGTATATTCTATGCAACAATATGTACCTATGTCTAGTATCCCGACGACGCCAGCAATTGTAACCGTGTCGCAAGTTCAATCGATGCCTGTTGTATGTCAGCCCCAAGTTGTAATGCAACAGCCTATTGACCCTGCAACACAACCACAATCGCCAACTGCCGGGACGACACAGATACAAATGGGAACCATAAACCCGCATCTTGGTCCGTCAGTTAGTGTCGCACAGCAAAACATGGCTTCACAACCATGGATGGTGCAATACCAACAGCCTCAGTTTCAACAGGTGTACCAGGGATCTGAGCAACAGATCTTTGCGAATAGTGGGCAACCCTATATTCAGAACGGGTTAAACCAACCACTTTACAGTGGCCAAGCCCACCAACCATATCAGTCATATCAACATCAGTTGCATTATGCTGGTGTGCAAAGGCCTACTGCTCAGGCGATTCCATCATATCCTGGGTACGCCTCGCCAAACCTGAATCAGCAGTTGCCATTCGTGGCGACCTTAGAATTACCAGATTTACATCGATTAACGAACGATCCAATCGCCTATGCCCATTGGTGGCCAGCGATTCCTCACAAACTTCCTTCGGACATTCCTAAATTCAATGGAAATCCAGGCGAAGACCCGTCGAATCATGTGATGACATTCCATCTGTGGTGTTCATCGAATACCTTGAATGATGATTCAATAAGGCTTCGCCTTTTCCAGAGGACATTGACTGGTCCGGCTGCCAAATGGTATATTGAATTACCTAGAGCCTCTTTCGACAATTTTAGTTCCCTAGCCACGACTTTCTTAACACACTTTCAGTTACCTATAAGGTACGAAACTGGAACAGAGATCTTGACCAATTTCAAGCAGACAACGGCCACACATATATCAGATCATATACATGAGTGGCGTCGTCGTCGCAGAATGGTAAAGACCTATGTTCCAGATCAGCTATTGGCTGAGTGGTTTATAAAGTCGCTTCTGCCTGCTATAACAGAAGATGTGGCCAAGGGAGGCGTCGTAACAGAGGAGCAGGTTATTGCTCGTGCTCAATATTTGGACTTAGTATATACTCAGTCGGGCACGCTCTATGATAAGATACCTGACGCCCCCAGACCGGAATTTTCAATCCCTCCTCCTCCCGGATCAAATAGTGACTCTCATGCCGGTGATGGCGTGATTGGAACTGCAAACGCTAAGTCGACAAGGGATTCAGATAAGAAAGCCTGTAAGACTTCGAATCAAAAAGCAAATCAAGAGATTCTTGCTTCGGAGGTAAATGCTGTATCTACGGATAAAGGCAAAAACTCCAATCAACCAGGAAGCAAGAAGAATCAAAACAAAGGGAAGAAGAAGAAACAAGGAGAGTCATCTCCTCGAAAAACTTCTTCAAGCCCTCCTCGAGATAGGAAACCACCTTATGGGTGTCAGATATGTGATGAGGATCACTGGACGAGAGAATGTCCATACAAAGCTGATCTAAAAAGATTCTTAAAGAGTTCGCAAACTCCAGCTGTGTTAACTGATCCGTTTCCCGATCGGGGAAAAAATCTGGTTGGTAGTGGAAATGCTTCACCGTCGCAAGTGCTTATGTTATCGATATCGAAGCAACAGGATGATGCTTTAATTTCGACAAGGAACAAAGATTACGGGAATCCACAGGTGTCGAACGATAAAGGTAAAGATCAACCTAGCAGTTCGACAACAACTTCGGCAGAATTTGTACCCCCCATCACACATGAATTAACAATAAAACCGCCAAAGGGAGTAGTACACAAGTCGACATTTAATCCTCGTGCCAGAGCGGCACAACATTATAATATAGTGGAAGATTTGGCGCAATCGCCATCTGCTATGTCGACTCTTGAAGTACTACAACATTGCCCATCCCAAAGGCAGGCATTGTTATCAGCAATTGGTGGGGTGGATCCTAAAGATTCCAATCTTGTATCCTTTGATCACAAAGGATATGATCCTCAGTTACCAGCTCAACTAGCTTTCCTCATCCAAGTGAAAGCCCTCAACAAAACTGTTCATCGAACAATTATTGATGAGGGGGCATCGACATGTATTATGTCGATGAGTTGCTGGAAAACTTTAGGATCTCCAACCTTGACGCGATCATCAACAACATTAAAAGCATTCGACGGAAGGACATATACCCCTTACGGTATCCTTAGTAACTTGAGAGTTGAACTAGGGGGCAAAACAGTAGAAATAGATGTTGAAGTCATCGATGGCAATCTTGACTATAACATCCTACTGGGAAGACCATGGATTTATGCCATGGAAGCTGTTGTGTCGACCTATTTTAGGAAAATCGCATTCCCCTTTCAAGGAGAGATTACGATCATTGACCAACAAAATTTCCTCCCTAATGGTTCACAAGTTACAGGAAGCGTTCCTCTGATCCATGGAAGCGACCATTCGTTTCAAAATATCGGAGTAGGTCTCCTAAAAGACCCTGCCTTAATGGGTACTTTCGCCCTACCGCCTCCAATTAATCTGGCGGGAGTGGCCACGGTGGAAACCTACAAAATGAAATCTAATCCAATCTTCTGGTTGGATTCGGAAGATTCCTAGATATTTGGTCGGCTTCGAGGATAGTTCCTATCTCAGGTCAACCTCGTTAAAAAATGAAAAACCATGAGGATAGTTCTTTTACTATGTCAACCTCATTAAAAAATGAAACAATCCCCTTTCCAGATCTCAATGGTAAACCTTCATTCCAATCAACAAAGTTGAATGCAATGAAGCTTGGGGGGCATGCACCTCGGTTGCATTATTATGCTGGGGGCATAACGAGCAGTTTTATCACATAGTTCATGCTCGTTAAAAAATAAACGCAAGATCCGAGCAGTTTTAGCACATAGTTCATGCTCGTTAAAAAATAAACATAAGTTATGAGCAATCTTCCCCTAGAGTTCAAGCTCATCCAGAAAAAATGAACCGGTAAATAACCTTTTGAGATCGTAAATTCATCAGCCATAAGAACCTTGATCGTGTTTTCATCCATCACCTCCACCGTTCATTTGGCCGATCATTCACTTCCATTTGTGTGTTTACCTCTTTTGAGAAACAGCTGCGAAGAGTGATTCCACCTAGCCATCCTCGTAACACTGCCGTGATTGGAAAATTCCAACCTGTACCTGGAATCTGCTGCTATCCCTGTTTATCACTCGTTCCTCAAAAGACGAGTCTTCTTTGAGCTCTTTTCACTGACTCGTAAAATATGAAAAGTTTGCCGAGTTTTGGCCTTCCAGCTCGTTAAAGCGACCGGAAGAGCTATCCCTCATTTAGACTTTAATCTTTTTGGACCTGAGGGATTATTGCACAAAAAGATCGAGCGCTTGTTTTGTTCGGCTCGTTAAAGCAATCGAAAATTCATCCCTTCTGTATTGTTTTATACTTTTTCGGACTTAAGGGATTAGATGACGAAAAAGGAATTTTGGAGTTGACTTTCCGTACCTTTTCAGACTCTCTAAAAATGAAAAGGACCGAGTTTTCTTTGTCGTTAGACTCGTTAAAATGATTAAATAGCGACAAACTTGTCTTTAGACGAGAACGAGTTTCCCTATCGCTAGGCTCGTTAAATCATAGCGATGGGCTTGCCCGAAGGGCAGGTTATAGAACAAGCATATGTTATCCTCCTCAAGCTTGACAAAAAATAAAGAGGTACTGGTCAGAAATGACTGGGGAAAAATTGGGAGAACATCAAAGTTTAATGGTAGCAAGTCACTCTTGAACATGACACTTTTCCTCCGTACCACATCGGGTTGGGTTGTTTCATTCACCGGTCTCATCGCCATGGTCCTCGCCAAACCATCCACATTTGGGGTAATGCTACCGATCCATCGCATCAGTGTCGTTATATGTTCAAGAGGGGTCATTCTGAAAGTGTCAACCGTGTCCCATCCACTGCCATACATTATCCTTCATCCATTCATGATCGCCACCCTGAATCATATGTCACAGTTTGTTTTCACCTCCACTAAAATCATTAGCTCCGTTCCGTGTCATTGATGTGGGATTCATTAAGGCCCTCCTTTGACGGATCGCTTCTTGTCGACTTCAGCTCATTATCCAAGAAGTTGATCTAGGAACAACCCCCATCAGTACTTTGAAGCTTGCATGCCTCAATGGCAAGTTTCTCACTTCCGGCGACAGGTATACATCAATGACCTTCGACCAGAAGATTTTGCGTGGCGTTCGACGCCAAGTCCTTTTTCACGCCACGTGAATTGTACTGCAGTACCTTGAGGGTCATCGTCATTATTGGTGATCCCTCTCGCGCTTGTTAACGGTTTTCATTATTGACCGGTAATCAAGCGATGTCTTTCCATGTTCGACTTCAGCGCAATTCTCACATGGATCGACTTGTACTTAGATCGAACGAGTTTGAAGACCCCGGATCTAGTTTCATCCATCCGGGCTGCGATATATATTCAGGAAATATAAAAACATTTGCCATGTACATCATTGCAGCAGATGATCATCCTATTCAAAGGATGATAGTTTCAGCAGAAAATTATCAGTCTATCTTCAGACGATCGTCTGTCATATGTACCAAAATGTATTTATAGAAAGCTGAGCATGGGAATGCCCGCCTCAGCTAGATCATGAGAATAATGATGAATGAAAAATAATGTATTGTATTGTATTGTATTACAGGGCACTCTCCTCAGCACTGGAACGAACTTCGGATCCTCTAGCTAAAGCATTTCACCCGATAAACGGCCTCATACTTTAGGGGGCAACTGTTATAGACATTTTTGTGCCTCGCGTCAAGGAGCATGGAATGTCAATAATTACAGGGATCCTCAGTCCCTAAATATGTTGTTCTTACCCCTAAAAGAACAAGGTCATCAAACAACAGCACTTCCAATCAGTTCTCCACCTGAAAACACTTCAAAACAGGCTTATTTTGGATCATGTCAGCTGCTTAACTGAGCATCTGCGCTGTATTGCAACTGTCCCACTCTGTACCTGCGCTGGAAGTCAAAATTAATGAAGGCTACCTGCACTGGGCGAGATTGGCCAAGTGGCACAGTCATCCTGCAAGGTGTCAACTGCCCAGGAAGCTTCCAAACTGACACTTGGTTCATCAGATTCGCCTTGTGATGAGTAAGAGGTACTTGATCACCATGTGTAAGCAAGGATCTCCAAGTGGACTCAAGAACTGAAGATTAACTGAAGAGGGAGAGGACACAAGGCAGCTTTATGTCAGTCTCAAGCTGACTCATCCTTTCTTCTTCTATCCTATATATAGAGCTCTTCTATGAGGTCTAAGGAGGCTGGAATTTTGTGTAAAGCAAGGAGGTGCTGTTGGATTACAGTTAGAGCTATTGGGTGATTGTTTTACTAGAGGTGAAGAGGAGAGTTCTTGCTGCTGGGGAGGTGCTGCTGGATTGGAGCCATCATTGGTTGTAACCTTCTCAGAACCCTGTTACTTCTATCAATAAAGTTTTGCATGTTCTCCTATATACTTGTATTGCATTGATGTATTGTATTTACATGTATATTTGATTCACTCTAATCCATGCATCAGTTATGAGTACTTGTATCTTGTAGTTTCCTCTCTCGTTTTGTGCAGGGCTTGTGTGTAGCTGGACCGGCAAAGAGAGCAAGGAGCTGGGAACAAGAGACAAAGAGAGAGGATCAAGATCGACTAAGCGAAGGATACCAGGTTGGTTGATCATTTCTTCCCCCTCTCTGTACTTTCATAAAGGAAAAAATCAAAGCTTTACTTTCAGTTGTTGCTAAAGACTGTCACCTTTAGAGTAGGGATAGGGTCATCCGCATCGGATACTTTTCCCCACAACAGCATCAACCTCTGATAGCCATGTTGACTGCTCACCGTCGACTAGTGAAAGTGAAGTCCCAGGACAGAGAGGGAAAGCTAGATTTCCCTGCAAACTGTGTGAAGGTGACCACGCCATCCACCATTGTCCCTTCTTAGATGAGGCTAAACGAGTTTTGGAAGATCGCCCAATTTTACGAGCGCAACTTCCTCCTGGATATCAAAAACTCCTGCCAAGTCCTTCACTAGTTGAGAACCCGGCTAGCCCGCCCAGGTGGTCAGCTGAAGAACCTACCATTGAAGATGAACCGTCTGGATCCATGCCTGACGAAAGTCAAAAGGTTGAGACGGCAGTTGACCCGGTTTTGCCTTCAGAGGCTCTATCTTCGAATGATACCATCACAGAGGAGAATAAAGACGACACCATCCAAATTCTCTTCATCAACACAGACTCCGACGAACAAGGGGGCAATTTGCCCATTCCTTTGTCGCAGGAAGGAACTTCGTCAGAGTCATATCCGGCCATCTATTCGGTCCCACCACCAAGCAACCTAGTTGTCTCGTTCGATTGGAACCAACTAGGCAGACCCCGGTTGCCAGCCAACATACCATTCAAAATTATCGTTCAAATATACAGAATGGTAATGGCTGGCACTATCATTGATGAGGGGGCATCTGTGAGTATCCTTTCCTCTATTGCTTGGAAAGCGCTTGGTTCGCCAGCGCTTTTGCCTGAAATGAGAAATCTATCAGGCTTTGATAAAGGAACCAGTCAACCTTTAGGGATCCTCCCCAATGTGCCCATTACATTGAAAGGGAAGACCGTTCAAATGAACGTGATGGTCGTTCAAGGACCCTTGGATTATAACCTACTCCTTGGACGAGACTATATATATTGCATGGGAGCCGTCGTCTCCTCACTCTTTAGAGTAATGTGTTTTCCGCATGAAGGAAGAATGGTCAAGCTCGTAGACCAACTTGCATTTCCCGTATCACACATCGCAAATAGTCATGTACCATCCCTAAATGGTCTATTCACGCAAGAAGTGTCTCAACCCATGGTCCGTCCTCCTGATGAGCACGAGTAATCCGGGAGGATATGACTGGAACCCAGGGGGCATGCGTCCTGGTCTGTTTCGGCAGGGAAACTTTGGGTATAGAATAGGTTTCCGCGGGAGAATATGACTAGTCTGTACCCCGTCCGTCTAGGAAGAGGGTTATTCTAGAATAAGATTCTTTTGTCAAAGTTATGTGAGTGAAATAAACTATTTTTCACTCACCTTTGTCTATAGACATTGCCGAGGAAGTGTTTTGTTTAAACTACTAACGAGACAATCTTTGGGTAACCTGAAAGAGGTAAGCCTCTCTCGTTAAAACAAATGTTTTGGCAGAAGTGAAGTAGAGGTAACCTTGAAACTCTGTTTTATACCTGGGGGCATGCAAACCTTTTGGAGTGCAAGCAAAGAGCGGTTATTTATCTGTTTTTTGGGTTAGCCGTTTCCTAACTTGCATAAAGAAAGGATACGGAGCAAAGCTTAGTGAGATGAAGCTCCATAAAAAATAGAATCTTGATGAGACACTCTTATCATATGACTGGGTTAATCGAGCAGTTTTAGCACAAAGTTCATGCTCGTTAAAAAATAAACGCAAGATCCGAGCAATTTTAGCACATAGTTCATGCTCGTTAAAAAATAAACATAAGATCGAGCAAATGTTTCCACCCGCGTTTAAGCTCGTTAAAAAATGAACTATCCCGGTAAATAACCACAGTGAATGTAATATCATCAGCCATTAAAGCCTTGGTCGTGTTTGCACCGTCACCTCCACTTTTCCATTGGCCGATCGTTCACCTCCATATGTTTGTTTACCCATTTTGAGGAACAGCTGCGAAGAGTGATTTCAGCTAGCCATCCTTGTGACACTGCCGTGATTGGAAAATTCCAACCTGTACCTGGAATCAGCTGCTAACCCTGTTTATCACTCGTTCCTCAAAAGACGAGTCTTCTTTAAGCTCTTTTCATCTGAATCGTAAAATATGAAAAGATTGCCGAGTTTTGGCCTTCCAACTCGTTAAAGCGACCGGAAGAGCTATCCCTCCTCTAGATTTTAATCTTTTTGGACCTGAGGGATTATTGCACAAAAAGATCGAGCGCTTGTTTTATTCGGCTCGTTAAAACTATCGAAAACTCATCCCTTCTGTATTGTTTTATACTTTTTCGGACTTAAGGGATTAGATGACGAAAAAGGACTTTTGGAGTTAACTTTATGTACCTTTTCAGACTCTCTAAAAATGAAAAGGACCGAGTTATCCTTGTCGTTAGACTCGTTAAAATCATTAAATAGCGACAAACTTGTCTTTAGACGAGAACGAGTTTCACTATCGCTAGGCTCGTTAAAACATAGCGATGGGCTTGCCCGAAGGGCAGGTTATAGAACAAGCATATGTTATCCTCCTCAAGCTTGACAAAAATAAAGAGGTACTGGTCAGCAATGACTGGGGAAAAATTGGGAGAAACTAAAGAAAACTTTGATGGTAGCAAGTCGCTCTTGAACATGACACTTTTCCTCCGTACCACAATCGGGTTGGGTTGTTTCATTCACCGGTCACATCCATGGTCTCTCCATACCATCCATATTTGGGGTAATGCTACCGATCCATCACATCAGTGTCGCCATATGTTCAAGAGAAGTCATTCAGAAAAGTCAACCGTGTCCCATCCACTACCATACATTATCCTTCATCCTTTCATGACCGCCACCCTGAATCATATGTCACAGATCGTTTTCACCTCCATTAAAATCATTAGCTCCGTTCCATGTCACTGATGTGGGATTCATTAAGGCCCTCCTTTGACGGATCGCTTCTTGTCGACGTCAGCTCATTATCCAAGAAGTTGATCTAGGAACAACCCCTTCAGTACTTTGAAGCTTGCATGCCTCAATGGCAAGTTTCTCACTTCCGGCGATAGGTATACATCAATGACCTTCGACCGAAATATTTTGCTTGGTGTTCGATGCCAAGTCCTTTATTCACACCACGTGAATTGTACTGCAGTACCTTGAGGGTCATTCTCATTATCGGTGATTCCTCTCGCGCTTGTTAACGGTTTACATCGTTGACCGGTAATCAAGCGATGTCTTTCCATGTTCGACTTCAGAACAATTCTCACATGGATCGACTTGTACTTAGCGTGAAGATCGAACGAGTTTGAAGACCCCAGATCTAGTTTCATCCATCCGGGTTGCGATATATATTCAGGAAAGATAAAGACATTGACATGTACATCATTGCAGCAGATGATCATCCTACTCAAAGGATGATAATTTCATCAAAATTATCAGTCTACCATAAGACAATTGTCTGTTCTATGTACAGAAAAATGAATTTATAAAGCTGAGCATGGGAATTCCCCCCTCAACTAGATCATGAAAGCAGTATTAAAAATAATGTATTGTATTGTATCTTATTACAGGTCTCCTCCCAGCATTGGATGAACTTCGGATCCCCCTGATAAAGCATTTCACCCGATAAACAGCCTCATACTTTAGGGGGCAACTGTTATAGACATTTTTGTGCCTTACAGCATCGAGCATGAAATGTCCATAATCTAAGGGATCCGAAGTCCCTAAACATGTTGTTCCTACCCCTAGAGGAACAAGGCTAACAAACCACAGCAATTCACAGAAGTTCTCCACCAAAAACTACTCAAAACAAGTCAAATCAGGATCATTTCAGTGGCTACACTAGCTGTCTGCACTGAATGTCAAAGCCAACACTGGCTACCTGCGTTGAATGTCAACTGGAACACTGGCTACCTGCGCTGAACGAGAATGGACAAGTGGCAAGCTCATTTCTCAAGGTGTCAAAACCCAGGAAGCTTCCAAAATGACACTTGCCTCAGGGAATTCGACTGGTGATGAGTAAGAGGTTCCAAATCTCCAAGTGGAAGCAAGAACCTCCAAGTGGACTCAAGAACTGACAAAGGGAGAGGACACTAGTCACATCTCAAGCTGACTCATCCTCTCTTCAAACATCTATATATGGATCTCTCCTCCATGAGATCTAGAGGCTGGAATTTTGTTATTGCAAAGAATTGCTGTTGGTTTGAGACTGAAACTATTGGGTGCTTATTGCTTTGAAGGGGGTGAAGATAGGAATTCCATTTGCTGGGAAGGAGATGCTGGATTGGAGCCCTCTGGGTTGTATCTCTTCCTGAACCTTGTTATTCATCAATAAAGCTATCTTGGTTTCTCCTATATGCTGATGTATTCTTGATGTATGATTGCATTAGTATGTTTAGTTTATTTCTAATCCTGAACTAGTTATGAATATGAATCCATGTCTTGTGTAGTGTTCTCTTCTTGTGATCTTACAGAAACCTCTTGAAGCTGGGCGAGCGAGAAGGCAAGTAGCTGGGAACTCTCCAAGAGAAGAGAAGTTGGATCGAGGGACAAACGGAAGACACCAGTTAGTCCATCTATCTCTCTCTTCATTCTTAATTCATAAAGGAAAGAATACTAGAATAGTTGTCTCTGTTTGTTGCTAAGGCACTGTCACACCTTAGGTGGATAGGATCGTCCTGCATAGGCATTTTTCCCCACAACACATAGGTTGTCCTAGCCTAGCCCCAACTTCACACTGCACAGTTTTAGGCAATGTGCAGTCTCTCCTCGCCTTGGCCCAAGACTGAACTATGTATTGTGCAGTTCTAGACACCAAGTTTCCCGACTGACTGCTGGGACTGCACAATTTGTAGTTCCTATAGTCAAATAGTGACCTCTGTCAGCCATAATTATGCAATTTGCCCCATCATGAGCACAACTTGTTTCTGGATCTTGTCTTGAAGTTACTTTGGTTTTTAAGCTGACATTTTCTTTCCATGAGTGTCCTCTCTATCCCATAGGTACAAAAATTTTTGAGCATATCTCTAGCAATTATAATTAACATGGAATCCAAGAGAGTTTTATCAAAGGAAACTGTCAAGAACAGTACTGAGGAAGAAGTTCAACAGATATCAATTGATCTACCACTTTATGTAGACACTTAATTGTTCATTGAGAAGGGCACAACATTAACATGGAAACAAGTCAAAGATGCTTTTGCAGGGGACTTCAAGGAAGACTTAGAGGACTGACATATTTATCTTAATATCCAACGGTTAGGCTTATACATGGTTACATGCAGGCACCCCTCCTTCCCATCTGCAGAAATTAGCAGCTTGATTTTCTCACACACAAATGAATAGACTATGACATTGGGAAGTGCCAGTGGGATAGCTATTTCCACCTTCAAGACGAAAAACTTTCAGTATATGTATCATTTACCCTAGCTGGTGAAGCACATGGACTCATTTTTCTATGTCACCCATAGCTTTTTGAACACTAGAGATATCATCAAGCGTTGGGTGAAAGATCTGTCAAAGCTTAGACATACACCCGATCATGTTTCAAAACAAGGACCCTCAGGAAGTCTTATGAGTTCTTGATCATCTTTTCCTGCAAAATATATGGTTAAGAGAACACATTAACCTTTCCTAAAGGTTGGGTAGTCGTACTAGACCAGTTGGTGAATGATGGGAAGCCATTCAACTAGATAGGTTTATTTGATCATCAGTTGAAGATCCATGTGACTAACACTTGTAATCCACCCAAGAATGAGCAAGCAATATTTTACATATCTGCACACTTACTTGATGCATTCTATGCCCAACAAGAGTCCCTTGCATGAGTTAGACATGGACAACAAAAGAGATTGCCGTAAACGTTTATTGCAAGTTGATTTACGACTATAGCTATTGAGGAGTGATGGAAAAGCAAACTGACCATTTTATTATCCCATTGTACAAGCTTATATTTGAGCAGGATCCACCTTACATGACCTGAGAAGAAATGGAGGTGATAGTAAACATTGCAGGTTGGTATGCCTCACCAGGTGGAACCTTCATCAGAGCATTTGGTGGAGAGAAGACGTTGCATGTTCTACCAAGGTATGCCACTGAAACATTGATCATGAAAGAGGTATCATATCACCTCTACACATGGTTATAAGTAGGACTGCATAGGAATAAGAAATCACCATGGCCCGCTCTTCCTTTGTAGATCTGATTATAAGAGATTAAGAGCTTGAAGGATGTAGATGTCAAGGTTAAGGAGATAGTCATATTTGAGTTCGGCACCAAATATTTTAATCAGTATGATCCCACAATATTTGTAAGGACCATTGTGTGAGGGATTATTTTCCATGGATCCATGGGACCTTTGACTGGCTAGAAGAGGACACTTGGAGATAATTCCATAATTCCTCCAGACTCAATTATCCAGTCAATATAGCAACAACTTGGAAATATTCTCTACAAACAGTAGCAACATAGGAAGCAACAACAACATCAACAATAGGCAACAATCCAGTGCAATATAAGGGGAAGAGGAAGATTTTTGAGAAACCAAAGGCAGAGAAAAGTTGTAAGATGAAGGTAGATCTTGTCATGGATAAAGCAACTTTGGCAGCGGAAGAAAAGAGGGAGCAATGGATAAACAAAGGAAGAGAGAAAAGCAGAGGCTACGGGAAGCAGAACTGAAGTTGCAAGAGACAGAGAAGAAGTTGAACGAAGAACATGAGTTGAGGAGGAGAGAAAGAGAAGAGAAGGAGAAGAAGGAAGAAGAAAAAAGGAAAGGCACTATGACAAAAAAAACAATTCCCATACAGGTCGATGAGTGGGAACAACCAAAAACAGGATTGGGAGCTTTCTCAACAAATTTAGCAACTGATCAAAGTGATAGACATGGAGTTGGAATAGGATCCACAAAATGAAGATATTGACCTTATGCCAAGAGCATCAGAGGTCATCTCTTAGTCTTCGCCACCTTTAGTGTCAAAACCAAATCTGAGTGAGAAAGGAGAAGGTATTCTCCTTAATGATGATCCATTCATGAATGTGTACAACTTATCATTTGATGAGTTATAGAAGAGGATTGTACACGTGCGGAGGAAGAACTTTCCAGATGATCATGTATCACCTACATTCACCAAGCAAAGGATGATAGTGGAAGACACCAAGGAACATCCAACCTCCATTACTGAAGCTATTTTGGCCTATGTAGGAGAAACAAAATCAAATTTTAAGTACCTAATGGCTGAGAGTGAACAACTGGCAAAGAACTTGCAAGGATTCCAGGCAAGAGGTAGAACAACTTGGAGCATCAATGCAGAATGTCATTTTCGCAATGGGGGAGGTGAGGAAAGTGATAATTGCTGAAGTATCAACACTTTAGAGTGCCATGTGGAAGCTCTATGACGGATTTGTCACCATGAATAAAGTAGTTGTCTATGTGCATGGACTATAACAATGGAGAAAAGAGTTTGTTCAAACTCTCAAGAACATACATGCTGCCATCGCCCATGTGCAAGAGTGGAAAATATGGTACAAAGGGGCCCCACTTGAATTAGAAAAGAAGATGAAGCCATAGATAGAGCTTGAGAAAGAAAAGGTCTGAATGTTGATCCAAAACTATGAGTAGCTCACCCCATTCATCAATAGCATATAGGCCTGATATGCACGGTTGCACAATAGTTTAGATGTAATGGTGATAATGCATAGGATCCCATCAATTGATTCCCTCACTAATTCTAAATCCAAGAACCAAGTTCGGTTGGATATAGATGATTACATGGAGTAGCTAAGACAAGAAATGTCTAGGAAAGACTTGGTGCTGAGAGCACATAACATGCAAAAGTACATCAGTGGTCTTGTGATGGTTAACACCATGCTACACATGTTTGAGAATGAGTCGGATATAGGTTTTAAGACCATATAGCAAGAAGCCATGGAGACAAGAGTCTGCTTTCAGAAAGACACCATCAAACAGTTAGGGGACACCATGACACGATACCAAGCTTGGCATCAATATGTGACCAAGAAGCACCAAGTGGAGGTTGCCAAGTTAGTCTTTCCCCAAACTTCAGAATCATAGTGTTTTGTCTTGTTAGGTTGTTTGTAGCCTATTTTGTCTTACATGGGTACATGTGGAAAATGTAATATTATTTATAAATATGTTGTAAGTGAAATTCCAAGTGTCATTAGTGGAATATGAAAGGTCATCATGTTATGTAATGGGTTACTTGTAAATAAGTTGAAGAGTCATGAGGGTAGTCAAAGAGTAACAAGGGGAATGTCATGGGTCATCCCGCCCTTTGGTATAAATAGAACCTCATAAATCATAGAACATGCTTTTGGGAGCCAAAATTTTGGCTAGGCTTAGGCTTAGAGAAGGATTAGGAGTATTGTGAAGAGCCTTGGATTCTCCATAGCATAGAGTGAGTATACTTCTTTGGAGGAGCAGGTGTTCTTGACCGTAATGTTCCACTATTTGGGCTAGTGGTATTCAATGGTGTATGCATGGATGGAACTTTCACTTATAATAATAATATTAGAGCTAACACACTTTCATGCATATTTTGTTAATCACATTAGACTATTCTGGTTGCTTTGGCAATGTATGTCATTTAAATTACACATCTTCTTATGAACTAATTGTATGCAATTTTATGAATCCTTCTGAATGCGCGTTGTTGGATTAACTCATCACTATAATTTGTGGACTATTCTACATTTTATCTTGTGATGTCATTCCGCTCGTGTGTTCCTTTCAATCTATGTACTATTACAGGATTCTAACGAGCACACTTCCTTTTCCCCTCCATGTGTTAGAAGCTTCATGCATCCCACTTGATTCTCCACAGAGTTGCACACTTTCTCTCACCCAAATTTATCATACTTAGCTCTATGTGCTATCACGTTCAAGGCATTACACTACCACCCACTGTTGGTACTCCTACTCCAAACGGTTTGAGGTCTAGTTGGGACTTCATATCGAGGAGAACCCATGAATGTTGGCAGGTCCAACACCATCAACAAAGTCTTAGTAAATAAATTTTCAATGGTTGGTAATGTTTTTTTCAAGAACTTTTCTTATCTATTTATTTTTACATTATTGTTTTTTTAGTATAAAGATTTTGCGTTAGGTTTACAATAGAAATTGGAGATAATGAATACATAATTGTTGGTAATCACAAAGAGGGAAAGTTAATTCTTTAAGAGACTCTTTGAATATTAAAAAATTATCCAGTGAAGAAATCATCATATGAAGCAATATGAAGAAAAACGCTAACGTATTTATATATCAATTGTTTATTAGTGATGCAATTTAAATCGTTAACATTAATCTAAATTACAATCAAATGTGTTTGAATTTCTCTAGTGCGTTGTTGCACCATATTTTGATTCTTGCTTTGCTTCATCACTACTACTACCACCTTAACTACTTGTGTCTCTATAATCACCATCACTTGCATCACTCTCCTCACTTGGGTGCCTACAAAAAAAGGTAGAGTATGCTCAGGACTCAACTAAGCTAGTGTGAATCACACGTCCAAATGTGGATAAAGATTTTAATAATGTTGCTCCAATGAAACAAATGTTCATTAACAATGAATTATGATCGGAAACATATTGTCTTGGATATGACACTACTGAAATAGAGAGCCACCTAAACATGTAGATTTGCATGGTCCAGGGTAGCAATAGAGCATAATTATTTGGAAATATAGATTTCACCAAAACAAATATTAAACAAGAGGAGATAAATTGTTAAACAATAGGAGCTACGGTGTATATTATGCGTTATTTACCATATTATTATTATACAAAAGCATTCAGTTGTGGTCATATTTAAAAAATACTAAGAAATTGTTACACAAATAACTCACCAAATAGAAGAAGAGATACATCAACGACTTCAAAGATAGCCTCTTTGAGGGGGAAACCTCCTTTACATTACACAAATGAACAATTCTTGGATGATACAAATGAAAATACCTCCTTTCTATATATAAGAGTCTAAGGGCTCACAATATAATTAGAGCCTACATAACAATAATATTGTAAGGGCATAATAATAACAATAGTGGACATCTATGGGGCACAATAATAACAATATGGGGACTACATGGGCACAACAATAAAATAAGGGGTTTTCACTAATAACAATAAGGGGATACACTAGTAGTATAGTGACCTAACATGCCCCTCTCCTCCAAAAATGTGTTATCCTCAAATCTTGAGTAGTTATGAATGATTCTGTATAAAATTCTCATCCTCCCATGTGGAATCTTCAGCGAGTAAGTTCTTCCACTTGATGAGATACTCTAAAATTGATTGATTTTGTAGCTGATGGGTTCTTGATTTTGTGACTTATTTAGGTTCGAATATGATTTTTCCTTCCTCGTCAAGTTCCAACAATATTGTTTGAACTGGGAGCTTATCACCTATAACTTTCTTTAAGCATGAAACATGGAAAACTGGGTGCACTCAGGAAGATGCAGGAAGCTCCGATTTGTATGCCATAGTACCAATCTTTCGCAGCACCTTGTAAGGACCATATTACTTTGGTGATAATTTATTATCCTTTGGTGGTTGTCAATGGTGTATGTATGGATGGAACTTTCACTTATAATAATAATATTAGATCCAACATGCTTTCATGCATATGTTGTTAATGCAGTTGGACTATTTTGGTTGCTTTGGCAATGTATGTCACTTAACTTACACATTTTCTTATGAACTAGTTTGTATGCAATTGTACGAATCCCATTGAATGTGTGTTGTTGGATTAACTCATCACTTTAATTTGTGGATTATTCTACATTATAGCTTGTGATGTCATTCCGCTTGTGTGTTCCTTTCAATATGCATACTATTACAAGCTTATAAGGGGCACACTTCCTTTCCCCTCCATGTGTTAGAAGCTTCATGCATCCCACTTGATTCTCTGTAGGGTTGTACACTTGCTCTCACCAAAAGTTATCATAATTAGCTCTGCATGCTATCATATTCAAGGCGTTACACTACCACCCATTGTTGGGACTCCTACTCCAAATAGTTTGAGGTCTAGTTGGGACTTCATATTGGGGAGAACCCGTGAATGTTTGCAGGTCCAACACCATCAACACAACCTAGTAAATAAATGTTCAATGGTTGGTAATGTTTTTTGCAAAGAACTTTTCTTATCTATTTATTTTTACATTATTTTTTTTTAGTATAAAGATTTTGTACTAGGTTTACAATAGATATTGTATATAATGAATACATAATTGTTCATAATCACAAAGAGGGAAAATTAATTCTTGAAGGGACTCTTTGAACATTCAAAAATTACCCAATAAAAAAATAATCATATGAAGCAATAAGAAGAACAACGCTAGCATATTTATATATCAATTGTTTATTATTGATGCAATTTCAATAATTAACATTAATCCAAATTATAATCAAATGTGTTAGAATTTCTCTAGTGCATTGTTGCACCATATTTTTAGTCTCTCTCTTCTTCATCACTACTACTACTACCTTAAATACTTGTGCCTCTATAGTCACCATCACTTGCATCACTCTCCTCACTTGGGTACCTACAAAAAAAAGTAGAGCATGCTCAAGACTCAACTAAGCAGCATGAATCACACGTCCAAATGTTGATAAAGATTTTAATAATATTGCTCCAATGAAAGAAATGTTCATTAAGATTGAATTATGATAGGAAACATATTGTCTTGGATATGACACTACTGAAATAGAGAGCCACATAAACATGTAGATTTGCCTGGTCCATAGTAGCATTAGAGCATAATTGTTTGCAAAGATAGATTTCACCCAAAAAAATTATTAAACAAGAGGAGATAAATTGTTAAACAATAGGAGCTACAATGTATATTATGCCTTATTTACCATATTATTATTATACGAAAGCATTCAATTGTGGTCATATTTACAAAATACTAGGAAATTGTTACACAAATAACTCACCAAATAGAAGAAGAGATACATCAATGACTTCAAAAATAGCCTCTTTTAGGGGGAAACCTCCTTTACGTTACACAAATGAACAATTCTTGGATGATACAAATGAAAATAACTACTTTCTATATATAGGAGTCTAAGGGCTCACAATATAATTAGAGCCTACATAACAATAATATTCTAAGGGCATAATTATATCAATAGTGGACATCTATGGGGCACAGTAATAACAATATGGGGACTACATGGGCACAAAAATACATTAAGGGGGTTTCACTAATAGAAATAAGGGGCTACACTAGTAGTATAGGGACCTAACATGCCCCTCTCCTCCAAAAATGTGTTGTCCTCAATGCTTGAGTAGTTATGGATGCTTTTGTATAAAATTCTCATCCTTCCATGTGGAATATTCAGAAAGTAAGTTCTTCCACTTGATGGGATACTCTGAAATTGATCGATTTCATAGCTGTTGGGTTCTTGATTTTGTGACTGCTTTAGGTTCCAATATGTTTTTTCCTTCCTCATCAATTTCGAACAATATTGTTTGAACTTGGATCTTGTCACCTATAACTTTCTTTAAGCATGAAACATGGAAAACTAGGTGCACTCGAGATGATGCAGGAAGCTCCAATTTGTATGCCATAGTACCAATCTTTCGCAGCACCTTGTGAGGACCATATTACTTTCATGATAATTGATTATCCTTCTTAGCTTGCTTGAGGGACATTTTTTTGTATGGTTACAACCATAGAAGTACCCAGTTACCTTAATCAAAACTTCCTTTTCTACGATGTTCATATGCCTATTTTTTCATTCGATTGTGTGCCAAATGGAGGTTATCCTTTAAGATTTGGAGATCTTGTTGTTGATGCTCAGTGTGAACTTCCACTGCTTCAACCTTAGAATTTTCTCTTAATGATGATGTGATGGATGGTGGATGATATCCATAAATGGGGTCATTTTTGCTGTAGCATGGAAGGAAGTGTTGTACCACCATTCAGCCAAAGGTAACCACTTGACCCCTTTTGTTTATTTATCATATACAAATAAACGAAGATATCCTTATAAACATTTTTTCACTATCTTTGTTTGTCCATCAGATTGAGGATGATAAGATGAGATATTAGCTAATTGAGTACCCAAACAACAAAATAATTCCTTTTTATTCTTGATATGTCCTTCTATCCTAAGAGTTTGAGGAGTGGTAATTCCTGCCAATGCATTACAAGATATGGTCATATTCATTTCTTCATTCTCTCGAGTTCGTTCCTAGCGTATCCTCTTCTTTTGATGTTTCTTGATCATTTTCTTCCTCCTCTTGACAATATATGTTGAACAATTTCTTCTACACTTATGGCATTTAGTGTATTTTCTATCACAATTGTAACAAAACCCTTTTCCTCTTTTTTCTTTGAATTTTTGTGATGTCAACCTTGTAGGTTGTGGAATTCTAGGAGCAAAAACACTCCCATATTTATAGTTATGAGTGGTAGGTTTCCTTGTTGCCATAATTTTTCTTTCAATTTTTCTTGCCAACCTATATGCCTTCTCCAATGAATCAGGTTCCCAAAGGCGAACCTCATGTTGGAGGTTATCCTTTAAAGTCCCTATGAAGACTTCAATCCTATGCTTCTCTGGAATATCATTTACCCTTATATTCAATTTTTGGATGTCCTCAATGGTGTGCTCTGCCATTGAACCCTTTTGTTGGAGATTTATCAACTGGTTAAAGAAGGTGTTTCTCTTTGTATCCTCATAACGTGCTATCATTTCCTCTGTGAACATTGACCAGGTGACAAGTGGTTTATGAGAACAAAGCCCTATATACCATACAAACTAATTTGGTGCTAAATATAAATATGAAATACATACCTTTTGTGGTGGTTGCACCTCATGTACGTCAAAATATTGCTCCATCTGTAGTATCCAAGTTACTAGATCCTTGCAATCAAAATTCCTCATATATATCTTTGGAATATGGTGGATCTTCAATCCAACATTAGATTCTATGAAATCATGATTAACATTTCTTTTGTTCTCATCGTGAGTTCCCTTTACTACCTTTTCGTCATTAGGAATCCTTTCTTGTAGCAACTTTTTCCAACCTACCTTCAAACCTTCCCTCTCTTTATTCAAATATTCCATGTTTCATTTCAATTTTTCTTATATATAATTGGTCTTAGCTTCCATTCCATATATAAAACCATTGATCTTAGCTTCGATCGCATTCTTCAAATCATCCATCCATTTTTTCTTACTAGGTGTTTCTATTTTCTTGATTTGAGTCATTTTTTCTTGCTTTTAGGAGCTCGATCTTGAAACAAATGTAACTATGGAATTTTAGATCTAGAAGGTCTAAAGATTCTTACTGTAGTAGCCCTATGAGTCCTCTTTCCAACCTTATAAGTCTGATTTATATTGGATTCTCCAAGAAAGAGTAATGCCCAATCTCCCATGATATCCTGATTATATACTAGTTCAGTAGAACGAACTTGTAAGAAGTGCCACATGTCATTGTTTCAACCTTCAGCCCTAAACATGACACCCAATAAAATATATTTCATCCTATTTCTATCACTGATTACGGAATTTGAATTCGATGCTCAAAGAGAAATTTACGATGAGTTTCCAAAGGTCACCTATTTCATATGAAATTTAGGAGCCTATAAAAACCCTAACTTCCTTGGATCATATATCTTCAAATATAGTGAACCAAGATCAAAAATTCATATACGCAGTTCATCAATATTTCATCTCAAATGGGTTTTAATTCTAGCTTCTGTAGCTTCGTAGAAAAAAATTTATAGTGAAAATTCCACAATGACTTGTTTGATACAACGAAACCCTAGAATCCAAAGCTCTGATACCAAATAATATGGAACCAGCTCACAAAATAGAAGAAGAGATACATCAACGATTTCAAAAATAGCCTCTTCAAGGGGAAACCTCCTTTACATTACACAAATGAACAATTCTTGGATGAGACAAAATAAAATACCTCCTTTCTATAAATAAGATTCTAAGGGGTCACAATATAATCAAAGCCTACATAACAATAATATTGTAAGGGCACAAAAATAACAATATTGGGCTTCTATGGGGCACAATAATAACAATATGGGGACTACATGGGCACAACAATACAATAAGGGGGTTGCACTAATAACAATAAGGGGCTACACTAGTAGTATAGGGACCTAACAGAAACCTTCCTTTGACATGACTAGCTATGAGAATATATGGTGAATTGGATAATCTACCTGGTGCCAATATGAGGTCCAGAAGGGTGAGTGTAATTCTCAATGACAGAAAGAGACGATACATAATAGTGCATAACAATGTCACACCCATTCAACACTATCGGTACTCTTGCACCATATGCAATCCACTCGTTGAACAATTCCCACAAATCACCAAGGCTGAAGAAGGGCATGGATTCAACTTCAAAATCCCTCCATGCTTTCATCAATGTCTATGAAATCAAGAATTATTCCTATTAATTAATGAAATTTCGATGAGAGAAAAACAACTAGAAAACATTATGTTGTTGAAAATACAACGGTCATACTAGAAGATATCAAAATCCTCAAATGTACATCTAGATACAAGCCAAACATTTTCCTATCGAGCTCGAGTTATTAAAAAATATCTGATGACATAAACTGTGTGATTCCAACCTTGTTTGTCTTTGTAGTTTACAAAATTAATATAGTTATGAAAGAAACATCCATTGCAATGGAGATAATTATTGATGCATCCCAATTAAATACACCAAGACTGTCTAAGCAGTTGTAATAAGCCTTTCCAACAAGATAAAAAAAACAAAGATAAGCAACGATTCCCTTCACAAGATATATTGTCCAATAATTTTCACAATTCCTAGTATTAACACTTACGAGTTCAAATATAGGAAAATTAAACATGAAATCCTAAGAGGCATGGATATACCTTCAAGTGGTAATATACTATTATGCATTACACCCATTAAGCATCAAAGCACCATCATGATAGACATAAATTCAGTATCCCTCTATTATCATAGTACTTACTAGTGCAAGGGAATGAAATGCTCAACTTACACTCATGCAATAGTTAGTAGTTGTAAGAATGGTACTGAATGTATTACATCCATTAGGAAGCACACGATTATGGTAATTGAAAAATAATAACAAATGATCGCATGCCCCTTCTTATCTTCATAGTCCTTACCTAGTGCAGCAGATAATTGTGCTCAACATTCAGTGATGCAATATTTAGTAGCCATTAAAATGGTATTGATAAAACATGTATGGTATTAATGGTAAAGAAAATCATTGTACAAATTTATCCTTCAATGTTATGTATATTAATCCTTTCCAAAAACATTCCAAGTTTCAATTTCATATGAGGTTTTCGAAAATCCTTCCACACAGTTCAACTTCTTAATGGTGCTTATATCTTTGTCAAGGGTAACATATTCCCTTTCAAAGAATGTGTGGTGGTTATGAATCATGTGTATGGCCAATGAACCTTGCAACTTTCTTTTAGGGCATATGGTTCCTAATTGTGTATTTATACAATAGTTAATGCCTCAAGATATTTCCCATACACCACTCATAATACAAAGATTCCATTTGCAATGCCTACAATCTAGTTTAAGACCCTATGTGTAGCCCTTATTCCCCATAAACATAAGTGGGTTCCTAAGATGCTATTTATTATACCTTAACCATGTTCAAGGCCTTGACACCCATATTTGGCATTAAAATTATTCAAATGGTTATATGTCCTATTCATTGGTTAGACATTCCATTTATAGAGTCTTTTTTTTTGTTGTTTCAAGATTTAATAAATTAATAATTACCTATTTTTATTAACATTAAGATATTAAACAACTAATAAATAAAAATAAAATTCAAATAAAACTATTCTATAAATTATTAAAAATGAAATAAAATAAATCTAATATTTACTAATTTATTAATGAGGCAATTAAAATAATTAACATATTATTTATAAATAATATGAATTAAAATTAATTTAAACTATTTATTTAATTAAGTAACTATTTATTTAATTAAGTAACATAATATAATAAGATTTCATATTAAAATAAAAATTAAAACAAATTAGAAGGAAGAAATAAATTTATGAAATAAATTCATGAATTAATTATCTAATAATTCATATTAAATTAAAACAATAAAAATTAAATAGGTTATATATTTTAATTAGTCGGCTTCTTCTTTAACTTATCAAGCCATTAGGTTTCTATTTATCTATCCTGGTCGGCAAATTCTTCTCTCAATCTATCACTCATTTTCTATCCTGATGATGGATCCCCTTTGGGGTTCAAAACGTCGATCTAATGAACAATATACTGTGGATAATCTGGGTGATATTTTTCCAAGTATTATATTTTGTTTTTCAATTTTTTATTTAAACATTTTTTTATACTTTTAGACAAGTTTGTGTCCATTATTTTTATTTTATAGGTTAGTTTGTAGTTTAATATTTCTAAATTTATTTGAAATTGGGTAAGGATTTGTTGAAATTTCAAATTTAGATTATTTTTCTACATAGTTGAGTGTTCCAAGGTAACGTGTACTTTGATTTTCTTTTTTATGTTTCTCAGATTTATTACAAATTAGGTAAAGATTTGTTTAAATCACGGGTTCATGTTATTTTGTTTACATAATTTGAGTGGTCCCCAAGAAAATTTAAGGTGTTAAATTTATTTATACATATTAAATAATTGAAAATCATATTATCACACAAAGACAAAGATTAGAATAATTAGACTATAATATATATTAATTATAAAAATATTTTGAAACATTTAAACCCATTTTAAATGCATTACTATTATATTTCTCTTTTTTTTTATTATGCCGTAAGGTGTTCCCTTTGAAAACAACTCCCCTCCCATGCCACGTGCACTATTATGTGCCATTGATTTTGGTTTTAGACGATATAAAAAGCCTCAGCCATAAGATTAAAAACAATTATTACAATTAACTACTGATTAGACAAATATAAACTTTCCCCTACCATTTTACTTCATTAAGCAGGTGTAGGACAAGGAAGTTTTTCTTAGCTGAAATTCTGCAAGACCAAGACACCAACAAGTACTTTGTACATATTTTAAGATGTGTTGGTGTAGCCCCATACAAGAGGTTGTGAAAGATGTGCTACAAATTCATCCAAACAGTGGTGAAAAAAGTGTTGTGAATGCACCTTGCAAATGCATCCAAACGGTGGTGAAAGAAGCGTTGTGAATGCACCCTGCACATGCATCCAAATGGTGGTGAAAGAAGCACTGTGAATGCATCCACATTAACATTGGTGAAAAAGGCACTGTGAATGCATCCAAATGGACCACTACTATCATGGGTCTGTCTCTCCTTTGAAGATGTTGCTGCTATCATGGGTCTGTCTCCCTTTCAAGATGTCAGCACGAAGGACGATTGCTATGGTGAATATTAGGTCAATAGCTCATGACCCCAACATTTGGGAATCAACGCACGAGTTTAAACTGGGCATTATGTTTAAAGTGTAAGTGCATTCATGCTTCCATATATATTTAAAACATTACAACAAATAAGTTTATAATTATTTACACTCCACGTTTTATGGAATAATAGAGTACAAGAGATTTTATGATAAATGAATGATGTAACACAATTTTGGGTTTACATTATTAGAATGAGCTATATTTTCAAAGGGAATATGATGTGGTATTATTGTATTACATGTTAAATATCTCCATATAAAGCTGGGGTGAATTTCCATGGTTAATAATCTAGTTATGCCTGTGTATGATCCAAAATGGATCCAGAACACCCTCTAAGTCTTCAAACACTTGAAACTATCGCATGAGAAGAACTTTTCAAAAAGTTGGATTACACTATTGGGGGGCAAAAACATGAAGAAATCAGTGAAATAAGGCTTATCAGAGGCTGAAAACAACTTTGCATCGGAGCCGTCAGATCTGACCAATCAACAGTCCAGATCCAATCGGCATATCACAATCAGCGATGGCAAGTAGAGGCAATCGAGGGCTATCACATGATAGTTGTGATCACGATCAAAATGGGTCAATGAGGACCATCGATCAAGCACGTAGATCAATGGCCCAAGTTAACGAGCGATATCGCAATCAACAAATACAAAGGAGCGATTACAAACAGCCCGGGGTATGTGCGATATGCTATTGCGATCAATCACATTGCAACATTGCATCACAACATTACAATGGAGTAGGGCCGATATAAACATAACTCATGATAGCTAGACCTAATGAAAATATATATGATATTATATATATTTTGAGATCCGAAAAACAGGGTTTTCCTTTGTATTTTGCATTTTCATTAAATAAACGAAAAACAAAGGAAAAATCACCGATGCGATGAAACTGGACCCGAAAGGGTTTAGTAATGTTGTTATATATGATTTCAAGTCCAATAAAGCCAGTTTATGGGGTTCTTCAATGTTTTAATGTATTTTTAAATACAAAGGGAAATCATGATATAAGCGGGATTTCGAGCGGGCCAAAGGCAGTAAGTGGTTTGGGCTAGGCTCCGTCCGATCCCATACACTGGCTGCCACGTGTCCAGGATAAGGAGAGAGAAAACAACCCTTATCGGGTGGTTAATGCCTGTATGGAAGAGCCACCCGAAATGAACCACAGTCGTTGGATCCAGATCTCCGAGATCAACGGTGGAGATGTGATGCGATTAAAAGGCGGACCTGATAGGAGTTATAAGGCAGAATTGATAACATTTCAAATCCGATAAACTGAAGTTTGGCGATTTTTCACAGTTTTTAGTGTATTTCTTTGTGAACATAAAGAACGTTGTATTTGGGGATTTCAAAGGCCTAATGACCCATTCCATTACAAAACAAGTGGCCACCATCCCTAAAAGCATTTAGCAATGATTGCTCACACTCAGAGGGGGGTCTAAGTGGACAAAGGTTGGGAATCAAGAGAGCCCGAGAAGGAGAAACGAAGAGACATCACCAATTGGCTTTAAAGCGACAGACAAAGAGAAAATAGAGGCAAGCAGTGTTAAGACAAAGAGCAAACAGAGACAGAGAGTTAGTGAGGAGAGTCTGTGTACTCAGAAAGACTTGGGGAATCCAAGTAAAGCCTTGTTTTTTTGTATTTGTTGTGTGAGACTGAAGGCTGGACTAGGAGACATAGCCTAGGAGTGTTGGGTGAACTCCTTATTAAACTTGTTTTGTTTATGTGTGTTTACCTATTATGTTCTTTAACTGCTTCATTGTCTATGTATTTGGCAATCTTATCAATCCATTGCACAAAGTAACATAGGAAAATCCATGCACATGAGTCTGTAATACCTTAATAATTGTCTAAGCTCTCATTATCAGATCAGTGCGATATGAAAATAACTTATGTTTTTTTTAACATGTGCATGTTAAAAATATCCATAGTAAAATTGAGGTGAATCTCCATGGTTAATAATATATATTAATATATATATATATATATATATATATATATATATATATATATATATATATATATATATATATATATATATATATATATATATATATATATATATATAGTAATAATAATTGAAAATAAAGTTATAATCATGTTGTAAGGCATTTCCCCTAGCTATCACTCTGAAATCCTTTGCACCCTTAAATTTATTGTTAGACAATTGAGAATTCTTCCACCATTAGATTCCATTGTTTTAATTGTCAACCAAATTTTGATTTGTGAAACCATTTCTTCTTGATCTTTAAAATAATTATAACCCAAAAACATCTCTTCATGGTGGTTTTCGGCAAAGAAATGGAACCAAGTTATGTTTCTTCCCAACAGGTGAGTTTTCCTATCCATCGTTATTTGTTAGCGTATGATTTTCTCTCTGTAGAATCTACCTCAAGTTCTGGACACTAGATGCCTTTAATCATGATTCCTACCTCTTTAGTCATTACATCTCATCCATGCATCCTATCCCTACAATTCTCTGCAATTTTCCACCATTGTTCTTCATCAATTTTGATACATATTTGTCTCTTTTGATATTATGATAATGATACAAAGCTTTTATTGTGGCGATAACTATAGGGAAAATCTTGTACAAATCTTTCGTGCCTTTGGGCTTGCGGAAAGTTGGAAGATAATGGATAAGCTCTAACTAGACAATTTATAAAATAAGGACAACTAAAAAAGGAAACTAATTCGAAACCAAATAAAGGCCAAAAGAAACATGTTCTCTTCTTCTCAAATGTCTATAGGTATACCATGCACATACACAACACCTTTACAAGGTTTATGTAAATACATAACAACTATACATAAGCTTGGCTATGAAAATTTAGACTAGAAGAGAATTTATATACTAATAAGTGAGGTTTCCGAGGAAGCATCTCAAGCAGATGCCACACTAATAATCGTAGGAGTTAACCAAAGAATGCAGGCAAATGGGCTTGATAGAGTGAGCAAGTTATTTCTTGTAAAAGAAGAGCAACCGGTATTGCGAACTCAACAAAAATGGCTGATGGGCTCGATAAAAGTCCATGTTGGTGAAGAAGGCATAGAAAGAGTGCATTTTAGCATTGATGTGGATAAATATCCAAGTATTGTGGATGGGAGAGGTGTGAAGCAATTTCTTCTGAGTTTGGTTTATTTGGCAAAGATCCATATTTACACAACTTGATGTTTCAAATAGACAATATAAGTATATTGCTATAATTTTATAGATTAATGATACTTTTTAAATTTTTAATAGAAGTATAAAAATTAATATTTTATATAAATAAATTCTAAAATGTTGGATTTGTCTTAATCTTAATGAAGTATTGGATCCCCTTTCCAAATTACCTCCTAAAAATACCTTATTTTTTCATGGCCGCATCCCACATGCCAATTCTAAACATTGATTTCCATCTAATTAACATTGCATGTCATAAATAACCCAATTATAATTTTCTCACCCCAATCTTGGTAGTACAACTCCATATCATAATGTTGTTGGGAGCCTAATGTATGCTAGGGTTTATATCAGACCTAATATTGCATAAGTTATAAGCATTGCGAGTCCATTGTCTAACTATCCTATACCATAACATTTGGTAGCAATCAGGACTATTTTCAAATATTTTTAAAACACATCCAAACACCAAATTACATTAAATGGGTATTCAAAATAATTTCAAAAGCTTGTTATTCTGAGTTAGAGTGAATAAGGGACATTGATAAGAAGATATCAATTTCACACTATTGTTTTATTGTTAATGGAGGCACAATTTCTTGGGGAAGCAAGAAACGAATTGACATTTTATCTTTCCACTGAAAAAAGTAGTACATAGAAAAATGTCATACCAAAAAGGAATTAAAATGGTGGAGAATATTATTGCAGGACATTGTGGTCATGTAAGCACAACCAACAATACTGAAGAGTAGCAACAACATATGTGTAATCATGACAAACCATTCAAAGTATCATGGAAATGTTATGTATATAGGGATACAATGCCCACTTGTTTCGCAAATTAATTGTTAAGAAAAAAATACAGATGATGTATTGTACAACAGAAATGATGTTTGATGCATTGATAAAAGCATTACCGAGAATCAAGTTTGAGTTTGGCAAAACAAGTTTAATGTACTAACTCTTAGTTGAAAATATTTGATTAAGTAGGTGTAAGACTTGCATAAAATATAGTTGAATATTTGAGGGAATTTAATACACAATTTCGAGTTTTCTATAATAGTAGATAGAAAATAAAATGAATGCAGTGCACATGTATAAGGTTGTTGTAGTTCATTTGTAGTTTATTGAGTAAATGTGTGGTTGTTTACTGTAGCATTTTAGGAGGGATATTTTTCACTCATATGTTTATCTTTGTTTAGCCGAAAATGGATGAAAAATTATTACATTTAGTGTGTACTGTGAACACCCTATTCTCTCTATTTTTGTTTTAATTTATTAACTAGCTAACATTTTTTGTTTCAAAACCACCTACACTGAAGGTTGGCATCAAGAATCATGAATGAAACTTTGTTCAACTTGACCTTGTCATACTTATCAAAACTTCTATTCGAGATGACTATCAACATGGCCACAGCTGGTTGAAATCCAATTTGTTAACGGATAACAATACCAATGTGTATGCATTGGTCTACCCATCTCTAAGCAGTATGAGAAAATTTTACCTAACTTATTTTCACTCTCAAGTTGAATTAAATAAACCAAGATATAGAGGAAAAACAAAGTAAATATATTTAATATCACTCGTATTACCAATAATTTTAACACCAATCTTGACATTCATTGATTTCTAGTGCATGAAAGGGGCATCAACATTCATGTCTCTATAGTATAGACATAGACATGGATATTGTGAGTACCCTTGTTCCAGAAGTAATTTTCTTGCACCCAAAAATAATTCCTTATTGCCAATGGGAGTTTTCCCATGTTGTTCCACGATTGTCTAAATAACATTACTAAATTCTCCACATGCTTTATTTCGATCACTTGTAGGACAAACATCGACATATGTCTCGTGAGTTTTGCATCTTCTCATAAGAATTATGTGGATGAATAATCTGATTCCCTTGTTGTACCTCTTTGCAGCCATATTCTAGATGGTGGCCTTCCATATGCACTTCCATTTCTCCTAGTACAAAAAACCAAGTGTTGAAAAGCTTGTGAACTTTGGAGTTATCCTTTTCACCAAAAAAATGAAATAGAGTGATCTTAAATTTATTTTTTTATATGCGTAAATGAAATAATATAAGCTTAAATAAAAAAATTTTATGAAAATTCATAATCGTTCATACTAACCTTTGGTTTAATAAAGTCTTTTATGAACAAACTATAGTGTAATTTTATTAGTAAAGCTAAATACATAATTATAATGTCTTTCCTTCACATTAAAGGCAAGTGCAAACTTGTAAACATGAGGAAAAAGGAAAGATCCTATTGTAGAAATTTTGAATAATTTAACACATATTCAACAGAGATTATCCTGATCATGTACTATTGCAGAATACATACACAATACATAAGCTCCTCTACGTTGATCATCAATGTAGCAGCATCAATAACAATAAAACATCAAGAGCATTCACACATTAACACAGTATGTAACTCGGGGAAAGCATCTCGCTAAACACCCCACACTATCTGTATATTAATGATTGAGACCATGTAACATCACAAAGTACAATGCTTATCACAAGCAATCCAGTACCAGCTCCACCTGTTACACACAATACAGCTAAGATCTCATCTCCAAATCTATTCCACTGCTTGCCTGCCTCCACTGCTCAATACCTGCTCAAGAATTAATGAGAATGGTCTACCAAACTCGTATTTCACCTCCAAAGAATCACTCACAATGTGTAAGACGTGAGCAGAAGCTACAAACTGGGCAAATACATGAGAAAACTCATTGGCATACTCAATCCCTTGATTGTGCAAGATCTGATGCACAACTATAGTCACAACTGATAGCAATCTGATTCTCTAACACCTGTCCCTGCTGAACTGAACATGCACTGACATGCAACTGAGTTAACTGATGTATTCTATAGTTGTATTATGAGTTAATAATTAGTTTAACAACTCATCATTAGTCTATTTGCAGTTAGACTAACTACAACTAGTTTAACCAAGTCAAATTGAACACAACTCCATCAACTCCACAATCAACTCCACCAAACTCAATTGATTGAGTTCTAACTGAAGTCATGCATGCAACAACTCAACTGACTCATAAGAAAAGCATACTTCCTTCTAACAGCTGCATGGGCCACATCTGTAGCTCAAACTGAAGTGCTCCAAGAGAATAAGATCAAGTTTATAGTCCAAATATTATTATGAGACAATAATATTTGACTTTTCTATTTTTGACAGCCAGTCTAAAAATACACTTTGATCACCCACACTGTGGTCACCCACACTTTGGTCACCCACATTATGATCACTCACACTTTGGTCACCCACATTGTGATCACTCACATTGTGATAAAAAATAGAACTTGTGCCATAATTTGCCTGCGGGCCCACTTAGTGAAGGCAATTCTTTTCACTAAGCTCCATCATCTTGTTGCAATCTCAACACCTACCATTAACATTTACCATTGAATGTGAAGATGGTCATCTTATCTTTTAACAACTCCTTCGCCTTAAAGGTAAATGCAATGTTGTAGACATGAAGACGAAGTAATGATCCTACCTTCATTGTGGAATGTGAAGGTAGCCATGTTATCTTTGAGCAACTCTTACCTTCACCTTGAAGGAAAATGCAACATTGTAGACATGAAGACAAAGGAAAGATTCCACCTTTTCCATGGAATGTGAAGTCATCGTCTTATTTTTATTAACATATTTTTATGATTGTCTATTTTAGATTCCATATTTTCCGTCTTCTTGCCTCGTGTGATCATTAAGTTGGAAACAAATGAATGAAGTCAAAATTATATCAAAGTAACTAACTTTACTGACTTCTTATCCAAGGTTCTTTGAGGTTTTTGTGATCACTTCTTGTATTCACCATGTAAGTGATTTATCTTTATCTTCTAGCTTTGAATGGCATTTTGTTTACTAATTTTTATCTTCAATGATTTCTTATATGGAAATATTCTTCTCTAATTTTTGTCTTACGAGATTTTCTTTGCCACATTTGGTGAAATTTCTAGTTTAAATACTTTTACATGCATTTAGTGAGGTATAAGAAGAAGCTTTACAACATGGACGCCAAGAGGTTCCCCAAAATTGCTTCTAACTCTAGCGAAAACCTTTACCTCTGGCTCAAGTGAAGTTAGCATAAGGATGCCAACCCTTTCCTCGACCATTGAAAGATAAAGGAGGAGATCATATTGAAGAATAAGGATATTATTAAAAATAATATTACTTCAAAATTTAAGGATAAGTTGTGGGATGGTAAGGATTTATAGTAAAAAAGGAAGCTAAGGTATTATAAGGGGGCGATCAACCATGGCTTAAAACCATGGCTTAATCCTAACTTGTGACCCTGGGAACAGGGGCAGGGTAGGACAGGATGATGCACCTAGAATTATCAACATCACACTTGTAAAGTCCTTAGCTGCTCCTCACTTTGTGAGAAAAGTTTCTTCACATGCTGTGATTCATGACTTCTTTCCTCATGCTCTTTGTGACATTGATGTTGTATGGCAGTCCTATATTAACATTATGGAAGTGTAGAATAAGATAAACTAGAAATGATTTTGGCATATAATATGACAAAATCGGTGTAGTTTATATCATAGAATAGAGAAAAACCTAATCGTTAAAACACAGAATATAACAAAACCCTAAAACCCTCCCTAATGAGATTTTAGGGAATAGAAAAAACCCAAACCATTGTGGAAATGATTAAGCAAAGAATAGAAAAAAAACCTAAGAACCTCCCTATTGAAATTTTAGGGAATAGAACAAAGCCTTCGTTCTTGTTGCTCTAGGTATTTCTAGAAAACATGAAATTAATGAACAGGAACATAACAAAACATTCCAAAGGCATGACATTAATTAAACACTGCAGTCCCTTTCGCAGTGTTGGGAATATCTACACCATGTTCGAACTCTTCACACTTCTACATATTTAATGACTACGTATAGACATATTTAATGACTACTCATAGAAGTTTTTTGGGAATATGAATTTCTTAATAGCAACCTAGTTGCAAATTTAATTAGAGGTATGGTAAATAAATAAAAATATAAATAAACTAGAGGTATGGCAAATAAATAAAACCTATTTTTATATTTATTCCATAAATCTCTTTATATTTACAAAAAACTCAAAAAATATGTTTTATCTAGGTGAAGCCTATGGGCCAAATACCATGGGGCAAATGCCATGGGCCAAATAATTAATAATACTATGGACCAAATACCATATTTATAAAAGAGGTATGGTAAATAAATAAATATAAAAAAGGTATACAAAGGTATGATAAAAAAATAAAAATATATCAAATAAGATTAGAAATCAACATCTAATTATATACGAAGCCTATCGGCCAAGTACCATGGTAAATAAAAGAGGAGTTGTCTTTAGTATGACATTTTGGACAAATCTGGTGGAAAATTTTGAGGTGAAATCTTGATTTGTGTTATTTAAACTAATTTTTTGACTGTATATATGGATTCAACACCCTGGAAAACCCCTAGGGAACTTTGATTGCACATGATTACCCTTTAAGGTTGTGATTTCAATAAATTCCTGCCCGATTTTAGAGAAATTAGACCGGTAAAACGTACTGTAAAAGCTTCGAAAATGTCACACTAAAGACAACTCCATTAATAAAAATTTAGCCCATGGTATTTGGCCCATAGGCTTCACCTAAATAAAACCTCTTTTTTGAGTTTTAGTAAGTGTAAGAGGTGTATGGAGTAAATATAAAAAGAGGTTTTATTTATTTACCATACTATTATGGAGGGATATAGTAACATAGTTGGAGAGAGATAGAGAGAGAGGAGAGAAAGGGAGAGAGAGAGGAAGAATGAGAGACAGGACTTGAGATAGAGGAGGAGAGTGATGGGGGAAGAGAGAGGATTGGAGGGCAGAGAGAGAGAGAGAGAGAGAGAGAGATGGGGAAAGAGAGAGGGAGGTAGGATAGAAATGGAGAGAGAGGAAGTATGAGAGACCACACTTGAGAGAGAGAAGGAGATAGGGAGGGAAAGAGGAGGAAAAAGGGAGGGAAGAAGAAATACATAGAGAGTGAGACGTGGAGAGAGAGAGGGAGTGACAAGGGAAAGATGGAGAGATATTGTGTATGTTTGGGGCTGAGATAAAGAGACAAAGAAGGAGAGATGGAGAGAATGGGGGAGAGAAGGAGAGAGGAGAGAGGAAATGATATGGTAACAGAGTTGGAGGGTAAAGGGAGAGAGAGAGAGATAGGATGTGAGAAAGTGGAGAGAGGGAGGTAAAGATTTATGGAGTTCGAGGGGGGAGAGGGAGGTAAGAAGAAATAATTATAGAGCTACAGAAGGAGAGAGAGATAGTGAGTGATAAGGAAGATGGACAGAGAGGGAGAGAGGACAAAAAAGGGAAGAGAGATAGAAGCAAGGGAGAGGGAGAGAAGGGGAAGAGAGAGAGAGATAGAGAGAGGGAGAGAGGAGGAGGGACGGATAGATAGATATATTGAAGAAAGAGAGTGTATGTTTTGGGGGTGATATAGAGATACAAAGGGAGATAAAGATATAGATGGAAAGTGAAGAGAGGGAAGAAGAGAGAGATGGAGAGAGAGAGGGAGGGAAAGAGATATTGATAAATATGAAGTGGGAGAGCATGTGTGTTTGGAAGGTTGAGATAGAGAGACAAAGAAGGAGAGATGGAGGGAGATATAGATATAGATGGAGTGGGGAGAGAAGGAAGAACATTTATTGGACTAGATGCATTGATTTCAGTTTTGATGGTGATTTCTAATCCTATTTCATTACTTGCATTAGATGCATTGATTTTAGTGTAGATGTTGATTTCTAATGATATTTGATTGCTTGCACTAGGTGCATTGATTTCAATGTAGATTATTTATAATCCTATTTGATGGCTTTCACTAAATGCATTGGTTTCAGCGTAGATGGTGATTTCTAATCCTATTTGATTGCTTCCACTAGATGCATTGATTTCAATGTAAATGTTTATTTCTAAAAATATTTCATTTCTTGCACTAGATGCATTGATTTCAATGTAGATGATTTCTAATCCTATTTTATTGCTTGCACTAAATGCATTGATTTCAGTGTAGATGGTGATTTCTAATCCTATTTGATTACTTGCACTAGATGCATTAATTTTAGTGTAGATGTTGGTTTATAATCCTATTTTCTTACTTGCACTAGATGCACTGATTTCAGTGTAGATGTTGGTTTATAAACTTATCTGGTTACTTGCACTAGATGCATTTATTTGAGTGTAAATGTTGATTTCTAATCATATTTCATTGCTTGCATTAGATGCATTGATTTAAGTGTAAATGTTGTTTTCTATTCTTATTTGATTTCTTGCATTAGATGCATTAATTTTAGTGTACATGTTAATTTCTGATTTGATGTAATTAGATGTATGATGGTGCATTAATTTCAAATTGACTGGATTAATATTGTGCATTACTACAATATATGGAGCTAAATATTTAAATGGTTTACAGTTTAATCTGTCATTTTCACATAATTGATATGAGAAGACCACAAAAGTAACAAGGGTGACAATAAGAATAGTAGAAGAAAATAGTTTGAAATTAATCACAATGAAGACTATTTGTAATTTATGATATTATTATTATTCAAATTTTATATCATTCAACACTATTACATTGTCACTTTATATTCAAAAAAAAAATTCATCATTTTTCATAATTAAAGTTATTCACAATATTTATCACTCAACAAATTGAGGTAACTAAGAAAATTTAAAATTAAAATGACCAGATTAATTTGAGACATATTTATCATATTTAAAATGATTATATGATTTCACATATTTTTGATCAAATTAATCATATGTTTGCTAGATTTTCTTTGGCCGCATATGACTGAAACCAGCCTAGAGCCATCTTAACTCTGATCTATCAAGCGCCGAGAGGGATCAAATCTCTCAAACCTTTCCTCAAGTTTTTCACTCAAAAAAGAGATTTGCACCTCATGGCATTTGATCCCTCTCAATGCTTGATAGATCCAGAGTTAAGATGGATCTAGGCTAGTTTATTCTCAAAATTAAAGAGAAATAACAACCCTACTTGAAAATTTAATGAATGAAAGCATCCATTGTTTATGAAAGAAATTATAGGTCCCCACCATTGACCACTTGAAAGGACTTTCCCTCGAGAGATTGGAATTCACTTACCTATGAACAGATTGTAGCCATGTTTGGTACCTTTTCACATATATTTTGAATAAATAGTACCATCCCTGCCTCCTTGTTTACTCTAATTTATTTCACATGATGATGGACTTCATCAAAAATCTCAAAGCATATGGTCTGATCAAAAACCAAATGCTTAATAAGTATTGCTTGCAAAATTGATTACTTAGAAAATTTCAATTGATTCCATGCACGATGGTTGTTGCAAGTTTTGAAGTGGTGAACCAAGGGTGTTGCTAGCAAGCGAAATATAAAGGTTATCAAACATGCACCCCACATAGAATGACAATGTGTTCTAGATTAAATTAAAAAATTTAGTGCATTTTTTATGATTCTCATGCAGGGATCATATCTTTGCAAATGGGAATTGATGGAAAACGTTAAGCACCTAAAAATAGAGTAATAATATCGTGTTATTCCAGCCTCTATAGAATTTATCATTCTTCAATTGGGTGATCACCAAGCTGATGGAGACATGCACCTATTGCTTCGAGCAATTATCGATTCTTGCAACTAGAATATGAGATAGAAAAGTGACTATTTAGAGATGATTGATTTCTACTACTAGCATAGGAGACGTCAAAATCACCATCATTATTTAATGGGGATATTTATGAGATTTATTTTTATTTGATCAGTTTCAAAACTCACCAACAACATGACTAATAACACTATGATGAGGAAATCATATGCTACTAATAACTTATGCTAAAAATAAATGTATAAAAGACTTATTGCATTTGATTGGTGATAGAGAAATTGATTAGCAATGACAGTTTAAGACGAAAACACTTTAAGACAAAAATATTTTAAGACAAAACTTTATATTTAAGACAAACACAGTTTGAGACAAAAATATTTTAAGAAAAAACTTTGTATTTAAGACAATGACCACTTAAGACAATGGAAATTAATACTAAACTCATTTAATACAGTTAACAATTCAGACAAAACCATATCAATTTAAGACAATATTATCTAATACCTACAAAATTGACTCTGACAATGAGCCATAAGTCCACTAGCTTGCAAGCTATTACTATCTCACACCTATATCGAGGTTGTTATTTCACTTGCCATCATGTTATCTTATATAAATATAATGATTTGTTTGACTCTTCGTTTTGTGGGGATAGCCAACTCTGAAGAACACGATAGTTTTTCCTGGAAATATTTCTCAAACATCAATTCCTCTTATGTCCCTTTGATCACTGTTGATATGATTAGAGACAACTTTTCTATTATTTCATTCAGGAATTTTGCATAGAGATTCTATTAACACTAAGTTTATACTTTCAAAAAATGGTCAAAATGTTTTGAAAATCAGTTAAGAGTTTTATTACAAGAAAAATGGGCTTAAGTGTAAGACTAGGTAAAATTTTGGTGTGAAAAGGTGGCATAAGAGTTAAAAAATCATGTTAAGAAAGTTGTTTATGTCATGCCAATTTTCTTTTACCCAAGTCTTGCACTAATCAGATGCCAAAAATCAAGTGGCACTATGAAATATTTTTATAGTGCCTATAAGTCATGCTACAAAATATTTTCATAGCGCCTGCCAAATTTTGAAAAAATAAAGTTTTATAACTATCACTTGGGTCATTTTAAAAGTTTTTGATGAAATTTAACTTATGATATGACTTTATGTGATGTTTTTAGGCAGTTTCAAAACATTAAAAAGGGTTTGGAGAGGACGGTTAAAACCAAAATTGTGCGCAAATCAGCCATTTCCATCAAACCTAGGTGACTAGCTAGCAGGAGACAGTGAAATTGCTAGCAATTTTTTACAGTGCAAGGTAGAGTGCTCAATTTTTATTAGTTAATAAAAGGGAAATTCATGTCATGTGAGAAAATTTTAAATAGATGGATTATGGTTCGAGGTCTATGATGAAGTTTCACCTTTATTCAGAAATACAGGATGGGAGTCGATTTTCCAGTGGTTTCATGGTTACAATTTGAGTTGGTGTTATGATTTTATTCACTCTTTTGATGGAAATAGAGCTTAGATAAGAGGAATGGAGTTTGAAGTCATTGAAGATTCAATAGGAGAAGCCACGGGGTTGCCTACTGAGGTTGAGAAGTGGTTCAAGAAACGAATGATGTAGAATGTGGATCTCAACTTCTTCCTAAAAGGAGAACATTAGAACCCTAATTGGAGCATGGGAATCCCTCAGAAGATGTTGAAGCCCGAATGGTCTAATGTTTTAAATATTGTGCAACTCTTTTTTACATGTGAAGGTTGTTATTCCAAAATCTACCTTTACCACATGATGTTTTTATGTCATTTAGTTGGTTTTGGAAAGATGAGCTTACCTTATTTCTTACATCAAAGTCTGCTTAAAATGTCCACTAAGGCCAGAACCAAACCAAAATTGTTACCTCATGATATATGTCACCATGGCCTGATTAAGATATTGTATATACATGAGTTAGATAAGAAAATACAAATATAGAGTACATGGAGAAACTCTGCACCTAGAAGACCAATAAAGGGTAAGGCTAAAACTCATGTTGAAACCCTAGCCCTCGAAACAGAGGTTGAATCTAGTCATGTGCCTATTGAGAAAAACCTTGTAAAGGAACCAAAGATTAAGGTCTATGAAAATAGAACAAGAATATAACATACACAAATTTTAGAAAAATAGGAAGTAAAGCATCAACTAGAAAAAAGTGAGAAAGGAAAGCAAAGTATGGAAATAGGGGACGAAGACACAAAAATAGAGCCTAGGGTTTACCATAGGAAACCCCATACTCATCCTACAAATAAATTAAGATTGAGTTTTAAGGAAAATATTAATCCTAAGCTAAAGGAACTAGTGATAATTGATGAATAAGAGAATGTGAAGTCTTCAAAGGGAAAGAAAAAGGCTACAAAATAGGGGAAAATAGAGTATGCAGGTAGGAAGGGGAAAGGAGCTCTAAAATATAGCAGAAATATATAGAAGGGTAATAGAAGGATGCCAAGAATGAAAGACAAGTTAAAACTCCTTGCTCATGTTGCAGAAGTTATGGAAGAATGATCAAGTTACCTCATTGACAAGGCAATATATGAAACCCTAATTTTGTTGAAAAAACCCTAATTTTACCTCAACGTTTTGGCATGCTCCATTTTAACTTTTTGATAGTTAGTTTATTTTCGATATGTTATGGTAATATGTCATAAAGGTTTTGTAGCTAAAGGAGAGAATAAAATACGAGTCAACAGAACAAAGAAGGCCATAGAGAGTGTAAATAGTTGAACAACTTGAACAAATTTCACAGGTTCATGTATTAGTTTTGCTACAAAGGAGGAATACAAGTTACAATTCTAGATACAAAGCCTACAAGGGTGTGAATAGTTTCAGTCCTACACTTTAGCTATGACTTGTCCTTTTCCCAGAAGAATAGCAAAGGATGCATACAATAATTTTAAAATGCTTTGACTAATGTTTAATTGACAAATAGAGATATGAATAGCTAGAAGGATAGGATTTTAATTATGTTTTGTAAATTAAACTCTCAGATATTGTAAATATTTTACAGTTATGCTACCAAAATTTGTGGATCTTAAATTTCCAGTTTTATTTTTGGTTTTCAGCAATGCATTATCAATCTGCAGTTTCAATATGGACTTCGGTGTGGTACAGTTTACAGGTTGCAGGGTTATTGGGCGGGAGCTGCCCAATGAATCAAGCACATGGTCAGTGTGTTCTTTACTGCCTCTTGGGGAGACAATAACCCCATTGAAGCCAACTTTTATCATTAAGTTTATACTTTCAAAAAAGGGTCTTTTTTTTTAAAATCAGTTAAGAGTTTTATTACAAGAAAAGAGCGCTTAAGTGTAGAACTAGGTAAATTTTTGGTGTGAATAGGTGGCATAAGAGTTAAAAAAGCCTATTAAGCAAGCTTTTTATGTCATGCCAATATTTGTTTACCTATGTATTGCACCAATCAGATGAAAAAAATAGGTTGCGCTACGAATCTTTCAAATGTTTCCCTTCCAAGCGCTTTGGTGAAGTGCTTGTGATCTACTCATTTGTGGAACAATGGCAAAGGTGGATTGTCTTTGCCTCAACATGATGTCAAATCAGATATTTTGTCTTAATATGCTTCGTTCAATCATAGAACTTTGGGTTCTTGGAAAAGTTTATTGCAGAAGTGTTGTCAATCAAAAGAGGTTTTTAAGTGTTTTCATTCAAGAAAGTAAATTTTACATCCATTTGATGGAATTTCCAACCATTTTGAGCCACCAACGCAATGAGTGTTGACATGGTAGCCCATGTTTCTATGGGGGGGAAGGCTCCTCATAATTGACCCTTCTTTCTATGCAAAACCTTTTGCCACAAGCTTGCCTTTATGCTTGTCAAGTGAACCATCTACTTTATACTTGTTCTTGAAGACCCACTTGCAAGCTATTGGTTTGGTTCCCAATGGAGGATCAAACAACTTACAAGGGCCATTCTTTATCAAAGAATCATATTATTTTTGCATTCCTTATTTCCATTCATCATGAGAAGTGACTTCTTGAAGGAATTTGGTCCAAAATCTGTAGACAAATTTAGTTCACAATCATAAGAAACATCCATATCAATGGGTGAATAAGGATCATATACATCACCTCCATTTTGTCTAGTTAAGCTTCTTGTTCTTATCTTTCCAACCTCATTAGGACGAGCACTTTCAAGTGTCTTTGTCATCCATTTTGGAGGACCTTTCTGAGATGGACAAGGCTGCTCAGTTGATTGACATGGGGCTAAATAAATATTTAGGCTCCCAATTCTGTTAATCACATCACTCAAACTGTCATATTGATCAATGGATGGAGCTTCATGTGGGGGAGAGTGTGCTTTAGAAGGAGATTCCACAGATTGATCCTAAGAGAATGATAGGAAATCTACATTTTATAGGTGTCAAAACATGTTGAAACATTTAATAGGATGTTGCATGAAAATCTATAGCATGCAAGACACACATAACTTTCTTCTCTCTCCTAATGTGAGATAGAAAAGTGTACAACAAGTAACAAGTCAACCCTCCAAAATTTATCCACCAATTGTCTTTCAACTGTCGAAAATGAACTTGATCAAAGTCTTGAATTAGATTTGTAACAACCCTCATTAAAAATCCATGTAAAATATATAAGACCACAGTTGATGGAACACATATTCCGAGCTAAATGGTGGGGAAAACATCTTAGTGGGTGTTCATTTGGTTTTTTACGTCTAAGTAAATTGGAAAAGAAAATGAAAAAGACTTTGGAAAGGCATGAGGCAATAATTGGCATATTATTTATGAATATAAAGGAAATTAGGAAAAAAGGAAGGTGAAAGGTCACATGTTGCATGTGAGGAGGAAATTGAACTAAAATAATGGAAATTGAAGAAAATACAGGCCTCATTGATAAAAAGGCTTTTGAGGATTAGTGGGTAGGCTTGGTCAGTTCAATTTTGGAGCTCTTTCATAATTCTTTCTTTCTCTCATACTCTTGGATACTTAGATTTTTCTTGGATCACTCTTAGAGGGTGTCACATACTTGGTTTTTTGGAGCAAGAACGAAAATGAAGATTAGGAAAGTGCAAGAGGACATTGGGATCAAAAACTACAATGGGATTTTCTTGCAGGTACTGAGATGCATGTATGTTTTCCTCACTAGTTTTTGTGTGCATGGCATATGCATGTGTATTATCATCATGATCTGTCACTAGCATGGAGGATTGTTTGGATTGATAGTAGATTGCCTAGTTTGTACGTTTTAACCCTGTACAAAAATTACCTGCATACGAATTCTAAAAACAAAAAATAGACAATGATGAGAGCATAAAACATAAAACAAATATATGTAGATATTTTCCCCTAGATCCCAAAACCGGGACTACCAGATTGATTTTTCATTATATCCCTTTCAATGTTACAATACATATATATATATATATATATATATAAATACATGCCGAAGCATCCATAAACCCCAATCCATTAACCCTGGATTAGAACATAACCATAGTTCCCTTGACCAGATCTAAAAAATACCATGGAATGAAAACCATTGTGCCCAAAACCATGTGTGAAATCCATGCACAAGACCATAGGTAGGTCTGCCCACCCAATATGGGTAGTCATGGAAAAAATATAACACAACCCAACATTCTTCCACTTGTTGTTTTCTTTCCATTAGGGGCTATAAGAGAGCTCAGTTATTGATCTAGCACAAACCATAATCACTAGTGCCATGCAAATACCAGAAAACCCACTTCATTGTTCTCCAATGCTCCTTCCCTGATTTTGACATAAACCTGCTCAATACTCCCATTGCATGTGTAATGTCTAGTCTAGTACAGACCATTGCATACATCAGGCTATTGATTGTACTTGCATATGGAGCATGGGACATGTCCTCTTCCTCCTCTTATTCCTTGGGACACTGTTCGGCGGATAACTTTACAGCTATAGGAATAGGAACCTTCACCAGTTTACTATCATGCATATTAAACCTCTGTAGTGTTGTCTCGACATACTTCCTCTGTTAACCAAAGCTTCCTCTTTTCCCAATCTTGTTTAATTTCCATGCCCAAAATATAGTTTGCAACACCAAGATATTTCATGTCGAATTTCAAGGACAATTGGGTCTTCAAATCCTAGATAACTTATTTGTCATTTCCAACCAACAACATATCATCCACATATAACACCAGATAAATAACATGGTCACCAATTAATTTAAAATATACACAGTGATCTGCTTTGGTTCTAATGAAGCCAAGTCCCCATATAATTGTATAAAATTTCTGATACCACATCCTTGATGACTTTTTTAACCCATACAGAGACCCTTTTAACTTGCATACTAGTTCTTTATTACCCTTCACCGCAAATCCTTCAGGTTGCTTCATGTAGATCTCTTCTTCTAGATCCCCATGAAGAAATGTTATCTTCACATCCATATATTCTACCTCAAAATCAAAAGCAACAATAAAAGGTAAAAGTAATCTAATATAAGAGTTTGGAAACAGGAGAAAAAATATCACCAAAATCAATTCCCGACACCTAGGAATAACCTTTTTCTACCAACCGTTCTTTGTATTTATCCACCTTTCCTTCTCCATTCATCTTCTTCTTAAACATCCAATTGTTGCCAATGGGTTTCCTTCTAGCGAGCAACTCCACTAGATCCCAAGCCTCGTTTTTGTGAAAAGATGCCATTTCATCAACCATGGCCTCTTTCTAGAGTTTTCCATCCTATGAATCTATTGCTTCCTTCATAGTTTTGGGATCATCATCAATAATAGATAAAGAGAAATTTGAACATAAAGCACGTGGACTATACATTTATCACTGCCTTCTTTCTCGAATTGATATTCTCACAGCCAGAGTTTGTGGCTCTTCATCATCTGATTCATATTCTATTGTAGAGTTTGATTCTCCCTCCTTTAACTCAAACTCAATCTTCTTAGGTTTCTTTGGTAGGACTTCATGTTTAATAAAATCTTTCAACCCTCCAAACACCACATCTCGGTTGTACACAACCTTATTTTTTTTAGGTTCCAAAGCTTATAACATTTTAAGCCATCCTTATATCCAATAAAGATGCACTTTTTAGATTTACTATCCAACTTTGTTCTTTTCTCCTTTGGAACATGTACATATGCATCACATCCAAATACCCTCAGATATGAAAGAGAGGGTTTCTTACCAGTCCATACCTATTGTGGAGTCTTATCCTTCAACACAGATGAAGGTGATCCATTGAACAGGTAACATGTAGTCTCCACCACCTCTGCCTAGAATTCTTATCCTAACCCAACACCATTGAGCACGCTTCTCACCCTTTCCATCAATGTCTTGTTCATTCTTTCTATAGCTTCATTTTTCTCAGGTGTGTATGGAGTAGTCTTTTGTCGTGCTATACCACACCTCTTAAAAAACTCTTCAAATTCCTTCTTGTAAAACTCTTCACTATTATCTATCCTCAACACATTTATCTTCTTCTAAGTCTGGTTTTCCATCAGAGCCTTAAATTCTTTAAACCTGTCAAAGACTCCAAATTTCTTCTTAAGGAAATATATCCATGTATTCCTTGAGAACTCATTTATAAATGATACTAAGTACACAGATTTACCTAGTGATGGAATCGACATAGGTCTAAACACATCACTGTGCACAATCTCTAATATATGTTTCACCCTCTTACAATGAGAGGGGAAACTCACCGGATTCTGCTTCCCATATACACAATTTTCATAGAAATCAAAATCTAGATAGAAATTAGGCATACCTTCTACCATACGATTACGATGAAGTATTCAAAGGCCCTTCTCTCCAATATGTTGAAGCCTTTGATGCCATAGCATGGTATTTTCTCCAAAGACCACTAGATTTTCTACTCCACTTTTAGGAACCATAGAATTATTGCACCCATCAATAACAATGCTACCTTGAAGCTTGTACAAAGTTCCAATCTTAAATCCCCACAACAATATCAGTGCTCCCTGAACCATCTTGTAGGTTTCTTTCTCGAACACTATTTTTACACTTGCATCATCCAACTTTCTTATAGAAATCAGATTTCTGTCCAATCCAGGAATATGCAGAACACCTTGAAGTGTTTTATTCCTTCCACCTTGCAACTTAAAGTTGACTTTTCCACAACCAATGATTCTAGCTTGCCCATCATCCCCTAAGAAGACATCACCACCATCATATTTCTCATACTCGCAAAACCACTCTCTATGGGGAGTGAAGTGATAGGATGTACCTGAGTCAATCAACCATACCTCATGATCTACATGTGTACTTGAAGAAGAAGCCAAGTACACATCCCCACCTTCATCTGAGGTGGTTTTTACCTCTTCAAAAGGAGCATCATCAGATCCCTTTCCTTTCTTAGGAGATTTATATTTACAGTCCATTTTGTAGTGCCCTTCCTTTCCTTATCTCCAGCACACCTTTACAGGTTTTCCTAGAGATTTATATCTCCCTCTTGATTTAAATATGCCACTCGAGGAATTTTTTTTTTTTTGTTCTGGAACCCTCCTCGTATAGACAAGGCATCACCATTCTGGCCCTCCATATTTTCCCGTCTCATCTCTTCCGATATCAAGGATGAGATTATTTCATCAAACTGCAAGGCATTTGCATTGCTACCTATTGGAACAACCAGACTATCCCATGAATCTGGTAGAGAACACAACAAGTTGATGCACGTATCTTCATATAATTTTAATATCAACAAAAAATAATTGAATTACCATAGTATTAAATGTGATTAGATGCTCTTTCGCTGAGTCTCTATCTTTCATCCTTAGGTTATATAAGTTTTTTCATAGGAACAATTTATTCACCAGGGACTTAGATTGGTACAAAGTACCTAACTTGTCCCACAAAGAATTTGTTGAAGCTTCCCCTAATACATTCAACAATACTGAATCTGAGACACACAATCACATTTTACTCTTTGCCTTTAGTCCAACTTCACCCAGTCTTCAGCGGACATTGATGTCAGTTTAGTACTCAATCTACCACGATCCACTAATATTTATCCACCAGCAGATCCTCCATCTTGAGTTTCCACAACTCAAAACTATGACCATTAAATTTCTCGATCTCTATCTTTCAACTGCTCGCCATCATCTTTCACCACAAGAATCGATCCACAAATCTCCCACTAAAAAAGGTCTACCACAAGCCTGATGAGCACCAAAAATGGGTAATTATATGGGCTCATTCAGCCTCGTAATTTGACTTAATCCATCATTCTCATTATTTTATTGCATATTTTTATTATACTTATGCTAATAGAGTGAATTGGGTTAGTCATTATGCCAACAAGTCTAACGTGTGCTTTATGCAGTTTTTTTGGTCAATTTGGAGACAAAATCAAAGGTTTAATGAGCACTTGGCAGCCAAATTCATGGAAGAACAAGGGAGAGGATTTGTAGGAAGTTGTCCCCTTCATTTATGAGCCCTCACCTCAAATTCTCCATCAAAAACTTGGAGCACAAGGGGCAGCCAAGCCAGTCAAGTAGGACTGCTGTTAACTGCAAGTTTTGGCAACTGAGTCCCTAAAGTTTAGGAGGACTGTTGGGGTCATCAATTTTTATAAATAAGAAGGCTTAGGGCCTCATTTTAGTTAGCTAGTTGGCAGTTTGATTTTAGTCATTTTTTGTCATTTTTTAGGCAGTAGGTTAGCTCTCCATTTCAGCACATTTTCAAGCTTTTCTTGTAGACAATTTTTGGGATGTAACTATTATTCTTTGATCAATAAATATGAATCCAGCTTTGCACTAGCTCTAGTCCCTCTTAGGAGGCTGTATCTCTTGGGGTTGGGCCCAACCCAAGTGCCCAGTACCTCCTTTGTGTACTTCTATGTGTCTTTGCTGCATTCTTAGAATAAAATCTGTTATTTAGATTAAAATCTTGTTTTGTTACTTAGGTTGTTTTTGATGATTAAAATAGCTTTCCATGCTTTAGGTTAATTTGACAGTTTGATTACAAAAATATCTTTATAAAAGGCCATCAAGAAACCATTTATCTCACCTCTCCCTCCTTAGGACCATGAGCTGAGACCAAGGCATACTTGCTGCCACAAAAACATTGTTTTGCTTTTCAATGCAATTGCTAGTGTTAGATTTTCAGTTAGGAAAGTTGATACCAATTGTACTTGCATGTTTAGAATCTATTCTTTCTTAGCTTCCATAGTTATCTTGCATGATTTTCTGCCAATAAACTTCTGTTCATCATATTTTTGGTTTGTAGGTCAAAGTAGGTCAAAATAGCTAGATCTTTGATTTTTCTAGTCTTTCTTCGATTAGTTTTGAGAAATAGTGTACAGAGCATCTATAATACCTCCCTGCCTACCCTTCCTCCATCAATAAAACCTGCTCCATCCCCTAACTCAGATTCTTGCCCTTCATTTGCCACATTTTCCCACTTTGCCCTAATTTCTACATTCTTGTGCATCATTGCTCCCTCCATACTCAACAAAATCCAATCGCTCCTTAGCCTTATTCACCAGGTCTTAGACCCCTTAACATCCTTATCCAACCTCCATTTCCACTTTCCCACCGTTTTTCCTCCATCAACTCTCCAAAATCCCCTTTTCGGAACATCCTGTAGAAGCTACAAAACATCCTGTAGAAGCTACAGTACATCCTGTAGAACCCCTGCAGACTTCCTGTAGAAGCTCACAAAAGCAATTTCTTGAGATATGATCATTGTGAAACTCTCTAGAAGGGTGTTAGGGAGAACCTTAGGCCCTCTTCTAACCTTCCCAACCTCCTGCAAGCATTTCCTTTCACCAATCCACCTCTGCACGGTAAAAAACAGTTAAAGCACATGCATAATAATTCTGCCAACTTACTCAAAAATACAAAAAGATGTTTCTTTTCAGATTTCACTTCAGAAGTAGCTTAGACACATGCACTTAACCTTCCAAAGAATCAATGGCATCTTTCTCAGTAGCTTTCATCCTTTTTCTTACATCAGTAGGGCTAGTTGGTAAAACTAGGGTTTGCTAGGGTTTGCATTTCCATTCAGCTTTTTAGTTTATTTCTACAAGTAGATTAACCTCCTTTGAGATAGCTTTCATCCATCAGTTAAAAGCTTCTTCTAAGAGCTCATAGAAGTTGGCTTAAGCTCCTAGCGAACTTGTGCTAGCTGATCAAGTGACAGTCGCAACAAGAGCTAGTACTTGTGCATATAGCACCGTCGCTTCCAAGTTTGTTATGAACTACCGGGTTGATAAAATTAAAGAAGGGAGTTCCAGGAGTTGCAGCATTATTGCTGCAATACTAGGGACCACCAAGGTCCAAGTAAAAACTCCTCGACAACAAAGGCATCCCCTTGAAGCCAAAACAACTCTAATACCAAATGTAGGTTTTAACCCTGTATAGAAATTATCTTCATATGGATTCTAAAAACTGAAAATAAACAATGGCAAGAGAATAAAATAGATATAGACAAAGATTTTCCCATGCGTCCCAAAATCGGGACTACCAGATTGATTTTTCATTATATCCATTTCAATGATATAGTAGATATATATACATGCCAAAGCATCCATAAAGCCCAATCCATTAACCCTAGATTAGAACATAATCATAGTTCCCTTCACCAGATCTACAAAGTACCATGGACCAAAAACCCTTGTGGCCAAATCCATGTGCGAAACCCATGAACAAAACTATAGGTAGTTCCACCCACCTAATATAGGGTCTTAAAAAAAATTCTTAGGGCCTTGCCTCGGACCCCATACAGGGGGGCTACCACCCCCTTATGACCCCCCTATGAGTGGGGTAGTCATGGAAACACAACCAAACATAGTCTTGTCATTTCCTAGACAACCATGGAGATTCTAGATTTATTTCATTATTTTGATTTGGTTGGTTCTCATGTTTCCTTAGCTTGGGTTGAGTTATTAGTTCTTGGAAAATTTGGTTGGACAAATGCTCTGGAAGCCCTATAACAGCTTGGGTTGAGTTACTAGTCCTCGAAGCCTTGGTGGTACAAATGCTCTAGAAGCCCTTGGTGGGACAAACACTATGGAAGCCCTTGATGCGAGAAATGCTCTAGAAGCCCTTGGTGGGACAAAACACTCTGGAAGCCCTTGGTGGGACAAATGCTCTGGAAGCCCTTGGTGGGTTGAGTTACTAGTCATGGAAGCCTTGGTTGGACAAAGTTACAAACACTCTTGAAGCTCGATGACAGTTGTGGGTTCTGTTACTAGTCTTGGAATCCCTGGTTGGAACAAATGGTCTAGAGCCTTAGATGGCTGGGTAGAGACCAATCTAATGACACTTTTGGTGATGTCTGACTATGAGATGGAATCACTGTATGATGAGTTGAGGTGGTTGGCCTCTAGAATCCCTAGATGGTTTTGGATTGATTTGTTTTATGAGAACCCACATTAATGCTTGGAATATGGCAAGGGGGTTAATGGATGAAGAGAGATTTGCCTCAACCATTCTACAGTCAGGTGGAACTGGGAAGTCCCATCCTGGGTTTGGATTTTTCATCATCAATATGAGGTTATTTCTCCTTGTATTTATTTGAGTATTATATTGGATTATATGTGGTTTATATGGCTATGATTTCATTGTTATTTCTGCTACTATTATGTTGGTTATATATGTGTTTTATATGTATGGCTCTTAGCAAGTTTTTATTTGTAAAAGAATGATCAATGTATATATGACCTAATGGAGGAAATGGAAGTTATTGTGTTGAGGCATCAATGCTACTTAGCGATTCTCAGCTAAGTATGAGAACCCTATGCTCAGGTGTGCTATTTTACACCTATAGATTACATTTTCATGATTTGTTTGACGAAATGCCTATCATGGATAGTAGGGGTCCAGTCAAGGTCTCATTCAAATTCTTACTTTTTCTCTGTTATTTCCTTATTAATTTACTATTCTAAAGTTATCATGCAATTATGGGTAGTGCCTTAGGCTCTGGGCCTAAAAATGTGGTTTAATTCCGAGGGACACTGGCACAAAACTAAGAAAAAGAGTCCCTGGATGCTGGCTTGTATGACTGTGAGAGTATCCAAAGGTCCCTAGAAACTGGCATGTCCATAGCATGAGAGTGTTCAGAGGTCAAGTTGTCAAAAATTTTAGGGGGATGCAAGGGTTGGTTGCCTGAAAGGCTGGATTGGTCCTTGAAATAGCATGCATTCTTCTATCTTCAAAATTGCCTTTTTTTCAATCAAAATTTTAGCAATGCCACACTGTTTAAAAGTCTTGTGCCCTTCCCTGTACCTGGTCCTACAGTATAATCCAATTACACTTCTCCAACACTCCCGTATCGACAACTTGAGCCATCTAACTCTATCGCTCTATTTAACCTTAAGCCATGAAAAAAGAGAAATAGGTTCAGTTTTCGAAACAATAATTTTAACAAAAAATACCTTTAATGATTTGAGAAGCATGCACACATAAATACATGTGGAATTTGTTGAAAATAGATCATGCTCCACCCATGTATGACATTGTTGATGTCACCTTTGGGAAGAGCATTGTAATGTTACTGACATTGTTGATGTTTCCTTTGGGAAGATCATTGTAATGTTACTGACATAGGATAAGCAACCATGTTCTTTGATTTGATTACTAAAGTCTAAGTATGTGTATGTGCTCTACCTACCTCTTGAAGCTATAACATCTTATCAGGAATCACAGGTTGTTAAACATAGGCCCACTCAAACTATTTGAGATTGCTTCTTTGAACAATTGTGAAGATGCCATCAAATAGGCAAAAAAATGTATGAAAAAAATATACAATATCCCTTCTTGAAGAGTTAAAAAAATGCACAAACTTAAAAAATAAAATAAAAAATGCAACATGTAAGACAGACGCAACTCCTCTGTAGGTTTGGGAGTGTTTGGTCAACAAACCTGCAATAACAACCTGCACAACCCAAGCTACTCACAAAATGCAACTATGTGAAGAAATATTGCAAAACCTCCTTTTCTAAATAGTGTTTTCATTTTTTTCCCATTTTTAACCATGAATGTGTTGTTTTCAATAATTAGGTTGGTTCTTGAGATGGTTATATTGTTGGTTTTTGGGATATTTGGCCATACTCCAATGTTTCCCATTATAGCCTCTATGCATTAGCATAAACTTTTTGCTCCCCAAACTTGCACATTCCCTAGCCAAGGTATAATGAGAAACATTGGAGTATGGCCAAATATCCCAAAAACCAACAATAGAACCATATTAAAAACCAACCACTAAACTCAGTTAGCAAGATAAAGAGAACCAAAAAGAAATAACCTTGCATATCTCGAAAATGTGGTATAAAATTAAATTATTAATGGAATTAGTTGGTGGTGCAATAGTTACACTAGAGAGTGAGGTGTCTAACATCCCACTTTCCATACTTTATGTTATGCCACATTTCACTAATAGTGGTAAATGATTTATGTATATGCCACATGTCCTAGCCCATCGCTTCCTTTTTCTCCATACCACTTTTCATATCATAGCCCCCACATTCCATTGCCATCCATTCTCTTGCTTTTATTAGCTCTCCTTTTGAGATTATTACATATGTACATAGTGGCTTCATGGCTTGGGGAAACAAAATTAGGCTAAGTGAGCTAATTATGTCTCACTAGAAACTTTACTATATCCTGTAATTTACTCCATATGCAAAAACATATAATATGTGGTGCCTTGCATAAAGTGCTCAAGACTTGGCATCTAGGAAATGTTTACTTGATATGTGATATTGTAGTCCATGCAAACAACAGGAGGGTACCAAATGGGTATTATGATAGTTTTCACCCCTATTTGTACCCTAAGAAATATAGTACAATTAAAATTAGAATTTTTTTATTGTAAGCTCATTTTTGTTAACTCCAATGTATTTTTGATATCTTGCATGGAAGAGACATGAATATAGCTTATGTGGTTAGTTTTACTAGCAATATAGGGAAAGATAATTACAGTGTGGCCAAAGCAAGAGTTATTGGGTTGACTAAGACTATTGGAAGGGAACATGCGAGTAGAAATATCATAGTGAATTTCTTAACTTTGTGAATTTCTATGTGCATTAGAATTTTAAATGAAGAGTTTAGGTTGGATTTATGAGGTCTTATCATAATTACTAATCCTTTTGTGGGAAACAGAAAGGGTTGTTTTTAAACTGTAGACAAGCCAATGTCATAGCTCCTAGATTTATTGCTTTAGACATGACTACAAAACTTTTAAATTGTAGACAAGCCAATGCATAGCTCCTGGATTTATTGCTTTAGACATGACTAGAAAACTCGGTGATGAAATTAAAGGAAATGCATCTCTTTCACCATATAGTAATCCAAAACATATTGTAGTTTGATCATATTTCAAATCACTTTTTATTGTTATCCAATGTTCTACTTCATGGTCTATGAGAAACTTAGATATGTAGTTGATTGTAAAACATGTAAGACTCACGCAAATCATCTATAGGTTTGGGATTGTTTGGTCAACAAACTTGCAATTAACAACCTGCACTGCCTAAGCTACTCACAAAATGCAACTGTGTGAAGAAATATTGCAAAACCCATTTTTTGGAATCATGTTTCCATTTTTTTTCCCATTATTAATTGTTGGCACAAAAGAGTCATCAAGGGGAAAAGACCCTAGGTTCGGGCGCAGAGAGCCAACAATGGTTCGTTGTAGTATAGGACAATGTCAGCATTTTCACCTTACCCAAGGAGTAAAGAGTCTCACTCGAGGTGTGCCATGACTGGAAGTAAGAAGGGTTTGTCATGGAGTCAAGGGAGCACCAACCAACACATCATCTGATAACAGAGATATAACATTACACACATAACAGAGATAACAACATAACATCTAATACACCGAAACTACTAAGTGCATGCATCAGATAGGAAAATTCAAAATTTTAAAAGAGCCTTCACATCATGTATATTCATACATATCATAATCTGCAACCAGTCTGGACTTTCCTTTCTATTAGTTTAACAGTAAAACAATACAATACATCTCAACATTCACCACAAGCAAATACAAGGAATACCCGTTTATAGACTCATGGGCTTGGTCTCAGTCTCAAGGGTCCTACTCATCCAAACTCTTGCCTTCTAATATCAGACTACCGCAACCAGCTATCCTCTCTTCAACGCCAACTCTAATAGCCTCTTCAATCAACCCCTCTCCCTTACTGACCCTTTCCTTTTATATTCCTCTTTGTTGCTTGGACTGCCACTTCCTGCTCAGCTACCCTTGCACCTTCCCACCTGCTCGGTTGCCTTTTTCTTCTGTTGCCACCTTGCTGCAAATCTTCCACAACTGCCTGTTCTTGCTTTGTTGTCCAGTTGACTCCTCTGCAAGCTAACCGTTTCTGCCACCCATTTCCTCGTCATCCTTCGGTCAGCAAAAATTGATCAAAACATTTTCAAAATTAAACGAAGGCCCCAACAAGCCCTGACCACAATTATTTGACTCATATCGAAGTCAATTCGTTTCAAGCTTGGTCAGTCCGGCTGGTATTTACATAGGCTCTGCGGGTGGTGGCTGCATTGTCAACTGTACTGGTTTTGTTGACTATTGAGTTGGTGCTTCTTTCGCCTCGGTCGTTACTCGCGAAGTGGTATCATTTTGTACGGCACTTTCCTCCTTCTAAGGTTCCCCCATTCCAATCGAAGGCTCCCACTTTGGAACAATGGTCGTGTTTTGCTGCTTGAATTGTCGGTACCTCTGAATGGTAGTGTCCCATCCAGCGAGGATTGCATCAGTGCGTTGAGTGAATATTTCGGCCGAATTTGACGTTTACTCTATTGGCTGCTGGCTTTGCAGGTCGCTCCATTGTTTTCCACTTGAGTCACTTACCTCCTTCAAAGGTAAAACCTACATACGGACTAGTGGCCGTAGGTCTCTTATCAGATTCTTCGTCATTGCAAACTCTTCCTCAATTTGATAAACTTTGGCTTGGATGGCATCAATCTGGTCATTGATCTTTTACAAGTGGGCAAGGTCTTTACAGTCCTTTGTGCTGGAAAATAAGGTCTGTATTCACTCTCTCATTGGGTAGACCAAGTGATTTTTCAGCGTTAGGCTTCCTGGCCAGTCATGGAATTTATTCATTAGAGCGTAGTTGTCTGCGAGGGCGTTGGCTAGTGGTTGCTTCTTTTCTTCCACTTCAGTGATTTTTCCATTGACATTCCTCGTGTAGATCTCTACTGGATCTAGCAGTGCTGATCTCACCATCTCCAGCTTCCCTTTCATTTCGACATTGGTAGATACCAGGTTCAAGCATGCCGTCTCAATGTGGTTGCAACAGGTTAGCAGTGTGTAGGTCATTATGTTCATCGGCGGCTCTGTGTTTCATCAATTATTGTTGACCATAACGACCTGAATCACTGAGTGACTTGATCAACCTGCGCTTGCAAATCTATATTTTCTTGCCGTAGGTGATCGCGCTCTTCTGTTACCTCCTGTAACTATTTTTTCTGTTGATCATGTTCCTTGGCTAGATCCTCATGCATCTTTTTGGTCCTGTGCGTTGCTTGTTGTATAAATGTAAATAACTGTGCTGACGACCAGTATTGGAATGTGTCGGCCTGCATTATACTGGGTTTAGGGAAATGATGTTGTATGGGTAGGCCATTAGTGATGGATTTTTTGCAGTGGGAGGCGGGCAAATGAGCTTGATGTGACTACAGAGTGAATTGTGGAGTGGGGGCAATGATGCTAGGGTTCAAGACCACTTTGAGCTTTATAAGAAAAAGTGGCCGCTACGACTCAATCCTTTCTCCCTGCAAAATAGTGTCTAGGCTTCCTCCTTGTTGTGGGTCTGACCCATGCATTGGTAATGCAAGTGATGTTGGTTGTGTACCGTTGATGGAAGTGGTTCCCTATGCCTTCCCAGCTGACTCAACTTCTGTTTCCACAGTTTCTTTTCACCAGCATGACAGGGGGGTTTCTGACAGGGTCGTGGAGGTCGAGTATGTGTGTAAGGATGATTCCCGCGACTGATGTAAAGCGATGGAAGTGGTGGTGGTAATCTCTTCAATTATGGGAGATTCAGAAATTAAGGGCTCGACCTCATCAAGAAGGTGGACAATCGACGGTGGTGGAGCAGTTTTCAACTTTTTGATGGCTGGATTGTGGACAACTCATTTCTTCTTTGGCTTGGGGACCATTGGCTAAGAGGGAGAGTGGGCTACTCCCGTGGGGAGTTTCATGGCCAACGGGGTTGTGATAATGGGTGAGAACATGGTATAACCTTGAAATTGGGCAGGATAATTTCTCTCACCTGATTGTCCTTAAAAGCTAGCAATTTTTCACCTTAGCCTTAACATTTTCTCCTCCATTTGAAGCACCATGGGGTGGAGGAAATCTTCTACTGGCCACTTCGTGTGGCTTTCCACCACATCACCCCCTTGTGCTTGCTGCTTCAAGGCCCCAAATAGGTAGTTTTATTTCTCGTATGTGATTTCGCAAGCCACTCGCAGCCATGATCCCACCTCCTTGTGTAGCACTGTTGCCATTAGAATGAACCTTTGCAGCCTCATCTTAAAGGTCTCTGGGTGGACACACCGTGGTCTAAGATAGGTGTGTGTGTGTGAGGCTCCGAACCAGACCTCTTCTGAGAATTCATCTAGCAGAGCCTTTGGTATCCTCTCTGTTGACCTGATGGTGGCTAGCATCTACTGATACCAATCCTTGAAAGCTATCTCATATATGTCTTTCGTGCTAGGGTCTTCTGATGCCCTACATGGGTCATATTAGAGTGCTATCGATTGTCCTTCGACAATGGTCACCATTTCCCTTTTGTTTAGTAGCCTCCACTTCCACATTTCCAAAGACACCAAAATGTACCTGAATACAAAACTGGTACACTACCTGTACACATATTCACAAGTTTCAAACAGCTCATTAAGAACGAATGTGGAATAGTTAAGTACCTGTCCTTGGCAGAAATGTTTCGCAACTAAAATCGCATCCAGTGTGCATTCATTCTTTGTATAATGTCTCATAGTTTTGCCCGCTATGACGTAGCAAGAAAATCTGACATCGACCTTGTTGATCATATCAAGCTTCACTCCTCTTCCATCCTGCTCAGTCCCATATCTTGCATAGATGTTATCTTCAGTCTTCTTCTTGGCTCTCTTAGCCCCTAACTGAAATTTTGTGTTCATTGCCTTCCCTCCTACAAATAACCCTATTAGACGATTAATATCATCACATGAATAGAATACTCCTTATCCAACCACAATGATTCTCCATGCATCTTGCTTGCCAAAAGTTTGGTACACTACATTGTGGTGAATTGATTGCCGAACACAGGTAAGCTTCTCAAATGGAGTAAAGTCGACCTCTGTATCCCTTTGAAATCCTCCTTGATCCTAGAGGTATTGTTTTCATCCTCCCTCTAGATGTCCTCTGCATAAACTTCCCTTTTCAGAGCTGGGAACTAGAAAGAGTCCGTAAGATCATTGTCGACCAGATTCGCCTTATCATATTTTCCATACAAATTATCGACCACCTTAATTCGTTCGTCTAATGGGTCCTGTGGGACTGATACAATTCCCTTTTCCATCTCCCTTTACCTTTGGTAAATGATATGTACCTGAGGTTTCTTGCTTCTGTGTCTCTATAACTTTTCCTCAGAGAAAACCTGTAATTCTCCTACTATCTGCAATTAAAATTCTGGAATTTCCTTCATTAATGTGTGAGTTAAGTAGCTGGACTTGACATGATGTTTCCTGACTATTTGGACCTTTTATGTTCCTATACCAATAGGTGTCATATTTTATGATCGACTTAGTTTATCTCTATAATATGTACATACCTTTTCTTTTTGCAAATTTCCTCCATATTTTAAAAAATCAAAAAAATTTAAAAAATGTAAAGAGGGTATGTCCTAAAATAAAAATCAAAGGACAAAAAAAGAATGAAAAAAAGGTCAAAAAAGATGAAAAATGAACCCCAAGAAAGAAAAAGACCATGAAAGTGTGCAAGTCCAAATGCCACTGCTATTTTACCATTTGTACAATAAAAATTGTGCGCAGCTTGTCACTTATGCCATAATCCATGGATGGTCAGACAGTGTAAACTTGGCTATTTCATGTTTTGAATTTCTTGTTTATAGATAGAGAATAAAATCTGACCAAACTATTTAATCTTGGCAGATAAGTAGATAGGTAGAGTTAATAAAAGGAGCTCAACAGTTTAATATGAGCCCTTGGATGTAATAAGGATAGACTTAGATAGATTTCCATTGTAAAAGAAAAGAAAAGTTTAATAATGGTTTGCTAGTTCAAGTGCACCCTAATAAAAAGTAGAAAAAATGGTAGGATGTGTAGGTGGGTAAGTAGATGAATGGTTGCAGAATTATATATGATGAATGTTTAGTTAAAACATATATCGTTTACTTTCATCATCATATTAGTTTAAAATTATGAATAACAAGGAGACATTTACAAAGTCAGGTGACTAATTTCCTCATTCATTTTACCCCTTATTTCACCAATTTCCCTCAAATAACAATCAGAGTACCTAAAACCTTAAGTTAAAGGGGCTCAAATCATTTTTGTGACTTCTGGAGGGATCAGACCCTTGGCTCGATAACTTATAAGGTCTAAATGCTAAAGCCTCTTACCAACATTCACCCCCTCCATAATTCATCCGTTTTCCCTAAAAACCCCTTTTTCTAAGGTAAAATCACTATTTGCCTGAGAAAAGTAATTACCTCCATATAAAAACCCACAAATGCACTTAAACCTAAGTAATGATGTTCAAATGCGGAAATGTCAATATATTTCAAAATCATTTTACTTAGCGTGTTTTTGTTTCCATTTTCATATTAACATCTAATTTATTTATGTATTTAAATCCCGAAAATAAATCCCTTTCCCATATATATTATTAAAATTCCATATGTTAATATCCCACCTAGATGGTTTGAAATATAAACCATAATAATAAAGTAATTAGATGGATTAATTAATCAATCTGTGAATAATTAAGAACCATAACCCTCAGTCGTGTTAAAAGGGATTAATTAATCAAACTGTGATTAATTAATAACTATCCTCCAAACAAATCATCCCTGATGTCATTAAAACTTCCTAATCCATAATTATTATCCAAGCGGGCCCTTCTATTATTTCCCGATCAAATCATTGCCCCGACCACTGTAGGATCTGATCCCTTCAGATCTAACAACTCACGCTCATATTGGGCGGCCCCTGATGCCGACCTTTAGCCGCACGATGTAAGAAGTTTTACTATTCATTCCACCACTACGTGTCGCCCAATGAATGGCATTGGGTGGACCTCTCCCAATACCGCCAAGCTTTCAAAAGTGGTGTGATACATTCCACTTACCGCCTCCACTAAACGACAAAATGTCACCTCCACTAGTTGGTGCCAACTGTCGATTTCTATTATACCAGCCAAAACATTGACTTTGCAAATAAAACCAAAAATATTCATTATTTTTATTTCACCAAGAAAAGAACCTTTTGTTCTCCATGCACACGTAGAGTACGTTCAAACTATCACCCTTCTTCTGACTGTCAACCTCTAGAAGGCGCTGAACTTCTGGTTACCATTGCAGACCTGTGCGCTCCCTGCAACAGTGCACTAGTGCCATTTTCCCCTTCATACAACCAAAACCATGTATTTACCCCTTTTCAACTAAGAAACCCTATTTTCGTACTGAACCTAAGCTAAATTGCTGTAAAGGTTAAGTAATTTAGTAAAGTTAAGCTGTTTGATAGTCTTGACACTCTCTGAGACAACCCAGTTTTCTAGAGTTCCCTGAAATTCTCTGCCCTCATCCTTGAATCCACAAGAACCAAGGGGTGATGCTCTAGTCTCCTTAAATGTCATACCAATTACCACTCTGTTGGCCGGATAAATTTTTCTTGTGGACAAGGTCGATCTCCCTAGTATCAAAAGATATCTAGCAACAAACAGGACAAGCAAATCTACCTTTCTCTAAATATATACGATTCATTAATAAAAAACTAAAGAGGTGTTTTAGACCCTACCTTAAGTCCAACGCTAGTTTGTGGTAGCCATGCTTCAATCATCCGAAAGAGCTTCCTTTTGAGAACCTCCAATCACAAACAAGTACACATCAAATAACACCTGCATAGATAATATAATAAATCATATCCATCATGGTGATCAAGGAATCCATGAAATAAACTATAAAACACAACTTATTGAGAAAAATAAACTTGATTGTATTAACTTTAAAAATAGAAGAACTTTACAACCTTTGGTGCCTTGATGTTGTACAAGCTCTTCCCAGGGTCCAAAACAAGAATCTCCTCTACTTTGACAAGCCTCACACTCTTCCAAATGAGATCAACAAGGTATGTAATCTTTCCTCCCAAAAACTCAATTAGGAAGACTAAGTTCCAGTAGCGTTTCACCTCAAAAATCTTCAGCTTTCAACCTCTCAAGTAACCAGCCCAATGCTTCATTTCATAGTGCAAAGGAAGGAGGTTACAGGTCCACCTATGAAGGTATAGAGTCCTCCTTCAAAGGGATAAGCTCCTCACATCAAGGGGTTAGCTCCTTAAGGTATGCAATGCATGAACCTTAAAGGAGCGAACTTGCCACCTCAAGATTCCTTCTAGAAGCTTCCAGAAATGACTCAAAGTGAGTTTTTAAGAATGTACTTGCGCCTTTTTGACTTTTACAAGGGTTTGCACCCATTACACAGAGATAGAGTGGTCAGGTACACAGAGGACATGACCATTAGGTGCGGGACCGTAGGTAATGCTAAGAGAAAGTGTGGAACCAGATTTTTAGAGAATTTTAATGGCTTTCTCTTATTTTCAAGGCTTGACATGAAGAACTGAGGTTTAAGACTTGCAAAGGAGGAAAGTATGAGTGGTGATAGACTCACACTGATTGCAAAATGTCACGGTGACAATATTTTGTGCAACAGATTGCCCCCTAAAGTGTGTAGATGAAAATAGAAGTCATTCATGTATGAAGAGTGAAGTACTTTATCATTTCAAGGATCATCCTCTGGACGCCCCAGTCGGAACCTGTAAAAACATTCAATACAAAATATGTATATGTGAACATATCATCGCTGAGGTAGGAATTCCCATACTCAGATCAAAACTAACTAGAAAACTAACTAAACTGCTCTGATATAGGAATGATTTTGTAATACATCACAAGTATAGACATATGTAGACATAGTATGGGCGCAACCATCTGTTTATGAATAATCCATTGTATAATGAATAACAAAATTTCTCGCAGCCTGGATGGTGGAAACTAGATCCAGGGTCTTGATTTCTGCTTCCCAAAATAGTACGATTCTATCCATGTGAATGAATGTGTCGAAGTCGAACATGGTAGAAACCACTTGATTACCAGTCAATGATGTGAACTATTAACAAGTGTGAGAGAAACCACCAGTAATGTCAATGGCTCTCAAAGTACTCAGTACAATCCATGAAATGTGAATAGATGAGCTGATGTTGAACATGCCATAGAATCCTTTGATCGAAGGTCAGTTGTGCAACCTGTCATCAAAGGTGAGAAACCTACCATTAGGGCATATAGAGTCCAAGGTACTGACGATTTCTAGATCATCTTTCTAGAAAATGAGCTGAAGTCAATAGAAAGCGATCCGTCATAGGCAAGCCCACAACACGAAATCATAGATCAAGTTTGAAGAAATATATTTGGCAAGGACTAACTCAGGGATGGTCAAGATGGATGAAAAATATTTTGCAGATGAATGGTTTATTTGAATTGACCTCTTGAACACATAACTACACTGCAGAATGTTTGGTAACAATTGACCCAAAGCTAATACCCAGAAACCAGCTGAAGATTTTCAATATGGTTTGATTAACTGTTAGGCAAAGGATTTCCCAACCCAGGTGAACAAAAGTGTCGTGTTCAAGAGTGGTTATATGCTTTTCTAAAACACAAAGTATAACAAACAGGTTCATTTTTTCTCTCTTTTCCCCCACCATTTCTGGCAAGTACCTCTTTATTTTTGACAAGCTTGAGGAGGATAACATTTGCTTGGTTATAAGCTCATCCTTCAGATGAGTCCAACTTAGTTTAAAATTCGAACCCTAAGAAGGAGTGGTTCATTCCTGTTTTAAAATTGAAGAGGTCCTTTACTGTTAAATTTTAACGAGTCCAGTATAGGAGAAACTCAGTGTTTTTCAATTTTAAGGAGTCAGAAGAAAAACTTAAGAAAACTCCATGGATGTCCTTTTTTGTAAATTTGTGTCTCCCAAGCCCAAAAAAGTATAAAATAATACTTGAGAGAACCGCTTGACCATTATGATCAAGGAGTACTTTTCATAATTAGTGGCCCTGATTCGAAAAAGTAAAAAAGCGATCAAAGACAGGTCATTTTATAACCAATATCGAACTTGAAATGACAAAATTCTAGCGATGTTTTCATGTTTATACCATCAAAAAAGAGTTGTAAGTGGACCGTCTTTTTAATTCCGTTTTAATGAGTTTAAAAAGAAAAAACTCGACAATCTTTTCATATTTTACGAGTCAGAAAAGAGCTTAAAGAGGACTCGTCCTAGAGGAACGAGTGGTATAAAGGGTAGCTACTAGTTCTGGCAATGGAGGAACTGCTGAAAACATGTAATGGTTAAGAGGCTAGCTAATAAAACCACTCATAATTGCAGTCCCTCAGGAAAGGAAAAAACAACCAAGTGAAAGAATATGATCAACCAGAGAGATGGGGGTGATGGAATGAAAACAACCAAGGCTCATCTAACAGAATTTAGCAAATAAAAACAACAATCACGAGATGTAAATCAAGTATAGGTTCATTTTTTCACAAGTTTGAACCATAGAGAACTTCATTTTTATGCAAGCTTGAAACAAAAAACTATGCTTTTTATAAGTTCACATGCCCCCAACACAATGACGCAAAAACGAGGTACATGACCCCCAAGCTTCATTGCATTCAACCAGGTGGATGGAATGAAGGTTCTCTTTCGAGATCTTGGAAAGACAGGGAGTTGTTTCATTTTTTAATGAGGTTGACACAGGAAAAGAACTATCCTCAAACCCTTGTTTCATTTTTTAACGAGCTTGACACAAGACAAGGAACTATGCTCATAATACTTGTTTCATTTTTTAACGAGGTTGAGACAGGAACAAACTATCCTCGTTGACTCCTTGTTTCATTTTTTAATGAGCTTGACACAAGACCAGGAACTATGCTCATGACTCCTTATTTCATTTTTTAACGAGGTTGAGACAAGAACAAACTATCCTCGCAATAGGTCAGGAATCAGAAAACAACTGTACCGCCTGATATGCAATTTCAAAGGGATTCAAAAGCATCGCACCATCAAATGAATCCACCTCGGAATCAGAAGGTACAATCCAAGGATCATCAAAATCAATAGTGTTCGATGAAATCATATGAATAGATTGAATAGAAGGTGATACGTTAGGAGGAGGGACTAAAAAAGTTCCTAGTAAACCAGAATCTTTAATCAAACCTACCCCAACATCCTTGTAAGGGATAGCCGTGTTACTGACATGCTAAACACTATCAGTAGAGGCTGGGTCAGATTAGAAATAACTCAGCTAATCTATTGTAACATTCTTTCCGTTATGAGGAAACTTAACAAGCCGAAAGACCGATGAAACAATATCAGTCATAGCATAAGACCAACTGCAACCTAGAAGAAGGTTGTAATCTAGAGGGGCATCAACTAGTTCCACATCTAGATTAATAGTTTTTCCTTCTACCCCTATAGGTAAATCTTCCAAAATACCAAAAGGATGGAACCCTCGGCCATCAAAAGCCTTTAGAATTGTTGGAGATTGATTGAGTGTAGGATAACCAAGAGACCTCCAACACTGGATCGGCATAATACACGTAGAAGCTCCCTCATCAATTATAGTCCTAAAGTAAGGTCTATTTTTGACTAACACTGGAATCTGGAAAGCCATTTGATGAGGTAGGCAAGGTGTATTATTCTCTAAATCGAAGATTATAAGGTTCGAATCCTGAATATCAACAGCTCCTATAGCAGACAATAGTAACTTACGCTATGCTGGACATGATTGCAACACTTCCAAAGCCGACATTGCTGAAGGGGAAACAACTAAGTCTTCAACAATGTTATAATTTTGAGCAGCTTTCGCATATGGATTGAAAGCTAATTTCCAAAATATACCTTTAGCAGGCAGTTTGGTTACTAAGTCTGGGTTGGGCTTCTCAATTTGTAGTGGATCAAAAACAGGAGGAGTTGAAGTTGATGGGTTTGAATTAGAAGATTCTGCTTCCTTACCACCAACAAGACTTTTATTACCATAATCTTGTGATCGCGTGACAATCCTGACGTGAGACATCATCATTATGGGTTCTTCCAAGGTATTCGAGGAAGAAGCAACTGCTTTACTATCTTGAGTAGGAGAAGGATCCTTCAAGATAGCAGGAATTTGAGAACCTTTGACGATTTTCGCAACCTCAGCTTGATGTGGGCAGTCTCTAGTAAAATGATCCTCATTGCAGATGAAACAAGGATAGTGAGGTTTTCATTTTTCGTTAATAGATTCATTTTTATTTGTTTTATCTTTTTAATTTTGATTGTTTTTGTTCTTCCCCTTCTCTTTACTACCAGATTTGGTCGTAGATGAATCTACGACATGGGCATCGACAGAAACTTTAGTGGAAGAATCTTCGTTCAGGGAATTAGATAAAGTTAATGTGGGAGAAGAATTTTTTAAAGATTTCTTCTTGCTTTTAATACTAACTGAACCAATGATACCATCAGCGGCATGAGACCCTGAAGGAGCTGTAGTTTTCAAAAGATTAGGGATTTTTTCGTGTAAATTACTTGATTGCGTATAAACAAGGTCAAGGTACTGAGCCTAAGTAATGACTTGCTCTTCAGTGACAACTCTTGCCTTAGCTACATCCTCAGTTATTTTAGTTAACAATGATTTAACAAACCATTCTGCTAAAATTTGGTCCAGAATAAAAACTTTCACTAAACGCCTTCTACGCCGCCATTCATGAATATGATTAGAAATATATGTGGATGTGAATTGTTTTAGTGACGTTAACAATTCTGTGCCATTGTCGTATCTGACAGGCAACTGAAAATTTGTTGGTTGGATAAATCATTCTTGCGGACAAGGCCGATCTCCCTAGTATCAAAAGATATCTAGCAAAAAACAGGACAAGCAAATCTACCTTTCTCTAAATATGTGCAATTCATTAATAAAAACTAAATAGGTGTTTTAGACCCTACCTTAAGTCCAACGCTAGTTTTTGGTAGCCATGCTTCGATCGTCTTAAAGAGTTTCCTTTTGAGAACCTTCAATCACAAACAAGCACACATCAACTAACACCTGCATAGCTAATATAATAAATCATATCCATCATGGTGATCAAGGAATCCATGAAATAAACTATAAAACACAACTTATTGAGAAAAATAAACTTGATTGTATTAACTTTAAAAATAGAAGAACTTTACAACCTTTGGTGCCTTGATGTTGTACAAGCTCCTCCCAGGGTCCAGAACAAGAATCTCCTCTACTTTGACAAGCCTCACACTCTTCCAAATGAGATCAACAAGGTATGTAATCTTTCCTCACAAAAACTCAATTAGGAAGACTAAGTTCCAGCAGCATTTCACCTCAAAAATCTTCAGCTTTCAACCTCTCAAGTAACTAGCCCAATGCTTCATTTTATAGTGCAAAGGAAGGAGGTTACAGGTCCACCTATGAAGGGATAGAGTCCTCCTTCAAAGGGATAAGCTCCTCACATCAAGGGGTTAGCTCCTTAAGGTATGGGATGCATGAACCTTAAAGGAGCGAACTTGCCACCTCAAGATTCCTTCTAGAAGCTTCTAGAAATGACTCAAAGTGAGTTTTTAAGAATGTACTTGCACATTTTTGAATTTTACAGGGGTTTGCACCCATTACACAGAGTCAGAGCGGTCAGGTACGCAGAGGACATGACCATTAGGTGTAGGATCGAAGGTAATGCTAAAAGAAAGTGCGAAACCATAGTTTTAGAGACTTTTAAGGGCTTTCTCTTATTTTCAAGGCTTGACATGAAGAACTGAGGTTTAAGACTTGCAAAGGAGGAAAGTATGAGTGGTGATAGACTCACACTGATTGCAGAATGTCATGGTGACAGTATTTTGTGCAACACACTCCCCACAGAGATATAGACCATATTCCCCTGGCTGACAAAGATTTTCAGATAAAAGACCTCACCTTCGACGAAACCCCTCTGAAATTGTATTGCAGATACCGAGACAATTATTTGAACCATGTAGATAAGATAGGCCTCTGGGAATCAAACCTGTCCAAATATCAATTCCCTAGTGTTCATGTCTTTCCAGAAATTATTCACTACTGTCATGCAAACTATGACCCTATCATGAGAGTTGTAATGTCCCTAGACCAGAAATTCCTATTCACTATCACTCCTGAATCCATAAATGAAATGTTACAGTTACAACCTGGTCAAGATCTCACCCCCCTTACCATTTGTTTATTTGCTTGAAATATTCTCTAAGCTATCTAGTTCCAGAAGTACCCAAATCCTCCATACTTTCATTGTTGAAGAAAAGTACATGCCAAAAGACCCCCCTCCTTATGTGTCAGTTGTCTTTTCTGAGCTGGGCAAAGATATCACAACAATGATATCATGCATTTAGGTTTTACCACTAATGAATATGTAGAAGAGTTTTTTTTTCCTACATGTCTATTTTTACCCCTAGTCAACCTCCTGCAGTCAAGTTTGATTATGCAAAATTCATCACAGATAAAATGCATGATCAATTTATAAGATTAGAAAATGAAAGAGTGTTTAAATATTCATCTGTATTGTATCATTTGTTTCTCTACTACCAAACTGATAAGTTTCCCTTCTCTGTCCAAAAGCTTGATACTAAAGGGAATCCTAGATCTGTCATCTTCTAGACCTCTCTATTCCATAGGTCTAGTTCTTCTCACTATCATACACAAATTTTATTGACCTATTTGTACATCCAATGACTACAATGTTATTAGGAAGTCCCCCTCCAAGAATTAGTGCAGACATTAAGAGGGTTCTCCAACTGTCCAAACAATACAAAGTAGGGGATTAGTACTTGTACCAAAACCATATTGAAATCAAAATTTATGGGTGTGAACTGCCTCCTTAAAAATTACCTAGATATCTCTCCATGTGATTATTTGCATTGGAGTACTACAGGAAAATGATCAATTCTGATGAGATTCACTTTGTCAAAACCAAGAAGAAGGCCTAGCTAAGAATAAAAGATCATCTAGGCCCATTTATTTGCAATAATAGAGAAGCAGGAAAGGAGGCAGATGAAATAATCCAAAGATTGAGATTAAAATAGAGTTTTGTCTGGACCTATGACCCCCATAGCTTCATTTGTAATAGAAGGAAAAAACATAAGGTATATCCTTATATCCACCACAGGATCCCAGAAATTGAACAATATGCCAATCAATCTGAATGGGTGGAAGGCACTCTAATAGATTAAGATAGCACACAAGTTATATTTGACAATGTATTGGTGGATTTAGAAAGAAGGCTTGATGAAGATTCGTTTGTACAGGTGTCTGAAGAAACTTCATCACAAAAGTAGTCATGGGAACACAACACATAACCATCAGAGCAACAAAAGTCATCAGAACAAGTAAAAGATTCAGAGCAACCAGAAATTTTGGAGGAACTAGATCAAACAAAACCAAACATGATCAATCCTCCCATCTTGCAGACTCCTATAAATGAGGAGAAAAATCCAAAGAGAAGCCGAGAGGAGGCCACTTCTTCTACTGTGCCCATTGACTAAACCTATGCAAAAAGATTAAGGTTGAATCCCTTCTCTGAAGAGGAATTTCTTGAAGAAACAGAAAGTGACACAGTAGCCGAAAGGAGTGATAGCATGCAAACCATTCCAACAGGAGGGACAACATCTACTTCATAGATACAAGCATTAGAAAGACAACAGAGCATAGACGTGCATTCATTTAGAGCTCCTTCAGAATAAAGCTAGGACTTAAAAGGAAAAGAGAAAGAAATTAAAGCAAGGAATGAGAAACTAAAAGCTCAAACCTATGCTCACTATCTTAGAATGGCCCCAACCAACTAGATGAGGCTGATGTCAGCCTTTGATATAAAGGAAGGAAAGATGTAGATGAGCTTCCTAAAGCCAATTGTGCAACAACCAAGATACATGGCTAATCATTTAAACATTGATTTTGAATTTTTGGCAAATGATATTCATCCTATTGACCAAATAGAACTACACAAACAAACTAGTGAGATGGTATATTCTACATTGACTAATAGGGCCATCACAGCACATTAATTGCAGAACTCATTGAACAATACCTCTGCATAGCTCCAAATAGAAAAAGCCTCCTCTCAGGCTAAAGACATCAGGATAAAAACTTTAGAAGACTTGGTGATAGAGTTGGGACATGATCCCAAGGATGTCGAAGTAGCAGAACAGTTGATTAAAAAGAAAAAATGATGATATAGCTGCATTGAAGACGCAGGTCAAGATCCCACCTCTCCACCATCCTTAAACTCCAGAAGTTATAGAGAGGCAAAAAGGTGAAGAACTTATGGACCTAGTCCTTAAGTTAAATGATCAGTTAAAATAAATTGAGAAGCAACTGGAGAAAGCAATACAGTCTAAGCAGAGTGAGTTGGCCACCGCTCCCCAGATATCATACCTACAGTTTCTACAGTAGTATCCTCCACTTTGGCAACTTACTTGGCACCAACACTTCCACCAGTGACAGCATTACCGATAGCAGGTACTATTTCAACCACATGTACATAAACCAGTGTAGGGACATCAGCAGAAAAAATAGATAAATTTATTAAATCCATGGAACAAATGAGTATCCAGGCCACAGAATTGAAAAAGCTTAGAGAACAAATGGCATGTTTGGAAACAGACTATGAGCTTGCACAAATTCAGAATACAAAAGAGGAACAAAAAAACAAAAGGATGGAGGAAAGAATCAGAGTCCTAGAGAAGGATTTGACATTAGAAAAACCATTGGGATTCATGAAAAATGTGTTGTGGTCCAATATCATTGATTCCATCAATGATATTTGGCCTTCTATCTAGGTAATCTTTGAACGGAATAAATTAATTAAAGTAGCTATGGAAGCTCTACAAAAGACTAAAGAAGATCTTGGAGATAAACCTGAAGAGGCAAATCAGTTGATTGATTTTTTAAATAGCAGAAACAAGTACTGACTGGACAAGTTAGAGATTGAGGATAGAATAGCTACTACTATTGAAATAAAGAAAGTTCTTACTGAAAGGAACTTAATGATTAATTTAGAGAAAAGGTGTTAGAGTATTCAGGCAGACATAGAGAGCTTCATGTTGAAATATGGAATTTTAAAATAGAAAGGCCTTCTTAGCCCACTGGTTATACATGACAAGTTAATGACACAGGAAGACTATATCGAGAGATTTGATAAACAGGCAAAGAGTCAAGCAAGATCTTCAGGAGTAAAAGCATTACCTACAGGAAAGGTACTTTATGATGGTCTGGAGAATCTATTCTACATAGAGCATGAAGTGAGACATCTATTCACCAGCAAACCCAATTTTGCTAAGTACACAGAAGCTGATGAAGTTTATAGGAAGATGATCAAGGTGAAATTACCAGATAACGAATGGTGGACCAGTTTGACTGACTTACTGTAAAGTTACTATAATAAATATGTTGAGTAAAAAATGTTTACTATGGTAAAGTCTGGTAATATAGGATGAAAGGATGAAACAGCACAGGTAAAGAGTATCAGTAGGTGAAGATAAGAGTGAAATCCAACACATAAATACTGAGGCAACTACAAGAGCCAAATTCGAGTTCCAGTATCCAGCACATTCACAAATAAAGGGACAACAAACAATCTATTTTCCATCTATCTCTATATTCATGTGGAAGATAACTTTTGTTTCCTCGAATAAATCTCATATAGTTATGAGATATTTTGTATTAATTTTTGTATAAATACTTCACAAATTGAAGTAATTAGGGTGGATTAAAAAGCATTTCTGTAGACTTTTTGTTTTGAGCTAAAGGAGTGATTGTAATCAAGGCTGGACTAGTCTACAGGATTAAATAAAACTGAGGACATTTCACTCAATTCATGTGCACTGTGGGAAAAAAATAAGTACCATTTCTCTGAGTTTGATTATTGTTTTCCTTTATGTTATGAAATATCATATGTGTTTCTTATAATTATTAAAAGCAAACAAGGAATATTATCATCAGAATTAGCTTAAGTGCTCTCTGTTTTAACTGTTTGCTTCTTTAATGTTTTCTACTAAATTGCTTAAGTCTGGGAATTCTTAGTTGCTCCCTTACTTCTGTAATTCATTCCCTCTATTGGCCCCTAGTACAGGATTCTTAATTTCCCTTGCTATTTTCCAATCCTCCCTTCTTCATCTTAATCCCTGTCAAGGATTCTTCATTGCCCTTGGCCTTGGTTAAGATTTTCATCCATTGAGACCTTCATATTTGTCCTTGTTGTGCTATCTTGCCTTGTGAACTCTTACCTCAATGATTAATCGAATCCTGTTAAACCTTTCCTACTTGATTCCATAGCCTAATGGCTTGAATACCCGCTCTTCCCATCTGTTTCCTTAATTTCACCAAAAAAATCAAAACAAATTTCTTAAGCATCAATAACTAGCCTAATATCATATCAAAACAAAGTTAAATCTTAAAGAGAGATCCCTCTCTAGACTTAGGTTGGCTAGAACCTTAGTCTAAAAGATTGGTTTGTCATTACCTCGGGCCATTCCTTATTTAATAACTTCTAAGGAAAAAACCTGAGTGATAACATAGTGGCGACCATATTGGGGATTCAAAACCCTCAGCTTTAATAAACCTTTGAGGAATTCAAATTTTTATTCATAAGCATCTTAAAGGGTTATTAGAAGTTATTTCCAAATACAGTTATCAAAAGCTCGAAATATGGCTTTAGGGAGAACTCACTATACTAGGGCCAACCCTGATCCAAATCCTCCCACTGTGTTTGAACTCCCAACCTTATTCTATGAATAATCAGAAGACAAGAAAGTTTAGTAAGCCCTAGACCTATTTTCAGATCCCATTCATGCCCTGTTGAGTGGTTGTTCCTTGTAGACCTCCCTTTTGATGAGTATTTTGGCCTCTCTCTATTTACAACCACATCTAATAGTGAATTATTGGACTTGGTCCCAGATCCAGAATTTCTCAAAGAATTTGAAATCCAATGAGCCAACTTGTCAATTGATCAAAGTCTATTGAACTCTCATCAAACACCCCTTACCATTGATAAACACCCTGAACTTTCTGAAACATATTCAACATCTTTTAGCTCACCATCTTTTCCCCACACCATTGAAGATCATCCCTTAACCTCATATCCATTCATACCTTCACTCCCTCATCAGCCTATCACTACCCGTCAAACACCTATTACCCTTGTCACCAACTCCCCTTGTTGTCCCAAATCCTCCAGTTACCCCAACACTTGTTCTCCACCCTGTACAGCTTAGAACTATGGAAACCAGATATTCCCCCCTTGTAATGCCTGCTCCTCAACTTGCCTTACTAGCAGATTATCAAAGTAAAATCACTTCATTTGATGGCACTACAACGTACACAACTCAACAACACACTAAGAAAATGACAAATTATTTTGAGCTACATGAGATTGACATAGGAGATGTCCAAATGAGAATCTTTGTCCAAAGTCTAGCTATATAAGTGAGAAAGTGGTTTAGATCTTTGCCCCCTCAGAGCATAGATAGTTTAGAAGTCCTTTACCAACAGTTCTTAAATAGGTGGGAGAAGAAGAAGAACCCCCTTCAAATTCTATCTGAATATGAAAACCTTAAAAGGGGACCAAACGAAACTGTTCAGGACTATTGTACCAGGTTTAACAATGTGTATAATGCAATCCCACTTGACCTTAAACCTCCACCTAGTTTAGCCCTCATTAAATTTCCAAACGGATTTGATACAGATATGGCTTTTCAACTTAGAGAAAGGAATCCCCCCACACTTGAAGATATGCAAAGTGTAGTTGTTAGCGTAGAAGCTAATCTGCTATCCAAAAGGGCTAGAGTTAGAAATGAGAGAAGAACACCATTTGAAAGATGAATCTTCACCCTTCGATCAGAAAATGGATGCTTTAGCTAAAGGAATGGAAAAGTTGATGGATAGAATAGAAGTCATTGAAAGGAAACCTCACTGGGATAACCAACAGGCTAATCCAGTAAGGAATCCAAACTTTAGAAAAAACCAGAACCAAATCAGAACATTAGGCTGCCTTTCCAAGAAAATTATGCTGAGACTTCCCACCAAGACTGAGATAGACACTCAGATTAACCTTATGGGTTTAGATAATGAAGAAACTATTTTTCTAACACAGGATGATCAGAATTATACATGCTTCAACAGTTACAAACCTAAACAGGAGAATCCTTCGACTATAAGAAAGGGTATGACTCTGCTATTTTCGAAGTTCATAAGCAGTATAACTTAAGAAGCAAGAAAAACATTGATGTTTTTGATCAGAATAAAGAAGCAATACCAAACCAGCCTAAGAAAGCTACAAAACAGAATCCTCAAGTTACAAAAACTTTACAAATCTTTTCTAGACCACATCAAAATCCTCCTAATCCCACTATTGAAGATGTAAGAGAAAACCAGCCTTCCAATGATAAGCCTTCCACTTCAGTGCCCCTCAAAGGAACATTGGAACAACCTCCAAAAATTATATTAGAAAACCCAATTGAAAATATTCCTAACAATGAAAAAGAAAAACACTACTCAGAACTTTGGCTCTAAAATTACAAATATTCAAATAGATAAATCCTCTCTACCTTTCAATTTGTGAGCAGAAGTAGCCAAACTGAAAATTTTTGTGCCTTTGACAGAATTGATTAAACATGAAACTTATAGATCTCAAATTAGTAAATCTTTGAACTTTGTTGAAAATGAAGATTCTGTGAATTTATTTGATGACCAGCCTGAGTTAATTTTCAGAATAGATGTTAATGGAAAGCTATTTGAAGGAGGGGTACCACCCTTCTACATCAGCCTTAACATCCACGATAAAATCCTACATAATGCCATGCTTGACTCTGGGGCCTCACATAATCTCATGCCCAAATCAGTAATGGAAAAGCTTAACTTGGATATCACTAGGCCTTATAAGGATCTCTTTTCCTTTGATTCAAGCCAAGTTAAATGCTTAGGTCTCATAAAAGATTTGTGTGTCTCCCTAATTCAATACCCTGCCAAGACCATACTTATGGACATAGTTGTTGTTGACATACCACCCAAGTATGGCATGTTGTTTTCTAGATCTTGGGGTGCCAAACTCCAGGGATCTCTACAGCTGGACATGTCCTATGCTACCATATCAGTCTTTGGACTACCCAAAAAGCTGTATAGAGAGACTCTGATGAAGTATATATTAAGTTCCCAGGAGATACCTCATAATTTTCTCATATATTCGGTACATTCTGATATTGATTCCTTCATACATTATAATGATGAAAATAATTAACAAGACACTTCAAGTAGTATAACAGCAGAACCAAAAGAAATTGAAATATTAAAGGAGGATCAAAAGGTCCAAATTCATGAAACATAAGATAAAAAGGATGATTTAGATACCTTAGTCAAGAAGGATTCCAGTACCCTAGATGAAAATTATGAACGTGAAATCCTATGGAATCTTGAATTTGATGGGTCAGTCAAAAAACTAGGTGCAGGAGCTGGTGTATGGATTTATAACTTAGAAAACGATCATGCAGAGAGCCATGCATACAGACTAAACTTTAAATGTACAAACAACATGGCCGAGTATGAAGCACTTCTGTTAGTCTGAAACTAGTTGAAAGGTTAGGAGCCATCAGAGTCCCTATCATGGGAGATTTTGAGTTAGTGATCAAACAAATTAAAGCTATTTACATGACCAAGGATCCTAGGCTAGGATTTTACAGAGGAATGGAAATAGAAATACTAAATACCTTTTTAGAAACCAAACTTGCTATTATTCCAAGAAAACACAACATGCAAGCTCATAACTTAGCCATGTTTTCTAGTATGTAAGTTGCTTTTTGAGCCCAACCATCAGTACACTGTTGAAGTTAGGCATAGACCTTCCATTCCTGACAATTTAAAGAATTGGAAAGTATCTGAGAATGATTAGAAAATTAATAATTTTTTAACTTTAGATAGTGAATTTGTAAATACCAACATAGACACAGACATAGAAGTAGATTTTGATTCCTTCGATGAAGTAGAAATTAACAAACTAGAACAGGATCAGATAGATATATTGCATCCCACAAAGTTTACAAAATTTGATATTCGAAACTTAAAACAGATGGAAATCGATGAAGTCATTGGTGATGAAACTGAGTCATAAACCTTAAAGATAATTTCTTACCCAAGGTATTAACTCCTTTGGAGGACTTATTCGATTCAAACAACATTCCCAAAAAGCTTAAAATGGAACCTTTAAAGTTAGATATTGAGGAATGTAATATAGGATCTGAAGAGAATCCCAAACTAATAAAGTTGTCAAAATCATTACCTCCCAATGAAAAACTGAAATATATGGAACTACTAAAATAATTTCAAGATGTTTTTGCCTGGAGTTATGAGGACCTTAAATCTTATGTACTAGCATAATACAACACACTATTCCATTGAAAGAAGATCAAAATCCCTTTAGACAGAAGCTGAGAAGAATTAACCCTATTCTACTTCCTTCTATTGAAAAGGAGATTAAGAGAATGTATGAAGTTGGAATTATTGCACCTATTAGGTTCTCAGACTGGGTTTCACCCACTAGAAAGAAAACGGGTGAAATTAGGTTGTGTGTTGATCTTAGAAATTTGAATAAAATTTCACTTAAAGATAACTATCCTCTTCCAAAAATGGATCACATATTACAGAGGGTAGTGGGTTCCTCCAGAATTTCACTGCTAGATGGGTTCTCTAGATATAACCAAATCCTAGTGTTACACTAAAATTTGTCACCATGACTATTTGCAGTTAGTATGGCTCCATCAACTGTCATACTATCCTCCTTGGCAAGTCTTATACCTCTGCTCCTCATGTCAAACTCCAAGAAAGAGAGAAAGTCCTTAAAAAGTCAATTAACTCTGGTTATGCAGTTTCTCTTAACCTTACCTGCGTGTACGCACCTCAAGTTCACAATACCTGCGTACTTGTATGCTCTGTCTGTAAAGGGGTGGGTGCATACTCCTGTAAAGGTCAAAAGGTGCAAGTTTTACTTCAAAAAAGTTACTTGTGGTCGAATCTAGAGCATTCTAGAAGATGGTTTGACGTGTATTGAGCGCCTCCAGATGGTTCATGCATCCCTATGAAAGAGGAACTTATCCCATCAAGAGGGGAGCTATCCCATTGAAAGAGGGGCTTATTCCATTGATGGTTGACCTGATTAACTTCCTCCAAAGCATTATAAATACAGGCATTGGGCCAGAGGGAGGAGAGGTTGAAAGCTGAACATTCCTAAGGGTAGATGCTGCTGAAATTAGGACTCCCTTTTAGAGCTTGAGAGGAGAGATTCCAATCCTTTCTTAGCTTCATTTGGAAGTGGGTGAGCTGATCAAAGTAAAGGAGAACTCTTGCTGGACCCTGGGAGGGACCTGCACAACACCAAGGCACTGGTTGTAATGGTTTCTTTTGTTTCCAATTAATACAATTAAGTTCACTTTTCTCAACAAGTTGTTATATATAATTTGTTTCATATACTCCTTGGTCTTTATGATGAATATGTTTTATTTTATGAGTTATTCAGGTGCTATGTAATCGTTTTCTTGTTAGTGAATGCAGGTTTCAAAGAGAAGGAGGAGCTCATCTGGATCGGAGAGGCTGGACTGCTACAAACAGCATTGGACTAAAGGTATGCTTTAAACACCTGGTTGCTTGTATTTTAAATGCATATTTAGGGAAAGATAGTGCTTGATTGTTTTGTTTGTAACTAGAAAGCCTTAGCTTCTAGGGAAGTCGGTTTTGTCCGCAAAATTGACTCTTTCCGCATGACAAAATGGCGACTCCACTGGGGAATCCATGGATTTGATTGATTTCTCTTTTGATTGATACTTTGATTTGAGAAAAGTCGATTTTTTTCTGGTTTTTGACTGATTGACTGTGAATTTGGGTGGAATAGCTTAGGGTTAAATTAGTTTTTATTTTTCTTAGTTTTGCTAGCAGTACGCACCCTCTGCGTTAAGCACAGTGCGTACCTGTACGCACTGCAGCTTTGTACACAGAGCGTGGCCGCACCTGTGCCAACATGTTGCCTGCGTACCCTGTCAAAAGTTGAGAAAATTCCAATTTTTTCCTTTTTGCCTTTTAGATTTTGTTTATAATTTGATTTTTGTTGCCCAGATCCACTGGTTACCTGTCAAAAGTTTTCATCTAAGCTTGTTTCATTAGTATCAAGGGTTTTAGTGAAGTTCATAGAAGTTCTAGCCCTAGGTTTGATTTTTGCATTGGTCCTGTAGTGACTCTGGCTTTAGAAGTTGTAAAACCTTGGATATCCCTGGTCTTTTCAGTCTTCTTAGGAGTCGGACCTTTCGTAAAATCCACCTTTGCGAGAAACCTACCTTTGTGTTGTCTCTTTGCGGAATTTCGAGAAAGCTTGTTTGTTAAAGGTGTGAATTTCATTCTTAAGAAAAAGAACAAAAGACTTTGATTTTTGTTTTTGACTGGTTTATGATTCTGCATGAACTAGTCCTTGGTTGAATTGTAATTGAGTAAAACATCCTGGAATTATACTTTGTAGGCTTTTACCTCATTAGATTTGCTTTTAGGTAAATTTCTCTTAGATTTGCTTTTAGGTAAAATTGTTTTGATTGCCATAGATTTTTTAAAATTGATTTTTGTTAAGTAGTTTTACATGCTTTGTTAATATAGGAAAAAATACAAAAATCTCTTTTGAAGAAAAGTTTGTTTTAGTAGCATTTGAGGTCTTTGAAAAGAGAAATGAATTTTCGTGAAATAATTAGTGGTCATGTGTTGTATGCTTTGGAAAAGATAAAGAGATTGTTTCTTTGATTTTCATTGCCAAGAAAGTTGTCTTTATATCAATTTTGCATTCTCCAACTCTCTTATCTAGGGAATTCATTGAAAAAGAAAAATAGTATAAATCATCCTAGGTGCATCTTTTTAGTGGATTTGAGTAGAGTCTACACACCATCAGTTTCATCTCCACTACCTTTTGTCCTAAAGAAAAGCCATAAAAATTAACGCTTAAAGTAAAATTTACTTAGTAACTTTTTATTTACTAGGGCTCTAAAACACCAATATAGATCAGGCTAGTGTCTTGGAGTAGGAGAGTAATTAACTCTCTAAGACAGCAAAACCAAACAAGCAACTCATCTTGTGGTAGGATAAATCCAACTGTTATGGATCTCAATATCCTCAACCTGTTATGGGTCAATACCCCGGAATGAACATAGTGTGGGATCCATCGCAAGTTCAACAGGTATTGCAGCCAAGTATACAGTTGTCATCTCAAACTAGACAACCCTTAGTTTCTGGTTCACTCCAGCAACCAGTCCAGTCTAATGTTCAAACTTTTGTACCTTCGGTAGTTTCTCAGTCTGGGCCTATTGCACCCAGTACTCCATCTCAAACGACTGCTGCAACTACCGCAACATCTGTTCAATCTACCCCACTTGCTTCTGGAGTATCGACAGCTCCGGTTTCTACTGTCTCTGTAACTACTCCTCAGACATCTTTACCATCATCTGGATCTATGATTCAAACTACAGTTCAGATGCCTGTAGGACAACCTGGTTTGAGTACGGTTGTCACCAGTCAACCACAATTCACTTATCAACTGTACCAAGGATAGTACCAATACGGGCCTGCTGTCTAGCAGCCAGTTTACCAGTATCAACCGTATCCTGGGTACACTTATCAACAACCACAACAACCCCAGTATGGTCCGGTTAATCCTGGTTTTTCGGGAGGATACAATATCCCGAACACGATTCCTATTCCTAGTTATCCTGGATATCCTCCTCCTGGGACTGGTCTCGTGACCGAGAACTTTAGGGATCCTAATCAGCAGTTACCGTTTATCGCAACTTTGGATTTACCAGACTTGTCGCGCCTAACGAACGATCCAATAAATTATCTTCCGTTTTGGCCACCAATGCCAAATAAGTTGCCCAGTGACATACCCAAGTTCGAAGGTAAGTCTGGAGAGGACCCGTCGAATCATGTGATGACTTACCACCTCTGGTGTGCCTCTAATTCCATCTCGGATGATTCGATCCGCTTACGTCTTTTCCAGCATACTCTCATTGGTCTCGCGGCCAAGTGGTACATTGAGTTACCACGGGCCTCTTTTTATAATTTTAGCCAGTTAGCTACTTCGTTCTTAACTCATTTTCAGTTGCCGATCAAATATGATAATGGCACGGAGTTACTAACTTCATTAAAACAATCGACGTCCACTTATATTTCCAATCATATTCATGAATGGAGACGTCGAAGGCGGTTAGTGAAAGTTTTTATCCCGGACCAAATCTTAGCTGAATGGTTTGTTAAATCATTGTTACCGAAGATTACTGAAGACGTAGCTAAGGCCGGAGTAGTTACTGAGGAGCAAGTGATTGCTCAAGCGCAGTACCTTGACTTAGTTTATACTCAGTCAGGTACGTTACACGAAAAGATCCCAGATTTTCCTAAGTCAAATCAAATCGCTGCTGCTCCTTCGGGGTCTCATGCCGCTGATGGCATGATTGGTACGGTGAATACTAAAAGCAAGAAGAAGTCTTCAAAGAATTCTTCTCCTATTATAACCTTACCAGACTCCCTGACAGGAGAATCTTCTGCTGAAGTTTCCACCGATATTCACGCTATAGAGTCATCTACGGCTAAATCAAAATCCGGTGGGAAGAAGAAAGGTAAGAAGAAAAATAAAGCAGACAAAACTCCAAAGGAGAAAATTGAAAAGTCGGAAACCAATGATGAAAAACACAAACCTCGATATCCTTGTCTTATTTGTGAAGAGGATCATTTTACAAGAGATTGCCCTCATCGGGCCGAGGTTGTGAAAATCGTCAAGGGTTCCCCAACTCCTGCTGTTTTGAAAGACCTATTTCCAAAGCAGGAGAGTAAGATGATAGGTTCTTCCTCGAGTGCCAGTGAAGAACCCATATTGATGATGTCTCATGTAAGGATTGCGACTCGATCGCAAGATTATGGTAGTAAAAGTCCTGTTGATGGCAAAGAAGTAGAATCTTCTCATTCTAATCCATCAACCTCAGCTCCCGGTTCCGATCCACTACAGATCGAGAAACCTAACCCGGACTTAGTAATCAAACTGCCCGCCAAGGGTGTACTTCAAAGGTCTGCTTTCAATCCACATGCGAGAGCGGCCCAGAATTACAACATTGTTGAGGATTTAGCTGTTTCACCCTCAGCAATGTCGGCTTTGGAAGTGCTGCAATCATGTCCAGCACAACGCAAATTACTTTTGTCGGCTATAGGAGCTGTTGATGTTCAGGACCCGAACCTAATAATCTTTGATCTAGAAAATAGTACACCGTGTTTACCTCATCAAATGGCTTTCCAGATCCCAGTGATAGTAAAAAACAGGCCTATTCATCGGACTGTAATTGATGAGGGAGCTTCCACGTGTATTATGTCGATACAGTGTTGGAGATCGCTTGGTTCTCCTTCACTAAATCAATCCCCGACAATTCTTAAGGCCTTTGATGGCCGTGGGTTCCATCCTTTTGGCATTCTACAGGATTTGCCTATAGGGGTTGAAGGAAAAACCGTTAGTCTAGATGTGGAGGTGGTTGATGCCCCTCTAGACTACAACCTTCTCTTGGGTCGAAGTTGGTCTTACGCTATGACAGTGGTCGTTTCATCGGTCTTCCGAGTAATCAAGTTTCCACATAATGGCAAGATCGTAACTGTAGACCAGCTAGCTTACTTTTCATCCAACCCAGCCTCTTCAGAGAGTATCCAGCATGTCGGTAAAACGACTATCCCTTATACAGATGTTGGAGTAAGATTAGTTAAAGATGTCAGTTTACTGGGAACTTTTCCTTTTCCTCCAATCAATGCCCTGTCTTCGTTTGCATCCATTCATATGATTACATCAGATACCATTGTTTATGACGATCCTTGGATCATTCCTTCTGAATCTGAGATAGACTCATTTGGTGATGCTATGCCTTTGAGTCCATATGAAATTGCCTATGAAGCCGTGCAGTCTTTTATCGACCCGTGTTCAACCAAATTTGACCAAATGAATGTGGTCCGTGAGGAATCACTTTTCACGTCAACCTCAGAGTTAATAGCGTTTCCTGAAGTTGTGTCATCTGACGAGCAACTTCGTGAAGTCCTGTGTGTAGACGATTTACCATGGGAAGATCTCCATCACAGATCTTTGTTTTTACCTGAGGATGATCGTTTTGAAAATGATTTCTCATCAATCTTTATAGCTGAATATGTCAAAGAAGCTCAGAATCCAATGAAACATCCTGATTCAGAGCTGAATTTGGGAAACATCTCTCGAACTATTACCATTGACATTTCAGTCAAGCCTGGAATTGTTGAGCACATTCATATAGGTGCCTCGTGTTCAGATGATGAAATTCAGACATACAAGGCCCTATTTCAAGAATTCTGTGACGTGTTTGCCTGGTCCTACGAGGAAATGCCAGGAATTGATCCCGCGATTGTTGTCCATGAGATCAAGACTTACCTGGATGCTAAACCCGTCCGGCAACGTTTGCGTCAGATTCACCCACGAAAAGCGGTTGCAATTAAAGCAGAAGTTGAGAAGCTGTTGAAAGCAGGGTTCATTTATCCGATCCCGTTAACGGATTGGGTATTGAATATTGTTCCGGTTAACAAAAAACAGGGAACAATAAGAATATGCATCGACTATAGGGACATTAATAGAGCTTGTCCAAAGGACAACTACCCAACACCCTATATCGATCAAATAATTGATGATTGTGCTGGCAGTGAAATATTTTCCTTTATGGACGGTTTTTCCGGTTACAATCAAATCAATATTCTACCTGCCGATCAACCAAAAACGGCTTTCATTTGTCCATGGGGGACATTTGCTTATTGCAAATTACCTTTTGGGCTTAAGAATGTCGGAGCTACTTTTCAAAGGGCGATGTCTTATGCGTTTCATGACATCAAACATATTGTGCAATCGTATCTCGATGATTTGCCTGCTCATTCATTACATCGAGTTGATCACCTTGTCCATTTACGAGCAATCTTCATGAGGTGTAGGCATTATCGAATTCGTTTGAACCCACACAAATGTGTCTTCTGTATAGAAGTGGGTCGATTACTGGGATTTGTAGTTTCAAAAGCCGGCATTCGCGTCGATCCCTCGAAGGTAGAAGCTATCATCAAATTGCCTCCTCCTTCAAGTCTTCGCCAACTCCAAAGTTTGCAGGGGAAAGCAAACTTTTTACGACGATTCATTCCTAACTACGCCGAGATTACAAAGGGTTTTACTCGGTTGTTGAAACAGAATTCTCAATTCTCTTGGGATGAGATAGCTCAGAAATCTTTTGATGCACTCAAGCACGCGTTGACTCATGCACCCTTGCTGCATCCTCCCAACTACAACCAGGATTACTTTTTGTACCTCGTCGCCGCTCATTCCACCATTGGGATGGTCTTAGTTCAGGAAGATGAATTCGGAACGGAACATGTGATCTATTACCTTAGTCGGACGTTAAATCCAACTGAAGTCAAATATTCACATGTGGAGAAATTGGCATTGGCAGCCGTTCTAGCTGTCCAACTTTTTCGTCACTACATTCTACTCCGCAAAACTACAGTCATTTCAGATTGCAACCCTATGATCTACATTTTGACTAAACATTTGCTAGGGGGAAAGTACTCCAAATGGATCGTTATCCCGCAGGAGTTCGACTTGGAATTTGAAAAATCTAAGTCTAAGAAATCTTTAGTTTTTGCAGAGTTAATGTGTGACTTCCCGCGTGCTGACACGGAAACTGTGGCAGAGGAACCCATTGTGGACGAATATTTGTTTCTCATCAGCACTTTAGATCCGTGGTATGGAGATATCATCGTCTATCTCCAGACCCAATCCTTTCGGCCCGAAGTTTCAAAGTCGGAATGTCGGAAAATTCGGTTCCAGTCCCAACAGTACAAAATTATTGGAGATACTCTTTATCGCCGTGGGGCGGATTTGGTTTTTCGACGTTGTTTAACTCACGAGGAAGCTTAAAGGGTTCTGAATGACTGTCACTCTGGAGCGTGTGGCGGTCATATGTTTGGGTATGCCACAGCCCAAAAGATATTGCGCGCTGGCTACTTCTGGCCGTCCTTGTTTAAAGATTGTATTACTGCGGTCCAGAAATGCCACAACTGTCAAGTGTTTGATCGCAAGATGCGCGCTCCACCTGCTCCTCTCCACCCTATAATTTTCGTTGGTCCTTTTGCCAAAGGGGGTATCGATTTTATTACATGTAACCCTCACTCGGCCGGGGGGCATGCGTATATCATCCTTGCGGTAGATTATTTTACTAAGTGGGCCGAGGCGATGCCTACATTCGAGGCAGACGGCAAGACAGCTGCAATTTTCGTATTCAATTACATTATTGCTAGGTTTGGTGTCCCACAAGTGATAATCACTGACCATGGGTGCCATTTTCGAAACGTTATGATGACAGAACTTACAGGCCAGCTTGGTTTGCGTCACAATAGCTCAACTCCTTATTATCCACAAGCGAATGGTCTGGTTGAGTCCATCAACAAAGTTTTAGTTATCATGATCCGACGAGTCATTGGTATTCATCGGTCGAATTGGCACAACATGTTATTTTCAGCGCTTTGGGCATACCAAACCTTAGTGAAAACATCAACAGGGTTCACTCCTTTCCAACTAGTTTATGGTTTGGAAGCTGTGCTGCCCATTGAATACGAAATCCCGTCACTTCAAATGGCCATCGAATTACTTCTAGCTACTTCCGAAGAGGAGAAGCGTTTATTATACTTAGCTCAACTAGATGAGACTCGACGTGATGCTGCATTGGCGATCGAGACTCATGCAAAACGTATGAAAGCTCAGTATGATCGAAATGTGACCCCTCGAAATTTTTCGGAAGGAGACCTAGTGCTATTATATGATCAAGCTAACGATAAATTAGGTGCTGGAAAATTCGTTCCTATGTGGCATGGGCCCTATATTATCAAGCAAAAGCTAGCAAAAGGGGCCTATGAGCTGGTAGACTTTGACGGGGACTCTTTGGGTAAACCCAGAAATGGACTTTACCTAAAGAGGTATTATGCTTAAATGATGGGTATGGAGATTTTAGTTAGGTTAGGTTTTTCTTTCTAGCTGGTGTGTTTGTTAGTTTAGACAGTGTGCTTAGCTTAGAAAGTGTGTTTTTCGTCATTATTCTGCTTATCTTGGTTTTACCCTTGATGTTTGCAGATGTCAATGCCTCTCCAAACATACATTGGATTTGCTGATGGTGCTTGTCGTAGTACACGGAATATCTCTTCCGCAGCTTGGGTTATCTATTCGCCCTCTGACGAGTTAGTTTCTATGCATGGGGTGAGCCTCGGTCAAACAACAAACAACATTGCAGAATACAGTGCAGTGATTGAGTTATTGTCTGAATCTATTTCATTCAGGATTCAGAGTTTGATAGTGAGGTTAGATTCTGAACTCGTTGTATTACAGCTTAATAGAGTCTATGCCATTAGAAATCCAGTGTTATTAAGGTTATTTTTGAGAGTGCGTCTCTTGGAACGTGAATTTGATTACATTGAATATCAGCATATTCCAAGGTCTTTAAATACATTAGCAGATGCAATTGCTTCTCGAATGTTAAACAGATATTTGCAATAATCATACATGTAAATTTAAAAACATTTCATCACACATGTTTAACAAGATAAGCCGGTAATAATGATATATATAGATAGGAGTGTGTCAAAAAATACATCGTCTTCGATCATAGAAACACCTTATGATCGGCAAAAATGATAAGTACAAAAAACCAAAATGTCACATGTGTCTACAAAAACGACCATCCAATCACTGGTGATGCTCTCTATACGACACCACTGCACGAGCCACCCTACACAAGAACCTCCTAAAAGGTCCTGGGACTGCGACTACATAGCGCTGAAGCCTGATAGGAATATCATCTATAGTAGTCTTTGGTATGTCTGCTGTAAGACGCTCTAGGTCTTGTTTCAACTCAGCTAGGGTCTCTGTGGCCTCGTCCCGTGGGGCCGGTGCCGCTGCAACTGGTAGTCTCCTCTCGAAAGGCCGGAGATTGGCTGGACGACGTGGGCCTACATCTGCATTTTGAAAATTATTACTGTCAGTTTTGAGACGATATAAAAAACAAAAAAAAAAATAGATAATTTAAAAACTTGTGAAAATGAATTACCTGTGTCATCCCATTGTTCTCCCGGTGGAAGAACCATGTCCAGATCTCCACGAAAATCAACTCCGGCATAAGGAAAATCCTGTTTAGAAAAGACCTGGTCCTTTAACCAGTGAAAGTACTCCGGAGTAAATCGGACAACCTCCGTGCCCTCATCAGGATGACGGGCCATAACCGCAACCCATCGCATCAATTTAGGCTCTCGAGGAGGCCCAACCTCAACTGTGAGCTGCTGTGGGATCAGCATCGGAACCCTCTCTAAGGCAAAACTCACAACTAAAGGCCCATAACCAAAAGTCTTTAGCTGGCTGTTTTTGGTTCTAGTCAGTTGGCCCTTTAAATTGGCCAACACAGCATCACACCAGTTGAAAATGGTGCCTCGATAGCAATCTATCGCCATCCGCATCTGGGAACCAGTGGCAATGTGTAAAGCGGCAGCCCCGCAAATTCAGGTAACTGTAAAAGCAATAACCATAATTTCAAGTCGATATATAGTTTTGATCTCTATCCCCTTCTCCTGAGACTGAGTGTTACACCACTCTTGTCGGAGAATAGTGATGGACTGGCCACCCGGCCTAGTCCCGAACAGAGTCAAGTGTTCGCCTCTCTTGGGAAAACCAGTGAGGAAGTAAATATCTGAGGGCTCTATCTCAAGCTGGTGTCCTCCAATGTAAAAGCACTGGTCATGGACGTTCCATCTCTCTATCAGCCACTCTAGAAAGCGCACCTGGGCCCTCATGCCAGGTATGGCCCAGTATTTGTAAAGGCCGCATGCCTTCAAAGCATCAATGGGTGGTTGATGATTAATGGCGGCCAAATCAACATCTTCGTGCTCTCTCTCGCGCCAATCAAGCATGGTGGGCAATCTACACACCAGAAAACATCCATTAGAATCCATGAAATTAAAAATTGTTGGTCCAATTTGGAGAATTTGGGGTTTGTGAACCCTTTGCGTGGAGTACGCACCCCGCCTTTAGGAAAAGAGCATGGGTACGCGGGTTCCTTTAAGGCAAGGTGCGTACGCCTGGAATTTTCCCATCTGAGAAAATGTCGGGGTACGCGGGTCACCAGTGGAGCACCTGCGTACCACGAAAGGCGGATCTTGAAACCCCAAAGCCTCCAAAAAATGAAACTAGGGCCTAAAAACAAATTCTAAACGGATGAAAATGAAGAGGAGGATGTTGTAGAATACCTGAAAGAGACGACGTTCGATTTCGACGATCGGATTCTCCGCAATGTCCACGAGAAGTTTCTTGCCAAAAGCCCTTTTTCTCTCCTCAACAGTAAAATGGTAAAAATGAATTGGTAAAAGCCCTTTTTATAGGTTTTTTGGGTAAATAAATGGTAAATTTGTTTATTTTTCACCATGAAAAGGTATTTTTCAAAGTATATTTATCTATCTTTAAACAGGTATGAGTAATGTGTTGGTTTTTGTGCAGGATAAAGGATTTTTAGGGAAAATTGTCATTTTTCACAAACAAAAACATCAGAGTCATCTTTAAGCCCTTTTCTGACTCCTAAAACATGAAAAGATTGTCGAGCGTTTCTTTTACACTCGTTAAAATGGAATTAAAAGACGGTCCTCTTATAGCCCTTTTCTGACCGTAAAAACATGAAAAGATTGTCGGATTTTTGTCGTTTCAAATTCGATATTGGAAATAAAACGACGTGTCCTTGATCGCTTTTTACTTTTCAGGTCAAAGACACTAATCATGAAAGTACTCCTTGGTCGTAAAGATCAAGTGGTTCTCTCAAGTATTATTTTATACTTTTTCGGGCTTGGGAGACACAAATTTACGAAAAAGGTCAACCCTGGAGTCTTCTTAAGTTTTTTCAGACTCTCTAAAATTGAAAAACGCCGAGTTTCTCCTATACTGGACTCGTTAAAATTTCACAGTAAAGGACCTGTTCGATTACAAACAGGAACGGACCACTCCTTCTTAGGGTTCGAATCTAAACTAAGTTGGACTCATCCGAAGGATGAGCTTATAATCAAGCATATGTTATCCTCCTCAAGCTTGTAAAAAAATAAAGAGGTACTTGCCAGAAATGGTGGGGGAAAAGAGAGGAAAATGAGCCTATTTGTCATCCTTTGTCTCAGAAGAAACCTTATCACCACTCTTGAACACGACACTTTTCATTCACCTGGGTTGGGAAATCCTTTGCCTAACAGTTGATCAAACCACATTGAAAATCTTCAGCTGGTTCTGGGTATTCACTTTGGGTCAATTGTCACCAAGCCATCTGTTGTGTCGTTATGTGTTCAAGAGGTCACTGCAAACAAGCCATTCATCTGCAAAATACCTGTTATCCATTTCGACCATCCCTAAGTCAGTCCTTACAGCTACATTTCTTCAACTTGCTTTATGATTTCGTGTTGTGGGCTTGCCTGCAACGGGTCGCTTTCTATCGACGTCAGCACATTATCTAGAAAGATGACCTAGAAATCGTCAATACCTTGAAATCTGCATGCATCAATGGCAGGTTTCTCGCCTTTGACGACGGTTTACATCATTGACTTTCGATCGAAGGATTCCGTGACATGTTCGACATCAACACATTCATTCACATCTCATGGATTGTACTGGGTACTTTGAGAACCATTGACATCACTGGTGGTCTCTCTCACACTTGTTAACAGTTTACATCATCGACTAGTAATCAAGTGGTTTCTACCATGTTCGACATCAACTCATTTATTCACATGGATAGAATCGTACCATTTCAGGAAGTAGAAATGAAGACCCTGGATCTAGTTTCCACCATCCAGGCTGCGAGGAGTTTTGTATTCATTATACAGTAGACTAATTATAAACAGATGGCTGCGTCCATACTGTGTCTACATGAGTCTATGATTATGATGTACTGCGAAATCATTCCTATATCAGAGCAGTAGTTAGTTTGTTAGTTAAAGTTTTCAATCTGAGTATGGAAATGCCTACCTCAGTGATGATATGATCTTACATATGTATTTTGTGTTGAATATTTGCAGGTTCCGACTGGGCTCTCCACAAGATAATCCTTGAAATGATAAAGTACTTCACCCTTCCTAGATGATATGAAACCCTAATCTACTAAAGGCTTCGCACTTTAGGGGGCAATCTGTTACACTAAAATTTGTCACCATGACTATTTGTAGTTAATATGGCTCCATCAATTGTCATACTATCCTCCTTGGCAAGTCTTATACCTCTGCTCCTCATGTCAAACTCCAAGAAAGAGAGAAAGTCCTTAAAAACTCAATTAACTCTGGTTACGCAGTTTCTCTTAACCTTACCTGCGTGTACGCACCTCAAGTTCACAATACCTGCGTACTTGTACGCTCTGTCTGTAAAGGGGTGGGTGCGTACTCCTGTAAAGGTCAAAAGGCGCAAGTTTTACTTCAAAAAAGTTACTTGTGGTCGAATCTAGAGCATTCTAGAAGATGGTTTGACGTGTATTGAGCACCTCCAGATGGTTCATGCATCCCTATGAAAGAGGAACTTATCCCATCAAGAGGGGAGCTATCCCATTGAAAGAGGGGCTTATCCCATTGATGGTGGACCTGATTAACTTCCTCCAAAGCATTATAAATACAGGCATTGAGCCAAAGGGAGGAGAGGTTGAAAGCTGAACATTCCTAAGGGTAGATGCTGCTAAAATTAGGACTCCCTTTTAGAGCTTGAGAGGAGAGATTCCAATCCTTTCTTAGCTTCATTTGGAAGTGGGTGAGATGATCAAAGTAAAGGAGAACTCTTGCTGGACCCTGGGAGGGACCTGCACAACACCAAGGCACTGGTTGTAATGGTTTCTTTTGTTTCCAATTAATACAATTAAGTTCATTTTTCTCAACAAGTTGTTATATATAATTTGTTTCATATACTCCTTGGTCTTTATGATGAATATGTTTTATTTTATGAGTTATTCAGGTGCTATGTAATCGTTTGCTTGTTAGTGAATGCAGGTTTCAAAGAGAAGGAGGAGCTCATCTGGATCGGAGAGGCTGGACTGCTACAAACAGCGTTGGACTAAAGGTATGCTTTAAACACCTGGTTGCTTGTATTTTAAATGCATATTTAGGGAAAGATAGTGCTTGATTGTTTTGTTTGTCACTATAAAGCCTTAGCTTCTAGGGAGGTCGGTTTTGTCCGCAAAATTGACTCTTTCCGCATGACACCTAGTCCACCTAGATGATCAAACAAAGACTGCATTCACAACTCCATGGAGCACTTTCATGTATGTGAAAATTCCTTTTGGGTTAAGAAATGCAGGGGCCACCTTTCAAAGAGAAATGGACATAGCTTTTTCCAAAGAAATCCATGACTTCCTAGTAATTTACCTAGATGACCTCACAGTATTCTCTAAATCAGATCAACAACACATGGATCATCTTAGGCAGGTCTTTATTAAATGTAGGAAATATGGAATTTCTCTCAATCCTAAAAAATCTTTATTTGGGTTGGAAGAAGGGAAATTGTTAAGCCACATTATCTCCAAAGATGGTATCAGGATTGACCCAACAAGAATTGAAGCTATTTTGTAGATACCCCATCCCAGGAATATCAAAGAACTTCAAGCATTTCTAGGGAAGATAAACTTTTTGAGGATATTTATCTCTAATTTAGCTGAGTTAATTAGATTACTAAAAAACATGTTAAAAAAATATTCGTCTATTAAATGGACCATAGAGGCTAAAAAATCATTCGAAGATATAAAGTTAGACTTGACACAAACACCAGTCCTCATAAGTCCAAAGTTTGACAGAGAATTTATCATTTTTTCTTTTTCATCTAAACATAGTATTGTTGCAGTACTACTACAGAAGAATGATCACGAATTTGAACAACCAATAGCCTTCTTTAGTAAAGCTCTAAGGGATGCACCTTTAAAGTTTAACATAATGGAAAAATAGGCTTATGCTTTGGTAAAAGCTATCAAATATTTCAGAGTCTATATCTTGTACTCCCACATAGTAGCTTATGTTCCCAATGTAGTACTTAAAGACATTCTAACACAGAATGGAGTTGATGGTAAAAGGGGAAAGTGGATAACTACCATATTAGAGTATGACATAGAGATTAAACCTACAAAATTAATTAAAGGACAAGGGTTGGCCAAACTTATGGCTGAAACGAACTGCCAAGCCCTGGGTATAAACTTCATTGTAGAACTGGATAACGAAGAGGATATGGGAACTCCACATATCAGCTAGCCCTTTCTAAATTCACCCTGGTCTACTGACATAGTATATGTTCTACAAAATTTACAAGCTCCTCCATGGTTGTCCAGAAATAAAAGTAGGTTTTTGAAGATAAAATCTTTGAAATTTTGCATAATTGATAATACTTTATTTTGGAAAATTCATGAAGGCATTCTGTTAAATTGTTTATTAAAGGAAGAATTTGACAAAGTACTCCAAGAATTTCATGCAGGTGATTGTGGATGACATCTCTACTGGAAGACAACAACTGATAAAATCCTAAGAGCCAGATTTTACTGGCCAACCTTGTTCTTTGATATAAAAAGTTTGTAACCTCCTGCCACAAGTGTCAGATCTTTGAAGGAAAAAGAAAACTTCTACCTTTACCTTTGAAACCCATTTCTATTGAAAAACCTTTCCAACAATGGTATCTAGACTTCATTGGTGAAATTCACCCCCCTTCTTCTGCTCAACATAGGTGGATCTTGACTGCTACATATTAATTTACAAAGTGGATAGAAGTTATTCCTTCTAGACAAGCCACTGATACTGTCATAATAGGTTTTCTGGAGGCCAATATTCTATCCAAATTTGGTTGTCCCAACAAAATTATCACAGAAAATGCTATAGCCTTTAAATCAAAGAGGATGATTGATTTCTACCATATAACCCTTGGTCACTCTATGGCCTACTATCCCCAAGGAAATGGACTTGCAGAATCCTCCAACAAAATCTTGATGAACATTATTAAAAAATTATTGGAAGATAATAAGAAAACATTGAACAAGAAATAAATAAATGCTTTATGGGTAGACAGGCTAACCACAAAGAAATCTATTGGAACCAGTCCCTATGAGTTAGTCTATGGGATGGAAGCAGTTTTCCCCTCATCATTGGGAATTCCAGTAATGAAACTACTCCAAGAATCCCAAGTTGAGCCAAATGATATTTAGAGGAGAATCAATCAGACCATCCATCTGTAGAAAACCAGAGAGGAAGTATACATCAAAGCCCAAGTACTGTAGGAAAAACTCAAGAAAGTTTTTGATAAAAGAACCAAGGTAGAAGACTTCTATCTTGGTAATAAATTTTTGAAGTGGGACTCCAGAAGAGAAGATAAAGGGAAACATGGGAAGTTTGAATTCCTGTTGAAAGGTCCATACATCATATATGCCTTCAGAGGTAATGCTTACTTTCTCAAAGAATTGAATGGTGTAGAGGTTGAAGGAGGACCAACCAATGGTCGAATGTTAAAGCACTATATTGATCCAAGTTACTAATTTTACTAGTTTCAGTTGTACATACCATATCCCTCATAATGTTTAGAGTTGATTGGATGTTAAAGTTTTGAAGTTGAAGCCTGAAGAGAAGGCCCTAAGCATCAAAAGTGTCACTGTCATAAATATCAATAAAGCAGCAGAATAAAGGAAAAAGTGCAAAATAAAATAACAGTCTTTCAGAAGGCCATTGATCTACAGTTCTTGACTTTCCACTAGGGAAAGCCATCCCCAAGTGGAGCCACTATTATGTTCCAGTACCAATAGGTGTCATATTTTATGATCGACTTACTTTATCTCTGTAATATTTACATACCTTTTCTTTCTGCAAATGTTTTCCATATTTGTAAAAAATCAAAAAAATTAAAAAATGTAAAGAGGGTATGTCCTAAAAGAAAAATGACAAAAAAAGAATGAAAAAAAGGTCAAAAAAGATGAAAAATGAACCCCAAGAAAGAAAAAGACCATGAAAGTGTGTAATTCCAAATGCCACTACTATTTTAGCTTTTGTACAATAAAAATTGTGTGCAACTTGTCACTTATGCCACAATCCATGGATGGTCAAACAGTGTAAACTTGGCTATTTCAAGTTTTGAATTTCTTGTTTATAGATAGAGAATAAAATTTGACCAAACTGTTTAATCTTGGCAGATAAGTAGATAGGTAGAGTTAATAAAAGGAGCTCAACAGTTTAATCTGAGTCCTTGGATGTAATAAGGATAGACTTAGATAGATTTCCACTATAAAAGAAAAGAAAAGTTTGATAAGGGTTTTCCAGTTCAAGTGCACCCTAATAAAAAGTAGAAAAATGGTAGGATGTGTAGGTGGGTAAGTAGATGAATGGTTGCAGAATTATGTATGATGAATTTTTAGTTAAAACTTATATAATTTATTTTCATCATAATATTACTTTAAAAGTATGGATAAAAGGGAGACATTTACAAAGTCAGGTGACTAATTTCCTCATTCATTTTACCCCTTATTTCACTAATTTCCAACAAATAACAATCAAAGTACCTAAAAATTTAAGTTAAAGGGGCTCAGAGCATTTCTGTGACTTTTGGAGGGACCGGACCCTTGGCCCGATAACTCATAAGGTCTAAGTGTTAAATCCCCTTATCAACATTCACCCCCTCCACAATTCATTCATTTTTCCTAAAAACCCGTTTTTCTAAGGTAAAATCACTATTTTCCTGAGAAACATAATTACTCCCATATAAAAACCCACAAATGCACTTAAGCCTAAGTTATAAGGTTCAACTGGGAAATGTCAATATATTTCAAAAGCATTTACTTAGCGTGTTTTCGTTTCCATTTTCATATTAACATCTAATTTTATTTATGTATTTAAATCCCGAAAATACACCCCTTTTCCATATATGTTATTAAAATTCCATATGTTAATATCTCGCCCTGATGGTTTGAAATATAAACCATAATAATAAAGTAATTAGATGGATTAATTAATCAATTTGTGATTAATTAAGAACCATAACCCTCCGCCGCGTTCAAAGGGATTAATTAATCAAACTATGATTAATTAATAATTGTCCTCCAATCAAGTCATCTGTGACGTCATTAAATCTCCCTAATCCATAATTATTATCCCTTCAAGCCCCTCCATTAATTCTCAATCTAATCATTTCCCCGACCACTGTATGATCTGATCCCTTCAGATCTAACAGCTAACGCTCATATTGGGCAGCCCACGATGCTGACCTTTAGCCGCCCGATGTAAGTGGTTTTACTATTTATCCCGACGCTACGTGTCGCTCAATGAATGGCATCAGGCGGACCTCTCCCAATACCACCAAACTCTCAAAAGCGGTGCGATACATTCTACTTACTGCCTCCGTTTACCACCTCCACTAAATGACGAAACGTCACCTCCGTTAGTTGGCGCCAACTATCGATTTCCATTATACCAGCCAAAACATTGACTTTGCAAATAAAACCAAAAATACTCATTATTTTTATTTCACCATGAAAAGAACCTTTTGTTCTCCATGCACACACAGAGTACGTTCAAACTATCACCCTACTTTTGACCGTCAACCTCTAGAATCCGCTAAACTCCATCACCATTGCAGACCCGTGTGCTCCCTGCAATAGTGCACCAATGCCATTTTCCCCTTCATACAACCAAAACCAGGTATTTACCCCTTTTCAACTAAGAAACCCTGTTTTCATACTGAAATTGAGCTAAATTGATGTAAAAATTAAGTAATTTATTAAAGTTACGTTGTTTGACAGTCTTGACACTCTCTGAGATGACTCGGTTTTCCATAGTTCCCTGAAATTCTCTGACCTCGTCCTTGAATCCACAAGAACCAAGGATGGATGCTCCATTCTCCTTAAATGTCATGCCAGTTACCACTCCCCATAGAGATATAAACCATATTCCCATGGCTGACAAAGATTTTCAGATAAAATACCTCACCTTCAACGAAACCCCTCTGAAATTATATTGCAGATACCAAGACAATTATTTGAACCACGCAAATAAGATAGGACTATGGGAATCAAACTTCCCCAAACATCAATTCCCCAGTGTCCATGTCTTTTCAGAAATTATTCACTACTGTCATGCAAACTATGACCCTATCATGAGAGTTGTAATGTCCCCAGACCAGAAAGTCCCGTTCACTATCAATCCTGAATCCATAAATGAAATGTTATAGTTACAACCTAGTCAAGATCTCACCCCCCTTACCATTGTTGATTTGCTTGAAAGATTCTCTAAGCTATCTAGTTCCAAAAGTACCCAAATCCTCTAGACTTTCATTGCTGAGGAAAAGTACATGCCAAAAGACCCCCCCCCCCTTATGTGTCAGTTGTATTTTGTGAGTTGGGAAAAGATATCACAATAATGATATCATGCATTTTAGGTTTTACCACTAATGAATATGTAGATGAGATTGTTTTTGCCTACATGTCTATTTTTACCCTTGGTCAACCCCCTACAGTCAAGTTTGATTATGCAAAATTCATCGTAGATAAAATGCATGATAAATTTATAAGATTCGAAAATGAAAGAGTGTTCAAATATTCATCAGTCGTGTATCATTTGTTTCTCTACAACCAAACTGATAAGTTTCCCTTCTCTGTCGAAAAACTTGATACTAAAGGGAATCCTAGATATGTCATCTTATAGACCTCTCTATTCCATATGTCTAGTTCTTCTCACTATCCATACACAGATTTTATTGGCCTATTTGTACATCAAGTGACTACAATGTTATTAGGAAGTCCCCCTCCCAGAATCAATGCAAACATTAAGAGGGTTCTCCAACTGTCCAAGCAATACAAAGTAGGGGATTAGTACTTGTACCAAAACCATACTAAAATCAGAATTTATGGGTGTGAGCTGCCTCCATACAAATTACCTAGATATCTCCCCATACGATTATTTTCTCTAGAGTACTACAGGGAAATGATCAATTTTGATGAGATTCACTTTGTCAAAACCAAGAAGAAGGCCTAGCTAAGAATAAAAGATCATCTAGGCCCATTTATTTGCAGTAATAGAGAAGCAGGAAAAGAGGCAGATGAAATCCTCCAAAGATTGAGATTAAAACAGAGTTTCATCTAGGCCTATGACTCCCACAGCTTCATTTGTAACAGAAGGTAGAAACATAAGCTATCTCCTTATATCCACCATAGGATCCCAAAAATTGAACAATATGCCAATCAGTCTGAATGGGTGGAAGGCACTCTGATAGATCAAGACAACGCACAAGTTGCAGTTGAAAATGTATTGGTGGATTTAGAAAGAAGGCTTGATGAATATTCGTTTGTGCAAGTGTCTGGAGAAACTTCATCACAAAAGCAGTCACGGGAACACAACACATAGCCATCAGAGCAACAAAAGTCATCAGAATAGGTAGAAGATTCAGAGCAACCATAAATTCCGGAGGAACTAGATCAAACATAACCAAACATGATCAATCCTTCCATCTTGCAGACTCCTCTAAATGAGGAGAAAAATCCAAAGAGAAGCCAAGAGGAGGCCACTCCTTCTACTGTGCGAATTGACCAAACCTATGAAAAAAGGAAAAGTTTGAATCTCCTCTCTGAATAGGAATTTCTTGAAGAAATATAAAGTGACACAGTAGCCGAAAGGAGTGATGTCATGCAAACCATTCCAATAGGAGGTACACCATCTACTTCACAGATACAAGCATTGGAAAGACAACAGAGCACAGAGGTGTCTTCATTTAGAGCTCCTTCAGAACAAAGCCAAGACATAAAAGGAAAATATAATGAAATTAAAGCAAGAAATGAGAAACTAAAAGCTCAAACCTATGGTTACTATCTTTGAATGGCCCTAACCAACCAGAAAAGGCTGATGTCAGCCTTTGATACAAAGGAAGGAAAGATGCAGATGAGCTTCCTAAAGCCAACTGTGCAATAGCCAAGATCCATGGCTAATTATTTAAACACTGATTTTGAAGTTTTGGAAAAGGATATTCATCCTATTGACCAAATAGAACTGCACAAACAAACTGGTGAGATGGTATATTCTACATTGACTAAAAAGGGCATCACAGCACATCAATTGCAGAACTCATTAAATAATACCTCTACACAACTCCAACTGGAAAAAGCCTCCTCTTAGGCTAAAGACACCAGGATAAAAACTTTAGAAGACTTGGTGATAGAGTTGGGACATGATTCCAAGGATGTCAAAGCAACGAAACAATTGATTAAAAATAAAAATGATGATATAAATGCATTGAAGAAGTAGCTCAAGATCCCACCTCTCCACCATCCTCAAACTATAGAAGTTATAGAGAGGCAAAAAGAGGAAGAAATTATGGACCTAGTCCTTAAGTTAAATGATTAGCTAAAAGAAATTGAGAAGGAATTGGAGAAAGCAATACAGTCTAAGCAGAGTGAGCTGGCCGTTGCTCCTCAGAATGTCGTACCTAGAGTTTCTACAGCAGTAACCTCAACTTTGGAAACTTCCTTGGCGCCAACACTTCCACTAGTGACAACATTACCAGTAGCAGGGACTATTTCAACCACAGGTACATAAACCAATGCAAGGACATCAGCAAAAAAAATAGATGAATTTATTAAATCCATGGAACAAATGAGTATCAAGGCCACAGAATTGACAAAGCTCAGAGAACAAATGGCAAGTTTGGAAACATACTACGAGCTTGCACAAATTCAGAATAAAGAAGAAGAACGAAAAAACAAAAGGATAGACGAAATAATCAGAGTCCTGGAGAAGGATTTGACAATAGAAAAACCATTGGGAGACATGAAAAATATATTCTGGGCCAATATCATTGATTCCATCAATGATATTTTGCCTTCTATCTAGGTAATCTTTGAATATACTGAATTAATTAAAGTAGATATGGAAGCTATATAGAAGACTAAAGAAGAACTTGGAGATAGACCTGAAGTGGCAAATCAGTTGATTGATTTTTTAAACAGTAGAAACAGGTACCAGCTGGACGAGTTAGACATTGAGGATGAAATAGCTACTATTATTGGAATAAAGAAAGTTCTTACTGAAAGGAACTTAATGCTTAATTTAGAGAAAATGTGTTAGAGTATTCAGGCAGACATAAATAGCTTCATGTTGAAATATGGCATTTTAAAAGAGAAAGGCCTTCCTAGCCCACTGGTTATACATGAAAAGTTAATGACATGGGAAGACTATATCGAGAGATTAGATAAATAGGCCAAGAGTCAAGAAAGCTCTTTAGGAGTAATAGCATTACCTACAGGAAAGGTACTTTATGATGGTCTGGAGAATCTATTCTATATAGAGCATGAAGTAAAACATCTATTCACCAGCAAACCCAATTTTGCTAAGTACACAGAAGTTGATGAAGTTTAGAGGAAGATGATCAGGGTGAAATTACCAGATAACGAATGGTGGACCAATTTGACTGACTTACTATAAAGTTACTATAATAAATCTGTGGAGTAAAAAGTGTTTACTATGGTAAAGTCTAGTAATATAGGATGAATGAATGAAACAATGCAGGTAAAGAGTATCAGCAGGTGAAGATAAGAGTGAAATCCATCACATAAATATCGAGACAACTGCAAGAGCCAAATTCGAGTTCCAGTATCTAGCACATTCACAAATAAAGGGACAACAAACAATTTGTTTTCCATATGTCCATATCTTTGTGTGGAAGATAACTATTTTTTCCTTGAATAACTCTCATATAGTTGTGAGATATTTTGTATTAATTTTTGTGTAAATACTTCACAAATTGAAGTATTTAGGGTGGATTAAAAAGCATTTTTGTAGACTTTTTGTTTTGAGCTAAAGGAGCGATTGTAATCAAGGTTGGATTGGGTTTCCGAATTAAATAAATCCGAGGACATTTCACTCGATTCATGTGCACTGTGGGAAACAAATAAGTATCATTTCTCTGAGTTTGTTTATTGTTTTCCTTTATGTTATGAAATATCATATGTGTTTCTTATAATTCTTAAAAGCAAACAAGGAATAATATCATCAGAATTAGCTTAAGTACTCTATGTTTTAACTATTTGCTTCTTTAATGTTTTCTATTAGATTGCTTAAGTCTGGGAATTCTTAGTTGCTCCCTTACTTCTATAATTCATTCCCTCTATTGGCCCCTAGTACAGGATTCTTCATTGCCCTTGCTATTTGCTAATCCTCCCTTCTTCATCTTTAACCCTGTCAAGGATTCTTCATTGCCCTTAGCCCTGGTTAATATTTTCATCCATTGAGACATTCAGATTTTTCTTTGCTATGCTAACTTGCCTTGTGAACTCTTACATCGATGATTAATCAAATCCTGTTAAACCTTTCCTGCTTGACTCCATAGCCCAATGGCTTGAATACCTACTCTTCCCATCTGTTTCCTTAATTCCACCAAACAAATCAAAACAAATTTCTTAAGCATCAATAACTAGCCTAATATCATATCAAAACAAAGTTAAATCTTAAAGAAAGAGCCCTCTCTGGACTTAGGTTGGCTAGAACCTTAGTCTAAAAGATTGGTTTGTGGTTACCTCAGGCCATTCCTTCTTTAATAACTTCTAAGGAAAAAACCTGAGTGATAACATAGTGGTGACCATACTGGGGATTCAAAACCCTCATTTTTAATAAATCTTTTAGGAATTCAAATTTTTATTCATAAGCATCTTAAAGGGTTATTTGAAGTTATTTCCAAATACAATTATCAAAAGCTCGAAATTTGGCTTCAGGGTGAAATCACTATACCAAGGCCAACCCTAATCCAAATCCTCCCCATGTATTTGAAAATCCCAACCTTATTCCGAGAATAATCAGAAGACAAGAAAGTTCACTAAGCTCCATACCTGTTTTTAGATCCCATTCATGACCTGTTGAGTGGTTGTTCCTTGACGACCTCCCTTTTGATGAGTATTTTGGCCTCTTTCTGTTTAGAACCACATCTGATAGTGAATTGCTAGACCTGGTCCTAGATCCAGAATTCCTCAGAGAACTTGAAATCTAATGAGCCAACTTGTGAATTGATCAAAGTCTATTGAACTGCTCTCAAACACCCCTTACCACTGATAGTCACCCTAAACTTTCTGAAACAGCTTCAACATCTTTTAGCTCACCATCCTTTCCCCACACCAATGAAGATCATCCCTCAACCTCATCTCCATTCATACCTTCACTCCATCATCAGCCTATCACTACCCCTCAAACACCTATTACCCATGTTACACCAACTCCCCTTGTTGTCCCAAATCCTCCAGTTACCCCAACACCTGTTCTCAACCCTGTACAACTTAGAGCTAGGGCACTTAGATATGCCCCCCTTGTAATGCCTACTTCTCAAGGTGCCTTACCAAAAGATTATCAAAGTAAAATCACTTCATTTGATGGCACTAGAACGTACACAACTCAACAGCACACTAAGAAAATGATAGATTATTTTGAGCTGCATGAGGTTGACATAGGAGATGTCCAAATGAATATTTATCCAAAGTCTAGCTAGAGAAGTGAGAAGGTGGTTTAGATCTTTGCCCCCTCAGAGCATAGATAGTTTAGAAGTCCTTTACCAACAGTTCTTAAATAGGTGGGAGAAGAAGAACCCCCTTCAAATTCTATCTGAATATGAAAACCTTAAAAGGAGACCAAACGAAATTGTTCAGGACTATTGTACTAGGTTTAACAATGTGTATAATGCAACCCCACTTGACCTTAAACCTCCACCTAGTTTAGCCCTAATTAAATTTCCAGACGGATTTGATATAGATATGGCTTTTCAACTTACAGAAAGGAATCCCCCCACACTTGAAGATATGCAAAGTGTAGTTATTAGCGTAGAAGCTAATCTGCTATCCAAAAGGACTAGAGTTAAAAATGAGAGAAGAACACCATTGAAAGATGAATCTTCACCCTTCAATCAGAAACTGGATGCTTTAGCTAAAGGAATGGAAAGGCTGATGGATAGAATAGAATTCATTGAAAGGAAACCTCACTAGGATAACCAATAGGCTAATCTAGTAAGGAATCCAATCTTTAGGGAAAACTAGAACCAAAACACTGGTAAAAATGGTCTTGATTAAAACATTAGGCTGCCTTTCTAAGAAAATTATGCTAAGGCTTCCCACCAAGAATACCCTGAGATAGACTCTCAAATTAACCTTATGGGTTTAGATAATGAAGACACTATTTTTCTAACTCAAGATGATCAAGAATTATACATGCTTCAATAGTTAGAAACCCAAACAGGAGAATCCTTCGACTATAAGCAAGGGTCTGACTCTACTATTTTCAAAGTTCATAAGCAGTATAACTTAAGAAGCAAGAAAAACACTGATATTTCTGATCAGAATAAACAAGCAATACCAAACCAGCTTAAGAAAGCTACAAAACAGAACCCTCAAGTTACAAAAACTTTACAAATCTTTTCTAGACCACATCAAAATCCTCCTAATCCCACTATTGAAGATGAAATAGATAACCAGCCTTCCAATGAGCAGTCTTCCACTTCAGTCCCCCTCAAAGGAACAATGGAACAACCTCTAGAAATTATATTAGAAAATCCAATTGAAAATACTCCTAACAATGAAAAAGAAAAACACACTACTCAGAACTTTGGCTTTAAAATCCCAAATATTCAAACAGATAAATCCTCTCTGCCTTTAAATTTGGGAGCAAAAGTGGCCAAACTCAAAATTTCAGTGCCTTTGCCAGAATTGGTTAAACATGAAACTTACAGACCTCAAATTAGTAAATCTATGAACTTTGTTGAAAATGAAGATTCTGTGAATTTATTTGATGACCAGCTTGACTTAATTTTCAGACCAGATGTTAATGGAAAGCCAGTTGAAAGAGGGGTACCACCCTTCTACAGCGGTCTTAACATCGACGATAAAATCCTACATAATGCCATGCTTGACTCTGGGGCCTCACATAATCTCATGCCCAAATTAGTAATGGAAAAGATTAACTTGGATATCACTAGGCCGCATAAGGATCTCTTTTCCTTTGATTCAAGCCAAGTTAAATTCTTAGGTCTCATAAAAGATTTGTGTGTCTCCCTAGTTCAATAACCTGCCAAGACCATACTTATGGACATAGTTGTTGCTGACATACCGCCCAAGTATGGCATGTTGTTGTCTAGATCTTGGGGTGCCAAACTCCAGGGATCTCTATAGCTAGACATGTCCTATGCTACCATATCAGTCTTTGGACACCCCAAAAAGCTGTATAGAGAGACTCTAATGAAGTATGTAGTAAGTTCCCAAGAGAGATTTCATAATTTTCCCATATATTCGGTAAATTCTGATATTGATTCCTTCATACTTATAATGATGAAAATAATCAACAAGACACTTCAAGTAGTATAATAGCAAAACCAAAAGAAATTGAAATATTAAAGAAGAATCAAAAGGTCCAAATTCATGAAACATCAGATAAAAAAGATGATTTAGATACCTTAGTCAAGAAGGATTCCACTACCCCAGATGAAAATTATGAACATGAAATCCTATGCCATCTTGAATTTGATGGGTCAGTCAACAAACTAGGTGTAGGAGCTAGTGTATGGATTTATAACTTAGAAAATGATCATGCAGAGGGCCATGCATATAGACTAAACTTTAAATGTACAAACAACATGACCAAGTATGAAACACTTCTGTTAGGTCTGAAACTGATTAAAAAGTTAGGAGCCATCAAAGTCTCTATCATGGGAGATTCTGAGTTAGTGATCAAACAAATTAAATCCATTTACATGACCAAGGATCCTAGGCTAGGATTTTATAGAGGAACTGTAATAGAAATTCTAAATACCTTTTTAGAAACCAAACTTGCTTCTATTCCAAGAAAACACAACATGCAAGCTCACAACTTAGCCATGTTTGCTAATACTTGTAAACTGCCTTTTGAGCCCAACCATCAGTACACTACTGAAGTTAGGCATAGACCTTCCATTCTTGATAATTTAAAGAACTAGCAAGTATTTGAGAACGATCAACAAATTAATAATTTTTTAACTTTAGATAGTGAATTTGTAAATACCAACATAGACACAGACATAGAAGTAAATTTTGATTGCTTTGACGAAGTAGAAATTAACAAACTATAAGAGGATCAGATAGATAGACTACATCCCACAAAGTTTACAAAATCTGATATTCGAAACTTAAAACAGATGGAAATTGATGAACTCATTGGTGATGAAGCTGAAGTCATAAACCTTAAAGATAACTTCTTACCCAAGGGATTAACTCCTTTGGAGGACTTATTCGATTCAAATGATATTCCCAAAAAGCCTAAAATGGAACCTTTAAAGTCAGACATTGAGGAATGTAATATAGGATCTAAAGAGAATCCAAAACTAATAAAGTTGTCAAAATCATTACCTCCCAATGAAAAACTAAAATATATGGAACTACTGAAATAATTTCTGGATTTTTTTGCCTGGAGTTATGAGGACTTGAAATCTTATGATACTAGCATAATAAACACACTATTCCATTGAAAGAAGATCAAAAGCCCTTTAGACAGAAGCTTAGAAGAATTAACCATGTTCTACTACCTTCTACTGAAAAGGAGATTAAGAGAATGTATGAAGCTGGAATTATTGCACCTATTAGGTTTTTAGACTGGGTTTCCAATTTGGTACCCACTAGAAAGAAAACGGGGGAAATTAGGTTGTGTGTTGATCTTAGAAATTTGAATAAAGTTTCACTTAAAGATAACTATCCTCTTCCAAAAATGGATCACATATTACAGAGGGTAGTGGGTTCCTCCATAATCTCACTGCTAGATGGGTTCTCTGGTTACCAAATCCTAGTCCACCCAAATGATCAAGCAAAGAACGCATTCACAACTCCATGTGGCACTTTCATGTATGTGAAAATTCCTTTTGGATTAGGAAATGTAGGGGCCACCTTTCAAAGAGCAATGGACATAGCCTTTGCTAAAGAAATCCATGACTTCCTGGTAATTTACCTAGATGACCTCACAGTATTCTCTAAATCAGATCAACAACACCTAGATCATCTTAGGTAGGTCTTTATTAAATGCAGGAAATATGGAATTTCTCTTAATTCTAAAAAATATTTATTTGGGTTCGAAGAAGGGAAATTGGTAGGCCACATTGTCTCCAAAGATGGTATTAGGATTGACCCAACAAGAATGGAAGCTATTTTGTAGATACCCCATCCCAGGAATATCAAAGAACTTCAAGAATTTCTAGGGAAGATAAACTTTTTGAGGAGATTTATCTCTAATTTAGCTAAGTTAATTAGATTAATAAACAACATGTTAAAGAAAGATTCGGCTATTGAATGGACCGTAGAGGCTAAAAAATCATTCGAAGATATAAATTTAGCCTTGACACAAACACCAGTCCTCATAAGTCCAAAGTTTGACAGAGAATTATCATTTTTTCTTTTTCATCTGAACATAGTATTGCTGCAGTATTACTACAGAAGAATGTTCAGGGATTTGAACAACCAATAGCCTTCTTTAGTAAAGCTCTAAGGGATGCACCTTTAAAGTTTAACATAATGGAAAAATAGGCTTTTGCTTTGGAAAAAAGCTATCAAATATTTCAGAGTCTATATCTTGTACTCTCACATAGTAGCTTATGTTCCCAATGTTGTAGTCAAAGACATTCTAACACATAATGGAGTTGATGGAAAAAGGGGAAGTGGATAGCTACCATATTAGAGTATGACATAGAGATTAAACCTACAAAATTAATTAAAGGACAAGGGTTGGCCAAACTTATGGCTGAAACAAATTGCCAAGCTTTGGGTATAAACTTCATTGCAGAGCTATATAACGAAGAGGAGATGGGGACTCCACAGATCAGCTAGGCCTTTTTAGATTCACCTTGGTATACTGACATAATACATGTTCTACAAAATTTACAAGCTCCTCCAGGTTGTCTAGAACTTAAAGTAGGTTTTTGAAAATGAAATCTTTGAAATTCTACATAATTGATAATACTTTATGCTGGAAAAATCATGAAGGCATTTTTTAAAATTGTTTATTAAAGGAAAAATCTGACAAAGTACTCCAAGAATTTCATGCAGGTGATAGTGGACGACATCTCCACTGGAAGACAACATCTGATAAAATCTTAAGAGCTAGATTTTACTAGCCAACCCTGTTCTCTGATTTAAAAAAATTTGTAACCTCCTGCCACAAGTGTCAGATCTTTGAAGGAAAAAGAAAACTTTTGCCTTTACCTTTGAAACCCATTTGTACTGAAAAACCTTTCCAACAATGGGTCTAGACTTCATTGGTGAAATTCACTCCCCTTCTTCTACTAAACATAGGTGGATCTTGACTGCCATAGATTACTTTACAAAGTGGATAGAAGTTATTCCCTCTAGACAAGCCACTGATATTGTCAAAATAGGTTTTCTGAAGGCCAATATTCTGTCCAGATTTGGTTGTCCCAACAAAATTATCACAGACAATGATGCAGCCTTTAAATCAAAGAGGATGATTGATTTCTGCCATAAATACCATATAACCCTCGGTCACTCTACGGCCTACTATCCCCAAGGAAATGGACTTGCAGAATCCTCCAACAAAAGCCTGATGAACATTATTAAAAATTGTTGGAAGATAATAAGAAAACATGGAACAAGAAATTAATAAATGCTTTGTGGGTAGACAGGCTAACCACTAAGAAATCCATTGGAACCAGTCCCTATCAGTTAGTCTATGGGATGGAATCAGTTTTCCCTTCATCGTTGGGAATTCCGGTCATGAAACTACTCTAGGAATCCCAAGTTGAGCCAAATGATATTCAGAGCAAAATCAATTAGACCATCCATTTGTAGCAAACCAGAGAGGAAGTATACATCAAAGCCCAAGTACTGCAGGAAAAGCTCAAGAAATTTTTTGATAAAAGAACCAAGGTAGAAGACTTCTATCTTGGTAATAAAGTTTTGAAGTGGGACTTCAAAAGAGAAGATAAAGGGAAACATGGGAAGTTTGACTTCCTATGGAAAGGTCCATACATCATATATGCCTTCATAGGTAATAATGCTTAATTTTTCAAAGAATTGAATGGTGTAGAGGTAGAAGGAGGACCAGACAATGGTTGAATGTTGAAGCACTATTTTGATCCAAGTTACTAATTTTACCAGTTTCAGTTGTACATACCATATCCTTCATAATGTTTAGAGTGGATTGGATGGTAAAGTTTTTGAGTTGAAGCCCGAAGAGAAGGCCCTAAGCTTCAAAAGTGTTACTATCATAAATATCAATAAAGCAATAAAATAAAGGAAAAAGTGTAGACTAAAATCACAGTCTTTCAGAAGGCCATTGATGTACAGTTCTTCACTTTCCACCAGGGAAAGCCATCCCCAAATGGAGCCACTATTATGTTCCTATACCAATAGGTGTCATATTTTATGATCGACTTAGTTTTTATATGTAATATTTACATACCTTTGCTTTCTACAAATGTTTTCCATATTTGTAAAAAATCAAAAAAATTAAAAAATGTAAAGATGGTATGTCCTAAAAGAAAAAATAAAGGACAAAAAAAGAATGGAAAAAAGGTCAAAAAAGATAAAAAAATGAACCCCAAGAAAGAAAAAGACCATGAAAGTGTGCAAGTCCAAATGCCAGTACTATTTTACCTTTTGTACAATAAAAATTGTGTGCAGCTTGTCACTTATGTCACAATCCATGGATGGTCAAACAATGTAAACTTGGTTATTTCATGTTTTGAATTTCTTGTTTATAGATAGAGAATAAAATCTGACCAAACTGTTTAATCTTGGCAGATAAGTAGATAGGTAGAGTTAATAAAAGGAGCTCAACAATTTAATCTGAGCCCTTGGATGTAATAAGGATAGACTTAGATAGATTTCCATTGTAAAAGAAAAGAAAAGTTTGATAAGGGTTTGCCAGTTCAAGTGCACCTTAATAAAAAATAGAAAAAATGGTAGGATGTGTAGGTGGGTAAGTAGATGAATGGTTACAGATTACGTATGATGAATGTTTAGTTAAAACTTATATCATTTACTTTCATCATCATATTACTTTAAAAGTATGGATAACAAGGAGACATTTACAAAGTCAGGTGACTAATTTTCTCATTCATTTTACCCCTTATTTCACTAATTCCCACAAATAATAATCAAAGTACCTAAGACCTTAAGTTAAAGGGACTCAGAGCATTTCTCTGACTTCTGGAGGGACTGGACCCTCGGCCTGATAACTTATAAGGTCTAAGTGCTAAAGCCCCTTATCAACATTCACCCCCTCCACAATTCATTCATTTTCCCTAAAAACCCCTTTTTCGAAGGAAAAAACACTATTTTCCCGAGAAAAGTAATTACCCCCATATGAAAACCCACAAATGCACTTAAGCCTAAGTTATCATGTTCAAATGTGGAAATGTCAATATATTTCAAAAGCATTTTACTTAGCCCGTTTCCGTTTCCATTTTCATATTAACATATAATTTTATTTATGTATTTAAATCCCGAAAATACACCCCTTTCGCACATATGTTATTAAAATTCCATATGTTGATATCTCGCCCCGATGGTTTGAAATATAAACCATAATGATAAAGTAATTAGATGGATTAATTAATCAATATGTGATTAATTAAGAACCATAACCCTCTGCCATGATAAAAGGGATTAATTAATCAAACTGTGATTAATTAATAACTGTCCTCTAATCAAATCATCCCCGACGTCATTAAATGTCCCTAATCCATAATTATTATCCCGTCGGGCCTCTCCATTAAATCCGATCAAATCATTGGCTCGACCACTGTACAATCTGATCCCTTCAGATCTAACGGCTCACGCTCATATCGGGCGGCCCCCGATGCCGACCTTTACCCACCCGATGTAAGCGGTTTTACTATTCATCCCACCACTACATGTCGCCTGATGAATGGCATCGGGCAGACCTCTGCCAATACCAACAAGCTCTCAAAAGCGATGTGATACATTCCACTTATCGCCTCTATTTACCACCTCCACTAAACGACAAAACGTCACCTCCACTAGTTGGCGCCAACTTTCGATTTCCATTAAACCCGCCAAAACATTGAATTTGAAAATAAAACCAAAAGTACTCATTATTTTTATTTCACCAAGAAAAGAACCTTTTGTTCTCCATGCATAGGCAGAGTACATTCAAACTATCACCCTTATTCCGACTATCAACCTCTAGAAGCCACTGAACTCCACGTTACCATTGCAGGCTCATGCATTCCCTGCAACATTGCACCAGTGCCATTTTCCCCTTCAAACAACCAAAACCAGGTATTTACCCCTTTTCAACTAAGAAACCCTGTTTTCATACTGAACCGGAGCTAAATTGCTGTAAAAATTAAGTAATTTAGTAAAGTTAAGCTGTTCGACAGTCTTGACACTCTCTGAGATGACCCAGTTTTCCATAGTTCCTTGGAATTATGTGCCCTCATCCTTGAATCCAAAAGAACCAAGGATGGACACTCCAGTCTCCTTAAATTTCATGCCAATTACCACTCCCCATAGAGATATAGACCATATTCCCTTGGTTGACAAAGATTATCAAATAAAAGATCTCATCTTTGACAAAACCCCTCTGAAATTGTATTGCAAATACTGAGACAATTATTTGAACCATGCAGATAAGATAGGCCTCTAGGAATCAAACCTGCCTAAATATCAATTCCCTAGTTTTCATGTCTTTCTGGAAATTATTCACTATTGTCATGCAAACTATGACCCTATCATGAGAGCTGTAATGTCCCCAGACCAGGAAGTCCTATTCATTATCACTCCTAAATCTATAAATGAAATGTTACAATTACAACCTGGTTAAGATCTCACCCCCCTTACCATTGCTGATTTTCTTGAAAGATTCTCTAAACTATTTAGTTTTAGAAGTACCCAAATCCTCTAGACTTTCATTGTTGAAGAAAAGTACATACCAAAAGACCCCCCTCCCTATGTGTTAGTTGTCTTTTCTGAGCTGGAAAAAGATATCACAACAATGATATCATGCATTTTAGGTTTTACCACTAATAAATATGTAGATGAGATTGTTTTTTCCTACATGTCTATTTTTACCCCTGGTCAAACTCCTGCAGTCAAGTTTGATTATGCAAAATTGATCGCAGATAAAATGCATGATCAATTTATAAGATTAGAAAATGAAATAGCGTTCAAATATTCATCAGTCTTGTATCATTTGTTTCTCTACTACCAAACTGATAAGTTTCCCTTCTCTGTCCAAAAACTTGATACTAAAGGGAATCCTAGATCTGTCATCTTCTAGACCTCTCTATTCCATAGGTCTAGTTCTTCTCACTATCCATACATAGATTTTATTGACCTATTTGTACATCCAGTGACTACAATGTTATTAGGAAGTCCCCCTCCCAGAATCAGTGCAGACATTAAGAGGGTTCTCCAACTGTCCAAACAATACAAAGTAGGGGATTGGTACTTGTACCAAAACCATACTGAAATCAGAATTTATGGGTGTGAGCTACCTCCTTACAAATTACCTAGATATCTCCCCATGCGATTATTTTCTCTGGAGTACTATAGGCAAATGATCAATTCTGATGAGATTCACTTTGTCAAAACCAAGAAGAAGGCCTAGCTAAGAATAAAAGATCATCTAGGCCCATTTATTTGCAATAATAGAGAAGCAGGAAAGGAGGCAGATGAAATCCTCCAAAGATTGAGATTAAAACAGAGTTTCATCTGGGCCTATGACCCCCACAGCTTCATTTGTAACAGAAGGCAGAAACATAAGCTATCTCCTTATATCCACCATAGGATCCCAGAAATTGAACAATATGCCAATCAATCTGAATGGGTGGAAGGCACTCTGATAGATCAAGATAGCACACAAGTTGCAGTTGACAATGTATTGGTGGATTTAGAAAGAAGGCTTGATGAAGATTCATTTGTACAGGTGTCTGGAGAAAATTCATCACAAAAGCTGTCACGGGAAGACAGCACACAGCCATTAGAGCAACAAAAGTCATCAAAACAGGCAGAAGATTTAGAGCAACCAGAAATTTCAGAGGAACTAGATCAAACAGAACCAAACATGAGCAATCCTCCCATCTTGCAGACTCCTCTAAATGAGGAAAAAGTCCAAAGGGAAGCCAAGAGGAGGCCACTCCTTCTACTATGCCCATTGACAAAACCTATGCAAAAAGGCAAAGGTTGAATCCCCTCTCTAAACCAGAATTTCTTGTAGAAACATAAAGTGACACATTAGCTGAAAGGAGTGATAGAATGCAAACCATTCCAACAGGAGGGACATCATCTACTTCACAGATACAAGCATTGGAAAGACAATAGATGTTGTGGAGAAAAATGCCTATGCAGGACGATCCTATCCACCTAAGGTGTGACAGTGCCTTAGCAACAAACGAATATAGCTATACTGGTTTCTTCTTTTATGAAATGTGAAAGAAGAGAGATCAATAGACTTACCAGTGTCTTCCGTTTGTCCCTCGATCCAGATCCTCTTCCCTTTGTGTGTTCACAGCTACTTGCCTCCTCGCTCGCCCAAGAGAACAGCTACTTGATTCCTGCGAGATCACAAGAGAACAGCTACTTGCGACAAGAGAACAACACAACACAAAGGCAAATATACATATTCATAAATGATTCAGGATTAGAAACAAATCAAATACACCAATGCAATCATACATCAAGAAAACATCAGCATATAGGAGAAACCAAGATAGCTTTATTGATGAATAACAAGGTTCAGGAAGAGATACAACCCAGAGGGCTCCAATCCAGCATCTCCTTCCCAGCAAATAGAATTCCTATCTTCAGCCCCTTCAAAGCATTAAGCACCCAATAGTTCCAGTCTCAAACCAACAGCAATTCTTTGCAATAACAAAATTCCAGCCTTTAGATCTCATGGAGGATAGATCCATATATAGATGTTTGGAGAGAGGATGAGTCAGCTTGAGATCTGACTAGTGTCCTCTCCCTCTATCAGTTCTTGAGTCCACTTGGAGGTTCTTGCTTCCACTTGGAGATTTGGAACCTCTTACTCATCACCAGTCGAATTCCCTGAGGCAAGTGTCATTTTGGAAGCTTCCTGGCTTCTGACACCTTGAGGAATGAGTCTGCCACATGTCCAAACTCGCTCAGCGCAGGTAGCTAGTGTTGGAGTTGACATTCAACGCAGGTAGACAGTGGAGCCACTGACATTCAGCACAGATGGTCAATGGAGCAGTTGACATGATCCTGAATTGACTTGTTTTTTAGCAGTTTCAGGTGGAGAACTTCTGTGAATTGCTGTGGTTTGTTAGCCTTGTTCCTCTAGGGGTAGGAACAACATGTTTAGGGACTTTGGATCCCTTATATTATGGACATTTCATGCTCAATGCTGTAAGGCACAAAAATGTCTATAACAGTTGCCCCCTAAAGTATGAGGCTGTTTATCGGGTGAAATGCTTTATCAGAGGGATCCGAAGTTCATCCATTGCTGGGAGGAGACATGTAATACAATACAATACAATACATTATTTTTCATACTGCTTTCATGATCTAGCTGAGGCGGGCATTCCCATGCTCAGCTTTATAAATACATTTTTCTGTACATAGAACAGACAATCGTCTGATGATAGACTGATAACTGATGAAATTATCATCCTTTGAGTAGGATGATTATCTGCTGCAATGATGTACATGTCAATGTCTTTATCTTTCCTGAATATATATCGCAGCCCGGATGGATGAAACTAGATCTGGGGTCTTCAAACTCGTTCGATCTTCACTCTAAGTACAAGTCGATCCATGTGAGAATTTTTCTGAAGTCGAACATGGAAAGACATCGCTTGATTACCGGTCAATGATGTAAACCGTTAACAAGCGCAAGAGGAATCACCGATAATGATAATGACCCTCAAGGTACTGCAGTACAATTCACGTGGTGTGAATAAAGGACTTGGCGTCGAACACCACGCAAAATCTTCTGGTCGAAGGTCATTGATGTATACCTGTCGCCGGAAGTGAGAAACTTGCCATTGAGGCATGCAAGCTTCAAATTACTGAAGGGGTTGTTCCTAGATCAACTTCTTGGATAAGGAGTTGATGTCGACAAGAAGCGATCCGTCAAAGGAGGGCCTTAATGAATCCCACATCAGTGACACGGAACGGAGTTAATGATTTTAATGGAGGTGAAAACGATTTGTGACATATGATTCAGGGTGGCGGTCATGAATGGATGAAGGATAATGTATGGCAGTGGATGGGACTCGGTTGACACTTTCTAAATGACTTCTCTTGAACATATGGCGACACTGATGCGATGGATCGGTAGCATTACCCCAAATATGGATGGTATGGCGAGACCATGGTGATGTGACCGGTGAATGAAACAACCCAACCCGATTGTGGTACGGAGGAAAAGTGTCATGTTCAAGAGCGACTTGCTACCATCAAAGTTTTCTTTAGCTTCTCCCAAATTTTCCCCAGTCATTGCTGACCAGTACCTCTTTATTTTTGTCAAGCTTGAGGAGGATAACATATGCTTTTTCTATAACCTGCCCTTCGGGCAAGCCCATCGCTATGTTTTAACGAGCCTAGCGATAGGGAAACTTGTTCTCGTCTAAAGACAAGTTTGTCGCTATTTAATGATTTTAATGAGTCTAACGACAAGGATAACTCGGTTCTTTTCATTTTTAGAGAGTCTGAAAAGATACATAAATTCAACTCCAAAATTCCTTTTTCGTCATCTAATCCCTTAAGTCTGAAAAAGTATAAAACAATACAGAAGGGATGAGTTTTCGATAGTTTTAACGAGCCGAACAAAACAAGCGCTCGATCTTTTTGTGCAATAATCCCTCAGGTCCAAAAAGATTAAAATCTAGAGGAGGGATAGCTCTTCCGGTCGCTTTAACAAGCTGGAAGGCCAAAACTCGGCAATATTTTCATATTTTACGAGTCAGTTGAAAAGAGCTTAAAGAAGACTCATCTTTTGAGGAACGAGTGATAAACAGGGATAGTAGCTGATTCTAGGTACAGGTTGGAATTTTCCAATCACGGCAGTGTCACAAGGATGGCTAGGTGAAATCACTCTTCACAGCTGTTCCTCAAAATGGGTAAAAACTCACATGGAGGTGAACGATCGGCCAAATGAAAAGTGGAGGTGATGGTGCAAACACAACCAAGGCTTTAATGGCTGATAAGGTTACATTCACAGTGGTTATTTACCAGGAAGGTTCATTTTTTATTTTAAAATGAGCTTAAACGTTGGTGGAAACACTTGCTCATTGCTTATGTTTATTTTTTAACGAGCATGAAGTCCGCGTTAAAACTGCTCGAATCTTGCGTTTATTTTTTAACGAGCATGAACTTTGTGCCAAAACTGCTCGATATACCAGTCATATGATAAGAGAGTCTCATATAAAACGGCAACATTTAGATTTTGCCCCACATCCTTTCTTTATGCAAGTTAGGAAACGACTAATCCAAAAAACAGATAAATAATCATTCTTTGCTTGCACTCCAAAAGGTTTGCATGCCCCCAGGTATAAAACAGAGTTTCAAGGTTACCTCTACTTCACTTCCGCCAAAACATTTGTTTTAACGAGAGAGGCTTACCTCTTTCAAGTTACCCAAAGATTGTTTCGTTAGTAGTTTAAACAAAACACTTCCTCGGCAATGTCTACCGAAATAGACAAAGGTGAGTGAAAAATAGTTTATTTCACTCACATAACTTTGACAAAAGAATCTTATTCTAGAATAACCCTCTTCCTAGACGGACGGGGTACAGACTAGTCATATTCTCCCGTGGAAACCTACTCTATACCCAAAGTTTTCCTGCTGAAGCAGACCAGGAGGCATGCCCCCTGGGTTCCAGTCATATCTTCCCGGATTACTCGCGCTCATCAGGAGGACGGACCGTGGGTTAAGACACTTCTTGCGTGAATAGACCATTTAGGGATGGTACATGACTATTTGTGATGCGTGATCCGGGAAATGAAAGTTGGTCCACGAGCTTGACCATTCTTCCTTCATGCGGAAAACACATTACTCTAAAGAGTGATGAGATGATGGCTCCCATGCAATATATATAGTCTCGTTCAAGGAGTAGGTTATAATCCAAGGGTCCTTGAACGACCATCACGTTCATTTGAACGGTCTTCCCTTTCAATGTTATGGGCACATTGGGGAGGATCCCTAAAGGTCGACTGGTTCCCTTATCAAAGCCTGATAGATTTCTCATTTCAGGCAAAAGCGTTGGCGAACCAAGTGCTTTCCAAGCAATAGAGGAAAGGATACTCACAGATGCCCCCTCATCAATGATAGTGCCAGCCATTACCATTCTGTATATTTGAACGATAATTCTGAACGGTATGCTGGCTGGCAATCGGGGTCTGCCTAGTTGGTTCCAATCAAAGGAAACAACCAGGTTGCTTGGTGGTGGGACCGAATAAACGGCTGGGTATCGCTCTGACGAACTTCCTGCGATAAAGGAATGGGGGCATTGCCCCCATGCTCATCAGAGTCAGTGCTGATGAAGAGAATTTGGACGGTGTCGTCTTTATTCTCCTCTGTGATGGTATCATTCGAAGATAGAGCCTCTGAAGGCAAAACCGGGTCAACTGCCGTATCAACCTGTTGACTTTCGTCAGGCATGGATCCAGACGGTTCATCTTCAATGACAGATGCTTCGGCTGACCACCTGGGCGGGTCAGCCGGGTTCTCAACTAGCGAAGGACTTGGCAGGAGTCTTTGATATCCAAGAGGAAGTTGCGCTCGTAAAATCGGGCGATCTTCCAGAACTATTTTTGCCTCATCTAAGAAGGGACAACGGTGGATGGCATGATCGCCTTCACACAGTTTACAGGGAAATTTAGCTTTCCCTGTCTGTCCTGTGGCTTCACTTTCACTAGTTGACGGTGAGCAGTCAACATGACTATCAGAGGTTGATGCTACCGAATTGTGCAGACGGGGAGACCAGTCCCTAAGTATTCGAGGGATACAGGGACAATCTCTGTGGAAATGGTCTCCCTTGCATATGACACATGGCGATTTAGGCCTTGTCAGTGCTGTGTGTGGATTTTTGTTAGATGACTCTCGTTTGCCCCCAGTCGCCTTTGGCTCCTTCTTCTTCTTTTCTTTCTTCTTCTTCTCCTTCTTCTCCTTAGGAGCCTGGTTTTTGGTTTTACCAGTTCCGTCAAGCGAAGAGGAAGGAGGAGAGGAAGATGAAGTAGAAGGCTGGTGGGCGACTCTGGTCTGGTCTGACTGTTGACTCGACTGTTTAGGAATGGTGACGCTCTGAACGACATTGGTTGAAAAGAGCCAGACTGGCAGGCTAATTGTCAATCCTGGAAGCGACAATGTGGCCATGTGGAGCGCACCAACATCTCCCCAAGAGGAGAAGGGACTAGGATTTCCACCAAGGGGAATTCCTTGGTTGGTGTGCTCCATATTTCAACCTAAAGATCAACGCAGGAATAAAGGGTGATTGTTCCGTTTAAAATAAATTGTTAACGACGCTTCAGACACAACTTGCTTTTTCACTTTTAAAGAGTCAAGAAAAAGCTAAAGATGACTCTAGTCTCCTTCGATGTTTTAACGAGCCCGAAGTGACAAATGCTCGGATGTACTTTTTCTGTTATAGAGTCTGAAAAAGGCCAAAAGAAACTGCTCTGGAGTTCTAGGCAGAGGGTGTGCCAAACTTTTCGCAAAACCGCAGAATACTTTTTAAGGTATGGGCGGTTGATCTTCGTGAATGTTGTGTTCACTGCATTGCGATCAGTAGGGCGGCCGACACGGCTTCCTAAGGATAAAGGATATATGTCTCTAGGGGTCTCCCAATATATACGCGACGATACGTGGGAGCACAATCCGTACTAGCGCTATCGTCCCTCAGGAGGAATCACCCACCTTCCACGAGATCGACAGTCACTAGGCTTAACGACGCCAGAACACGTCTCTAGCCTAGACCTCTATGTTGTGCGTTATGTTACAAAGCGTTGTTAAGTTCATTCAATTTATTTTAGGTTGATCTTTTTAAAGTTTTCCTTTCAAGGTTCACCATGAGATGTATGATACAAATTCCTAAATGCAGTCTAAAGATGATAAGCAAGCTTTATATCTTTTCAACTTTGAAGATCCTAGCTACTAAGGGAAAAGAAAGACACCATCTTTTCTCAAAGAGCAATCAGCACACTCTAATGCACTTTTCCTAAATCCAACATGCAAACTTATCAAATGCAAATGCACAATGCAGGTGTTTGTTTTCCGCTTTCTTAGTATTGATGCCTACAAAGAAAGCTTTTTGTACAACTTTGAATTTGCTTTTAAATGATCAATACAAACAAGTTCACTTTTTCGAAATCAGAGAGGGTAAAAGAGATTACACTACTTAACGATTTTCGAAATAAAGACTTGTTTTCACACTTAAAAGAGACAAATTCAAACCAATAAGCAAAAGTAAATGTATAATCAATCTGCAAACAGCCAATGAACTCTCTTCTAAGATCACAATCAATCAGATCTGAATCAAAGGCTACAGGATGACTACTTTACTCATGCAAAGGAAAACTGTAAATGACGCCACAAACACATAAAAACACTCACAGTCTTTTTGTACAAAAGGAGGCAGAATGTAAGCAAAGAAAAGGGGTTTTCAGACTGGTACCTATGCTGGTTAAAGGCTACAAAAAACAGAGATCAAAACAGGGCAACAGAGAGCAGAGAACTCCAGCTGCACAAGGCCAAACTGGTTCAGCGCAACCTCAACACTGAGGATTTGACATTCAGCGCAGGTAGCCCTCATGGGACCTGCGTTGAAATGCAGACTGCCTTCACAGCAGTTGCGCTGAAGGAGAAACTCTCGTTTCTCTTGGGTTCTGGGTCACAAATTGCTCAAAAATCAACAGTTTTAGGCCAAATCAAAAACACAAGCACGGTATAACTAAAGGGATGCTTTGAAAGCTACTAAGATCTATCACAAGGATCATCAAATCATTTGTGGATCCATTGTTAAGATCATAGACAAGTCCAGCAATTGGATCAAAGCAGCAACTTTCTACTTTGCATCCGGGAAAGATGCAGTTTGACAGTTGCTGTCAAGTCTATGATGCAAACAAATGATAGAAACACAAACAAAATGACTAAACAAATTCTCCCCAGCGGAGTCGCCAATTTGTTGTGGGGAAAAATGCCTATGTAGGACGATCCTATCCACCTAAGGTGTGACAGTGCCTTAGCAACAAACGAATACAGCTATACTGGTTTCTTCTTTTATGAAATGTGAAAGAAGAGAGATCAATAGACTTACCGGTGTCTTCCATTTGTCCCTCGATCCAGATCCTCTTCCCTTTGTGTGTTCATAGCTACTTGCCTCCTCGCTCGCCCAAGAGAACAGCTACTTGATTCCTGCGAGATCACAAGAAAACAACTACTTGCGACAAGAGAACAACACAACACAAAGGAAAATATACATATTCATAAATGATTCAGGATTAGAAACAAATCAAATACACCAATGCAATCATACATCAAGAAAACATCAGCATATAGGAGAAACCAAGATAGCTTTATTGATGAATAACAAGGTTCAGGAAGAGATACAACCCAGAGGGCTCCAATCCAGCATCTCCTTCCCAGCAAATAGAATTCCTATCTTCAGCCCCTTCAAAGCATTAAGCACCCAATAGTTCCAGTCTCAAACCAACAACAATTCTTTGCAATAACAAAATTCCAGCCTTTAGATCTCATGGAGGAGAGATCCATATATAGATGTTTGGAGAGAGGATGAGTCAGCTTGAGATCTGACTAGTGTCCTCTCCCTCTATCAGTTCTTGAGTCCACTTGGAGGTTCTTGCTTCCACTTGGAGATTTGGAACCTCTTACTCATCACCAGTCGAATTCCCTGAGGCAAGTGTCATTTTGGAAGCTTCCTGGCTTCTGACACCTTGAGGAATGAGTCTGCCACATGTCCAAACTCGCTCAGCGCAGGTAGCTAGTGTTGGAGTTGACATTCAACGCAGGTAGACAGTGGAGCCACTGACATTCAGCACAGATGGTCAATGGAGCAGTTGACATGATCCTGAATTGACTTGTTTTTGAGCAGTTTCAGGTGGAGAACTTCTGTGAATTACTGTGGTTTGTTAGCCTTGTTCCTCTAGGGGTAGGAACAACATGTTTAGGGACTTTGGATCCCTTAGATTATGGACATTTCATGCTCAATGCTGTAAGGCACAAAAATGTCTATAACAATAGAGCACAAAGGTGTTGTCATTTAGAGCTCCTTTACAACAAAGCCAGGACATAAAAGGAAAATATAAAGAAATTAAAGCAAGGAATGTGAAACTGAAAGCTCAAACCTATGCTCAATGTTGGGTTGTGTTATATTCTTTCCACAACTAGCCCACGTAGTTAACCAGGGGATTAGAGGGTAGGCGGAACCCCCCTTCGTTGCATTAATTATGTAGTGGGAGGCGGGGCAGGGGGGGGGGGGGGTCATAGGGGGTTTGAGGCGTATCCATAACCCCACTTTTGTTTTGGACCCTATATTAGGTTGAGCAGACCTACCTATTGTTTTGTGCACGATTTTCGCACATGTTTTTGGATGTGATGGTTTTCAGTCTATGGTATTGGATGTGATGGTTTTCGGTCCATGGTATTGGATGTTTCAGCATGTATAAATATTTATTATAACATTGAAAGGAACATAATGAAAAATCAAGCTGGTAGTCCCAGTTTTTGGATCCAGGGGAAAATATCTGTGTATATGTGTTTTATGTGTTATGCTCTCGCATTGTTTATTTTCTGTGTTTTAGAATTCGTATGCAGGTAATTTTTGTATGGGGTTAAAACCTACATTTGGTATCAGAGCCATTTTTGGCTTCAAGGGAACGCCTTTGTTGTTGAAAGGTTTTGCTTGGGCCTGTGGTAGATCCTGTTCAGTGGGGAGATCTGCGAAATCGATTCTGGTGGTGAAAGAAGATGGCGAGAAGTGGAAAGATAGAGATCGAGAAATTTAATGGTCAAAGTTTTGAGTTGTGGAAATTGAAGATGGAGGATCTGTTGGTGGATAAATATCAGTGGATCGCGGTAGATCCAGGTACTAAACCAACGAGAGTGTCCGATGAAGAATGGAAGAAGTTAGAATAGAAGACAAAGAGCACAATACGATTGAGTGTCTCAGATTCAATATTGCTGAATGTATCAAGGGAAAACAATGTAAACTATGAAACGGGAACTATAAACTCAAAACAGGAACTTTGGCCAAAAAACCCCGAAAAAACATCAAAAACAGTGCTAAAAACAAAAAGTGTTGATGTTAGAATAACACCTTTTTTTCTTGGGAAATTTTCAACATCTTTTAAAAATGGTGGTGAAAACCAATTTTTTGCGCAAAAATTATCCAAAAAACGCCCTCAAAATGAAAAGTGTTAATGCTGGGAAAACATTTTTTTTTTCTTTCAACATGTTTTAAAAATGGTGGTGAAAACCAATTTTTTGTGCAAAAATTATCTAAAAAACACCCTCAAAATGAAAAGTGTTAATGCTGGGAAAACACTTTTTTTTTTCAAAAGTAAAATTTCAACATTTCGGAATAATGGCGTAAAATATTTTATCATGACCCCGAAAAACATTAAATTTAAAAAAAAAAATAATGAAAACATAAAATAAAATTAAAATTAAAATTAAAATAATTAAAACAAAGAAAAACAAAAAACAAAAAGAAAGTTAAAATAAAATAACAAAACATAAATTAAAATATATACTAAAAACAAAACGTAAAATAAATAAAAAAACAAAAAAATATCAAATACAAAAAAGAAAAAATAAAAATCAATCATAAAAATGTAAAAAAAAAACAAACAAAATTAATGGTAAGAATTAAAAAAATAAAAAATAAAAAAATTATAAACAAATAAATAGTAAAAAAAAATATTTTACTAAAAATTGAAAAAAAATATCTTGCAAACCATAAAAAAAATAAATAAATAAATAAAATTAAAATCAACTAAAAATTAAGAAAAAAAAAATTAAAAACAAACTAGATTTTAAAAAATATAAAATTAACAAAAAAAAAAATTAAAAACTACTAGAATTAAGATTAAAATGTTGATTACTTAAAAAAACAAATATAAAAATATATATAAAAGACAAAAATAAAAATAAATAAAAAATGTAAAAAAAATTTCTCTCACAAACCATAAAAGAATTTGGAAAACAAAACAAATTATATATATATATATATATATATAGAGAGAGAGAGAGAGAGAGAGAGATTAAAAAAAATAAAACATTAGCAAAAATCGGGGAAGAAAAAAATAAAACAAACTAGTTAAAAAAATAAAAATAAAAAATAAATAACGAAAAAATTGAAAAACTAGTAAAATTAATATTAAAAAAAAATGCGTATTTTTTTTTTTAATTAGTTTTTATTAAACCTAAATTTTTTATTTACAAGAAAAATTAAAAAAAATTAAAAATTTAAATTTTTCTTTTTAAACAATCTTTTTTTTTAATTAAAAAAAAATTATAACTTTTTTTTTTCATTTAAAATTACAAATCATTAAAAATATTTTAATTTTTTTAAACAAAATTAATTTTTTAATTTAAAATTAAAAAATTATTAAAAATAAAAATAAAAAAATATTGATTTTTTAATGGTTTTGTTTTTTTATTAAAAAAAATAACAATAAAATAATTCTGTGGCCCTCCGCTCCCTAGCTGCCCGTGGTGGCACGGCCGTGGGAGGAGGGCCTGCACGCAAGCCCCTCCGAAAATCACCCTCTCGCCCCGTGGCCACCTGTGGTGGCACGGCCATGGGCGGAGGGGCCTGTCCGTCCACGGTCATGCCACTAGGGGCGGCGGGGGAGCGGAGGGCCATGAAATTTTTTTTTTAATAAAAAAAAAAAAAACCGATATTTTTATTTTTATTTATTTATTTTATTTTTTAATTTTTTAAATTTTAAATTAAAAAATTAAATTTGCTTAAAAAAAAATTAAAATATTTTTAGTGAATTGTATTTCTAAATATTAAAAAAAAAAATTGTTAAAAAAAAAATTATAATTCTTTTTCATAAAAAGAGGGATTGTTTAAAAAAAAAAATTAATTTTTTATTTTTTTTTAAATAAAAAATTTAGGTTTAATAAAAAATTTAAAAAAGAAATCAAAAATACGCTCCTTTTTTTTTATAATTTGAACTTATTTTTTGGTTTTTTTGCTTTTTTTTTTTATTAATTTGAATTATTATGTTTTTTTAATCAAAAATAGGCATTTCATTATAAACTGTAATTGTTTATTTTATTTTATTTTTATTTTTTTCATTTGAAAAGACATATGTTTTACGCCATTTTCATATCTTTTTGGTTCTTCTTTTATAATTTGAATTTATTTTTGTGTTTTTTAATATTAATTTTGCGAGTTTTTTTAAAAAAATTTCGTTATTTTTTTTTTTTTTAACTAGTTTGTTTTAAAAAAAAATTCCCTAGTTTTTTTTTGTTTTTTTCTCTATTTTTACTTATATATATATATATATATATATATATATATATATATATATATATATATATTTATATTTTTTTTCCAAATTCTTTTATGGTTTATGAAATAGTTTTTTTTTTACATTTTTTATTTTTTATTTTTGTCTTTTTATATATTTTTTCATATTTGTTTTTTAGAGACAATTATTTCATGTGGATTGAAAATTTAATTAACGATGTATAAATATGTAGAATATCGAAAATGCAAAATATTGACCTTCTTGTATAAATATGCAAAACAATAAAAACCTCACTACAAAAAAAATTAAAAATAAAAATAAAAACAAGAAAATATGAAAAAGAAGACCACTTCCAAAATTATTAAATTTACAAAATAGTTATTTACATTCCATACATTAGAAAATTTAAAGTCAAAAAATAGGTCTTTTAAAAAAAGGGTTTGATGTAGAATAACCACTTTTTAAAATTAGCATGAAAATCACTACCATTCTAAAACGCAATGTACATAAAAAAAACTTATAGTGCCAAAAACTATGCTCCAAAAAAAACATGTGTGTTCTGCGTCACCCCTTTTCAAAATCGGGTCACTTTTTTGCTATCTCTACAAAAAGGGTAACAATATCAGTTTCCGTTTCAAAGTTTACGTTGATGGAAGCTACGACGAAAGCTTTGTAGGACAAGTTAGGGACTTTGTACCAATCTAAGTCTCTGGTGAATAAACTGTTCCTGCGGAAAAAGCTATATAACCTGAGGATGAAAGATGGAGACTCAGTGACAGAGCATCTGATCGCATTTAATAATGTGATAAGTCAGTTAGCATCTGTTGATATTAAAATTTCAGATGAAGATAAGTGCATCAGTTTGTTGTGTTCTCTACCAAATTCATGGGATAGCCTGGTTATTGCAATAGGTAGCAATGAAATTGCCTTGCAGTTTGATGAAATAGTCTCATCCTTACTGACGGAGGAGATGAGACAGAAAAATATGGAGAGCCAAAATGGTGATGCCTTGTCAGTACGAGGACGGTCCTAGAATAGAAACAAAAATAAGTCATCGAGTGGGAGATCTATATTTAGAGGGAGATCTAAATCTCCAGGAAAGCATGTAAAGGTGGTGTGTTGGAAGTGCAGAAAGGAAGGGCACTACAAAAGGGACTATAAATCTAAAGCTCTTGACAAAGGAAAGGGATCTGATGAGGCTCCATTTACAGAGGCGAAAACCACCTCAGACAAAGGTGGAGATGTGTACTTAGCTTCTTCAAGTACACATGTAGATCATGAGGCATGGTTGATTGACTCAAGTGCATCCTTTCACTTCACTCCCCATAGAGAGTAATTTTGCGAGTATGAGATATATGATGGTGGTGATGTGTTCTTGGGAGATGACAGGAAGGCTAGAATCATTTTTCGCGGAAAGGTAAAGTTGAAGTTACAAGGTGGTAGGGTTAGAACACTTTCGGGTGTTCTGCATATTCCTGCATTGGCTAGAAATCTGATTTCTGTAAGCAAGCTGGATGATGCGGGTGTAAAAATATTGTTCGACAAGGATACTTGCAAAATGGTTCGGGGAGCACTGGTATTGATGTGGGGAGTTCGAATTGAAACTCTGTATAAGCTGCAAGGTAGCACTGTTATTGATGGGTGCAACGGTTCTGTGGTTCCTGAAACTGGGGCAGAAAATCTATTGGTCTCTGGAGAGAAGACCATGTTGTGGCATCAAAGGCTTGGACATATTGGACAGAAGGGCCTTTGAATACTTCATGGTAAAGGTATGGTAGAAGGTATGAGTAATAGCTCTCTGGATTTTGATTTCTGTGAAAATTGTGTATATGGGAAGCAGAATTAGATGAGTTTCCCCTCTGGTAGTAAGAGGGTGAAACAGATATTAGAACTTGTGCATAGTGATGTGTTTGGACCTATGAAGGTTCCATCACTGGGTAAGTCTGTGTACTATGTATCATTTATAGATGACTTCTTAAGGAATACATGGATATATTTCCTTAAGAAGAAAACTGAAGCCTTTGACAGGTTGAAAGAATTTAAGGCTCTCGTGGAAAATCAGATAGAGAAGAAGGTAAAGGTGTTGAGGATAGATAATGGTGGAGAGTTTTGTAGCAAGGAATTTGAAGAATTCTGTAAGAAGTGTGGTATAGCATGACAAAAGACTATTCCATATGTACACCTCAACAAAATGGAGTTGCAGAAAGAATGAATAAGACGTTGATGGAAATGGCAAGAAGCATACTCAGTGTTGCTGGGTTAGGACAGGAATTCTGGGCAGAGGCAGTGGATACAGCATGTTACTTGGTCAACAGGTCACCTTCATCAGCGTTGGAGGATAAGACTCCATAAGAGGTATGAACTGGTGAGAAACCCTCTCTTTCACATCTAAGGGTATTTCGATGTGATGCATATGTACGTGTTCCAAAGGAGAAACGAACCAAGTTGGATAGTAAATTTGAAAAGTGCATCTTTATTGGGTATAAGGATGATTTAAAGGGTTATAAGCTTTGGAACCCAGTCACACGGAAGGTTGTGTACAGCCGAGATGTGGCGTTCAGAGAGGTAAAAGATGTTATTAAACATGAAGTCCAACCAAAGGAACCTGAGAAGATAGAGTTTGAGCTTAAGGTGGAAGAATCAAACTCTACAACAGAGGAGGAATCAAAAGATGAAGAGACACAAACTCCGGGTGTGAGAAGATCAATTCGAGAAATAAGGCATCCAGAAAGGTATAGTCCATCTCCTTTCTGTTCAAATTTTGCTTTTTCTATTATTCACGATGATCCCAAAACTATGAAGAAAGCAATAGATTCATAGGATGGAAAACTCTGGAAAGAGGCCATGGTTGATGAAATGGCATCTTTCCACAAAATTGAGGCTTGGGATCTGGTGGAGTTGCCAGCTGGAAGGAAACCCATTGGCAGCAAATGTGTGTTCAAGAAGAAGACAAATGCAAAAGGAAAGGTGGAGAAATAAAAAGCTCAGATGGTAGCAAAAGGCTATTCCCAAGTTTCGCGAGTTGATTTTGGTGATATTTTTTCTCCTGTTTCAAAGGTAACTCCTATTAGATTACTTTTATCTGTTGTTGTTGCTTTTGATTTTGAGGTGGAATAGATGGATGTGAAGAAAATATTTCTTCACGGGGATCTGGAGGAGGAAATATACATGAAGCAACCTGAAGGATTTGCGGTGAAGGGTAAGAAAGAATGGGTATGCAAGTTAAAGAAGTCTCTGTATGGGTTAAAACAGTCACCAAGGATGTGGTATCAGAAATTTGATAGATTTATACAGGGACTTGGCTTCACCAGAAGCAAAGCAGATTACTGTGTATTTTAAATTAATTGGTGACCGTGTTATTTATTTGGTCTTGTATGTGGATGATATGTTGCTGGTTGGAAATGACAAAGAAATTATCCAAGATTTGAAGACCCAATTGTCCTCCAAATTCGACATGAAAGATCTTGGTGCTGCAAACTGTATTTTGGAAATGGAAATTAAAAGAGATCAGGCAAAGAGGAAGCTCTAGTTAAACCAGAGGAAGTATGTCGAGACAATACTGCAAAGGTTTAATATGTAGGATAGTAAACCGTTGAAGGTTCCTATTCCTGTAGGTGTGAGGTTATCTGCTGAACAGTGTCCCGAGACACAAGAAGAGGAAGAGGACATGTCACGTGTTCCATATGCAAGTGAAGTCGTAGCCTGATGTATGCAATGGTCTGTACTAGACTAGACATTGCACATGCAGTGGGAGTATTGAGCAGGTTTATGTCAAAACAAGGGAAGGAGCATTGGACAGTAGTGAAGTAGGTTTTCAAGTATTTGTGTGGCACTAGTGATTATGGTTTGTGCTACCAAGGAAGATCAGTATTGGATATAATGTTGGATATTCATAGCTTTTTTGATGTAGACTGGGCTAGAGATTTGGATTAGAGAAGATCTACAAGTGGGTATATGTTTAACCTATTTGGAGGTGCAGTCAGTTGGATGAGTAAGAAACAATGTGTAGTGGCACTATCAACTACAGAGGCAGAATACATGGCATCCACTCATGCAAGCAAGGAAGCAGTTTGGTTGCAAATATTGTGTTCAAGTATGGGGTTAGTACAGGGAGCTATGAGGATAGACTGTGATAGCCATAGTGCAATTTTCTTGGTAAAAAACCCCGCATATCATTCAAAGACAAAGCACATTGATGTTCAGTATCACTTTATGAGGGATATGATAGAAGACAAAAAGATGTTGCTGGTAAAGGTGGACACTTTGAAGAATATTGCAGATGCATTGACAAAATCTATGAGCTCTGAGAAGTTCTCTTGGTGTAGAGAGACTATGGGCATTTCACGGCTGGAAAAATGACTAAGCTCTCTTATGGCCCCCTATGGAAAGAAAACAAAAAATGGGAGAATGTTGGGTTGGGTTATATTCTTTCCACGACTAGCCCACGTAGTTAACTGGGGGGTTAGAGGGGGGCAGGATCCCCCCTTCGTTGCGCCGATTGTGTAGCAAGGGGGGAGTCACAAGGGGTTTGAGGCGTACCTGTAACCCCACTTTGGTTTTGGACCCTCTGTTAGGTTGGGCAAACCCACCTATGGTTTTGTGCATGATTTTCACACATTTTTTTGGATGCAATGGTTTTCAATCCATGGTATTGGACGTGATGGTTTTTAGTCCATGGTATTGGATGCTTCAACATGTACAAATACGTATTATAACATTGAAAGGAACATAATGAAAAATCAAGCTAGTAGTATTGGTTTTGGGATCCAGGGGAAAATCTCTTTGTATATGTGTTTTATGTGTTATGCTCTCGCATTGTTTATTTTCTATGTTTTAGAATTCGTATGCAGGTAATTTCTGTACGGGGTTAAAACCTACACTCACTATATTAGAATGGCCCCAACCAACCAGAAAAGGCTGATGTCAACCTTTGATATAAAGGAAGGAAAGATGTATATGAGCTTCCCAAAGCCAACTGCGCAACAACCAAGATCCGTGGCTGATTATTTAAAGACTGATTTTGAAGTTTTGGCAAAGGATATTCATCCTGTTGACCAAATAGAACTGCACAAAAAAACTAGTGAGATGGTATATTCTACATTGACAAATAAGGCCATCACAGCACATCAATTGCATAACTCATTGAACAATACCTCTGTGCAGCTCCAATTGGAAAAAGCCTCCTCTCAGGCTAAAGACACCAGGATAAAAACATTAGAAGACTTGGTGATAGAGTTGGGACATGATCCCAAGGATGTCAAAGCAACATATAATAGATGATTAAAAAGAAAAATGATGATATAGCTACATTGAAGAAGCAGCTCAAGATCCCACCTCTCCACCATCCTCAAACTGCAAAAGTTATAGATAGGAAAAAAGAGGAACAACTTATGGACCTAGTCCTTAAGTTAAATGATCAGTTAAAAGAAATTGAGAAGGAATTGGAGAAAGCAATACAGTCTAAGCAGAGTGAACTAGCCACTGCTCCTCAGACTGTTTTACCTACAGTTTCTACAGCAGTACCCTCCACTCTAGCAACTTCCCTGGCACCAACACTTCCACTAGTGATAGCATTACTAGTAGCAAGGACTATTTCAACCACAGGTACATAAACCAGTGCAGGGACATCAGCAGAAAAAACAGATGAATTGATTAAATCCATGGAACAAATGAGTATCCAAGCCATAGAATTGAGAAAGCTTAGAGAAAAAATGGCAAGTTTGGAAATAAACTACGAGCTTGCACAAATTCAGAATAAAGAAGAAGAATGAAAAAACAAAAGGATGGAGGAAAGAATCAGAGTCCTGGAGAAGGATTTGACATTAGAAAAACCATTGGGAGACATGAAAAATATATTGTGGGCCAATATCATTGATTCCATCAATGATATTTGGCCTTCTATCCAGGTAATCTTTGAACAGACTGAATTAATTAAAGTAGCTATGGAAGCTATACAAAAGACTAAAGAAGAACTTGGAGATAAACCTGAAGAGGAAAATCAGTTGATTGATTTTTTAAACAGTAGAAACAGGTACCAGCTGGACGAGTTAGAGATTGAGGATAGAATAGCTACTATTATTGAAATAAAGAAAGTTCTTACTAAAAGGAACTTAATGCTTAATTTAGAGAAAAGGTGTTAGAGTATTCAGGCAGACATAGATAGCTTCATGTTGAAATATGGAATTTTAAAAGAGAAATGCCTTTCTAGCCCACTGGTTATACATGACAAGTTAATGACACAGGAGGACTATATCGAGAGATTAGATAAACAGGCCAAGAGTTAAGCAAGTTCTTTAGGAGTAAAAGCATTACCTACAGGAAAGGTACTTTATGATGGTCTGGAGAATCTATTCTACATAGAGCATGAAGTGAGACATCTATTCACTAGCAAACCCAATTTTGCTAAGTACATAGAAGCTGTTGAAGTTTACAGGAAGATGATCAGGGTGAAATTACCAGATAACGAATGGTGGACTAGTTTGACTGACTTACTATAAAATTACTATAATAAATCTGTGGAGTAAAAAATGTCTACTATGGTAAAGTCAGGTAATACAGGATGAATGGATGAAACAACATAGGTAAAGAGTATCAGTAGGTAAAGAGTATCAATAGGTGAAGATAAGAGTGAAATCCAACACATAAATACAGAGGCAACTGTAAGAGCCAAATCCGAGTTCCAGTATCTAGCACATTCATAAACAAAAGGGAAAGAAAAAATCTGTTTTCCATCTGTCTCTATCTTTGTGTGGAAGATAACTTTTGTTTCCACGAATAAATTTCATATTGTTATGAGATATTTTGTATTGATTTTTGTATAAATACTTCACAAATTGAAGTAATTAGGGTGGATTAAAAATCATTTCTGTAGACTTTTTGTTTTGAGCTAAAGGAGCGATTATAATCAAGGTTGGACTGGTTTACTGGATTAAATAAAGCTGAGGACATTTCACTCGATTCATGTGCACTGTGGGAAACAAATAAGTATCATTTCTCTGAGTTTGATTATTGTTTTCCTTTATGTTATGAAATTTCATATGTGTTTCTTATAATTCTTAAAGGAAAACAAGGAATAATATCATCAGAATTAGCTTAAGCGCTCTTTGTTTTAACTGTTTGCTTCTCTAATGTTTTCTACTAAATTTCTTAAGTTTGGGAATTCTTAGTTGCTGCCTTAATTCTGTAATTCATTCCCTCTATTGGCCCCTAGTACAGGATTCTTAATTTCCCTTGGCCCTGGTTAAGATTTTCATCCATTGAGACCTTCAGATTTGTCTTTGTTGTGCTATCTTGCCTTGTGAACTCTTACCTCGGTGATTAATCAAATCCTATTAAACCTTTCCTACTTGGCTCCTTAGCCTAATGGCTTGAATACCTACTCTACCCATATGTTTCCTTAATTCCACCAAACAAACCAAAACAAATTTCTTAAGCATCAATAACTAGCCTAATATCATATCAAAACAAAGTTAAATCTTAAAGAGAGTTCCCTCTCTAGACTTAGGTTGGCTAGAACCTCGGTCTAAAAGATTGGTTTGTGGTTACCTCAAGCCATTCCTTCTTTAATAACTTCTAAGGAAAGAACCTGAGTGATAACAGGACCTTAACAACTAATTACTCATGCAACTTTCCCCATGTGTTCTAGCTATACCTTGTCACCGTTAGCTAACCTAGACCTGAAAACCATGATGTGGACTGGGAAAGTACAGAGTGGGATACATGGCATATTTATTTTGCCATTATGGGGTTATTTATTAACTAAATTTGTGATGAATGGGAAAAGATTATGTGTCTCCTACTTTGACAGTTGCATTATTGGTTATTGAATATGGAAATGACTACTGGTACGGCAGAAAGAACGGCTACAACGTGTGATCATAAAGACTGCAAAAAGTTCATGCCTACATGTACCTTGCTGACTGGGACTACATGTGTGACTACTAATTCTACTTTTCCCCCCCCCCCCCCCCCCCCCCCCCCCCTCGACCACAAATGGGTTGTGACATGCTGAAGTTGTTGCCGCAACCTTATTGACCTTCTACTTATTTCTCTGGAAAAAAAACCCATGACTCTACCTAGTAGCTTATTATAACTGACAAACTTATTATTCTTCTTTTTTGTTTCCTACCTACTTGTGGGCTTGTTTCCGAGACCCTATTTTATCTTGATTTATGTCTTGTTGAAGGGATTCAGCCATGCACCATTCACCCATCTGTGTAGCATGACTCCATCCAGTTGCACAAGTGTCACTGCTCCAAAATCTCTTACTTCTATGACTATAAATGGGCCCAACTAGTGCATTTGTAGTTTCCTTGGGAATTTCTAGTAGTACCTGATTCCCTACTTCAAAAGACTTCTTTCTGATATGCCTATCATGCCAAGCTTTATGCCTTCTTTGCTCCACTGATTGATGAAACTCAGCCAAGAATCGGGTTTCGTCAAGTTCCATCAGCTGAATCAATCTTTCTCGTAAGGCCATGTTGTCTGTCATCCTCGTTGCTTCATATATGAATATGCTTGGTAATATAAATTCTGCAAGTACCACTTCTTCCCTTCCGTATATTAGCTGAAATGTAGTTTTCTTATGAAGTCTCTTTACTATTATCCAATATGCCCATATAGTTGTGGGTATTATTTCATCCCAGTCATCCCTATTGGCTAATATAGCCTTTGTTAGTCCTTTCTCTAGGATTTTGTTGAATTCTTCGACTGTGTCATTGGCCTGTGGGTGATACAGGATACTCTTGTTATGCTGAATCATGAAAGTCTTCAGAAGAGTCTCAATGGTTTCATTCAGAAAGTGTGTTCTTTGGTCGCTTGTGAGACTCCTTGGGCATCCAAACCTTGAGATTATGTTCTCGAAAATAAACCTTGTGGTTGTTTCTGTTGTACAGTCCTTGACGGGTGCTACTTCTGCCCACCTAGTGAGGTATTTGGTTGTGGTTATTATGTATCTTGTGCGTGAATGCCTCACCGGTGGTGTAATGGGTCCAATGAAGTCTATTGCCCACTTGTCAAATATTTGAGCTGTGTGAATGAGATTTAAGGGTAGCTCATCCCATCGTGAAGGGTTTCCAACCTTTTGATAGACATCACAGCTATTAGCAAATTCTTTAGAATCTTTATGAATAGTTGGCCACCATAGTCTTGCTTGCAGTATCTTTCTTGTGGTGGCTTCACCCCCCACATGGCATCCTATGACTCCCGCACGACATTCCCATAGTACCTCGTTTCTTTCATGCTGGAGGATGCAACGCCTCAATATTTGATCTAAGCCCATCTTGTAGAGGTGTCTTGCAATCAGTTGATAATCTATTGCCCTTACTACCAAGTGCCATCTTGGTGTTGTCGTATATCCTTCTGGGCAATGACCTATTTTTAATAACATAGCATCATCTTCTAGGTGATCCAAGACTGCCTCTATTCTAAATAGGTTGACATTGGGAAATTGATCATCCACTGCTCCCTCATTCTCCCTTGTCTCCAGTCGCAACAAGTGGTTTGGCCCCACATTCAGTCTATTGGGTTTTATGACCACCTCAAAAGTAAATTCCTAGAATAGCAACAACCATTAGCATATTCTACCTTCTAGTAATGATTTGTTTACCAAGTTAGTGTGGAATGGCATGTAAAGAATTTGAATGGTGCACCCAAAAAGTAATGCCTGAACTTTTAGAGAGAATAAACAATGGCCAAGGATCCTCTCTCAGTTATTGTATAGCTTCTTTCCATAATTGACAGCTTTCTGCTAGCATAATGCATTGGATGGTCTATATTTTTCTCCCGTGGCTACGATAAGACTGCTCCCAGCGCTATCCCTAATGCATCAATGTGCACATGGAACATTTTGTTCCAATTGAGATAGATAAGGATAAGGGCACTTACCAGCCTTTCCTTCAACTTATTTAGTGTTGTCTGACAATCCTCAGTCCAAACAAACTCTTCCATCCTTTTTAGTAGTTTTTCCATTGGGGTTGTGATTGATGCATAATTCTTGATGAAACACTGATAATACCTTGTATGGCCCAAAGTTGAGCTTAGTTGCTTCACGTTGTGTGGTGGTTCCATGTTGACAATTGCCGCAACCTTCGTCGGGTCTACGCATACTCCATCCTTGCAGACGATATGCCCTAGTAATGTTCCAAATGCAATTGTGAAAATACATTTCTTGAGGTTTAAGGAAATCTGCAGTTGTCAGTACCTTTCATACATAACCATTAATAAGATGGTGTGTTTCTTTAGTAGACTATATATTGTCCTGTCATCCATGTAAACTTCTAGAAAGTTGTGAATATAGTCTCGAAATACAGCTATGACAATCCTTGAGAAGACCATTGGTGTGTTATTTAGTCCAAATGGCATTACATTGTATGCATATGACCCCCACTCAATAGTGAATGTTGTTTTCCTTTTATCCTCTGTGGATATTTGAACTTGATGGTAGCCCGAGAATCCATTTGTAAATGAATATGCTTCATTCCCTGCCACATTGTCGAGGACCTCATCACTGAAAGATGTCAGGAATGGGTCATGCACACTTCATTGTTGAGGCTCTTGTAATCAACACATACTCTAATTTCAGTCGCATCCTTTTTGTTTTTTATGACTATCGGACTTATCCACTCCGCTTCATCTATCAGAAATATAATTCCTCCTTCCAACATGTTATCAATTTCCTTCTTAACATTCTCCTTTACCTATGAGTTCAATCTATATGGTCTTTACTTTACTGGCCAGGCATTTGGCCTCAAAAAAATATTCATTTCTCCTTTGTCTCCTTTTATCCCCTTCAGCTCTGCTACTGAAGCTGGAAATAGGTCTTGGTATTCCTGTAATAGGTAAAAAATTTCTTTTGTAGTCTGTTTGTCCGGGTAGTCTCCCATAGATGTTATTTTTGGCTTATCCTCTATCCCAACATTTTGTTTTCTTAGTTTCATTGGTAGAAGGTGGGTACCTTCTTTTGAGGGGCTCTCCCAGATGTCTCTTTCTCCTTCTGTTTCTTCGAAGGTCAGGTGTCTCAATCCATCTAACCCATCCTCCTCTGGTTCTACGTGCACCTTGTCGCATGTCGCATATTCTAGAGAATCCATGTTATACAGACACTGCAGAAAATTTTCATCAAGACATTCTTCAACCAACTATCCTGGGGAAAATATAACCCCTTTTATCGCCTAGAGTGTCTCCGTCATGAGTTCCTCGTTACTTCTGAATGAAAAGTTGCTAACAAATTGTACCTCCAAAGCATCCCAATTTGTCGTTTGACGATGGAGTTCCTCCTGTATGTACCAAGCTTAGGGAATAATTCCCAAGGTATGTATAAATGCATGTACCCACAGGTTCTTTGGTATTCCCTGAGTTTTCCAATCTGTTATGCAATCTTCAACATGTCTCTCGGAACTTGAATCTCCTTTGTGACTTGCCTTACCTTGTGGTCGGTCCTCATCCTGGGAAAATATTTCCTTCATGGCCTTCTTGATGCTCGTCGAGTCCCTTAGTGCACTGTGGTGCATTCGCCACCATCTTGTCGGTGTTGCCATGAGAGCGATATCAAGAAAGTGAATCTTTTGATCCTCTGTCATTTCCTGGTCTACCTTGTTCAAGAAAGTGTCCACCGGTTCAAGGCCATAATATCTGGGATTGTCACTTATCTCTGTTCCTATCCAATTTACTCAGGTTATCATTGCACAACGTCTAGATCTTAGTTCATACCCGCCTTGCTATCATGCATCCTGTTGGGCATGGAATCCCCCCGAGGCATGTTTTGGGGCTCAAAGCCCATGTTTTCACCGAATGATGTTGTATAGCCCAGCAAATTGTGGGTGCAGAAGTATGTTGGAGTCATAGGGTTGTCCGCCCTAGTTTTGGATGAAATGTCGGCCTACCCATGGTCCACAGACCATGGGATTGTATAAATAGAGTGAGGCTCTAAGTGTAAAAAATAGCGATAAGTAGCTAAGAAATGAAGGGCAAGAGTCTAAGTATCTAAGTGTGTCTTAGGTCATAGAGTAGGAGAAGGCTCTAGAGCTGAGTGCGCAGACCCCTGCAGCTGAGTGCGTAGGGCGGAGTCAAGTCTGTAACCGAAGAAGAGATTAATAAAGAAAGGTTTTGTTACCAATTCATGTATTTATTTTTTATTAATGCATGGTTGATGTAAATTACCAATATACTGTTTGTTTACTACGTGCACATGTATGGATGATTTATATTGCTAAGTGTAACTTAACGCATACAAATAAGCTAAGTTAATCAACTAACAGTAGAATACTAATAAGGACTAGGGTAGAAACACCTGCCTATGTTATGAGACAGTGCACGTAGCGACATGCATGCAAGGTCTAACCGTGGACCACTTGAACTCATCATACATCTCCAGGGTGTGGAAACCTAGTTCTAGCACCCTCCCCTACTACTTTGGGTTAGACCTCAGTTTGCGCTCCCCGGACTGTTTTCGAAAGGGCCAGTAGTACCGGGAATTGTTTGGCTAAATCACCTCCGAACTTGGGTCAGGCCCCAACAAGCCAACAAATGGTTCTATTGCCAAGACTGGGATCTGCATAAGAGATGTCTGATATCGTGTCACTAGAATCCAATAAAGAAAGAAATTGAAGGGTGGTTGGACAGGAAGATTCACGAGTTCGTGGCGCACAAAAATAGGAATCTGTGAGTATCAAAGGAACAGTGGTTAGAGCGCTACTTATATATGGAAATCCACGATAGTTTCTTTGCATCTTTCTTATCTAAGTTGTACAACTGGATCGCGAAGCTAGCAGACAGTCAAGGAAGGTGTAGGCTCAATAAACCTATTGTGTGGACTCCAGAGTTGGTGTGCATACTAGAAGCATCAGGAGATAAGATCATGCGTGTTGTGGAACATTGACTCGATCGAATCATAGGAGGGTTTTTCACCGAATTCATGGTGGACACACCAGTTAGCTACAACAAGGCGAAGCGACGCTTCCTCAAAGGACCACGAGGTAATTAAATTAAATATTTGAACACTTGGATTAAAATGCTATTGTGTGAAAAGAAAGTTATTTGAATAAATTAATGTTTGGGCTACACAAAGTGGGAGGATATACAGAAATGAAGGTAGCGATGAAATAGAAACTAGCCCCTTGATTTCACCTCAGCGAGAAAGCGAGGAGGAGCTCGCGAAAGTTTCACCAAGGAGAGCGATTAGTCTGATAAGGCAGCAAATTCTGCGCATACCACCTCCACCTACACCACCACCAATTTCACCATATTTACCCCCATCTTCACCCACACCACATCCACCACCACCACAGTTCAATATGGAGAGCGCAATAAAGTTGCTGATATTCAGAGGAGTAGGGAACGAAGATCCGGACCAATTTTGGTTTGTAGTAAAGCCTGTATGGGAAGCAAAAGGAATCATGGATGATAATATCAAGAAGGAAACACTGGTTAGTGCTTTGCAGAATCGTGCACTGACATGGTACATCAAGCATTCCAATGACAATCCAAACACAGGGATTACATATATCCAAGCTGCGCTAAACAGGGAATTTAGTAGAGCAAAATCAGAGACACAGTCAATCATTGGATTTAAGGAAATCGCGATGCTTCCAGGTGAGACCCCCTGGGAGCTAGATTAGAGACTGAAGGGTATGATTCACGAAGCCAACATGACCTTGACAGATGGGCAACATCGCACATGGTTTGTAGCATGACTAACGCCACATCTAAGGACCGTGTTGTCATAGTAGAAGCTATCTACTCAAGCCGAAGCCTTGGAGATTGCAATGAGGCTGCATGAGCCCCAATACAAGATCTTAGCATGAGAGTGCAATAGATCCACATGCAGTTGAAAAATTTGTGCCTTGAGATGCACAGTCTAAAACAAGATAGGACAACTCGCCCAGAAGTGCACGAGTAGGTATGGTGCATAAAGTGCAAAGGATAGGGACATGACAAGGACCATTGTCTAGTCTTCGCGAACTACCGAGCAGGAGGAGGGCCAATGCCACTAAGACCAGAGGCACAAGTTGGGCCAAGCGTGGTGCTTACGTTATGGTGCGTGATTTTTCATATAGGAGGGAAGCATGCTACAAATAATTGTCATCTATTACAGAAGTATACGTAGACGTCCTAGTAGTTATTATGTAATTTCTGTAGGTCAGTAGGCCATGATGAGCATACCTGTAGAAGTTATGAACTAATGATGGATCGAACTCCTACCTACAGGTTTTAGACCGAAACTCGAGCCCTTGATCAAAATGAAGGGATGGTGCGCACTCGGTTTCAGGGGTGCGGACGAGGTTGAGGAGGAATGGGACCAGGAAGGAGTCGCAAACAACTGATCTGTTATAATTGTAGAGGGCCAAGGCATTATAACTACGATTATACAAATACGACGACAGCATCATGTTTATATTGTACCCAGTTTGATCATGAGATAGAGGACTACCCCACACTGATAACGAGGTTGTGCGATAAAGGAATACTCTAGCCTCCCTTGACTCAGAACCTATAAATGATGAGATCTGAGCTGTGCGAGGAGGACTCGAATGTAAACATCGTGCTCTAAAGTGGTATCAATAGGAGATGACAAAGGTAAGTAGCCAAAAGAAAGTGCTTGGGTTCACAAGGCTCCAACAAAGGAGCCAAAGTTCAATTTGGAAAGCGCGAAGGAGACATTCATGGAAGCTAAGAAGAGCTTCACGGAGGCCTCCACTTCAGGTAGTAAAGGAAAACTAGAATGGGAAATGGACCCATCAATGCTTAATACCTTTCTGGAGACATGCATGAAGCTACTGCGCGACAAAAAGGCTATGAAGGGACTGCAGAAACTCATCACTAGATGTGCTGGATTAGAGGAACCATGCGTAGTACAGAAGCTTGGGAAGCACACAACGCGAACAGGAAGGGAGATGAGGTTGACTACGCAAATCAGGGAATATGAAATGGATCATGTGATTCTAGATTTAGTATAAGATGCAAATGTACTTCCAAAGCAGACATGGAAGCACATGGGCAGGCCTGCTTTGCAATGGTCTCCTATTCAATTGTGAATGGTGAACCAACAAAAGATACTACAGATGGGAAGATTGCAGGGAATAATGGTAGATATCGAAGGTGCGAGTGCGCTTGCAGATTTCAAAGTGATAGAGATTGTTGATGACAAAAATCCCTATCCCCTGCTACTCAGAATAGATTGGACCACTGATATGAACGGAGTGATAAATCTAAAGAAGCGCAAAATGATTTTTGAGAAAAAGTCATTGTGCATAGTGGTACCTTTAGACCCTGCGAAAGGATCGCACTACACTGAGCCAGTGTGCAATGATGAGAGTGATGATGATCTAGATTGTATCTATAAGTTAACCACTCAAGAACATGATTGGGTAAATCCTACAACAGATGGCAGGATTTTGTGGGAGCGCGAAAGCTCCTACACATCAGATTCAGACAAGGAAATAGAATGATGCTAGAATCGGTTACATGAGGTAACTACACTCAATTGCAACATGATGATAAAATAACTACGCTGTGTAGTAACAAAGGCAAGGGATCTACCTATGTATGACGGGTTGATAGTGGTGGATGAATTCCTGAACAAATTTGAAAGCGAGGTGCCAGAACAACAATGGTTCGATGCTCTGAAATGGGCACTACGTGCTACGCCTGCAAGATGGTGGGGTATGCACTAGCAGAGTTTTGAGGACTTGCGCGAATGCATAAGGGTGATGCTTATATAGTTTGGAAAGCCCCAGACATGGATGAAAGTTGGGTATGATGGATGAAACAGCCTGCGCGCCCACCTCTCCAGATGGGTACAGGCGTATGGTACGCAACCTGCATGAACGCACACCGTCCCCATGATAGGAAACAGGACCAACGAGCAAGACTGGGCGAGATGAGGGCATGAATAATGAAGTATGATAAGACCAGGCACGCCAAAGATTATCCATGGGGAAGCCTTTGACAAGGTGTGCGAAGTGCTGAACATGGTCCAACATGTGAGATGCATTGACTGGGACCTATGCGTACCAACGGTTCTATGGGCTTATAGGACCATGTGCAAAAAACTCACCATGCAGCACTTCCAAAGCTAAAGTATGAAGCAGGGGTTGTAATCCCTATGGAGCATGTGAAGCTTAGTCTGCACCTAAAAACAACCATAGATACAATGGTCGCGAAGCCCAGAATGAAGGAAACACATAGCTGCAAGAAATAGAACATATTGGACTTGAGGAAGAAATCTAATGGGGAAACTTTAGACTCCGCGAACTTGAAAAAAAAAGGGTATGATTAAGGAAGAAAAGCGTTATGATGGAGGCGGAGGTCAAGAAGCTAGAAGATGAGATACAGGAAGTGTTTCTCGTTAAGAAACCCAGGATGGTAAGGCAAGGTGCCTACGGTCATACTGACAAGTTTGAGAACTATCGTTGTGAATTGGTTAGTCTGATGCCTTGGCTCAAACTGCATATCACCAAATTTAGTGACTAGGGTAGTGCATTGCAAGTAGTAAAGTGCGCGATGCTGACCACAACAATGGAAAGTGAGGATTCTCCGCAAACTATGGTGGAGGATGAGATGGAGCCCCACATGAGTTGTGCGAACACTTGACTAGCCATAGCAAGAACAGTCTTAGCGCTCCAGGCAGTTGAAAGGAAGCGTGGGACTATAAACTATTATACCTGAGAGCTATGTAAAATTGGGGATGCGCGCAGAAGCAGAGTGTCACAGGGTCTGCGACTGTACATGGAGGGTTGCGCTACCACACAAGTTAGCTAGAAAGTGACCGTTGAGGTCACTATTCACAATGGGATGTATGAATTGAGGCCAAATGGAGTGGGCAGTGGACATTTAAGACGTGATTTATGGGTAAGATTTGGGAAAATCTACCACCAAGAAAGCATTAATGGACTGGAATTGGGGGGAACAGTTGAATTCGAATTCAAATGGCACTATAAAACACAAAGGGCTACCCAACAAACAACACTTGGTTATTTGAGACTTGAGTGATTCAGCAAAGCACTGAGCATTGAGAGCGGAGTGATAATTAAGCCCCTGAGTTTGCGAGTGACAGAATACAGCCGAGATATGATGACAGCAACTAAGGATGGTTTGGGAATTGAAGAAGTAACCACCGGTGAGGCTGCGTAGACCCCAATGGTGGAGGATGTTCTCGAAAGTGCCGGCGTTGTAGCAGACATCCCTAAATCACCGCATACGCCAAAGCCCAAGAAGGATAAACATGCAATGGATCCAATATGCATGTCCTCGAGGAACCTGTGCGTAGAAAACTATCGATGGCAGAAAAGGTGAAAGTTGTCATGATAGAAACAGATGCGGAAGAAGAAGATTTGTAGGCCCTGATCATCGAGGAAGAAGAAGACGAAGGCATGGAGGAGGATATTCAATCCACACACTTTGCAACAAAACTACCCGCATATATCCCTCCATGGAAAGGGAAGACCAAAGTGCCGAAGGACTTGGATGAAACCAAGAGTTCACTCCAGACCCCGCTCCTCCCAAACAACATTTTGTTTGAAGGAACACACCTTAGCTGTGTGCCAACCATGAAGTTTGAAGACTGGGACCTCATTGATGGCATGAAGTTCCCTCACCTCGAGACTAAGAATCTCAAGAAGCAGAATGGCGGGGTGGTGACAACATTAGAGTTGTGGAAGTGGCTGTGCAGAGTGGAAAAGGTCGGGCTACTGAACTTGCTATGGGTGCCATATTTCCACCGCGCACCCATAACCATTTTCGTCTTCAGGCAGCTACTTTACCTGGTGCATGATGGATATCTATGGCTGGAAGAAACTATCCCCATGATGACAGACCTAATTCACTACATTTATCAGCTCCCCTGCAAAGGAAAGGACCCCGCGACCATAATTCAAGGAAAAAGTAGTGATTTGGCCCTTGTAGAAGCCATGAAGATGAAATATAAGTTGTAGAAGAAGAAGAGGGGCTATGCTATTTCTAGCATCAAGGACATAGGGGTACGCGTAGCAACCAAAATCCTAGCCGCCAAATTCATAAGGAAGTGTCGCACTGATGAGGTACTAATGCCATTCGTCACACTAGCCAAGCAGTGCACAGAGGGGGTCTAATTCAACTGGTCTGAATTCCTCTGCGAGGAATTTTTGACAAATTGTCATGAAGCCTAGGAACAGGGTAAAACCTTCCACTATGTGTGGTTTTTGTTATCCATAGTGCTCGTAGCGGGGGAACTGCCAGAGGATAGTCAATTCCCAAGTATTGACAGAGAATTACTAGAGGCCATGAAGTACAGTTCACTCTAGGCCACAAAGGACGTGAAACGAATATGCGACACAAAAATCTTATGGGTGCTTATGGAGACGAACATCCTGATGTGGATCAATTGGAAGCCGCATATGTCGCCCATGGTGTACAACAGTCTGCAGAGTTTTGCAAACTTTAAAGCTGATAAGAAAAACATTTTTATCAGGGCACATAAGGATCCGGTGAAGTAGTGGATGAAGCTACCTTTTATAGCCACTGATGACGCCATCTTTACTGTCTTGGAGACATGGCCTCCGGAATGGCATGCCCTAGATATTGTAGAACTTGAGAAGGTGGCAGCGCAGAAGAAGAAGGATGACGCCAAGCTACATGTCACACAATTGGCCAAGAAAAGATAGAAGGAAACAATAGCAGCTGAGGTAAGGGCAGTGCGCGAAGCGACATAGAAAGCCACCGAGCAGAAGAAGACTACTGAAGCAGTTGTAGCACAGGCAGCAGAGGCAGCAACCGTGAAGGAGGATGAGGGCCAAGCAATGTCCTCACAGGATCAGGAGGCAGAGGAATCCGAAACAATAGAAGGGAGCACGGACCCAGGGACCGCATCCACACAGTTAAAGCACCCACACATGGCAGAAAGAGCAAGATTGAGGAAAAAGGTCAAGGCCTCGAAATTGGCCATTGAACCGATCACCTTAACCGAAGGTGATCTCCATGACATCGAGGAAATGGTTCACGATGTCACAAATGAGGCTCTTCAGGATTTTATGCAGGAGCACCAGGCTGTGTTGGGGGCCCTCAGGGCGCAGCTGCAAGAGTTACAGGTGCGGCCCCCTCAGGTGGGTACCCTTTCAACCCACGTTGCAGTAGGATCCTCAGTAGTAGAGAAGATGCTACACGCATGGATGGAAAAGGCAATAGTGTTTCCGGAAGGTGCCCTAGTCACAGTGAATAGGACCGACAGATTTTCGGTTAACATGATGAAAGGCCTTGGCCTTAATTTTGCTGTCCTTCCATGAGAGACATTTTTTTTGTTACAAGATGGGATAACGACAGAGTTGCACGCTAGGGAGAGCCACATTATCCAAGTTCTCAATGAGTAGAAGATAAACATGGAATATCTCAGCTTGCAGTGTGACGCGTTGGTGTCGGAGAATCAATAGTTGGTGCATGTGGTAGATGACGCCTACTGCCGTGTCCCGCAGCTGGCCATCCTAGCATATGTACTAGTAGAGGTGTGTATCCATAGGTTTGCAACCAGAGTCTACGAGGCTAGAGAAGAAATGACCAAGGTTTAGTTGGAGCTGAATTTTCATATCACTAAGCTACAATTAAAGGCGCAACCTTCCACTCCCCTGGAGGTCCAAAATTAGTGTGCTAGCACTATCACAGTGGAACTGGAAGAAATTGGAGGTGCAATGTAAGACTTTACCACTTTGTTAGAGCAAACACTTGAGGTCCTCACAACTCTGCAGGAGGACCCCAACATCTAGTGCCTAGAGAAAGAGGAACGAGAACTTCAACAACAATACGACAATGTCTGAGGAACTGCATAGATAGTAGTCCTCACTCAGCAACTTGCAAGGATGCAGCAAGCTAAGGCACTGGAGGAGAAGGTGGATGCGACACAACACAAGGAAGCAGTTCTCAAAACACACGTCTAGTCATGGATTGATGAAGCTTTCAATATCATTGAAAACATCGAAGGAAAGCTTGCACACATATATGGGATGCACACGTTAATGAAGAGAAGCACCTCGGACATGGAGGTCTCAGAACAAAGGATGCAATATATTCAACAAGCAGCGGCTCAGTGCACTGCTAACATCAGCAAAGTTCGTGGACTATTGGAGGAACTCCATGCCAAGATCATCGCACTGATAGCATGACTCGAGGGCAAGTCATGATGTTTGTGTTGGGGGCTTGTTGGTAATGGAATCCTGTCGAGGCATGTTTTTGGGCTCAAATCCCATGTTTTGACCGAATGATGTTGTAAAGCCCCACGAATTGTAGGTGCGGAAGTATGTTAGAGTCATAAGGTCATCTGTCCTAGTTTTGGATGTAATGTCGGCCTACCCATGGTCTGCGGACCATGGGATTGTCTAAATAGAGCGAGGCTCTAAGTGTAAAAGATAGCGATAAGTAGCTGAGAAGCGAAGGGAAAGAGTCTAAGTATCTAAGTGTGTCTTGGGTCATAGAGTAGGAGAAGGCTCTACAGTTGAGTGTGCAGAGGCCTAGTAGTCCACAACTGAGTGCACGGACCCCTGCAGTTGAGTGCACAGGGCAGAGTCAAGTCTGTAACTGAAGAAGAGATTAATAAAGAAAGGTTTTGTTACCAATTCATGTATCTGTTTTTGATTAATGCACGGTTGATGTAAATTACCAATATACTGTTTGTTTATTGTGCGCAAATGTATGAATTATTTATATTTCTAAGTGTAACTTAATGCATACAAATAAGCTAAGTTAATCAACTAATAGTAGAATACTAGTAAAGACTACAGTAATAACAACACTCGGCCCCCGAGTAGGGCTGCGTGAAGGTAGCATCTCAGGCTTCGAGATATGGGAAAATGTGGATAGTGACGCGAGTGCAGGGTCTAACCGTGGACCACTTGAACTCATCAAACATCTATAGGGTGCGGAAAACTAGTTCCAGCACCCTCCCCTACTACTTCAGGTGAGACCTCAGTCCATTCTCCATGAATTGTTGTCGAAAGGTCCAGTAGTACTTGGATTTGTTTGGCTAAATCACCTAACCTAGTTTTGGCCCCAACAAGCCAACACATCCCATGTAGCTTCCGAGCTAACAGATCCTCCTATAGTGGGATTTATGTAATCTTCCCTATTTCCTCCTGTGAGCATGTATAGCTAGTCTAGCATTCCTGGATCATCCCTAACATCCACTAGCTCTGTGAACCTAGGGCCTTGATAGGGGTCCAAGGGTTGGATCACCATTAGTCCTTTTGCTTCAAAAATCATCAACTCTTTCTTTAGGTCAATGACAACATAGTTTTCATAGGCCCAATTGATCCTAAGGAGCATCGTGTATGGGTCCTTATCCCCCATTATGTCAATTACCTCAAATTTAGTGTGCGTCTTCACCCCTGCCACATCTACTTCCACATTTTATAACCTTACAATGGACAGTACACAATACTAGTTTGCCATTCTTCACTGAATTGGTGAGTATTTTAGTTGTGGCTTTCCCATTGCCTCCCATGTTTTCCTAGGTAGGATGTTTGCATCCGATCCCAAGTCTAACATTGTGTCCCTTATCTAGAATCCCATAACTTGGCCATTGATTTGGAATTCCTTTCTTCTTATCCTCTCGTTTCATCTTACTCTTCTGGAATTCTTTTCTTGTAAGTCAGAATGTGACCACTCCACTTCCCCTTCCTCTATGGATAATGCAACCTTTAAACTTTTCCCCTTCAACATGCATTCATCTTCGACAATCTTTAGGAATAATTTAAACCACTCTTCAATCGGTTTGTTATGATCAAGTACGTAGCCATTTTTTCCTTGGCCATCTCTTTTCTTAGTCATCCCCTCAAACAACTTCATTGCCTCATGATAATAATTCTTTTGGCATTCAGGCTGATACACTTTCTTTGGAGATGTTTCTTTAACAACCAAGGGTGGGTCCACTTGTTCTACGATCCTCCCCCATATTCTTTCCTCCTCGAGTGACTATATTAATAGTTATTGTGGGAAGACCGTCATCGGTACGAGGTTTGACATTAACCAGGTTAGCCCCCCTCTGTCTGATCCTTTCTTCCCACTTTGCAATGAGTTCCAAACAATCCTCCATGACGTGGGTGTTAATCCTACATTGTGAGCACCAGGGTCTCCTAGGGAGTAGGCATTCCCAGGTGACATGTCCTTCCTGGCCACAGTTGTAACACCTTATGGGGCCTCTTCCCTCGTTCTTCCTCCTCTCCCATTTCCTCCTCCTCCTCCCTAGTGTGACTCATTAATTTTGAATGTAGATCTGTCGATCCATTTAGTTGGAGCATCCAATGCTTGGCACTGGTCAACGCGATGTGTTGTAGATGTGTAGAACTCATAGTAGTCGTTATTGGGGATGTTGGAGTATTTCTGCAGTATCAAGAACATCCTTGGCAGGTGTCCATACAATCTACATATCTCGCAAAAGTCTTGGCTATTCCTGTTGAAATGTGGCAACAAGAATATTCTAATTTAATTTTTCCTTGAATTAAATTTGAGAATTAAAATTCAAATTTAGTCTCACCAGCTGCTTGAAAATAATTAATTAATTCATCTTGAGTTAATTAGTTGGATAAATTAAAGCTACAAGTCTTTGTGAATTCATGCAATAGTTATCCCTTAAAATAAGGAGATTATCCCTTAATTAAGGAGATAAGGATGAGTTGTATTTGAGTTGTAATTAGTTAGCTCATTTAACTGAGTTAATTCTAGTTAAATTAGTTCCAAACAGTTTGAGGAACTAATTGTGAGTTCAGTTAGTTAATGCATGCATGCATGCATGAAACTAGTGTACTCCAGATAACTTAATATTCTCTCATAAATAACTCATGCATGTCAGTTCAGACAAAGACCCAGTTGAGATTAAAGACAGGTATAGTGTACTATCAGTTGCAAGAATTTTCCTATAAGAAAATCTCTTGCATACAGAAGGAATTCATTCCTTGAGATTTGCACAGTTTTACAGTGTGTTGGAATAGTTTGTGAGATTAGTCTAATGCAAGGTTACAGTTGGAGCACCCAGGGAAAACTGTGCAAGGAAATAGGAGGCTCGGAGGGTAGAGGAGAAGGTATATGAGTTGTCTATTCTGTCCATGATCAGCAGTAAGGGAAAAAACTGAGAGCTGGATAGCTGTGAGAGCTAAAGCTATGTGTAATCCTAATATATTTCCACTTGTATGATAATACATATAGCGGGGTTTTTAGCTGAGGCTTTCCCCAGATTATTCTTATGTGTTTCATGTGTATTGATTCTTCTTCTTTTTTATATGTGTTCTGCTTTATCTTTCTCAAATCTATTAAGCTTCTGCAAGTTTGATTGTAGAAGTAGATTAAGTATTTTTCTTTAGTTATATTGCATAGTCAGGTTAATCTACAATGAGAATTTTTACATGGTATCAGAGAAAAGGTGATCGAAGCTATGAACAATATATTGAGAAGGGAAATTCGAAGTTTGAAGTTCTTGGTTGCAGGTGCAAAATCAAATTCTTATCACACATCAAAGTTCACCAATGGCATTCAATGGCCTGAGATTCAAGTATGCTCTAGATGGAAGCTTGAATTACATAGCATGGAAGGATCACATGGAAGTAGTATTAGACGACAATGGTTTGAAGGATTTCATTGATCAAGAAATCCCCAAGCCAGTTGCAGCGAATGCACAAGAATTGGTTGAATGGAATAAGTGTGTGGCGAAGGTGAGACATATTCTTCTGGAGGGAGTTCGAGACCATATTGTCTCGAGTTTCCATCAGAAGGAGACTCCATTTTCAATGTGGAAGACATTGAAGGACCTATATCAGAACAGTAGTGACCAGAGGAAACTAGTGCTCAAGGATAAGCTTCGGAAAGTCAAGATGGAGAAGGGCGATACTATTTCTACATATCTAAACAAGCTCACCACCTATAGAGCTGAGATTGGTAGTGTGGGAATAACTACAGTCGATGATGATATGGTGAGTCTTGCTCTCCTTGGGCTTCCAAAGAGCTAGAATAGCTACCAGGACTCTGTGAATGGAAGAGAGAAACTACTGGATTGGGAATGATTGTGGTTGGATCTGATGCATGAGGATATCAGGAGGAGCACAAGAGATGGTTCTTCATCTAAGCATGATGATGAAGAAAATCTATCCTTAGCAAGTAAGGTAAGGAAAGGGAAAGGGAAGGCTTCCCATTCCAAATTGAATTTTTCTCATGGAGGGAAGAAGATTGACAAATCTAAAGTGAGATGATTTAATTGTCATGAGGTGGGCCATTATGCAACTAATTTCCCATTGAAGAAATCCAAGAAGTGATCCTTGAAAGGATCAAAAGGTGAGGCATTAGCCCCTCAGTTCGCATTGGATTTTACCCTCATCGTATGCATGGTTTCATTAATGGTGGGTTGTGTTTGGTATCAGGATAATGGAGCCTCATTCCACATGACCGGTGATAAAAGTTTATTCAGTACCTTGGAGGAGAAAGACCTCAAGATGCGCATATATATGGGTGATGATGGAAAGTATTGTGTTTAAGGAGAAGGCACGGTTGCTTTTTAGATGGAGCATGGAGCTCCTCTCACCGTAATTGATGTAAAGTATGTGCCTAGACTGAAGAAGAACTTGGTATCGGTCATGATGTTGGAGGAAAAAGCCTACGATGTTGTCTTCAATAAAGGAAAGGTGTTCCTGAGACACATAGCCATAGGTCAGACCAAGAGGATTGGGATTCGAGTGAAGAATATCTATAAGCTAGAGGTAGATGACTGTGCTGCACTGAGTTCAAAATCAAAATTGGTGCAAAGTCAAGACATTAGCGAGTTATGGCATAGGCGGTTGGGCCACTTGCATCATCGGGCCTTGAAGATAATGCAGTAGATCTCTACTGAACTTCCCAAAGGTAAACTTGAGCAAGTGGGCGCTTGCAAAGGTTGTACGTTGGGAAAGTACACCAATTCTTCCTTTCATGATCGAGACAGTCAAGTTGAAGCAATCTTAGAGCAAGTTCATACTGATGTGTGTGGACCACTATCGATAGCATCCACCGCGAACAAAGGTATTATTCGATTTTCATTGATGATTTTTCTCGTAAATGCTGGATTTATTTAATGCAGAAGAAGGACCAAACCTTCTCAATGTTTTGTGAGTTCAAAGCTTTGGTTGAGAAAGATTCGGGGAAGAAGATCAAGGCCTTGAGAAGTGAAAATGGTGGAGAGTATGTCTCTCAAGAGTTTAAGGACTTCTGTGCAGCGGAAGGAATTAAACGGGAGTTGACAGCACCTCATAACCCACAGCAGAATGGGGTGGTCAAGAGGAAGAATAGAACGATTATGGGGACAACTCAGGCAATGCTACATCACTGAGGTCTATCACTTCATTTGTAGGCTGAGGCATGAAACACAATGGTCTATTTGTAGAATAGAAGCCCGCATCACATAGTTGGGATGAAGACACCAATGGAAGCTTTCTCCGGGAAGAGACCAAATGTGGGTCACTTCAGGATCTTTCGGTCATCGATATATTGCCATGTGACCAAGGATGCCAGAAGAAACTTGAGCCAACAACTGAGTTGGGAATACTTGTGGGGTACACTGATACACCTCACAACTATCGGGTGTACTTGCCTACCAATCGAAGGATAGTGGTTTGCATAGATCTCAAGTTTGATGAGTATAAGGCCATGCGAGTTTCCCTTGAGAGGGAGCACCAACTACAGGCTGTGGAGGAAATTTTGGTTCCTAAGGAGGAGGAGCCTCAGACTGATGCGAATCAACTACATGCAGAGGTTCCAAGAGTGGAGACATAAACTCAATCAGAGTCTTCCAGAGATGGACGAAAGCGCACAAGAGAAGCTGACAAATTTTTGTCGAATGCAAAAGAGAATGTGGGAGAACCATCTTCTCAGTGCAGACAAAGAGGTCACATGAAAGGTACATTGGATACATGGCCCTTTGTGGGGAATGTGTTGAGACCGAGCCATCTTCCTTTGAGGAAAGAGTGCAGCAGCCGATTTGGGTTGATGCTATGGTGGAGGAGTATGACTCCATAGTTCAAAACAATGTTTGGGATGTGGTTCCAAGATCGGAGAACAAGTCAGTTGTGAGTTCCCGTTGGCTTTACAAGGTAAAGAAAGATGCTGATGGTAGTGTGGAGAAACATAAGGCAAGATTCATTGCTCGTGGTTTCTCACAGGCAAGGGGATCAACTATGATGAGAATTTTTCTCCTATAGCAAGGTACTCATCTATTAGATTGATGTTGGCACTATCAGCATAGATGGGTTGGAAGATCCATTAGATGGATGTCAACATTGCATTCCTCAGTGGCAAGATTGAGGAAGAGGTGTACATAGAGCAACCAAAAGGTTTGGAGACCTTCAATCATGAGTCACATGTGTGCCAACTCAAGAGAGCTTTGTACGGGCTGAAGCAAGCACCTTGTGCTTGGTACACCAGAATCAACAACTACTTCACCAGGTTGGGTTTCACAAAGAGTGAAGTGGATGCAAACCTGTACCACATCATGGTAAAAGGTAAGCAGTTGATCATTTTTCTTTATCTTGATGATCTCATATTTACAGGTGATGATCAGTTGATCATGTCTTGCAAAGAGGACCTTGCAAGAGAATTCGAGATGAAAGACATGGGTATCATGCACTACTTCCTTGGCATGGAAGTGTGGCAGATGGATGGGGAGTTGTTTGTGTCTCAGGGAAAGTATGCCAATGAGATACTCAGAAGATTCCACATGGATAAGTGAAAGCCCATGCAGACTCCTCTGGCAGGCAACTAAAGGAAGGAGGATGCTACTTCAAGAGAAGTAGTGGAAGCTACTATGTATCGAAAACTTGTGGGTTCACTGATGTACTTAGTGAACACATGACCAGATTTGTGCTATGCAGTGAATCAACTAAGTCAAGCTATGGTTCAGTCTACTAATATTTTTTGGAAGGCAATGAAGCATGTTTTGAGATACCTCAGAGGCACATATCGGTATGAATTATGGTATAGACAGATAGAGGGAGCGAAGCTACAGGGCTTCATAGATGCAGATTGGGCAGGGAGTCCATCAGATCGGAAGAGCACATCAGGAGGAATTTTCAACCTTGGGTCAGCTACAGTTTCTTGGTACAGTAGGAAACAGAGGTTAGTTGCACTCAGCTCAGCAGAGGCTGAATACATGGCTACAAGTCAGGCAGCATGTGAGGCCATTTGGATGTGGAAAATTCTAGTTGTTTTGTTTGATCAGAGGATGGATCCAACTGTGATCTATTGTGATAATCAGAGTTGTATCAAACTCTCTGAGAATCCAATATTTCATGACAGGTCCAAGCACATCAACATTTGGTATCATCATCTCGAAGACTATGTGGCAAGGAGGATCATGTTGTTCCAGTATATTTCGATAGAGGAACAAGATGCTGACATTTTAACTAAGGCATTGTCAAAGTATAAATATGAGTTCCATAGAGACATGATCGAGGTGGCAGATAATCCCTTTCTTGTTGAGAGGGAGTGTTGAAATGTGACAATAAGAATATTCCAATTTTAATTTGTCCTTGAATTAAAAGTGAGAATTAAAATTCGAATTTAGTCTCACCAGCTGCTTGAAAAATAATTAATTAATTCATCTTGAGTTAATTAGTTGGAGAAATTCAAGCTTGAAGTCTTTGTGAAGTCATGTAACAATTATCCCTTAAATTAAGGAAATTATCCCTTAATTAAGGAGATATGTATGAGTTGTATTTGAGTTGTAATTTGTTAGCTCAATTAACTGAGTTAATTCTAGTTAAATTAGTTCCAAATAGTTTGAGGACCTAATTGTGAGTTCAATCAGTTAATGCATGCATGCATGAAACTAGTGTACTCCAAATAACTGAATATTCTCTCATAAATAACTCATGCATGTCAATTCAGACAAAGACCCAGTTGAGATTAAAGATAGGGACAGTGTACTGTGAGTTGCAAGAATTTTCCTATAATAAAATCTCTTGCATGCAGAAGGAATTCATTCCTTGAGATTTGCACAGTTTTACAGTGTGTTGGAGCAGTGTGTGAGATCAGTGTCACACAAGGTTACAACTGGAGCACCTAGGGAAAACTGTGCAAGGAAATAGGAGGCTTGGAGGGTAGAGGAGAAGGCATATGAGTTAACTATTCTGTCTATGAGTAGCAGTGAGGGATTGTACTGAGAGCTGGATAGCTGTGAGAGCTAAAGTTGTGTGTAATCCTGAGATATTTCCACTTGTATGATAATATAGATAGCGGGGTTTTTAGCTGAGGCTTTCCCAAGAGTATTCTTATTTGTTTCAAGTGTATTGATTCTTCTTCTCTGTTATATGTGTTTTGCTTGATCTTGCTCAAATCGATTAAGCTTCTGCGAGTTTGATTGTAGAAGTAGATTTAAGTATTTTGCTTTAGTTATATTGCATAATTAGGTTAATTTACAATGATAATTTCTACAATTCCTTCCCGGAAAATCTCCTTGCACTCCTATTGCCACAACTCCTACTGTTGGTGGGGCCTCTAAAAACCCCGTGACCCCCCTATTTGATTAATCCCTCGACACCTGGGGCACTCTGTCATAACATGACCTTCCACCGTGCAGGGGGTCCACCATACGCTAGGTCTAGTTGGTCGTACTGACTGAAGATCCTTCATCTTCTCCGTTAAAGTTGTAATTTGATTCTAGAGACCCATGATCGATGGGTCTTGCAAACTCATCCATCCTTGGTATTCACGAGGATACCTAGCCATGGATTCTATTCATGATTCTTCCTCCGAAGCATCTTGGAGGGTTCCAATTTTTTTTTGTGTTAGTGGCATTCTGGTTAGGGGCAAGAGTGCCTTGATAAACCAGTCCCATTGGTGATTCAGGTCTAGAGTATAACTAACATTAGCAATGGAATCCTTAAACCTTTGCATGAGATCCCAGGCCATCTCACCCTCCTTCTACTTGATCTCCCATAGTTCCGATAACCCCTTCTTGTATTTCTATGGTACTTTGAATTCCTGCACAAATCCTTTCTTGAAATCATATATCGTGGGGTTCTGGTTATGCTCTACCCATTTTATAAACCAACATAGAGCCCTCTCCCTTAGTGTTAGAGTCAGTCTTTGCAGCCTTCCACCAACGATCAAACATTCTCTTATAAAGTGTTCTTGGGGTGTCAAAGTCAAAGTTTTGTCATTTCAGTGAGTCTTCAAGTAAAAATTGGCCACTGGGTATTAGGTCTAGGATTGTTTTCAATCCTTCCAAAGTTTTCCAAGTATTGGTATATGTCACCATTTGGCTAAGTGTACCATCATTCAAAGAGTTGTCATCATTATTTCAAGTTCCAATGGGTCATTTTACACCTTGTTTGTGCTTCAGTTGTGCTTAGATAAGGCTCATTACCCTCTCCTAGGGTTTTGAAGGTAATTTTTCTTGGATGGTCAAATCATCAAAAAAACTTGTATCCTGATGCTCATACACCTTCCCATATCCTTAATATACCTTCTTAAACACTTCCCATCACTAATATCCCTCAAATTCATCATTTTCCCACAAACCATAACATATTGCTACAATTTGACACTTTTCTAGGTTAGGCCCGCATTTTGCCCTTTTGGACCCCTTCCACTCACTCAATCCTTGAAATTCCACTTTCCCCTGCTTCCTAACATCCCTCACTACTTCAAAAAATTTTCTCAAGAAATTAGAAGCCCCTCATCCCCTTCATTTCCATTCATTTCTACAAATCCCCTATTCCACACATCAAGATAGGTTTTATTCAAATGATGTGTATGAGCAAGAAAATATTAATTTGACAAAAGTGAGAGAGGTTTCTGTCCACCATAGACCCAGGAATAAAAACCTCCTTCAGTTTTTACAAAGGTCTCATGGTTTGGGAGAAATTTCCAAAACATAATTTTCCCTAGGAGAGTTGATGCACTTCTGGAGTGACCTTAGGAAAATCAAGATTTCTCCTAGCTTGAGTAACCAAATGACTTGCTTGATGAGTTATATGATAAATAAACACAGAGAGATTTCCAATGAGCTATCATAAGCACAATTTGGAGTTGAGAAAGACCTCCAAAAGTTGACTGAAACAACACTCTGTATTTTGGCAGCCTCATTCCGCACATTTTGCCCAGTCTTGGGAGATTGAGCTTTTGATATGGCAAATGAGCTCCAAATTGAAAAATTAAAGATGTTTAGTAAACTAGACTCGACGATATTTCCAAAAAGCTACCCCACACTCAATTTGGACATTGGGAAGGCACTCAAACGTCAAATTGAATTGTTATTGCGCGTTTAGGGAGTGACATTACACGTTTGGGTTTGGTGTTGCGTGTTCAGGAGGTGGCATTGCGCGTCTAAGAGGTGGCGCTGCACATCTGAGAAGTGGCGCTATGCGTCTATAGTTGGTGTTGTGTTTTTCCTAGGGGCACCTAATGGACAAATGGCTTGTATTTTTGGATTTAGAGTGATGATTACATGCACCCTATGGATTTGCTAAGTTTTTGGGGCAGAACTGGTCCACCAAAATGTCAAAAAACACCCTAAAAATGACCTTTCTGCCACTTTTTCGATACACAGAAGTAGTATTTGGAGAATAAATTTTTGAGGGTTTGAATGAGATTCAAATAAATAAATTCTAGTTTTTTTGGAAAGTATACTTAAATACCTTTCCAATGAGCTATCATGAGCTGAATTTGGATGCCGGGAAGGCTTCCAAAAAGGACCTGAAAGTGGCACTGCGCGTTGGGCCAGTCGCGCTGTGCGTAGGGAAAATTTTGCATAGGATGGCTATTTTTCTGTGTTTTAATAGTGTTCATGGATTTTCTCTCATGGAGGATGTTATATTATGGTAAATGATGACTTGGCTTGTAAATATGATGGATAATTAGTAGTAGAGGGTAGATTCATTAGATTAAAAGTTAGTTTGAGCTTAAATGAATCAGTTTTTTCACTTTTAGAGGCAAGTTGTTAAGATGCCTATATTCCAGATTCTTGTTCAGAGTTGGTTAGATTAGCTTCTCATCTTAGGGATTTGACCCCTGAGGATGGGAGGAGGTTTAAACAAATCCTATATCCTCTTCTTCTTTCTCGTTGTAAAGGGTTGGACTCAGCTGGATGTGCAGACCTTAATTGTACATCATTTTGTAGTAGTTTAGCAGGAGATTAATAAGAATTGCAGCTCTTTTTATGGGATCCATGTGGTATGGAATTATAGTACAGTTTCTTCTTTTGTGATCATATATTAGTGTGATTTTTGTATTTCGTTAATCATTTCATTGCTTCTAAGTGAATGCTTTCAAGTTGATAGGCAGAATTCATTACATCAGTGCTCTGCTTTGGGAAAATATTCACCATTTCATGTTTTCTATAGTTTAGGAAGGATCCATGGTAATCATATGCTCTTCCTATCTTCTCACCAGTCTTAAAACACCTCACCCGTCAAGCCCTAGAGTGCTAAACCTCATGCCTACCTTGCCCCATTGAACACCCTGCAATTTTGATGTAATTCCTTAGCCCTAATTGTCCAGCTCCTCCTGATCCAGCAAAACCTCTTCAAAATCCAGTCAAAACTTTGTGCCACTATACCTAGCCTAAAATCTTTTTCCTGATCCAGTCATCTTGGCTAAGATCCTTACGGAGAGAGCCCACTCCTGGCCTAGTAGGGCTAGCTACTTGGCTAAGTGTGGTTTGTGGTTACCCTGACATTGCCTTCCTTCAGCCTGAGGTTCAATCCAGGTGATAACATAGTGACAACCATACTAGGGAGCGTAGTTTTATATTCCTCACCAAAATGTATCAAGTTTAAATCTAATTGTTGATGGTGGACAATGATCAGACACTGGAACGCTGAAATCATTCACCTGGCAACTCTAAATTAGTTTCAAGATCAGATCCAAGGACTCCACTGGAGGATGAACCTGACCAGTAGAAACATGAAAGGACGATATGGAAAGATCAGGTATTCAAGTTGGAATTTCATCCAAGACATCATGTTCTTTGTTATGAATTATTTCTTCTCTTTTCCCTATGCGAATACAAAATATTCGCATGCCTTTGATCTTGATCAAGACCCTTCTTCTGAATCTTATTATGACCGTCTTCAAACTGATGAGCCTTAAGAGATCAAGAATAATTCTACAACTTTTGTATATACTCCTATACCTTGTAAAATTTTGGATAGATACAAGCCTCTGATTTTACCTCCTATATCCCATGCTTTCCCTAAAAAGCAGTACCTATACCTACCAAGATTTGATGGTGACTGTGACAACATCACTGCGGAGAGACATGTACTGAATTTTGAGTCTTTTCTTGACCTTTTTGAGGTTGATGAAGAGGATGTTAGTATTAGGCTTTTTGCTCTTTCTTTGCAAGGCAAAGTCAAGAGTTGGTTCAAAACCCTGCCTGATGCGAGCATCTCAGATTTACAGCAGTTTGTCAAAGTTTTTATCGACAAGTGGGTGGTCAGACAGAACCATTTCTTGATTCTAGAAGAGTATAACTAGCTGAAAAGATAGCCAGGGGAGATAGTACAACAATTTTCTTCTATATTTAACCAAGCTTATTGTTCAATGCCTCTTAATATAAGACCTCCTCCTGATTCATCTCTCTTGCAATATCCGTAAGCCTTTGATCCGGAAATGGAGTTTTAGCTGATAGAAAGGAACCTTGCAACACTTGAAGAGATGTAGAATAGTGCAGTAGATGTAGAGGCTAATTTGGTGATTAGAAGGGAAAAGTTGAAGGAAGAAGAGATGAAGAACATAGATTCAGAGGAATCGACATCTTTAGAGGTAAAGCTCGACATTTTGGTAAGTGCAGTGGAAGAGATGATGCAAAAGATCACCAGAAGGAATGAGTATGATGTTCAAGACCATGGCTCGTTGATTGAAGAAAAACAAGTGGCTGATCCAAAACATTTCATTTCTTAACCCAGTTGTCATAGATATGATAATGATTGTTTTATAGATTAGCTTGTAGAAGAGAGATTTGTTGATCTGACATGTATGCTTGATGATGTGTTTTATACTGATGATTTCTCTAGGTTTGATCAGTATGATGATGATTATGTTCTCCAAACAGAAGCTAGTCTTGTAGAAAAAACAACAACTAGTTTGTGGAAGGAGGAAGTTCACTTTCAGCAGCTCGAAGATCAGTCGATGCATATTAGCTATGGAAGTGAGGAGGAAAGTGCAGCAAATTTTGAAGTAAGTGAAGGATCTTTGCCTCTTTGTTTTACTTCGTTTCAGTTCATCAGAGACAACTTTCGTGCAATTAGAAATCAATTGTCGATGAGTTTTGATCTGGACAGTCTAGAGGGCAATGAAATCCTTGTTCAAGACTTCTCATATTTAGATTTGCAGCCACCAAATGCCATTGAATGTCAGGTTGTAGATGAAGACTTAGAATCTAGAACATATGATCAAATGATGTAAGATGATTCTCTACTATTATGTTTTGAATCATTTCAGTTTTTGAAGTGAATTTTGTATAGTATATCTTCAATAACGGAAGAGCAAAATGTAGAAAGTCATGCAATCTCATTGGAACCAACTGGAACCAATAGAAAATGGGTTGTAATAGTCTTTTCAAGTTTTTCACGATCCAATAGTTGATGTGTTGGATGATATCTGCAGTGAAAGTGCTTCTCCATTAGCTAACTTTGAGCTTGAAAAAAGTATTGATACAAACTTGATCTGGCAACTGATTTCTTTGTCATTTTCAGTAGGAGTCTCGTCAAAAAGCTGAGATGAAAGTTTGCATTCATGGTATGAGGAGAAGCGAGGTAATCCATTGGATTAGATAAGTCCCAAAGCACATGAATTTCAATATCCTCATGCAGTGTTTTTGGAGTCAGATAGAGCATCCATATTATTCAATATGGGAAAATTTGGATCTATTTACAAGTTTTCATGGGAGTTTCATTTCAATAGTTCTCTCTTCTTGCTCATACACAAGCACTTGTAGAGAATTCAAACAACAACCAGAATGCTTACTTGGTTGCATTGGTTGTTTCATTTCACTTGATCAGGTGATGAATGGAACAATTAGAGTAGGTTTTATTAAATAAGCTCCATCTTGAGCATCTTTTCTAGTTTTCTAGTTGTTTTTTAGTATAGAGTCAGTTTTTAGTTGAGTAAATGTCAGTTTGTGTCTTTGAGTCATCAGTGTTTAGTCATGTATTTCAGATTGAGTTTTTTTTACTCCATGCCCAATGGATAACGCTACTTGGTCTATGGTGTTCTTGGCACCTCTAAGGAGCTACCATCCCCAATGGAGCCAATGTTAGAGTCAGTCTTTGCAACCTTTCAACAACAATCTAACATGCTCTTATAAAGTGTTCTTGGCATGTCAAAGTCAAAATTTTGTCATTTCAGTGAGTCTTCAAGTAAAAAATTGGCCACTGGGTATTAGGTCTAGGATTGTTTTTACTCCTTCCAAATTTTTCCAGGTATTGGTCTGTGTCACCATTCGGCTGAGTAAAGAGTTGTCATCATTATTTCAAGTTCCAATGGGTGATTTTACACCTTGTTTATGCTTCAATTGTGCTTAGGTAAGGCTCATTTCACTCTCCTAGGGTTTTGAAGGTAATTTTTCTTGGACGGTCAAATAATCAACAAAACCTATATCCTGATGCTCATACACCTTCCCCTACCTTAATATACCTTCTTAAATACTTCCCATCATTGATATCCCTCAAATTCATCATTTTCCTGCAAACCATAGCATATTGCTACAATTTGACACTTTTCTAGGTTAGGCCTGCGTTTTTCCCTTTTGGACCCCTTCCACTCACTCAATCCTTGGAATTCCACTTTCCCCTGCTTCCCAACATCTCTCACTACTTCCAAAAATTTTATCAAGAAATTAGAAGCCTCTCATCGCCTTCATTTCTATAAATCCCCTGTTCCACACATCAAGATAGGTTTTATTCAAATGATGTTTCTGAGCAAGAAAAGATGAATTTGCTAAAAGTAAGAGAGATTTGTCTCCACCATAGACCCAAGAATACAAAACTCCTTCAGTTTTTACACAAGTCTCATGGTTTGGGAGAAATATCCAAAACATCATTTCCCTCAGGAGAGTTGATGCACTTCTGGAGTGACCTTGGGAAAATCAAGATTTTGCCTAGCTGGAGTGACCAAATGACTTGCGTGATGAGTCAAACGATAACTAGACACAAAGAGATTTCCAATGAGCTATCATGAGCTCAATTTGGATTTGAGAAATACCTCCAAAATTTGACTAAAAGAACACTCTGCATTTTGGAAGCCTCATTCTGCACATTTTTACAAGTCTTGGGAGATTGAGCTTTTGACAGGGAAAATGAGCTCCAAATTGAAAAATTCAAGATGTTCAGGAAAGTACACTCAACAAGCTTTTCAATGAGCTACCCCACGCTCAATTCAGATATCAGGAAGGTATTCAAACATCATATTGAAGTGGCTTTGCATTTTGAGGGAGTGGCGCTGCACGTCTGGGCTCGGTGCTGCGCGTTCAGGAGGTGGCGTTGTGCGTTTGAGAGGTGGCGTTGTGCATATGTAGTTCGCGCTGAAATTTTCCTAGAGGAACACAATGGAAAAATGGCTTGAATTTTTGAATTTAGAGCGATGAGTACATGCACCCTATGGATTTGCTAAGTTTTTGGGGCAGAACTGGTCCACCAAAAGGTAAAAAAAACACCCTAAAAATGACCTTTCTACCACTTTTTGGACACACAGAAGTAGTCTTGGGAGAATCAACTTGTTAGGGGTCAAATGAGATTCAAATGAAGAAATTCTAGGTGTTTTGGAAAGTATACTTGAAGACCTTTCTAATGAGCTATCATGAGCTCAATTTGGATGTCAGGAAGGCTTCCAAAAAAGACCTGAAAGTGGCACTGTGTGTAAGGAAATTTTTGCACAGGATGGCTATTTTTCTATGTTTTGACTGTGTTCATGGATTTTCTCTCATGGAGGATGCTTTACTATGGTAAATGATGACTTGGCTTGTAAATATGATGGATAATTAGTAGTAGAGGGTAGATTCATTAGATTAAAAGTCAATTTGAGCTTAAATGAATCAGTTTTTTCACTTTTAGAGGCAAGTTGTGAAGATGCTTATATTCTAGTTTCTTGTTTAGAGTTGGTTGGATTAGATCCTCACCTTATGGATTCGACCCCTGAGTATGGGAGGAGGTTGATACAAAGCCTATATCTTATTCTTCATTCTCATTGTAAAGGGTTGGACTCAACTGGATGCTTAGACCTTGATTGTACATCATTTTGTATCAGTTTAGCAGGAGATTAATAAGAATTGCAGCTATTTTTATGGGATCCATGTGGTATGGAGTTATAGTATAGTTTCTTCTTTTGTGATCATATGTTAGTATGTTTTGTGTATTCCTTTAATCATTTCATTTCTTATAAGTGAATTCATTCAAGTTGATAGGCAGAATTCATTACATCAGTGCTCTGCTTGGGGAAAATATTCACCATTTCATGTTTTCTACAGTTTAGGAAGGATCCATGGTAATCACATGCTCTTCCTAGCTTCTCACCAGTCTTAAAACACCTCACCCATCAAGCCCTAGAGTGATAAACCTCATTCCTACCTTGCCCCATTGAACACCCTGCAATTTTGACCTAATTCCTTAGCCGTAACTGTCCAACTCCTCTTGATCTAACAAAACACCTTCAAAATCCAATCAAAACTTTGTGCTACTATACCTAGCCTAAAATCCTTTTCCTAATCCAGTCATCTTGGTTGAGATTCTTACAGAGAGAGCCCTCTCCCAGCCTAGTAAGGCTAGCTACTTGGCTAAGCATGGTTTGTGGTTACCCTAGCATTGCCTTCCTTCTACTTGAGGTTCAATCTAGGTGATAACACTTAGCATGGTCTGAAACTCCACTATCCTGAAATTATCTGGAGGCTGTCATGCTCTCTAGATAGCTTCACAGAGATACTAGTGTTGTTCCACATCCTCGCTTCCCCTTCTTGCAAACTCTGGATATCTGGTAAAAGACCCTGCCATATTAATTTGGGTATGAGCTAAAAACACAAACCTTTTGTTCCCTTGCTGTTGGGATCCCTATAATCCTAAGTTACTAATATTATTGGTTTCTTTGTCACTTCCAATATTAAGACTAGCTTTATGCTTCTCGCACACCCTATATACTCGTACTACCTTGGCTAAGCTAATAACAAATTTCTCTAGATTGTGATAACGTACCAGGGGAAGATCAGGGGAGATGCCATCTATGTCTTGGGGGTATTTCTACTAACTCCTAATGGATGCTTCTACTTCGTTAAATAATATTCTCTCCTCTCCATACCCACTCAGTGTTTTCTCTTGCAATATCCCTTCTGTGACCTGTAGGGAAGGTCCCTCTTCATCCCTCTGGCTCCTATATCTCTTGTTGTCGATCTTGCTCTACTCATCACCTTCCTTTTCTCCCTCTTCGACTCGGAGTTTTCCCGTCACCGCTCCTACATGGCGGGGGCCCATATTCCTTTTCTTCAAAGTCTGAATCACTCTTGCCTACCACTTATTCTCTAGCAAGGCTCTCCTCTACGCTTTGACATCTCTAGCTTTCTTCAATTCTTTCACATCCATCCCTTCAACAACATCTCTATTCCCCAACTGGCAGCATTCCCCCCCTTAAGTACTTCCCCTGGTATTGGGGTTTTACGCTTCCATCTCCATGCTGGTCGATGGTAGTAACCCTTCTTCTACCATAAACATCTTAATCCACATCGATACTTCCCTCATCAACCTGCCTCTTAATCCAGTTCCAAATATCGTTGATGCCTTTGTGAAGGATTGATAAATCTCGGCAGCGAACTCGACTATATATCCTTCTACGTAGTATTTACCCAAAAATCAACTGCTCTAGTCAAATCATTGTCCAACTGCTGAAGCAGTGCGAGATCTGATGGGGTCTAGCTACAGTGAAATATCGTCAACCCCCCTAATCGATTCTTCCCTTTTAGCCTTCTTAACCAATTGTACAGGTCTTCTAGAAACTTGCACCAAAATATCTCATATTGGTCATTAGTACCATCGGCATACAAAATCCCTTCACTCACCTTACTAGTCGGCTGATTCCAGCGGATAGCTTGCTCTACTACAAACTGATCTACTTTATGATTCCCCCAATCCCTGATCTCTCTCTTGAATATCCTCGACACCATGTTCTAAACCAGTTCTCATAACTTCAGGTCTTGGCAACGGAACTATTTGTTGGCACGAAAGAGTCATCAAGGGTAAAAGACCCTCGGTTCAGGCACAGTGGGCCAACAATGATTCATTGTAGTTTAGGACAATGCGGACATTTTCACCTCACCCAAGGAGTAAGGAGTCTCACCCGAGGCGTGCCGCGGCTGGAAGTAAGAACGGTTTGTCATGGATTCAAGGGAGAACCAACTGACACATCATCCGATAACTGAGATATAACATTACACACATAAAAAAGATAACAACATAACATATAATACACCAAAACTACTAAGTGCATGCATCAGATAGGATAATTCAAAATTTTAAAAGAGCCTTCACATGATGTATATTCATACATATCATAATCCACAACCAGTCTATACTTTCCCTTCTATTAGTTTAACAGTAAAAAAATACAATACATCTCGGCATTCACCGCAAGCAAGGAATACCTATTTAACACTCACGGGCTTGGTCTCAGTCTCAAGGGTCCTGCTCATCCAAACTCCTGCCTTTTGATATCAAACTACTGCAACTAGCTATCCTCTCTTCAACGCCAACTCCAACAGCCTCACCAACCAACCCCTCTCCCTTACTAGCCCTTTCCTTTTATATTCCTCTATGTCGCCTGGACTGCCAGTAAATCCTCGGCTACTCTGGCACCTTCCGACCTACTCGACCGCCTTTTTCTTCTACTGCCACCTTGCCGCAACTCTTTTGCAACTTCCTGCTCCTGCCTTATTGTCTAGCTAACTCCTTCGTAAGCTAACCGTTGCTGACATCCATTTCCTCCTCATCCTTCAGTCAGCGAAAATTTATCAAAACCTTTTCAAAATTAAACAAAGGCCCCAACATTAATCATGAATGTGTTGTTTTCAATATTTTTGTTGGTTCTTATGATGTTTATATTTTTGGTTTTTGGGATATTTTTCCATACTCCAATGTTTCCCATTATAGCCTCTATGCAGCAGCATAAACCTTTTTCTCCCCAAGCTTGCACATTTCCTAGCCAAGGTATAATGAGAAACATTGGAGTATGGCCAAATATCCCAAAAACCAACAATAGAACCATCTTAAAAACCAACCACTAAACTCACTGAGCAATATGAAGAGAACCAAAAAGAAAGAACCTTGCATAATCTCAAAATGCAGTATAATATTAAATTATTAATGGAATTGGTTGGTGGTGCAATAGGTACACTAGAGAGTGAGGTGTCCAACATCCCACTTTTCATCCTTTATGTTATGCCACATTTCACTAATAGTGGTAAATGAGTTAGGCATATGCCACATGTCCTAGCCCATCTCTTCCTTTTTCTCCATACCATTTTTCATATCATACCCCCTTCATTCCAATGGCATCCATTCTCTTGCTTTTATTATCTCTCCTTTTGAGCTTACATGATAATATGTACATAGTGGATTCATGGCTTGGGGAAACAAAATTAGGGTAAGTGAGCTAATTATGTCTCACTAGAAACTTTACTATATCCTATAATTTACTCCATATGTAAAACATATAATATGTGGTGCCTTGCATAAAGTCCTCATGACTTGGCATCTAGGAAATGTTTACTTGATATGTGATATTGTAGTCCATGCACAAAACAGGAGGGTACCAACCCTATTTGTACCCTAAGCAAGATAGTACAATTAAAATTAGAAGTTTTTTATTGTAGGTTGGTTTTTGTAGGTTAGTTTTTGTTAACTCCAATGTAGTTTTTGATACCTTGCAGGGAAGAGACATGAATATATCTTATGTGGTTAGTTTTTCTAGTAATATAGAGCAAGAAAACTATAGTGTGGCCAAAGCAGGTGTTATTGGGTTGACTAAGACTATTGGAGGGGAACATGGTAGTAGAAATATGACAGTGAATTTCTTAACTTTATGAATTTCTATATGCATTAGAATTTTAAATGAAGATTTTAGGTTGGATTTATGAGGTCTTATCATAATTACTAATCTGTTTGTGGGAAACATAAAGGGATGCTTTTAAACTGTAGACAAGCCAATGACAAAGCTCCTATATTTATTTCCTTAGACATGACTACATAACTTTTAAACTGTAGACAAGTCAATGCATAGTTCCTGGATTTATTGCTTTAGACATGACTGCAAAACTCATTGACAAAATTAAAGGAAATGCATCACTTTCACCATATAGTAATCCAAAACATATTGTACTTTGATCGTATTTCAAATCACTTTTTATTTTTATCCAATGTTCTACTTCAAGGTCTATGAGAAACTTGGATATGTAGTTGATTGCAAAACTAAGACTTGTCCCAATGATTGTAAGATAAGTCAAACTTCCCACAAGTTGCCTATAAATTTGACTCATTTTCAGATTTTGAATTTACTTTAGCTGAAAGTTTTAAGTTATCCATATATGTATGCATTTTTACAATCAATAATCTTGTATTTGTCTAGTAGAACTTTTGTATTCTTAGTATATAAAGTAAAAATACATTTGTTACTATGCCAAACTTCAATATCTAGGCAATGTTATAGGAGGCCTACGTCTATGATGTCAAAAGTCAAATGTGGTTCAATTTTACCTTGGTCATTGGTCTAGCCTCACTACCTATGATGATGATGTCATCTACATATATCACTAATATATCTATGCACTATCCTCACTTTTAATGTAGAGATTTTAATCAAAAAAGCTTATTCTCAATCTGTTATCCTACAAATGTTTGTCAATTTTGATGTACCAAGATCTTGGTGCTTATTTGGGACCATAAAGAGCCTTAACCAATCTACATACCATATGTTCCTTTCTAGGAACCTGGAAACCTTGAGGTTGACACATATAAACCTCTACCTTCAAAATATCATTGAGGAAGGTGTTAAAATATAATGCTTACATGTGTAATAAGTCACATTAGTGAATTAGGATAAAAAATAGGCCTTTTGGTTATTATTAGCTTTTAGAGTTTCATGAAAATATCACCTCCCAAACTCTATATAATAGAGGTGAATCTTGTTGTAACTATCTGAATTATTTTGATAATAAAATATAATGTTTGGCATTCACATGTACTCCATCTAGAGTTTCATCAGTAAGTGTGGTTCAATTCATTTTATAATATGGGATCATAGTAGATGAGCATCCTACACTAGCTAACATTTGAAGGTAGATGTCATTGGAGTAGAGAGATGCTTAAGAGTTGAAGCATTCACATTTACAAGATCCAGTGTCCATACAGGTATGAGCCACTATGATTTCATACTGGAGAAGATCCAACAAGGAACATGTTTCAAGGTTCTATGCAGTATTTAGGAATTTTATTAGAGGTGCTTCCATTTCATATTATGATGGATTATGTTTCCACGACATGAAGGTTCCTTGGGAAATTTATGATTTGATAGTGGAGTGGTCGAGCTAGTGTGTATGCTCACTCAAAGAAGATGGTGATAGGATAAGTGAGTGTTGGAAAAATATCCTAAGTGGAATCTGCATTGGTTTTTTTGGTGTTGGGATTTATTTCATATGTTATTTTCTAGCTCAAATTGGTGTATTCTTAGCATTCCTCACTTCCTCATCCTCCCAACTACCTTAGTCATATTTCTAACATTGTAGTGAACCAGAGTATAATGTTGTTGATCTATTGCAGTTTCTATATAGTTGGAGAGCTTGATTATTGTTGTAGCAATAATATGACACTAGGAGGGCTTTGCACCATTCTTATACACCACCCCCTGTAAAGTCTTGATTGTCTTGATCTAATGGTTTTTTGAATCCCCCATTGGTGCTATCATTGTGGGATTTTGAGAGTTACAAGGTCTCCATGAATTTGTGGCTCAATGAGATCAAAGAGTTATTTTTTAATATATTCCTAGAAGGAATTCAATATATTAGACTCCTTTTCCCTATATTGAATAACACTAGAAGGGATGCACATCCCTAAGGGATTATTGAGTAGATAAAGAGATCTTCCTTGTGTTTTGTGGGCCAATGGAGGAGGGTGTTATGATTTTTTTATGGATAGATAAGGCTCCTATAGAGTTCTATAATGAATAGATGTTCTAACACAAGAGAAAATGGGCAAAGTTGAGTGAGCTAGAAGCCCATAACTTGAATACATTGCCTTACTGACCTCATACACTATCATGGATGTGGTAGTTATCTTAGATTCCCGTGGTTGGAAAAATTAGGATTATATCATTTTAAAAAATAATTTTCAATATTTTTTTTATAAAAAAATTAATCATATTTTATGATATACATGTGATTATGCTTAAATTTAGTGATAGGTATTTGGTTTTCAAATTTTTATTTTTATTTTATTTCATACTAGTTTAATTTCACTATATTTTAATTATCACATCTACACATATGTTTATTTAATTCTATCTCCACAAGGGACCTTCCTTGTGGGGATTGTGGTGAATGGTATTGAATAATATGCTTTGTTACTACTTGTCCAACAAATAAGGGTTATGGTCATGGATGTCATAGTGTGATGTGGGAGATAAAATTTAAAAATAAATCCATTTTGGTGTTGTTACATGAGAATTTGAAGACACACTTCACATCTATGTGTGATCATTGAAAATAGTTAATAAATATTTTATTTTTATATTTTCATCTCTCTGACGATAGAAAATTTTTATTTTGATGGTCCCACCATTTCTTCCCATTGAAGCCTTTTCATACAGGTTGAAGGAGCTAAAGGGGTAGAGTTATCTAGATTGAAGGAGCTAAGGGGGTCAATTTCCAGGCGAAGCCTAAGACGATGTAGAGATTACAACTTGCTCAAGGTTCTTTATTCTCCTCTGGAAGGATTGATTTTCCCTTGGAGTTGGTAGGTTGAATGCTTCGAGAGAGGGTCATTTGGTCAGACACAATCACACCAGAGGGTTTTACATCCCCACGGACTCGTAGGTAAACTTGGTGTCTACTTAATTGGCTGTATTCCTACATTGTTTCAGGGTTATGGATTTCCCCTTAACTATTCATCTCTCTACTTAATTCTATAGAACGCAGATTTTTCGGTGAGAATTCAAGGATCCTAATCATAATTTAACAATCTTGGCTATTGTTAATTCCTATAAAACATTCTTCAGTTGTTTTTTTTATTTGATGTCGAGAATACTCTTATTGAAGGTTAGAGAACAGGTAAGGTATTTTCACACCATCCTCATGCAACTCTTTCATCTTGCACGCATATGGGGTCATTCTCATTCGAAACATTACACTAGGGTTTTCCTCTTTCCAGGTGCAAGGTTATTTATTTCCCATTCTCTCGTTCGACTTGCCTTTCTTATGGCTACGCTTCATGTCAAATGTTCTTTTGAGTTTTGAATTAAGATTCCCTGGGGTTTAATAGAAAGGTCCATGAACCAGCGAGTTCCAGTCACCCTTGTACTATTTGGATTATTAATGATTAATATTTTCCCTCTTGTTAGGGTTTGATTCTAGTTATCATTATTCTTTATTAGGAGAACTGGCAATTTCCACCCATGGTTGAGAGTTCAATTAATATGTATTTTAGTACACAATGTTTTGGCCTGTGACCAGTAAACTTTCTGAAAATATGGCTTGTTGATCATCTGTATGGAATTTTATAACATTTCTTATTTGCATGAAAAAGGGTTTCTCATTTCTCATTCAACTGATATTAGTTTCCTCTTAATATTATGTATTCACTTGTTAATTATCTTGGGTTCTTTTAGTAGGTCATCATTCTCAGTGTTTTACTGTACTGTAATGTTTTTCATGGTCTACCTTCTGTTAATGATTTATTTTTGGATGTTAACAATTTTTAATGTTAGCATTACTATATGTTAGCAACCAGTGGAATTGTTGATGTCAAGCTGAGCCTAGTTAGGATTGTGTTTCAGTGCCTAGTTAATTTTGGCCTTGCCTGAATCCTAACCGGATTGATTCCGGTGCTTTCACTACTCCTAGTTAATCTATAAGACAAAGTCATCAGTAAACCCTTCTGGGGTATCAACTGTGTTAACTTTTTAAATTCTGTGACGTGATGTTCATTTTATCTATGTCGTTTTACTTTTCAAAAATTGTTAGAGAGTAAGAGGCACGTGATAGGTTGATGCTTAGTTCACAAAATTTATCCTATTACCACACAGTTCCATAATTGCACATACACAATTTACAAATATATAAAGTATCAGTTTTCCATAGCATGGATCATTCTGAGCTTCTCTTCTATAGAGTATAGTTACATAGTTATAATCTAACAAACTCAACTTCATTTCCTTATACACATTTCTTAGCATTGCCACAAAACTTAACACGCTATTTACATAGTATTACCACAAATATTTAACATTTACACATTATTGCCACAAAACGTATCACAACATTTATACAGTGTTGCGACAGAACTTATCACAACATGTATACAGTATTGTGTTAATCATAGATACTTGTATGTTATGTCGAATCATCTAGGAATTCACAAGAAACCACACCACCCAACCTTGAGAAAGGAAATTACGTCCTTTCTCTCCCCCAAGCGTCTTTACACTAGAATAATTCCTTATTAGTACCCTAATAGAGTTGACTCACAAGAAACATAACTCCCTAGGTTCAACCTGAAGCTCATGACAATATTGAGGCTTACACTACCTCTTTTCTAGCTCAAGAACACCTCAGGATAGCATCCTACCCACACCCTCATAGCGTCCTGTGCAGGCATAGCCAAGGAGGATGCATGGACTGTAGCTTGCTCAAGGTTCTTGATTCTACTGATTCTTCTTATTGAAATTGAATATTTTTCATCTTGGTTGAAGAAGTGGAGGGGTTGATTCATATGTAGAGCCAAGGAGGATGCAGGGATTGAGCTTAAGGGGACATGATAATGACTGGGATTAACTAGTCTTTTCTTTTACTTCAGTTCAAAAGAGGTTTAGGGTTATAATGCTTTGTTCAACGACATATTTTCATGCCATCAATGGGTGTGTGGTTGGGGAATTTCCCATTCCACAGTTTCCTTAAGTTCCATCACGCCGTTGTATAAACATGGTATATGGGATGAATATCGAGCCAAAACCAAGGAGTTTCTAGCTCATCGGTCATATAAAAAACCCTCATTTTAAGCACCTATTGATTATGTCCATAAGGAATCTACTAATATGTTTATAAAGAAATTACAATAAGTGTATCTCATTATCTTTTAATCTAAATCATATGTCTACATACTCTTTTTGATAGCCCTATAAAGGCACCATTTCAGATAATCGAGCTTATATAATGACCAGGGATGACCAAAGGTGGGTAATGGGATTTTAAGTAATGTGAAGTGTAATATATCAAATCGGTGCACTAGGAATATATAGGCTATGTCTATGAAGTGAGGAAATAAACATATACCAAATTTCTATATATCTGTGTACTCTAAGACAACTATAAGAAATTGAGGAACTCACACACTCTTATAAATTATTGTAATCAATCGCAATAGTTGCTAAAAAATATCATTTGAAGTACCCTCTTATTGCACTGGGCTTCACCACATAGTGTTTGTAAATTTGCATTATGGTAGACTTTTTGAAGACGCTCAATCATTTACCTTCTAAATTCTCAGTGGTTTCTTTGGAGTCTATTATCATTGAGGAAATCCAATAAATATGTGTAAATGAAAGGATTACTTAATTATATACCCACTTTAGCATTTTGTTTTATGTTTCCCGTTATTATTTCCTTGTTAATTCTTATATTTCATGATTCTCAATGTCTCACTATATTATCCTTTTTGTCCTAATCAAGACAATTATTTACAACCATAACTAAAAGGAGGTGAGGGCATTGCAAAAGTTCCTCCCTGTATTTTTGAATTTTATTTTTTAATCCAAATTAGTCTAGAGTATTTAAAACCTATGGGCTAAAAAAATTACAAATGCACAGTAATTATTGTGACAAATTATTGGAACCTCACTTCAACATTTGATGTACTGAGTTATTTAGGCTTGCTTGTTGAATGGTCTTGTAGTGGATATCATGAAGCAAGAAACCACAATTATCTTATTTAATAAAAATATTAATATGGTTAATGCAAATATTGTCATGTTTAGGGGATCAATGAGACTTGTTGTTAATAAGTGCGGAAGAATTGAGGAAACTGAATCTACAAATTTTAATGTGAAGGAAGACAATAATTATTTGAATTTTTATTGTGTCTTTTTTAAGAGAATAGTTGGGTCGATTGGCATTGAATTGCAAGTAATTTTAAAATCCATTTCTTAGTCCAAACATTGAGCTGACAACCTTAAAATTAAAATTTATCTTTGAATATGCTTTGGATTCATAGCTCCTGCAATTATTTATTTTAATTGAATATGTTCTGATGGATAGTAGTTGTTTATTGAATCATACAGTTGTCATTTAATGGATTAGTTTTATCAATGTTATTAGTTGTTTCACAGAGAGGTGAGTTGTTGTTGCTTCAGAATTCAGTGATATAGATTATTATTATTATTATTATGAGGATGGTACATCATTATTGACCCATTAACAACCTCAATGCATTGTACAAAAAGAATAAATGTAAATACAAAATTGGGTGTCTCATCAATTATCACATTATTGATATGATGATCTAGATTAGCTCTACCTACATATCCATAAATAAGTCTACATCCTCATCGTCATCATTTTGGTTTTTGCAGGATATCGTTTGTCCATCAATGGAGTCCTCAATAGAGGAGATATATTTTTGTATTGGGGACTATTTGGGCATCATAGGGATTACATTTAAAGCATACTAGTTGTGTTTAAGATTCCTATTTGGGCATTCCTAGGGAATGCTTTAAGAGCCAAACCTGGTCTGATTGAATACATAGAAGGATCTAATAGAATATCAAACCTTCTTGGGTATTGTGGGGAATGCATTGAGAGATGAAAAAAACAATAGATCCTTTCTAATTTGTGAAGTTTTTGGTTAGAAGGTTGGCATTGAGGATTCTAGTCTCATCCAAGCCTACCAGAATAAGCATCTGTCCTACTAGTTATCCATGATTTTGTGAGATTAGGCTTCCCAATATTCCCCTTCAGAATGTAATAGTCCCCCTAATTTTCCCAAGGTTATCTGATCCAGATGTCCATAACATCTCAGCCACCTTCCATCTTGAGCATATTGAGTTGAAGAATTTGTCTTCTTCCTATTTTGGGTCATCGAAACCATGCTTGGAGATTGTAGTTATGTAGGAAGGCAGGGGTCAACCTATGGTGTGTCTCTAGAGAAGCTTTTGAGGAAATTTAGAGTGCCTTTGGACCTTGAGGGCACCCATGAGAAACCCATTGTTTTCCATAGTGGATAGGTCTCAATTGGAAAATTTAAGATGGATAGTGTACAACCATACCTCAGATATGTGTTTTAATTTGATGGGGACATCACATAAACTACTCAAGTTTTTCAGATTCAGGGCAATATCAGATGACCGATTTTAGCTACAACTTCAGTTCTCACCTAAGCTCCACATTATGGTGAGAATTTAATTGCTCCTCTTATTTCTGTATGTTTTGTCATAATCATTGACATTTCCACACATGAACACACATTCAAAGACAAAGGAAGAGTGAAATTATAAATATTTTAGAAATATAAGATCATTATCTATGGGGGATAGACAAATCAGTGGAATGTTTTGAATAGCATCAAACATTTGAAGTCAATAGTACAATTGGTTATAAATTAGGACAATGTTTTGAATAGTTGTCAACTTATTAGCCCAACTAAAATCCATGATAGATCTATTTTAGTAAAATTCAACCAGTAGAGACAAAGAGGTGGATTGAATGGCTTGGGATTTTATAGTTCATACAAACACCATTGGATCCTTTTGGGAGAGTGATAGAGTGTCTCAAGTCCCCAAGGCTGCAATGAGAAAAATTGCAAGCAATTAAACTTTGATTTAGTTGTCGTGGCCTTCCTAATCCATGTTCTTGCACCTTCCAAGCCATTTTCCTACACCTCCCAACCAGTGTGAAGAACATGGATGTATAATAAACATGGAGTTATGTTTGAACCTTGAACTTAATATTCCCAAAATCAAAAGGGCATCTAGTTTCTGAGATAAATCCTAATGTTACATTCGTTCAAAGCGTATGAGCTAAAGGGTACTCTTGTGTGGTGTTAAGAAAATCGGTGTTAGAAGTTTGGTAATTTTGTACCTTGCTAAGTTGTGTTTGTGAGATATCCTAAGGTGTATAGGGTGGTTTTGAAGGGCATTACAAGAAAAAGAGATATCAGGTGAAAATTTTTGTTAATATTCTCAATCCATTTTGATGGGGAATGGTTTGATTATGTTGGAAGTGCAATGTCTGATTAGGTTTTATTATTCAGTTTAATGCAACATGATAGTAGCAACAAGAAACACTAGTTGTGCCCATTCGGAAATGTTCAAGACTAAGAATGAGATAGGAGGGAATGAAAATGATTAGTAATGATTCACGATATGTTTTCTTCTCCTGTAACAACTGCATCCATGTTCACACCCTTTGTTCCTTCACCTAGCTCTGATCGTGTAAGCTGCTCAAATCTTGTTGCCTAGCTCATTCTCAGACCTGACCACATTGAGGTGAAGACAGGTGGAGACTGTGCGGTCACCTCAAAGCTTGGAGAGAATGATAGAACAAGGGAGTGGTGGTGGATTAGGGTGTAAATGTTAGCTCATGGTAGATGGTGGTGGGTTGGCTCAAATGAGCAGTGGACTTCTGTTGGAAAAATCAATTATTAATGCTCAGAAGGGTGGTAATTTTATTATATATAGTGGTCATGGAAAGTCAGGCACACCTATTGTTGCCCTCTAGAAGGAAAACATTGAGATAAAAAGAGGTGAGGAAATACAAAACAAAACCCCAATGGGCATCTCTCCTTTCTTTCGACCACCTTCAATGAGAATGTAAATAAAATATTTGATGGCTATTGGAGACAAAACCATTGTCCCTAAATCTAGTGGCCTCATGGTGCAACAACCTAATTTATCCGATCGGAAAGCTCTAACCACCATCATGAACAAGCTAAAGCCTCCAAATTTTGGACTACATCTACCCTCAAAAGGTGCAGAATAATACCTAGGGGAGAGTCTCTAGATCATTTTCTTGTGCTAAGAATGGGCGAGTGATGACCGTAGCTCAATATGATCTGGGTGATATTACAAGGGGGTGGAATTGTCTAAGGCACCAAAAATTGCACCTAAACAGAGGAAGGGTTAGTGGAAGATTATGAAAATGGGTCCTAATCCAGGAAATGAACTTACGAAGGAGGAAAAGAAGAGGGTCTATGTGTGGGATGGTGAGGGAATCTAGAGGTTTCAGTTTAGCGGTAAAGACATGGAGGCGATGAAGGAAATAATTGTGGAAGAAGGTATGGGGGTTTTTCAAGGCCATCTCTATTTTTTTGTTGGTATCTATGTGTGTTTTTGGGTTTTATGTTTTGCAGGTGTTTTATAATAGGTAGATTTTCTCTCTCCACTTATGGGAAGACTCATCTCTAAAATCTATAATGGGTCTGTTATAGTGGCTACAACCACCCTCCAAAGTTTTGTTGTAGCTTCATTTTGGAGCCTCCCTACCAACCTTTCACAGCTACATGTCTTGCTTTGTCAAGTACACAAGCTTTAGTGATTTTCTTGCAGAATGACAACCTATCCATCAAAGCTTGTTGCATTTCTCGTACATATTTTTTCTCTGGACTTGACCTAGCTACAGGCTGAGCAGCTCCCTCAAGAAATTGCACAATTCTAGAGGGCAACTAACCTTCCCTCAAGAAATTGTGCAATTTTGTCTGCCAGCCTACTGGGCTCTAGAATTACACAAATCTTCCACTCAAGCCTCATAGAGAAAATTGTGCAATTCCTCCCAGTAGGGTTGCTCAGCCTAGGAATTACGCAATCTTGGGCAACATTCAGCGACTTTGCCCCGAAATTGCACAAATCGTTTGGGAAACCAGCCTAGCTCCCTCCCAAAAATGCACATTTTTTCCTCCTAGCTGAGCAGATTATTGCATGTGCAGTTGAGTTGACCAGTTCCACTCGGACCAAGGAAACTTGACTTGCATGCATGGGTTGCTTTTTCTCGGAATAGAAAAGCTACATGCAAAAAGCATCCCTAGGTTTTAGGGAACTATTTTTAGTAGCTGGAAGTTACATGCAAAGATTGCTTTAGAATATTTCCTCCAAGTGTTAGTTTTTCCTAGATTTGTGGCATGAGCACCATGAGCTTCAAACTTATTTATTCAACACTTCAGAGCTCATTTGTTTACATCGATGTTGGAGCTCTGACATCCCACAACACATCCAGGACTCAGCTATTCATGGATAAGTGGTCTTAACTTGTATTTTGCAACATTTCTATCGCTTTTTGTGTTTTCTCGTGTGTGAGTGTTGTTTGCTTGATTTCTATGAACACTTGTTATCATTACATGCATACTATCCTGTAATAGCACCATTTTAGTTTTTGTTAGCATCTCACTGTTGTCGCATGCATGAAATTGTTTTGCATGAATGGTCGTCGATTCAGTGACTCGCTTAACCCACATGCATGTTGTTTCATTTTATGAATTTTTCATTCACTATTTAGATCCACGATCATTCACTCTTTCTTACACTCAATAATGCCATGCATTCACAATCACATTATCTTTCAGTTGCCCATCAGTGAGTTTGGCCAACCTTGGCCTGAACTCTACCTCACCAAGATAACATTGCATAATCTTGAAAGGGAAGGCTCCATCTTCCCCTTGGGAAATGTGCATTTCTACCTGGTGGCTATCCTCCAGGCTTGATTTGCACAATTCTGAGGGACAATGACTGCTGGCCTACAAAATTGTGCAATGCAGTCATTGAGTCTGCAAAAATTTCCAACTGAAATTGGGCATTGCGCAATTCCAACAACCAGTTAGCCAGACTGGATTATGCATTGTGCAATTCCAATAGTCAATCAGTCTCCCTAGATAGCCCACACTGCCTTTTGTGTAGTTTTGGCAGCGAGTCAGCTAGCCTCCCAAAAGAAATTGAGCAATCTTTTCCAGTCAATCGCCAAGTATGTCGCATGACATTACTAAAGTTTTCTTTGGTTTTCGCTGACAGATTTCTTGCCATGCATGTCACTTTGTCTCCAGATCTAACAAGTGTTTGTCCACCTCTTAGCAATTCAGGATCAATGGCGTCCAAGAGAGAAAGATCAAAGGACACTAACAAAAGTGCAACTAGAGTAGCAGTTGAGTGAGTGTCTACAAGTCTACTAATCTATGAAGATACCAAGATGATTGTAGACAAGGAGATCAAGCTGAAATGGCAAAAGGTCAATGATGAATTTGCACGCACATTTGGGGAAGACCTCGAAGACTGCCAAGTCTATGTGAACATCCACAAGTTCGGCTTGTACCAATTCCATGTAGGTATCTCGTGCTCCTATGTGTGGACATGATATATTGGATCATCTCAAACACTGATCTTGAGACGATGACATTGAGCAGCGTTAGCATGACGAAGATTTCTACCTTTAGGGCACAGGATTATGATGACATGTATCAGATGTTGGAGCCCGTGATCATCATGGAGACACCCTTCAACTTACCCTACAGCAATGCCAACTCCAGAGACATTTTGAAGAACTAGGTAAAGGAGCTGGCTAAATTCAAGATGACACCCAACTAGATCTATAAGATGAAGATACTACGAAAGGTGTATCAATAATTGGTCATCATTTCATGTCAATTGTATGGCCAAGAAAGCATGGAAACCTTCCCACAGAGTTGGGTGATTGCATTGGACCAACTGGCTAGAGAAGGCAAAGCATGCAACTAGTCTGGCATGTTGGCTCACCAACTAAAGGAAAAGGTAGGTAACAAGGGCTCGACCGCCACCCAAAGGTATGCAAGCAGAAATATACATGTCCACCTACATCTTGGACACAATCTGTGCCTGATAGGTGTTACTGGGATTGGGCATGGAAACCAGTGAAGACTGATGTGAACACTTATTGTAAGATGTTGTTCGAATGCAGCTTCAGAGGAGTTATCACATGGATGTCCGATCATTCTATCACCCCAGTTTACAAGATGATATTCAAACAAGATCCACCCTACATGTCCAAGGAAAAGCAATGGAGGAACTGATAGACATAGCTAATTGGTATGCCTGACTGTCCCACACCTTCATACAAATGTACACCATGGAGAAGCCTCCGCATGTTCTACTGAAGTTTTCCTTGGACATACTCGTCATGCAGGAAGTAGCATATCACATCTTGACATGATTGATAGCTAGGCTACACCAAAAGCAGAAGGCACCTTAACCCACTCTTCCATTGCGTATTGGGTTATATGAGATTTAGAGTTTGAAGCATACGGATGTCGAAGCAGAGCAAATGAATAAGTATCCATTCAACCTCTAAAGTTACAATTCATATGGCCTGCATTGTCTTGTGAAAGATCACTGCGTGAGAGTACAGTTCAACTGGATCCATGGGGCATGTCATTGGGTGGATGAGGACCCATGGAGATATTGTTACAACTCCTCCAAACTCAATGAACCAGTTAGCTTTGTTGTGGAATGGTTAGTGAAGCAACGTGAAGCAGCATCTTGGAGAACACCAAAAGTCGCAGCAACAGTAGAGGTGAATATACCAGTGTGCAACAAGGGCAAGACGAAGATTTTTGATCGCATGGAGGAAGAGAAATGTTGCAAGTTCTGAGCAGATCCACTTGTGGAGAAAGCAACTATGGCTATAGTGGAAAAGAGGTAACAGTGCAACAAGCGAAACGTGCAAAGACAAAGAGAGAAATGGAGAATGGAGGAAACAGAGAAGGATTTGCATGAGTTGAAGGAGAAACTTCAAAAGGAATAGGAGTTGCGCAAGTAGGAGAAGGAAGTGCAACAAGAATAGGTACAACAGGGGGCACAACTTATGTAGATAGATGAAATAGTGCATGTACAGGTAGTGGACTCATCATAAAAATAGGGTGAACCATCATAGCAGTAGGACTTCGCTCAGGAGATAGAGCGAGCACTTGAAAAAATGGATACAGATATGGAGAGATAGGAGTTAAATAAATACATCGAGCTCATGCCTCACCACCAATAGGTCAAACCACCAACTTCACTGCATCTAGAAGATGAGTAAGTCCCAAGCGACCAAGGAGACATCGAGATCCTTGGAGATCAACTGGAAGGAGAGACGCATAACATCTCATTTGACGAGTCTCAACATAGAGTTGTGAAATCTCAAAGAGTGTTAACTCTGGAAGGTCATACCTCTCCTACACAGTATGACGAATGAGTGATCATGTGTGACGTGCACAAACATCCAACATCATTGGCCGATGCTACCAGAGCATATGCTGAAACCACTAGCTCGAGTGTTCACCTTCTGATAAATGAGAGCGAGTGAATGGCTAAGGAGCTACAAATAGCCAAGCAAGTGTTGGGTTGTGTTATATTATTTCCACGACTAGCCGATGTAGTTAACTGGGGGGTTAGAGCGGGGGCGGAGCCCCCGCTTCGTTGCACTGATTGCATAGCGGGGGGTGTTATCACTCAGAATTTTTCCCTAGAAGTTATCAGAAGAAGGAAAAGACTTAAGTAACCACAAACCAATATTTTAAGTATAGGCTCTAGCCAATCTATGACTCAGAGAGGGCTCTCTCTGTATGATTTAGCTTGGTTTGCTGAGATTTTAGGCTAGTTCTTGAAGTTCAGGGTGTTTTGATTTGTATTGAATGTTGGATGGTGGAATCCTTAAAAATGATGGATAGAATGATGTCTCTGGACTATTGGGCTATGGAGTCAAAGAAGGGCAGCAGAACTGGAATTAACTCATTAAAGGGAGTTTTCAAAGGGCAAGCTAGTAGAGTGAAGTGCAGGTCTTGGGGCTGAATGGGTGAGGTAATATTAACCAGGGCGAGAGAGCACTTAAGAATTCTCAGACCAGGATTAAAATGAGGAATAGAGGATAATCATGAGCAAAGGGAAATTAAGAATCCTTTGCTATAGATCAGAGGGAAACTACCTAAACTAAGGAGCAATCAAGAATTCCTTAATTTAGATAATTAGCAGAAAACATTAAAATTCATAATAGTTAAAACATAGTGAAATGAAGAAAATTCTAAGATATCATTCCATATTATAGCAATAATATTTTAGATATATTAAAGATTATGGGAAAAGTTTTAAATAAATATAACAACACAAGAGAAAAATACTTGTTTGTACTTCACTTCACACATGAATCCTGTGAAATGTCTTGGCTTTATTCATTAATCCATCTTGTTGGCCCAAAAAGTAATACAATAGCTTACAATCTTTCGATCAATAGATTCTATAGAAATGTTTAAGAATCCATGCTACATACTTAGAATTGTGAAGTATTTATACAAAAACTATTTACAAAATATCTCAAACTAACTTGAGATTTAATCTAGGAAATACAAATATCTTCTTGCAAGAAGATAGAGATAGTTATTGAACTATTTAATGTTGTCCCTTTTTATGTGCTATTATTGGCTTTTATGGTTGGATTTGTAGCCCTTTGTGGTGGCTTGCAGTTTTGGTCCTTTACGCTGGAATATTTGTCAACTTTTATCTTTCACTTGATACTCTTTGACCTTGATACTCTTTGACCACGTTGCCCTATTTTCATTTGTTTACCTGGTTGTTCTCATTTTTACTGTGCAGTAATGTTTTACTATAAATTTCTCATAGTAAATCAATCATCTTTTCCCACCATTCTACATCAGGTAATTTGCATTCATCATCCTCCTATAGATCTCATTAGCTTCAGTATACTTGGCAAAATTAGGCTTGGTAAGGAATAAGTGTTTTATCTCATGCTCAAGAAAAAACAAGTTTTCAAATGTGTTATACAAAAGTTTTCCTGTTGGCAGTGCTTTTATGGATGAAGTACTAGCTTGTTCCTTAGCCAACTATCTGAATCTATTACCATATTCCAACTGCCTCATGAGTTTTTCATTAATGACCAATGGACTAGGCAATCCTTCCTCTCTCAAAATTTGGAATTTGGCCATGAATCTATCTATGGCCACCTGCATGTTGTGGCACTTTTCTTCTAAGCTCAGCATTAGGTTTCTTTTGGAAAGGACCTTCCTTATTTCCAAAATGGTTTTAGTCCTATCCTCTATGTCTAGCTCATGGAGTTCATACCTGTTCTTGCTGTTGAGGAAGTGGATGAGTCTATTGGCATCCTCAGGCATGTCTCCCAACTCCTCCTTTACTTTCTAGATAGCTTTTGCAGCTATCTTCATTAATTCTGTTTGTTCAAAAATAACTTAAATTGATGGCCAAATATCATTGACAGAGTCATTGATATTGACCCATAACAGTGCCTTGGCTTGTCCAATGGGTTTATCCAATGTTAGGTCTTTTTCCAAGGCTTTGACCTTTTCACTCATCCTGTTTGCTTTCTGTGCCTCTTCCTTTTGCATAAACTGTGCAATTTTATAATCAGTCTCTAAACTTGCCACCTTTTCCTTTAGTCTATTCATTTCAGTAGCCTGAATTGACATCTCTTCCACGACTCTAACTAATTTTGCTGCCTTTTCTCCTGATGCATCTATTGTTGTTGTAGATTCTTTTGTTACTGGCAATGTTGTAGCAGGTGGAGCTGTTGGTGCAAGTGAAGCTACCAGTGTAGAAGGGACTGTTGTAGACACAGTAGGGATGACATTTGTAGGAGTTGATGTAATGTTAGTCTATTTCAATTAGATCTAGCTATCCAATTCTTTTTCTGTCTCCCTGAGTTGATCATTGAGTTTTAGGACCAAGTCCATTAACTCATCATGTTTAGTTTGGTTCTCTATGACTTCAAGTGTTTGAGGATGTTGCAGCTGAGGTATCTTCAATTTCTTCTTTAGTGAAGAAATATCATCATTATTCTTTTTTGTCAGCTACTCAGTAGCTTTTATATCCTTGGGATCATGTCCCAGCTCAATAACAAAGTCTTCAAAAGACTTAATCCTCGTATCCTTGGCCTGTGAGGAGGCCTTCTCTAACTAAAATTGTGCTGAAATGTTGTTCAATGAATTTTGTAGCTGATGGAAGCTATGGCTTTACATCTGAGGGTCAAGTATATCATCTCTCCAACCTGTTTATGCAGTTCTATTTGGTCTATGGGATGAATATCCCTTGCCAACAATTCAAAGTCAACCCTCTTGAAATATGATGTTGTTTTGGACTGCTATACTATAGGTTTGATAAAGGACATCTGCAACTTCCTCTCTTTGATGTCAAAGGCTAAAATTAGCCTTGTTTTATTTGTGGGAGTGAGCTTTAGGTATTGAGCATATGTTTGGGCTTTAAGCTTCTCATTTCTCATTTTAATTTCTTTATACCTGTCCTTTAAGTCTTGGTCTTTGTCTGCAGACATATTGAAGGAAGACACTTCCACACTATGATGCCTTTCCAACGTCTGAGTCTATGATGTGGAAGGCTCTTGTATGTATTTAGATGCAGTTGTGGGCCTATTTCTGTCTACCTATGTGCTAGTAACCTATGATGATCCTTCTATGTATTCTTGTTCAAAGGCCGGATTGAGCGTTTGCCTCTTGCTGTGACTTGTTTCTTGTTGCAAATTAGAGGTGTCCATTCCTGAAGTGGAAGCTCCTTCTCTGTTTGTTTTTGGTTTTTTCTCCTCATTCTGAGAAGTTTGCATGACTGGAGGGGTGCTCATGGCTCTTTCTTTCTCTTACGGTACCTGCAGGAAAGTGCTCTCATCAAGCTACTTTTCCAAGTCAATCAGAGCATTTTCTACATCTACCCTTGTGCTGTCTCTATATACTAAAGTATTTTCCACCCATTCTATTTGATTTGCATATGCCTCTATTTCTGGTATGGGATGGTGGATGAAAGGTCATAGCTTGACCTTTTGCCTTTTCTTGGTAATGAATTCTAAAGGGTCATATCTCCATACAAAACTTTCTCTGCCTCTCTGGAATTGCATATGAAGGGACCTAATTGGTCTTTGATTTTGAAATAGGCCTTCTTCTTGGAATTGACAAAGTTGACTTCATCTGCATTGATGATCTATCTGTAACATTCTAAGGAAAACAACCTCATAGGTAGGTATCTTGGCAACTTATATGGTGCAAGTAGGCAACCATATATTCTGATTTTTGTGTGGTTTTGGTAAAGGTACCAATCACCCACCTTACTTGCTAGGAAAGCTGGAGGACCCTTCTTATCTCTGGACTTATCCTAGGTGGAGGATTTCCAGTGAGCATAGTCATGATTCGATACATAAAAGAATCTATGAAGTCTGAGTATGTATATGGTGATCCAAACTCATGGAAAAGTGGGGTCCAAAGAATGAAAGATCTAGGCTAGCCCCTAGTGTCAAGCTTCTGGAGAGTGAAAGGAAACTTATCCGATTGATAGTACAAAAATAGATGGTACAATACATAAGAGTATTTGAATACCCTCTCATTGCCCATTATTTTGAGCTTCTCATAGATTCTATCAGCTATGAAACCAACAACATCATATATGCTTGCAGGAGGCTACCTTAGGGTATAAATGGACATGAAAGCAAGAATAAGTTCATCAATGTATTCACTGGTAGAATAACCCAAAACACAAGATATCATGGTTACAATGTTCTGGTTACAATGTGGGGTGAATATTTAAGAGAGAATTTGAAAGAACTAACATTGTCACATTGCACAACTATGAAGCAATTAACAAGATCCATTTCACAGATTACAAGTTTAAAAATATTGAAATTAGATAATTGTTGTAATCTAAGGTGGTTGCATACAGATTGTGAACCACTACGCTATTCTTTGCAAAAACTCGACATGTGGAAATGCGTGAGCTTCAAATTTCTTCCTAGCAGTTTTGGCAAGGCTCTAGATTTGGACTCAACACACTTATTCCAACACAAAGGAATTTTGTCGGGTTCCCCTCACTAATCCCTATAATCCCCGTAAAAAAAAAATTAAATGTAATAGTGGTTTTTGTTAGTAAAGTACATGAGGCATAGTTTTTACCATTCAAGTTCTATGATTTAGAAGAGTATATTGAGCTCCCAGCATGTTCAAAATTATAAAGGTAAACTGATTTACTGATTACCTTTGTTTCGTTGAACCCACAAACTGTTTAGCCTTTAGGCATTCTCTATCTCACCGCTACCAACAGCCACTACTAACCCAAAATATTAATTTATTTCTACTCTTTAACTTGAATTTGTGTTCAGCGATGCCTAGGCGAGTTCCAGCTTCCTCCCAAAATCTGGCTGCAGGATTGACATGTAAGGGAGGCCACAAAACAACAAGCTCACATAAAAAAGTGGCTCATGCTCTAGACTCGAAACGTCGACGAGAAAAAAGATGAACACTGTGGATTATCCGAATTCTATCTCTCAAAAACCACTCCACAGAAACCTGCAATCCAAAATTGTTGCCCTGTACGGAGGGGATATATGGAAAGAGATACGAAATCTCGAAAGAACCAGGGTAAAAATACAGAGAAAGGAATCAATCATTTTCCTCTTCTCTGTATAACAAGTCCTGATGATGAGTCTTGCTCTAGACTCGAAACGTCGACAGAAAAAAGATGAACACTGTGGATTATCCGAATTCTATCTCTCAAAAACCACTCCACAGAAACCTGCAATCCAAAATTGTTGCCCTGTACGGAGGGGATATATGGAAAGAGATACGAAATCTCGAAAGAACCAGGGTCAAAATACAGAGAAAGGAATCAATCATTTTCCTCTTCTCTGTATAACAAGTCCTGATGATGAGTCTTGCTCTAGACTCGAAACGTCGACGAGAAAAAAGATGAACACTGTGGATTATCCGAATTCTATCTCTCAAAAACCACTCCACAGAAACCTGCAATCCAAAATTGTTGCCCTGTACGGAGGGGATATATGGAAAGAGATACGAAATCTTGAAAGAACCAGGGTCAAAATACAGAGAAAGGAATCAGTCACTACAGAAGTAAAACTAGGTTTAGGGCTATCATTTTCCTCTTCTCTGTATAACAAGTCCTGATGATGAGTCTTGCTCTAGACTCGAAACGTCGACGAGAAAAAAGATGAACACTGTGGATTATCCGAATTCTATCTCTCAAAAACCACTCCACAGAAACCTGCAATCCAAAAAAGTGGCTCATACTGGAGTAGGGCAGAAGATCACCCGCAGCTCTGATACCATGTTAAACACACACATGGCAGCAACATAATATGAAAGATAAAACATGAGAGTACATTTTTATTAACAAAACACATACATTTATAGTACATGTTTTGACCGTTGGGTTCCACATCCCAAGGTCTCTTGGACTTCGATTGTCTATTCAGTTTCCACACTAACCCATAGAGGATTAGGTGTCCAACACATCCTACCATTTTTTCCTTCACTTTATTTGGGTGCATTTAGGTTAGCAAACCCTTATCAATCTTTTTCTTTTCTTTTACAAAGTAAACTATCTAATTCTAACCTTATATCATCCAAGGGATTAGATTAAACTGATGAGCTCCTTTTATTTACTCTACCTATGTAATGATCTGCCATGATTACATTGTTTGGTTAGATTTTATTCTCTAACTCTAAACATAAAATTGAAAACATGAAATAACCAAGTTTAAACATTTTGACTATCATGGATTATGGCAAGCTGCACACAATCATTTATTATTCATAAAAGTAAATAGTAGTGGCATATTGACTTTCTCACTATCATGGTCTCTTTTTGTCTTTTGGGTTTCATATATTCTCATTTTTTTTTACCTTTTCTTATTCTTTTTGTCCTTTGTTTATTATTTTAGGACATACCCTCTTTACATTTTTTGATTTTTTAATATGGAAAACATTTGTAGAAAGAAAAGGTATGTACAATATTACAAGGCTTAACCTTAGTCATTCAAAATTATGACTCCTATTGGTATAGGAACCTAACAGTGGCTCCACTTGGGGATGACATTTTCTAGTGAAATGTCAAGAACTTTGTAGATCAGTAGCCCCTGAATTATTGTTGATGTTACCTTGCAAAATGTTCTTCTATGCTTCTATATTATTAATACTTATGACAATGAATTTTTCAAAGCTTAGGGCCTTCTCTTCGGGCTTCAAATTTAAAAATCACCATCCAATCCAATCTATACTTTTGAAAATAAAATATGCTCTAATGTAAAACAAAAATTAGTAACCAGGTTCAAAATAGTGTTTTAGCATTCGACCATTCACTGGCCCACCTTCTGCTTCTGTACCATCCATTTCTCTTAGGAAGAAAGCATTATTACCTTTGAAAGCATAAATGGCATATGGGCCTTTCCATAGGAAAACAAATTTTCCATGTTTACCTATGTCTTCCCTCCTTGAATCCCACTTGAGTACTTTGTCACCAAGGTAGAACTCTTCAGCCTTGGTTCTCTTATCAAAAATCTTTTTGATCCTTTCTTGCACAACTTGAGACTTGATATAGACCTCTTCCCTGGTTTGTTGAAGATGAATTGTTTGGTTGATTCTTCTTTGGATACTATTTGGTTCAACCTACAATTATTGAAGCAACTTCATTAGTGCTTTCCCAAGGAAGATGGAAAAGCAGCTTCCATCCCATAAACTAGTTGATAGAGAGAAGTACCAATTGATTTCTTAGTGGTTAGTCTATCTACCCATAAGGCATTGACTAGCTTCTTATTCCATATTTTCTTATTGTCCTCTAGAAACTTTGTGATGATGTTTACCAGGCTTTTGTTTGAGGATTCTGTCAGTCCATTTCCTTGAGGGTAATAGGCTGTGGAATGGCCCATACTTGTTGCAGAAATCTATCATTCTTTTGTATTTAAAGTTTGTTTCATTATTAGTAATGAGCTTAGTTGGACATCCAAATCTTGATATAACATTGGTTTCAAGGAAGGTTATGATAACAGTGTTTGTGGCTTGCCTTGAAGGTATGGCCTCTATCCATTTTGTGAAGTAGTCTATGGCTGCGAGGATCCATTTGTGTTGGGTAGAGGAGGGTGGGTGAATTTCACCAATGAATTTTAAACCCCATTGTTGAAAAGGTATTTTAGTAGAGATTGGCTTGAGGGGTAAAGGTAAAATATTTTTCTTTCCCTAAAAAATTTGACATTTGTGACAGGAGGTCACATATTTCTTGACATCAGAAAGAAAGGTAGGCCAGTAGAAACCAACTCTAAGAATTTTATCTGTAGTGGTCTTCTAGTAAAGGTGTCCTCCACAGTCACCTGCATGAAACTCTTGCAACACCTTGTCAGCTTCATCTTTTAATAAGCAATTGAGAAGAATGCCTTCATGATCTCTCCAAAACAAAGCATTGTATAATATACAAAATTTTAAGGATTTCATATTTAAAAACCTGCTTTTAGTCCTAGATAATTCAGGAGGAGCTTGTAAGTTCAGTAAAACATAAATGATATTAGCATACCAAGGTGATTCAATAAAGGCTTGGATGATTAGTGGAGTCGCCATCTCCTCTTCATTATCTATTTCTGCAATAAAGTTTATATCCAAGGCCTGACAGTTCGATTCATCCATGAGCTTGGCTGAACCTTGGTCCTTGATCAACTTGGTTTGATTTCTATATCATATTCTAGAATAGTAGCAATCCACTTTCCCCTCTTTCCATCTGGACCTTCCTGAGTTTGGATGTCTTTGACTATTTAATTAGGAATGTAGGCCACTATATGAGAATATAAGATGTATACCTTAAAATCCTTGATGGCTTTGACCAAAACAAAGCCTTGTTTTTCCATTATGTTATATTTCAAGGGGGCATCTCTCAGGGCTTTGCTAAAGAAAGCAAAAGGTTGTTCATAGCCCTGGTCATTTTTGTGCAGTAGAACTATAGCAATTGTGTGCTCAGAAGCAAAGGAAAATAAGATGAAATCTCTGTCAAATTTTGTACTGATTAACATTGGTGTTTTAGTTAAGGCTAGTTTAATGTCTTCAAAGCATTTTTTAGCCTCAAAAATCCATTTTATGGTTGAATCTTTTTTTAACATATTGTTGAGTGACCTAATTAACTCTGCTAAATTAGAAATAAATCTTCTAAGAAAATTAATTTTCCCTAAGAAAGCTTGCAATTCTCTAATGTTCCTCAGATGTTGTATCTATAAGATGGCTTCTATTCTTGCAGGGTCTATTCAGATATCATATTTTGAAATTATATTACCTAATAACTTTCCTTCTTCTAACCCAAACAAAGACTTCTTGGGGTTTAAGGAAATTCCAAATTTCCTGCATTTAATAAAATCTTGCCTTAGATGATCCAGATGTTGATTGTCAGATTTTGAAAATATAGTAACGTCATCTAGATATATCACAAGGAAATCAGGAATTTCTTTTTCAAAGGCTATATCCATAGCCCTCTAGAAAGTGGCTCCTACATCCATTAGTACAAAAGGAATTTTCACATACATGAATGTGCCCCAAGGAGTAGTAAAGGTAGTTTTGGGTTGGTCATTTGGATGAACCAAGATCCGACTATAACCAGAAAACCCATCGAACAATGAGATTTTGGTTGCTCCAACTACTCTCTATTAAATGTGGTTCATTTTGGGGAGAGCATAATTGTCTTTTAGTGACACTTTGTTGAGGTTTTTGAGATCCACAGAGAGTCTGATATCACCAGTTTTCTTCCTAGTTGGCATCAAGTTTGAGACCCAATCAGAAAATCTGATTGGTGCAATTATTTTGGAATAATACATCCTCTTAATTTCCTTTTCAATTGCAGGTAATAAAACAAGATGTATCCTTCTATGTTTTTGTTTGAAATACTTTTGATTTTCTTTTATAGGAATGGTGTGTTGTATGATGTTGGTGTCATAGGATTTGAGGTCCTCATAACTCCAAGTGAAGACATCTTGAAATTCTTTTAATAATTCAATGTATTTCACTTTTTCAGTTGGAGGTAATGATTTCGAAAGTTTGATCAATTTTGGATTTTCATTAGTGCCTATATTACACTCCTCTATATCAGATTTCAAAGGTTCCATTTTAGGTTTCCTAGGAACATCATTTGAATCAAACAAATCTTCCAAAGGGGTTAATCCCTTAGGTAAGAAATTATCTTTGATATTAATTACTTTGGTATCTTCACTGATTATTTCATCAATCTCAACTTGCTCTAGGTTTTCTATATCAGACTTAGTAAATTTAGTAGGATGAAATCTATCTATTTCTTTACCTTCTATCTGATTTATTTCTATCTCATTTTTAATGTTAGTATCTATTGATGTGTCAGTATCTATATTGCTATTTAAAAACTCTTCTTCTGAGATTAAAAACTTGTTTATCTACTTGTCATCAGAAAATATTTGCAAGTTCTTCAAATTATTAGGAATTGCAAGTCTGTGCCTAACTTCAGCAATGTACTAATGGTTAGGTTGGAAGGGTAACTTGCAGGTGCTGGCAAACATTTCTAAACTATGAGCCTGCATATTGTTCTTTCTAGGAATCACTGCAAGCTTAGTTTCTAGGAAAGCATTAAGTATTTCTACAATAGTTCCTCTATAACAACTTAATCTAGGGTCCTTTGTCATATATACAACATCAATCTGTTTTATAACTAGTTCATAGTCTCCCATGATAGAAAATCTTTTAGCTCCTAGGTTCCTAACTAATTTAAGACCTAAAATTAGTTCTTCATACTCGGCCATATTGTTAGTACATTTAAAATTCAATCTGTATGCATGGCCTTCTGAGTGATTATTCTCCAAATTATATATCCACAATCCCGCTCCTGCTCCAAAATTATTGACTGACCCATCAAACTCAATATGCCATAATATCTCATGCTCATAATTTTCATCATCTGGTGCAACAATAATTTCCACATTTATAGCAATTTGGTCACCTTGTTTATTGCAAAGTTCTAAAGTTTTGTTAGTTTCATTTTGAATAGAAACTATAATTTCTTTTGGTTCTGTATCAATACTGTCTATAATAGTTTCTTGTGTTTGATCAACATTATACAGGATAAAGGAATCAATTTCTGAATGTATAGAGTAGATAGGAAAGTTTTGAGGCCGATCCTGGCTACTTATCATGTATTTCATTAAGGTTACTTGGTACAGTTTCTTAGGTTGTCCAAAAATAGAGATTGTTGAATATGACATATCTAGTTGTAAAGATCCCTGAAGTTTGGTTCCCCATGATCTGGATAACAGCATGCCATACTTTGGTGGGATGTCAGCAACCACAATATCCATAAGAATGCTTTTGGCAGGATATTGAACTAAAGTAACACATAGGTCTTTAATCAGTCCTAGACACTTTAATTGACTTGATTCAAATGAGAATAATTCCTTGTAAGGCCTTGTAATGTCTATGTTTAATTTCTCCATTACTGATTTAGGCATTATGTTGTGGGAGGCCCCCGAATCCAACATTGCATTATGTAGAATTTTGTCATGGATGCTAAGGCTAATGCAGAAAGGTGGTACTCCTCCTTCTAGTGGTTTTCCATTAACATCTTGACCAAATATAAGTTCTGGTTGGTCATCAAACAGGTTGACCAAATCCTCATTTTCAACAATGTTTAAAGTCTAGTTTATATGTGACTTGTATGTTTCATGCTTGATTAGTTTTGTTAAAGGGACTGAAATCTTTAGCTTAGCTACCTCTGCTCCCAGATTAAATGGAAAAGCAGCTTTCTTTGTTTAAGGGTTTTGAATTTTCATATCAGGGATTTGAGTGGGATGGTCTTCTTTTCCTTTATTTGGGACCTCTTTATGTGGGTTTTCAAATCTGTTTTTTGAGGTTTGTCCACTGGTTCTTTAGGGGGAATTGAAGTGGATGGTTGATCATCAGAAGGTTGATTAGGGGTTATATCTACAATGGTGGGGCTAAAAGGATTCTGGTTCTATCTAGGGAGAATCTGGAGGATTTTAGAAACCGGGGCTTCTTTGATTTTCTTGGGTTTATTTGGCACTGTTTTCTTAGCTGGGTTGGGGATATCAACGTTCTTTTACTCCTTAGGTTATATTGTTTATGGACTTCAAAGATGGCAGAATCATATCCTTGTAATCAAATGACCCTCGAGACTGGATTTGCAATTGTTGTAGCATATGCAGTTCCTACTCATCTTGGGTTAGGAAAACAGTATCCTCATCATCTAATCCCATCAGGTTAATCTATGTATCTTGCCCTAGATCTTCTGGCTAGGATGTTTCTGCATAATTTTCTTGAAAAGGAGACCTTATATTCTAATCAAGTCCATTTTTTCTAGTGTTTTGGTTTCGGTCTTTTTTTAAATTTGGGTTTCTAACTCGAGGTGCTTGTTGGTTATCCCATTGATGTTACCTCTCCATATTATCTATTCTATCCATTACTTTCTCCATACTTTTAGCTAAACCATCTATTTTGAGGTCAAATGGTGAAGCTTCATCTTTTGAAGTTCCTCTCCTTTCATTCCTAACTCTAGCTCTTTTAGCTAACAAATTGGCTTCTACACTAACTGCTACACTTTGTATTTCCTCTAAGGTTGGGGGGTTTCTTTCCCTGAGTTCGTATGCCATGTCTGTGTCAAAACCATTAGGAAACTTTATTAATGCTAAGTCAGGTGGGGGTCTAAGATTAACTAGAATGGCATTATATATATTATTGAATCTAGTGCAGTAATCTTGTACAATTTCATTGGGCCCCCTTCTAATATTTTCATACTCTGAAAGGATCTGTAAGGGGTTCTTTTTCTTTTCCCATCTATTCAAAAAATATTGGTAAAACATATACAAATTATCAATACTATTAGCAGGTAATGCTATAAACCATTTCCTAACATCACCAGCCAAAGTCTGAGCAAATAGTCTCATTTGAACATCCCCAATATCAATTTCATGTAGTTCAAAGTAATCTGTTATCTTATTGGCATGGTGTTGTGCAGTGTAGGGTCCTATGCAATCAAATTGAACAATTTTACTTTGTTAGTCTGCTAGCATAGCACCAAGTGGAGTAGGTAAAACAATAGGAGCATATCTATTAGACATGGTTGTAAGTTGGGAGTGGTTGAGATGTGGGATTGAGGTACTTGGAGATGATGCAGTAGTAGATGATGAACTAGGACTGGTAGGTGATGAATCAGCAACGCTAGGTTGGTGAGGGAGTGAAGGTATAAATGGTGGTGGGGAATGGGCTTTAGAAGTTGAAGGGAACAACAATGAACTAAGAGTAGTGTACAATTGTTCAGAAAGCTCAGGGATCTTGGCAGTACTAAGGGATGATTGTGGAGAATTTAGAATGGATTCATCAATTGACTTGTTGGCCTTTTGGACTTCAAGGTCTACAATGAAATCAGGGTCTAGGACAGTATCATATATTTCACTTTCGGACTTTTCTTTAAATAATGACAAATCAAATTGCTCATCAAAGGGAAGATCTTCTAAAAACAACCACTCATCAGGACATGAATTAGCTTTAACTAAAGGTGTGTGACTAGCTAAACTTTCTTCCTTTTTGGATTTTCTTGAAATCAGGTTGGGATTATCAACTACTGGGGTAGGGTTTGGATCTGGGTTAGCCCTAGTATAATGAGTTCTCCTTGAAGCCATAATTTCAAAATTTTCCTAATTGTTTTCTTTCTATGAGATTTTTTTTTAAATAACTTCTAATAAATTACCTTGAGAGCCACAAAATACAGATTTAAAAATTTCTTAAAGCTTTATTAGGACTGAGGGTTTAAGTCCCCAGTATGGTTGCCACTATGTTATCACTCAGAACTTTTCCCAAGAAGTTATCAAAAGAAGGAAAAGACAGAGGTAACCACAAACCAATCTTTTAAGTATAGGCTCTAGCCAACCTATGACTCAGAGAGGGCTCTCTCTATCTGATTTAGCTTTGTTTCCTGAGATTTTAGGCTAATTCTTGAAGTTTAGGGGGTTTTGATTTGTATTGAATGTTGGATGGTAGAATCCTTAAAACAGATGTATATAATGATGTCTCTGGACTATTGGGCTATGGAGTCAAGGAAGGGCAACAGAACTGGAATTAACTCATTAAAGGGAGTGTTCAAAGGGAAATCTAGCAAAGTGAAGTGCAGGCCTTAGGGCTTAATAGGTGAGGTAATCTCAACCAAGGCGAGAGAGAACTTAAGAATTCTCAGACCGGGATTAAAATGAGGAACAGAGGATAATCATGAGCAAAGGGCAATTAAGAATCCTTTTGCTATAGATCAGAGGGAGAATACCTAACTAAGGAGCAATCAAGAATTCCTTAACTTCGATAATTAGCAGAAAACATTAAAATGCATAATAGTTAAAACAGAGTGCAATGAAGCAAATTCTGAGATATCATTCCATGTTATAGCATTCAGATTTCAGATACATTAAAGATTGTGGGAAAACTTTTAAATAAAGATAACAACACAAGAGAAAAATACCTATCTGTACTTCACTTCACACATGAATCGTGTGAAATGTCTTGGCTTTATTCATTAATCCAACTTGTTGACGCAAACAATAATACAATAGCTTATAGTCTTTCGATCAAGAGAGTCTATAGAAATGTCTAAGAATCCACCCTACATACTTTGAATTGTGAAGTATTTATACAAAAAATATTTACAAAATATCTCAAACTAACTTGAGATTTAATCTAGGAAATACAAATATCTTCTTGCAAGAAGATAGAGACAACTATTGAACTATTTCGTGTTGTCCCTTTTTATGTGGTACTGTTGGCTTTTATGGTTGGATTTGCAGCCCTCTGTGGTGGCTTACAGTTGTGGTCCTTTACACTGGAATCTTTGTCAAATTTTATATTTCACTTGATACTCTTTGACCTTGATACTCATTGACCATGCTGCCCTGTTTTCATCTGTTTACCTGGTTGTTCTCATTTTTACTGCACAGTAACATTTTACTATAAATTTCTCATAGTAAATCAATCATCTTTTAGCACCATCCTGCATCAGGTAATTTGACATTCATCATCCACCTATAGATCTCATCAGCTTCAATATACTTCTCAAAATTGGGCTTGGTAAGGAATAAGTGTTTTATTTCATGGTCAAGAACAAACAAGTTTTCAAATGTGTTATACAAAACTTTGCATATTGGCAGTGCTTTTATGGATGAAGTACTAGCTTGTTCCTTAGCCAACGATCTAAGTCTATTACCAAAGTCCAACCATGTCATGAGTTTTTCATTAATGACCAATGGACTAGGCAATCCTTTCCCTCTCAAAATTTGGAATTTAGCCATGAATCTATCTATGGCCACCTGCATGTTGTGGCATTTTTCTTCTAAGTTCAGCATTAGGTTTCTTTTGGAAAGGACCTTCCTTATTTCCAAAATGGTTTCAGTGCTATCCTCTATGTCTATCTCATGGATTTCATACCTGTTCTTGTTGTTGAGGAAGTGGGTGAGTCTATTGGCATCCTCAGGCATGTCTCCCAAATCCTCCTTTACTTTCTGGATAGCTTCCATAGCTATCTTTATTAATTCTGTTCGTTCAAAAATAACTTGAATTGATGACCAAATATCATTGACAGAGTCAACGATATTGGCCTATAATAGTTCCTTGGCCTGTCCAATGGGTTTCTCCAATGTTAGGTCTTTTTCCAAGGCTTTGACCTTTTCACTCATCCTGTTTTCTTTCTGTGCCTCTTCCTTTTGCATAATTTGTGCAAGTTTATAATCAGTCCCTAAACTTGCCACGTTTTTCTTTAGTCTATTAATTTCATTACCCTGAATTGACATCTCTTCCATGGCTCTCACTAATTCTGCTGACTTTTCTCCTGATGCATCTACTACTGTTGTAGTAGGTGGAGCTGTTGGTGCAAGTGAAGCTGCTAGTGTAGAAGGGACTATTGTAGACATAGTAGGGATGATGTTTGCAGAAGTTGATGTAATGTCAGTTTGTTTCAATTGGATCAAGCTATCCAATTCTTTTTTTGTCTCCCTGAGTTGATCATTGAATTTTAGGACCAAGTCCATTAACTCTTCATGTTTAGTTTGGTTCTCTATGACATCAAGTGTTTGAGGATGTTGCAGCTGAGGTATCTTCAATTGCTTCTTCAGCGTAGCAATATCATCATTATTCTTCTTTATCAGCTGCTCAGTAGCTTTTATATCCTTGGGATCATGTCCCAACTCAATAACCAAGTCTTCCAAATACTTAATCCTCGTATCCTTGGCCTGTGAAGAGGCCTTCTCTAATTGATATTATGTTGAAATTTTGTTCAATGAATTTTGTAGCTGATGGGCAGCTATAGGTTTACCTATGAGGGTGGATTATATCATCTCTCTAGCCTATTTATGTAGTTCTATCTAGTATATGGGATGAATATCCCTTGCCAACACTTCAAAGTTAACCCTCTTGAAATTTGATGTTCTTTTGGGCTGCTGTGTTGTAGGTTTGATAAAGGACATCTACATCTTTACCTCTTTGATGTCAAAGGCTGACATTAGCCTTGTTTGATTTGTGGGAGTGAGCTTCAGGTATTGAGCATATGTTTGGGCTTTAAGCCTCTCATTTCTCATTATAATTTCTTTATACCTGTCCTTTAAGTCTTAGTCTTTGTCTACAGGCCTACTAAAGGAAGACACTTCCACACTAAGCTGCATTTCTAACATCTGAGTCTGTGATGTGGAAGGCTCTTATATGTCTTCATATTGAGTTGTGGGCCTGCTTCTATCTACGTCTGCATTGGTAACTTGTGCTGATCCTTCTGTGTATTCCTGTTCAAAGGCTGGATTGAGCCTTTGCCTCTTGCTGTGACTTGTTTCCTGTTGCAAATTAGAGCTTTCCATTCCTGAAGTGGAAGCTCCCTCTCTGTTTCTTTTTCAATTTTTCTCCTCATTCTGAGGATTCTGCATGATTGGAGGGGTGCTCATGGCTATTTCTTGCTCTTCTGGTACTTGCAAGAAAGTGCTCTCATCAAGCTGTTTTCCAAATCAATAAGAGCATTTTCTACATCTGCCCTTGTGCTGTCTCTGCCTACTAATGTGTTTTCCACCCATTATGTTTGATTTGCATATGCCTTTATTTTAGGGGTGGTGGATGAAAGGTCCTAGTTTGACCTTTTTCCTTTTCTTGGTAATGAATTCTAAAGGGTCATATATCCATACAAAACTCCTTTGCAATTTCATTCTTTGCAGGATTAGGTCTGCCTCTTTCCTTACCTCTCTGGAATTGCATATGAAGGGACCTAATTGGTCTTTGATTTTTAAATAGACCTTCTTCTTGGCATTGAAAAAGTTGACTTCATCTGCATTGATGATCTATCTGTAATATTATAAGGCAAACAACCTCATAGGGAGGTATCTTGGAAACTTATATGGTGCAAGCAAGCAACCATATATTCTTATTTCTGTGTAGTTTTGGTAAAGTTACCAATCACCCACTTTGGGTTGCTTGGAAAGTTGGAGGACCCTTCTTATCTTTGGACTTATCCTAGGTGGAGGGTTTTCAGTGAGAATAGTCATGATTGGATACACAAAAGAATCTATGAAGTCTGAGTATGTATATGGTGATCCAAACACATGGAAAAGTGGGGTCCAAAAAATGATAGATCTAGGTTGACCCCTAGTGTCAAGCTTCTGGAGAGTGAAAGGAAACTTATCCGACTGATAGTACAAAAATAGATGGTACAATACAGAAGAGTATTTGAATACCCTCTCATTGCCCATTCTTGTGAATTTCTCATGCATTCTATCAGCTATGAAACTGGTAAAGTCATATATGGTTGTAGGAGGCTACCCTGGGGTATAAATGGACATGAAAGAAAGAATAAGTTCATCAATGTATTTACTGGTAAAGTAACCCAAAACACAAGATATCATGGTTACAATGTTTTGGCCCCATTTAGAGAAAATGGTTGCTACATATGAAGGAGGATCCTTAGGGATGTGTTTATCCTCTCTAATGAAGGTTTGGAACAACTAGGCCAATTTTGATGGGCTTAGCTTGGGATACTAGTCCAACAGGTCTCCAATTGAGAATGGGGTTAGGTTTGGCCCTAGTTGGAATTGCAACATTTCATTAATGGGCTCGGTTGTGATAGTGAATAGGATCTTCTGGTCATGAGACATGATGGCTCTATGGCTGGGGACGTAGCATGCATAGCACATATGAACCACTTCTGGAAAGATATGAACTTGGGGGAACTGGTATCTGGGTAAATTGGACTCCTAAAGGCCAATATCATCTGTATGGTTCAAGTATCTGTCTTTTCTTAAGCAATGAATTTTAAGTAGGAGCTCTATTGTAGTTGTGTCTTTGATTTGGAAATCCCTGTCAACCAGGGGAAGGTGGTCCAGGTCTAGGTGTGGAGTGGTAATGTGTCTAATGTCCATTGTGACAGGACCAGCCCTAATTCAATTCTTGTGGATTTAAATTATGCTTTGGGGAGTTTTATCAAAGGTTTTTAAAACTTTTCAGAGGGTTAAGGCAAGCAATTCTTAAATTGGTAGTATTTTTACTCAATTTCTTAATTCAAAATATTGCACAAGCTAAAGGTCTTGAAATTTGCATGAGTAAGAGGTAATTTTTGGTGAAATACCTAGAATTAAGAAATTTGGCTCTGAAAATGGTGTTTCGCGGTAGCTACAGTAGTTGGTGTGGTCCTGGTATGGTCTGAAAAGGTTGGTTGGGTTGTCTACAACGTCTTCTGGAGTGGAATTGGAAGTCTCTTGATAACTTCTACATTTATAGTGGTCGAAATGGTTTACACAGCTTACAAAGAGAATGCGCGGAAAAAAGGAAAAAAGAGGGCTTCGTTGAATTTTATTTAGAAAATCATTAATTTTGGCGGGTTTCACTTTCGAATGAATAGTTGATGGTTTTTTGGTTGAGTGGGGGAAATGGTTTTGGAGGCTCATCGCACCAGTTTTGTGGTGCAGGCGGTTTTTGGGAGGGGTCACTCGATGCCATACATCGGCTGACATGTAGTGTTGGGGCCTAGGAGAAAAACCACTTTATCGGGCGATTATTGTTCAACCATCGGGCGCGATTGATATGACTGTGCGTCGTTGGATGTGGGGGAGGGATGATTAACAGTAGTTAGGAGACAAAGCTGCGCAGGGAGAAATGACGGAAGTTGATGGGGGGGCTAGGGATTTAATTATGGCAATTTAGGATTAGTTTAGGGACTAATCCTGGGTTAATTGATCAGGCCGAGCTTAATGAGGGATTAGGGAGTCAAGTGAGGCCGATGTGGGATTAACTTAAGTTTTACTAGGGTTAGGTAAATTAAGTGAAGTTATATCGAGATAAGGGGTAGTTTATATTAGTTTTTATTTAAACTAAGGGGTTGGGGTATTTTATATAGGGTTTTAATTATTTACGGGAAAAGGGTTATAATGGGTTTATATAATAGAGTTAGTTAATTAATATGAAAGTGATGGTGGAGTGGATTTTCTTAAGTAAAAAGGGGGTTAAGTGTATGCGATTGCGCGTTTTGATTTATACTTAGGATAAAAGATTTTGGTGGGTTTTTTGGTGAAATAGGATTTACATGGGGGAGAGTCACTTTTCCTAGGTAAACAGTTTTTAAACCTTAGGAAAAATGGATTTTCTTAGGATAATGAGGGGAAATGGATTTTATGAAGGGGGAATGAGTTTTTATGAAGGGGGTTCTAGTACTTGTCCCCCTAAGTCATTAAGCCGAGGGTCCAGTCCCTCCAAAAGTTAGAGAAATGCTTTGAGACTTTTTGACTAGTAGGTTTTAAGTACTAGAACTTATTTATGGGTAGTTAGTGAAGCAAAGGGGTGAAATGAATGAGGGGGTGTTAAATAAACCATATTGTGAACCATTGTCTTTTCTTTTTTTAATGCTTATGCATATTTGAAAAATGCATTTGAAACAATGACATAAGTTCTTTTGTATAATCACATGATATTTCTACAACCTTTCTACTTCTTACCCATTTACTCATCCTACCACTTTTTCCTTCACTTTATTTGCGTGCATTTAGGTTAGCAAACCCTTATCAATATTTTTCTTTTCTTTTACAAATTAAACTATCTAATTCTAACCTTATGTCATCTAAGGGCTCAGATTAAACTGATGAGCTCCTTTTATTTACTCTACCTATCTAATGATCTGCCAAGATTACACTGTTTGGTCAGATTTTATTCTCTAACTATAAAAATAAAATTTAAAACATGAAATAGCCAATTTTAAACATTTTGACTATCATGGATTGTGGCATGAGTAACAAGCTACACACAATCATTTATTATACATAAAAGTAAATAGTAGTGGCACTTTGACTTGCTCACTTTCATGGCCTATTTTTGTCTTTTGGGGTTCATATATTCTCATTTTTTTTGCCTTTTCTTATTCTTTTTGTCCTTTTCTTATTCTTTTTTTCCTTTGTTTATTCTTTTAGGACATACCCTCTTTACATTTTTTAATATTTTAATATGGAAAACATTTGCAGAAAGCAAAGGTATGTACAATATTACAAGGCTTAACCTTAGTCATTCAAAATTATGACCCCTATTGATATAGGAACTTAATAGGGGGTCACTGGGTGGTTTTAGGGGGGCGAGTATCCCCCCTCTATGGGGTCTGGGGCAACGCCCCAAAAAATTTTCTTTTGGACCCTATATTAAGTTGGGCGGACCTACCTATGGTTTTGGACGTGATGGTTTTTAGTCCATGGTTTTGGATGTGACAATTTTCGGTCCATGGTATTGGATGCTTCAGCATGTATAAATATGTATTGTAACATTGAAAGGAACATAATGAAAAATCAATCTAGTAGTCCTAGTTTTGGGATCCAGGGGAAAATCTCTATGTATATGTGTTTTATGTGTTATTCTCTCACACTGTTTATTTTCTATGTTTTAGAATTCGTATGCAGGTAATTTCTGTATGGGTTAAAACCTACATTTGGTATCAGAGTTGTTTTGGCTTCAAGGGGATGCCTTTGTTGCTGAGGGGTTTCACTCAGGCCTGTGGTAGACCCTCTTCAATGGGAGATCTGCAAAATCAATTCTGGTGGTGAAATAAGATGACGAGTAGTGGAAAGATAGAGATCGAGAAATTTAATGGTTAGAGTTTTGACTTGTGGAAACTCAAGATGGAGGATCTGTTGGTGGATAGAGATCAATGGATTGGGGTAGATCTGGTACTAAAGCAACGAGAGTGTACGATGAAGAATGAAAGAAGTTGGATCGGAAGGCAAAGAGAAAAATATGATTGTGTGTCTCAGATTCAATATTGTTGTATGTATCAAGGGACGCTACGACGAAGGCTTTCTGGGACAAGTTAGGTACTTTGTATCAATCTAAGTCTTTGGTCAATAAACTGTTCCCATGGAAAATGATGTATAACCTGAGGATGAAAGATGGAGACTCGGTGACAGAGCATATGAATGCATTTAAAGCTCTCGTAAGTTAATTATTGTCTGTTGATATTAAAATTTCAGATGAAGATAAGTGCATCAGTTTGTTGTGTTCTCAACCAGACTTGTGGGACAGTCTGGTTATTGCAATAGGTAGCAATGCAACTGCCTTGCAGTTTGATGAAATAGTCTCATCCTCGCTAACAGAGGAGATGAGACAGAAAAATATGGAGATCCAGAATGGTGATTCCTTGTCTGTACAAGGACGGTCTCGGAATAGAAACAAAAATAAGTAATCGAGTGGGAGATCTAAATCTAGAGGGAGACCTAAATCTCCAAGAAAACCTGTAAAGGTGGTTCGCTGGAAATGTGGAAAAGAAGAGCACTACAAAAGGGACTATAAATCTAAAACTCTTGACAAAGGAAAGGGATGTGATGATGCTCCTTCTGCAGAGGAAAAAGCCACCTCAGATGAAGGTGGGGATGTGTACTTGGCTTCTTCAAGTACACATGTAGATCACGAGGCATGGTTGATTGACTAAGGTGCATCCTTTCACTTCACACCCCATAGGGAGTGGTTCTATGAGTATGAGAAATATGATGGTGGTGATGTATTCTTAGGGGATGAAGTTGCAAGGTGGAATGGTTAGAACACTTTTGGGTGTTCTACATATTCTTGCATTAGCTAGAAATCTGATTTTTGTAAGCAATATCGATGATGCAAGTGTAAAAACAGTGTTCGAGAAGGATACCTGCAACATGGTTTGGGGAGCACTGGTATTGATGCGGGGAGTTCAAATTGGAACTCTTTACAAGCTGCGAAGTAACACTATTGTTGATGCGTGCAACAATTATGTGGTTCCTGAAAGTGGAGCAGAAAATCTAGTGGTCTCTGGAGAGAAGACCATGCTATGGCATCAAAGGCTTGGACATATTGGAGAGAAGGGTCTTTTAATACTTCATGGTAAAGGTATGGTAGAAGGTATGAGTAATAACTCTCTGGATTTTTATTTCTATGAAAATTTTGTATATGGGAAGCAGAATCACGTGAGTTTCCCCTCTGGTGGTAAGAGGGTGAAATAGATATTAGAGCTTGTGCACAGTGATGTGTTTGGACCTGTGAAGATTCCATCACTGGGTAAGTTTGTGTACTGTTTATCATTTATAGATGACTTCTCAAGCAATACATGGATATATTTCCTTAAGAATAAATCTGAAGTCTTTAACAGGTTTAAATAATTTAAGGCTCTGGTGAAAAACCAGACAGAGAAGAAGGTAAAGGTGCTGAGGATAGATAATGGTGGAGAGTTTTGCAGTAAGGAATTTGAAAAATTCTGTAAGAAGTGTGGTATAGCATGGCAGAAAACTACTCCATACACACCTGAAAAAATGGAGTTGCAGAAAGAATGAACAAGACGTTGATGGAAAGGGCAAGAATCATGCTTAGTGGTGTGTGAGGATAGGAATTTTGGGCAGAGGTGGTGGAGAGAGCATGTTACCTGGTCAACAGATCACCTTCATTAGTGTTGGAGGATAAGACTCCACAAGAGATATGGACTGGTAAGAAACCCTCTCTTTCACATCTGGGGGTATTTGGATGTGATGCATATGTACATGTTCCAAAGGAGAAAAGAACCAAGTTGGACAGTAAATCTGAAAAGTGCATCTTTATTGGGTATAAGGATGGTGTAAAGGGTTATAGGCTTTGGAACCCAGTAACAAGGAAGGTTGTGTATAACCGAGATGTGGTATTCAGAGAGGTAAAAGATGCTATTAAACATGAAGTCCCATCAAAGGAACCTGAGAAGATAGAGTTTGAGCTAAAAGAGGAAGAATCAGACTCTACAATAGAGGATGAATCAGAAGATGAAGAGCCACAAACTCCGGGTGTGAGAAGATCAGTTCGAGAAAGAAGGCAGCTAGAAAGGTATAGTCCATCTGCTTTCTATTCAATTTTTTTTTTATCTATTACTGATGATGATCCCAGAACTGTGAAGGAAGTAGTAGATTTAGAGGATGGAAAACTCTAGAAAGAGTTCATGGTTGATGAAATGGCATATTTGCAAAAAAATGAGGCTTTGTATCTGGTGGAGTTGCCAGCTGGAAGGAAACCCATTGGTAGCAAATGGGTATTCAAGAAGAAGACAAATGCAGAAGGAAAGTTAGAGAAATACAAAGCTCGGTTGGTAGCAAAAGTTTATTCCCAATGGCCAAGAATTGATTTTGGTGATATTTTTCTCATGTTGCCAAGATAGCTTCTATTATATTACTTTTATCTGTTGCTGCTACTTTTGATTTTGAGGTAGAATAGATGGACGTGAAGACAACATTTCTTCATGGGGATCTAGAAGAGGAGATCTACATGAAGCAACCTGAATGTTTTGCAGTGAAGGGTAGGAAAGAACTGGTATGCAAGTTAGAGAAGTCTCTGTATGGGTTAAAACAGTCACCAAGGATGTGGTATAAGAAATTTGATACGTTTATATGGGGACTTGGCTTAACCAGAAGCAAAGCAGATCACTGTGTGTATTTTAAATTAATTGGTGACTGTGTTATTTATCTGGTCTTGTATGTGGATGATATGTTGCTGGTTGGAAATGATAAAGAAATTATCCAGGATTTGAAGACCTAATTGTCCTCCAAATTCAACATGAAAGATCTTGGTGCTGCAAACTATATGTTGGGCATGGAAATTAAAAGAGATTGGGCAAAGAGGAAGCTCTGGTTAAACCAGAGGAAGTATCTCGAGACAACACTGCAGAGGTTTAATATGAAGCATAATAAACCAGTGAAGGTTCCTATTCATGTAGGTGTAAAGTTATCTTTCGAACAGTGTCCCAAGACACAAGAGAAGGGAGAGGACATGTCTAGTGTTCCATATGCAAGTGCAGTTGATCATCTGATGTATGTGATGGTTTGTACTAGACCAAACATTACACATGCAATGGGAGTATTAAGCAGGTTTATGTCAAAACCAGGGAAGGAGCAATGGACATCATGGAAGCGGGTTTTCAGGTATTTGCATGGAACTAGTGATTATGGCTTGTGTTATCAAGGAATACCAGGATTGGACAGAGTGTTGGATATTCATGGATTTGTTGAAGCAGACTGGGCTAGAGATCTAGATTAGAGAATATCTACAAGTGGGTATGTGTTTAACCAATTTGAAGGTGCAGTCAGTTGGATGAGTAAGAAACAATTAGTAGTAGCACTATCAACTATAGAGGCAGAATACATGGCAGCCATTCATGCAAGCAAGGAAGCGGTTTGGTTGCATATATTGTGTTCAAGTATGGGGTTAGTACAGGGAGCTATAAGGATAGACTGTGACAAGCAAAGTACAATTTTCTTGGCAAAGAACCCTGCTTATCATTCAAAGACAAAGCACATTGATGTTCAGTATCACTTTGTGAGGGATATGATAGAAGAAAAAAAGGTGTTGCCGGTAAAGGTGGACACTTTGAATAATACTTTAGATGCATTGAAAAAATCTATGATCTCTGAGAAGTTCTCTTTGTGTAGAGAAACAATGGGCATTGTAGGGCTGGATAAATGACTAAGCTCTCTTGTGGCCCCCTATGGAAAGAAAACAAGAAGTGGGAGAATGTTGGGTTATCTTATATTCTTTCCACGACTAGGTGATGTAGTTAATCAAGGGCTTAGACGGGGGGCAAAACCCCCCCCTTCGTTGTGCCAATTACATAGCGAGGGGCTCACAAGGGGTTTGAGGGGGGCTAGTAGCCCCCCTCTATAGGGTCTGAGGCAACGCCCCAGGAAATTTGTTTTTCGACCCTATATTAGGTTGGGAGGACCTACATATGGTTTTCGACGCAATGGTTTTAAGTCCATGGTTTTGGATGCGATAGTTTTCGGTCCATGGTATTGGATGCTTCAACATGTATAAATATGTATTGTAACATTGAAAGGAACATAATGAAAAATTAATTTGGTAGTCCCGGTTTTGGGATCCAGTGGAAAATTTCTGTGTATATGTGTTTTATGTGTTATTCTCTCACATTGTTTATTTTCTATGTTTTAGAATTTGTATGTAGGTAATTTATGTACAGGGTTAAAACCTACAGCAAGGAGGAGAATTAGTTACATCATCCACCCACGTAGAATTGAAGAAGGCAATATTAGATGAAGTATTGTCCCTTGACATAGTGATGCAAGCGTTGTATTCCATATTTGGTACCATGCATAAGGCAGTTGTCGATCTCAACGGATGGTAGCAGTGATGTGCTAGAAGAGCATGTATATTGTCAAATGTGCATGCTTCTGTTGATTACATGAAAACATGTAAGATGAGATATAAGGGAGCCCCACTTCACTTGCCTAAGAGGATGAAGCCGAGAGTGATCAGGCTCAAGGCACACATCCGGAGTCAAATCCAGAACTATGAAGAGATCCCACATCTCATCACTAGTATATGAGCTTCCCATGCACGTGTATTCAAGAGTATGGATGTTGTGGTGCAAGCACATGCAATCCCATCTATTGGGACTCTCACCCAGGTGAAGACAAAGGCCCAAGTCTGACTAGAGCTTGACTCGTACTTCGACGAGCTGATGCGCATAACCACCATCCCAAAATTGTCAATCAATGCATACACCATGCACAAGTATGTTACTGATCCAGTCATACTGAAGACAATGATGCACATGCTAGCAAACAAGTTGGACGTAGAAGCCCGAGTAGCATACCTGGATGCTATGGAGGCAAGCGTGAGGTTCTAGAAATATGCCACCTTGGAGTACACAGACACCATCACAGACTACCGATCTTGGCATCAGTTTGCTACTGTTGATCATCATGAGGATGTTGAATTGTTGGACTTCCCATGATTGTCCGAGTCATAGTGACGTCTTGCATGGCTTGCTCAAGCCATTTTTTCTCACATGGGTACATGTGCATTGTAATGCAACGTCTTGCCAAGTGTAAGTTCAAGTGTTGATAGTTGGATGTGACAGTCATAGAGTAGATTAAGAGTCATGAGGGTAGATGAACTATCATAAAGGGAAATTTCAAGGGCCACCCCACCCTTTGCTATTGTTGGGTGTGGATCCTGATTATCTTCTGTATTCAAAGGTTTCAGTCGGATGTATACCCCAAGAAGATTGTACACCCCTCCACGCGGGGGGGGGGTGCGAGGGGGACTTGTCCCCCCCCACGTGGGTTCGGGGAGGGCGATCCCCCCTAGTTGGGGGGTCCGGGGGCCAGTGGTCCCCCGGCGGGGGCTTGGGGGTAGTGCACGTGAAGCTAAAAGTAGATGTAAAATTGCCTTGTAAAAGTATAGTAATTTCTAGTCAATCTAGACTGTTCATTAGGTGGATGATCTAACGGTAGAAGTTATGTTTAGTTTAGGGTTTTTTGTCCTAGAAGGCAACCCCTCGCTATATATGAAGGAATTGTATTGCATCTATATATATCTAAATATTTGTATTCTAAGTGAGGAAAAGAGAGGAGATTGAGAGCGAAGAGGGAGTTACAGTGGATTTGTTGTAGGTTGTATCTCTTCAGTTTGTTGGAAAATATAATAAAAGAAGGACTGGCTGTTTCTCCGTGGACGTAGCCCAAACTGGGTGAACCACGTATATCTATGTCTCTCTTGTCTTATGCATTATCTGTGTTTATATTTCTGCAATATTTTATGTGTTTCATTGCTCTGTAATATATAATTTTCTAATAGCTATAAATAGTCCCTTATAACTCATTATAAGGGATTTTGGTTAGCCAAACTTCGATAGGAGTATCTTAGAGAAAGCTCTGATAGTATTGTAACGCGTCTTGTCTTCTCCACTGCGCAGAGATAGTATATCTCTTTGGAGGAGCAGGTAGTTGTGGCTATAACATTCCGCCATCGGAACTAGTGGTTGGACATGGATGTATTGTATGACTAGAACTTACACTTCTTAATATAATAGAGCTAACATGTTTCATGCAGATGTTGCATTATATTCCAGCTATGTTGTTTATTCTAAATAACATATGTATTTATTTTCTTATGCATGCATGTATGGACTATTTTGTATAAGTACGTATGAATCTTTCTGAAATGTGTTGTTTTTTTAAGAATAACTTTGGATTTCTCGCTAACTTTCCTTCCATGTTGTGATGCATCTTCGCTCGTCTGTTCCCTTCCAAGCCGCAGACTATTACAGGTTTCTAAGGGGCACATTCACCTCACCCTCAGTGTGTTAGAACCTCTCCTACATCTTCCTTGACTTACTGTAGTTGTCACACCCTTGCTACCAATAGTGACATCTTACTTGCCTTTGTGCGAAATCGCGGTCAAGGCATTACCGTATGACCCACTGCTAGGACACCTACACCAAATGGTCTGAGGTCTAATTGGAACTTCTTACCGGGGGGATACCCTGACATGTTGGTGGGTCCAACACTGTCAACATTTTTGGCACTAGAAGCAGGGTCAGATGACAAGCTATGTCCTCTCATCCTGTTTTGAACCTTTTCATATATATCATGGAGTCGTGCACTCTCTTCCCTCCATGATGTTTTTCACATGCCTTATCTACTACCATCATGAGGGATTTTTTCGATTTCTTGTCCACATACATGTATGATGGTGAAGGTGAAGTTTCCTGGCCTAATTTCTTACATGAATTCCTTTCCATGCTTCATGAGGAAGATGGATGTTTTGATGAACAGGCTAGTTTGCTACTTGCATACACACTTCGCAAATCTCAACATCGGTGGTTGTACAGCCTACCAGCTAATAGCATGCACTCACTTGAGCACTTTTGTGATCTCATTAAAGACACTTTGTTTCATTTTGATCCAGAACATCTTCACCAAAAATTGTTACAACAATGGAAGGCTCTAGATGAATTGCCTATGGATTTTTGGCAGTACTTTCGTGATTTGCAGTTTCAAGCTCCAACGAGCCAGATGAAAATTTTCTATCTTCGGGACCAATTCGAGTATTTCCTTAATAAATCTACTTATCCAAAGAAGTGGTTTGAACTCAAGCCTCACTCAACATTCTTCATTGATGGAGCTGCACAATCATAGATGGACATGCCCATTGTCACATGTGGATGTCCGACATCCCCTAATCAAACAGTTCCACCACTGTAGAGTGACGTGGGAGATCATGCTCACACATATGTTCAACTGTTACATCCTCCCAACATCACTGCACTTAATTTTTGCATAGATTTGGTTGTGAGTCCATCAAGTTTTCATATGCATTTCACACCACAACCTCTAATTTTGTACTCGGTTGTTCCTTGGATGATACTGTCTTGTGTTCTTCCATTCTAGACTCTACACTTGTTGTGAATGAAGATCAAGCCATTGATAGAGTTGGTTTTGCACAACAAATGTGCACTATCATTCATGAAGAGTATGACTGGGAGCTTGAGCATCAAAACTTGGTGAAGGATGACTCCCTTTTGTCAGAGCCCCCTCTGTTCTTTCCTCATATCTTTGATGAACCTGCCATCCATGATTTCGCATGTATATCTTCATCTACAAATACACCCATCGTTGATCACTCATAAGACACACCAAATGTCATTCCATCATATGAAAATAGAGAGGATGAGTTATTCATTGAAACTCCACTTGATATTTCATCGCCCTTTTCCGGAAACACAAAGGATGAATTTGTTCACTTCTCATCTACCTGTCTATTTGATTCATCAGATCATGAGGATACCGATGAAATCATTGATTTTTCTAATCGTGGTTGTCGTGATCCATTTACTTCCATATTCGATCATGATTATGATTCTATCGCAGTTGATTTTTTGAAGCCACTAATTTATGATGATCTATCTGACGATGAATTCGAAACCCCCCAGACTATCAAGGCACTTTAGCTCAAGATGATGGTTATGTCAAGCCCTTGCTATCCTCAGGTTGGTTTCACTTCCAATTAGGAAATTTTTCAATCACCTGAGGCTCCTCATCACTCATATGTATGAATTGAAGATCAATCTCACATGCAGATCATACTTCCTCCACCCGAACTACACGATCCCATTGCTCAAGCATTGGAGAAATCTTACATTGCAAGCACACATGCACGGTGCAAGTTGTCTTTGTTTCTTTCATTTGCTTTCATGTCAAATTCAATATTATTCATATTCTTCAAAGATGCATGCAATGTCGCACAACACGGTGACAAGTCCACAGACCACATGTCATGTACATGCACTTACTTATGTCCTATGGACATTTCAAAACATGAAGTGTGTTTTTCTTCATTGTTATATCTTTCTTGTCTATTGGTTCGCACAACTCGGTTTCTCACAGACCAAGCCTTCACCAACATGGGTCAACCAATGTGCCAGTGGTTGCATTGGAAATATCACTTCTCGTGATCAAGCCCATGCAATGTTAGCTTAGGAGTAGGAGTAGTGTTTGATTTCAATTTGTTTTCTTGCATGTTTGTTTTCTTACTTGCTTTTGTTGTTTGTTTGCCTGCTTGATTGCTTACTCGCTTTGCATTTTCTTCTGCTTCTACTTTTCTTTTTCATTTGTTTGCTTGTCTTGATCGTAGGTTAGTTTCACATGAAACCATGTATGACTCTTGAAACAAGTTGGGTAAATTAGAGGAGGCCTTGTGCAGCTATCACTACTTGGTTATCTATCATCCTACCTCTATATGAAGAAATTGTTACTTTTAGTCCATGATACATCGATGGAAAATACATACTGTTCAAAGTGAACCTTGGTGAAAACACAACGCTTGTGCACTAACTAGTGTCACCTACTCTAGTTGGTTGTTTTGGGTTAACCATTGACAACTCATTCCAACAGAGTAAGGTGAAGGGGGAAACCTTAACAAGCACGTCAGAGGTATATTATAAACTACTTCTCTAAATGAACAACCTCTTCTGATCTCAATAAGTTGGAATCCCTCTTCCACTTCTGAAAGAATAAGTGCTATGCATAGTTATGAAAAAATGAAAAAAAATAAACAGTGAAAAATTTGTAAAATGAAAATGAATAATGCAAAAAAAGAGAGGCTTCCTGCATAGAGAGGTGATGCAAGTAACTATGCCAGGGTATTGACCAAGTTCGCTGGCAATGGAGCGATGCTTGTGTTCCCATGTGACTCCACTAGGGTACTATCCAAACCTTTTGGCAGCGAAGCGAAACTAGAGATGAAACTAAAACTCTTACGACTATACTGCTTGTGCACTAATATACCCCTCAACCCCAATCAAAACAACTGTGTTGCCTTCGCTTGGAATGTGTGTCAATCGACCAAGAGCTTGGCAGATGCTACATCTCACAATGTAGCAAGTGTGAAACCAAGACGGACTGAGAACTGAACACTACTTCTAGAGGTTTTAGACTCACTTTTCATGAACAAGGTCCATTCAGAGAGCTGGAGTTCTACCAGTGTGTCGCCAAGTGTTGTAGCAGCTACAACCACCCCCCAAAATGTTTCCTTAGCTTCGTTTTGGAGCCTCCCTACCAACCTTTCATAGTTGCATGTCTTTCTTCATCAAGTACACAAGATTTAGTGATTTTCTTACAGAATGGCAGCCTTTCCATCAAAGCTTTTTGCATTCCCCTCACAAGCTGTTTCTTCAGACTTGGTCCAGTTGCAGGTTGAGTAGCTCCCTCAAGAAATTTCACAATTCTGGAGGGCAACCAACCTTCCCTTAAGAAATTGTGCAATTCTATATGGCAACCTACTGGGCTCCAAAATTACACAAATCTCCTAGTCAAGCTTCATAGCAGGGCTGCTCAGCCTAGGAATTGTGCAATCCTCTACTCTACCTAGAAATTGCACAAATTTTATGGGCAGCCAACCCATATCCCTCCCAGAAATGTGCATCTTTTCCTACCAGCTGAGAAGACTATTGTATGTGCGTTTGAGTTGACCGGTTCCACTCGGGACCAAGGAAAATTGACATGCATGCATGGGATGCTTTTTCCTAGAATAGAAAAAAGGTACATGTAAAAAGAATCCCTAGATTTTAGGGAGTTATTTTTAGCAGTTGGAGGTTACTTGCAAAGATCGTTTTAGAATCTTTCCTCAAAGTTTCGGTTTTTCCTAGATTTGTGGCATGCATGTCATGAGCTTCAAACTTATTTATTCAATACTTCAAAGTTCATTTCTTCACAGTGATATTGGAGCTCTAACATCCCACAACACATCCACGACTACTCAACACATCCAGCTCAACTATTCATGGGTAAGTGTTCTTAACTTGTCTTTTGCAACATTTATGTCACCTTTTGTGTTTTCACTTGTGTGAGTGTTGGTCGCTTGGTTTCTATGAATGCTTGCTATCATTTACATGCATACTAGCTTGTACTAGCACCGCTTTAGTTTTTGTTAGCATCTCACTATTGTCGCATGCATGAAATCGTTTTTCACAAACGATCACCGATTCAGCGATTTGCTTCACCCACATGCAATTTGTTCTATTTTTTGAATATTTCATTCATTGTTTGCATGCACGATAATTCACTCCATCTTAAACTTAGTATCACCATGCATTCACAATTACATTTTCTTTCAGTTTCCCATTGGCGGGTCTAGTTAGCCTTGGCCTGGACACTGCCTCACCAAGACAGCATTGCGCAATGTTGAGAGGGAAGGCTCTCTATTTGCCTCAGGGAATGTGCATTTCTACCTGGTGATTGTCCTCTAGGTTTGCTTTGCACAATTTTGAGGGATAGTGACTGATGGGCCAAAAAATTGCGCAAGGCAGTCATCGAGTCTGCAACCATTGCCAGTTGAAATTACGCATTGTGCAATTCCAACAACCAGTCAGCTAGCCTGGATTACACATTGTACAATTCTAGCAACCATTTAGCCTCCCTAGACAACCCAGACTACCTTTTGTGTAGTTCTGGTATCCAACCATCCAACCTCCTAGAATAAATTGTGCAGCCTTTGCCAGTCAATCATGAGGTACGTTGCATGTCGTTCCTAAAGTTTTCTCTGGTTTTCCCTGATAGATTTCTTGCCATGCATGTAACTTTGTCTCTAGATCTAGCAGGTGTGCTTTCACCTCTTAGCCATTTAGGATCAATGGCCTCCAAGAGAGCGGGATCAAAGGACACTGACGGAAGTGAAATTGGAGCAGCAATTGAGAGAGTATCTATAACTCTACCGATCTATGAAGATACCAAGTTGATTTTAGATAAGGACATCAAGTTGAAATGGCAAGAGGTCAATGATGCATTTGCAGGCATATTTGGGGAAGACCTTGAACACTACCAAGTATGTGAACATCTAGAATTCTGGTTTGTACCAGATTGCATGTAGGAATCTCGTGCTCCCATGCACAGACATGATACATTGGATCATCTCACACACTGATCTTGAGATGATGACATTGATCAGTGTCAGAGGGACGGACATAGATACCTTTAGGGCACATGATTATGATGAAATGTGTCAGATATCAGAGCTCATGATCATCATGGAGACATGCTTTAGCTTACCTAGCAGCAATGCCAACTCCAGAGACATTTTTAAGAACTGGGTAAAGGATTGTGTTAAATTCAGGATGACACCCAACCAAAACTACAAGACGAAGATACTATGGAAGTTGTATCAATATTTGGTCATCTTTGCATGTCGACTATATGGCCAAGAAAGCATGGAAACCTTCCCACAAAGTTGGGTGATCGCATTGGACCAACTGGCTAGAGAAGGCAAAGCATGCAACTGATCTGACATGCTGGCTCACCAGCTGAAGGAATAGGTAACAAGGTCTCGAAGACCATCCAATGCTATGCACGCATAAGTCGACATGCTCACCTACATATTGGATGCAGTCTGTTCCCGACAGGAGTTCTCAGGCTTGAAGTGGGAATGGACACCGGCAGAGACTGTTATGAACACTTATTGTAAGATGTTTTCTGAATGCAATGTCAGAGGAGTTATCACATGACTGTCTGATCATTTTGTCACCCCCATTTACAAGATGATATTTGAACAAGATCCACCCTGCACATCGAAGGAAGAAATGGAGGCACTTATAGACATAGCTGATTGGTATTCCTCAGCATATGGCACCTTCACATGGATCTAAAGCACAAAGAATCCTCAGCATGTTATACTGAAGTTTTCCTTGGACATACTCATCATGTAGGAAGTAGCATATCACACCTCGATAGGATTGAAAACTAGGCTACAACAGAAGAAGAAGGAACCTTGGCCCTCTCTTCCACTGCGCATTAGGTTATACGATATTCGGAGTTTGAAGCATGAGGATGTCGAAGTAGAATAGATGAAGAAGTATCCATTCAACCTCCAAAGTTACAATCCATATGACCCATGTTGTCTTGTGAAATATCACTGTGTGAGAGTACAGTTCAACTGGATCCATGAGGTATATCATTGGGAAAAGGAGGACCCATGGAGATATTGTTACAACTCCTTTAGACTCAATGCACCAATCATCTTTTCTGTGGAATGGTTAGCGAAGCAACATGAAGCAACATCTTGGAGAGCACTAGAAGCAGCAGCAGCAACATAGGTGAATATACTAGTGCATGACAAGGGCAAGAGGAAGATTGTCAATTGCATTGAGGAAGAGCAAAGATACAAGTTCCGAGAAGATCCACTTGTGGAGAAGGAAACTATGGCTATAGAGGTAAAGAGGCAAGAGCGTGACAAGCGAAACATGCAAAGGCAGAGAGAGAAATAGAGAATGGAGGAAACAGAGAAAGAGTTGCATGAGTTGAAGGAGTGACTTTGAAAGGAATAGGAGCTGCGTAGATAGGAGAAGGAAGCATAGAAAGAACAGGTGCAGGAGGGGGCACAACTTGTGCAGATAGCTGAAACAATGCCCATACAAGTAGTGGACTCATTAGAATAGCTGGCATCAAGAAAAGGGGTGAACCATCACAAGAGCAGGACTTCATTGAGGAGATAGAGTGAGCACTTGAACAAATGGATATGGATATGGAGCCCTAAGAGTTAGAGAAAGACATCTACCCCATGCCTCACCACCAAGAGGTTGAACCACCAGCTTCGCTGCATCCAAAGGATGAGAAAGTCCCAAGCCACCAAGAAGACACTAATCTCTTTGGAGATAAGCCAGATGAAGGGATGCACAACATCTCATTCGATGAGTCTCAACATAAAGTTGTGCAATCTCGCAGAGTGTCAACTTCGGAAGATCATACATCTCCTGTGCAGTATGAGGAATGAGTGATCGTGTTTGACATGTGCAAACATCCAGCAACATTGGCCGATGCTACTAGAGCATATGATGAAGCCACTAGCTCGAGTGTTTGCTTTCTGATAGCTGAGAATGAATGAATGGCTAAGGAGCTACAAATGGCCAAGCAAGGAGGAGAATTGGTTATAACATCTACCCAAACAGGATTGAAGAAGGAAATAATGTATGAAGTATTGTGCCTTGAAATAGTCATGCATGTGTTGTATTCCAAGTTTGGTACCATGCATAAGGCAGTCCTCCATCTCAATGGATGGAAGAAATGATGTGCTAGAAGAGCATGTATCTTGTCAAATGTGCATGCTTTTGTTGATTACATGCAAACATGGATGATGAGATACAAGGGAGACCCGCTTCACTTGCATAAGATGATGAAGCCTAGAGCGGTCGAGTTGAAGGCACACATCCAGAGTCAAATCCAGAACTATGAAGAGCTCCCACAACTCCTCACTAGTCTAGAGGCTTCCCATGCACGTCTATTCAAGAGTATGGATGTTGTGGTGCACGCACATGCGATTCCATCTATTGGAAATCTCACCCAGGTGAAGACAAAGGCATAGGTCGGACTAGAGCTTGACTCATACTTCAATGAGCTGATGCACATAGCCACCAGCCCAGACTTGTCAATCAGTGTAGACACCATGCACAAGTATGTTGATGGTCTAGCCACACTAAAGACAATGATGCACATGCTATCAGACGAGTTGGACAAAGGAGCCCAAGCAGTGTACCCGGATATTATGGAGGCAAGAGTTAGGTTCCTGAAAGATGTCACCTTGGAGTACACAAACACCATCACAGACTACCGATCTTGGCATCAGTATGCTACTGTCGATGATCGCGAGGATGTTGAAGAGTTGGACTTCCCATGGTTGTCCGAGTCATAGTGATTTCTTGCATGGCTTCCTCATGCCATTTTGTCTCACATGGGTACATGTGCATTGTAATGTAACGTATTTTCATGTGTACATTCAAGTGTCGATAGTTGGATGTAACGGTCATAGAGTAGTTGAAGAGTCATGATGGTAGATGAACTATCACAAAGGGGAATGTCAAGGACCACCCCACCCTTTTCTATAGTAGTCACTCATAACTCATTGTAAGGGCTTTTGGTCAACCAAGCTTCGATAGGAGTATCTTAGAGAAATCTTGCACAATATTGTAACGCACCTTGGCTTCTCCACTACACAAAGCTAGTATATCTCTTTGGAGGAGCAGGCGGTTGTGGCTTTAATGTTCCACTATCGTAACTAGTGGTTGGACATGGATGTATTGTATGACTAGAACTTACACTTCTTAATATAAAAAAGCTAGCACATTTCATGCATATGTTGTATTATATTCCAGCTATCTTGTTTACTCTAAATAAAATATGTATTTGTTTGCTTACATATGCACGTATGGACTATTCGATATAAGTATTGTTACACAGCAATTTGTCACCGTTTGTCACCGTCCCTTTTACCCCTCACCTGCACACTGGAGGACTCATTCCGGGACCTGTGAGAAGTGACATGACCTGAAACCACTTGCATCATATTCCTCTAAGTATGAGCCTCATTTGCCCTGAAGACATCTCCTGCCAAATCTCTATGAAAACAGCTCTTTTTGCATTAGCGTGGGTCCGCAGTTCACTGCCCGCGCCAATGAGGGAAATCCTCTAAAAAGGGCGCGCTATTGGCACTCTGTCTCAGAGTCGCACTCGCGCCAACCGAATTGGGTAAAGTTTTTAACCACCAAACTCCCGAAGGTTCTCTTCAACCCATTCACCAACTGGATCTATGTTGAGATAGGATGGTTTGGCTTCGAATCTCCATAGAAGGGAAAGTGGTTTGCCACCTTTCATGGAAGTTTCCAAGTGATAAAGCCAATCCCATGAATAATGTGGTTGATCCTATCTCTTTCTTCTCTATCTATAAAAGCTTTCCTCTATGCCTTGAGCAAGCTAGTCATAGTCATAGTTACAATAGCTCCAGTTCTAGCATAGTGATAGAGAGTTTGAAGCTGCAAGAGCCTTCTTTGCACCCATAAGGCCAAATCTAAGTAAGGAGATTCTTGTCACCCAAAGAGAGAGAGGCTTGTTCCTCATCCCAACAAGCTTTGCAAGACTTGTGTAGCTGACTACCCAGCCAAAGGAGGATTTGACGTCAGAACAATGGTTGTATTCTTCTTTGTTACTTATTAATAATAGATGACTATCATTATGGTTCCACTCTCATTGTCTTATGTTTGATGTTGAGTTATATCTTTTCTGACTAATATATAATTGCATCTACTAGATTTTATGCTTGTTTTCGTGTTGTTCTTTGCATGTGCAGGTGTCCAATCACAGAGATCGTGGGGATCGTGACTGGCCAAAGCAAAGGAATGAGGGCGACATCTCTTCTACGAACACTAGCATTGGAATCCAAGTAGGTTCTCACCATCTACTTTGTATTTGCAATTAGGGACTTGCGTGATAGCATTGTGTGATTGTTTCTAGACCTGGTCTGGGCTAGTAGGGATCTTCTCTGTCCGCAGAGAGGATTTACCTCCACAAAAAATTGGCGACTCCACTGGGGAAGAGCTTGTTGTTTGATTTGTAAACTTTAGACGGAGCCTGAAGTACGGCCAGGTAGCCTTCGAAACGCTATTGCTTTGCATTAGCGAAGTAGATCAATGCCACTTCAGTCAATCTCCGGTTTGGTTTACGGACTAACTTGGAGTTTGTCTTGTCTCTTTGGTTTTTCTTGCTTTGATTGCTTAGATAGCTTTCTGGGTTGGGTTTCTTTCTGTTTCTTGCTTCCTGGTTTGCCTAGATACTGTCTTCAAGCCCTGAGTTGCTTGCTTTTGTTTTTGACTTAGCAAACTTGATTAGCGCGCTTTTTAGCCTTACAGTCGCGCCAATTGGCGCAAGTTGCTCAAAAACAACCCATGCCAATCCCATAAAAGCGCGAGTTGCAGCCTGACAGTCGCGCCAGGCCTGTCAACTTTTCCAGTTCGCTTGTCTTCAAGCCCTCTGAGCTTGGATTTGTATTTTGCTGCGTCTTTTTCAATTACTGGAGTGTGTTTGATCTTTGTTTGACTGGTTTTAGACCTTCATCCTTCGGGTGTTTGCCTCTTTCTATCGATTACACTTTTTAGCCCTAGGGCATCTAGTGGCTTGGTGCATCGAGCCTTCCGTAGGAGTTTTGGGTTCTTTGATCGTCCAGTCGACTTTGTGATTACTTTTTGCATTTGCTCGGTAGTTGTCAAAGCTTTTTTTCAAGTGATTTGTTTCTTTTTCGCTTGGATTTCGCTTGGCTTCGTTTGGGCTTAGATTACATAGCTCATAGAGGTCTTTGTGCTTTCTTCTTGGTTTGAAGGACTGTTTTGGTGTTTTGGGGATTCGATTGTGTTCTCATTGAGTGAAATTAATCTTTTGCTCGGTGTTACTATCTCTCAAAATTTGTTTAGTGCACTTTTCCATTGAAAAGAAAAACGAATAATCTCTTTTGCGTTGCATTAGTTAATTGAAATTAGAAGCTTTTCATTGATTAAGTGATTTAAAACAAAGAAAAGTTTCGTTTATTTGTCATTAGCTGCATTAGAGTGCTTCTTGATTGTGGTCATTTTGTTTGAAAAATTCTCAACTCTCTCGTAGTTAGTATTCATCGAATGAAATGATATTCTTTGGCATATAGCTTGCATTTAGGGAATTGTGAGAGATTACATACGGTAGGACCTAGAAATTGAAACTTAACTAAAGATCAACCATAAAATGAACTGAATAAACTTAAAAATGCATTGGAACATAACGCTCACTAATTAGAGGTCTAGGCTAGAGACGTGCTCCGGCGTCATTAAACCTAGTCACTATTGTTTCACACTATGGTTGGGTGATTCCTCCTTTTGTGACTTGATAGTGGTATAGCACGGACTTGAGCTCCCACGTACCGTCGCGTATATAGGGGAGACCCCACTAGGTTATCATCCTTTATCCACAGGAAGCCGTGTTTTCCGCCTTACAAGCCGTAACGCACCGAACACAGCATTCGGGAAGATTGACTGCCGTACGGGAAGTCCTTGGTTTTCATATGATTGCCAAGGTATATATGCAGTTTTACGGATTTGTTTGGTAAACCCTTTGCCTAGTCTCTCCAGAGTAGTCACTTTTGACCCTTTTCGGACTCCTTAAAAGAAAAGGCTCACTTGAGCAGTTTGTCACTTCGGGCTCACAAAACATTCGAAGGCGACTAGAGTCACCTTTTTGTCCTTTTCTCGACTCTTAAAACATGAAAAGGTCAAGTTGTGTCCTTGCATCTTAAAATTTATTTGGCCGCGATAAACATTACCTGGTTAGATCTTGTGTGCGTTAGTTTGAGTAGGGTCCTTCATCGTTAGATTCCCTTAGGTTTTGTTTGAAGTTTGTCATCCTGGCTGAACCGTCGACTCCCGTTCCAAGTGATCAAGGATCTCCATCCTCCGCTACTCCTGAGGTACCGGTTGTAAGTGATACTCTTCCTGTGATCCCGAGTATCAAACCGATCAACTCTCGTGCTCCGGACGACGAAGGTTACGAAATTCATTGGAACCCCATCTGGGAGCCTGAAGAGGACGATATTCCTTTTACCCCTCCTGGTGTTTCGTCTCCAATGTCTACCTCTCACATGGATGAGACATCTCCTAGAGTGAGTGAGACACCTGTTTTGTCGAATATCGACACTCCCATCCCAGCTACTTCTCCGCTTCCCCCACGCTACCAATCGTTGAGGGATAGAGTAAGTGCCAGGATCCCTGCTTCAACCATGTGGGATCCCCATATCACTCCCACCACGGGATCTTTTGTCTCACATGCCCACACTACACCTGTCACTTCAGTTCTGACAAATCCAACTGTTTGTGTAGCACATTCAACTCCGGTTGTGAGTGCCGTTACAACATCTTCAGCTCTGAATACTGGTGCTGGTCCCCCTCACGGTCAAGTGAGTAGTGGCCAGCCGGCACACTCACCTAAAGTTGTTCACCCTGCACAAAGTGCTCCACCCTCTTCTGGTCCCGTCCCAGGAGGGGGGCCATATGATGCTTATGGACAAGTTGTTCAGGATCCGAATGCGCAAGGTCCACTCTTTTATTACGATTCCACTGGTCAATACCTTCAACTTTCTCAACCCTTGCCTACTCAACCTTTTGTTGAGGTTTCGGTACCATTATCCATTGCTTGGAACCTTGGTACCACCTCTTTCCATGGGGGCCAAGCAATGCCTGCACAGCTTCAGGGACCACCTAACCAAGGCTAGCCATCTTATGTGCAAACCCCCGAGGGGCAGCAATATTATGGCCAGTCTTACCCAGGACAATCTGGGGGCCCACAAGGACAACCCTATCAGGGAAAACCTTCGGCCGCTGGTGGTCCATCTTTTACTTATCTGAATCAACCTTCTGGTTATCCGGGGCAACCTAGTACCCAGCAAGGTTACCCGTCTGGACAACCAGGACAACCTTACATCCAACAAGGCCAACCTGGTATCCAGCAGGGTTATCCCTCTAGACAAGCTGGACAAACTTATATTCCACAAGGTCAACCGGCAGTCCAACAGGGGTATCCTTCTGGGCAAGGGGGGCAGCCTTACATACAACAGGGCCAACCCACTGCTCAGCCTAGTCATCCTTCTGGGCAAGCGGGTCAACTTTCTACACAACAAGGCCAACCCACTGCCCAGCTTAGTCATCCTTTTGGACAGGCTGGCCAACCTCGAGGTCAACCGGCCATCCAGCCCGCTCAACCATCTGTTCCGCAAGGAAAACCCTTGGTTGCACAAGGACAACCTGGTACCCAGCAAGGACATCCTTCTGGGCAAACAGGTCCGTCCCAAGCCCAACCAGGCCAACCTTCCGGCCGGATGGTCCAAGCTCAACCTGTTCAAGGACATCCTTCTGGGCCCCAGACTCAAATTGGTTATCAAATGCAAGGTGGGCCACGACCCCAACCTTCTTACCAAGCGCAACCTTCTTACCAGGCTCAGTATGGAGCTCAATAGATGTATGGCTACCAGCAACCCCAGGGGCAAACTCAATTTACCCCTTATCAAAATTATCAACAAATGCAGGTCACTCCTTACCAGAATCATCAGCAACAGTACGTTGCACCTGCAGGACAAGTTGCTAATACATGGGGTGCTGGGGGGCAGACCCAGGGTCAACTGCCTGCTTATGGACAGAATCCTTATGGACAGAACCCCTATGGGAAAAACCCTTATGGGCCAGGCCCATCTGGACAAAGTCCATGGGGGCAACCACCACCTGGTTGGAACCCTGGTACTACCTCTCTTCCACAGCCAAAAATGTCCTTTAATCCTCAATTGCCTTTCTTAGCGACATTGGAACTTCCAGATGTGTCCAAGTTGATGAATGATCCCATTCTTCATAATCCATATTGCCCACCAGTTCCAACTAAGATACCCGGTGATTGCCCAAAATTCGACGGCAAAGCTGGTGAGGACCCTCAAGCCCATGTCATGACCTATCACCTTTGGTGCTCATCCAACTCATGGCTTGATGACTCCATCCGGCTCCACCTCTTCCAAAGGACTCTCACCGGCTCGGCCGCTAAGTGGTATATTGAGTTGAATCGCGGAACATTTCAAGACTTCAACTCACTGGCTATGGCATTCCTAACTCATTTTCAGTTACCCATTCGGTATGAGACAGGGACACATCTCCTTACGTCTCTCAAACAGGACACGGCCACGCATATATCCGATCATATACATGAATGTAGACGGTGTCGTCGCTTGATCAAATTTTGGATTCCTGATCAGCTCCTGACCGATTGGTTCACAACTTCCTTTGTCCCTGCGATCGCGCGAGACATCGCCATGGGAGCTTGTGTAATTGAAGAGCAAGCTATCGCGTGTGCTCAGTACCTTGACTTGGTCTATTCTCAGTTAGGTACTTTATATGATTATTTGCCAGACGCCCTGAGACCCGGAACATCCAAAGCTCTTCCAAAACCATCTGTTGACGGTGTTATTGGCTCTGTAAACGCGTCTTCAAAGAAATCATCCGCGAACTCTGGGAAGCAAAAGCAGAATGCTTCTAATGGAAATACTTCTCAGGGTCAATCTAATTCTGGAAGTACCTCCGAGGTAAACGCCGTTTATTCCACCACAGCGGATAAATCCTCGAAAGGGAAAAAGAAAGGGAAAGCCAAGAATAAATCCGAACAGCCCAAACAAGACTCCCATAAACCTCCACCCGAGGAAGGAGCCAAACGAAAACCTAAGTATCCTTGTCTTATCTGTGATGAGGATCACTACACCAAAGACTGCCCCAGGCGGTCCGAAGTTAGTTGACTATTGAAGGGTGCTCCTGGGATTCCTGTTGTGCTTAAAGAACCTTTCCCTTCACAGCAAACTCAAATGGTGGCAGACCAATCGCAACCCTCTTCTTCATTCGGCTCTCAAGTCTTCATGGCTGGAACGATTCCCATCCATGTCACTACTCGAGCGAAAGAATATCCATCTCATGCCGGGAAAGAGCCGGAGGTTCCCTCCAGCGCTCCTCCGTCCAATTCTGGTCCTCTCCACATCGAAAGACCTAGCGCTGAGACGACGATCTGACCCCCTCCAAAAGGTGTACTCCGGAAGTCTTCTTACAACCCGAATGCTCGTGCTGCTCAGCACTACAACATTGTTGAGGACTTAGCCCAGGCTCTGTCTGCTATGTCCGCTCTAGAAGTCCTCCAGAGCTGCCCCTCCCAGAGGAAGTCCTTGCTATCGGCCATCGGTGGCATAGACCCAGCTGACTCGGATCTGATTTCTTTTGATCTCGAGGGCTATACGCCGCACCAAATCGCTTTCCTTATACAGGTCATCATAAATGGTAAAACGATTCATCGTACAGTCATTGATGAAGGTGCCTCAACTTGCATCATGTCTGTTGCTTGCTGGAAAGCTATTGGTTCTCCAACATTGAGCCAGTCTCCTACGACATTAGAAGCCTTTGATGGAAGAGAGTCCCGTCCTTACGGTATCCTCCAACGCTTGCCCATCTCCTTGGAAGGGAAGACGGTAGAAGTGGAGGTCGAAGTTGTCGATGCTAATCTTACCTACAACCTCCTCCTCGGACGTAGCTGGACATACGCCATGCAAGCCGTGGCTTCCTCCCTTTTCCGTGTCATTCGTTTCCCTCATCAAGGGAAGATTGTCATGGTGGACCAACTCTCCTTCTTTGCCTCTTCTTCCAAAGGTAATGTGCCGTTCGTGGAGCATACCTCTAAATCATTCGAGAGTGTGGGAGCCGGACTCTTTAAGGATCCCGCTCTTATGGGTGTCTTTCCCCTTCCACCTCCGAATCTCACCCCTATTAACATGATTTCCGTGCGTTCTGATCCGTGGGTCCTCCCTCCCGCTAATCAGGTAGAATCCTAGGGCGATATGATGCCGTTGAGTCCTGCCGAGCTCAACTACGTCGAAATCATTGCTGTATCGGCTCCCCCTCCCAAACCTGATCTTCCGAGCAGTGTTCCCGATTCATATGTTCATTTCCCTTAGCTTGGAGATGATGCTACTTCGGATCCATTAAAAGAAATATTTCCTTCCGATGAAGCCATCATAGAGACCATGTCTCTTGAGGAACCCCCTTGGTCGGATCATCACCACTGTTCCTCGTTTCTCCCTGCCCATCAGGAAATGATCGCATGTCTCGAACGGTTTGCTTCATGTATCCCATCCTCGCCCCTTCAAACACCTATTCAAATCTATCAAGTATCTTCTGAGGGAAATATGGGAAACATTACACAAACCCAACCCATCGACATCTCTGTGAAATCGGGGATTGTCGAGCACATTTACATTGGAGTCACTCGCACTCCAGAGGAAGTTCAACTCTACACTGACCTATTTCGCGAATTTCGTGATGTCTTTGCTTGGTCCTACGAAGAGATTCCCGACATCGACCCTAGTATAGTGGTGCACGAGATACCCACGTATCCAGGTGCTAAGCCTGTTCGTCAGCGCCTACGCCCTATGCACCCCTGAAAGACCGCAACCATCAAAGCAGAAGTCGAAAAGCTTCTCAAGGCTGGTTTCATTTACCCCATTCCACTGACGGATTGGGTTTCTAATATAGTCCCTGTGAACAAAAAGCAGGGCACTATTCGAGTCTGTGTTGATTACCGTGATATCAATCACGCCTGTCCTAAGGATAACTTCCCTACACCCTTCATCGATCAGCTCATTGATGAGTGTGCAGGAAGCGAAATTTACTCGTTTATGGATGGTTTTTCTGGATATAACCAGATCAACATTGCGCCCGCTAATCAACATAAGACGGCTTTTATCTGTCCTTGGGGCACTTTTGCCTATAAGAAGCTCCCTTTCGGTTTAAAGAATGTCGGCGCTACCTTCCAGCGTGCAATGTCCTATGCCTTTCATGACATTTGTCACATTGTATAGACATACCTGGATGATCTTCCAGCTCATTCAGTCAAGCGTCAGGACCATCCTTCCCATCTTTGCGAGATCTTTCTCCGCTGTCGACACTACTGTATTCGGCTCAATCCTCATAAATGTATCTTCTGCGTTGAATCAAGCCAACTACTCGGGTTTATCGTCTCCCGAGAAGGCATCCGTCTGGATCCCCTCAAAGTCGAGGCCATTCTGAATCTTCCTCCCCTTGCTTCTTTGCAGCAGTTGCAGAGCTTGCAGGGCAAAGCAAATTTCCTCAGACGATTCATTCCGAATTATGCCGAGGTGGCTAAGGGTTTTATGCGATTACTGAAGCGAGACACACCCTTTCATTGGGATGCTACCGCCCAGGAGTCTCTCGAGCGTCTCAAGGGTCTCCTTGTTTCCGCTCCATTATTGAGACCTCCGAACTACCATCGTGATTATACTCTTTATCTGGCTGCCGCCGATACCACTATCGACATGGTTCTAGTGCAGGATGACGATGACGGCAATGAGCACGTTATCTATTACCTCAATCGCAACCTCCTGGATACGGAAACTCGCTACGCTTACGTTGAGAAGTTGGCATTGGCCGCTGTGTGCGCCGTCCAACGTTTCCGGCATTATATCCTGTTGAGCACCATGACTGTGATTTCTAACTGCAACCTGATGACGTACATTTTGTCGCGTCAGTTGCTGGGGGGAAAATACTCAAAATGGATCGTAATCCTCCAAGAGTTTGACTTGGAATTTACTGCTGCCAAGTCTAAGAAGTCTCTGGTCTTTGCTGAATTACTCTGTTCATTGCCATCTCCTTCTGTACCCTCTCTTTCAGAGGATCATATCCCGGATGAAACTCTTTTTCTGATCAGCACCCTCGATCCCTGGTACGGGGATATTATTGTTTATTTACAAACGTCCTCTTTCCGCCCCGCTGTATCCAAAGATGCTCGGCGACGAATCCGCCATCAATATCAACCCTATCGGATCATAGGGGACACCCTGTACCGCCTCGGCGTTGACTCCGTTCTCCGCTGATGTCTTACCCTCGACGAAGCTGAGAAAGTTCTGAATGACTGCCACTCTGGCGCCTGTGGTGGCCACTTGTCCGAATATGCCACAGCTCAAAAAATCCTTCGCACTAGTTATTTCTGGCCCTCCATTTTTAAGGATTGCATTCTTGCTATCCGCTCATGTCATGCCTGCCAGATATACCAGCGGAAAATGCATGCGCCACCGGCCCCGCTGCACCCTGTAGTGACCGTAGGCCCTTTTGCAAAATGGGGCATTGATTATACAACCTGTAAGCCTCGCTCGGCCGGGGGGCATGGGTTTATTATCATTGCCATCGATTACTTTACAAAATGGGTCGAGGCAATGCCCACATTAACTGAAGACGGTCATACAGCAGCGTAGTTTTTGTTCAATCATGTTATTACGCGGTTCAGAGTTCCACATGCCATCATCACAGATCACGGAAAGCATTTCCGTAATCACATGATGACCGAGCTGACAACCCAACTAGGCTTACGGCATGATAGTTCGACCCCGTACTATCCTCAGTCTAACGGTCAGGTTGAAGCCGTTAACAAGATTCTGGTTACGATGCTTCAACGTACTGTTGACATGCATAAGTCTAATTGGCATCTGATGTTGTTTCCTGCCTTGTGGGCCTACCAAACCTCTGTGAAGGACGCCACCGGTTTCACTCCATTTCAATTAGTTTATGGGCTGGAGGCTACCCTTCCTATAGAATGTGAAATTCCTTCGTTAAAAATAGCCATCGAGTTGCTTCCCAACACTAATCCGGTAGAGGAACGGCTTCTTTATCTAGAACGGTTAGACGAGACCTGTCGTTTAGCCTCCCTAGCCATCGAAGCTCAAAAGAAGAGAGTCAAAACTCATTTTGACCATACCATTCATCCTCGTTCCTTTGTTGAGGGAGACCTTGTCTTGCTATACGACCAAGCAAATGACAAGCTGGGGGCAGTATGTCGCTCTTGAACATGGCACTACTCTGCGTTCGTGTCTGGGTGGGAACATCTCATCTTGTTTCACATTAGCCTCCGTGGGTTTGGGTGATCCCGTTTGACCTCTCATCTGCTCATTTCTTTGTCACCATGACCTATGCTCATTTGATGTCAAATACTGCCAAGTCCACTATTGTGCCGCCGATATGTTCAAGAGAAGTTGACCTCTGCAGAATTACAACCCCCCTCTGATACCTCACATAATTCTGAATCACCACAACATCTTTCCTCTGTCTCGTGTCAATGATGTGGGAAACATTATGGCCCACCTTTGATCAAGATCACTTCCTGTCGACTTCAGCTCATTATCCAAGAAGCTGATCTAAAGACTCCCTTTCGGTGCCTTGGAGCCTGCATGCCTCAATGGCAGGTTCTTTGTGTTCGACGAGAGGTTTTCATCATTGGCCTCCGATCGAATGATTCTATGGGTGTTCGACGCCAGCTCATTGATTCACATGCCGTAGATTGTACCTATAGTACCTTGAGGACCATTGTCATTATTGGTGGTACCTCTCGCGTCTGTTAACAGTTTTCATCATTGACTGGTAATCAGATGATGTTCATGCATGTTCGACTTCAACTCATGTATTCGCATGCTTGAACTTGTACTCTGTTCGGGTCGAGATGGAGCGCAAGACCCTGGATTTTGTCTATTGGGATCCAAGCTGCGATTTGTGGCTTATTATGATCATTACATGACTCATTCACTGGATGGCTGCGACCATGCCTGAGTCTATTTATCGATCCTCTCTGGATGGCTGCGTCCATACCTTGGATCTAGATCGTTATGTACTCTATTATGGATGGCTGCACCCATACCACATACATCATGTACTTGAGATATCAGTTGTACTTCTTTACGTAGGTTCTCTGGTGGCCGTGTTTTCAGTCACGCATGTTCTTGTAAATCATTTCACCCCTCTCTCTCTCGGGCCTCATGCTTTAGGGGGCATCTGTTACACAGCAATTTGTCACCGTTTGTCACCGTCCCTTTTACCCCTCACCCGCACACTGGAGGACTCATTCCAGGACCTGTGAGAAGTGACATGACCTGAAACCACTTGCATCATATTCCTCTAAGTATGAGCTTCATTTTCCCTGAAGACATCTCCTGCCAAATCTCTATGCAAACAGCTCTTTTTGCATTAGCGCGGGTCCGCAGTTCACTGCCCGCGCCAATGAGGGAAATCCTCTAAAAAGGGCACGCTATTGGCACTCTGTCTCAGAGTCACACTCGCGCCAACCGAATTGGGTAAAGTTTTTAACCACCAAACTCCCGAAGGTTCTCTTCAACCCATTCACCAACTGAATCTATGTTGAGCTAGGATGGTTCGGCTTCGAATCTCCATAGAAGGGAAAGTGGTTTGCCACCTTTCATGGAAGTTTCCAAGTGGTAAAGCCAATCCCATGAATAATGTGGTTGATCCTATCTCTTTCTTCTCTATCTATAAAAGCTTGCCTCTATGCCTTGAGCAAGCTAGTCATAGTCATAGTTACAATAGCTCCAGTTCTAACATAATGATAGAGAGTTTGAAGCTGCAAGAGCCTTCTTTGCACCCATAAGGCCAAATCTAAGTAAGGAGATTCTTGTCACCCAAAGAGAGAGAGGCTTGTTCCTCATCCCAACAAGCTTTGCAAGACTTTTGTAGCTGACTACCCAGCCAAAGGAGGATTTGACGTCAGAACATGGTTGTATTCTTCTTTGTTACTTATTAATAATAGATGACTATCATTATGGTTCCACTCTCATTGTCTTATGTTTGATGTTGAGTTATATCTTTTCTGACTGATATATAATTGCATCTACTAGATTTTATGCTTGTTTTCTTGTTGTTCTTTGCATGTGCAGGTGTCCAATCACGGAGATCGTGGGGATCGTGACTGGCCAAAGCAAAGGAACGAGGGCGACATCTCTTCTATGAACACTAGCATTGGAATCCAGGTAGGTTCTCACCATCTACTTTGTATTTGCAATTAGGGACTTGCGTGATAGCATTGTGTGATTGTTGCTAGACCCGGTCTGGGCTAGTAGGGATCGTCTCTATCCGCAGAGAGGATTTACCTCCACAACAAGTATGTACGAATCTTTCTAAAACTTTGTTGTTATTTTAACCATCACTTTGGATTGCTCACTAAATTTCCTTCCATGTTGTTGTGCATCTTCACGTATTTGTTACCTTCCAATCCACGTACTATTATAGGTTTCCAAGGGGTGCACTCACCTCACCCTCAGTGTGTTAGAACCTCTCATGCACCTTCCTTGACTTACTGTAGCTGTCACACCCTTGCTACCAATAGGGACATCTTACTTGCCTCTGTGTGAAATTGTGATCAAGGCATTACCATACGACCCACTGCTAGGACTCCTACACCAAACGGTCTGAGGTCTAATTGGGAATTCTTATCGGGGAGATCCCCTGACATGTTGGCAGGTCCAACATTGTGAACAGGTTCCAAGTTTTGCAAGAGAGTTTTTTTTTACTCATCTCAAATATCTCCATACCAATAGACTCTCACATTATCACTTTCACTTAGGAGGTCCTAATGAATTTGAAATCACCACATTCATTTTTCTTACAATTAAATTCACTAACACGACACTGATTACTAGAATATTCATTTCTTGTCCCATCCCTATTATCATCCCCATGCCCATATTGACACTATAGTAGTACATGAATAATCAAGTCAAGTAGGTTAACAGTTATTATCACCAAAATCCTTTGTCCCTATTTCTTATTTCATTATCATTTTCCTTTCGAGTTGCAATTTCTAATAACATGGCTAGCTGCAAATGACTTTTTGGACAATTCTTGGTATTTTGTGTGTCTTTGGATGTGCACACAAATTTTCTCTGTTTCTGGGCTAGACACAGATCGATATGCCCACATAAGTGAAATTTTGCCAATCTCATTCACCCATGTTATTTTCCAGACACCTACATGAAAATTCTATTGTGTTTGGTGGATATAGGGGTGCCCCGCTATTGCTAAATGCTACAAATGAAACTTCTGAAAGTGTTTCTAGAAGAAGGTTGCATTTGATTATTGGAATTTGATTGCTTTTGGCCAAATAAATTTCCTTAGTGTCAGAGGCTTCCATGAAATATGGTGACTTAGTAAAGATGATGTCTCCTCCATCTTTGCATTTCATGATCTTTGTTTCAGCTCTGTATTTCATCATCTCTACTATTATTTATAGAAACAAGGATTTACATTTCTTCTTGCACATGTTATACACTCTCATATTTGGTCTTAGACCCTCTGATTTGATTGCACACTATTGCTTGAGGTGATTTAATTGAGTGTATAATTGTTGGTTCAAAGAAGGGTCATGTTGTAAGCTTGTCTCAAAGGAATGAAAAGTCGATTTGAAGGAGAAATTTCTGTATATGTGTTTTTATTTCTTCCACTGTTCATTTTTTCAGCTATTGTGTGATTCATGAAATGTTCATAAATTTATTTTTCTACTGTTAAATCAAGATTGTTTTTAGTTATTGAGCTTGAGAAAAATAGGATAACAATCACATAGGCTTAACAAATTTACATGGTGTCATAGCTAGTTTTAGTCCCTGTAGTCAGGCATGGGACTATAGTAATCGAAATTCTTCTGCTGCATTAGTTCGTGTCTCTAGTAACCTAAAGTTTTTAGCCCCTAAATTTACCAAGAGTATTGCATCCTATGAAATTCGTGTATTAATTTTTGAGGACCAATAAAATAATTCGTCGTCTTTTGTTGTCTTATTTGGCCTCTTCTCGAGGTGGGGAGGCTATAACCAAGGATAATAACTCATATGTTTCATCTGTATTGGTTATAACCAAGGATAATAACTCATATGTTTCATCTGTATTTGGTAACTGTAAACTAATGCTAGCATTAGTTCATGGGTATTAAATGCTACAGCCATCGGGTTACATACCATATGTACTCTTAACTAGGTTTCTTGCAGTTCAACAATAATTTTTGAGGACCAATAAAATCATTCGTCGTCTTTTGTTGTCTTATTTGGCCTCTTCTCGAGGCGGGGAGGCTATAACCAAGGATAATAACTCATATGTTTCATCTATATCGGTTATAAACAAGGATAATAACTCATATGTTTCATATGTATTTGGCAACCATAAACTAATGCTAGCATTAGTTCATGGGTATTAATTGCTACAGTCGTCGGGTTACATACCATATGCACTCTTAACTAGGTTACTTGTGGTTCAACAAATATCCTTCATTATTATAGGAACTTGTTGCTATGTCATAAGAAATTGTTGTGTGTCTAGAGGAGGTGGATCTGTTTCCACCTACCATCCCCATAGTGTGCCCTTGTGTTCTGGGAAATGTAAGTAAAGCTAGTTCTTCCTTGGAGAGGAGAAACCCAGTAAAATTGGCATATCACGTTTATTTTCCAATGTCCTAGAATCAGGGCTTCCAACATTAGTTTGTGGTATAGCTTGTTGGTTACTTGCATGAGTCCATGGAATATCCATTGGTAACAACTTCCAGCATAAGTCCCTAGAGTTTAGGAAATATCAACACTCATACCGGGGAGCAAGGAAGTACCGCATAGACGAAACCTTACTATTTATATAAAGCTTATTCATTCCTTTGACTGGACTATCTTGACTATGCTTTCTTTCCTTCTGCCATGAGAGAGAAGCCTTTGGTAAATGTGGAATTTACTATGGAATCACTTGTGGGATTGTCGGAACTGCCAAATTGAGTAGCTAGAAGAATGACTCCAGAGATTGGATGAGCGAGCTTGGGTGGGTGAGCACTTCAACATGACTGAAAGAGAATCCCTTATGATCCTAACCTCTACTGCAAAGAGAAGCCCTTATGATGCTTGGGTTTGAATTTGTGTGTAAATTTGAGCCTATCCTTGGAAATGGGCACTTGTGCATCTGAGAATGAAATGGAGGCCAAGTCTGAGAGACTGCCTAAAAGTGGAATTGATTTGATTGTAGGAAAATGTAGCTTTGACAAGGAAGTTAGAAGCATACAGGGCACACGAAAGTTACAGTCAAAAGAAACTTTAACAGGGCACCCAAATTATAGTTAGAATCATACATGACACACACACAAAAGTAGCTTTGGGAGGGCACACAAATTTTAGTTCATTTAAATACTTGTATTTATGAAATGTGTTAGTGTCTTAAAAGAAATTAAACTAGGACCTAAAACTGCCTTGGAGGAAGCAACATCTACAAGATGCAAGCTAGAGGAGGTCGTGAAATGTGTAAGTGTGTCAAAATAAATGGGAGAAGGATCGAAAACCCTAGGTACACTTAATGTAGTGAGCATATACAATGAATCACTTGTAATGAAGAAAAGTAGAATCCCTTACAATCTAGAAAAGTAAAATTGCACCATTATTAGCTTGGGGTGGGCTCTACTTTCAACTGCTGGTATCACATTGCTTCTTTTTATGGTGGTTGATAGAGATCCTCATTGTGTGACTTTTATATGCTGTGGATCCCTATGCAAATTTCTTTGCTTGCTGATAGGATAATAGAGGGTTTTTTGAAGGCTTCGGCTAGGAGATGGAAAACTATGGTAGCTCCTCATAGAGAATGACTTTAAATTCTATTGGCAATGTCTCCGAGAGAAAGGATTTCTCTCAGTTCTAATTTGGTTCATAGTCACCTCCTTATTGAATGTGTTTATCATTTGTACTAGGGTTTTCAACTTCCAGTTTCTTCTTTAAGTCAATTTTTATGGCCCCTAATGACTCCCAATTGCTTCTTTAAGTCTATTTTTATTGCCCCTATGAGGGGAGCTAGCTAAGGCATCGGGTGGACTAAGACTGAAGTGGCTGAGAGGGCAGTAGATTCGAGGTCTGATTTTGTAGAATATTAGCATGACAACCATTTTCTCTCCATATATGCATATTAGCATGACATAATGTTAAGTGGCATGGTTGAATCTCACATGCTATGTTGTGGATACAAAGTGGTGAGGAACATGGCTTTCATGTAAGGGCCCACATGGTCCATCGAGGTCATTTTTTTTAATATATTTGTTTCATATTTTTTTATAATAATAGAGAATAGGACCTCCAATTTATCCATGAAAAACCTCAAAGAAGTCATATGTAGTCATAAATAGCATGCTTTAAGTGTGCACAGGCTGTAAATACCTCTCTCAGGTTAGTTGGTAATACACTTCCGACAACATCCTTTGCTACCATCTCCATCATTATTGATGATGTGTTCAAGGATTTATTAGGTCATAGAGTTCTTGTATAATGTAATGAATGTAATGTTATTGAACAGGTGCTTTCATTCTTAAGTAATTTTATGAGAGATGGTTGACATATAAGACCATTTTCAAAGAGGGGTTTTTCTATAATTGATCAAGTCCTCCTTTTCATTCGGGGTGTTTCCTCAAAATAATACGTTAAGGGCCATGGATAACCCTAAAAAATATATTGCTACCATTTATTATCCCTTATCCATATCTTATGTAGTGGTTGTCATTTAAGAGAAAGTACCAATTTTTTTCCTACATCTCGTACAATGGCTATATAAGAGGCTACTAAGGAAGATTTATAAATCACCCACGAGTCACTTAGTTGGGATAGATTGCCCTGAATTCACGATAAAATATTCGAAGGGAATTGACTAGTTAAGATCATAACCTTAATGCAATAGGAAGAAATATTGACTTAGCTGGTGTATATTGGTTTGTTTATATTGAAAAGTTCTTGTGGTGTTCTTTCAAATGTGAAATATTGTGCTTTTTGAAGCAACTAGAAGTTCTGAGCATCGTTTATATTTTCTTGCATTTTCTTAGTTGATTCAGAGCTGAGGTTCTAACTGAGGTTCTATCTGTCTCTATTCATATAGATCTCCCTAGGACTTGCACCTAGCCCAAACTGAAAACACAAGTACAAACACTAGGATAGGAAAGCAGTCTATAAGGGAAAATCATGTTTCTCGAGAGACTTGATTCCTGGTGGAGGCATTAACAACATGTTTCTTTCACTAACCAGGCAAGCCCTCCTTGACAAACCTTGTAGAACTTGATGTCATGTTATTAGTTTATCTAGAATTCCACATAATTTCCAAGCTATAGAGATGGATACATGTGTATGGCTCTGTAGCATTTAGAACTTGATGCCAACCTAGTGGGCTTGTTCATGCTCACTTGAATGTGAAAATAGTCAAACTATTTCACTTGAATATGTTATGAAATTATATCTTTATATGAGGAAATTATTCATTAAAAAAAATATTGTTCCTCTCTTCCTTTGTACTTTTAAATTGGTGCTATGACATTGCTTTTCAGAACGAACTCATTGTGCTTGAAGATTGCAAATCATTTTGTATGAACCTTAGGAATATTGTATATTAACTTGTCTCATAGAAACAAATAAATCCATCCTTACATTATTAGCAAAACCTTGTAGAACTTGGAGCCACAAAGGGTAGCTCAACTGGTTTAAGTACTGTGATTTTCACTGCAGACCTAGGTTCAATTTCTTTGGTGAGGGTCAATGGTTCTAGTGGTAGGTGGTGGCAGGGATGAATATCCTTGGCTGGGTCTAGGAGGGTGAGGTGTAACATTCTACATTGATGGATTTACTATGGATTCCATCCACAAAATGTGGGGAAGCATCCCTAGGTGATTGTTTTGTTGAAAAAAGACCTCATAGAACTTGATATCATACTATTTGGTTTGATTAGAAATTCCAAGATGGCTAAGCTATAAATATTGATAGGTGTGTATGGTTGGGTAGGAATTTAGAACATGATGCTATTCGAGTGGGATTTCTATTGGTTACTTGAATGATAAAGATATGGAGATGTTTTGCATCAAGAAATTATACTCGGTACATAGTCTTGTTTCTCACTGACTATGTTGTTCTAATTAAGTGCTATGCCATTGCTTTTAGGAGTTTGATGATTGTGCCTTGAAGATTCAACAACTTTGTGTATGAATTCTTATGAAACTTATGCATTAATCCATCTAATAGGAACAAAAATATCCATACCAATGTGATAATTCAAACCTCAAAAACCTCAAAGATCCATGCTATTGGGTTTGTTTAGAATTTCGCAGATGCCCAACCTATAGATATGGATCCACATGTATGGTTCAATAGAATATAGTAATATAAGTTGATGCCATTCTAGTGGGATTCTTCTTGTTTACTCAAATATGAAATCTGCAAAGTTTCTTTACTGTTAAGACATTATATATCTCTATGAGGTAATTATTCATTAAATAATCTTGTTCCTCACTGATTTTTGTACTTTAAGTTGGTGTTATGACATTGCTCTTAGAATGAGTTTGCTGATTTTTCTTTTAAGTTTGAAATAAATCCATTTTTAAGTTCAAAACTCGAGAATACAAATATGGTTCTCATCTTTCTCGGGATATATATTTGTTACAGATAGATGAAAAGGAATCCTGCTAACATCGACATCCTATTGTATTTGATCCAAGATTTCACTACTGTTGTGCACACGTGCATTCAATGTTGATGTATGATTCTATTTTTTCTATGGATCAAAGCTTAAAATGTATTATGACTACACTGTTGTCAATGATCAAATCTCCTAGAGACTAGCCATTAGCCTAAGAATGAAAACCCATTTCTTAAATCTCTTTATAAAGGATTGAGTTTATATGTATAGACAATTTTTAATAATAATATAAATCATTCCTTTATGACAATACCCTTAGTGGTAGGTTCAATCAATTGGTGTCACTGTTGCTAGGATGTCAACTATAATCTGTCACACTATGTAGGTCCATGCTCTAATTCCCATGGATCTTAGACACATGACACGAGGGAACATTACACAGAGGACTTGGAAATATGAGAATCTGATGTGGGACTACAAATATACATGATTTTATTCTCCTAATATTACTAATATTACCAATGATCTATGGCAGATATACATGAGTTGAAACTTGTTTCAGTCTACCAAATGGTATAAATTTACAAAAAAATTGTACATACATAGTATAAACACCTTTTTTTTTTTTTGTTCCCATTTTTTACTTATTGTTCTCCTCATGTTGTGCATTCAAATATCAATTGGATAATTGGCCAACTAAATTTACTTCCTCATGGCCTCTACTTCACTACCCCCTCCATTCTTGGCTAGGACCATTAGGGATTTGTCCCATGGATGGGAGCCCTCTCTACTCACTGGACAAAATCCTACTCATAGCCCTCTGCTCATTGATGATTGACCTTATTTTCATTTATCATCTGGATTATTTTTACCAATTTTTAACTTCTTGCCTTGTTTGTGTCAAGCAGTATGCTAGTGTCCTCCACTTTTTGATATTGCTTGGAAGTAATTTTAAGTAACTGGCCTTGAGATTTCACCAATTCACAATGCTCTGTTGCTCCCCTCACCAAATGCCTTAATATTACTACTACCATTTCTTCTCATGTTAAAGTTTGCTTTCTATGCCATTTGGTATCACCATGGCCTCAACCACCTCCCTCTTTGGCAGGTTATCTCACTTTAAAAACTTTTGTAAGGCTATTGTTTTCTTCTGCCCAATCTTTCTTACTCCATCACTCTTTTACTTGGCCTCTGTAGTTGTCACACCCACCCTCTAATTTAGGAACTAAACTTTCTATCATTAAACCATTCATGTTAACATAAGATATAGTAGCAACTGAAATGATAAAACACCTTTTTTATTTTCATCTTGAATATCAGTAAATACTAAACATTCATACTCTAAGCCAGTTTAGGTCCTTGACAATTTTTTGAGGAGATAAAATAGGGCCTTGGGGTCAAGTCTTACCTCTTGGTTTAGTTGGGAATCACCTAACCTATTTAAAATTTAGATATTGATCTGATATATCACTTCGATTGGATCAAACTGATCTCTAAGACATATTGGCAAAGATCAGTCTCAAAATGAGTGTTTGAGAGAAAAATTTGATCACCCAAATCATTAGAGATGGCACAACTGACACCCATATCTTGTACTCCAGGCTTGTTGAAGTTACTGCTAGTACTGTTAGCCATGGCACTAGTAGTATATATAGTAGGTCCTCCCTTGTATTGGAAGTTCAGAGAGGGCCTCACTCTTTCCATGTAAGCAACAACCTGCTCTCCTTGTGAATGCGATTGCACATTAGAATCTAGGCTCACTATTCCTCTACTTATTATTCTTCATTCCACAACCACATTAGTCATTGCCAATGTTACATAGGGATACCTCAAGACTTGGGTTCATCCAGGATTCTCTAATAAGTTAAGCTAGATTGTGTGAGCTTTCATTTGTGTGAGGTGGATTTTGATTTTCCAATAACCAGTCAAGAGAATAATTTCTCCAAGTGACCATCATATGCATGGATCCTGTTACCACTAAGGTTGTTCCCCAAAAGTGGTGAGAAAAGGGAATACGGTCAAGGTAACCACTAACCAATCTTTTAGATGTAGATTCTAGCCAATCTACAGCCACAGAGGGCTCTCTCTTTATAATTTAGCTTTCTTTTGCTATATGTTAGGCTAGTTATGAAGTACAAGTATTTGTTTGATTTTTGGATGGTGACATTCAATAGAACAGGGATGAAAAATATGAGAAGTTCAGACCATTGGGTTAATGGAGTCAATGAAAATGAATTTCTGGATATGGTTTCTTTTTTTGACAAAAAGAGGAACTACAGAGCAAGATAATTAACCATGGAACAAACTGTAAGTTAAAATCAGCTGAAATGGGGTCAGGGGGTGAAGGGCAACTAATAATCCTTCATCATGCTAACAGAGGGAAAGTGTATGAATATTACCAGGGAGCAGTTAAGAATTCCTTGGTTATATTCAAGGTGTAAGAACTAGGGAAATAGGAGCAGTTAAGAATTCCTGCTTATGCTAGTCCTGAAGAAAACATAAAAATAACAGGAATTGAACACAGAGTACAGTTAAGCAAGTTCTGAGCTATTCTTTTTCCCTGCAATTTAGAGTATGATATGTAAATGATATATAAAACACAGAAACAGTAAAACATGAGTTAGAAAAGACTTATTGATCCATGAAATAATTCAATAATTCTGCAACATGGGCTTCTGCCATCAATTCCATAACCAGAGAGTTCATCAACAAAGCATTCCAGCAACCTTTTATTCAGAAGAGTTCTCAAATTTATAGCGCAGTTCCAGAATGATATTACCAACCCCTAATACTTTGCTTGGGGAGGTATTTGTACAAAAATATTTACAAAATATCTCAAAGGAGATAATATCTTGCAATAACTTCTTTCACCTACTCTACAGAAGGAGTAAATGCTCTTGGGAACAGAGAGAAATGAATGCAGAAGTAAGAAAATGTTGTGCTGGCCATTTTGTTGGTGAGATGCATTGATTACTTGCTCAGCAAGTCGGCCGATGGATACTTTAGTGAACTTCCGCGCTGCTGGCATTGCTTTCTCGGGTGCTTTTTCCTGCACTTCAATTGACTGCTGCCCAACGCGACTTTTTATCTGCTCTTTCCTTTTCGTTATGACATCTGTTATGTTCTGAAAAAATAAACAAAACTTTGAAATTTTCCTACAAAATTTCAAGCATACTCTGCCACCACTGATCATTTGGTAATTGGTGCCTGTGCATTTTTATCATAGTCTCATCTGCATCCGTGTACCTGAAGAAAGTGGGCTGGACTGTGAAAAGATGCCTCACTTCATGTTCAATAAAAAACAGATTTTCCAAATTGTCATATAGGCTCTGTCCAGATGGGAGTGCCTTTTCTCCTGCAGAACTTGATGATGTTGTGGCTTGGCTATCCACATATGTATTCAACCTGTGAATATAATCTTCCTGTGTCATCAGTCTGTAGTCATCAGTTAATAGACTGGGTAGACCCTTTTCCTGCAAAACTCTAAATTTCTGTGTGAAAGCATTTATCTCCACTTGCATTTCCTGGCACTTCCTTTCCATATTTTGTATGAAGTTCCTCATAGTCAGTACTCTTTTAATTGTTAGGATGTTGTTGGTCCTGTCCCTGATATCCAGTTCTGCCAGTTGTTCCTTGGTGTGGGTGTTCAAAAATTGTATTAGCCTATTGGCCTGCTCGGGCATGTGTCCCAATGAATCCCTGGCCTTTTGAATTTCTTCTTGAGCTATTGTCACCAAATCAATCTGCTCATGAATTATCTGTATTGATGTCCACATATCAGTGATGGATTGGCCAATGTTGGCCCACAGAATGCTCCTGATTTCTCTCAGAGGCTTGTCTAATAAGAGGTCCTTTTCTAATGCCTTTACTTTATTTTCCAATGCTTTTACCTCCCTTGTTTTTTCTGCCACAGTCATTTTAGATTTATCATAACTTATTTCCAACTTGGCCAATTGTTCTTTGGCATCTTTTAATTCTGATACCTGCAGTCTTAGATCCTCCATAGCCTTTATCAGTTCCTCAGTAGTCATGGTAGTGCTGCTGCTTGCTGCTGTTGTCGTTGAAGTACTTGGTGTTGTTGATGCCGGGACAGTAGGAGGGACTGCTTCTGTGACTGTAGAAGGAGGAGTTGTAACTATTGGAGCTATTTGTGATGCCTGGGAGGTCGACTCTCCCTACTTTCCTTGCAGTGCTATCTCCAATGCCTTCTCCATTTCTGCCAATCTCTCATTCATTTTCATTAGCAGGTCCATAGTATCTTCCTGTGATTTTTGCTCAACAACCTCTGTAGTTTGAGGATGCATGGTGATGGGCAGCTTAAGTTGTTTCCTTAGAGCTGCAATATCTTCTTCCTTCTTTTTTATTAATGCTTGGATGCCTTTGGGATCCTTGGGATCATGTCCCAGCTCTATGATAATCTCTTCTAAGGACTTAATTTTGTTATCCTTAGCTAAAGAGGAAGCCTTTTCCAATTCCAATTGGGCAGAGGTATTATTTAAAGAATTCTGCAATTTGTGGGCCAATAATGTCTTATTTGCCAATGTGGAGTATACCATTTCTCCGGTTTGCTTATATAATTCAATTTGGTCGATCGGCTAGATGTCTTTGGCTAATACTTCCAGATTGGTCCTGATATAATGTTATGGAACCAGGTCAAGAAAAGATAGAAAAGATAGATCAACGCCTTAGAATTCAGCCTCTTCGAGGGGGCAACCTAATTTACATTACATAAATGAACAATTCATTGATGATACAAATGAAAATACCTCCTTTCTATATATAGGAGTCTAAGGGGTCATATCATAATCAGAGCCGACATAACAATAATAATGTAAGTGCACAATAATAATATTAGTGGGCTTCTATGGGGCACAATAGTAACAATATGGGCACTACATGGGTACATCAATATAATAAGTGGGTTTTACTAATAACAATAAGGGGTTACACTAGTAGTATACGGGCCTAACATGTCCCTCTCCTTCAAAAAGTGTTGTCCTCAACACTTGAGTAGTTCTTGATGCTTCTGTATAAAATTCTTGTCCTCCCATGTGGAATCTTTAGCGGGTAAGTTCTTCCACTTGATGAGATACTCTGAAATTGATCGATTTCGTAGCTATCGGGTTCTTGTTTCTGTGACTGCTTCAAGTTCCAATATGATTTTTCCTTCCTTTTCAATATCTGGCAATATTGTTTGAATTGGGATCTTTTGCAAGTTTTGAATAAGTGGCCATACTTCTTTGTCCTTCTTCCATTCATCCGTTGCTTCGTTTATCCAATCTGGTTGGATAATAGAAATTACACAAAATAATGCTTCTACATCCTCATCCTTGAAGAGTCTTCCCATTCGGTAAGGTCGCCATTTTTTAAGTGCATGTAGTATTGCCAATGTTTCCTTCTCATAAATAGCTTGCTTTAGATGTAGCAGTAAAAATACCCAATCGCCTACATCAAAACATTTTTCACTATGATGTTGATCTACCTGTTGTTTCATTTGATTTTGCACCGAAGTGGTGCTATCCTTTAAAAGTTGGAGAACTTGTTGTTGATGCTCGATGTGATCTTTCACTGCTTGAACCTTTTTCTTCTTGATATGTCCTTCTATATTTAGATTTTGAGGAGTGGTAATTTCTTCCAATCCTTTACAAGATATGGTCAGATTCATTTCTTGACGCTCGATGTGATATTTCACTTCTTGAACATTTTTCTTCTTGATATGTCCTTCTGTCTCGCTAGTTTGAGGAGTGGTAATTCCAACCAGTGAATTACAAGATATGGTTGGATTCATTTCTTCTTTCTTGATGTGATCTTTCACTTCTTGCACCTTTTTCTTCTTGATATTTCCTTCTATCTTGAGAGTTTGAGGAGTGGTCATTCTTGCCAATAGTTTGCAAGATATGTTCTGATTCATTTCTTCTTTCTCTGGGGTCAGGTCCTGGCATATATCCTCTTCTTTTGATGTTTCTTGATCCTTTTCTTCCTCCTCTTCATACTCTATGTAAAATAATTTCTTCTCAGCACCCTTATGACCTTTAGTGCATTTGCTATCACAATTGTAGCAAAGCCCTTTTTCTCTTTTTTCTTCCAATTGTTGTGGTTTAACCCTTGTAGGTTGTGGAAGGCTAGGAGGAACAACACGCCCATCTTTATAGTTGTGAGGGGTAGACTTCCTTGTTGCCATAATTTTACTTTCAAATATGTCACAAAGCCCTTTTAATCTTTCCATTTGTTGTGGTGTTGCTCTAAAGAAGGTGTTGCTCTTTGTATCCTCATAATGTGCTATCATTTCCTCAGTGAGAATTGACCACGTAACAAGTTTTTTACGAGAACAAAGCTCTTTATACCATAAAAATTGATCCGGTTCTAACTATGAAGATGCAATACATACCTTTTGTAATAGTGGTACACCATGTAGATCAAAATATTGCTCCATCTGAAGTATCCAATTTACCGGATCCTTGCCATCAAACTTCCTCATCTTGCTTTTTCTTGATTTTAGGACCTCGAACTTGAAACGATTGTAACTCTGTACTTGCGGATATTTAAGTTCTGAAATTGCTACTTGTAGTAGCCCTCTGTGTCCTCTTTCCAATGCCACCAGTCTGATCCAAATTGGATTCCCCAAAAAAGAGTTATGCACAATCTCCCAAGATGACCTGATTATAGACCTTTCCAGAAGAGAGAACTTGTATGAAGTGCCATGTGTCAATTTTTCGACCTATGGATCTGAAAAACGCATACAAGAAACTAAAGTCCGTCCTCTTTCTGTAACTTCTTACAAAATTTCAATCCAATGCTCAGACAGAAAGTTATGACTATTTTCCCTAGGTCACCTGTTTTGAATGTAATTCAGGAGTTTGCAAAAAGACCAATTTCCTCAGATCATATCTCCGCAAATATCGCGCGAACAGCTCTAAAATTCAAACCCAAGGTTCAGCGCGATTTCTTCTCAAATGGGCTTTTTTTGCGACTTCTGAAACGTCACAGAAAAAAAGTTATAGCGAAAATTCCATGATGACCTGCTTGGAGCTACGAAACCCTAGAATCCAAAGCTCTGATACCAAATGTTATGGAACCAAGTCAAGAAAAGATAGAAAAGATAGATCAACGCCTTAGAATTCAGCCTCTTCGAGGGGGAAACCTCCTTTACATTACATAAATGAACAATTCTTTGATGATACAAATGAAAATACCTCCTTTCTATATATAGGAGTCTAAGGGGTCATATCATAATCAGAGTCGACATAGCAATAATAATGTAAGGGCACAATAATAATATTAGTGGGCTTCTCTGGGGCACAATAGTAACAATATGGGCACTACATGGGTACATCAATATAATAAGTGGGTTGTACTAATAACAATAAGGGGTTACACTAGTAGTATACGGGCCTAACATATAATTAGCAGCTGATTGTGGTTACTGCATTTTGGGCTTGAAGTGACTGAGAATCATCTTTCCTTCTTGAATGTCATATGCTGACATTAACCTTTGTTGATTTGTGGGGGCCATCTTTAGCAAGTGATTATAGAGTTGAATTCTTATTGGCTCATTCTTTGCCTTTATTTCAGTAAATGTCCGCTTAATGTTAGAGCCATGCTTACTTTGTTGCCTGGCAGAAGAGAATTCCACACTATGTTGTCTTCCAATCTCCTACCTGTGTGAATTGGCTGATGTTTCTGTGACTGGGGATGTATCCTGGCTGACTGCTCTTTCTTCCCTTAGATTGTCTGTGGTCTCCCGAATAAATTCCTCCTCTGATAGGGGGTTCAATCTCTGTATCTTTTCCCCTGGTTGCTCTTTAGGACCGTTGATCGATGTGTCTCCTTGCCTGTCCCTTTTCTTGCCTCTCTCCTCATTTAGAGGAGTTTGTAGTATATGGATTTCTAGTGCTTTTGTTTATGATGGGGGTACCTGGCATTGGCCTTGTTCCTTTGATGTAGCTGGCTGGTCTATCATTATGTCCTATTCTGAACCTATTACCTCTTTGCCCTTTGCTGACCCTGTGTTGGCTTTTCATGTGGGCTGCTGAGAAGTCCCAGCAAAAGATGTATCACCTCCTGTGTGGTGGGGTAGTTTGAAGGATACCTGTCCAAAAGAGTCTAGGTCAAGCGTTTTTTCAAGCCCTTTCATGGCTTTTTCCAATTTTTCTTCTTCAGTAATCTCTTCAACTAATGTGCCTTCTACCCATTCTTGTTGGTTAGCATATTGTTGAAATCCATGGATTTTGTGGTGAACATATGCTGTAAGCTTGTTTTTCACTTTTCTATAATTTATGAAATGTTCAGGGTCATATGGTGCCCAATAAAAACTTTGTTTCAGCTTAAGTTTCTCCCCTAAAATCTTATCAGCCTCTTGCCAAGCTTCCCTTTTATTGAAGATAAAAGGGCCCAATTGGTTTCTTATTTTGAGCTGTGCCTTTTTCCTAGCACCATAGAAATGAGTCAAATCTAAACTAATAAATTGCCTGAAGTATTCCAGGGCAAACAGTCTCATAGGTACATATTTTGGCAGCTTATAGGGGCACAACTCATAGCCATAAATCCTGATCTTTGTGTGATTCTAGTAAAAGTACCAGTCACCTATGCTGTAGCCCTTTGAGAGATGTAAAATTTTCTGCATTTCACTAGAGAGTCGGGTAGGAGGAGTTGTCATTAATAAAGAAGACGCTAGATGTATGAACATGTCAATGAACTCACAATATGTAGAAGGGGAGTTATGGACTTCGTGGAATACTGAGGTCCAAAAAATTACAGACCTTCGCTCTCCCTTGAGATCCAATTTTCTGAGGGGAATTTGAAAACTATCTGGTTGATTGTATAGCAGCAAATGATATATGTATGATGTGTATTTGAACACTCTTTCTTTGTCCAGGCTCATGAATTGCTCATGGATTTTATTAGCTATGAAGGTGGAAAAATCATATTTGACAGCAGGGGGCTGTCTTGGAGTAAATATGGACATCAAAACTAAGGTAGTCTCATCAATATACTCACTGGTTTTAAATCCTAAGATGTAGGATATCATGTCTACAATGAATCTCCCTGCTTCAGTGAACCAAGAATGCAGATAAGGAGGAGGTTGCTGGGGCTGGCAATTTGGTTTCATGAATAATTGAGCTATTCTGGTTATCTCTGAACTGGGCAGTTTGGCACCTTGGTCAGGCAAGAATCCTATGGAGAGAGGAGCCAGGGGCTGAGTTGGATTAAAGTGCAGCATCTCATTTATGGATTGAGGGGTAATGTGAAACAAGACAGTCCCATATGGAGCCAAAACTGCTCTTTGAGTGGGGTCATAATTGGCACAGCATAAATGGATGATATCAGGGAGCACATTTATTGAAGGGAGGTAGTAGATGGGCATGTTGGACTCCCAAATTCCATAGACATCAGCATTCTACGGTAGCTATTCCTAATTTCACAAATTGCTTGGAGGTGAGGCTTGTCACCAATCATATCATTAATTTGGAAATCTCTGTCAGCAAGGGGCAGCCATTCCAATTCTTTGTGTGGTGCATTCAAGGGGGCAACATTCAGGGCCACTGGAGCCTCCATTGTTCAATCTTTTGTGATTTTTGAATTTGAAATTTGGGTTCATGCAGCAACAGTAGGAAAAATAATACTTATGGGTCCTTTCTGCGGGAATTGTAAGCGGAAACAAGCTTAAATTCAGCTTAATGGGCGAATTTGCAGTGGGAGACGGGATTTGAGGAATTTCTCGGTAAAAATGAGCACAAACAGTGGCTATGGTGCAGAGGTTTTAAGGCAGCACTGAGATTTTAATTCGAATTTGGGTTCTCCGGGCAATTTTTACAGAGAAAGCTAGAAAAACAGGGTTTAGGAGCAGGATTCAGGTAAATACCTGTTTAATGGATGCCCTGTGCAAAATGTAGGTGGCAGACTGAGCTGAGGGGCCACACTGTGGAGTCAATTTCTCTAGGTGGCAGACTGTGCAGTCGAAATGCTGCTTCGGATGTAAAAAACCATGCAGAGGTTGGGCAGCAGAAACAAAGAAAAATGAACAAAAAACGACATTTTACGCCTTTTTGTCAAAAATTTAATTTTGGCGGGATTTTGGCGCGCTTTGGTCGGGTGACGTCAGCATGACGTAATCTTTGTCATGTAGCGGGGGTACGGAAGCTGACTTGGCGTTGACGTGGCAGACATGGTGGATGATGCAGTGGTGAGGTGGCAGATGACGTGGGCGATGATGTGGGTGACGACGTCAGCGGCGGGGAGCGGGGGCGGTATATGGTATTATCGCACCGCTTTTGGACAACGGCGGTTTTGGGTGGAGGGGACGCGATAAAACCAAGCGGTGACACGTGGATCCTGTACGATGGAAAAACCACCATTTTCCCGTGTGCTATCGCTTGTCTATCGGAGGGGTTCCGATATTGACGTGGATCGTCCGATGGGAAAGCCCTGTCAGACAACTGATGAATGGGTGGAGTTGGCGGAGGTGTATGGTGTGGTGACCCACCATAATTTTTAACGTTTTGTAATGTTTTTGCGTATATTTAGACTTTGGACAAATGTTCGGGTTTGGTTATTCATTTAACCAAATGTTAAATGAAATGCATTGTTTATATGGGCGCGTGGGGAGGGTTGTCCACAAGGTTTCAGATAAACCTTGGACCCCCGTTAAAACATAAATATATGGCTTTATTTAAGCCTGGGGAAAGATATTAAAGTTTTGGGTTTTTTATGTATTTTATATATAATAGGGGCGGGGAAACATTATATGGGAGTTATAATATAAAGTTAGTAGGTTAATATGAGCGGTAGGTTTGATCAAGACCTTAAGTTTAAAAAGTAAAACTTAGGCTTAGGGAAATAAAAAGGATTGAAGTCATGAATTTTTAGAGACTTAGCATAATGGAAGAAAAGGATTCTTACACAAGAAATGTGGCTTAGTTCTCTTAAGTAAAACCAAAATTTCACTTGGTCTTTTCTATGAAATGAAGTGAACTAGGTGCACTGAGCAGATCTCAGTGTCCTTGAGGGGAAATTAGTAAATGTTCTTGGAGAAATGGGGAGGGAAATTAGTCATGCTCCATTTGTTTTGTAGCCACCTTGCCATGGCACTTTTGATATCCATGAGATGCAACATCTTAAAAGGACAAAATTGTTCACAAACGTGCTTCTGCAACATCAAAACTGCCTACCCAACCTATTTAACCTAACATTTTTTCTTCCTTTTTTCTTGGGTGCATTTGAACTAGCAAACCCTTTCTCTCTTGTTTTCTTTTAACTGCCCTCCTATCTAAGTCTGCCCTTATTTCTTCCAGGGGATCAGATTTTGCTGGTGAGCTCCCTGGCTTCTCTACCTAACTACTGATCTACCAATCTTAAACTGTTTGAACAGACCTTATTTTCTAGTTCTAAAACAAGAAATTTAAACATGGAGAGGCCAAGATTAAGCTTTTTGGCCATCCTTCAAGTGTGACAGAAGTCATTGATTGCACATATTGAACTTATTTGCAAAAAATAGGATAACAGTGGCATTTTGGACTAGCACACTTTCTTGGTATTTTCTTTGGGGTTCATTTTCTTTCTTTTGACCAATTCATTCTTCTTGCCCTTTGATTTTTCTTTTAGGGCATACCCTCTTTTCATTTTTTAAACTTTTTGAGTTTTTTGAAAATATGGACCCTTTACAGCATGGAAAGGATGAACATATTTGGTATTTTAACAGTCAATCATGAAATATGACACCTATTGGTATAGGAACCTAACAGTGGCTCCACTTGGGGATGGCTTTTCTTGGTGAAAAGCCAAGAATAGCAGGTCAGATAGCCTTATATTCAACTCTTGTTGCAATCTGAAACTTTCCCTTTGCTGTAAATAACCAAACTGTATCTCTATAACATATACACCCCTCTTGTAAGCTGGTTTAAATAATTACAACTTCGTCTTTGATAGTTTGTCTGAATACTGTCATCATTTTTATAGCTCCCAAGTCTTCTTCTTCAAGTCTTCTGATAAACTGAAAAGGTACTACAAAAGGTGGTACAATTCCTTGCCTTTTTCTCAAAACTTGTTGCATCTTATTCCATATCTTGTTGTTGTAATAAACTGCAAAAAATAGACACTATTATGTACAAAATACAGTCCGGATATATCAACAAAGTGGATCAAAATAATGCTTGAGCATTCGCCCATTGACTGGTCCATCTTCTGCTTCTATACCATCCAGGCTTCTCAAAAAGTAGGTGTTGTTTCCTTGTACAACTTGAATAGCAAAAGGTCCTTTCCATAGGAAGTCAAACTTCCCATGTTTTCCTTTATCTTCCCTCCTGGAATCCCATTTCAGCACTTTGTCTCCTATGAAAAAATCCTTTGCCTTTGTCCTCTTGTCAAAAATCTTCTTCAGTTTCTCTTGTAGAATCTAAGATCTTTGATACACTTCTTCTCTAGTCTGCTGTAAGTGAATTGTTTGATTGATTCTTCTCTGAATGTCATTGGGTTCTGCCTGTGTTTCTTGCAGCAATTTTATCACAGGGATTCCCAAGGATGAAGGGAATACAACCTCCATGCCATAAACCAACTCATAGGGGCTTGTTCCAATGGATCTCTTTGTAGTCAACCTGTCTGCCCAAAGTGCATTGATAAGCTTCTTATGCCAATTTTTCTTGTTTTCCTCCAATACTTTCTTTATGATATTGATCAAGCTTTTATTGGATGATTCAACTAAACCATTACCTTGAGGGTAATAGGCTGTGGAATGGCCTAAGGTAATGTGGTATTTGTGGCAAAAATTGATCATTCTTTTGGATTTAAAGGCAGTAGCATTGTCAGTTATTATCTTTTCCGGACAGTCATATCTAGATAGGATATTGGTTTCCAGGAATTGCATGATGACTGAGTCATTGGCTTGCCTACAATGGATGGCTTCTATCCACTTGGTGAAGTAGTATGTGGTAGTCGAAATCCAGTTATGTTGGCTAGAAGAGGGAGGGTGAATTTCCCCATTGAAATCTAAACCCGATTGTTGAAACGGTCTTTCGGTGGAAATTGGTTTTAGGGGTAAAGGTAAGAGCTTTCTCTTGCCTTCAAAGATTTGACATTTATGGCAAGAAACTACAAATTTCTTTACATCATCAAACAAGGTAGGCCAATAAAATCAAGCTCTTAGATTTTGTCAGCAGTTGATTTCCAATACAAATGTCCACCACAGTCACTTGCATGAAATTCTTTGAACACTTTGTCAGTTTCATCCTTTGTTAAGCAATTCAGCAAAATGCCTTCATGATTTTTCCAAAACAAAACATTATCTAGAATACAAAACTTTGAAGCTTTCATTTTGAGAAATCTCTTTTTAGTTCTGGATAACCCTAGAGGAGCCTGCAGGTTTAACAAAACATAGGCTATATCAGCATACCAAGGTGATAGTAAAAAGGCTCGATTGATCTGTGGAGTCGCCATCTCCTGCTCGTTATTCAGTTCATTGATGCCAAGGGCTTGAAAGTTGGTTTCAGTCATCAATTTAGCTAATCCTTGACCTTTTATCAGCTTTTTTGGTTTAATTACAATGTCATATTCCAAAATGTTAGCTATCTGTTTGCCTCTTTTACCTTCAATTCCTTCTTGAGTTAGAATATCCTTGACCACAATATTTGGAACATAAGCTATTACATGAGAGTATAAAATGTAAACTCTGAAATCCTTAATAGCTTTTACAAGGGCATAAGCTTGTTTTTCCATGATCTGATATTTTAAAGGTGCATCTCTAAGTGCTTTGCTTAAAAAAGCAATGGGATTCTCATATCCTTGGTCATCTTTTTGTAATAGGACATCAGCAATAGTATGTTCTGATGCAAACGAGAAGATTATGAAGTCTCTATCAAATTTTGGGCTTGTGAGGACTGGTGTCTTAGTTAAAGCTATTTTGATTTCTTCAAAGGCCTGCTTAGCTTCTATTGTCCCCTTGACTTTGGAATCTTTCTTCAACATGTTGTTCAACAATCTTATCAGTTCAACCAAATTGGGTATGAATCTTCTTAGAAAATTGATTTTTCCTAGGAAAGCTTGAAGTTCTTTGATATTCCTAGGGTGAGGAACTTGGAGAATACCTTGTATTCTGTCTGGGTCAATTTTGATGCCATATTTGAGATTATGTGGCCTAACAGTTTGCCCTCTTCTAGGCCAAATAATGATTTCTTTGGGTTAAGTGATATGCCATATTTTCTGAAAATTAAGAACACTTGTCCCAAATGTTCTAAATGTTCTTGATCTGATTTGGAGAAATCAGTGAGGTCATCAAGATATATGACTAGAAAATCATGGATTTCTTTTGCAAAGGCTATATCCATGGCTCGTTGAAATGTTTCCCCGGCATTCTTAAGTCCAAAAGGCATTTTTACATATTTGAAAGTTCCCCAAGGTGTTGTAAAAGAAGTTTTATCTTGATCATCAGGGTGAACCAGGATCTAATTAAAGCTTGAGAATCCATCTAGTAGTGAAATTCTAGAAGCTCCCACTACCCTTTGTAAAATGTGATCCATCTTGGGTAAGGGGTAGTGGTCTTTGAGAGAAACTTTATTCAGATTTCTTAAGTCAACACATAGTCTTATTTCTCCCATTTTCTTCCTTGTGGGCACTAAATTTGAGATCCATTCTGAAAATCTAATGGGTGCAATTATTCCAGCTTCGTACATTCTTTTGACTTCCTTTTCAATGAGAGGAAGGAGGATAGGATTAACCCTTCTGAGTTTTTGTTTAAAAGGCTTTTGATTTTCTTTTAAGGGTATTGTATGCTGGATCACAGAAGTATCATAGGACTTAAGGTCTTCATAGCTCCATGCAAAAACATCTTGAAATTCTTTAAACAGTTCAATGTATTTGAGTTTTTGGTCGGGAGGCAAGGCTTTGGACAATTTTACCATCTTAGGATCTTCTGCAGTTCCTATATTACAGTCCTCAATTTCTGCGTTTAATGGCTGCATTTTTGGCTTTCTTGGAATATCATTTGAGTCAAAAATATCCTCCAGAGGAGTCAAGCCTGTGGGTAAAAAATTATCCTTTAAATCAATCACTTCAATATCTCCTTCAGCAGTTTCATCAAAGTCCATTTGTTTCAGTTCTTGTAAATTTTTGCTGGTAAAAATTGTTGGGTGTAAAATTTGATCTGCTGTTTCAGCTGATATATGTTTTTCAATTCTGTCTATTTGTTGTTCTTCACAAATGGTGCTTGTGTCTATATTTGTGCTCGAGAATTATTCTTTTAAAGTCAGGAAATTATTGATTTGTGTGTCATTGTCAAACACCTGCCAATTTTTAACATTGTCTGGAACATCAGATCTGTGTTTAATTTCAGCAGAAAAATGATGATTAGGCTCAAATGGCAACTTACAAGTGCTAGCAAATGTTTCCAAACTGTGAGCATGCAAATTGTGGTTCCTTGAGATTTTGGTGAGCTGCAATTCTAGAAAGGTACTGAGTATTTCAATCGCTGCCCCTCTATAAGCTCTTAGCCTGAGATCATTTGTGACAAAGTTTCCTTTCATCTGTTCGATAATCAAATCAGAGTCTCCCAAGATTGATATCCTAGCTGCCCCTAGACTTTTAATCAATTTGAGTCCTAGCAGAAGGGCCTCATATTCAACCATGTTATTTGTACATCTAAAATTCAATCTGTATGCATGTCCTTCAGCATTATCATTTTGCATATTATGTACCCAAACCCCTGCCCCTGCTCCTAGTTTATTTACTGATCCATCAAACTCTAAGCACCATAAGGTTTCTTGGTTACAACTAGCATTAGGAGTTTTGAAAACTTGCTTAGTGGGCAGATTTGGATTTTGTAACTCATATGGTTTGCCTTGTGTGTCTGTTACATCAATCACTTCAACAATTTCTAGATCTTGAGCAGTGGATTCTTCATTTGTGCTTCTTCCTTGTGCTGATTCTAGAAGCTTGTCATCAGTTTTGGAACACATTTCAGCATTGTATAAGATGAAATAATCCATATTAGAATGCATGGAATAAATGGGGTAATTTTGGGGTTTCTCTTGACTGCTGACCACATATTTCATCAAAGTTTCCCGTTACAGCCTCTTTGGCTGGCCAAAGATTGAAATGGTGGCATAAGACATGTCCAATTGTAAATATCCCTGGAGCTTTGCACCCCAAGATCTGGACAAAAGCATTCCATACTTTGGTAGGATATCAGCTACCACTACATCCATTAAAATTGTCTTGGCAGGGTATTGGACTAGAAATACACACAAATCTTTGATTAGGCCTAGACACCTGACCTGGCTAGAATCAAATGAAAACAAGTCTTTATATGGCCTTGTGATATCTAGGTCCAATCTTTCTATCACAGACTTAGGCATTACATTATGGGAAGCTCCCAAATCAAACATTGCATTATGTAGTACTTTGTCATGAATGTTTAGGCTTACATAGAATGGAGGAACTCCTCCATCTACTGTTTTACCATTTACTTCAGGGCCAAAAATCAATTCTGGTTGGTCATCTAAGACATTCACCATGTCTCTATTCTCTGATATTTGAAGTGACCTGCAGATTTTTTCTCTATAAACCTCATGTTTAGCTAATTCAGATAGTAGAATGGCTATTTTTAACTTGCCTATTTCGGTTTCTAGGTTGATCACTTGAATTTTTGCAGTTTGGGCAGCAAGATTTTCCTTTTCTGTTGTGTTTTCAGTGGTTTTTTCTCTATCAGGAGTGCTATTATGAACTAAATATGCTTTGAAGTCAATTTCAGGAGACCTGTTTGCATTTTATTTTGGAGGAAAGGAGGTGGATGGCTAATTGTTTGATGGCTGTAAGTCTAATATTTCCTCAATCATGGGTTCTTTTGGGTTGAGGTCTTTTCTAGTAGGGAGTTCTATAGGAGAAGTTTTATCCTTTTCTTTTTTAGGTTGCTTGGTATTTTTCTGCTTGTTGGGTTCAGGGACATGTTCTACTTATCAATTTGTATTGTTTATGAACCTCATAGATAGCTGCATCATATCCTTCTCTGAAATCAAATGATTCTCTGGATTTGGTTTGAAATTGATTGAAAGTATGAGCTTCTTGGTCATTCTGAGTTAAAAATATTTGTTCTTCAGTATTCAAACCCATCAAATTAATTTGAGTATCCTCTGTTGGCTCACTAGAGGTTGAAGCTTCAACATAGTTTTCTTGGAATGGAGGTCTGATGTTCTGGTCAGGACCAGCCTTTCCAGCATTAGGATTTTGATTTTTTCTGAATTTTGGATTTCTTGCGGTGTTACTTGGTTGAGTTTCCCAAGAAGATTTCCTTTCAATAGTTTCTACTCTGTCACCCAATCTATCCATTCCCTTGATGATTACATCTAGTTTCTGCTCAAATGCAGAAGGTTCTTCTTTGAAGGGAGTCCTTCTTTCAGCTCTAGCTCGAGCTCTTTTAGAGATCAGATTGGCCTATACACTAACAGCTATGCTCTGGATGTATTCTAAGCTTGGAGGAGCTCCTTCCCTTAGCTGATATGACATGTTAGAATTAAATCCATCAGGGAATTCGATCAAGGCTAAGTCAAGTGGAGGTCTAAGGTTCTGAGGAATAGCATTGTACACATTATTGAATGTAGCACAGTAGTCTTGAATAGTTTCTTGTGGGCCTCTTTTCAAGCTTTCATATTTTGATAGGATATGTAATGGGTCCTTCTTCTTTTCCCATATGTTCAAAAAGGTTTGATAAAGGGAATCTGGATCAGCAATTGTGTTTACAGCGAGTGCCCTAAACCAGGTCCTTACATCACCTGTTAGGCTTTGGACAAAAAATTTCATTCTAACATCATTATCATCAATTTCATAGTTCTCAAAATAATCCATCATTTTCTTAGTATGTTGTTGTGCTGTGTAGGTGCCAGTACCATCAAAATAGGTAATCTTGCTTTGATAATCTTGAGGCATAGCCCCTGGATTTGTAGGCAACTACAGGGGAGCATATCGGTTTGCCATATTAACAGGTATAAATGGGACAGTTGGAAGCATAGGGATAACAACTGAGATAAGTGTTGTGGACGGGGGAATGGAAAAGATGCTTTGAAATGATGATGGTGAACTAGAAGAAGCTACAACAACAGTAGAAAGGACTGTTGCTTTTCTGGGAACAAGCTCGGATTGGGTAAGGTTTTGCTAAAGTGTATCAAGGTTTAAATCAGTAGAATCTTCTATACTTTCTTGTCTTCTAAGGTTCTTAGAGATCAAGTTAGGATTTTGAAAGATAGCTGGAGGATTCAGATTTGGATTTGATCTGGTGTAACAGGTTTTCTTCTTTGGAGCTAGCTTCTAAATCTGTTTTTGGGTTTTTTCTAGAAGTTTTTTGAAGAATACAAGTTTTGAAGATATCTTTCTAGGAAATTATGAATTGTGAGAGTTTTGAATTTTCCTGAAGATTCTTTGAAATCAAAGGAAACTGATCAAATTTTCTGAGGCAGTTGTTTAAAGCCTAAAACTAGACTGGAGATAGACTGAAGCAGCTTTTATTTACTCCTTTGCATAGCAAAAACAGTTTCAAAGGCTACTTAGCTAACTTCAAGCTCCATCTGTAGCTTTAGAGAATAGACAGCAGTAACAAACAGTCATTCAGGTCCCCAGTGGAGTTGCCAATGATGTTATCACTCAGTTTGTTCCCCAAAAGTTGTGAGAAAAGGGAATACGGCCGAGGTAACCACTAACCAATCTTTTAGATGCAGATTCTAGCCAATCTGCAACCAGAGAGGGCTCTCTCTCTTTATAATTTATCTTTGTTTTGCTATATGTTAGGCTAGTTATGAAGTAAAAGTATTAGTTTGATTTTTGGATGGTAACATTCAATAGAACAGGGATGAAAAATATAAGAAGTTCAGACCATTGGGTTAATGGAGTCAATGAAAATGAATTTCTGGATATGGTTTCTTTTTTTACAAAAAGAGGAACTACAGAGCAAGATAATTAACCATGGAACAAACTATAAGTTAAAATCAGCTGAAATGGGGTCAAGGGGTGAAGGGAAACTAAGAATCATTCATCATGCTAACAGAGGGAAAGTGTATGAATATTACTAGGGAGCAGTTAAGAATTCCTTGGTTATATTCAAGGTGTAAGAACTAGGGAAACAGGAGTAGTTAAGAATTCTTGCTTATGCTAGTCTTGAAGAAAACATAAAAATAACAGGAATTGAACACAGGGTACATTTAAGAGTAGAGCTATTCTTTTTCCCTACAATTTAGAGTATGATATGTAAATGATATATAAAACACAGAAACAGTAAAACATGAGTTAGAAAAGACTTACTGATCCATGAAATAATTCAAGTATTCTGCAACATGGGCTTCTGCCATCAATTCCATAACCAGAGAGTTCATCAGCAAAGCATTCTAGCAACCTTTTATTCAGAAGAGTTCTCAAATTTACAGCGCAGTTCCAGGATGATATTACCAACCCCTAATACTTAGCTTGGGGAGGTATATGTACAAAAATATTTACAAAATATCTCAAAGGAGATAATATCTTGCAGTAACTTCTTTCACCTACTCTACAGAAGGAGTAAATGCTCTTGGGAACAGAGATAAATGAATGCAGAAGTAAGAAAATGTTGTGATGGCCGTTTTGTTGGTGAGATGCATTAATTACTCACTCAGCAAGTTGGCCGATGGATACTTTAGTGAACTTCTGCGCTGCTGGCGTTTCTTTCTTGGGTGCTTTTTCCTGCGCTTCAATTGACTGCTTCCCAGTACGATTTTTTATCTGCTCTTTCCTTTTCATTATGACATCTGTTATGTTCTGAAAAAATAAACAAAACTTTGAAATTTGCTTACAAAATTTCAAGCATACTCTACCACCACTGATCATTTGGTAATTGGTTCCTGCGCATTTTTATCAGAGTCTCATCTGCATCCGTGTACCTGAAGAAAGTGGGTTGGACTGTGAAAAAATGCCTCACTTCATGTTCAATAAAAAACAGATTTTCCAAATTGTCATATAGGCTCTGTCCAGATCAGAGTGCCTCTTCTCCTGCAGAAATTGATGATGTTGTGGCTTGGCTATCCACATATGTATTCAACCTGTGAATGTAATTTTCCTGTGTCATCAGTCTGTAGTCATCAGTTAATAGACTGGGTAGACCTTTTTCCTGCAAAACTCTAAATTTCTGTGTGAAAGAATTTATCTCCACTTGCATTTCCTGGCACTTCCTTTCTAGATTTTGAATGAAGTTCCTCATAGTCAGTACTCTTTTAATTGTTAGGATGTTGTTGGTCCTCTCCCTGATATCCAATTCTGCTAGTTGTTCCTTGGTGTGGGTGTTCAAAAATTGTATTAGCCTATTGGCCTGCTCGGGCATGTGTCCCAATGAATCCCTAGCCTTTTGAATTTCTTCTTGAGCTATTGTCACCAAATCAATCTGCTCATGAATTATTTGTATTGAAGTCAACATACCAGTGATGGATTGGCCAATGTTGGCCCACAAAATACTCTTGATTTCTCTCAGAGGCTTGTCTAATAAGAGGTCATTTTCTAATGCTTTTACCTCCCTTGTTTTTTCTGCCACAGTCATTTTCAATTTATCATAGCTGATTTCCAACTTGGCCAATTGTTCTTTGGCATCTTTTAATTCTGATACTGTAGTCTTAGATCCTCCATAGCCTTTATCAGTTCCTCAGTAGTCATGGTAGTGCTGCTGCTTGCTGCTGTTGTCGTTGAAGTACTTAGTGCTGTTGATGTTGGGACAGTAGGAGGGACTACTGCTGTGACTGTAGAAGGAGGATTTGTAACTATTAGAGCTATTTGTGATGGCTGGGAGGTCGAATCTCCCTACTTTCCTTGCAATGCTTTCTCCAATGCCTTCTCCGTTTCTGCCAATCTCTCATTCATTTTCATTAGCAGGTCCATAGTATATTCCTGTGATTTTTGCTCAACAATCTCTGTAGTTTGAGGATGTATGATGATGGGCAACTTAAACTGTTTCCTGAGAGCTGCAATATCTTCTTCCTTCTTTTTTATTAATGCTTGGATGCCTTTGGGATCCTTGGGATCATGTCCCAGCTCTATGATAATCTCTTCTAAGGACTTAATTCTATTAGCCTTAGCTAAAGAGGAAGCCTTTTCCAATTCCAATTGGGCAGAGGTATTATTTAAATTTGTGGGCCAATAATGTCTTATTTGCCAATGTGGAGTTTACCATTTCTCCGGTTTTCTTATGTAATTCAATCTGGTCCATCGGCTAGATGTCTTTGGCTAATACTTCGAGATTGGTCCTAATATAATTAGTAGCTGACTGTGGTTTCTGCATTTTGGGCTTGAAGTGACTCAAGATCATCTTTCCTTCTTGAATGTCATATGTTGACATTAACCTTTGTTGATTTGTGGGGGCCATCTTCAGCGAGTGATTATAGAGTTGAATTCTTATTGGCTCATTCTTTGCCTTTATTTCAGTAAATGCCCTCTTAATGTCAGAGCCTTACTTACTTTATTGCCTGGCAGAAGAGAATTCCACACTATGTTGTCTTCCAATCTCCTGCCTGTGTGAACTAGCTGATGTTTCTGTGACTGGGGATGTATCCTGGCTGACTGCTCTTTCGTCCCTTAGACTGTCTATGGTCTCTTGAATAAATTCCTCCTCTGATAAGGGTTTCAATCTCTGTCTTTTTTTCCCCTGGTTGCTCTTCAGGACCGCTGATCGGTGTGTATTCTTGCCTGTCCCTTTTCTTGCCTCTCTCCTCGTTTAGAGGAGTTTGTAGTATAGGGATTTCTAGTGCTTTTGTTTGTGCTAGGGGGACCTGCCCTTGACCTTGTTCCTTTGGTGTAGCTGGCTAGTCTGTCATTATGTCCTGTTCTGAACCTATTACCTCTATGCCCTTTGCTGACCCTGTGCTGGCCTTTTGTGTGGGTTGTTGAGAAGTCCCAGCAAAAGATGTATCACCTCCTGTGTGTTGGGGTAGTTTGAAGGATACCTATCCAAAAGAGTCCAAGTCAAGCGGTTTTTCAAGCCCTTTCATGGCTTTTTCCAATTTTTCTTCTTCAGTAATATCTTCAACTAATGTGCCTTCTACACATCCTTGTTGGATAACATATTGTTGAATTTCAGGGATTTTGTGGTGAGCATATGTTGTAAGCTTGATTTTCACTTTTCTATAACTTATGAAATGTTCAGGGTCATATGGTGCCCAATGAAAACTTTGTTTAAGCTTAAGTTGCTCCCATAAAATCTTATCAGCCTCTTGCCAAGCTTCCCTTTTATTGAAGATAAAAGGGCCCAATTGGTTTCTTATTTTTGAGTTGTTCCTTTTTCCTAGCACCATAGAAATGAGTCAAATCTAAACTAATAAATTGCCTAAAGTATTCTAGGGCAAACAGTCTCATAGGTACATATTTTGGCAGCTTATAGGGGCACAACTCACAGCCATAAATCCTGATCTCTGTGTGATTCTGGTAAAAGTACCAGTCACCTATGTTGTAGCCCTTTGAGAGATGTAAAATTTTCTGCATTTCACTAGAGAGTCTGGCAGGAGGAGTTGTCATTAATAAAGAAGAGGCTGGATGTATGAACAGGTCAATGAACTAACAATATGTATAAGGGGAGTTATGGACTTCGTGGAATACAGAGGTCCAGAAAATTACAGACCTTCGCTCTCCCTTGAGATCCAATTTTCTGAGGGGAATTTGAAAACTATCTAGTTGATTGTACATCAGCAAATGATATATGTATGATGTGTATTTGAACACTCTTTATCTGTCCAGGCTCATGAATTGCTCATGGATTTTATTAGCTATGAAGGTGGAAAAATCATATTTGACAGCAGGGGGTTGTCCTGGAGTAAATATGGACATCAAAACTAAGGTAGTCTCATCAATATACTCACTGGTTTTAAATCCTAAGATGTAGGATATCAGGTCTACAATGAATCTCCCTGCTTCAGTGAACCAAGAATGCAGATAAGGAGGAGGTTGTTGGGGCTGGGAATTTGGTTTCATGAATAATTGAGCTATTCTGGTTATCTCTGAATTGGGCAGTTTGGCACCTTGGTCAAGCAAGAATCCCATGGAGAGAGGAGCTAGATGCTGAGTTGGATTAAAGTGCAGCATCTCATTTATGGATTGAGGGGTAATGTGAAACAATACAGTCCTAGATGGAGCCAAAACTGCTCTTTGCGTGGGGTCATAATTGGCACAACATAAATGGATGATATCAGGGAGCACATTTACTGACGGGAGGTAGTAGATGGGCATGTTGGACTCCCAAATTCCATAGACATCAGCATTGCTACAGTAGCTATTCCTAATTTCACAAACTGCTTGGAGGTGAGGCTTGTCACCAATCATATCATTAATTTGGAAATCTTCGTCAGCAAGGGGCAGCCATTCCAATTCTTTGTGTGGTGCATTCAAAGGAGCAGCATTCAGGGCCACTGGAGCCTCCATTGTTCAATATTTTGTGATTTTTGAATTTGAAATTTGGGTTCATGCAGCAACAGCATACAAAATAATACTTATGGGTTCTTTCTGCGGGAATTGTAAGAGGAAACAAGCTTAAATTCATCTTAATGGGAAAATTTGTCGTCAGAGATGGGATTTGAGAAATTTCTCGGTAAAAATGAGCACAGACAGTGGCTATGCTGTAGAGGTTTGAAAGCAGCACTGAGATTTTAATTCGAATTTGGGTTCTCCAGGCAATTTTTACAGAGAAAGCTAGAAAAACAGGGTTTAGGAGTAGGATTCGGGTAAATACCTATTTAATGGATGCCCTGTGCAAAATGTAGGTGGCAGACCGAGCTGAGGGGCCGCGCTGTGGAGTCAATTTCTCTGGGTGGCGGACTGTGCAGTCGAAATGCTGCTTCGGACGTAAAAAACCATGTAGAGGTTGGGCAGTAGAAACAAAGAAAAATGAACAAAAACGACATTTTATGCCTTTTGTCAAAATTTGATTTTGGCAGGTTTTTGGCGCGCTTTGGTCGGGTGACGTCAGCATGATGTAATCTTTGTCGTGTAGCGAGGGTACGGAAGCTGACTTGGTGGTGACGTGGCGGACACGGCGGATGATACAGTGGTGAGGTGGCAGACGACGTGGGTGATGATGTGGGCGACGACGTCAGCAGCGGGGAGCGGGGGTGGTATATGGTATTATCGCACCGCTTTTGGACAACGACGGTTTTGGGCGGAGGGGACGCGATAAAACCAGGCAGCGACACGTGCATCCTGTACGATGGAAAAACTGCCACTTTCCCGGGCGCTATCGCTCAGCTATCAGAGGGGTTCTGATATTGACGTGGATCATCCGATGGGAAAGCCCGGATCGAACGGTCGATGAATGGGTGGAGTTGGCAGAGGCGTATGGTGTGGTGACACACCATAACTTTTAACGTTTTGTAATGTTTTTGCGTGTATTTAGACTTTGGACAAATGTTCAGGTTTGGTTATTCATTTAACCAAATGTTAAATGAAATCCATTATTTATATGGGCGTGCGGGGATGGTTGTCCACAAGGTTTCGGATAAACCTTGGACCCTCGTTAAAACATTAATATATGGCTTTATTTAAACCTAGGGCGGGATATTAAAGTTTTGGGTTTTTTATGTAGGTTATATATAATAGGGGCAGGGAAACATTATATAGGAGTTATAATATAAAGTTAGTAGGTTAATATGAGCGGTAGGTTTGATCAAGACACTAAGTTTGAAAAGTAAAACTTAGGCTTAGGGAAATAAAAAGGATTGAAGTCATGAATTTTTAGAGACATAGCATAATGGAAGAAAAGGATTTTCACACAAGAAATGTGGCTTAGTTCTCTTAAGTAAAACCAAAATTTCACTTGGTCTTTTCTATGAAATGGAGTGAACTATGTGCATTGAGCAGATCTCAGTGTCCTTGAGGGGAAATTAGTAAATGTTCCTGGAGAAATGGGGAGGGAAATTATTCATGCACCATTTGTTTTGTAGCCACCTTACCATGGCACTTGTGATATCCATGAGATGCAACATCTTAAAAAGACAAAATTGTTCACAAACCTGCTTCTACAACATCAAAACTACCTACCCAGCCTATTTAACCTAAAAAAATTTCTTCCTTTTTGCTTGGGTGCATTTGAATTAGCAAACCCTTTCTCTCTTGTTTTCTTTTAACTACCCTCCTACCTAAGTCTGCCCTTATTTCTTCCAGGGGCTCAGATTTTGTTGGTGAGCTCCCTTGCTTCTCTACCTAACTACTGATCTACCAAGCTTAAACTGTTTGAACAAACCTTATTTTCTAGTTCTAAAAAAAAAAATTTAAACATGGAGAGGCCAAGATTAAGCTGTTTGGCCATCCTTCAAGTGTGACAGAAGTCATTGATTGCACATATTGAACTTCTTTGCAAAAAATAAGATAGTAGTGGCATTTTGGACTAGCACACTTTCTTTGTCTTTTCTTTAGGGTTCATTTTCTTTCTTTTGACCAATTCATTCTTCTTGCCCTTTGATTTTTCTTTTAGGGCATACCCTCTTTTCATTTTTTAAATTTTTTGAGTTTTTTGAAAATATGGAACCTTTGCGGCATGGAAAGGATGAACATATTTGGCATTTTAACAGTTAATCATGAAATATGAAACCTATTGGTATAGGAACCTAACAGATCCCATAATATGTTGGATCCAATCCTGAATCATCAATCCCGAGTTCAGTTTCTCATGGTTTTCTTCTTGCTTGTGTTTGTTATTTTTTGGTTCACTCTTACTTTGTTAATAGTGCAGTTATTTGCTCCAATATATCTGCCATTAGACTTCCTTATTTGTAGTTGCACTAAGAGAAGCAAGCTGCATTATGCAATCCAGTTGGGGGTAGAGGTGATCCATTAAATCTTCATACGTTGGAGTATCAATGTGTAATAGTGCACTAGATCTATATGATGCATAGAATTTGTCACTAACACACACCCATCTAAACCTAAGTCTGAGATGCACCTCAAGTTTACAACGCTAGAGGATCCATAGTGGGTTCAAATCAAAGTATGAGATGCACCTCAAGTTTACAATGCTAGAGGATGCATAGTGGATTCAAGAAAATGGTCCACATATCAAATATTGTTCAAGTTTCTGTGATCTAGTTCTTATAATTTTGAAGTTCATATTCTTTTGAACTTTTCAAATTTTGTTCATTTTTAGCTACCCAAGGTTAAGCCTCAAATGTAACTCCATGCTTGTTAAGCATCTACATTTTCACTCTAGCTTCGGAGATCTGCATTAGCCACGAAGAAATATTCAATAATTTCAGTTATTTGTTTATTTCTTGAGAGGTTATCTACAACCTAGTATGACATAGATGTTTCTTGTAATGTGGGTAATGATTACCTGATATGTTGGCATGTTGGCATGTTGGCTGTAAAATAATAACCAAAAGACAAATTACATGTCTGCAATTATAAACTAGCTTAGATCCATCAGGGTTTAACTCTGGATCAAATCCCTGAGAGAGTGCAAACATGATGAGAGAGATCAAATCCCTCAAGGTGCAAAAATTTCCTTAAGTTTTACAATCTAAAAATTGTTTGCATCTTAAGGGATTCGATATCAGTTTCTCGAAACTTGATAGATCCAGAGTTATAAGATGGATCTACGCTGATAATTTTTGCAGCTAGGAACAATCTACATTTTTCTGAGTTTAGGCTTCTGTGATCTGAGAAATTTTGATATGATACTTCTGAATCCATCACATAATGTTTTTGAGTTGACGTTTTCGAGCCAGCAAGTGTGGCTCAAGTGTCCTGATGATGAGCTACAGTTGCTAGCTCGAAACATAGACTCAAAAACATTATGTGATGAATCTAGAGTATCATATTAAAATAAAAAACTATCTAGATGGTAAGGTAAATCCTGGTTGTAGTTTGAGTCCCACTTTTTTTCTCAATATTAAGTATCAACTTATATTTGGAAACATAGAATCAAAACATTGTGTGACGAATCAGGAGTATCATAAAATAAAATAAATAAAAAAGCAAGCAAACAAACAAACAAAACTATCTAAATGGTAAGGAAATCTTGGTTGTAGTTTGAGTCCCACTTTTTTTCTCAATATTAAGTATCAGTTTATTTTTGGAAACGTTTCATGTCTGCCTCTTTTCTAGTCCCACTTTTTTTCTCAATATTAAGTATCAGTTTATTTTTGGAAACGTTTTATGTCTACCTCTTTTTTTCATGGAAGCCATCCCAGTTTAAGTGATCTGTTTTTTTTCTTTCACTAAGGCATTTTATTAGTGAAATCTTTGTAGGGTCTCTTTTTTTTAATTTCAGTAAGGTTAGACTTTGAATATTTTCATAATCATATGTAATTGCTTACATATGCTTCAAATTACATTTTCCAGGCACTAGATCAAAAGGAAGAAGGAACCTATCCAAATTGGTCATAGAAACTCTGTATGCAGAGAAATAAATAAGATGACTAAGAGTATGAATGTATGATGGAATTATTAAGCTATGCAAAGTTGGTCCATTCAGATATCAATAGTTTTTTCTTCCAACCTCGTCCTAAATTTCATTTCTGTGCAAATGCCCCACTTTCCCATAAACAATTGCAAAAGGTCATATTGTGGAACATATAATCAATCATATGTATGGTTTTGGATATCTCTCTCCATTAGAGCTCAACATATCATGTCTTCTTGCATGGTTGGCACCTTTACCTCTTATCTT